>CM054063.1:269956538-272356538 GCA_028641055.1 Alopecurus myosuroides | reverse complement strand
CTTGTATATATCTTTTCTGTTGTTGTTGCGGAATATTCGTGAACTGTTGTAATGTTATCACAAGTGGCAACCTGGAACCGGTTATTATGTGGATTTCGGCGGAAATGCTGAAATCTGCATAGTGCCCGATCCCGGGGCGTCACAGCCAGGGAGGCCCCCCCCTGTTTTCTCCTTTTCTATTCTTGTTTCTTCTCCTCTTTTTCCTTAGTCTTTTCTTCATTTTTGCTATCCATCGTATGAGTGTCCAAGAAGATGTATGATTGCATTTTATTATGGCTTCATCACATCAAATAGTGAGTAGATAGATAACATAATAGCCTTGCTATGATCTTCAACATATCAAATATCACATCGCATAATAGATAGATAGATAGTACGATGAGTAAATAAAGACATAGTCTTACAATAGTACCAAAGTTCAACAAACCACACAAATAGTAGCATCAACTAAGATCAAAGAAAATAATGGCGAGGATAAAACGCAAATGGATGCATGATATTCAATGCAATGCGTGAGTATTTCTCCCCCTTGGCATCAGACACCAAAAAGGGAGAAGATAATGCAAGTCCAATCACTCGTCATCTTCCATCTCATCATCCGCCTCGGTGAAGTCCTCGGGAGGAGCCTGACTGGAGCTAGCAGTAGCAGTGTAGGTGGCCGCAAAGGAGCCGAGAGAGCTAGCGTCATCTCCAAGCCAGTATGTGTGTTGGGACTTCCACCGATCCTCTGGAATCTGATCTGAGCTCGGAGGGCTGAGTGGGAGCTGAAGAGCTGTCATGATGGCCCGCGGATGGCGACGAGAGGCCTTGCCCTTGCGATAGTCCTCATAGTCCTGATGCTGCTTGTCAATGAAGAAGCATTTCATCTTCTGGAGTGCCCTATTAATGCTGAAAGTGTCAGGAGCAGGGCCAGTAGGAGCAGGAGAAGGAGAGCGGCGGACACCCTGATAGGTACTAGGCGCTGAGGACAGTGTGCGGGTACGCTTAGGGTGTTGAGCAGCAGCTAACTCAGCCTCAGCCTCGGAGAGAAGGACAGACAGCTTGGGAGTCACCTTGGCATAGTTGTTGACGAGACCAATTGGGATCTTGGACTCAATAAGAATCTGAAGATAGGAGCCATAGATGAGTACCCTCTTGTCACGATCCACGGTCCTCATCTCATGCCACATGAAATCCAGAATGTCCAATTGCCTCTTGTCCCTCATAGCAGTGCCAATGTGAAAGAGAAGATTGATCAACCATTTGCGGACCTCACCCTTCTCACCAAACTTGACATCGATAGTATTCCGGAGAATGGTGTGCACAATGTACCAAAACTCAGAGAAATACTTGACCTTGGGAATGTGCTGAGAGCCGGTACCTTGTGGGTAACAATGACGCAGACCATCCTTAGCCTTCATAAGATACTTTGGATCACTATGAATGCGAATGTTGTTCATACCATCATATTTGACCAATGGAATACCAAGAAGAGAACCAAACTCTTCCATGGTGTGACGCCCCGAGATCGGGCACTATGCAGATTTCAGCATCCCCGCCAAAATCCACATAATAACCGATTCCAGGTTGCCACTTGTGATAACATTACAATAGTTCACGAATATTCCACAATTACAACAGAAACAGATGGATACAAGATGACTCAAACGAGCCAGGGTTACAACTGATACAATACAAAGATCCAAATAACAGCGGAAGAAACAACATATCGTCCGTCTACGGACAAGATCCAAATTGGACTAAGAGTCCTGAAGATAACCGAGAGCGTCCAATCCCTGCCCAGGCCAAGCCGGAGGGATTCCCAAGCTAACATCGTCAGACTTCAAACCTGTTGACTACAATGTTGAATATGCAGCCACGAAAAAGGATTCGTGGGCCAGTACGGTTAAGTACTGGCAAGGGGATAAAAACCCATACTCACAAGATACCGGCGTATTCCGATCATCACAAGATACAAATACTTTGGGATCAACGGAAAGGAAGGGGTTATTGCAAATAAGCGGCAACGGGCTGCACTAACCAACTGCAGAAACACTCTACAACTTCCGGCTAAAAGAGGGAGATAAGATAGCGTATCGAAACCAACTACAACTACTCATCAAACAATACCCATCCAATGTCACCCCCTACTAAGGAAGCAACCCAAGGATAACTCACATGGTTGATTAATGATGGATCAAGTTATTGTGTCAATAAGACTATTACTAGTCAAGTTATTATCATTAGGTGTAAGTTTTCTGAGTACTTGTTAGCCAGTACTTTCACCAAGTCGTCACATAACCGCGGACAACACGGCTTCTCGAGAAGATTCATCCCTGCAGGGGTGTGCTCCAGTACCCGTACACACTCAAGCCACCAACTAAAACTCAGGTTGGCTTGACACGACCCAAACCATCTCTACAACCCATCCTGGAGCCACGGAGCTATAAGGTCCCAGCCACGCAGCCGAATACTCAGCGCAGGTGTGCAAAACTCCCGCAGGACACAACACCCCGGCACTACAGGCCTCGCCCTATATGCATCATCATCATAAGTAACCATGGGGGATCCACCCATTATGCAAGGAGCAAATGGAACACCCGAACTAAGTGTGGCTCTTCGGACAAGCTGCAGATCAGGTCTAAGTCGAGGGGGGTCCCATACTACCACCCGGATGCGGTGAGCACGCTCATCATGGATCAGTAGACAAGACCCTTTTCCTATTAGGGTCGACACTAGCAGGCCTCAAAACCACTTAGGGCCTCCTGCCGGTGCCTTATCATCAAATTATTATTACCCAAAACATTAACATGTTGTTGATTGAATTGAAACCCAACTATCAACTAAACAGGTGATACGACAAAGGATAACAAGACTCGAGCACAAACAAACCTAAGCATGCAACTACGACACGAGGGCCAACAGGGTAAACAAACAACAGTTGATAGGAAGTGGAAGGGAAAGCTATATCATGGCTGCAAGGTAAACATTTAATAGGATCGAGACTCAAGCATCGTAACAACATGCTAGAATAAGAGCAACGGAAAGAATCGGTAGCAAGTGATGAAAGGCAGCCATTTGGCAGCAAGTGAGTATACTTGCCTGAGATCCCGCAAGGTAGCAGAACTTGTCGTTGCTCACATCATCTCAACGTCCTATCCGGGAAGAAGCAACGAACCTCGAACAAACACCGGATGCAACAATTACTTCTACGGCAAAAGATCCAGCATGATCCTATTTTATATGCATGACATGGCAAGATGCAACAGGGAAAACAACTTAAGCAATTTAATCGGAACCGGAGTCCGGAGAAATAGGAATTGGTTCAAGTTGTTTATCTAACCATCAAGTTAAATGTTGTTTAGCATGGCAAACAATAGAGTAGATGAGTTAGGCAATTTAAATGGAAAGGGCAACAGCTGGAATTAATTAGCCCACACATTCCATATGTTGTCATATAGGTGAACATGCATAACAAGATCTAAAATACACAAGATAAGATGCAAACAGAGATATGGATGGCATGAACATGTTAAAGATATGAAACTGATTGGAAAACATATTTTATTTGTTTGATTTGGAATTAGTATGAATTATTTATGAATTGTTGCAGATTACAATTGAATTATTTGAATTCAAATTTGAATTGCATTTTAAAAGTTCAAAACAAAAAACAAATGTGATATTTGAAAAGTACAGGAAATTTGGAGTGGAAAACATATAAAATTTGTGTTATTTGGTGTCGTGGTGGTGTCACGGCAGATGCCATGGGATGGCTAAAGATGTGGGGACGAAGGACGCTGGAGGTGTCCGGGGAGGGATCACGCGACGAGTAGCCGCGTGAGGTAAGAACAACACACAGCAAACAACGCGATCTACCCAGGTTCAGGGCCCTCGTGAGGAGGTAAAACCCCTACTCCTGCCTCTCTGTATGTATTAGGATGTTTCTCCGAGTAGCCACAGTACAAATGATATCGCTACCGAGTAGCAACTCTCCTCTCTCCGAGTAGGGCTAGGTCAAGAACTCAGGGTTTCTAGGGTTCAATGTGTGCCTGTGTGAGCCTTGCCTCGCGCAGGAGGCGGCGGGGCACCTTATATACATAGTGCCCAGCCGGATACGTCCAAATCTAGACAAGTGTCGACATAGTGTGCACATCGTCCTTTCTCCGAGTACCCGCTGACAGCTTTGGTTCCTAATCTTGGCTGCTTCTGTAAAGTCGTTAGGCAAAACTAGGGGACAGACTGGTATCACTGTACCTAGGCACAGAGTAGGCCCCCCTTATCCTGCCACGGCCTGCTTCCATGCTGTCACTGTCAGGCAGGCCGGTCCCAGATGAACAGTAGTTCGAATGCTGCCAAGTACGGACCCAGGATACGCGGGATCCTGTGTCAGAACGGCTCCTTTGACTTTCTGGCCCGAGTAGGTTCCCGCCAATTCTACTCGGGCTACCTCTTCTACTCGAAGAGATAGAACTTGCTTGATTTCTCCTTCTGGTCATCTTGAGGTGAGACCGAGTAGCAGTCGACCGGGTAGCGAGTACCAGGTAGTCGGCTACTCGACCAAACCTCCCTTCTGTAAGCTGCCTTTACCACTTGCTTTTACCCTACTCGGGGGTAACCCCCCGACAGCAGTCCCCGAAGCTGGTTGAGTCTTGCGAACTTGTTCACTAGGCTCTGCCAGCTTAAAATCAATCTTCGCCTCATAGCCCTTGAACCTCAAGATGCCGAGTAGAACCTCCGAGTAGCTATCTGGAAAGTACCTTGAGTTTCCTCTCTTCCGAGTAGCACTTTCTTTCTACTCTGTAACCGAGTAAAAAGACTTAGAGAAATTTCTTAGATTGAGTCTCTGCAGCGCAGAGCACAATCCAGCCCTTCGCGCAGCAACTGCACACGTGTCAAGCATCCACGACCTCGTCGTTTCGTTGCCCAGGACACGACCTGCCACGCGTCCAGTTTTCACGCAGTGGGCCCACCGGCCGTCATGTCCCATCAAGTGTAGTTATAGACCACGATTCGGTGGTGGGATCAACTGCGGCCATTACGCGCGCAACCGGCGCTTGTGTGCGTTTCTAGCCGGCCACAGGATCCACCACACGCCACAATCGATCCCACTTCCACGACGGTAACGGTAAACTCGCGGAGGAGATATAAATACCTCCGCCGGTAACTTCCTTTTCCCCTTCCCTTGCACTATTCCTCCTTCGTCTCCTGCTCTTCTCCGCCACCGAGCTCTCCGCCGCCGCGCAAGCTTTCGCGCCGCCGCGGACTCAATCCCCCAACCAACTCCTTCGATTTCTTCCACTTTCCCTACTCGCAACAATGGCCAAAGCTGGCTGGGCCGGTTCCTCCGTCACCGCCGAAGATTGCGCCTGGCTCGTGAACACCCGGAGGATTCCTCCCGGTGTGGAGTGCCGGGCGCCAGACGGTGAAATCGTGCCATCCCCGCGGGAGGGTGAGCGCGTGGTCTTCATGTCGCATTTCGAGCGCGGCTTCGGATTGCCGGCCTCTGATTTCCTCCGGAAGTTCCTCAATCACTTCGGCATCCAGATGCATCATCTGCCCCCCAATGCCGTCGTCTTCCTCGCCTACCACGCCGTGGTCTGCGAGGCCTTCCTCGGCATCCGGCCCACGTGGGAGACGTGGCTCAGGTACTTCCACTTGCGCCAGCAATCCACCGGGAAGAAAGACGCCGCGGGCGTCGCCCGCGCCACCGACACCGGCTGCGCCATGATGGTGCAGCGGTCCGGGACGAACCACCCCCGCATCAAGGGGCTGGACTCCGTCAAGCTGTGGCAGAAGACGTTCCTCTACGTCAAGAACGTTGCCGCCGCGGAAGGAGCCAAGGTGGACGATCGAATCAACTTGCCCGTTTGGAGCAACCGCGCTCCGATCGGGATGTACTGGAAGGAGAAGCCCGCCAATGACGAGGACGCCATCGAGATGGAGGATAGACTTGGCTGGCTGAAGGCGCAAGGCCTCAAGAATGACGATCCGGTGGCTTGCTGGATCAAGCGCCGAGTGCTGCCCTTGCAGGAGCGCTGCCATCTCATGTGTTACATGGGAGGCCCCCGCGACTGCACCAGGACAACCACCATCGAGATCGACAACATCGATGTTCCCTGGCACGCAAGGAACATCTTGACGACAAATCTTGGCGACAACTGGCAATACGGGTTCGTCCCGTACAGCCGTACAAAGCCAATTGAGCGGGTACGCCTTTCTCACTTTGCTCTCTGCATTTACTTTCCGAGTAGATAATTCCTCCTCCTGCCGCGAGTAGCGATCGTCTTCTGCACCGAGTAGGGTACTTAGCCGAATTGCGTAGGCTTAATGTGCTTCGTGCTTGCACGCCTTGCCGGATAGCCTACTCGAGAACAACTCTTAGGCTCGATGTGCTTTATACCTGCACGCCCTTCCGAGTAAGACCTTTCAGCAAACATGCTTAGGCTTAGTATGCTTTGTGTTTGCACGCCTATCCGGGTAGAATGCTTAGTAAACTGCCTAGGCTTTGTGTGCTTTGTACCTGCACGCCTATCCGAGTAGAATTCCTTCCTGGTACTCGGCTAGTCTGTGATCCTTCTCTGTTTTTCAGGTTCTCACTCGCCAGAGAATCGAGAGCTGCGAAGTTTTTGACGGCAACTGGTCTCCTGATCGTGAGGAGGACGATGTGCCCTCTCTCGATGCCGCGGAGCAGACCACCCTCTCTCGTTCCCCCACCACTGATAAGCGCGACGCTCTTCGCACCTGGTCTGATGAGGATTTTGATGGTACCAGCATCTTCACCTTGTTTTGTTTCCGAGAGGCACCAATCCCTTGTTTGATGTTTCTGATTCATTCATCTATTCTCTTGAATTCTCAGATGAGGTAGCCGTGGAAAAGGACGACGAGGACGAAGACGAGAACGAGGGCGATGCGCCCCTTGTCGTCGAGCCTCTGTCCGTTGCCGCTCCTTTGGCTCGCAAACGGACTGGCAGTGGAGCATCAGCGCCTCCCGCCAAGAGGAAGAAGCCCGCCGAGAAGAAGGAGCTTACCGAGAATAAGAAGAAGGTAGTCGTGAAGAAGCCCAGACGACAGCTTAAGTCCACCACCGCGTAAGCCCTCTTCTCGGTCGCATCCCTTCTCGCGCTGTGCTATTCTCCCCAAATTCCTTCTAATTTCTGGTTTCTTCCTTCTCTACAGACCTCCCATGGATGCGAGCGCAGCTCTCGCGTCCGACCAAGCTAAGGAATCATCAGTACCTCTGATCAACATCGATGATGATGAGGACCACGCCGCCAACGCTGCTGCTGCCAATCCACAGACCGCTGATGCACAAGGAGCAGAGTCAGAGCCAGCGGCGCAGGACACTACCGTCCACCATGAGAGACCCCCTTCTCCTCCGGCTAGCAATGCCGAGGAGAACCAAGATCAAGAGATGCAAGACGACACCGCCGACGAGCGGTCAGAAGCAAAGCAAGAGCAGCCCACCACAGGGGCTGCTGCACAAGAGAATCTCGCTACCGAGCAGCGAGTAGAAGACACCACCGCCACGGATGCCACCACGAGAGATGCTTATCCATTGAGCAGCGTGCAGCCGGGCGACGCACCGAGTAGCTCCCAGCCAGGAGCTGCACAAAGCGACGGATCCGTGGCGCCACCCACTGTGCAAGGCCCTACACCGCCAAACTCCTCCTCGTCTCCGCAGACCAAGGATGCATCCAGCCCTCCCGCCGGCCGAGTAACCAGGCAGCGAGCCCTGGATGCTTTGAAGAATTTAGTTGATAGACGGGCAGCCGAGAAGGAAGCTGCTGAGAAAGACCCTTCCGAGAAGATGGAAACCGCTGAGAAGGAAACAGCTGAGAAGGCCAAGGCTGAGCAGAAGATAGCCGAGAAGAAAACAGCCGAGAAGGCAGCCGCCGAGAAGGCGAAGGCCAAAACTGATGGAAAGAAGGCTGAAGATCCCGAGAAGCAGAGGGTCGAGAAGGAGAAAACGAAGAAGCGAGCCAGAGATCCGATACCGCCGCCAGCCTCAGGTGGGGCACTTGTGATCCACGAGTCCGGCCCAATTCCCGCCGCGCTCTCTGCTGACGCTCGAGCAGCTGGCCAGCCTTGCTACCCGGAGTACATGATTGAGGTTAGCCACCAGAACTTAATCGGCTTCCCTCCCAAGGACAAAGCATTAGCTGTTCAGAAGGGAAGGAAGGTTGTAGCTATGAGTTCCCCTCCCCCAGATCCAAGCCAACGCCAATCCGTCGACATTGCTTCTCGGGGGATACAAGACAAACCAATAACTTCAAAGGGCCTTGAGCAGGTACTGGACACCGTTGGCTTCATCGACGCCAAGTGGGATAGCCGGATTCTCGGCATGGAGAAGTGGCACGGTCTTGGTCTTGGAGGCATCGACCACATGCGCGTGGATTGGAACAAGGTCTACCTGGGACACAAGCCCATGTCCGTCTCCACCGAGACCGCGACCCTCGCAGCCAAGATGTTCCTGCACCGCAAGAATGCCGAGGACATCGAGCAGGCGTACGCAGTGAGTCCTTCTCCTCTCTTCCGAGTTGAATTTTCTCCTCTCCTATTCGCCTCTCTGCTTCTTATCATCACCCCCAGTCCCCGAGATTCTAGCCGAGTAGATGGGTACTCTCCGAGTAGCCTCCTACTCGGGTTGAATCTACTCTGCTTTTTCTAACTTGCTTCTTCTCGCTTCTCAGGATAGCGTCCTGAAGCGGACCAACCTATACCGCCATCTTCTCTGGAACCACTCTATCGCCAGGAGGCGAATTGCTGCTTTAGAGAAGGAAAAGGCAATTGCGGAGGCAGCCAGCAAGAACGCCAACGACAGCACCCAGCAGCTGGCTGAAGTGCAAGGTACGCTTCTAGCTGTGCGGTTCATGCGTTTTTTGTTTACGCTCGCCTATGCTTTCTTTTGCGCTAACCTTTTCTACTCTGCAGAGAAACTGGAGAGCCTAGCCGAAGAGCACGAGAAATGCCGCACTTTCGTGGAGAACGCCGATGCCACCATCAAAAGGCTAGAAGGTAAGTTTGTTGTTCACTCGGTCTGATCTTGAATCTGTTTCCTCGCTGCTTCTCTATTGACCTTGTCTGGCTCTTCGCAAAAGATCACAAGTTGTTCGCTGAGGCACACCAAGATTGTGTCAAGCCAGCAGAGGTGCAGAACCAACTGTCCAACCAGGCCGCCGTGTTGCTGAAGGATCATGCCACCGAGACCGAGAAGCTGCAACTCCAGTTGCAAAAGGCACTCCAGGATGCCATCAACATTGGCGCCGAGAGGGACAGAGCAATCGCCGATAAGGCCAAGGCCGAGACAACTTTCAGAGCCAAGGAGAGGGCCCTTGAGCAGGAATGCGAAACTTTAAAGAAGACCAACGCTGATCTCTTCGCTCAGATGGATACCTTGCGCCTGATCCAAGAAAAGCACATTTCCAACGAGGAGTCCTGGAAGACCCAGCTGCAGCGGCTGCGCCGCGAACTGTCCGGTAGGTCTTCTTCTCTCTGCCTCCTTTCTTCTCGGTTTTTCTCTACCCGGTTCTTCTCTTCTCGATTCTGAAGTTGTCACTTGCTATTTCAGAGATCTGGCCTCATCTTGATTCCAATTGCGCGCCTACTGTGGCCAAGGCCCAAGCAGCTCGCCTTGCGAAGGGTGAGGTAGCAGACACTAGAGCTGAGATAGAGGACAGCCTGCTGGTGCTCAAAGATTATTTCGAGCAGCTGGCCGGCGTTGGCACTGACTTGGTGCACGTGGGCTTCGAGCTCCACAGGTTGTTCTGGCCCCAGGATCCTGAACCAAAAACCATGCGGGGTCTCGCCTTCAAGCTGGAAAATGTGAAGAAAGAGTTGAAGAAGTGGCGTGCTTCGGGAGCCCGGGCCGGTGCGGACGTGATGCTTCTCTGCATAGCATCCTGGTATGAAAACCTCAACATGCAGCTCATCCGCGGGAAGCGCAATGATTCCAAGTGGGAGGTAGATCCCGACTGCGTGGCCACACGCAAGCAGATCGCCTACGAGGTCGCGGAGTGCGCTGAGACGGAGATCTTCATCGAGGGCCTCCCCGAGCCCGACACCGAGTACGAAGAGGAAGAGGAAGAGGACGACGAAGTAGAATCCGACCTGGATGGCCTCTTCGATTCTCCTAAGGGCAAGGCCGGGAAGGGGAAGAACGTCGCCGTCGCGAGTAGCGATGAGGACGAGTACGCCCACATCGACACCGCTGCACTCGACTTTGGCACCTCCTCAGGTGCTGCTCTCGACGACACAGTACGCCCTCCTGGCCAAGCGCCTGGCTCTTCTCCGGCTCCAGGGCCCATCTCGGTGGCCACGGCCACTTCCGACCCGGCAGCCACCGAGCAGGACGTCGAGATGAACGAGTCCGCCACCATCCAGTCGGATGCGGATGCCACCCACGCTAGCGCCGAGGAAGATGCTGCAGCTAGGGCCACCACAGAAGACGCAGCTGCCAATGCCAGTACCGACAACACTGCCACCTCCACATAACTTTACCTGCGAACTTTTTCACTCGAAAGCTTATCAGATCCCCGGGATGCCGGGAGCAGATGTAATGGACTATCTTTGTTTTGCTTGCTACTCAGTTTTTATGCCCACTCTGTTTATTTCGACATTAATCAATTTGAACAACGCTGGCTCAATGCCGAGTTGCGTTTCCATGCGAGTCCCCGAGTTGCATTTCTTATTCACCCTACCTTTTCATCTCTGCTCTACCCGCGACTTGTCGCTTTTTTGGTATTCGAGTCACAAGAATCAAGTAGTAGGGCTGCAAATACTCAGCCGCTAGAAACAATCATGGTAACGCAGCCCACCACTTAGCCGAGAAGACGAAAACAGGGAACAAAAGTAACAAGCAATCTACTCGGTTCCTGCACTCTTTCTTCCTTAGCGATTTTCGTGTGCTCATTGACCTTTTGCTTGTTCTCTTGCTTGCCATGAAGCCGGGTTTCGGACAGCAGCAGAGTCGAAGAGTTGGCATATAGGTTTAAACACAGTACTCAATGCACTTATGAGTTCTGAAGTGAAGCAACCGAATAGACAAAGGATCAAGCCGAGTAAAAACACTTAGAGCAATTTTTGGACGAGGGCAGTCCCCGAGAACAATTTCAGATTGCAGAGTAGAATTTCAACTCGGATAAGAGGGTACATACACATCTTTGCTTACGAATGAAAACGACGAAGTAGAGCTACATTCCAAGGGCGCTTGGTTTCCTCTCCAGCTTTATCTGCCCTGTTCGCCTGCGATGGGCGCACATCTACAAGGTAGTATGCATCATTGTGCAGCGCTTTGCTCACGATAAAAGGCCCTTCCCAAGGAGGAGACAACTTGTGCATCCCGGCTGTGCGCTGCACCAGCCTAAGGACCATGTCTCCTTCTCGGAAAACCCTTGGGTTCACCTTTCGGCTATGATAACGCCGCAGGTTTTGCTGGTAGATAGCCGAACGTGACAGAGTCAGCTCTCTTGCTTCTTCAAGCAGGTCAACGTCGTCTTCTCGAGCTTCTCTCGCCTCCACCTCAGTGTAGAGGGCTACTCGGGGGGAGTCATGCTCTAAGTCTATTGGCAACACGGCCTCAGCCCCGTATACCAAGAAGAATGGCGTGTAGCCGGTTGACCGGTTAGGGGTAGTCCTTAGACTCCACAACACCGCTGGCAACTCTTCTAGCCAACACCCAGGTGTTTTCAGCAACGGCTCAATTAGCCTTGGCTTTATGCCTGCCAGTACCATTCCATTTGCTCTCTCAACTTGCCCATTGGAGGCAGGGTGCGCGACTGACGCAACGTCTAGTCGGATATGCTTATCTCTGCAGAATCGCACCATTGCCCCCTCTGCAAAGTTGGTGCCGTTGTCGGTGATGATACTGTGCGGGTAGCCATATCTCATGATCACATCCTTCACGAACTTCACAGCTGTGACCCCATCGCACTTCCGAATAGGCTTCACCTCAATCCACTTGGTGAACTTGTCCACCATGACCAAGATATGTGTCATATTGCCTTTAGCCGGCTTGAAGGGGCCAACCATATCCAAGCACCAAACAGCAAATGGCCATGTGATAGGAATTGTTTTCAACTCGGAAGCAGGCATGTGAATCTTACTTGCGAACATCTGGCAGCCGTTGCACTTCCTCACAATATCTTCGGCTTGTTGCAGTGCAGTGAGCCAGTAGAATCCATGCCGAAAAGCTTTCTTGACCAATGCCCGAGAAGAGGCGTGATGCCCACATTCCCCTTGATGTATCTCCACCAGAATTTCTTCTCCTTCCTCTGGGCTCACACAGCGTTGCAGCACGCCGGTGGCACTTCTCTTGTGCAGCACATCTCGGACTATAGTGTAGCCCTTGGACCTTCTCTGAATCTGCCTCGCAGTCACCTCATCTTCAGGTAAAGTGCCGTCCCTTAGAAAGGATAATATGGGCATTGCCCAACTCGGTGTCTCCCGCATGGGAAACACTGGTTCGTCCATTTCCATTGGGATAGGCTCTTGTGGTTGCACAGGAGGAGTAGGAACGCTCCTTTGCAGCCCAGACCGATTGGCGAGAACTTCTTCAATGAATGCGACAGCTTCTGGGTTGAGGGTGGCAGTCCCCGAGTACGGAGTGGCAGTCCCCGAGTAAGGAGTGGCAGTCCCCGAGTAAGGAGTGGCAATCCCCGAGTAAGGAGTGGCAGTCCCCGAGTAGGGAACGGCAGTCCCCGAGTAGAGGACGGCAGTCCCCGGGTTCCCTGCAGCACTCTCCCAGTCAATTTCCATTGGATCAGATTCTTCACTTGGCAGGGAAGGAACAAAGATGGATTCCGAGTTGGGGGAAGGCTTGATGGATGGCTTCCTCAAATGCTCCAAGGCAATCCCTGCCGGGATGGACTGCCGAGAAGATCCCAACTTGGATAGCTCATCTGCTGCTTCGTTCTCTGCTCGGTGAATGTGCTGAAACTCACAGCCTTCGAAAAACCCGGTCATTGACTGCACCAGGAAGCGATACGATGCCATGTTGGCATCCAAAGCATCCCAGGTACCTGAGACTTGCTGTACCACCAGATCTGAATCACCATAGCATATAATGCGCTGCACACCAACCTCCTTTGCTACTCGCAAACCATGCACCACTGCCTCGTACTCGGCTACATTGTTGGACGCCTTGAAATGAATCTGCAGCACGTACTTGAGTTGATCCCGCTTGGGTGATGTAAGCACGACGCCAGCACCAAGGCCTTCTTTCACCTTTGAGCCATCAAAGTGCATTTTCCAATAGTTGGAAACTGGAGCAGGAGGTTCATACTGCATCTCGGCCCAGTCCACGAGAAACTCCGCCAGGACCTGAGACTTGATTGCTTCTCTTCTCGCATACGCAGGAGCGTACGCGGCTAGCTCAATCGCCCACTTGGCTACTCTGCCACTCGCCTCCTTGTTACCCATGATATCCGAGATGGGGGCAGAGCTCACGACAGTGATGGGGTGCTCCTGAAAATAATGTTTCAGCTTCCTGGCGCCCAGGTAGACACCATATGTCATCTTCTGGTAGTGCGGATAGTTTTGCTTGGAACTGGACAGCACTTCACTGAGGTAATAGACTGGGCGCTGCACACTCTTGCCTTCTTCTTCTCGCTCCACGACTATCACCACGCTGACTACTCGGTTAGTCGCAGCAATGTACAACAGCATAGGCTCCTTGGGTAGCGGACTAGCCAAGACGGGAGCGCTAGCCAGCATTGCTTTCAGCTCATTGAATGCCACATCCGCCTGCGGAGTCCAGACGAACTTGTCACTTTTCTTCATCAGCTGATATAGAGGCAGAGCCTTCTCGCCCATTCGGCCCAGAAAACGGCTTAGAGATGCCAGACAACCCGTGAACTTCTGCACATCTTTCAGTGATCTCGGTAAAGACATGCTCTCAATAGCTTTTATCTTAGAAGGATTGGCTTCAATGCCCCGACTAGAAACCAGAAAACCGAGTAGCTTTCCAGCCGGTACACCAAAGGTGCACTTACTCGGATTCAGTTTCATTTTGTACTTGCGTAGGTTAGCAAAGGTTTCCTCCAGGTCGGCAAGCAGAGTATGTGTTTTATTCGTTTTGATGACAATGTCATCTACGTACACCTGCACATTCTTGCCGAGCTGGTCGTGCAAGCATTTCTGCATGCACCTCTGATAGGTTGCACCCGCATTCCTCAAGCCAAAACACATGACACGATAGCAATAAGCCCCGTACGGGGTAATGAAAGCAATCTTTATTTGATCAGCAGGATTGAGTGCAATCTGGTGGAAACCAGAGTAGGCATCTATGAAAGACAACAGTTCACAACCAGCAGTGGAATCGATCACCTGATCGATGCGGGGTAGCGGGAAAGGATCCTTGGGGCATGCCTTGTTCAAGTCGGTGTAGTCGACGCACATGCGCCATGCAGTGGCAGCCTTGGGATCTTCCTTTTTCTTCTCGACCATGACCGGGTTGGCTAACCAATCCGGATGCAGCACTTCCATGATGAAGTTACTTATCAGCAGCTTGGTGATCTGATCACCGATGGCCTTCCTTCTCTCATCTCCGAAACGGCGCATAGCTTGCTTCACGGGCTTGGCGTCAGGACGCACATGCAAAGAGTGCTAAACCAACTCCCTCGGGACTCCTGGTAGATCTTCATTGGTCCAGGCAAACACATCCCGATTCTCACGGAGGAAGTGGATGAGCGTGCTTTCCTATTTCTCCGCCAACCCGGAGCCAATGATGGCTACGCGGTCGGGGAACTCGGGGTCGACCTGGACTGTCTTGGTCTCCTTGGCAGCTTGAAAGGCAGTACCGTGTTGGGTACTCGGCACACCTTGTGCGCCAGCTTGTGCGGACTGAGCCATGGCCACCACCTCGTACATCTTCTTCTTCTCGGCAACAATCACCATCGATTCCGCCAGCTGGGAGCTAGCAGAGGCACACTCCATGGACTTTTTGTAATCTCCCGAGATGGTGATGATGCCATTGGGACCAGGGATCTTCATCTTCAGATAAGCCACATGTGTAGAGGCCATGAACTTGCTCAGAGCAGGCCTGCCGAGTAGAGCATGATAGGGGCTCTGATGATCCACTACTTCAAACTGCAGGCGCTCGGTGCGACAGTTCTCCCGAGTACCGAATAGCAAATCAATCCACACCCGGCCAATCGGGTTGCACGAGATCCCGGGCACAATGCCATGGAAGGTGGTCTTGCTAGGCAGCATCATGTTCTCGGCTAGGCCAAGCTTCTCGAGTGTGTCCTTGTACACAATGTTGATGCTGCTGCCGTTGTCGATTAGCACCTTGCTGACCCTCACATTCTTCTCGGGACCCAGGAAGGTAGGATCTAGCACCAAGGCATAGGTACCCGGGTTGGGCATCACCTTGGGATGATCCGCTCGAGTCCACCTGATTTCCTGGTCGCACCAGTACATGTAGTGAGGGATAGCAGGAATCACTGCGTTGACCTCCATGGCCCACCTGTGCTGTGACTGCTTGTCGACTGCCTCAGAAGTGAAGATCATATAGCTCTCATGGTGCTCTTGGTACTGGTTGGAGCCATTGCCCCCATTGTTGCCATTGTTGTTGTTGCCCTGATAGTTGTTGTTGCCTCTGTTGTTGTTGTTGCGGTTGTAGTTGTTGTTGTTGTTGTTGCGGTATCTCTCATTGTTGAAGTTCCGGTTGGCTCCTAAAGCCACCTGGTTGACATTCTCTCTTCTCGGGTACACTGGCGGCCGAGCTGCAGGTGCGCGAGTAGGCTGAACAGTAGCATTGGCGGCTAGCAGAGGAGGGGGAGGAGGCAAGCCATCACTCTTGATCACATCCCACCATTCGCATTGCCGAGTAGTATGGTTCGCAGGCCTGGAGGGGTGGTGAGTGTGAAAGCTGCATGGGCCATCCTTCATGTCATCGAAGACAAACTTCTTCGGCTGCTCGGAGTTCCCGCTACCCGACTGAGAGGCGCGAAATGGCTTCTTGTTGCCTTGGCCCTGGTTCTGGTTCTGCCCGTAGGCTCCAGCAGGTTTCTGCCTTTGGCCACCACCGCCTCCGACATTCACTGCATTCACCTCCTCAGGGTCATACCGAGTATCTACTCGGCGCTTGTTGCGGAACTTGTCGGGGGGTTACCCCCGAGTAGGGTAAAGACAGGTGGTAAAGGCCGCTCACAGAAGAGAGGTTTGGTCGAGTAGCCGACTACCGGGTACTCTCTACCCGGTCGACTGCTACCCGGTCTCACCTCAAGATGACCAGAAGGAGATATCAGTCAAGTTTTACCTTGTCGAGTAGAAGGTTTGGCCCGAGTACAATTGGCGGGAACCTTTGGCGGGAAACTACTCGGGCAGGAAGTCAAAGGAGCCGTTCTGACACAGGATCCCGCGTATCCTGGGTCCGTACTTGGCAGCATTCGAATTACTGTTCACGTGGGGACGGCCTGCCTGACAGTGACAGCATGGAAGCAGTCGGTGGCAGGATAAGGGGGGCCTACTCTGTGACTAGGTACAGCGATACCAGTCTGTCCCCTAGTTTTGCCCAACGACTTTACAGAAGCAGCCAAGACCAACGACCAAAGCTGTCAGCGGGTACTCGGAGAAAGGACAGTGTGTACACTATGTCGACACTTGTCCAGGATTTGGACGTATCCGGCTGGGCACCATGTATATAAGGTGCCCCGCCGCCTCCTGCGCGAGGCAGGCTCACAGACGCTCTCAGATGCTCCCATAGTGGCTCACTAGAAACCCTAGAAACCTTAAGTTCTTGCCCTAGCTCTACTCGGAGAGGAGCAAGGGGCTACTCGGTAGCGATATCATTTGTACTGTGGTTACTCGGAGAGACACCGTAATACATAGAGAAAAGCAGGAGTAGGGGTTTTACCTCCTCACGAGGGCCCTGAACCTGGGTATATCGTGTTGTTTGTGTTGTGTGGATCTTATCTCACGCGGCTACTCGTCGCGTGATCCCTCCCCGGACACCTCCAGCGTCCATCGTCCCCACATCTTTAGCCATCCCATGGCATCTGCCGTGACACCACCACGACAGTTGGCGCCCACCGTGGGGCAACCAGCGGCGCTGGCTGGAGTTTCTGTTCGGACGGGATCTTCATCAGCGGAGCGTGTAGTTTGTGGCCTTGTCCACAGATTCGGCTCCTTCGACTTCGTCACCGACAACTCCGGCTGTTTCGGCGGCATGGCCATGCCAGAGGGCGGCTCGGTGATCTCCTTCGGCTCTCACCTCGTCTACGTCGCCACCGTCGCCAATAGCACCTACCCCGAGCTGGTGCACGACGCGGAGGATCCTCCCGCGGTTGTTGCTACTCGTGGAAGGCCCGTGCGCAGCTCTGCATGCTGCGCTGAGGTGATGGTGACTGGCTTGGCGGCGAACGCTGGCGCAGCTGCTACCGGCGCTGCGGCCGTCGTCGAGGAGGTCGACGACCCGCCCGCGGGTGGCAGGACACGCCGGCCCTACGAGAAGGAGAGCAACCTGCCGCCTTCCACGTCTACGGTCATCCCCGCGTCAGCTGCGCGAACCGGGATGCCCACTCCCACCGACCTCGAGCTCCTAGCCGAGAGGGAGCAGCTCGAGCGGCAACGCCAGGAGCTGCTCGCCGAGCAGGCGGAGTTGGAGAAGATCAGGTTGGAGCTGAGCCTGGACCAGCTCGAGTACAACAAGGCTCACGGCTTCACGCCGGTCGCCAGGAGGCCTAGCAGGGTAGGCGCTACGCGGCGCAACCTAGGCGCCGAGATGGCGACTGTTGCGGAGGAGCCCGCGCAGTCGGCCACCGCGAACACCTTCACAAGGCCAAGGTACAGCACACCCGCCAAGACGCTGCGAGCTGCGGAGGCTGTGGCTGCAGAGTTGCCGCGCCTAGAGGGAGAGGCGCGTCGCAGGCAACCGGAGAGGCTTGGCGAGCTGGTGCTGGAGGCCGCCAGGCAGAACGAGGAGTTCCGGAAGGCCGACCCGGGAGCTGGAGCCTCGCAGGTGGTTCATTCGCACGCGGCTAGATCTAACGATCAAGCCTCATCTCCGCATCCTAGCCGCGAGAAGAGCCGCAGCGGGCGTACGGGTAGAGACAGGCAAATGCAGGTGTATGACCCGGCTGCTGCCGCGAAACAGGTTGCTGTGCCGCAGCAGCCCGGGCAGGAACACAACGCTGCGAGAGCAGGCTCTCAAGCCCATCAGGCTCAAAGCCGTGTCCGAGAAGCCGCACGTCCGGGTACTTCTCGGCAACCCGCAGCTCCGCCTACTCGGCAGAGGCAGCAGCCGCGCCCAGTGGCACCAGTCGCCAACCCGGTGGAGCAGCCTGCTGCAATGCAGGTGGATAGGTATGATGATGGCTACTCGGCTATGGAGATGGCTGGTTATGACATCCATGATCGTGTGGGTGAGCGCGTGTTGGCACCTGGAGATGCAAGGCACCAGCTGGACCGTATCAGCTTGTCGGCGCGGCTTGAGAACACGGGTCCTCCTGGCCCCGAGTGCTTTGGCCCGCGCATCATGAATGAGCCGTCCGTGAAGGGCTTTCAGCTCGCGAGAGGCACCAAGAGCTACAATGGTAGCACCAAGCCTGAAGATTGGCTCAACGACTACGTCACCGCGGTCCATATCGCGAACGGCAACAGGAGATGGGCGGTGCGCTATGTGCCGCAGATGCTAGAGGGTCCGGCTCGCACTTGGCTCAACAACTTGCCCAAGAACAGCATTAACTGCTGGCTGGACTTCTCGGATGCCTTCATCAGCAACTTCACCAGCACCTACAAGAGGCCGAATAGGCCACAGCAGTTGTCGGCTTGCCGGCAGCGAGAAGACGAGACGGACCGCGAGTACCTTACTCGGTGGAGCACCTTGAGGAACACCTGTGAGGGTGTGAATGAAGCGCAAGCCATCACTTGGTTTGCGCAGGGTTGCCGACATGGCAGCATGCTGTGGCAGAGATTGCAGAGGGAGATGCCCAACACCCTGGCCGAGACCATCAAGATTGCGGATCAGTACGCACTCGGTGATCCTACTCAGCCACTGATGGATTCCTCTGAGCCAAGAAGAAACTTCAACAGCAGCAAGCGCAACGAGTTCCGCAACAAGCGCCGAGTAGATACTCGGTATGATCCCGAAGAGGTGAATGCAGTGAATGTCGGAGGCGGTGGTGGCCAAAGGCAGAAACCTGCTGGAGCCTACGGGCAGAACCAGAACCAGGGCCAGGGCAACAAGAAACCGTTCCGCACTGCACAGCCGAGTAGCGGGAACTCCGAGCAGCCGAAGAAGTTTGTCTTCGATGACATGAAGGATGGCCCATGCAGCTTTCACACTCATCACCCCTCAAGGCCTGCGAACCATACTACTCGGCAATGCGAGTGGTGGGATGTGATCAAGAGTGATGGTTTGCCTCCTCCTCCTCCTCTGCCAGCTGCCAATGCTACTGTTCAGCCTACTCGCGCTCCCGCAGCTCGGCCGCCAGTGTACCCGAGAAGAGAAAATGTCAACCAGGTGGCTCTAGGAGCCAACCAAAACTTCAACAACGAGAGATACCGCAACAACAACAACTACAACCGCAACAACAACAACAACAACAGAGGCAACAACAACTATCAGGGCAACAACAATGGCAACAATGGCAACAACGGGGGCAATGGCCCTAACCAGTACCAAGAGCACCATGAGAGCTATATGATCTTCACTTCTGAGGCAGTCGACAAGCAGTCACAGCACAGGCGGGCCATGGAGGTCAATGCAGTGATTCCGGCTGTCCCTCACTACATGTACTGGTGCGACCAGGAGATCAGGTGGACTCGGGCAGATCACCCCAAGGTAATGCCCAATCCAGGTACTTATGCCTTGGTGCTGGATCCCACCTTCTTGGGCCCCGAGAAGAACGTGAGGTTCAGCAAGGTGCTGATCGACAACGGCAGCAGCATCAACATTGTGTACAAGGACACACTCGAGAAGCTTGGCCTGGCCGAGAACATGATGCTGCCTAGCAAGACCACTTTCCATGGCATTGTGCCCGGGATCTCATGCAACCCGATTGGCCGAGTGTGGATTGATGTGCTATTCGGTACTCGGGAGAACTGCCGCACTGAGCGCCTGCAGTTTGAAGTGGTGGATCATCAGAGCCCCTATCATGCTCTACTCGGCAGGCCTGCTCTGAGCAAGTTCATGGCCTCGACCCATGTGGCTTACCTGAAAATGAAGATCCCCGGGCCCAATGGCATCATCACCATCTCGGGAGATTACAAGAAATCCATGGAGTGTGCCTCTGCTGGCTCCCAGCTGGCGGAGTCAATGGTGATTGCTGCCGAGAAGAAGAAGATGTACGAGGTGGTGGCCATGGCTCAGTCCGCACAAGCTGGCGCACAAGGTGTGCCGAGTACTCAGCATGGTACTGCTTTTCAAGCTGCCAAGGAGACCAAGACAGTCCAGGTTGACCCCGAGTTCCCGGAGCGCGTGGCCATTATTGGTGCCGGGCTGGCCGAGAAATAGGAAAGCGCGCTCATCCACTTCCTCCGTGAGAATCGGGACGTGTTCGCCTGGACCAATGAAGATCTACCAGGAGTCCCGAGGGAGTTGGTTGAGCACTCTTTGCATGTGCGCCCTGACGCCAAGCCCGTGAAGCAGGCTTTACGCCGTTTCGGGGATGAGAGAAGGAAGGCCATCGGTGATCAAATCACCAAGCTGCTGATCAGCAACTTCATCATGGAGGTGCTGCACCCGGACTGGTTGGCCAACCCGGTCATGGTCGAGAAGAAAAAGGAAGATCCCAAGGCTGCCACCGCATGGCGCATGTGTGTCGACTACACCGACTTGAACAAGGCATGCCCCAAGGATCCTTTCCCGCTACCTCGCATCGATCAGGTGATCGATTCCACTGCCGGCTGTGAGCTGTTGTCTTTCATAGATGCCTACTCTGGTTTCCACCAGATTGCACTCAACCCTGCTGATCAAATAAAGACTGCTTTCATTACCCCGTACGGGGCTTATTGCTATCGTGTCATGTGTTTTGGCCTGAGGAATGCGGGTGCAACCTATCAGAGATGCATGCAGAAATGCTTGCACGACCAACTCGGCAAGAATGTGCAGGTGTACGTAGATGACATTGTCATCAAAACGAATAAAACACATACTCTGCTTGCCGACTTGGAGGAAACCTTTGCTAACCTACGCAGGTACAAAATGAAACTGAATCCGAGTAAGTGCACCTTTGGTGTACCAGCGGGAAAGCTACTCGGATTTCTCGTTTCTAGTCGGGGCATTGAAGCCAATCCGTCTAAGATAAAAGCTATTGAGAGCATGTCTTTGCCGAGATCATTGAAGGATGTGCAGAAGTTCACGGGTTGTCTGGCATCTCTGAGCCGCTTTCTTGGCCGGATGGGCGAGAAGGCTTTGCCTCTGTATCAGCTGATGAAGAAAAGCGACAAGTTTGTCTGGACTCCGCAGGCGGATGTGGCATTCAATGAGCTGAAAGCAATGTTGGCTAGCGCTCCTGTCTTGGCTAGTCCACTACCCAAGGAGCCTATGCTGCTATACATTGCCGCGACTAACCGAGTAGTCAGCGCGGTGATAGTGGTGGAGCGAGAAGAAGAAGGCAAGAGTGTGCAGCGCCCAGTCTATTATCTCAGTGAAGTGCTGTCCAGTTCCAAGCAAAACTATCCTCACTACCAGAAGATGACATATGGTGTGTACCTGGGCGCCAGGAAGCTGAAACATTACTTCCAGGAGCATCCCATCACTGTCGTGAGCTCAGCTCCCATCTCGGACATCATGGGTAACAAGGAGGCGAGTGGCAGAGTAGCCAAGTGGGCGATCGAGCTAGCCGCGTACGCTCCCGCGTATACGAGAAGAGAAGCAATCAAGTCTCAGGTACTGGCGGAATTTCTTGTGGACTGGGCCGAGATGCAGTATGAACCTCCCGCTCCAGTTTCCAACTATTGGAAGATGCACTTTGATGGCTCAAAGGTGAAAGAAGGCCTTGGTGCTGGCGTTGTGCTTACATCGCCCAAGCGCGATCAGCTCAAGTATGTGTTGCAGATTCATTTCAAGGCATCCAACAATGTCGCCGAGTACGAGGCAGTTGTGCATGGTTTGCGAGTAGCAAAGGAGGTTGGTGTGCAGCGCATTATCTGCTATGGCGACTCAGATCTGGTGGTGCAGCAAGTGTCAGGTACCTGGGATGCTTTGGATGCCAACATGGCATCGTACCGTTTCCTGGTGCAGTCAATGACTGGGTTTTTCGAAGGCTGTGAGTTCCAGCATATTCACCGAGCAGAGAACGAAGCTGCAGACGAGCTGTCCAAGTTGGGATCTTCTCGGCAGTCCATCCCGGCAGGGATTGCCTTGGAGCATTTGAGGAAGCCATCCATCAAACCTTCCCCCAACTCGGAATCCATCTTTGTCCCTTCTCTGCCAAGTGAGGAATCTGACCCAATGGAGATTGATTGGGAGAGTGCTGCAGGGAACTCGGGGACTGCCGTTCCCTACTCGGGGACTGCCGTTCCCTACTCGGGGACTGCCGTTCCCTACTCGGGGACTGCCATTCCTTACTCGGGGACTGCCGCTCCTTACCCGGGGACTGCCACTCCTTACCCGGGAACTGCCACTCCTTACTCGGGGACTGCCGCCCTCAACCCAGAAGCTGTTGCACTCATTGAAGAAGTTCTCGCCAATCGATCTGGGCTGCAGAGAAGCGCTCCTACTCCTCCTGTGCAACCACCAGAGCCTGTCCCAATGGAAATGGACGAACCAGTGTTTCCCGTGCGGGAGACACCGAGCTGGGCAATGCCCATATTATCCTTTCTAAGGGACGGTACTTTACCTGAAGATGAGGTGACTGCGAGGCAGATTCAGAGAAGATCCAAGGGCTACGCCTTAGTCCGAGACGTGCTGCACAAGAGAAGTGCCACTGGTGTGCTGCAACGTTGTGTGAGCCCAGAGGAAGGAGAAGAAATCCTGGTGGAGATACATCAAGGGGAATGTGGGCATCACGCCTCTTCTCGGGCTTTAGTCAAGAAAGCTTTTCGGCATGGCTTCTACTGGCTCACTGCATTGCAACAAGCTGAGGACATTGTGAGGAAGTGCGCCGGCTGCCAGATGTTCGCAAGTAAGATTCACATGCCAGCATCCGAGTTGAAAACAATTCCTATCACATGGCCGTTTGCTGTTTGGTGCTTGGATATGGTTGGTCCTTTCAAGCCGGCTAAGGGCAACATGACACATATCTTGGTCATGGTGGACAAGTTCACCAAGTGGATCGAGGTGAAGCCTATTCGGAAGTGCGATGGAGTCACAGCTGTGAAGTTTGTGAAAGATGTGATCATGAGATATGGCTACCCGCACAGTATCATCACCGACAACGGCACCAACTTTGCAGAGGGGGCAATGGTGCGATTCTGCAGAGATAAGCATATCCGACTAGACGTTGCGTCAGTCGCGCACCCTGCCTCCAATGGGCAAGTTGAGAGAGCAAATGGGATGGTACTGGCAGGCATCAAGCCGAGGCTGATTGAGCCACTGCTGAAAACACCTGGGTGTTGGCTAGAAGAGTTGCCAGCGGTGTTGTGGAGTCTAAGGACTACCCCTAACCGGTCAACCGGCTACACGCCATTCTTCTTGGTATACGGGGCTGAGGCCGTGTTGCCAATAGACTTAGAGCATGACTCCCCCCGAGTAGCCCTCTACACTGAGGTGGAGGCGAGAGAAGCTCGAGAAGACGACGTTGACCTGCTTGAAGAAGCAAGAGAGCTGACTCTGTCACGTTCGGCTATCTACCAGCAAAACCTGCGGCGCTATCATAGCCGAAAGGTGAACCCAAGGGTTTTCCGAGAAGGAGACATGGTCCTTAGGCTTGTGCAGCGCACGGCCGGGATGCACAAGTTGTCTCCTCCATGGGAAGGGCCTTTCATTGTCAGCAAAGCGCTGCACAATGACGCATACTATCTTGTAGATGTGCGCCCATCGCAGGCGAACAGGGCAGATAAAGCTGGAGAGGAAACCAAGCGTCCCTGGAATGTAGCTCTACTTCGTCGTTTTCATTCGTAAGCAAAGATGTGTATGTACCCTTTCATCCGAGTTGAAATTCTACTCTGCAATCTAAAATTGTTCTCGGGGACTGCCCTCGTCCAAAATTGCTCTAAGTGTTTTTACTCGGCTTGTTCTTTTGTCTATTCGGTTGCTTCACTTCAGAACTCAAAAGTGCATTGAGTACTGTGTTTAAACCTATATGCCAACTCTTCGACTCCGCTGCTGTCCGAAACCCGGCTTCATGGCAAGCAAGAGAACAAGCAAAAGGTCAATGAGCACACGAAAATCACTAAGGAAGAAAGAGTGCAGGAACCGAGTAGATTGTCGGTTACTTTTTGTTCCTTGTTTTCGTCTTCTCGGCTAGGTGGTGGGCTGCGTTATCATGATTGTTTTCTAGCGGCTAAGTATTTGCAGCCTTGTTCTTTGATTCTTGTGACTCGAATACCAAACAAGCGACAAGTCGCAGGTAGAGCAGAGATGAAAAGACAGGGTGAATGAGAAAAGCTACTCGGGGACTCGCATGGAAACACAACTCGGCATTAAGCCAGTGTCGTTCAAATTGATTAATGTCAACGTAAACCGAGTGGGCATAAAAACTGAGTAGCAAGCAAGATAAAGGTAGTCTGTTACATCTGCTCCCGGCATCCCGGGGATCTGATAAAATGTTCAAGTGAAAGAAAGGATTGCAGGTTGCTTCAAGTTGAAGAGGAGATGTTCTCGGCGCTGGCCTTGGCTGATGTTTCCTCGGCGGCGGCCTTGGCAGCAGCTTCTTCAGTGGCGCTGGCGGTAGCTGCTTCTTCGGGGCCGGCTTGAGTGGCATCCGCCCCCGTCTGCACGGCGGCGGATTCCTCCATCTCGGCGTCTTCCTGGGTGACCACCTGCTCGGAAGTGGCCGTGGCCACCGAGACGGGTCCTGGAGTCGAGGAGGAGCCTGAAGCATGGCCAGGAGGAGGCACCGTGTCGTCGAGAGCAGCACCTGAGGAAGTGCCGAAGTCGAGTGGCTCGGAGTCGATGTGCGCCTCTTCGTCTTCATCGCTACTCGCGACGACGGTGGCTTTTCCCTTCCCGGCCTTGCCCTTGGGAGATTCGAAGAAGTCCCCAAGTTCTTCCTCATCGTCATCTTCGTCGTCCTCGTACTCGGTGTCGGGTTCGGGGACGCCATCGATGTAGACCTCCGTCTCGGCGCACTCTGCGACATCATACGCAATCTGCTTGCGGAAGGCCACGCTATCGGCGTCAGTCTCCCACTTGGAGTCATTGCGCTTCCCGCGGATGAGCTGCATATCCAAGTTTTCATACCAGGACGCAATGCAGAGAAGCATCACGTCCGCACCAGCACGGGCTCCGGAGGCTCGCCACTTCTTCAACTCGGCCTTCACGCCTTCCAGCTTGAGGGCGAGCGCCCGCATGCTTTTTGGCTCAGGATCATGGGGCCAGAACAGCCGGTGGAGCTCAATGCCCGCGTGCATCAAATCAGTCCCGCAGCCGGCCAGCTGTTCGAAGTAACCTTTGAGCACCACCAAGCTGTCCTCGATATCAGCCCTGGTGTCAATCGGCTCACCCAGCGAGAGGCGAACTGCTCGGGCCTTGGCTATCGTGGGCGCAGAGGTAGACTCAAGACGAGGCCAAATCTCTGAAATAGCAAGTGGCAAGATCAAAAACCGAGAAAGAAAAGAGGAAGCCGAGAAGGAATAGGACCGAGAAGAAAAGATGCAATGAAGAAAAGAACTTACCGATCAGTTGGCGGCGCAGCTGCTGCAGCTTGCTTCTCCAGGATTCCTCGTTGTTAATCTGCTTTGATTGAACCTGGCGCAGGGTGTCCATCTGAGCGAAAAGATCAGCATTGGTCTTCTTCAGAGTCTCGCACTCAGCCTCGAGGGCCCTCTCCTTGGCCTTGAAAGTAGTCTCGGCCTTGGCTTTCTCGGCGATGGCCGCGTCCCTCTCGGCGCCAATCTTCACGGCGTCTTGGAGCGCGTTCTGAAGCTGGACCTGCAGCTTCTCCATCTCGGTGGTGTGGTCCTTAATCAGAGTAATGGCCTGGTCGGACAGCTGTTTCTCCACCTCTGCTGGCTGGACGCAATCTTGGTGCGCCTCAGCAAATGACTTATAATCTTCTGCGAAAAGATAAGATGAGGTCAGTAAATGGGCAGAGAAGAACCGAACTCAAAGTCACACCGAGTAAACAGCAAACTCACCTTCAAGTTTCTTTATCGTGGCCTCGGCGTTCTCCACGAAGCTACGACATTTTTCATGCTCGTCGGCCAAGGCTTTCAGTTTTTCTGCAAGAGAAGGAAAGGTTAATGCGTGAAAAAGCAGAAGCGGGCGTAACCATAAAACGCAGGAACCGCGTGGCTAAAGGCGTACCTTGCGTTTCGGCCAGCTGTTGGGTGCTGTCGTTTGCATTTTTGCTCGCGACCTCAGCAGCTAACTTCTCCTTCTCCAGCGCAGCAATACGCCTCCTGGCGATGGAGTGATTCCAGAGAAGGATGCGGTACAAGTTGGTCCGCTTAAGAACGCTATCCTGAAAACCGAGAAGAAAATGAGTCAGGCAATGCAGAGAAGATTCGGCCCGAGTAGGAGGCTACTCGGAGAGTATCCACCTACTCGACCCAAATCTCGGGGACTGGGAGTGATGGTGAGAAAGAAGAAGGGCGAGTAGAAGAGAAGAAAATTCAACTCGGAAAAGGCAAAAAGACTTACTGCGTAGCTTTGTTCGATATCTTCGGCGTTCTTGCGGTGCAAGAACATCTTGGCTGCGAGGGTTGCGGTTTCGGTGGAGACGGACATGGGCTGGTGTCCCAGGTCGATCTTGTTCCACTCCACGCGGTAGTGGTCGACGGAGCCAAGGGTCAAGCCGTGCCATTTCTCCTCTCCAAGAACCCCGCTGTCCCACTTGGCGCTGATGTAGCCGACAGTGTCCAGTACCTGCTCAAGACCCTTGGAGGTTATTGGCTTGTCTTGGGTTCCCCGAGAAGCAATAGTGACGGGTTTATTCTGGGCTGGATCGAAGGGAGGAGTATTCCTGGCTACTGCTTTCCTCCCCTTCTGAATAGCTACAGCTCTATCTTGGGGAGGGAAGCCGATGGTATGTTGGTGGCTAACCTCAATCATATATTCCGGGTAGCAGGGTTGACCAGCAGCGCGAGCATCAGCCGAGAGCGCAGCAGGAATCGGGCCGGAGTCGCGGACCACGAGTGCTCCGCCTGCGGATGCGCTTTGCTCTCTGGCCCTTTTCTTCGTCTGCTCCTTCTCGACTTTCTGCTTCTCGAGATCCTCGGGTTTCTTCCCCTCAGTCTTGGCCTTTGCCTTCTCGGCAACTGCTTCCTCGGCAGCTCGCTTCTCGGCCTTCTTCTGTTCAGCCCTGGCCTTCTTCTGCTCGGCCTTGGCTCTCTCAGCAGTTTCTTTCTCGGCTTTGGCCTTCTCGGCGGCTTCCTCCTTGGCCTTGGCCTCCTCAGCAGCCACCTTATCGGCAGTCTCCTTCTCAGATAGACCCTTCTTGGAGCAGTAATCCCTCAGAGCATCAAGGGCCTGTTGCTTGGCTGCTCGCCCAGGAGAGCTGGATGTGTCCTTGCTCTGTGGAGACGAGGAGGAAATCGGTGGTGTAAGGCCTTGCGCAGTTGGTGGCGTAGGGCCTTGCGCAGTTGGTGGCGCCGCAGATCCACCGCCTGGCAGTGGGTAGACATCTGCTACGGTAGCATCCGCGGCGGGGTCATCTGTCACCAGCTGCTCGGCAGCAACGTTCTCTTGTGCGGCAGCCTCGGTGGTGGGCTGCTCTGCCTCTGGCCGCTCAAGGGCGGCGGCGTCTTGCTTTTCTTGTTCTTGATTCTCCTCGGCGTTGCTAGCCGGAGGAGAAGGGGGTCTCTCGTCGTGGACGGCGGCGTCATGTGCTGCTGGTTCAGACGCTGCTCCTTGTGCTGGGTTGGCAACAGCAGCATCGGCGTCGCGGTCCTCATCATCATCGTCCAGGTTGACCAGAGGTACTGGTTTCTTCTGGGCTGGGTCGGATGCGAGGGCTGCGTTCGCATCCATGGCAGGACTGCAGAGAAGAAAGGAATTAAGGATTGGAAGAAGGTTTGGAGGAAAACAGTATTACGCGAGAAGGAGGGCAAACGAGAAGAGAACTCACGCAGTGGTGGATTTAAGCTGTCGTCGGGGTTTCTTGACAGTAACCTTCCTCTTTTTCTCAGCGGCCTCCTCCTTCTCGGCGGGTTTCCTTTTCTTGACAGGAGGTGCCTGCGCTTCGCTGCCGGTTCGCTTGCGAGTCTCAGGAGGGGCAGTAGACAGAGGTTGGACGACAAGGGGCGCATCGCCCTCGTTCTCGCCCTCATCCTCGTCGTCCTTCTCCGCAGCGGCCTCATCTGAGAAATTCAAAAGAAAGAAAGGAAGGAAGAATCAGGAACAGCAATGCAAGGGGTTGGTGTTTCTCGGAAGCAAACAAGATAAAAATAACAATACCGTGAGAGCCTTCATCTGACCAAGTGCGGAGAGCATCGCGCTTGTCAGGAGCGGGGCTGCTCTGTCCCGCGTCATCAGAGGGCAACATGTCATCCTCCTCGCGATCGGCGAACCAGTTCTCCTCAAAAACCTCGCGACTCTCAATTAACTGTCGAGTAAGAGTCTGAAAGACAGAGAAGGATCATAAGTCAACCGAGTATCAGGATGGAACTCTACTCGGATATGCGTGCAAACACAAAGCACATTAAGCCTATGCAGTTTCCTAAGTATTCTACTCGGACAGGCGTGCAGGCACAAAGCACACTAAGCCTATGCAGTTTTCCAAGTGTTCTACCCGGATAGGCGTGCACACACAAAGCATACTAGGCCTAAGCGTGAGTCGACTAAGTTCTCTACTCGGCGCATCAGGTGATTGCTAGTCGGGGCGGAAAGGGAAGCTATCTACTCGGAAAGCAGAGGCGAAAACAGAGAAGGAAGAACGTACCCGGGCAATCGGTAGCGTGCGGCTGTACGGAGCGAAGCCATACCGCCACCTCTCGGTGAGGCTTGTCTTCAGCATGTTCCTGGCATGATAGGCAACATCCACGTCGTCGATTTCGAAGGTGGTGGTCCTGGTGCAGTCGCGCGGGCCTCCCATGTAACACATGAGATGGCAGCGCTCCTGCAGTGGGAGTACTCGGCGCTTGATCCAGCATATCACCGGGTCGTCATTCTTGAGGCCCAGCTTCTTCAACTCGCCGAGCCTATCTTCTATCTCGACGGCGATTTCGTCGATGTTGGGCTTCTCCTTCCAGTTCGACCCGAGTGGAGCACGGTTCCTCCAAGCGGGCAGGTTGATTCGGTCATCAACCACGCCTCCTTCCGTGGCGGGGACATTCTTGACATAGAAGAATGTCTGCTGCCACATTCGGCAGGAATCCAGCCCCTGGATGCGGGGATGGTTTGTACCCGTCCGCTGCACCATCATGGCACAGCCCGTGTCGGTGGCGCGGCCGATACCTGCACCTTCTTTCTTCCCGACTGATTGTTGGCGGAGATTGAAGTACCTGAGCCACGTATCAGTCGTGGGCCTGATGCCGAGAAAAGCTTCACAGACGACGACGTGGTAGGCGAGGAAGACGACCGCGTTGGGCGGCAGATGATGCATCTGCAGCCCAAAGTGGTCGAGGAACTTGCGCAAGAAGTCCGAGGCGGGCAGTCCGAAGCTGCGCTCGAAGTGCGACATGAAGACCACCCGCTCGCCGTCCCGCGGAGTTGGTACGACCTCGTCGTCGGGTGCCCGGCACTCCACGCCGGGAGGAACCCTCCTGCTGGACACGAGCCAGGCGAGATTGGCCTGGGTGACGGAGGAACCCGCCCAGCTAGCCTTGGCCATCCTTGCGAGTAGGAGGAGTGGATGATTTTCGAGTGTAGTTGCTCGGTGGAGTGAGTCCGCGGCGGCGCGGAAGCTTGCGCGGCGGCGGAGGGCTCGGTGGAGAAGAAGAACAGGAGGCAGAAGGGGAAAAGAGCAGGGAAGAAGAAAAGGAAATTACCGCAGGGGTATTTATACCTCCCTCGCGGGATTACCGTTACCACCACGGTAGTGGGATCGACTGTGGCGTGTGGTGGGTCCTGTGGCCGAATAGAAACGCACGCAAGCGCGGGCTGCGCGCGTAACGGCCGCATTTGATCCCACCTTCAGATCGTGGCCAGTAATTGCGCGTGATGGGACATGACGGCCAGTGGGCCCACAGCGTGAGAACTGGACACGTGGCGTCGTGTCCTGGGCAACCAAACGACAAGGTCGTGGATGCTTGACACGTAGGCAGTGCCTGCGTGAAGGGCTGGATGTTGCTCTGCGCTGCAGAGGCTCAGTTTGCGAAATTTCGCTAAGTCTTTTTACTCGGATACAGAGTAGAAAGCAAGTGCTACTCGGAAAGAGGAGACTCAAGATACTTTCCGGATAGCTACTCGGAGGACCTACTCGGCATCTTGAGGTTCAATGGCTGAGATGCAAAGGCTGGTTTTAAGCTGGCAGAGCCTAGTGAACAAGTTCGCAAGACTCAACCAGCTTCGGGGACTGCTGTCGGGGGGTTACCCCCGAGTAGGGTAAAGACAGGTGGTAAAGGCCGCTCACAGAAGAGAGGTTTGGTCGAGTAGCCGACTACCGGGTACTCTCTACCCGGTCGACTGCTACCCGGTCTCACCTCAAGATGACCAGAAGGAGATATCAGTCAAGTTTTACCTTGTCGAGTAGAAGGTTTGGCCCGAGTACAATTGGCGGGAACCTTTGGCGGGAAACTACTCGGGCAGGAAGTCAAAGGAGCCGTTCTGACACAGGATCCCGCGTATCCTGGGTCCGTACTTGGCAGCATTCGAATTACTGTTCACGTGGGGACGGCCTGCCTGACAGTGACAGCATGGAAGCAGTCGGTGGCAGGATAAGGGGGCCTACTCTGTGACTAGGTACAGCGATACCAGTCTGTCCCCTAGTTTTGCCCAACGACTTTACAGAAGCAGCCAAGACCAACGACCAAAGCTGTCAGCGGGTACTCGGAGAAAGGACAGTGTGTACACTATGTCGACACTTGTCCAGGATTTGGACGTATCCGGCTGGGCACCATGTATATAAGGTGCCCCGCCGCCTCCTGCGCGAGGCAGGCTCACAGACGCTCTCAGATGCTCCCATAGTGGCTCACTAGAAACCCTAGAAACCTTAAGTTCTTGCCCTAGCTCTACTCGGAGAGGAGCAAGGGGCTACTCGGTAGCGATATCATTTGTACTGTGGTTACTCGGAGAGACACCGTAATACATAGAGAAAAGCAGGAGTAGGGGTTTTACCTCCTCACGAGGGCCCTGAACCTGGGTATATCGTGTTGTTTGTGTTGTGTGGATCTTATCTCACGCGGCTACTCGTCGCGTGATCCCTCCCCGGACACCTCCAGCGTCCATCGTCCCCACATCTTTAGCCATCCCATGGCATCTGCCGTGACACCACCACGACAGAACTCGTTGCGCTTGCTGCTGTTGAAGTTTCTTCTCGGCTCAGAGGAGTCCATCAGTGGCTGAGTAGGATCACCGAGTGCGTACTGATCCGCAATCTTGATGGTCTCGGCCAGGGTGTTCGGCATCTCTCTCTGCAATCTCTGCCAAAGCATACTGCCATGTCGGCAACCCTGCGCAAACCAAGTGATGGCCTGTGCTTCATTCACACCCTCACAAGTGTTTCTTAGCGTGCTCCACCGAGTAAGGTACTCGCGGTCCGTCTCGTCTTCTCGCTGCCTGCAAGCTGACAGCTGCTGTGGCCTATTCGGCCTCTTGTATGTACTCGTGAAGTTGCTGATAAAGGCATCCGAGAAGTCCAGCCAGCAGTTAATGCTGTTCTTGGGCAAGTTGTTGAGCCAAGTGCGAGCTGGACCCTCTAGCATCTGCGGCACATAGCGCACCGCCCATCTCCTGTTGCCATTCGCGATATGGACCGCGGTGACGTAATCATTGAGCCAATCTTCAGGCTTGGTGCTGCCGTTGTAGCTCTTGGTGCCTCTTGCAAGCTGGAAGCCCTTCACGGAAGGCTCGTTCATGATGCGCGGGCCAAAGCACTCGGGACCAGGAGGACCCGTGCTCTCAAGCCGCGCCGACAAGCTGATACGGTCCAACTGGTGCTTCGCATCTCCAGGCGCCAACACGCGCTCACCAACACGGTCATGAATGTCATAACCAGCCATCTCCATAGCCGAGTAGCCATCATCATACCTATCCACTTGCATAGCTGCGGGATGCTCAACCGGGTTGGCGACTGGTGCCGCTGGGCGCGGCTGCTGCCTCTGCCGAGTAGGCTGAGCTGCGGGTTGCCGAGAAGTGCCCGGACGCGCGGCTTCTCGGGCACGGCTTTGAGCTTGATGGGCTTGAGAGCCTGCTCTTGCAGCGTTGTGTTCCTGCCTGGGCTGCTGCGGCACAACAACCTGTTTCGCGGCAGCAGCCGGGTCATACACCTGCATTTGCCTGTCTCTACCCGAGCGCCCGATGCGGCTCTTCTCGCGGCTAGGATGCGGAGACGAGGCCTGATCGTTAGATCTAGCCGCGTGCGAGTGAACCACCTGCGAAGCTCCAGCTCCCGGGTTGGCCTTCCGGAACTCCTCGTTCTGCCTAGCGGCCTCCAACACCAACTCGTTGAGCCTCTCCTGCTGCCTGAGACGCGCCTCTCCATCCAGGCGCGGCAACTCGGCAGCCACGGCCTGTGCAGCTCTGAGCGTCTTGGCGGGTGTGCTGTACCTTGGCCTTGTGAAGGTGTTCGCGGTGGCGGACTGCGCGGGCACCTCCGCAACTGTCGCCATCTCGACACCCAAGTTACGCCGCGTAGCGCCTACTCTGCTGGGCCTCCTGGCGACCGGCGTGAAGCCGTGAGCCTTTTTGTACTCGAGCTGGTCTAAACTCAGCTCAAGCCTGATCTTCTCCAACTCCGCCTGCTCGGCAAGCAGCTCCTGGCGTTGCCGCTCGAGCTGCTCCCTCGCGGCTAGGAGCTCGATGTCGGTGGGAGTGGGCATACCGGTTCGCGCAGCAGACGCGGGGATGACCGTTGAAGTGGAAGGCGGCAAGTTGCTCTCCTTCTCGTAGGGCCGGTGATTCCTGCCACCAGCAGGCGGTTCGTCAACCTCCTCGACCACGGCCGCAGCGCCAGTAGCAGCTGCGCCAGTGTTTGCCGCCAAACCCGTCACCATCACCTCAGCGCAGCTTGCAAAGCTGCATGCAGGCCCTCCGCGAGCAGCAATCACCGCAGGAGGATCCTCCGCGTCATGCACCAACTCGGGGTAGGCGCTGTTGGCGACGGTGGCGACGTAGACGAGGTGAGAGCCGAAGGAGATCACCGAGCCGCCCTCGGGCATGGCCATGCCGCCGAAACAGCCGGCGTTGTCGGTGACGAAGTCGAAAGAGCCGAATCTGTGGACAAGGCCACAAACTACGCGCTCCGCCGAAGAAGATCCCGTCCGAACAGAAACTCCAGCCAGCGCCGCTGGTTGCCCCACGGTGGGCGCCAACTGTCGTGGTGGTGTCACGGCAGATGCCATGGGATGGCTAAAGATGTGGGGACGAAGGACGCTGGAGGTGTCCGGGGAGGGATCACGCGACGAGTAGCCGCGTGAGGTAAGAACAACACACATCAAACAACGCGATCTACCCAGGTTCAGGGCCCTCGTGAGGAGGTAAAACCCCTACTCCTGCCTCTCTGTATGTATTAGGATGTTTCTCCGAGTAGCCACAGTACAAATGATATCGCTACCGAGTAGCAACTCTCCTCTCTCCGAGTAGGGCTAGGTCAAGAACTCAGGGTTTCTAGGGTTCAATGTGTGCCTGTGTGAGCCTTGCCTCGCGCAGGAGGCGGCGGGGCACCTTATATACATAGTGCCCAGCCGGATACGTCCAAATCTAGACAAGTGTCGACATAGTGTGCACATCGTCCTTTCTCCGAGTACCCGCTGACAGCTTTGGTTCCTAATCTTGGCTGCTTCTGTAAAGTCGTTGGGCAAAACTAGGGGACAGACTGGTATCACTGTACCTAGGCACAGAGTAGGCCCCCCTTATCCTGCCACGGCCTGCTTCCATGCTGTCACTGTCAGGCAGGCCGGTCCCAGATGAACAGTAGTTCGAATGCTGCCAAGTACGGACCCAGGATACGCGGGATCCTGTGTCAGAACGGCTCCTTTGACTTTCTGGCCCGAGTAGGTTCCCGCCAATTCTACTCGGGCTACCTCTTCTACTCGAAGAGATAGAACTTGCTTGATTTCTCCTTCTGGTCATCTTGAGGTGAGACCGAGTAGCAGTCGACCGGGTAGCGAGTACCAGGTAGTCGGCTACTCGACCAAACCTCCCTTCTGTAAGCTGCCTTTACCACTTGCTTTTACCCTACTCGGGGGTAACCCCCCGACATTTGGATTTGTGGTTTGAAAGTTGTGAGCATTTGAATTTTCAGGTTTTATTTGCAAAAGGCAGGGCCTTGACTGTGAGAAAAACAGCAGATAAGGGCTTCGGTGTAAAAACGATAAAGCCAGGGGCCTGGACGCAAGATCCCAGATCCAGATCTGGATCAGGTTTTCTCACCGGGGCGGCAGCCAGCCACAGCGGCTGACGCGCGGGCCCGAGGGCCACGCAGCGCTGACGGGGCATGTGGCGCCGCTGACGGGCGGGGCCCGCCGCGCGGAGTGGAGGAGTAAAAATGTTGGGCAATTTGCGCGAACGGGGAATCGATCCCCTGCCCTCGCGGGCGCGCGGAGGGAGTCCAACCACTGGGGTGAAGCGAGGCTTGTGATAGGATAGAGGCGCGGGGAAATAAGAGGCAAGCCACTTCCGTTAACTGAATTTTGACAGAGGGTTCGTTCTCTGCACCTGACGCTTACGATACAGGCGATCGCCTGCGGCAGACAGCCACGAAACCTCGACCGGCGGCGAACTTGGGGTGGTGCGGGCAGTGCGTGGCTAGGGCGTGGTGGGGATGGACAGCAAGGAGATCGCAAGGAGGGAAGGAGGCGGAGCGCACCTGCTGCTCGTGGTCGCCGTGCGGTTGTCGAGGCAGAAACGGCGGCGGAGTTGCCGGCGACGGCGCGGCCGGCTCGGGCCTCCTCCCGCCTCCGAGTCTTCGGCAAAATTGGTGGTGGATGGGAGCTGGTTCCATTCCCGGGGTCAGTATCCCCTCGAGGTGACCGTGGGGGGATGGGAAGGTGGCAGCCATGGAGCTCGGTGGTGATCGGGTGGTGGGTTCAGAAGAACAGGGTGCTGACAGAGAGGGGATGGTGGATGGCGGCGCTAGGGGAGAGGTGAGGAGCTTTAGGGTTTTAGGGCTAGCATCAGAGGGGGGGTAGGTACTTAAGGGGGCTGGTGCTTGTACGACATGGCATCCAGGGGGTGGGGATCAATCATACGGTTCTGGAGGTGTTCGTACTGAAGGAGGAAGAAGCCAAAAACAGAAAAGGGGGGGGGGTAGATGGGCCAGAGAGGAAGTGGTGGGCTGGGGAGAAAGAAAGAAAGGAGTGGGCTGCCCTTTTCTCCACCCCTCTCTATTTTTTTTTGTTGCTGTTTGCTTTTCATTATGAACAATTTTTTTTTCTTGGAAAGGATGGCAAGGAAAATAGATATAGAATTTTGGGGGGGGGGGGGTTTCATTTTATAATTAAGTTTTATTAGTTGCAAAACAGTGGTTAAAAGTAAGGTAGGTTGGATTTCAAAATTGGACTTATTAGTTTGAATTTAAAGGGTTAGTTGGATTTCAACTATTAGTTTGATTTGGGAAGAAAATTTGGAAAGCACAATTTTATTTAATAAACTCAAGCAATTATGCAAACAGTATTGAATTTAATAGTTGGCAAGAATTTGATTTTTAAACCACCATTTGATCATGCCCTTTATGATTGAAATGATTTGAAATTTAAGTTGAATTGGAAATTTACCATTAGGGTTTTGAACAACTTAAATTGTTTTGAAGTTTTGATTGGTTTGGAAAACATGATGCAATGCTTATGGGATGCAGATGATGCAAGCAAAAAGAAAACAAACAGGTAACACCCCAGGTGTTACACATGGTAGCAACACACTTAACACCACCACTCATCCAAGTCAATGTACGAGGACCCGCAGTGGAGAAGAAAACAATGGCATAGAACTCCTCACTAGTAGAGAAGTGCCTTTCTATGGAACAGATTCTGTGGCGCATGGCTTCTTGGTACGCCACAGAAATATAATTCTGTGGCGCACGGGTGGGCGTGCGCCACAGAAAAGAGGCATTCTGTGGCGCACGGGACCGTGGTGCGCCACAGAAAACAGGAATTCTGTGGCGCACCGGATAGGGGTGCGCCACAGAAATAAGTTGGGGGCCCACACCATGATTGCCACACTCCTATTCTGTGGCGCATGGTGGTTAGTGCGCCACAGAAATATGACATTTCTGTGGCACACCACTGCCACGTGCGCCATAGAATTCCCATCCGAAAAAATTCTGTCCACACGCACCAACTCCACCCCCCCCCCGGGAACGCCTTTTCTAGTTTTTGACGGAAGAGTTGGCAGTCTAAAAAGCATCAAAAAATAAATCCCTTATAGATGCACGGAGAGTTTAATGTCTACTTTTTTGTCAAATTTTGAAATATGTATTTCGACTTTCTGAGCAAAAGTTTTATAAAAAAAGTAAAATGGGCATAACTTTTGCATACGAGAAAAAATGATCAAGATATTAAAAAAAACTAGAGAGAAAAAGAAACCCAACCTCACTAGCCTTCGGCCTTTGAGCTTTTTTTAGAATCGCCAAATTCCAAAAGGAACAAAAGTTATGGCCGTTTTAAGATTTTGACTAGAAAATAAAAAAAAATAAAAAAAAATTCTGTGGCGCACCAAGGGGGGGTGCGCCACAGAATTGGGAGGCAGGATTCGAAATCCTGCCTCTCCTCCCCTCCTCTTCTTCTCTTCTCCCCTCCACTTCTTCTCCACCTCTCCTCTCCTCCACCTCTCCTCCTCCATCACCACCACCACCACCACCACCACCACCACCACCACCACCTCTCCTCCTCCTTCACCACCACCACCCCTCCTCCTCCACCACCACTCTCCTCCTCCACCACCACCACCACCTCCGGCGAGCTCCTCCTCCTCCACCACCACCACCTCCGGCGAGCTCCTCCTCCTCCTCCTCCACCACCACCTCTCCTCCTCCTCTTTCTCCTCCTCCTCCACCACCACCTCTCCTCCTCCTCATCCTCCACCACCATCACCTCTCCTCCTCCTCCTCCTCCTCCTCCTCCTCCACCACCACCACCACCACCACCACCTCCGGCGAGCTTCTCCTTCTCCTCCCCACTAACTCCGGTGACCCCCATCCTCCACCCACCAACTCCGGCGAGCATCCGACGAAATCCGGCGAAATTTCGAATTTCGAAAATTTCCCGCGGCCAGATCTGGCCGCCTTTTTTTTTTGAAATTCAAAAAAAAATTCTGTGGCGCACCCCCCCTTGGTGCGCCACAGAATTGCAAATTTCTGTGGCGCATGGCTGAGGTGCGCCACAGAATTGACATTTCTGTGGCGCACGGCCACGGTGCGCCACAGAAATAATTTTTGTGGCGTAGATTCTGTGGCGCACCCCTACGGCCCCTAGGTGCGCCACAGAATCCCATTTTGGTGCGCCACAGAAAGGCCTTTTCCTACTAGTGCCTTGAGCAACTCAGGGGCAAATGGATGGGCATTATTGGTACCCATGAGAGGAGTGAGACCGTGAAAATCCATGAGTTCCATAACACGGGGCCAATGAGTGCGAGCTGTCTCCACATCAAAGAAGTGCTGGTACACATAGCTGTTCTGGAGTTTGCCGATAATGAAATCATACATGACCTGGTGCATCTTGCAATAAAACCGAGGGTCGGCACTAGTACTCTGACCAAACTCATAGGGGTTGAACTTTAGCCTAGCATTCTCAAAATCAGTGGTATTGAGACCACCCCAGTTCTTGACCACAGGTTCATCTGGATTGACAGGAATGGAAGGACCCTGTCTCCGAGAGGGAGTAGACCCAGCAACAGCAGCAGCACTCTTCTTGCGAGGACGAAGAGCACGGTGGGTATCGGAATCACCTGAGACAAATGATGCATGGATATGGACAATGATAATGAGTGCACATGGTCGTTGTGTGAAGTAAAATAAATTATTCCATGAATATGAGTGATAGCGACACGGTTGGAAAGCAAAAATCGACTAGTGGGTACAACATAACTACATCGTAGCATGATGTAAGGGGAAGAGAATGGTTGTATGATGTGTTTGTTTTTTTTTGTTTTTTTATTATTATGATGCTACGAGAGTGGGCAATTGTCAACTATGGCATAGCATGGCAAGGAAGCACAATATTATGGCATAGTAAAAAAACATTGAACCACGAGACTACGTCGTGAGGAGCACACTAGGGGAAAATATCATGGCATAGTAAATAATCTAGGGTATGGCTAGTGGCATATGAACAATACGAGATCTAGCATGAACACTAGGGGAAGAATTTACACCCTAAATTAATGAACCACACTAGTACACCGATAGAGAGTAAGCACATAAACATGGTAGATAGTAGAGGCCCAAAAGATTACCCGAGTTGGTGGCCATCTTCCAAAAAAAATCTCATAAAATCAAGTGGACCGATCTTCCCCAATAGTGCACCAAAGAGAAATTCGTGGGGAGGAGAGTGTGGAGAAGGACGAGGGCTTGCGGATCTGTAAAGTTGAGTGGTAGGGGTGGGCTAGGGTGTAGGGGGAGGGGGACGAGGGCTTGCGGATCTGTAAAGTTGAGTGGTAGGGGTGGGCTAGGGTGTAAGAATCCTTTTGACCGTAATCATGTGGCTTTGCTTGGGGTTAGATTGAAATCTTGCACACAAAGCCACACTAAACATAATGTCCGGTCTAGATGCACAAAGATAAAGCAAAGATCCAATGATAGAACGATAAAGTTTTGGATCTACCGGTATACCTTCGTGATCCATAGTAAGATTCACGGCTGTTGGCATTGGATAAGGTAATGGTTTGGCATTGTTCATATCAAATTTCTTGAGCATGTCTTGAATATATTTTGCTTGACAAATAAAAGTCCCTTCATGATATTGCTTGATCTCAAAACCTAGAAAGAACTTCAATTCTCCCATCATAGACATCTCAAATTCACTTGTCATTAGTTTGGCAAATTGGTCTACAAAACTCACGTTAGAGGATCCAAATATAATATCATCAACATATACTTGACATACAAAGAAATGTCCATCTACACTTTTGGTAAAGAGTGTGGGATCAATTACCCCAAGTACGAAGCCACAATCCACTAAGAACTCCTTTAAATGATCATACCAAGCACGTGGGGCTTGTTTGAGGCCATACAAAGCCTTATGGAGAAAGTAGACGTGGTTAGGATACTTGGGATCCTCGAACCCCGGAGGTTGTTTAACATATACCATTTCATTTAGAGGACCATTTAGGAAAGCAGTTTTAACGTCCATTTGATGCAAGATGAAGTTATGACTAGTGGCAAATGCAAGTAATATACGAATGGACTCAAGTCTAGCTACGGGAGCAAAAGTTTCACCGTAGTCAAGTCCTTCGACTTGAGAGTAGCCTTGAGCAACCAATCGAGCCTTGTTGCGAATCACTTGCCCATGAGAATCTTGCTTGTTTTTTAACACCCATTTAGTCCCAGTGACATTATGATCTTTGGGTCTTTCCACTAGGGACCATACTTTGTTCCTCTCAAAATTATGGAGCTCTTCATGCATGGCTTGAACCCAATCTTCATCTTCAAGAGCATCATATACTTTGATAGGTTCAACATGAGAGAAAATTCCACAAAACTTGAGTACTTGTCCACGAGTGGGGACACTTCTTCCCAAGCCACCAATAATATTATTTTGATAATGTGACTTTTTTTACAATCTTGATGCTTGACGAGTCATGACACGAACTAGTGCATCATCGGGATTCTCATTTGGAGGGATATCCTCATCATTTCCTTCATCAAGACCATGATCCATCCGGAGTGGTGTTCTTGGTGAAGAATCACCAAAGTCATTTCCACCATTATCATTGGGTGAATCTTGATCACTTTCTTGATGAGTGGTATCCACTTGAAGGTCTTGTTCTTGTTCTTGGTCTACCATTTGATTGGTGGTTGATGTAGAGGGCTCCACTTGCGTAGAGCAAGTCCCATCTTCATTTGCCACAAGGTGTCCCTCAATAGGTATAAGTGGACCTATACCCATTCTTCCTATGGCTATGGAGGATGGTTCATCACCTACATCATCACAATCAATTTGCTCCACTTGGGAGCCGTTATCCTCATGAAATTCCACATTCATAGATTCTTCAACACACCCGATGGATATGCTGTAGACTCTATAAGTGTGAGAGTTCGTGGCATAACCAACAAATATACCTTCAAAAGTTTTAGGATCAAACTTAGACGATCTAGTTCCTTTAATGTAAACTTGACATTTGCACCCAAAAACTCGAAGATATTTGAGGTTGGGTTTGTTACCGGTTAGGAGTTCATATGGAGTCATGCCAATCATCGCACGAAGGAAGAGCCGGTTAGATAGATGACAAGCGGTGTTGATGGCTTCGGCCCAAAAGTTATATGGGGATTTGAACTCGGCCATCATAGTTCTTGCCATATCAATAAGTGTGCGATTCTTCCTCTCCGCTACACCATTTTGTTGAGGGGTGTACGCAGCGGAATATTGATGTCTTATCCCCTCTTCACTCAATAATTCATCCATGGTGTAGTTCTTGAACTCGGACACATTGTCACTCCTAATAGATAAGATCTTTGTGTCATATTGGCGTTGCACTTCGGTGGCCCAAGTTATGAACCTTTCTTGAGTCTCACTCTTCTTCTTGATATAGAAAACCCAAGTGTATCTTGTATAATCATCAACAATCACCAAGCAATACTTTTTGCCTCCAAGACTATCATATGTGGGAGGCCCAAATAGGTCCAAGTGAATGCGCTCAAAGGGCCTTGTTGTGCAGATGATTGATGTCTTGGGGTGATTCTTCTCATGCATCTTTCCGGCAATACAAGAGCTACAGGGACGATCTTTGGAAAAGTTCACACTTGTTATTCCTACCACAAGCTCACCCTTCACAAGATTTTGTAGATTTCTCATACCGATGTGGCCTAAGCGGCGATGCCAAAGCCACCCCACGTCGGATTTAGCCATTAGACAAGTGGAGATATGTGTAGTTTCTTTCGAGAAATCCACTATGTACATACCGTTTTCCACAAATCCAACAAAGGCTACTTTAAGAGAAATAATGTGAAGGACAAGCACGTGATGACGCCCAAATACACATGTAAAATTGCATTCACAAAGTTGTAGGACGAAAAGAAGATTATAGCCAAGGGACTCAACAAGTAGGACTTTCTCAATGGATGAATCCGGAGAAATGACCACCTTGCCATGTCCCAATACCTTAAGTTGTGAGCGATCACCAATAGTTACATAAGCAAATTTGATAAGTTGGAGTTTCAAATCTTCTAACACTTCCTTGCTTCCGGTCATGTGTGCGGAACAACCACTATCAATCATCCATGATGTTCGACCGGAAATACAACCCTACAATGAATCAACTTCTTGTCTTAGGTACCCATTTTTGGATGGGTCCTTTTTTGTTAGTCACAAGGATCTTAGGAACCCAAATAGCATGCTTGTAATCATCACCATATGAGGTTCCAACATATTTTTCATAAACATGACCATCAATGAATTTAAGAAGCACATAAGATGGGTTATACTTTCCCGCAAAGTTGTTGCGAGTAGTTGTGTTCCTAGGAACAATACTCTTAGCAATCATATCAAACTCATCTTCATCATTAGCCAACTCCCCCTCCTTCACAAAAACAATAGAGTTAGTGGAGGTAGTTGACTTCTTCTTGTAAGCCACCTTGGATGTGGAACCAAAACCAAGGCCTTCCTTGCCAATAACTCTCTTATGATTACTCAAAAGATCATTAAGGTTATTTCTCCCTTGAATGCATGTGGAAATACATCTGTTGTTTTTTTCCTTCAACCTATTGTTCTCCTCAATGAGAGTTTCCTTGACACACAAAGGGTTAGTAATACAAGAGTTTTCATTCACAATTTTTACCCCTTTTAAGGTTTTGAGCTCATTTGAGATTGTTCGATGATCAATTTTAAGCTTATCAAAATCCTTAATGAGTTTATTATAACCTTGGTTAGTTGCATCATTTAAGGCCATGAATTCCGTTACCTTAGCAAAAGCATTTAACAATCAAGTTTTACTTTAGCTATGTCAATTGCAAAGGTTTCCTCTATGCTTTCTCTAAAGCAATGTGATTCATCTAAAGCTTTCTTAAGCTCCTCAATTTTACTAGCATCATCACGAGCAAACTTTTCAAGTAAAGTTATTCTCTCCTCATGTTCATCAATGAGGACATGTGCCTCACTTAATTAATCCATGAGGGAGACAAAGATAGATTTAGTTTATCCTTCTAGTTTTTCCACAAAGGTTATCAAGGGGTCCTCTTCGACACAATTTAATAGTGAAGGAGTAGAAGAGTTTGCGAGTATGAGTGTAGGAATCACCTTTGGGGATATACCCTTGTCCATGAAGCACTTGTGACTCGAGGGACCCTTGTTGTCATTTCGGTTGGAGAAGAGAGAGCTTAAGTTAGGAGGTACGCCGCCCCTTGCCATGGCCGCCATACCTACTTGTTCACCTTCACCATCGCTCTCTTCACCACCGAATGTGTATTCAACTTCATTTGCAATCAATGCCCTAGGAGGGCCTCTCTTGATGACGTTCTTGGACTTGGGAATGAAAGTGGATTTCTTGATAAGTCTTCCACCGTTTTCAATTCTACTTTTGAAGGGGCACTCGGCAACAAAATGCTCGAAATCTCCACAATTGAAGCATGTTCTTGCCTTCTTCATGCTTGAGACTTCCTTCCCCTTGTTCTAGGTGGCATTAGATCTAAAGTCTCCCTTCTTCCACCACTTGTGTTGAGCAAGGGCCAAACATTATTCCTGTGATGTCTTCATCTCTTTCTCGGAGACCTCATGAGTAGATCCACCGTCATCACTTGAGTCATTTTCTTCATGGGGAATGACCTTGGCCTTCAAGGCAAGAGAGGGTCTCTTGATTCTGTTTACACGGGCCATGACATCATCGGAAGTTTGCTTCATGACTTTTAGGGTGATAAAGAGACCCAAGACATCATTGGGGGATAGGTCCAAGTAATCGGCCCCAGCTTGCACATTCATCACCATGTTTTCATTGTATGGCATCAAGGTGAGTAGAAATTTCTCCTTGACCCAATTCTCCGTACAATCCGTGAATCCACAATCTCTCATGTTATTTACGAGAGCCTTGAGTCTTCTAAACATGTCTTCTATGTTCTCTCCATCACTTAAGTGAAAGTGTTCAACTTGTCTTTGGATGATTGACTTCTTGGATCGTTGGAGGTTGACGTTGCCGTCAAACATATCAACAAGGCAATCATAAGCTTTCTTTGCACTTGTGAAGGACCGGATGTGCTCAACTCCTTCCTTATCCATTGCCCTCTCCAACATGTGCAAAGCATGAGCGTTGAGTTGCTCATCTATGATGTCACTTGAGCTTAAGTTTGTGGGATCCTTTGGCTCATACCCTTTTTCAACAATCCTCCATATTTTCTTTAGAAAACCCAAGTGTATCTTGTATAATCATCAACAATCACCAAGCAATACTTTTTGCCTCCAAGACTATCATATGTGGGAGGCCCAAATAGGTCCAAGTGAATGTGCTCAAAGGGCCTTGTTGTGGAGATGATTGATGTCTTGGGGTGATTCTTCTCATGCATCTTTCCGGCAATACAAGAGTTACAGGGACGATCTTTGGAAAAGTTCACACTTGTTAGTCCTACCACATGCTCACCCTTCACAAGATTTTGTAGATTTCTCATACCGATGTGGCCTAAGCGATGATGCCAAAGCCACCCCACGTCGGATTTAGCCATTAGACAAGTGGCGATATGTGTAGTTTCTTTCGATAAATCCACTATGTACATACCGTTTTCCACAAATCCAACAAAGGCTACTTTAAGAGAAATAATGTGAAGGACAAGCACGTTATGACGCCCAAATACACATGTAAAATTGCATTCACAAAGTTGTAGGACGGAAAGAAGATTATAGCCAAGGGACTCAATAAGGAGGACTTTCTCAATGGATGAATCCGGAGAAATGACCACCTTGCCATGTCCCAATACCTTAAGTTGTGAGCGATCACCAATAGTTACATAAGCAAAATTGAGAAGTTGGAGTTTCAAATCTTCTAACACTTCCTTGCTTCCGGTCATGTGTGCGGAACAACCACTATCAATCATCCATGATGTTCGACCGGAAATACAACCCTACAATGAATCAACTTCTTGTCTTAGGTACCCATTTTTGGATGGGTCCTTATTTGTTAGTCACAAGGGTCTTAGGAACCCAAATAGCATGCTTGTAATCATCACCATATGAGGTGCCAACATATTTTGCATAAACATGACCATCAATGGATTTAAGAAGCACATAAGATGGGTTATACTTTCCCGCAAAGTTGTTGCGAGTAGTTGTGTTCCTAGGAACAATACTCTTAGCAATCATATCAAACTCATCTTCATCATTATCCAACTCCCCCTCCTTCACAAAAACAATAGAGTTAGTGGAGGTAGTTGACTTCTTCTTGTAAGCCACCTTGGATGTGGAACCAAAACCAAGGCCTTCCTTGCCAATAACTCTCTTATGATTACTCAAAAGATCATTAAGGTTCTTTTGACCTTGAATGCATGTGGAAATACATTTGTTGATTTTTTCCTTCAACCTATTGTTCTCCTCAATGAGAGTTGCCTTGACACACAAAGGGTTAGTAATACAAGAGTTTTCATTCACAATTTTTACCCCTTTTAAGGGTTTGAGCTCATTTGAGATTGTTTGATGATCAATTTTAAGCTTATCAAAATCCTTAATGAGTTTATTATAACCTTGGTTAGTTGCATCATTTAAGGCCATGAATTCCGTTACCTTAGCAAAAGCATTTCACAATCAAGTTTTACTTTAGCTATGTCAATTGCAAAGGTTTCCTCTATGCTTTCTCTAAAGCAATGTGATTCATCTTGAGCTTTCTTAAGCTCCTCAATTTTACTAGCATAATCACGAGCAAACTTTTCAAGTAAAGTTATTCTCTCCTCATGTTCATCAATGAGGACATGTGCCTCACTTAATTAATCCATGAGGGAGACAAAGATAGATTTAGTTTCTCCTTCTAGTTTTTCCACAAAGGTTATCAAGGGGTCCTCTTCGACACAATTTAATAGTGAAGGAGTATAAGAGTTTGCGAATATGAGTGTAGGAATCACCTTTGGGGATATACCCTTGTCCATGAAGCACTTGTGACTCGAGGGACCCTTGTTGTCATTTCGGTTGGAGAAGAGAGAGCTTAAGTTAGGAGGTACGCCGCCCCTTGCCATGGCCGCCATACCTACTTGTTCACCTTCACCATCGCTCTCTTCACCACCGGATGTGTATTCAACTTCCTTTGCAATCAATGCCCTAGGAGGGCCTCTCTTGATGACGTTCTTGGACTTGGGAATGAAAGTGTATTTCTTGATAAGTCTTCCACCATTTTCAATTCTACTCTTGAAGGGGAACTCGGCAACAAAATGCTCGGAATCTCCACAATTGAAGCACGTTCTTGCCTTCTTCATGCTTGAGACTTCCTTCCCCTTGTTCTCGGTGGCATTAGATCTAAAGTCTCCCTTCTTCCACCACTTGTGTTGAGCAAAGGCCAAGCATTATTCCTGTGATGTCTTCATCTCTTTCTCGGAGACCTCATGAGTAGATCCACCATCATCACTTGAGTCATTTTCTTCATGGGGAATGGCCTTGGCCTTCAAGGCAAGAGAGGGTCTCTTGATTCCGTTTACACGGGCCATGACATCATCGGAAGTTTGCTTCATGACTTTTAGGGTGATAAAGAGACCCAAGACATCATTGGGGGATAGGTCCAAGTAATCGGCCCCAGCTTGCACATTCATCACCATGTTTTCATTGTATGGCATCAAGGTGAGTAGAAATTTCTCCTTGACCCAATTCTCCGTACAATCCGTGAATCCACAATCTCTCATGTCATTTACGAGAGCCTTGAGTCTTCTAAACATGTCTTCTATGTTCTCTCCATCACTTAAGTGAAAGTGTTCAGCTTTTCTTTGGATGATTGACTTCTTGGATCTTTGGAGGTTGACGTTGTCGTCAAACATATCAACAAGGCAATCATAAGCTTTCTTTGCACTTGTGAAGGACCAGATGTGCTCAACTCCTTCCTTTTCCATTGCCCTCTCCAACATGTGCAAAGCATGAGCGTTGAGTTGCTCATCTATGATGTCACTTGAGCTTAAGTTTGCGGGATCCTTTGGCTCATACCCTTTTTCAACAATCCTCCATATTTGCATTGAAGAGCTGCACATGTAAGACTTAATGGAAGCTTTCCAATTAGTAAAACGATGTCGATCCACCATAGGAGGTGGACCAAGATGATTAACATGTGGATGTTGAACATTAGGAGCATTGTTATAAGCAAAGCCAAAGGAGTTTCCACCACTACCATTTAAAGGTGAAGATGTTGCGGTTCCTTCCTTAGGTGCAATGGGGTTTCCATTTTCATCTAAGGTAACATTCTCTCTAGATTGATTAGATGGGGATGTCAATTCTCTTATTAGTCCCTCCATCTTCTTCTCGGAACTATCAATCATAGCTTGGATTAACTTTTGAATCCCCTCCATGGTGATGGGATAACTAGCCATCCGTTCCTCCTCTTTAGGCGGTAAAGCCCTATATAAAGAGACGAGGCTCTGATACCAACTGAATGATCGAGAGGTTAACTAGAGGGGGGGTGAATAGGTTAACTACAATTTTTAGCTTCTTTTTCAAGTTAACAAGGTGGTTCTCAAATATAGATTGTCTAGATTATTCAACTAGGTGAACAATCCTATATGTTGATCAAGTACAACTAGAACAAGGTAAATATATGACTAGGCTAGTAATAACTAGTAAAGGTAAGTTGAGGAATAACTGAACATAATGACGCGGAGATTTATCCCGAAGTTCACTTCCCAATGGAAACTAATCTCCGTTGGAGCGGTGCGGTGCCACCAATGTGGAACACCGAGTAGCCCTCAAATAGCACACCGTATCTCCTTCGAGTCCTTCCACCGATGTGGAGAGGCTCGAATCACTATGTTGCCATTGAGGTTGACAACTAGAACCTTTACAAGGATGAGGCACACTTCACAAGATTGGAGTATCCTCACTGAATCCCGAGAGCCACCAAGACTCCGAGAAACAAGATCCACGAGCACAAGAGCTCCAGGGATATCAACAAGGCTCCGAGCTCCGATGAGCTAAGAGCAACAAGATTCTTGGCTCCAATGAACTAAGAATAACAAGATCCCTAAGGGATGGCTGGATGGATTTCTAATCGACTTGGTGGAGTTGTACATCGGGGGTGTCTCCTTCAAATCCCAAAGTATCACGAGCTTTGGTTGGGGATTTGAGGATGTCTTGTGCTTGAGCTTGGTCAATTAATGGTGGAGAGAGAGTGAGTGTAATTTACGAGTTCTAAAGGTGGAAGAAACATCTCCTTTTATACCGGGGGTGAGAAAACGGTCGTTGGGGGGGGGGGGGGGATCCCTCCACTCTGCAGCCCACCCCGGCCGGCCTGGGGCATCCAGGGCAAGGGCAAATCCCACCCCGGCCTAGAGGCCCGGCGTGGGGCCGGCGTGGACAGAGGACGGGCCGGAGAGCCCTTCCCACCCGGCCTGGGGCCGGCGTGTGAGACGAGGGGAGGCCGGGGCAGCACTAGCCCAGCCTGGAAGGGCGGCCAGACCGGCGTGGAGGAGCAGCTGGGGCCGGGTACCCACCCGAACGACCCGACCTGGGGTCCGGCGTGGGGCCGGCGTGGAGGGGAGCTGGGGCCGGGGCACCGCCCGACCAGCCCGGCCTAGCCCGCCCCCGTTTTCTCCTTTTCTCTTCTTGTTTCTTCTCCTCTTTTTTATTAGTCTTTTCTCCATTTTTGCTATCCATCGTATGAATGTCCAAGAAGATGTATGATTGCATTTTATCCATGATAGGCTCTGATTAAACTTAGAGAAAACATTAAACCTTCCACATGTTGTGATCAAACACCGAAAACAAGATTTAGGAACAAATGTCTTTTCATCATGCCTCCAAAGCCTCCCATAGGAGTCATCATACTCTTTTGAGCTAAGATTTGATAACGGCAAAGCTTGATATATTCCTTTTGTTTCTCATCAAGCTTGCTAATATCCACGAACAATAAACTCTTCTCATACTCAATACGCCGAGTTTCTTCTTCCATTTTCCACTTCTCCTCCTCCAAAGCCACTTTCCTCTCCTCGGCGGTATCCCTTCTCTCCTCGACGATCACCCTCCTCTCTTCGGTCACCGAAATAGAAACCTTTTACACCCTCCTTTCCTCATTGTGCTCCCTCCGAGCGCTCACAAGTGCATCCATGGAGGCTTTTAGGTAGTCATCTCCATTCTTTCATCCCTTCTCTTTTGCTTGTTTTCTTCCAATGGGTCTCCTGTTAATAGCAACTGAGTTATTAGGAGTATGGCTTCTTTTGCCATTTTCATCACTTGATGCTCCATCTTCCTCATCCTCAACCATTTGTGCCTTCTTTCCAATTTTGATAATGTCTTCACGGCTCTTCTAGTTTTCTTCATTCTCTAGCTCCACATAACAATGATGCAAGACAAATGACTTCCCAATAGCAATTTTTCCTTTCTTGCCCTTCTTCCCAACTCCTTTGTACAAATTTGGAGCAATGTGTGCCTACAACCAAATAGTTAACAAGTGCAAATTAGGAACAAGTGCAATATGCCTATAAGAGAAAGATGAAAGATGCATAAAAGTACCAACTTACATGGTCTTGCTCATTCGTTCCACTAGGATTCATGGAGTCTACCGCTGCCAACACCCCCGCCCACTATTGACATTCCTTTGACATGAGCGACCAACGGGAACGAAGAGATCTCTTGGATTGTTCATTGCCACTTGTGTTGAGACTATCGTGGTACTCCTTCATCGTCAACCAATATGTGTCCTTTGTTTGATCCGTGCCAACGGCCGCATAAACGCCCACATTGCAGTATGTCTTGCAAAGCAACACATCTTCCTGGGCGGTGTAGTTAGCCGCTCTTCCTTTTGCCTCATTGACGATGCCATCCCCTTCCTCATCAACCTCTTCTTCATTTTCATATACATAGGCTTGAGACCAATCTTGTTGGGAGCCATACTCTTGAGACCAATTGTCGTGGTTTGATCCAACACTCATAGTTGACAAAAGGTTTCATCATCAACACTACAATGTATACAAATAAACACAAGTCAAAACATGAAGTTGCAAAGCCATTTAGTTGTGAACAAATATAACTTGTTGGAATTCCTTCAAACACATTGGCCGCAGCCGCCGGTGCACCATCAACCGATGTTGTTGCCGCTTGGAATGGCGGCGGGGGCGACGGAGGACGGTTGAACGGCGAGGGCAGCGGAGGAGGGTTGGACGGCGGGGGCGGCGGAGGTGGCACCATCGAAGGCGGCTTCCGGCGCCCGCCGGTGGACCTCGGCTTCTTTCGAGTCGTAGTTGCGACTGATACCGGGCGCTTCGGGACCCCTTGCCTCTACGCCTTCGCGCTCGCGGACGCAGCGGCCACCGGCGCCGCGAGCCCGCCTTGCGTGGTCGGTCGTGGCGCCACGAAGAGGCCGCGCACGATTCCGGCGCTAGGGTTTGGCGTGGCGGCGGTAGGGGCGGTGCTGGGGGCCGGCCGACGGAGTAGGTGGTGTGGGCTGCTCCTTCATCGCATGCTCCGATGCAGGAAGGGAAGAGGCGGATTTTTTCGATTGGCAGTTCGCCGTTCGTGCACTCGCTTGTGATGTCCAGCGCGCGGAACTAGACGCACAAATCCTTTGGGTGCCGGATGGGGCTTTTTCCCGCGCGCTGGCCAAATTTTGTAGCGCGTCTGCTGGAGCGCCGCGTTTTGTCGGGCCAGCTAAACTGGCGGTTTTTTGGCGTGCGCGTTGTTTCCCGCGCCTGTTGGAGATGCTCTAACTATGTCCATGGAAGTATATGCATGAATTTAGCTAAAATACGGGCATCCAAACGGGGACTTAATGTGTACGGATTACTTAAAAATTGCTAAAAACATAAAAAGTGCCTTGGTTGCGGTGGATTTGTATTTTTTCTGAAATTTATTGCCGGGCAGATGGATTTTAAAAATCATCAGTTTAGGGTCCGAAGATTGTGTTAAACAGAAAATGTTTCTTTCACAAATTTGTAGAAAATTTCCTGTTGATATGAATTGGTATAATATTCATTCAAAACGGAGTTCAGAAGCGACACATGGGCCTGTTCTACTGAGGCTCGGTTTTGCACGGTGGTGAGGCAGATAATTCCGGGAGACGTCATCTAATTACGTTCACGAGAGACTTCTTAAGGGTAACACAACCGCCGAGACGCGCTCCTCTTTAATCAGCTTGCCAAAATAATAAGAAAGCCACATGGTATGCTGGGAGCATCGGTTCCAAATATTTCAACACCATAAATATATCTAGGGTTGCCAGCTCAAACGATAACGCTAGAATAAACAACTAACTCGGTGAAACAAAATTAGCACAGAACCTGTTTTTCCTAGTTGCAACATAGTACTCCCTCCGTCCGGAATTAAATGTCACAAAGTTTGACAAAATGGATGTATCTAGACATAATTTAGTGTTAGATACATCCACTTTTGTCAAACTTTGTGACACTTAATTCCGGACGGACGTAGTATAAGCCAAGTTACGCATGCGACTCGCGCGAGCGCACCCAAACTAACAACGACGGTAGAGTAAACAAACAACTCACTAAAACAAAAGCAGCACACCACAAGATGTTCTAGTTGCAACATGTAATCCAAGTTACACACAGGACTGGTTCGCACCCAAACAAACAACAATGCTAGACGAAACAACCAACTCACTAAAACAATAGCAGCACACTCCATGCCACTGTACTTTCTGAGCTGATATGTTGGTGTTAAGGAAACGTACTCAAGAGCATAGTGGTGACCTAATGAGTAGTGATGGACTTTAGTTGCCATTAGGGTATCTTTATGATGACATCATCACTTTTGAAATTTTAGTTCATTTTTTTAAACTAGAAAGAAACTAAAATGTGCCTAGATACCATGTGTATATACGTGAACGTAGGAAATGCCTAAAACATCTTATATCGTGAAATGGAGGGAGTACATTATTATTTTAGCATGGGTACATCCGTGCATGCAAGGTCGATAGCGGGAATTTGAAACGGCGTGTGCCGCCGGACGTGGATGCATGAAGTTGAAGACGACTACTTAAAAACAGTAGATTTATGTTCAAAAAAAAAAAACAGTAGATTGAACAGTGACCAATCACATGTAACCACGTACATGTGATATTATTGGAACCCATGCATTCCCGTGAAGCGACAGTGTGGCAGCTACGGCGAGCAACACGCGCCGCAGCACGCCCAACCAAATGTCGAGCAGGTACGGCAGTTGCAGTTGCGATACTGACACTTCCAGATCTGCAGGAGTCGGCGTGCTGCGCCTTGGTTGCCGCCCGCCGTTGCAGCTGTCTGCGTGGCCATCAGCAGGGCCATCAGCACCGCCAGAGCGCAGAAAATGACCACCTTGTTCTTCCTCGCAAGTTCCATGCCTCTGAAAGCCATGGCTTAAGCTGACTGCGTGCATGCAAGGTAGAAACACACACCATGGTTTAGGGGGATGTGAACTAACAATGAAATGAAGCTGATGTTACCTAAACAAAACGTATCATGGACAGCACATGCATGATAAAGATAATTCAGCAGCAATGCCTTACCAATTAGACCTATGATTGAGGGCGGTACGTAGCTTCTTTGCTGCTGGTGCCATAAGACGAGGGAAGGGCTCTTATTTATAGAAGATCCATGGAGGGAAAACAAATTGGCTGGAAAACAAGTTGGCGTTATCTAGTACGGATGCATGCGCTGGACACTGAATGTATACAAATGCAATGCATTGGATCCCGTCAGTAGTGGGTTTGTTAGGCTGAAATCCATGGCATCCTACATGTTTTCGTGTGAACGGAGCTCAAGCTGCAGGACCTGCAGTCGCCTAGTGCCGACATAAAACCTTTTGTGTGTATCCACTATCTAGTCTCAGTATATCTAGTACCATGCATCTTTTTTTTTTAACAAAGAGAGGGGCGAAGCCCCAGTGCTGCATTCATTAAACACGTGGCGGGTACAAAATACAAAGAGTTCTTCAGAAGGATGAGGCGGACATGAACACTCTCAAGACGCAGGCAGCAAAGATGATGCAGACGACGGCCGAGATCTACTCCCAGGCAAGGCAGGTGGGGGGCAGGCAGATGCTGATGATCTCCGGTGCTTGACGGCTGCTTCTTCAGTGTGCTGCTGTTATTGTTTCTCCTCTGCTTCGTTTAGTCTTCCTAGTGGTTTGAGTGGTGGTGCTGTTTGCATCGTTTGAACTTAGTCCCTATTTTGGTTCTGTAAGTTGTTCGTATGAACTGTTTGGTGGTAGGAGGTTTTCGCCCCATAGTGGATCTTTCCGAGTCGGATTGATTCTCCGTGGGTTTCCTCCCTACTGCCCCAACTCGCTTCTCCCATCCCTGTCCTTTCTGTCGACAAAACTTTGTTATTTCCGTTTTAATAATGGAAAATGGGGTTGCCCGGTTGGAAAAAAAAATCTCTTGCCCTATTAGACCTAAAATTCGAAAAGAGGACCTCAGAAATTACAGAGAGCACCCTAGGACAAAAAGATAAAAAGCAATCAGGTCCTTTTGCTCCTCCACCACCGGTCGCCGGTGACCTCGAAGCGCTGGTCGCGCCAAGATCAGAGAGGGGTTTGCTCGGAGTCTCTCTCGGAGTAAATCCTCCGGCGATGAGCCACTTGCGCCAGCAATCACACGGCAACCGGGGACAAACCACTTGATTGCTGTGGATCATCGAGCTCTGACGCCTAGCTCGAAAGACCTCCGCATCGAAGGAGTTCATCTGGCCGCCATGCCGACCGAGAATCGCAGAGTCCACCTTGGACTCGGCGTGATACGCACGAAGAAGCAGCTTGAAGAGTTCACACTGCCCTGTGTTCGATGGAAATTTGTATATATGTACGATGTATGCACCATTGGCCTGTTAATTGGTTTCTGCAGGAGTGTGGGTCCGGCTCTCACGTATCATGCATGGACTTCATTCTTAGGGATCGACCATGCATGAGCGTAAGGCTGATTGATCAGTCGAATAAAATCTTGCCCATCTCATGCTTCCAATCGTTCGGTCGGGAGAACAGACCCATGTACATACGTGACTGCCACGTACCCGATTGTGTTAGCCAATTTGAAGGTTCATAGGTACGTGCATAAAACTTTTAGCGGTTTGACCCCCACTATGTCAGCTGACTACAGTTGCGCGGCCGTATACTGCACGTATTTGTACTGTATCACCACGGCCGGCCGGCAAGAAAGACGCACGTGCCAACGTGACAGGTTTATTCGGAAGAGGCTCCGATGGATTCTGTTTTGCAGGAAGCAGCTTATAGTTCAAAACTGGCCCAACCGATTATTTTGCAGGATTCTAGAAGAGGAAGAGATATGATCTTTAAACGTTGCCCAGACTTCTCGGAGAGATAAGGGAACGTAGGAAGGAAACGATCAAAGAAATAGTTCCGATTTTCATGGCATCGTTCTATCCTCGGGATGGGCTGCTGCCCATAAAAGAGAGGAGAATGCGAACCAGGAGGGGACACACAGAAACGCGCAAGGAGGGGAGAGAGAAGGGACGGCCGGAGGTGAGATCGCATCTGGCAAGTAGCACCAACGACTACGCCAAAAAAAAAACTCAAGAGTCAGCACCGCCTTTAATCATCCTCTTCTCCACTCCCTCTCTCACAGTTAGCATGGAGGATGGAGACCCATACCCTAGACAACACCGGCGTTGCCGTAGCTCGCCAACGTGCAGCCCGCTGGCCGGGACGCCCGTCATGCCGCCAAAGCTCGCCGCCACCGGCAGCCAGAAGCGAGGAAGATGGTGCCATGGATTGGCGTTGCCTCTCCGTTTTTGTGTAGGTCCAGCCGATGTCATGTTCGCTGAAGGCCGGAGCTGCCGAAGAGGGTGTCTTGGAGGTGTCCGGTCCGACCGACAGGCAGCCTCATAGAAAGGCGCTTTCCGTATGTTGCTTTGCAGGTGCAGTCCGAGCCAAGCGTATCGACGCCGTTTGGGGCGTGGTGTACATGTCTCGGCCCAGTGACCGGCGTGCAGAACTAAGTGGCGTACATGTCTCGGCCATGGAAACGGCGTGCAGGTGCAGCTCCTTAACGGTGTACAGGTGCAGCCTCGGCGTGGCGCAAGGAGTAAGTCGCTCACGATGGAGGCCGCCCGGAGGCGCCAGCACGCCGGACGTCGGCGAGCTCTATTCCAAAGTGTCGCGCAATCCGAGCACACACTGACGTACAAGAGCAGCTCTGCAACGTGGTATAGGTGCAGCCTCTCACGGCGGCGGCATACACGAGTAACTCCAGATGACGGAGGCCGCCCGGAGGCGCCGGGACGCCGGCAAGCGCCGTTCCAAAGTGTTGTGCAACGCGAGTAAACACCGCCCGACGAGCAGCCTCATGTATAGGCGCTCTCCGCTTGATGCTTTACAGGTGCAGTCCGGACGCTCGCGGCTCGCCAACGACGAAGGTGCCGACCCGACACTCATGGAGACAACGTAGAGGAGAGACTCACCATGTATCCCCAACACCCCGGCTTACAGGTTCAGCCAGCCGGAGACGCCGGCGTGCTCGTAAACTAAGAACCCGTTCCATGGTGCAGCCTCGACGGTCACGGCACCGACGCCAAAGAACAGCTTGCCAATGTTGTACAGATGCAGCCCGAGTGCTTACCCAGGCGGAGTACAAATGGAGTTTGCCTACCGTGTGGCTCAATGCTTGGTGGACATATACATCACACGGTGTTCCGTGTACAGGAGCACCCACAATGCCCAAGCGCTAATGAAGGCGCTTGTGGAGCAGTTACTCTATCCATGTAAGCGCCGGCAGCTAGCTAATTGAATTTCGCACTTGTGTTTTAAGCGACGGACGCTTAGTTAGGCATCGGTGCTAGATAAACTACCGGGAACTAAGCAAAACGGGTGGAATTTCAACCCTGGCGTCTCTAGATAAGCGCCCCATTGTGGATGCTCTAGGCGGCATTCCCAGGGATGGCGGAAAAGAGTCGCCTGGCGACGGCGTATGGAAGAAGCTCGGCGCGGCGTATAGGTGCAGCCCTCTGTGTGCAGGTGCAATCCAGGCACTGTCGCAACTGTCTACATCATGTGACGATGGCCATGGTTGGCCGGTCTGCAGGAACAGGCACTTTCGTAGCGTGCATGGTTTAGCCATGCATGGTCGTATGAGCTATCTAGCAAGTCCTATGCTTGGGTTACTCAAGCCAAGAAATCTCTTGCATGCCTCGGGCATGCATGGAAAGTTGCCGAGACACGCAGCTGACTCACCTCAGAGCAAGTACAATAAGCTTATGTAAGCGGGCTCTAAGGATTAGAATATTATTTTTGTGATGACATGGAAGAGAGAGAAGAGGAGAGAGAAGAGGAGTGGGCTCTCATGCAAGAGCTAGCTGTAGCAGGTGCTCCTAGGCACTTTGTGAGAGTGGGAGGTGGGCCATATATCAATAAAGTAAGACATTTTTATACCTCACTATTGTACAAGTTGACTCTATAGTTGGCTATAGGTGACATGTCAATTTCTTATAGCCAGCTGTTAGCTATACTATTGAACTTGCTCTCAAGGACTCACCTGGCGCATATGATCGGCACTTGGCGACGCAGCCTTGCGCGGTGTATATGCCTGACGTACATGTGTATATCTCCATGAAGGACCAACTCATCACGCTTGGACTGCGTCCCGTAGCAGCGCATCATTGTCAGGGTTTATCCCCACACTTTTCCATTTTGTTCTCCTATCGGATCATGCCCCCTTCTTCTTTCAACTGGAACATCAAGATCAGAAGGCCAGACACAGTTCAAATTCGAACTAGGTTGGTTTTTGCGTGATGGTTTTGATAAACTAGTGAAGAAAGTCTGGCACAAACCGGTATTAGGGGATAACCCAATACGGAGATGGAATAATAAAATGCGCAATATGCGTAAATATCTCCGTGGTTGGGCGAGACATACGACCGGGATGCTAAAGAAGGAGAAAGAGCGTCTTTGTTCCATTATTGATGAGCTAGACCGACTCGCAGAAACTAGGTTGTTAACTTCGCAAGAGATTGAACTTAAAAGTCAATCCAATGCGAAAGTGGCACAAATATTGCGAGAAGAGGAACTCAAATGGTATCAGAGATCGAAAGCTCAATTCATTCTCGAAGGAGATTCGAATACCCGGTATTTTCATAATGTTGCCAATGGCAGACACAGGAAAAAGCGGATTCACTGTCTCCTTCAGGATGAAGGCCTCGTGGAGGGACAAGAGTATCTCAAGGCTTATATCACTAAGTTCTATAAAGATCTGTTTGGGGCTCCTGAAGTAGGTAATCTTACCATGGATGAGAGCCGCACAGATGATATTCCCCAAGTTTCAATGGAAGAAATCGCTTTCCTTAATGCTCCCTCTGAAGAGGAGATAAAGAAGGCGATATTCCAAATGGAACATAATAAGGCACCTGGCCCAGATGGTTGTCCGGCGGAGTTCTACCAGCATTTCTGGGAGATCATTAAATATGATCTCATCGAGATGTTTGGTTGCTTACAGAGTGGACATCTGTAGTTGTATCGCCTTAATTTTGGGGAAATCGTTTTGTTACCTAAGGTTTTGAACGCAGAAAGGATACAACAGTACCGACCAATCTGCCTTCTTAACGTTAGTTTCAAAATCTTTACAAAGGTTGCAACTATGAGGCTGAATTCAGTTGCAGACCATGTGGTAAAACCTACACAGACTGCTTTTATGCAGGGTAGGAATATCCTAGATGGGGTCGTGACTTTACACGAAACCGTACATGAGCTGCACAAGAAAAAGTTTAATGTGGTAATTCTTAAAATAGATTTTGAAAAGGCCTATGATAAACTGAACTGAGAGTTTTTACAAATGACTCTGAGAATGAAAGGATTTTCAGAGGAGTGATGCTCCCTAGTCCGCAGTTTTGTGGTTGGAGGTAGCGTGGCTATCAAAGTCAATGATGATGTTGGCCGCTACTTCCAAACTAGGAAAGTTTTGAGACAAGGTGATCCGCTTTCGCCCGTATTGTTTAATATTGTGGCTGATATGTTAGCGATCATGATCGATCGAGCCAAGGAAAGCGGCCTAATTGAGGGAGTAATTCCACATCTTGTCGATGGGGGATTGTCTATCCTTCAATATGCATATGACACAATCCTCTTTATGGAACATTATTTGGAGAAAGCAACCAATCTGAAATTAATTCTTTCAGCGTTCGAACGACTATCCGGATTAAAAATCAATTTCCACAAAACTGAATTGTTCTGCTTTGGCGAGGCCCAAGATGTAGTTGCACATTATACCGAGTTATTCGGATGCGAGCAAGGACAGTTTCCTATTAAGTATTTGGGAATACCAATACATTACATGAGATTGACTAATGCAGAATGGGGTCAAGTCGAAGAGCGTCTGCAGAAAAGGCTAGCTAGCTGGAAAGGTAAATTGTTGTCACTGGGTGGACGACTGGTACTCATTAATTCAGTCCTAACTAATATGGTACTGTATATGATATCATTCTTCCAGTTACCTAAAGGAGTCTTAAAAAAATTGGATTATTTCCGATCTAGATTCTTTTGACAGGGTGACAACGAGAAAAAGAAATATCGACTGGCCAGATGGGATGTAGTTTGTCGTCCACGAGATCAGGGGGGGCTCGGAATTCATGACCTCCAAGTCAAGAATTCAGCCCTTCTTGGTAAATGGATTTTTAAACTACTAACCGAAGATGGCGTATGGCAGACCCTCCTGAAACGTAAATACATAGGTTCGAAATCAGTATCACAGGTTATGTGGAAACCAGGTGATTCACACTTTTGGGCTGGGCTTATGGCGAATAAAAATAAGTTTTTTCTCTATGGGGTATTTAAGATTAAGGATGGATCGCAGATACGGTTCAGGGAGGACAAGTGTCTAGGTAATACCACACTCAGAGAACAGTATCCAGCCTTGTACACGATAGCGCGACATATGAAATTTATTCGGGCCTCGACTTATGTCTTGGCAAAACCTGGTTGATAGATTAACTATGGTTAATCTTACACCAGGCGTCGATGAGTTTCGTTGGAAAATCACTAAGAATGGACTGTTCTCGGTGGACTCCATGTATAGGGCTATGATCCAATCGGACATGCCAGTCGATATCTTCAAAAATGTATGGCGTATGAAAGTACCGCTGAAGATTAAGATCTTCGCGTGATACCTTCGTAAGGCGGTCATACTTACTAAGGATAATCTTGTCAAACGTAATTGGCATGGGAGCTCTAAGTATGTTTCTTGTTCTCACAATGAGACAATTAAACACTTATTCTTTGATTGCACATTTGCGTGTTCTATATGGTCCGCTATCCAAATGGATTCGAATCTTTATCAACCTATTTCCGTTGCGAACATATTCGACAACTGGTTAAATGGGGTGGATAAACTTTTTAAGACTATTATTAGGGTAGGAGCGCTTGCCGTTATCTGGTCACTCTGGCTATGTAGAAATGACAAGATTTTCAATGATAAAAATTCTTCTCGTATGCAGGTTCTATTCAGGAGCACAGGTATTCTCCGTTCGTGGTCCACATTACAGCGAGGGGAGTTACGAGGCATTTTTACGGAGGCATGTGCACGACTGGAGCAGGTGGCGAGGGATATTTTATCCCACATGGATGGCCGCTTGATCTACGGATAGCGGCTCCATAGCATAGACAGTCTACAACACATGTTTTATAGTATTGTCTCCATGTTTTTTCAGTTTCGGATTTCGGCTGTGTGCATTTCACAATGCAGAGGCCGGGTGTAATGCTTGAATTTTTGAGTAATAAAGCCCTTTATCAAAAAAAAAGGTCCATGAGACGGCATATTTGACTACGTCGACTGCCGTGAACACGGCGTTAGGCGAGACGAGATCGCCGACCATATCGGCTATGCCGACTTGAGCGACGGTTGGTTATACACCAACGTCGGTCTCCCGACAAGATACTCCCGCGAGGCATTACCCCTTGCACACCCCGACGAAGCTACTAGTCGTCTAGAAGTCCTTGCGAAACGGACTGCATCATCCCTCTTCAACAACAACCATCATCGCCGTTCAAGACCGACGAGGCGCGACGGCGAGGGCGAGCGAGGCCGGAGCTTAGGCCACACTTTTAGCGGCGCGTGTACCGACGAGGACACGGGCTCTGCCGCTGCCCACACACACCATACCTTTATGCATGCAGGATGTGAAGCGAAGACGACGAAGACGACCACACAGCTTAATCGGAGTTGTCTCGCGGCGTAACCCGCGGGAGTAATTAACCGGGAGCCTTCCGAGGCCCCGGGAACCAGGAGACCGCAATCGCCATAGTCAGGCTGGCCACGCTAGTAGGCCATGGAGCGCAATCACTGGGAATTGTATTTGTTATCTCAAAGATTAATGAAATACTTTTCCCTCATTCTGTTGTTGTTTCTTTTGTGTATTATCATACACTGGCACGCCTGCATTCTTTCCTTTTACCTTTTCCCTGGCGCGAACGAGAGAGAAACCACGCCTTCTGCACTACCACACGGCGGAGCGGTCCGTAGAGAGACGAACGTTTTTCTCGCGTCAAACACCCTGCACCCCTCACCTCCATGGCCGGATAGAGGAAGAGACCGCATCCCGATCCAAAACTCAGCAGAGCAGCAAAGATGAGCACCGAGAGATCGAGGCTATCCTTCGAGCTTATGAGGGAAAGAGGCAGCATCCAGATTTTCTCCCCCGTCTCCAGCCACCGGAGCTCGAAAGGAAGAAGAAGAGCAACGAAAAGCTCGCTCAGACGGCTCGGGCGACGAGACAAGCACCACCTCGACAACATGAAGTCAAAGAAAACGCAAATCCAGCAAGCAAACTGAAAGCAGAGCCTAACACTACGATGTACAGCCCGCGCGACGCATCTCCCTCGACTCCGGCCGGCAACGCCGCCGAAGAACAAGCAGGTGCTCGCCGGGATCTCACGGGCGACTCTCAACGAGAAAGCGGTGGAGAGAGCTAGAGCGATGGGGGAAAGTGGTCCTCCGAGTATTCTTGGGTCGGTCGTACCACGCATCTACTTGGCCTTATAGAAGTGTAGAATCGAGATGGAGCTCACAAGGTGGAGTTGAATGAAAACCAAATTCTTGATTTCCCATCTAAGCAGTGGCAATTAAACCAACGTTTTTTTTTGATAAAGAGGATATATTGATATCAAAGCGATACAAAAACAGCCAGCCTCTGCAACAACATAATGTCAAAAGCTAATCTAGACATAAATGATACACATAGGCAAAATAAAAAATAAAGAGAAACATACAAAGAAAAAAAAGGCCGAACTAATCAATAAACCAGCATGGACTACCACCACCAAATGCCACATCTGGACCGCCAAAAAAGTTCTTCAAGAACGACGCCTCCAAGAAGTAGACCGTGCACCAAAACCGCCATAGACCATGGGTTTTCACCCCAAAGAAAGTCCGCCTGAGCTGCAGGCAATGCCTTCAAGAAGAAGACGAATAGACATCCTTCATTGTGAGATACAACCAGTGAAGGTCAGACCTAGGGTTTTCATTTCGGAAGTCCAAACTCTATGCCCAAAGAGCACCACCAAGAAGTCCTAGTGTGTTGTCGCTCCCGCTTGCCAAAGCTGCTGCAAAACATCGACCATCTGACCCATAGTCTTCACCACGCCCAAACTCGGCCCATCATCCCTTGAAATCTCGAACCCAACATGAGCCATTGACACCCACTAGTCGTTCGACACCATCTTCAAATTCCCCAACATTGTCAGCACCACAGTAATCACAACAAAATATGTCACGTCGTACCTCATCGTGCTGACAAAATGGAGTGTTACAAGTCCACAAATATGAACAATGGTAGTGACATAATAACAGGTCAAGGAGCTTAGCCGCAACAACCTCGCGAAGCAATACCTGCCATGTTTTGTCTCTCCCAACCCCGTTGTTGTGGACGACCACTCTTGGCGCCCGAAGGTCCATGTGTTGCGGCAGCCGATTGCAAGCAACACCACGAACACTGCTGGCACCCACGAACTCTCCCTTCGGTCGCAAGACGCACGTCCGCGAGTGGTTCGGCACCGGCGGTCCATGTGATGCAGCGACAAAGTGCCGGCGGCACCATGGACTCCGTTGAACCCATGAGCATGATCTGGTTGCAACATGGAATCCTGCGGACCCACGTCCGCGAGGGTTGCCGATGATATGACCGCCACCGTCATGTGTTGTCGGCCACACGGTAGACACACACTGAGGGAGCCGATGATAGACACACACTGGCGTTTAATCGGTGGTGACACCAGTGTATTTAACTAGCACTAGTAGTCGTGCACATGCAACGCACGAACTCTTTGTAATGACTAAATTTTTTGATACTCCCTTCGTCCGGGTTTATAGCTCCTGCATGTATCTCTAGGTTATTAATTTGACCAACATAATATAAATTATATAACATAAAAATTATATCATTAGAAAATATAAATCTAAATTTTCTAATGGTATATTTTTTGTTACATGTGTCTTATTTTAAATTGGCAAATTTTACGATCTAGAAATACGCGCATGACCTAAATACCCGGATGGAGGGAGTATATCACACATCGCTGAAATTTTAGGTTGCATCAGGCGATTTCTTGCGCAAAGGTTCGGCGTAAAGACAACGCTGCATCGAGCGAAGTGATGAGCGGAAATGCCTCGGACAGGTACTTGCCAAGACACGAGCCGCAACGAGCTACGATGTCGTGGGTGGAAGCGAATAAGAGGGTTAACATGTGTGTGTTAGATACTCATATTACATAGCCGCCTCGTCGTAGGTGAGGACGCCTCGACGCTATTGTCACTTGTCGGAGGAGAAAATCCGAGGAAGAGAGTTGAGCAAAAGGCAAACGTGAAAGAAGTTTAGAAGCGGAAGAGAAGATGGACTGCATTTTTTTCTCCATTAGCCGATAAATACATGGAATCTCAGTTTGTATTTAGAATCTATTGAGATAGATGATCCATAAAAAAGTAAAAGAAAATATTAGACGGCAAACATAGCATCTATCTTTGCCTAAGAGTATAAATATGATCAGTTTGCAATGCTCTTTTTTTAATTAATAAACGACCGATACGGTTGGACATCTCACCTTCCACACTTATCCGGTCCTTCTCACTTCTGCTCTTCTTTCTCACCATCGAGTCCCAGCTGCGGCATACTCGAAAAATAGTCCCAGCCGAGGCTTACTCGAATAAACCGGGTGTCTCAGCTACCTAACAACGTATAACCAAGGGAGCACTACTAGGGAAAAGGCTACCGCAGGCGAATTTCGCTTCGCCTGGGACCACATCGCCTGCGGTAATGACTTACCGAGGCGAACTTCATTATGCGCCTGGGGTAACTTGACATACCCCAGGCGAACTGGCCCTGTGCGCCTGGGGTAAGCCTTTTACCTGAGGCGAACATGCACTGTGCGCCTGGGGTACATATTCGCCTGGGGTATCATTTCCTATTCGCCTGAGGTATGATTTTCCTGTGTCAAAAAATAAAAGAAACGAAAATAACAGAATCACAGCAAATTGACAGAAATAAGTATGCAATTGGCAGCAAAATGACAGAATAAAGTTTCGTAACAGAAATATTCTCGATCATCAACACATAGTCTCGAACAATAGTCTCGGTCATCACTACATAGTTCAACAAATATTACATAGTTCCGAACAATAGTCTCGAAAACAACCAAACTACTAAATGCAGGAGTTAGTCAGATGGAAATGATTTTTTTCTTTCTAATTTCAACAAACTCGTCATCTATCTAGCGGGCTGAGGTAGTTGATGACCATCATCATGTCCAAATTGGGGATGTCAGTATTCCTCATGGTGATCAGAATAGCTCGGTCAGCCTCCATACCAACTCTTGGGGAATGGAACTGCCTCCATGCTTGAGAGTTGAGGATGACGCGACCATCAGCATTATCCCTGGTGAACGGAACTGCGGTGACATTTCCTGATTCTCCACGGCGTACTCCAATGGTACCTTTATGCTCCATGCCAGCACTGTTCGCTACCGCCATAGGTATTTTCTAGAACACACAATTCCAAGAAAGAATAAAATCATAGTGTCACATACCGGCCACATTATAACATAAGCAACTATAGGAATAAGAAAGTGTTAAGAAACATACCATGACATGTCCATTGGAGATATTAGTGTTGGTGATGCGATGCACGAAAGGGACCCCGATGTAGCTATCTATCTGGGGTAGTTTCTGAAGGACACGGTCCTTCTCAAGCTCGCTAAGATTGGCTCTTTGAGCAACCACCACATGTTTCCATGGGTCCTCCTCGTCCATATAATCCTCATTGTTCCCAATTTCCTCCTCACTCCCGCCATCCACCTGTATTCTCTCGCTATCCTCGCTCGCAATCTCGTCCATATACAGAAGTACGATACGAGGTTGCGGTCCTGCCATAGAGAAGTGAATGAGATCACCTCCGCTTAAATTATAGGTGGCGATGATAGACACCAATTGTTCCCCGTAGAAGTAGGTCTTCTTTCTTTCTTTCTTCACTCGAATCATGTAAGTGGTCCCGTGAACATCGAAATCCACGATATTGCCTACTAACTCGTTGAACTCTTCCCCGAATATTGCATGGTACAATCTAAAAAAGAAATATAAAAGAATCTTTTGTTAAGAAACATACCAATCTAGGCTGGATAGTAAAACGAAAGAACACAAGTTGCAAGTTAACATAAAAAGAATCGTTTGTTAATTACCCAAGAATCAAGGTAACGGTCGTTCAGCTGAAGCATAAAAGAAGACCCGGTGAATTGTCCTTGGGCACATAGGGACCGACATACTTTGCAAGCCATGTTCTATTAAATTAAGAAAGTAAACATAGAGGTTAGAGGAGCATAGCTATTATCCAGCAAACAGTATGTAACTCAGAGGGGGTACTGAATATCTGTTTGTTTAAACGGAAAGACAGCCAAATGAACAGAAAATGTTTATTTGAACACAAACTTGACAAATACCCGATACTAAAAATGTACTATAAGTATGACCAATGAAGAAAGCATTAAAAACGTAGATCGACCACTATTTTTATCAGTACCGAGGTTTGAGGGAAAATGTTAAGTGAAGAACTGAATCATGCCCCACAGCCGATGGATTATATAAGCTAGGACGGGTCGCGTCTTCTAGTTCATGGTTGGTATCCACAAACGCACATTCGGGTTAGCACTCGCTACTCATTGATATAACTGGTACAAATGTAAGGACATTAAACTACTCATTCTTGTAGCCATCCATATCAAGGATCCAACAATAATAGAAGGTTACATAATATGTCGAGACATCGTAGTAGTTTTCATAGACGGGGGTGCCATGAGACTACGGTAGAGACGTGGGGTAACGGGATCGCGTGGTGGACAGTGAACACAGAATTTAACCAGGTTCGGTACGTCGCGACAGTACGACGTGCCTACTCCTGCAATCTCACTAATCAGGACTAAGCCTGTGTATAGAATTACAATGTGAGGTTTAGATCTAGCTATTCGCTGAGGATAAACTTCCCGGAGTGTTAGCCTATAGCTTCTTCTCTGTTATTCGTTATCAAACTTATCTCCCGTCCGGCTTTATATAATAGCCGGATTATGGCTTACAGAATAGAAAACCTAGAAGACTACGGTAACTATAACTTGGAAAGTAAGGAATCCGTCTTCTCCTCCAAGCCGGATCACGTGGGCCGTGATCCGGGTCCTTCTAGAATCCGGCTTCTGTGCGTCAGGTTACTGGGCCGCCCAATGGACCATAGCCCACTACCACTTGGGCCACCCTGGTAATCCGGCACTTTGACTACCATCTGATATACCCCTATTCGGTATATATCCGACATAATATGTTTTCTATAATTAAATATATAATACATCATTCTTCTAAAAATGTAAAAGCAACAACGAATAGAAAGTTGTTAAAGTCACCATGTTGTTTGTATATATCTTCCACTACGAAGGGTTCATTGAGTCCGGCTCCTACATGACGACTCAAAGTTGGCTTACAACTTTTGATGTAGTAGCCATGGCATTAGGTATAACATTTAGGCGCACTCAGAATATCCTAACATTTACTTCTATATTTTGTCAATGATCAAATTTTGTAATAATTTCTCTCTACTCATTGAATTTGCTAGATTAAAATACATTTGGTACTATTGTACACATGCCCTGTAAGAGCAACTTAGGAATATAATTATGATGTTAATCCCTTTCTCTCTTCTCTTAGAGTGCAATGCACATATCATGTTCTACTGTTGGTACTAAAAAAATAATTCAAGTGTAGAATATTACACAAATCCTGAATACAGATTTATTTCTTGGATTCAGATTACCACTTCTTTGCATAAAAATCCTGCTCATGCAAGTGACCTACCTTGGAAAAACAGAGCATGCAAACAACTCATTATGCAAAAAAACTTACAAAAAAACCTATAAAATGCTAACAAAACCTATCTTGAATGAATGTAAATGCTGATCACTATTTTCTACAAGATGCTTATAGAAACACAACAAGGCTGCATACTGTGAAAACATTTTCTAGATAAATGTATTCCTATAATTTTAATGATATACCGTATATTTTTGAAAGATACAAGTATTCAAAGTAATGAATGGTTGGCTTGCATACACATAAAAAGATAACTTTTAATCAGTTCATAAAAGAACAACAGAGATGAAAGATCGATGGATGATGGTATTGGGAAATTCAGGCATGCATGTGTCACCGATCTAGTCCGTTGGTTTTATTTGACTGAGTTGCCATTTAGTCCATGCTATTTGACTGCGTTGGACCATTTCAAACTACAAAGTTATATACCACAATTACTCTTGGACTAGTAGATAGTACGAAAACGTATTTGTAAATGGTAACATGGGTGACGGAAAGAGGGGAAGAAGAGATCTTCTATTCGTTCATTCATTGCACCGGAACAGGAAGGAGGCTTTGGGGAGGCAAAGACAGCTGCAGATGCTGGAGCACTGCTGCTTACCGTGCTGCAGTCTTGTCAGGTTCCCCATAGCACACCCGAGTCGTAGCGAAAGAAGCGATTCTCCATCAACGACGGCGTGGATGGGAGGGAGGGGGATGGGATGGAGGAGGGATGGGAGGGAGGGGGATGGGAGGGAGGGGGCTGACCTGGACACAACGACGGAGTGGGCGACGACGGCGCGCCTTGGATCGAACTGCTCCTCCTCGACACGGGCGTGGGCGTGGGCTGCTCCTCGACGGCCTGCTCTGCTCCTCCTCGATCGACACGGGCGTGGGCGTGGGCTGCTCCTCCACACGGGCGTGGCCGTGGGCGTGGGGATGGGAGACGATGACAGCGTGTGGGTGCGGGTGCGGGTGTTCGATCTGTTCTGCGCGCAAGAGACAGAAAGAATGGGTGCGGGTTGATTAGCACAGCGAGGGCTTACCCCAGGCGCTTCTGCCAAAATTCGCCTGGGGTATGTGTTATACCGCAGGGGAACAGGTATGTTATTCGCCTGGGGTAAAGGAAGAGTGCCAGGGGTGGTGGTGGGTGGCCCTGCCACACTTTACCCCAGGCGCTTCTGGAATTGGTTCGCCTGGGGTAACAGACTTACCCCAGGCGCACAGTGCGCCTGTTCGCCTGCGCTAAGTAGCCCAGGCGCATCGACTTGCGTGTTCGGCTGTGGTAGGATATGCTGCTATAAGAAAATCTCTAGTAGTGGAGGGATCACTCCCCCGTTGGCAACGTTTTTTTATCCCGTGAAGACCCCCTCTCCTGCCTACCCGCAGCGGCGCGCTCTCTGCTTCGCTCCTTATCGCTAGCTCGGGTCCCTAAAAGTGCTTGGCACAGCTGAACATCGACCCTGAGCGACCCACCTAGCAGGCTCCTTGCCGTCCCCGGCGAACAAACCTATCATGCTACATGCTCCTCGGCAACTCCTCATAGACCCCTGGCAAGCCCGGATGGAGTAGCGGTCAGAGCACCTCCCAGGGGAGCTTTTGCTATGATGTGCCAAAAATGTCAGGTATGGATGCAATTTGTGATTTATGTCATTCTTTCCCTACATTAGAGAAGAGGGGGTCAATGGAATTGGAGGGAGTAAAAGTTTTTATTCCGAGTTTAGATCTAGAAGTAAAGTGAATTCTAATCACTTAGAAGCAATTTTGTTTGGTCAATTAAGTCTGTGGATATTGGACTGATGATGCGGTTGGATAATTGGATTGATTGAGTTCCTTCCACCTGGGAACTGTCATACAATTGGTAACAACGTAAAGCTGAGAATTGTTTTTCTTTTCAGTTACTGTAGCTAGCTGAAGGCATTGGTGCTTTCCAGTTTCACTACCATTAAGAAAATACAAAGCTATCCGGCATCCCAAGAAAATTTGATAAATGATTCAGAAACTTTGAAAAAATATGTTAGCTTCCGTTGGTCAGTTATATCATACTAGACAAAGTAGCGCGCTTTGCCGCGCCATCTTCCATTCGTTATTGCATGGAGCAGATGCACTCCTTCGGCTGGGCGGCGACTGAGTTTTTTTTCTCCATAAGTCATATGAAGGCGGGAGAGGAAAACACTAACACGGGGGGTCTGAGTTTTTTTTTCTTTTGAGTGTGAGGATGGGTTTTTTTACTCCAGGTGCTGCGAGAGCCCACATGGCATAGTTACAAGTTGGTACATGGTGTGAGAAGCCTCGCTCACCACCAGCCTTAATGCTTTAGTAGATATATGTATACCTGTCAAGATGTGTAAACACATCTGAATCTTGGTAAAACTAAAACTGAACATTGACAATCTAACAAGATAAGAAGGAAGTCAATGTCATTATTATGGACAAAACAGTCTTTCGCCTCTCTTTATAAATAAAGCCCCATGGACGAATTGATACAAGGGGATGAGAAAATCCTCTTAGAGAGCAGATCAAAGATAAACAAGAAATAACAAAGGAAAACCCGACTTGCCACGAAGAATTGGCGCGAGATCAAAAGCTACTGAGGCTCCATAACGACGCCCCCAAGAGGGTGACAACACAAAGCGCCGCCGCCGTCGAGACCGAGATGGTCAAGGGTTTTCACCCGGAGCTCAAGCACAGAGAAGGTCCCCGCAACGTCGCCCCCAAGAGGGTAACGACACCCGCAGGCGTCGCAGCCGTTGACACCAAAGCGCACAGCTTTCGCTCGGACAAACCTCACACTATGCTCGGTAACACGAACCGACCAAACTCCCCGAGCCAGCCTCCACAACATGATCTTGGAGCTGCCAAAGCCGAAGCGCCGCCAGCACCAGGATCCGAGTCTTTAGCATAAAACCACCTCTTTAGTGACCAAATTTCGGAAAACCACCAATTTATGTTTGAATTGTAAAAAGTCACCGGTCCGCCAGCACCAGGATCCGAGCAAACCGAGATTAGACGCTGTTACTGACAGTTGGTGCCCACCTGTCGGAATGATGTGGCATCAAATAAGATTAAAAATATTTTAAAAAAACAAATGATCCCATGTGGTCTTCCTCGCCATGTCACACCTCCCGCCACGCACACGCAGCAGCTGCCGCAACGCGCTCGCTCGTGCAGACGTGCACGCACGCATAGCAGCAGCTAGGTAGCGGCGGAGCTAGTAGGTGCGCTCTCTCGGTCGCGCACACACGCGCAGCAGAAGCTCCTCTTTTGTCTTCTTCCCCAAACCCCGGTGACCTTTTCCTCCGCCCGATCCTCCTCACGCCGTCCTATTGCCGAGCTCGTCGTGGGCTGCCTGGGAGCAGCGCTTCCGACCGGAGCGTCGGCCGTTAATCCTCGCGCTCGCCGGATTGGGGAAGACTCTTCCATGCACGGCGACAGAGCAGCTAGCACGCACGGCGGCGTCGGCATGCGGCACGACAGCTAAGTCAAGCGCGGCGGCAGCTAGCTAGCACGCGTGCGCGCGGGGCACACACGGCACGGCAGCTAGCTCGCGTGCGGCGGCGGCGGCGGCTAGTTAGCAGGCTCACGCACACGGCACGCATGGCCAGTTAGCTACCTACACTGGTAGAAAAAAGGCTTTCCATACGCCCCCATCAGTCCCCAAACTTCGCGCACCGTGACTAAAGTGATTTTAGTCCCGGGTCGGGAGGAGACCCGCGACAGAAGGTCATGCGTCGCGGGCTAGGAAGCGCGTGGAGGCGCGTGGAGGGCATTAATTCCGGTTGGCCTGGACAACCGGGACTAATGGTCCAGTCTGCTGGCCTCTCAGTCTTTAGTCCCGGTTGGCCTGTCCACCCGGGACTAAAGATGCAAACTGCTCGCCTCCCGCGCGGCGGTTTTTATTTCGCGAAGAGAGGCAGAAGGGCGCCATTGCTATAGTGCGCACCCGAGTCTCTGTTTCTTCTTCTCTCTTCTCTTCTCTTCCCTCTCTTCGATCTTCCTCCACCAAGCACCATGGATGAAGTTTGGAAGACATTCCGTGTGGCCACACCATGCGGCAAGAGTCTCGACGTGGCCTACACCAACAATTGCGAGAGGCTCCCCGGTTTAATTGAGCATTTCACCGATCTCTATTATGAAGAACCCGATGAACATCGGTTCTTCGGACTTGATCTAGAGTATACGGCGGATCAACGTGATGTTGCCGTCATCCAGATTGCGTTCAAGGAGGCCGTTTTGGTCTTCCAATGGTCAAGGTAACGCACACGTACAATCTTACATTTTCGATTTTTTTGTTGCATCTGAAGAATACATGTGTTGCAACATATCTAACACGTATCAAATTTTTGTTGTTGCAGTAGTTCAAAGCATTATCCGGCACTTGTTGATTTTCTTGTCAACATGGGGTTTGACTTCTGCAGCGTTGACATCACTCAAGACCGTCAGAAGTTGATGCGCTTGGGTATTGTGATATCTGAAGATCACTACATTGATCTTCAGGACCTTATCCATTTTGATGATTTGTACGGGCACAAGACCGGGATGGCTCCCAAGGCAACTGCCTTCATCCACGACGGCTACGAAACCATAGATGCATACGTTTCCTACAGTTGTTCCGCATCTACTCGACGGAGCTCGAGTAGATGTAGTTTGTGTACCGTATCTTGCGTTCGATATATGCATGTAATGGATATCTTAGTATTAATTCTTAGCTATACTATTTCTATATTATGTCAAACACACATTTCAAAACAAACATACAAAAACACATCAAGAAAACAAACAAAAACACATCAAGAAAACAAAACAGAAAAACTACAGTTTCTATATATCTGTTCACCAAAAATTAATCTAAGCCAGGAAAACATTTATCTAGTCAATACCAAACTCATCCAGTTGGATTTATTTCAAAATTCATTTTTGAACTCATTCTAAAAATAATAGAAGAGCCTACTAGTCTTTTTAAGATTTTAAAATGAATTAGTATTATTTTTCTTAATTTTTTTGATATATTATTTGTATTTTTAAGATTTTAAAATGAATTAAGATTATTTTTCTTAATTTTTTGATATATTATTTGTATTTTTAAGATTTTAAAATGAATTAGTTCTATTTTCTTAATTTTTTTGATATATTATTTGTATTTTTAAGATTTAAAAATGAATTAGTTTTATTTTTCTGAATATTTTGATATATTAATAGTATTTTTAGAAATAATACAAATTAAAAGTTAATATTTATTTATTTATTCATTTTTTTTAATTACATCATTACTTTTGTTTATTAAAAGATTTATTTGAAATTCAAACAATAAAGAAATGTGGCATCGACCAACATGTTAATAAGATTGATATGATACTACTATCACATACATGCGTGCGAAACTATTGGATGCGGGACGGGATGGAACTCGGAAGTTACGCGTGCTAGTGCTAGAGTAGTGGGAGGATGGGTGACCGAGCGGGAAGTTTGACCACGAGTAAGTAATTTGACTAGAGATAATTGTAGTTAGACACTAAGCAAATAATACAAATTCTGAAAAAAAAGGGAGAGAAAAAAAGGGAGTTAAAAAAAGGGAGAGAAAAATTGGTGTGAAAAATAATTAGAAACCCAAATGAATTAAACAAATTACGAAATAAAGTTTAGTCCCGGTTCGTGTGGCCAACCGGGACTAAAGGTCCTCCGCCCCCCGGCTCACGCCACCCGCCCACGTGGCCGGCCTTTAGCCGCGGTTCGTAAGAGGCGCGACTAAGGGGGGGGGGCTTTAGTCGCGCCTACTTAGTCCCGATTGCCCGGCCGGGATTAATGGGCCTGGCGAACTGGGACTGTAGGCCGATTTTCTACCAGTGCTACAACGTGCACGCACACGCAAGGAAGCAGCTTAGCCCATCTCCTCCCATTTTTTTATTAGACTGACAAGCCACGTCAGCATATGTGGTGGGCCTCACCTGTCGGAAACTGTATCAATTCGTGGTCAATCTCAGTTTTGTTCGATTTGAAAAATCTTAGTACTAAAGTGGTGTTTTTTTGCAATTCAAACGTAAAGTGGTGGTTTTCCGGAATTTCGGCTCTAAAGTGGTGGTTTTATGCTAAAGACTCCCATGATCTCCCACCGCCAACTCCTCTCCACCCACGTGGCCAAAGAAGGAGGCCAACACCACTGCACGTCGCCCGCTTCAAAGCCACCCGCGCAGTCCACCTTCCGAGGCCGCCGCCTCGGCATCCGAGATCTTCCCCCGACGGAGTGATGAGACTTCAAGATGGCAGTTCCACCGGAACGAACAGGAGAGGAACGGAACAAACTAGCCCTAGGATAGAGGGGATACGACTAGCAGGACGCACCCGCCTGTCGCATCCGCAGACCCCGAGCAAACGGGGCTGCTAGGCGGTCACCGGAAGTAGACCCTCCTGGTCCGGATCCGGCACCCAATCCACTCCATGGCCAGGGGAAGGGTTCCCAGGCTCGCCGTAAACCTCTGAAACCGCAGAGGCAGCAGTGCCCACCCAACCCGGATCAGGCCTAGATCTGGACAGAGAGCTCCGCCGCCTCGGGCCAGCACCGCCAGCCACCGCCCTAGAGAGCTGCTTAGCCCTGACCCTCTCTGTCGCAAGCTCGAGGTGGAGACTACAACGCCGGAATCCATGGCGCCGCTGGCCCTGCCAACCAACCCCGTGGATCTACACTAGGAGCCACCAGCCACGCCAACACGCCGCCGAGACCACGACGACTAGCCTGCGCTGTCGTCCCCGACGCTTGGAAGAAGCGGCCGCGACGCCCCACCGCCGCCAGATCGATATCCCAAGCCCCAAGTCGCACACCGCCACCGGAGAAAGGGCCGCCCCGCGAGGCCCCTTTGAGCGCGGGTAGTGGAGGGCCGCTGCCGCCGGCACCGCCCGAGCCTTTGCCCGGAGGCTCCCGCCGCCGACGGCGGAGGAGGGGGCGCAGGAGGGGGGCGGAGAAAGGAGGCGCGTGGAGGTCGCCCCGGTCGCCGCAGGGGGCGACGCGGAGCGATACGGGGAAAAAGTCACACAACACGGAGACTATCCTGTCAATGCTAACCATTCATGACATGATGCAAAATCCTAATTGTGAAGAGATATGTACAAGCTTTTGATTCTGTCTCTTTGCCTGCATGGTTTATTTAGATATTGAATGATACCGTTTTGTATACCGTACACACAAATGATTCCTGCTTAGTGTCGGATATATACCAACTAGGGGTATATAGGATGGTACTCTAAAGTGCTGGATTACCAGGGTGGCCTAAATGGTAATGGATCACAGTCCATTGGGCGGCCCAGTAAACTGATACACGGAAGCCGGATTCTAGAAGAACCCGGACCACGGCCCACGTGGTACGACTTGGAGTAGAAGGCGGATTCCTTGCTTTCCAAGTTAGCACACACCGTAGTCTTCTAGGTTTCCTCTCCTGTAAGCCCTAACCCGGCTATTATATAAAGCCGGACGGGAGATAAGAATATAGACAAGAAGCTAGAGGCTAACTCGCCGATAGGTTGATCCTTGTCGAGTAGCTAAACCTAACCTCACATTGTACTCTGTATACCTCAGGCTTTCGTCCTGAATAGTGAGATTGCAGGAGTAGGAACGCCGCCTAGTTGCGACATACCGAACCTGGGTAAAACCCTGTGTCATTGTCCATCAAACGATCACGCCACCTCACCTCTCTATCGGTAGTCATATGGCACCCCCGTCTATGAATTCTACTACGATGTCCCGACAGTTGGCGCCCACCGTGGGGCCAGTGACGTCATGCGTTATGTTTCGATCAGGGATACTCGGCGGAATCGGCAGTACCATAACTGTCGGAAGCTTGGAGTTCGACAATGACGTCGGGCGCTTCCTCGACAACGGATCGTACATGCCAGCACAGAATCATCTGGTAAGTGACCGCGTTTTACCGATTGGAGCTGCAAACATCTTTATCGGATTAACTGCAGAAGCAATGGGATTCTGTGGTGAAAGCAAATTTATCCCACCCACCCTATACCCAATCGAAGAATACTATGACGCCTTATTTTGCTCAGATCGCCGATATACCGCTGAATCACACTTTATCGGTATGGTGCAATCCGAGATCGCCGTAAACATGGATGAAAGAAATCCCGTGCAAGAGGCAGAAAACAACAATCCCACAATAGAAATGGAAGATCCGACATCCGTCAATACGACGACGAACTCGGAAGCTGACTCTGGGTTAGCCGCCATTGAGGAGAGATTGGAATCAGAACCTGGATCAGACGATTTTGATTCCGAAGATGAAGATGAGGACACTTTCGAAAAAAAGTCAAATCTCTTCAAGAGGGATTCCATGAAGTACTAATCGCAAACCCGGCCGAAAACACGGATGCCGATAGTCAGGAAAGCCTTAGAACTCCTCTGCGAGAGGAAGAGAGAGAAGAAGGAGAAACCTCTCCAACATATCCCGATGTCAAAGAATTAACAGAGGATGAACCTGTTAAAAAACCTCCCTCTTCCAAGAAAAAGCACAAAGCTTCCAAGAAACTCCAGTACAAGTTCCGAAAGAAAAAATTGGCCGATTCAGCCAACGATAACCTGGAAGTAGGAGGAGGAAGTGGAGTTAAGCCCGCGGAGAAGAAAACGAAGGATATCTCTGTTCCACCAATGTCAGAGCAAGACGAACAAGATTTACTTCAAACACCAGTGGGACCACACGAACCCCCTGAAGTGCTAGAAGCCAGGAGACAAGCTCTCCAAAGGCAAAAACAACATCTATTCCGAACTCGAGAACACCTCCAAAAAAAACCAGGCTAACATTAAGTTAAACCAGGAAGAAATCGAGGAATACGAGAGAAGGAATAGATCTGGCATTAAACCTACACGGTTACCCGAAATCGCAAGACCGGAAGTACTGCCGCCAAAGGAACGGTTCCAAAACCCAGCCTAGCAAAAGCAAGTAAACGGCAAAGATGCGAGGGGCGAACCTATATACAAAACCGCAACAGAAAATGCGGAAGCCACGTTCGCCATCCTCAACAACGATATGTACTCCAATGGCGAAAAACTTCAAGGGGTGTATGCTTTCCTAGGAAAGACATTGCAACAGCAACAGCGAGGGCAAGCACGATCAGGGATGTTGCACGACGACTCGGCCCTATGCAAAATAGCTACATGCGCCGCTGGAGCACCTGGACCTGAAGAACCTGGAGATTCAAGCAATTCGAAAGAGAAGAAATCAGATCCGAGAAAGGACAAGAAAAAGCCCGACAACAAGGATGCAGCGTCCAGAACCGGATCCCATCTGCCAAAAGATGGAATTAATCCCCGAGATCGGGAAGAGCAAACCAGAAGGATGGAAAAGCAATGCCGCCTCCGAGACGCCCTGCTGAAAAAGCCGGAAGACACGATATACCTCACAGGCGTGAGAGATCCCGTACACCCCCTAGGAATAAGGAAAGACACAGGAGTAGAACTCCACCTTATCCCAAAGGGCACGATAACGGAGGAAATAGAGACAATCCGGAAAAGCCCGTTCGCGCAACAATGGAAAAGAAAGGAGCAGATCCCCTTCTGTCCATTCAGCCGGTAGATACTCCGCACACATTGATAGAGCGGAAAGAGATGACTTATACTTCGGGCCTAAGTGTTTCACCGACAGGATCCGAAGGGTAACTCTGCATTCTGGCTTTGCCGAAGTTGGTCCAACATATAAAAAATACACCGGTAGTACAAACCCGGATACCTGGCTCTCAGACTATTACACAACCGTCCAGATTAACAATGGGACAGACCTAGAGGCAGTAAAATCCCCCCCACTTATGTTACTGGATGGAGCTAGAGATTGGATCAATGGGCTACCGGCAAGAACCGTCGACAGCTGGGATGATATGGCTAGAGTTTTTACTCAACATTTTTGGGAACCTAGATGCGCCCGAATAGCATCAACCAGCTAAACCGATGCACCCAGTTTGAAGATGAGCCATACGTGGACATTATCTCAAGATGGACTGCAATGGAAAACAGTTGCTCTGGAGTAACTGACGTACAAGAAATGCATGCTTTCGTCAATGGCTTAAAACCCGGACTCGTACCGTTCATGATCGGTTCCAAAAAGCACAAAGATCTCGGATCTATGCTTACAACCGCCAATGAGCATGCAGCGGCAGAAGATGATATCAGAGCGAGAGGTGGTAATATCGACACATTGATCTAGGCCAAAAAGACCCCTCGCCCCGAGAAAAAAGCAACTCTAGAAGCATATCAAAAACCCAAAGAAGTTAACATAGCCTTTGGAAGAGAAAATGAGAGAAAGTGGAAAGGACAAAGCACATAACCGATCAATTATACCAAAGAAGAGAGGGAAAGGATAAAGTCGGAAAACTGTGTCCACCACTCGCAATTTGGGAAACCCACCCATACCAACGCACAATGCGGCTCAACAAGCATATGAAAGGAAGTGCAGGATCCGGAAACAAAGGGAAGAGTTCCAAGAGGAAATTCTCCATGCAAAAGTCAGAAGCTGAAAAAGAAGACGGTGAATCGGACACTGACGAAAAAATCCAGGAACAACAGCAAAAAGGCGATCCTAAGTTTCCGAGAGTTGACGGAGAATGCAACTTAACTTTCCTGGCAACTCCCTCAGCAAAGGTGGCAAAGAGAACACTTCGAGAAATAAAACGCGGTTGTTCCCGCAACTCCGAATTTTTTGAAGTACTCAAATACACCAATTACCTAGGATCAGTCTGATCATCCCGGAAACATCCCAGAACCCGACACACAAGATCTAGTTGTAATCCCTATTGTTCAAAACACTAGACTAAAAAGAGTGCTGATGGATGGATGGTCCAACATTAATGTAATGTACTTGGATACACTGAAGCATCTGCAAATCTCCGAAATCCAGCTCAATCATAGCAACATATGTTTTCACGGCATCGTCCCTGGCAGACAATCACGATCCCTAGGTGAAATTTCTCTATATGTAACCTTCGGAGAGAAAGATCATTTCCTTCAGAAAAAAGTATCCTTCGAAGTTGTGCCGTTCGAAAGCGTGTATCACGCAATACTCGGACGTCCAGCTTTCGCCAAATTCATGGCAATATCATGTTATATTTATAAGAAGTTGAAGATGCCAGGGCCTAGATCCTAAAGATCCGACAAAGTTTATCGTAGTAGGAACTAGGATGACCGACAAATAGGAAAGCGATCTCATCAAGTTCCTCCGTGAGAACTGAGACATATTCGCATGGTGTCCAACGGACATGCCGGGCGTACCCAGTGAACTTGCTGAGCACCAACTTAAGGTGATTCCAGGATCCAAACCCGTCAAACAAGGTCTCCGTCGATTTGACGGAAGAAGACGGAAGGCCATTTGCAAGGAAATTATCCGGCTATTGGCAGCTGATTTTATCCGGGAAGTTATACATACTGAATGGTCTGCAAATCCAGTATTAGCCCCGAAGAAAGATAGTACCGTTCTTAGGATGTGTATAGATTACATCAGCCTGAACAAATTGTGTCCAAAAGATAGATTTGCGTTACCGCGAATCGACCAAATAATAGATGCTAGTGCTGGCTCTGAGCTTTTATGCTTTTTGGACGCTTATTCCGAGTATCATCAAATACGCATGAAAGAAGAAGATCAAATCAAAACTTCCTTCATAACCCCGTACGGAACGTACTACTACATAACCATGCCTTTCGGCCTGAAGAACGTAGGTGCAACCTACCAGCGCTGCATGCAACGATGTTTTCATAGTCAGATTGGCAAAAATATTCACGTTTACGTGGACGACATTCCGTCGTTTCCAAGGAAAAGGACACACTCCTTGAAGATTTGCGAGAAACCTTCGAAAATTTGCGCACTTATAAGATGAAGTTGAATCCATTAAAGTCCGTATTCGGGGTTCCTATGGAAAACTTCTGGGTTTCATCGTTTCTCACATAGGAATAGAAGTAAACCCGGAAAAGATCAAGGCAATTCTAAACATCTCAAGGCCTACGTGCATAAAAGATGTACAAAGATTTACAGGTTCCGCAGCTGCCGTCAGCAGGTTTATTAGCCGGCTAGGAGACAAAGCTCTGCCATTGTACAAATTGTTGAAGAAATCCGACAAATTTGTGTGGACAGAAGAAGCAGATGCAGCATTAACCCATCTAAAAGAAACCTTGATGAAAGGTCCAATTTTGGCATCCCCAAAAGACGAACAACCCATGTTATTGTACCTTATAGCTACAAACCGGGTTATCAGCGCAATAATAGTTGTGGAAAGGCGGAAAGACGAGCAAAGCATACCAAATCAACATCCGGTGTACTATGTAAGTGAAGTTTTTTCCGAGTCAAAACAAAGGTACCCACACTATCAAAAACTGGCATATGGCGTATTCTTCGCATCTCGAAAACTTCGTTATTATTTCCAAGGACATTCCATAAACAGTGTTATGCAAAGCACCACTAGGGGATATAATCAACAATGCGGACGCAACATGCCGAGTAGCCAAATGGGGCATCGAGTTGGCTGCGTTCGACATTAAGTACCAACCCCGGACGACAATAAAATCCTAGGTGTTGGCAGATTTTGTCGCGGATTGGACAGAAGCAATGGAAAACACACCAATGCCGGAGTCAGAATACTGGGTTATGCACTTTGACGGATCCAAGATGAAAGAAGGCGCTGGAGTTGGTGTAGTCCTAAAATCCCCCAAGGGAGACACAATGGAGTATGTATTACAAATACACTTCAATGCCAGCAATAATCTGGCATAATACGAAGCTTTGCTTCACGGCTTGCAGATTGCAAAAGAAATAGGTGTCAAGCGCATCTTATGCTATGGTGACTCAGGTTTGGTACAACATCAGCTCAACCAAACATGGGATGCCAAAAGTCCCGTCATGGCCGAATATCGGAGAACGGTGGACGAGTTTGCAATCTGCTTCCTAGGATTTGAAGTACTTCACGTCAAAAGGGAAGAAAAGTGGAACACGGATGCATTAGCCCGCATGGGATCGGAAAGAGTGAAAATCCTACCACCAGGTGTGTTTGTTCAGCATTTGCACGAACCATCCATAAAAGGTGGAGATGTCGACCACCCTCTCGTTTCCGAATTAATCGAAGTCCTGCTTGTTAACCCGGAGTGGACAATTCCATATATAAACTTCTTAGTATATCAGAAGTACCCGGATGGAGCAGACGAGGTCTTGCAAAGACAAATATAGCGTCGATGCAAAGGATACACGATAATCAATGATTGCCTGTATAAACGCAATACTACCGGAATTTTTCTGCGATGTATTTCGCCAGAAGAAGGACGAGAAATCCTGCAAGAAATCCATGCTGAAGATTGCGGACATCATGCGCAATCAAAAAGCATAGTCAAAAAAGCATTCTGTGCGGGGTTTTTCTGGCTAACAGCCAAAACAGATGCCGAACACAGAGTAAACACATGTGCCGGATGTCAGTATTACGCCAATCAGACGAATATGCCAGCCCAAGCACTCAAAACTATCCCTATTACATGGCCATTTGCGGTCTGGGGGCTAGATATGATGGGACAATTCAAAACTGCAAGAGGTGGACTTACACATCTACTCGTTGCAGTGGATAAGTATACCAAGTGGGTGGAGGCAAAACAAATCAAAAAGCTTGACAGTGTAACTGCCAAAAATTTCATCATTGACGTAGTCATGAGATACGGCGTTCCACATAGCATAATAACCGACAATGGGACAAATTTATCCATTGGAGAGTTGGCAAAATATTGCCGACAAACGGGAATTCACCTAGATCTTGCACCTGTGGCACACCCGCAATCCAATGGACATGTTGAAAGAATGAACAACTTAATCCTACAAGGAATACGCCCAAGACTCGAATCTCCTCTTCATAGAGCAGATGGAGCATGGGTCGAAGAATTACCCTATGTGCTTTGGAGCATTCGAACGACGCCAAACAGGTCAATAGGGAAAACCCCGTTTTCCTAGTTTATGGTGCGAAAGCAGTTCTTCCAACGGACATGATCCATGACAGCCCAAGAGTGCAGTCTTTCGATGACTCGGATGCCGAAAGCGCATGACAGGATGCCGTCGATCTCTCAGAAGAAGAACGAGAGCCTGTGCTTCAAAGATCCTCCATTTATCAGCAAGGTTTACGACGTTACCATAGTCGGAAAATCAGGCATCGTTCTTTTAAAGAAGGTGACTTAGTGCTAAGATTGGTGCAGCAAAGGAAGCACAAATTGGCCCCAGTTTGGGAAGGACCATCCGTCATCAACAAGGCTATGAAAAATCGATCATACTATCTTGTAGACATTCGAGACACGGAAGACGATTCCGAGAAGCCGAATCGCAAAAGAAAGAGAAAGATAGATGATGAACTAGGAGAGACAAAGATGCCCTGGAGTATCCAACAGTTACGCCCTTCTATACTTAGTTCAATTTCTATGTAAACATCTTTGAGATCATGAAATAAAGTTGTCGGAATTTATACATCTATGTTTTTACATGTTTATTATAGTACAAAGAATAATTCCGTCATATCTATTTCCCAATGATCTTTCAAAATACTCAATGTTAACCCGAATTGTTCCTGCGTGCTCGGCGTTAAAGAACTGAATGATTTTCAGCCTAAAAAAGGCTTAAGGAAACCTAGATTGTGCTTGAGTTTCATTTAAAAAATTCCTTGCTGTTCTCTAAGTATTATTTGATTGTTTTTATGCTGGGTCGCTGGAGATAGTAAGTAAAAATGCCTTTTGTATGATCCATGTTTCCGAGTTTAGAATGATTGGTTATACCGAGTCATTCAGCATGAAGATTAAAATGCTATCGAGACATTTCAAACACTAAGGACAGTCAAAGCATGTAAACCGGAGAACTTAGAATATAAAGGAATAACAACCCGGAAAACTTGCAAAAGACTTAAATAATATTGCTGCAAAAGGCGAAGTACTTGTTCATACAAAAGAATAGAAGCATTATAATAATGTTTACATTGTAAGTTCAGTAATGCTCCTATTTCCTATCTCTCTACCCAGGACCAGGAAAATTCCTTCAGGCATCCGAGTTATCTTCGCTGCTGGACTCCTCGGGAACTTCTGGAATTGCTTCCTCCGGGTAGAAAATGGAGACGTTCACTATGGAGGCAATCTTGGTGGCGTGACCTTTGATCTCGTCAAAGATGCTGGTCCGTTGTGCTTCCGTGTATCCTTGCGGGATGCCGGACGCCACGCGCCAAGACTTGGCAGAAGGGTAGTGCATGCGCATGAGCCCTAGAGCCATGCGCGCACCACCACGTGGCGCGGAGCGCAAGGTGGATTCTCTGTACTCCGCCACCTCCACGATAGCTCCCGAAAGTTCTTCAACTTCCGAGAACTCCCCAGTCCTTACGGGAAGGCATCTGTTGACAAGCAACATTCCCGCAACCTTGATTGCGGTGAATACCTTCCCAAAGGCTCGGATTTTCTCAATCCAAGTAAGAGCTGGGTCATCTCCTATTTTTAGAAAAATAACAAAAGTTTTAGAGAAAAAACAGAGAAAGATTATCAAACATGAAAAATCCGGTAAAGATAAACTACTTACCGAGAATCTTATCCATCTCGGAGTCTTCCTCCAGGCGCAGGGTCAAGGCGTTCTCCAAGTCTCGGATAGTCGCCTTGTCCTTCGCAGCTTGGTTGGAGGCATTGGACTCGGCAATGCCAACACCCAGCTGGCTGGCCTCTAGTTACTTCTGCAACCTCTTATTTTCCTTATGAAGGTCCAGATTCTCCCGGCGGAGGTTCTCGACATTGCCGGCATCTTAAGCAATTTGATTGGCTTTCGCCAAATAAGCTGAAAAGCAAGTAAAAAAGACGAGTTAGAAAACTCGGAAAAATACTTAGAAAAAATCCGAAAACTGGAACCAGAGAAATTCCTTACCTGTTGTTTCTTTCAGCTGATGCTGAGAGGACGCCAGTTCCGCCTCCTTAACATCAAGAATAGAGAGAAGGTTTCTAACCTCCTTATTCTTGGTGTTAAGTTCATTGAAAAATTCTAGGTTTATGCTTTCAGCGGTTTGCTGAAACACGGAAAAGAGAAACGCTTAAGTTAATAACAAGCATAAAAAGAATAAAAGCATTAAGTTAAAAGCATGCATTTTACTTATTGCTTGGGGGATAGAGATATTAAATGGCTCATCCGCTGTAAAGCTGACAACTTATCGTTGAATTCTTTTGCGTATTCCGCAAAAATAATCCCAACATGGTGAAGGCCGTCCTGGATGACCTGCCGAGGTGAAAATACGAAGTTATTTCGGACAATTAGTCCGCCTTGCGGCTAAGGACGGATCAGGGGAGCAGAAGCGAAGAACTTCTTAGCTTCCGGACGAATGTATCCGAGATCGTCAAAGGGTTCCTCCTTTACCTCGAAATACTTGTTGAAAGTTGGAATAGGCTCCTCCTCAGGTGTGCGAGAAGGACCTCCCATGTCCGTTTCCGCCCTTTCCCTCGCATCCGTCTCGGATGCAATAGGCTGGCTGGTCGGCATGGGATATTCCTCCGGCTTTGCGGATTGATCCTCTCTCCCAAGAGTAACTGGGGTGGGAGGAGCAGCAGCTGGGGATGGCATCCCTTGCTGACAGTGGCCTTATGCTTCTTCAGTTTCTTTGATTTCAAAGAAGCTGGAGCAAGGCTGAAGGGGGAAGGAGGAAGAAAAAATCCAAGTGATAAGTATCCCGAGAAAACAGCTTGTGCAATAAAAACCAGGCAAAGGTATAAAATTCCCAGAGAGTTACCTGGATGTAGCGACGGGAACTCCGTCAAGATTTACCATTTCCTCTGTGGTTACGGGCCTCTTGCGCTTCCGACCGCCGTAAAAATTGGCATGTAATTCGTCAAGCTCGTCGTCGGTCGCGTGATCATTTTCCGTAAGATCATCAAACTACGGAAATGGTCAAATATCTGATTAAGTCAGGAAAATTTGGGAAAGATAAAAAATCCGAGAAATTGCCCAAAGGGAAAAAATGAATTACCTTGGGAACTAGGTTTTCCTCGTGATACATTTCCAGGCTTTCCTTGTACTGGTCGCGAGTAGCAACCAATTGGTTGACCTGCTTCTTGAAGTCCCTCTTTGAAAAAGCCTTCTCCGTTCCTCTCATCTTGTCTTCCGGACCCGTATATTCGCAAAGAAGCCGAGTTCGGTGGGCAAGAGGCTGGATGCGACGTCCGAACCAACACAAGACTGTATCGGTTCCGGTAAGAGGAGGTTGCGACGAGGTGAGTTTGGCGATGCGTCGTTTGATTTTCATCAGATCGTCCGGCAAAGTCTGTACTGCTTACGCAGACTAGTTGTCTTGGGGGACAGCAGCAACATTGATGAATGGATGAACCCCGTTTTCTTTTCCGGGAAAAGGGATGTCTTGGTGGTAAAAGAAAGAACCCGTCCAAAATTTGACGGATTATGATGTTTTAATTTTCGGGAACCAATCTTCCCTGAATCTACGCAGGGTAAAAGATATGGTTCCACGGGTGGGGAGAGAGCCCTCTGTAGGGTTTTGCTAAACTCCAAAGCAGTATTGCCAGAAATCTAATCTAGGTGCTATTCCTAAATACCCCTCGAAAAGGGCTTGGAAGCCGGCTAGATATAGAATAGAATTCGGTGGTAGGTTGTGGGGCTGGATACCGTAATGGTTAAGAACGTCAAGAAAGAAGGCGGAAGGCGGGATTCCCATACCTCTGGTAATGTGAGAGGTTAGGAGAACTCGTTCCCCGGCTTTGGGCAAAGGCACAGAATCCTCTTCTTCATGACGCCATTTGCCTTCCAGAATCAACCCCTCCTTCTCCATTGTCGGAAGAAGAGAGGGGGGAATACTGCACCGGATCAAGTTGCCGGCACTCTCGCCCTCGTCCTCGGCTCCGGACGCGGCGGCGAGCTCCTCTCCGATGAGAGTGATTTTCTCCTCCGCCCTTTCGGGAGCGAGAGGCGGGGATGGCGCGGAAGAAGATGCGGCCAGGTTTGCGGCCGCGAGAGGTGGATCCTCGCGGAACTGGCCGCCGAAAGTTTTCTCCGGCTCGTCGCCGGTGGCGCTGATAGGCGAATCCACCATGGGATCCATAGTGTTGATTATTTCGTCTATCTCAGCGGCGACGGAGGGGTCCAGGGAAGCGCGCGGAGACTCCATTTCCGGGTGGCGCGATGAGGATTTCGTGCTCTCCGACGAGGTCCGGGAACGGCGCGGTCGCGTGAAACGGCTCGGGCTGTGCTCTTCTCTGCTCTCACGGAGGCTTGGGGGCTATGGCGCTTGAGGCTTGAAGTGAGAAGGGAGTGGAAGGTTTGCCGGAGGAGACGAGGTGGGCTATTTATAGCCGGAAATCCGTCACGATACGTGCTAACGGCTCTTTTGACCGTTGGATGCTCAATGCGTGTCACTCGCCGGAAATTCCGGGAAATGAATCGACAGGTGATTATTGCTATCCCCTCGTTTCCCGCGAGAATCTGTCAGAGATACGTTTCAGAGTTTCACACTCGAAACCCAAACATCCCTGACGTCAGCATGATTTGGGCGCTGACGTAAGAAGTTCCTTCTCCATGAAGGCTCGTGGAGGAAAAGTCGGATTTTCCGAAATCCGAGTTTCGCGTTATAGCATGATTTGAGAGAAAAGAAGAATCAAGACAGAAAGCCAGTATTTCTCGGAAAGAATGCAAATTTGACGAAAGACGGCGAATTGAAGTCTTAATCCTTCTTGGGGGCTATTGTCGGATATATACCAACTAGGGGTATATCAGATGGTACTCTAAAGTGCTGGATTACCAGAGTGGCCTAAATGGTAATTGCGCGCTGTCCATTGGGCGGCCCAGTAAGCTGATGCACGGAAGCCGGATTCTAGAAGAACCCGGACCACGGCCCACGTGGTACGGCTTGGAGTAGAAGGCGGATTCCTTGCCTTCAAAGTCAGCACATACCGTAGTCTTCTAGGTTTCCTCTCTAGTTGCGACGTACCGAACCTGGGTAAAACCCTGTGTCATTGTCCATCATACGATCACGCCCCCCACCTATCTATTGGTAGTCTCATGGCACCCCCGTCTATGAATTCTACTACGATGTCTTGACACTTAGCAAATTATTTTTCTCTTTAGATACTTTTATCAGTGCTGCTGCTGAAGTATATCATTGGTGGCAATCTGTGCATGAGAAGATATTTTACCTGGTGTCGTCGAGGATTGGTTCTCAATAGCACACATTTAGGAAGATATAAAAGAACATAATCTCAAGCACATATTACCTAGATATGTGTTGCGTACGGGAGCATGCATGTCTCCAAGGTCCAAAGAAGTGCTTATTTCTCTTTCTGTTCGAATTCGGATTTCATTTTGGTTATTTGCTGCAGCTTTTTCTATGAAGCATCCTAAGAAAGATTTGATAATGATGCAGAATCTAAAGATATGGCTCAACAAGCAGTCGTTCAGTTACAGGTAAATTTAAGTGGCAGATTGCGGTCCTTCTTATATATATATTTTTTTTTTCGAGAGTGCCAGGGGGGAAGAGTTTTCCCCACTGGTTGTTATATAATCTCGAAACGACCGCGAAGGGTCCCAAAGTACAAGAGAGTTACATCGGCAGCAATACAGGGGGTAGGGGGGAAGGGAACTACACACGGTAAAGCATGAAAGCTGTAAGAAGGCCGTACAAACTAGAGAGAGCATGCCCTAAAGTAGGTATGGAGTGAAAGAACAGCGTCATCGTGCACACGCGCGAGCCTTCGGCCCCATAAGGTAATATCATCCGCGCATCTCCTGAGGATCTGTGTGGGGGAAGAGTCGACACCATTGAAGGTAGCGTCATTCCGGGCCTTCCAAAGACTCCATATGAGAGCAGCAATGCCAAGTCTCCAGACGTCAATGTGGAGTGAAAGGTGGGGGAGAGGGGGAATATCCCAAAGAGAGACAGGGATATCGGTAAGCGAGACGCCGATGCGTGTCCATACCGCGACAGAAACGGGGCATGAGTAGAATATATGGTGGCAAGATTCCGGGGCGGCGCAGCGCTCGCAGGCGTCGGAGGGGGCACACCCTTTGAAGAAAAGGTTTGCCCTAGAGCTAAGGCGCTGAGCATCGGTAAGCTGGCAAAAGATTTTGATTTTGGAGGGAAGGCTGGAAGACCAGGCAATGGAGGAAGAGGCATCAACCTGACCCCCCGTAGCGAGAGCGTGGTAGATCGCGCGAGAGGAGACCGCCGTCTCCGTCCCGAAGGCCATAATCCGAGAGTCCTGCAGGGTATCAAGGCACAAAGCGTCGATAATCTCCCGGACCTCAAGCAGCTCGCGTCTGGCGGTAGTGGACAGGCGTGGCTGGAGGAATAGGCCACCCGTGTGAACGTCCGAGACGGAGATGTTCGGGCGCGTGCAGTGGGAAAAAAGAGCCGGAAAGCGAAACTGAAGAGAAGGACCTTCCGACCATTTGTCGATCCAGAAGGCGACATGCTTGCCGTTATGAAGCTCGCAGCGAGTAACGGCACGAAACAAAGGAAGACAGTGTGAGACAACCTGGTCGAGGTGCGATGGGCTGGAAGTGTAGTCCCCAAGGTCCCTCCCGGAGTGACTGGCGTACCAATCCTTCCAGGGGAGGCACTCATCCTCGTGCAGCTTGTTGACGAAGTTCATGAGGAGCGCAGTGTTTTGTCGGTAGAGATCCCTGAGCCCGAAGCCACCTGCCTGCACAGAAAAACAAACCTTGTCCCAAGCAATTAGACACCGAGCACCGGAGCATTGTTCTTATATATATAATCTGCGAAGATTGTGGTCTTCTCTAATTATTTGTGCTCCGTGATTTCTTATAAGATATTTTTATTACCCAAATGAAGACACGGTAGAGTTTGTATGTGTTTCAGGTTGCCTTGAAGTGGTACCTGATTGAGAGGATATGTCCAACAATTTTTCTCAATATTATGTGTAAAAGCTGGTCCATTATGCTACATGAGTTGAAAAATCGAATGCAAAAGGAAGTGGCATGGACAAAGGATGGTGTAGTTTGTAATATTATTCATCTACTAGATTGTCTAGAGCTAATGCATTTGTCATTTCAAGAGGTCTCATTCAGGCTGTGACTTTTTTTATCTTGATATTATTTTGACAGGGCATCGTCTGTAATCATGCAGCACTGCCTCAGTTTCAAGTGAGAGTACGTATTCATCTTCCCGTGCGAAGGCTGTGTATGGTTTTGAGGTTAATGGTAGAATGTCAATGTGATGGTTTCACTAAAATATGCAGAAAGCCAACATGAGAAATCAACGGGTCACATTGGCTAATGAGCATGCACCGGCTAATGAGCAGGTATTTGGCTGAGGCTCTTATTGGTCGTTGTTGTTGTTGGTACGTCAGGTGAATTGTGCTTAGCGATGAATATGTTTACTCTTTTAATAGTAGTAGAAGAGACACAACATTCAGCAGCCAAATACCTGCAGTTTTTCCGTGGTATAACCAAAGAACTTCTACTGTCCATTTGTTTGTTTCAAATTCCGTAGGGCAAGACGCCATCCGATTCATAAATTATTATCAGGACCGAATTTAGAAACCACACGACGAAAGAGGCTCAGCGTTTAGAAGCACCTAAGCGAAACCAGAAAGCGCCAAAAAAGACTGACAAAATAAACAAAGCGTACCCAAGGTCATCCATGAAGCGTAAGTGCGTACATGACAGGTATCCTCTAGGTGCATGGCAATGTACAGTCTCACATTATTTCCTACTTTGTACAAAGCATTTTACTTTATTACTATAAAAGATCTTGAACAATCAAACCCTTGATCATATCATTGGTCTGGTTCAGCAATAAGTTGGGGTAACTCGCTTTTTCCTTCAAATAACTAGAACTGCCCGGTTCGGAGACAAATCGCAGCTCAGCATTCTCCTCCTCATTAGTATGGTGGCTCCTAGAGGTAAGGCTTGGCAGCTTTCCGTCCTCCTTCAGACTGCTAGAATCGATCGCTTCAACGACGGTGTCTGTTTCATGGAGAGATTGCAGTGTGTCGTCACCTTCCTTCGCATCGCATAGCCTAGAATTGTCTGGTCGTTCAGAGAGACAAATACTTGCAGGGGCTCGCCCTCTTGCGGCGCGATGACAATGTCTGGTGCGGAGACAGATTGTGGCGCCTCGCCGTCTTGCTTCACAGCACTAGAATCGTTTGGTTCAGAAACGAGTTGCAGTGTCTGGCCGCCTTCCTTCTCACAGCTTGGATTTTCTGGTTCATGGACGCATTGCACTTGCTCGCCATCGCCCTTTGCACCGGAACCGCCAGACGTTTTTGGTTTCTTCATCAGTTTTGGTTTTTGAAACATTGTCACTATAGCGGGTAGAAGATATTTTGCGACCTTGTTCTTGCCAAGTAAATCAAAATACACCGAAATCAGGTAGATTAAGTAAACGGGAGACCTGGTGAGACAAAAAAACAGAAAGAACGCACGTCGTCAGTCTCTTGTATAAATACCAGCAGCATGACTAGCAACCAAGTTGTAATAGCTTATGTACGCACCAGATACAAATATCAAGTGTTGTACGTCCCAAGTGTCTATCCTTCATGTACATTTTTTTTTTTTTTTTTGATAAAGGGCTTTATTACTCGAAAAAGTTCAAGCATTACACCCGGCCTCTGCATCGTTAAATGCACACAGCCGAAATCGAAATCATAAAATAAACAGAGCGACACTACTACAAAACATCTGTTGTAGACTGTCGATGCTATGGAGCCGCTATCCGTAGATCAAGTGGCCATCCATGTGGGATAAAAATATCCCTCGCCACCTGCTCCAGTCGTGCACATGCCTCCGTAAAAAGGCCTCGTAACTCCCCTCGCTGTAATGTGGACCACGAACGGAGAATACCTGTGCTCCTGAATAGAACCTGCATACGAGAAAAATTCTTATCACTGAAAATCTTGTCATTTCTACATAGCCAGAGTGACCAGATAACGGCAAGCGCTCCTACCCTAATAATAGTCTTAAAACGTTTATCAACCCCATTTAACCAGTTGCCGAATATGTTCGCAACGGAAGTAGGTTGATAAAGATTCGAAGCCATATGGATAGCGGACCATATAGAACGCGCAAATGTGCACTCAAAGAATAAGTGTTTAATTGTCTCATCATGAGAACAAGAAACACACTTAGAGCTTCCATGCCAATTACGCTTGACAAGATTATCCTTAGTAAGTATGACCCCCTTACGAAGGTACCACGCGAAGATTTTAATCTTTAGCGGTACCTTCATACGCCATACATTTTTGAAAATATCGACTGGCAAATCCGATTGGATCAAAGCTCTATACATGGAGTCCACCGAGAACAAACCATTCTTAGTGATCTTCCACGAAACTCATCAGCGCCTGGTATAAGAGTAACCATAGTTAATCTATCAACCAAGTTCTGCCAAGACGTTAGTCTAGGCCTGTCGAAGTTGTGTATCAACAAATCCCTCGGATGAGCCGGTAGGGTTTTGAGTAGAGGAACGATGTACGCGCTGGTGATCTCTACGGCTAACAAGGAGAAAGATTTACCCAGGTTCGGGGCCCTCGTAGAGGTAAAACCCTTACTCCTGCTTGTCTGATCTGTATTATGACGAGATAGTCGAGATGTTACAATGGCGATGCCATGGTGAGGCGTACGGGGTATCCCGTGTATTGCCTAGTCTAGTTGTGGCTTGTATCTTCCTCTCTCTAGATTGAATCCCTAGATTGGTTCCCCCTTTTTCTCTCCTCCCTCCTCGCTTTATATATGCAGCCAGGAGGGGGTTACATGAGTCCTAGTAGATTACGTATAGGAGTTCTTGTCTTGACCCGCAAGTCTTGCGGGTGGGCTTCACGTGGGCCTTCTAGAATACTCCAAGGGCTCCTCTTCTTGGGCCTTAACCTTGGACCTGAGACGGGGTGTCCTTACCCGCAGGGTCCATGATCCATATCTTCGTCAGTAGCCCCCGAGTGTTTATTCGACTGAGAATAGTCGGGTAAGCACTCAAAGTCCGTTCTTGATTTCTTCGATTGGTCATTCAATCGCCTGTTTTTGAGGGTGTATACCCTGTGCGTGAAGCGCTTCTGTACTCGAGCATCGAGTGTTAAATGTGCCTTGTGTTGGCTGTTTTTCGTAGAAGGATGTGGCTCAGTCGCTTGGCTCTCCCGAAAGATCAGGGCCAATTAATTGCATCTAGGGCAAACACGGTTCTGGCCTACACGAGTTCGAGACCTCCGACTCGAATTCGGCGAGGTGATCGTTGCGACTGGGCCGTGGAGGTCTTACCGAGTCGAACTCAACCTAAAGGGGTACCCGGCGCGTCCGCTAGGATTTTTCTTCGTGTTGTTGACACGGAAAGTTTACCGGAGGACGCAGCTTGAGTGCGATTCCAGGCCCAAAAGAGAGATCCTTGGGTCTTACCTTCGTACTCGAAAGAATACGGCATCCGGATGTGCCTAGTCGGCTGAACAATCCAGGTTTATGATGTGCAAACATCATGTGAATGAATAGCAGGTTCTGCCTACTCGAGTAGTTTTATCCATACGAAAGAGTTTTCGTGTTAGGAGTTTTATACCCATATGAAAGAGTTTTCATGTTTGGGATGTTGTGCCCATACGAAAGAGTTTTCGTGTGTAGGGTATTTTTTCCTGTGAAAGAGATTTCACGTCATGATGTTCCCATACGAAAGAGATTTCGTGTCCATGCGAAAGAGATTTCGTGTCAGGGTGACTGTGCGAAAGAAATTTCGCGTCCATACGAAAGAGATTTCGTGTCAGGGTGCTTATGCGAAAGAAATTTCGTGTCTTGATTATGCCCATACGAAAGAGATTTCGTGTTAGGGTGTTTATGCGAAAGAGATTCCGCGTCTTTGATGTGCCCATACGAAGGAGATTTCGTGTTAGGGAGCTTATGCGAAAGAGATTTCGCGTCTTCGATGTGCCCATACGAAAGAAATTTCGTGTTAGGGACCTTATACTAAAGATATTTCGCGTCTTGATATGCCCATACGAAAGAAATTTCGTGTTAGGGAGCTTATGCGAAAGAGATTTCGCGTCTTGATATGCCCATACGAAAGAAATTTCGTGTTAGGGACCTTATGCGAAAGATATTTCGCGTCTTGATATGCCCATACGAAAGAAATTTCGTGTCAGGGTGTTTATGCGAAAGAGATTCCGCGTCTTTGATGTGCCCATACGAAGGAGATTTCGTGTTAGGGAGCTTATGCGAAAGAGATTTCGCGTCTTCGATGTGCCCATACGAAAGAAATTTCGTGTTAGGGAGCTTATGCGAGAGATATTTCGCGTCTTGATTTTCTTTTGGACGCGTAACAAGTGATGTCTTTTTGTTTCGAGTGATGTGTCTGTACATCGTAGTGTGGAGTCGTGGTTTTTGCGGGAGCCGCATACTCACAATCTTCTCCCCGCTGCGTGGCGAGTGTCTTTTTGTTTGAAGATTCCGAAGAGACATAAGCCTGATGGCTGACAGTCGCGTGATGTCGTGGTGCACTGAGCACTTGTTCTGCCTCCCGATGGGACGTGGCGAGAAGTGTCAGAGACTAGACATGTCGGAGTCGACGCGGTGGAGGAGTACTCGACACGGCGGACGGAGTCGACGCGGAAGTCGTGTAGTCGACGAGGACGTGGCGGAGTCGCACGACGACGTGGAAGTCGTGTAGTTGACGCGGACGCTCAGCCACCGAGTCCACACAAGAAGATGGAGCCGAAAAGTCTTCAAGATGTTCTGATTTCGCGAATTGGCCCGCGTTGTCGTATGTGTCTCGTCGAGACGGACAAGTTTGATGTTTTGCTTTTCTTCATCCGAATTAATATGCGGTTTGTACGACCACAATAAGGACCTGGACGAAGATATCTGACAGAGCTCCTCAGATACGTGTCCAACGTGTTAGATGCTTACGACGTGGTAGTATGTTGAGTGCGCGTGTAGCGCTCGTCGGTTGCGCGGCCAGCGCTCCCGATGGGAGTAGCCCCCGAGTCTATGTGCGATTATTTGTAATCGGGCATAGACTCAAAGATCTTGTAACGTCGCTTCTTCAATCTATCGGGTGCACGGCAGTGCTCCCGATGGGAGTAGCCCCCGAGGCTATGTTCGACTCGCAGAGTCGGGCATAGGCTCAAGTTGTTCTGAAGCTAACCCCGTGTGCTTGTCTTCTGTTGGCTCGCGGAGGAGGACATGCGTCGACTCCCGGAGTAGGATATGCTTCGACTCCGAGGGAAGGATATGTGTCGACTCCGAGCGGAGGATTGTGTCGATTATCGACTCCGAGCGGAGGATTGTGTCGATTGTCGACTCCGAGCGGAGGATATGTGTCGACTGTCGAAGTTGCAGCCGACGTTGTGGTTCTTATCTTTGTATGACACTGTCGTGGTCGGCGAGGCGGTGCTGAGTGATATTGCCGGAATCGATGAACCGAACTCGTGTGTCGAGTGCGGCTGTTTCGCGCCTCAGCCCCCGAGTGTCGAGTGCGGCTGCGGCGAATTCTCGAGTGCGTCTACTTTGCAGCGTAGCCCCCGAGCAACGAGTGTGGCTGCGGCGAAGGACAGCCCCGAGAAGCTTAGTCGAGAGAATTCGATGTAGCGGAGTTGTGCGGCGGAGTCGCGATGTTTCTCGGAAGGACCCGACGAGGCGGACAAAGTCGACGAGGTGGAGTCGCGATATTTGTCCGAAGGACTCGATGCGGCGGACCGAGTCGACGCGGCGGAGTCGCGATGTTTGCCCGAAGGACTTCGACGCGGCGGACCGAGTCGTTGCGGCGGAGTCGCGATGTTTATCCGAAGGACTCGACACGGCGGATCGAGTCGACGCGGCGGAGTCGTGATGTTTGTCCGAAGGACTCGACGCGGCGGACCGAGTCGACGCGGCGGACCGAGTCGACGCGGCGGAGTCGCGATGTTTGCTCGAAGGACTCGACGCGGCGGACCGAGTCGACGCGGCGGAGTCGTGATGTTTGTCCGAAGGACTCGACACGGCGGACCCATGTTTGCCCGAAGGACTCGACGCGGCGGACCGAGTTGACGCGGCGGAGTCGCGATGTTCATCGGAAGGACTCGACGCGGCGGACCGAGTCGACGCGGCGGAGTCGCGATGTTTGCCCGAAGGACTCGACACGGCGGACCCATGTTTGCCCGAAGGACTCGACGCGGCGGACCGAGTTGACGCGGCGGAGTCGCGATGTTCATCGGAAGGACTCGACGCGGCGGACCGAGTCGACGCGGCGGAGTCGCGATATTTGCTCGAATGACTCGACGCGGCGGACCGAGTCGACGCGGCGGAGTCGCGATGTTTGTTGTGTGTACACGGAGGGCAATGTTGATGTCGAGCCCCCGGGCACTATTATGGCGAGTCGCCATGTTTTGTTGATTGACCTTTGTGTCGACTCGCAGATTGACGAAAACGGATCTGCGACTTGAATTCGCGGACTCGCAGAGATCCAAAACGTGTCGCAGTGCGCGAGCCGCTGACGGAGATCTAACCGTTGGAATTGACTCAAAAAAGACGGAGTGGTGCGGGATTGTATTCCGCAGCTGTTCAACGGTTTGATTGTCGAATTGATTTCCGAGTCGACTGTGAGAATTGTTTTCCCGAAGTCGCGCGGAGTTCCGTCAGATTCTGACAGGGCTTCGGTGTTCGGGTCATCCACGGAGATCTAACCGTCGGAATTCGCCGATTCTTTTTGGAGACTGTAGATAATTTGATTGCGCATCTTTCCACCGAAGGAATTTTCCAGATGAGTTTCGAGCCGCCGTTGATTGCGTCCGCAATATGTACGTTGCCGCTGTCCTGCAGCCTGCGCGTGAAGAACGGTGTTGATTTTCGATTGTAGATGATGAAAGCCGTGCGCGAGGCCGGCGAGTGCTCGATGAAGTTGAAGGAGCCGAAAGTAGATAGAATCCATGGGGTCGAGGACCCGAAGCTTGACGTAGATGAGGCCGGCGAGACCGTAGATCCAACGCGTGTCGTTCCCACAGACGGCGCCAATTGTCGAAGTTGTGTATCAACAAATCCCTCGGATGAGCCGGTAGGGTTTTGAGTAGAGGAACGATGTACGCGCTGGTGATCTCTACGGCTAACAAGGAGAAAGATTTACCCAGGTTCGGGGCCCTCGTAGAGGTAAAACCCTTACTCCTGCTTGTCTGATCTGTATTATGACGAGATAGTCGAGATGTTACAATGGCGATGCCATGGTGAGGCGTACGGGGTATCCCGTGTATTGCCTAGTCTAGTTGTGGCTTGTATCTTCCTCTCTCTAGATTGAATCCCTAGATTGGTTCCCCCTTTTTCTCTCCTCCCTCCTCGCTTTATATATGCAGCCAGGAGGGGGTTACATGAGTCCTAGTAGATTACGTATAGGAGTTCTTGTCTTGACCCGCAAGTCTTGCGGGTGGGCTTCACGTGGGCCTTCTAGAATACTCCAAGGGCTCCTCTTCTTGGGCCTTAACCTTGGACCTGAGACGGGGTGTCCTTACCCGCAGGGTCCATGATCCATATCTTCGTCAAGGCCCGATTAGGTCTCGTCTAAACGTAACATTAGGAGGTGATGTTTGCATGACCGTAGCCAGCGTATCATCCTTCTGTCGCGCTATCGTGTACAAAGCCGGATATTGTTCTCGAAGTGTGGTATTACCTAACCACTTGTCCTCCCAGAACCGTATCTGTGATCCATCCTTAATCTTAAATACCCCATAGCGAAAGAACTTGTTCTTATTCGCCATAAGTCCAGCCCAAAAGTGTGAATCACCAGGTTTCCACATAACCTGTGATACTGCTTTCGAGCCTATGTATTTTCGTTTCAGGATGGTTTGCCATACGCCATCTTCGGTTAGTAATTTGAATATCCATTTACCAAGTAGAGCTGAATTCTTGATTTGTAGATCATGAATGCCGAGCCCCCCCTGATCTCGTGGACGACAAACTACATCCCATCTGGCTAATCGATATTTCTTTTTCTCGTTGTCACCCTGCCAAAAGAATCTTGATCGGAAATAATCCAATTTTTTTAAGACTCCTTTAGGCAACTGGAAGAATGATATCATGTACAGTACCATATTAGTTAGGACTGAATTAATGAGTACCAATCGTCCACCAAGTGACAACAATTTTCCTTTCCAACTAGCCAGCCGTTTCTGCAGACGCTCTTCGACGTGCCCCCATTCTGCATTAGTCAATCTCCTATAATGTATTGGTATCCCCAAATACTTAATAGGAAATTGACCTTGCTCGCAACCGAATAGCTCGGTATACTGAGCAACTGCATCTTGGGCCTCACCAAAGCAAAACAATTCACTTTTATGGAAATTAATCTTTAATCCGGATAGTTGCTCGAACACTGAAAGAATTAATTTCAGGTTCGCCGCTTTCTCCAGATCGTGTTCCATAAAGAGAATCGTATCATCTGCATATTGAAGGATAGACAATCCCCCATCTACAAGATGTGGAATTACTCCCTCAATTAGGCCATTTTCCTTGGCTCGATCTATCATGATCGCTAACATATCAGCCACAATATTAAACAATACGGGCGATAACGGATCACCTTGTCTCAAGCCTTTCTTAGTCTGGAAGTACCGGCCAACGTCATCATTGACTTTGATAGCCACGCTACCTCCAACTACAAAATTGCGAACTAGGGTGCACCACTCTTCTGAGAATCCTTTCATTCTCAGAGTCTGTTGGAGAAACTCCCAGTTCACTTTATCATAGGCCTTTTCAAAGTCTATTTTAAGAATTACCCCATTAAGCTTTTTCGAATGCAACTTATGGACGGTTTCATGTAAAGTCACGACCCCATCTAGGATATTCCTACCCTGCATAAATGCAGTTTGTGTAGGTTTTACCACATGGTCTGCCACTGAATTTAGCCTAATAGTTGCAACCTTTGTAAAGATTTTGAAACTAACGTTAAGAAGGCAGATTGGTCGATACTGTTGTATCCTCTCTGCATTCAAAACCTTAGGTAACAAAACGATTTCCCCAAAATTAAGACGATACAACTCCAGATGTCCACTCTGTAAGCAACCAAACATCTCGATGAGATCATATTTAATGATCTCCCAAAAATGCTGATAAAACTCAGCCGGACAACCATCTGGGCCAGGTGCCTTATTATGTTCCATTTGGAATATCGCCTTCTTTATCTCCTCTTCAGAGAAGGGAGCATTTAGAAAAGCGTTTTCTTCCATTGAAACTTGGGGAATATCATCTGTTCGGCCCTCGTCCATAGTAATATTACCTACTTCAGGAGGTCCAAACAGATCTTTATAGAACTTTGTGATATAGGTCTTGAGATATTCTTGTCCCTCAATGAGACCTTCATCCTGATGGAGACAGTGAATCCTTTTTTTCCTATGTCTGCCATTGGCAACATTATGGAAATACCGAGTATTCGAGTCTCCTTCAAGGATGAATTGAGCTTTCGATCTTTGATACCATTTGAGTTCCTCTTCTCGCAACATTTGTGCTACTTTCGCGTTGGATTGACTTTTAAGTTCAACCTCTTGCGAAGATAACATCCTAGTCTCTGCGAGTCGATCTAACTCATCAATAATGGAACAAAGACGCTCTTTCTCCTTTTTTAGCATCCCGGTCGTATGTCTAGCCCAACCACGGAGATATTTACGCAAATTGCGCATTTTATTATTCCATCTCCGTATTGGGTTATCCCCTAAGACCGGTTTTTGCCATACTTTCTTAACTAGTTCATCAAAACCATCGCGCAAAAACCAACCTAGTTCAAATTTGAACTGTGTCTGGCCTTGTGGTTTTGATGTGCCAGTGGAAAGTAGAAGAGGGGCATGGTCCGATAGAGCCTCAATACGTTCTAGAGCGCGTACCGTTACCAAGGGGAACTTGTCTTCCCAATCGGTACTCATTAGTACGCGATCTAACTTTTCATATGTAGGCTCCGGTAGACTATTTGCCCAGGTGAACTGTCGCCCGGTCATGTACACCTCTCTCAAATCCAGGCTATCAATGACAGCATTGAACAAGAAAGGCCAGTGACCATCGAACCGTCCCCGGCTTTTCTCATGTGGAAACCTTAGCAAATTGAAATCCCCTCCAATTAGCAATGGATGTGGATTATTATTAGCCAAGTTAACCAGCTCACGTAGAAAAGCCTCTTTAAACTCTTCCTGGGCAGCACCATACACAGCAACCAAACTCCATATGAAATTGTCTGCGCGGTTACGGAGGTGTAATTTAATATGAAAATCACCATCCGACCTTGCTAACACATCAAATGAGTCCGTTTTAACGCCGAGTAAAATGCCACCCGATCTGCCACGTGGAGGAATAGAGTGCCAAGTGAAATCGATACCCCCTGAAAGGCGGTTCAGAACACTCACTGGAAAATCTCTCCTCCCTGATTCGGAGATAGCCACAAAGTCCAACTTATGTTCCCTGACGTATTGTGCAATATTCAAATGTTTAGCCAAGTCTCCAAGACCTCTGCTATTAGTGAATAAGCCAATCATCGGGAAACAGTTGGGTTTTTAGGCGGTCTCGCAACATTTCGTGGTGAGTATTTCCTCTTAAGTTTGGCGGTTTTGGATTTCCGGCCGGAAGCATAAAGATCAAATAATGATCCTAGCCCGTCCTCATCCAATCCCACCTCAGTCACTTCCCCCACTAGATGTGATAAAAGCTGTCCATCCGAAGAGGCATACGCTGAATCATCATCCATGTGAGGTAAGTCCTCCATGTGTGAAGCACTCGGATTGACCGTTAAACGATCAAATTCCATATGCTTTAACACATTGGTGGACAACGTGATCTCCTTATCATTCTTCCCTAACGAAACACCAACGGCACCTAGACTAGAGGATAATTTGGTATTTGAAAAAGAAAGGAATGATTTAAGGTTGGTGCCCGTACCAAGTGGTGATGCCGAGTACAAAGCCGCCTTCCGTCGCATGGCCTTGGTGAGCGCATCCTCGTCCGTCGATGAAGCCCCGTCCGCTGCGACTAGATGACGAGCGCTGCGCCTCAGCCCCCCTTTAGGCTGCCCATGCATCTCCACGGTAGGCGCCACGGCGGAGGGGGGTAATGACGAGGGAGATACCCCCCCGGCCACCATGTCCTTGCCTGTCGTGGCAGGTACCGTAGAGTCGATGCCGCCAGAAGTGGGTGACGGAGACACTGGTGTCGATGCAGTCTCCAAGTGCTCCGCCCGTGTCGCGGCGGACACAAACGGTCGCCTCGTCGTCACCGCTGGTGTGCTCGAAGACCCCGGAGACGGCGAGCGCGGCCCCGGCCCAGCCACGCCAGGCGCAGCAGCTAGCACCATACCGCCACGCCCAGCCACCGCCCGCGCGCCATCGCCCTTGGACACCGCCTGGGCGGCAGTCAGCTGAAGACCGCGCCGCTCGGTTCCTGCCAGCCTGCTAGACGAGCTGGCCAGCTGGTTGCTGGCGCCGGAACGTGCCGCCTGGGCGTCGGATAGCAGAGCCCCGCCCGGCCCAACAGCCGGCCGGCAGCCAGTACCAGCCCCAGGCCTCGCCGGCGAAAGGGCCGAGCCCAGCTGGTCGCTGCCTCCTGTGGAAGCCGCCTGGGTGGTGGTTTGCCGGGCGTCGCCCAACCCCGCGGGCAGTAGCCGCCCGCCGCTGCATCTTGCCTGCGCAGCGGGTAGCTGGATGCCGCCTGCACCCTGCGACCCGCCAGCAGACTCCTCAGCCGACAGCGCCCCCTCCGATGAAAGCTTGGCGAGAAAACCACCTGCAGAATGCAATGAACGTACTATTTCCTTTCCTCTAGGAGTGACAGGAGACATATTAATCGGCGTTAGTGCGTAATTTTTCAGCAGCTCCAACGCCTGTGTATGAACCTGATCAGCACCATCAGCAGAGGTCGGATCAATAGCCATGTTCACTGCACCCTCGGCTTCACCATCCACAGCAGCAGAGTCAAGAACACCAGAATCTCGAACCCCTCTAGAAGAGGACTCCGACGGCACCTTCGTATCCCACACATAAGGAACGAAGTCTGCTTCGGGCACAAAATCCTCCGGCTCTGGGCGAAAAGTGAAACCATACCCCTTCAGACGTAAGACACCATCTGTGGAAGTGTAAGGACCCACCTCATCCACTTTGTTGAACACCTCATCGTCCGACAGCGCCAGCCTCAAGCGAACAATACCTCTGCGACGTAGAGCCAACAGATCCACATCCAGGGTAATACCGATGAGAGAACCGACCGCCCACAGACCTAGGAAGTGTCTCAGCGGGTTTGGCACCCCCTCCACATGCACCCAAGTCTGGTAGAACTCAAGCTTAGGCTCAACATCCTCCGGCTTCCATCTGCTGAAAAGGAGCCTAGTGGACTGAGCCGGTACCCCGAAGTCCATCCCATCAAACCTCTCCAACTCGGTCTCCGACGGAAACACTACCTTGAAGCAATTATCTCCGCTAGGCAGCGCTTCCCACTTCCACCGCGGAGTGGAGCACATGCGAGCAACTGTCATCTCCACCTGTTTCGCCGTAGCGGCAGTGCCCACCACCGTGACCAACGCTACAGGTCCACCAGACGCATCCACCTCCTGGAACAGGCTATCGGGGAACTGCGAGAACATGGTGTGCAAGCTGCCGATCCCACCAATAAACACTGTCGGCTTAGGAAGCCTGAGAGTTGGACACTTCTTCATGGGATGCATCTTGGTGTCACACACATAGCAGTAATGATCCACCGGACAGTCCCGTGTTGCATGCGTGTCAACCTCGCATTTCCAGCACCTCGTCTTCTTGACCACCGGAGCCGCGGCAACATCAACCCCCACGGGTCCAGCGGCGGCTAGCGCCTGCTGTTCAACCACGGGGATTGGGAATGCTACAGCTGCCTCCTGCGCAGACCCAGAAACCGCTGCGACCGGAGCAACTTTCTTCTTCTTGTTCTTCCGCCTCCCCGCCCCCCCTGCCGCCACCGTGCCAACCGCAAAACCAGCACCCGCCACTGCCGCAGCAGCGGGAGGAGCAGCAACCGCCGCTTCCGCTAGGACACCGACCGGCTGCACCACCCTCGCCGGCGCCGCGCCTTGCCCCGTGATCATCGGAGCCGCACCCACCCCTGGAGCCAACGGCGCCGCATGCACCAGGCCCGGAAGCAGCACCGGCCTAGGGGCGACCCCCTGCTGCACCGGTGCGAAGGCCGGGGGCCCCGCCATGGGTCCGCCCGTGCCCACTGCAGGGCCTCGCCCGGCTCCACGCCCACGACCACCAGGGGCTGGTCCCGGAGGCCGTAACCCGGGCAGACCGCCGGGGCGATGAGGAGCCGCCATGCGCGAGCTCTCGCCCGAGGGTGGAGAGAGTAGGGCCTGGAGGAAGGAGCGATCCCCGGGTCGTCGTGGAAGAGCCGATGACGAAGCGCCCGAGAGTTGCGAATCCTTCGAAGCAGGCGAAGACGACGGCTGCCGAACCCTAGTACCCGACTTGGACCAGAGGTACGTAAAAGCTTCTTTGAAGTAGGCCCATGGTTTCGGCTTGGGCCCCTCGGCCCCACAGCGCAGCGCAGAGCACGTGGTCTCCGCTCCCGTCGCCCCGGAACGCGGATCGGCAATCACCTCGCCCTCATCGGCCGCTGGCGGCAGGCTCACCGGCGCGGCTCCGAACTCCGCCGGGAAGAAGTCCCCTAGACATGGCGCCGGAGTGACACGAGGACGTGGGAGCGGCCCCCTCCACCCGACGCGCACCGTCGGCAGTCGAAGACGGTGGCCTGCCTTGCTCGTAGAAGATTCCGGCGACGAAGAAGTCGGCGCCGTCGGAGAAGACGACGAAGATGCCGAAGCCGAGCCCGATGCCTCGTCGACCCTCGTCCGATCCCTCTCCCAAACTCGGGTCTCCTTCGTTGGAAATCCGGCGCCGACCCAAAAAGCCGCCGCCCTTTCCTCGTCGGACAGCGCAGGCCGGGTAACGTCGGAGGCCGAAACCTCCCAGACCTCCCCAAGGACTTCCTCCGCCGCCGCTACGGCTACCTCCTCCGCCGCCACGTCGTCATCCGCACAATCCTCAATCAGCGCCCCGAATCGGGACCCGGAAGCTGCGCCCGAGGACGACGAGGAGAGCAACGGATCCCCAGGGGCGAGGGTAAGCCGCCGGCGGCGATGGGGATCGGCCTCCGGAGGGGGGCCGCCGGGCGCCCCCGTCGCCTCACCAGGCGCCTCCATCGGATAGAAGAATTTGTCCTCCAGAATTAGCTAGCACATGATGACCATTGGAAAGCACAACTGGTGAGCTCTAAATTCCTAATTGAGTCTCCACTTCCATTGAGTAAAAGTGAGCACGGGAAGTTGTAGTACTGTGCCTGCGGTACTGGAGGAAGTGAAAGTACAAGTTCTTGAAGCCGTGGAGTAACGGCAATCTGAAGCCAACTGTTGAGATAACTGGTGGGGATCTCCTTCATGTACATGGCCACGCAAAGAGCTGCAAACATACATGCAGTACATTAATTAGGAGTATTTTTTTGGCAGGATCGACAACAAAGTCAAGATTAAAGCAATATAAAAATATTACTCCGAGAAATTAGGATTGTTTCAAAACAATTCTATGTGGAGATATATACGAGGTCTGACCAAATTTGATCCGGATGATGAGGGCAGGTGAAGAGCCACGCCTACGGACATCCGCCGCGAGGACGCTGAGCTTGTAGAAGACGCAGGGCATCGCGACGTCGAGGCATAAATTAGGAGCAAAATTCCACAGGTGGTACATGCCGATACATGTCATGAGCGCACCTGCACAGATACACGTAGTTGGGCATCAACAAGGTGATCGATCCAGTCCACACCAAAGAAAGAAATTAAATAGCATCAAATTAAGTTAAGGTGGTAACGTACTGAAGGGCATGCCGATCTTGGAACTCTGAAAGTGCATTTCGTTTTTCCGTTGTTTTGTGTGTTAGTTAACAATACTAAATTCATTATTTATCAAGGTGTTAAGTGTGCAGGTGTTATACTTAACATCGGCATCGATCATCGAAAAGTCGGTGAAGTTTGGCCTGAGAGTTTTGGGACAGAACCAAACCGGATTATTCGATCCGGATTATTCATATCAAGCCGGATATTCCGGTTGGTGTTGAAATTGGCTTAGGACTGGAAGTTTTGCTCACAGAGATGAACCGGATTATTTGATCCGGATTTTTCATCTCGAGCCGGATATTCCGATTGGTGCTGAAATTGGCTAAGTACTGGAAGTTTTGCTCACAGAGATGAACCGGATTATTTGATCCGGATTTTTCATCTTGAGCCGGATATTCCGGTTGGTGATGAAATTGGCTAAGGACTGGAAGTTTTGCTCACAGAGATGAACCTGATTATTTGATCCGGATTTTTCATCTCGAGCCGGATATTCCGGTTGGTGCTGAAATTGGCTAAGGACTGGAAGTTTTGCTCACAGTGATGAGCCGGATTATTTGAACCGGATTATTCCGGAGCAGCCGGATAATCCGGTTCAGATCTGCAGGACTGCGTGAAGGAAGCTGACCGGATTTTCCGGTCCAAACTTGGACCGGATATTCTGGTCCCCTTTTTCCTGCACAACGACTAGTTGTGAGGAGGGGCTATAAAAAACCCCTCCTCTTCTTCCCCAAGATCTAGTTCTTCCCCTTAGCATTTATGAGCATTTAAGAACTCACCAAATCTCTCATTACTCCCAATCCCTCCACCCAATCTAGAAAATCTTTGGAGGATTGAAGGAGAAGGCCCCGATCTACATCTTCACCGAGCCGTTCTTCATTTCCCCCTCTCTAGCTTGAGGGATCTAGCCTAGGGTTTCCTCTTGTGGAGAACCTAGGCATCTTGATACTTGTTGGTGATTCAAGAAGAGTTGGGAGCCCCCAATTTGGTTGTGGGTGTGTGCCCCAAGTTGTTTGTAAAGGATTCGATCCCCGCCTCAAAGGGGTTCAATAGTGGAAGGTGAACTAGGCCTTTGTGGCGGAGTTCATCAGAGAATAGGGTGAAGCCTTTGTGGCGTTGAGTAGCCCTTCGTGGCAAGCTCACACCCCTCCAACGAGACGTACTCTCCTAACAAGGAGGAACTCGGGAATACATCGTGTCTCCGTGTGCTTCCATCGGTTACCTCGTTCCTCCCTCTCTTTACTTACTCGTACTTGTTGCATTAATTGCTTGCCTTTTCATATAGGTAAATTCACCACTAGTTGCATTATCTTGAGAATTTACCTTATTGTCAAGCCTAAACTTTAAGAAAAATTAAAATTGGTCGTAGCACCTATTCACCCCCCCTCTAGGTGCCCATACTTTACTTTCAATTGGTATCAGAGCCTCGGCTCTTCTATCGGGCTTAACCGCCTAAGAGTTTAAGTATGGGAGATGATTTGGTTGACGCTCCTTCCGATGTCAATGTGACCATGGATGATATCAATGATTTGAGAACTTCATTAACCTCATCCATAGACACAAAATTTGATGAGTTGCGTCAATTCATGGCACAACTCCTCAAAGCCAAAGGACCGGAGGTGGTCGACTCATCCCCTCCGGAGACTAATCCGGAGGGTGTCAAGAAAGGGGTAGATGGTGAACCACATAAAAATGCTTCCGCCGAACAATCCGCTAAGTCTAGTACGGAAGGAGAGGGAGGATTTCATGCCGTCCCCGGAGGTTATACTCCCGATCCTCCCGTCCCCCATCCTCATATAATCCCTAGGGGAGATCCACCTAAAATTGATGCATATTCTTTTCGTGAATGACAATAGTATATGGAGACTCACATGAATTCTTCTTGTATAGATCTTTGGAGGGTCACTCATGACGGATACAAACCCTTTGACCCCAAGAATCTCACAAGAAGAGAGGCCGTAGATTGTCAACTAAACTACACCGCTTTGTCCATCCTTCAACAAGCCGTGGGTCCAAACCACATGCCACATCTTCAACACTTCTCCACCGCCAAAGAAACATGGGATGCACTAGTCATCATGTTTGTTGGGAATGAGAGCATGCAAAGAAATCGCTATGACACCTTGACCAATGAGTCCGAAGGATTTTTTATGCGTGATGGAGAAGATCACGTTGACATGTATCGAAGACTCAAAACTCTTGCCACCGCCTTCTCCAATGCGGGTGCAAAGTATATTGACGATGCTTGGATCAAGAGGAAGTACATGATTGCCGTGATGCCTTTTGAGGGCATGGACTTGAAGAGCATTCAAGGAAGACATGATTTCTCCATCATGACCTCAACTCAAGTGATGCAAGAATTGTGCTCCTACAAAGTGCAAACCAAGAATGCGCTTGACAATCGTGCTAGGGCCATTGGAATGCACCAAGGATCATCCGTTGCTTTGAAGGCCAAGGCATTGTCAAGAGAGGTTGAAAATGAAGAAGATGGTGAAGAGGCATTGCCTCCATTGAAGGAACAAGACTATGATCCCGTTCTTAAAGATCTCATTGCTCTTACCGTGCAAAAGTTTTGGAACAATCCCCCCAAGGGCAAGAAATTTGTTGAGGAGAAGACCAAGTCTCGTTATGGAAATGATGGGGCTCAAAAGGTGAGATCTTGCTTCAATTGCCAAGACAAGTATCACTTCATTGCGTAATGCCCCTACGAGAATAGAGAGAACCATAGTGGCAAGCTCATCCGCAAGGACAAGTCCAAGGTTGAATACAAGAAACCTCATTTCAAGAAGAAACCATTCAACAAGAAAACCCCCACCAAGTTTGTTCTCTTTACTCAAGAGGAGTATGATTCCGGGAGTGATGAAGAAGAAGAAACAACAAGTGGAGTGGCCGCTCTAGCTATTGCTTCCACTCCATCTTCGTCATCCCTCTTTGAATCCCCCAATGAAAATCTTCCTCAATGCAATGCCAAGTGCTTAATGGCTAAGGCCACGGAGGTATCATCTTATCCTATCTCTAAGACCCCTAGTGAACTAGAACATATTGCTAGTCTTAGAGAAGAAGAGGAAAGTGCCTCTTTGGACCGTTTTATGTCTAACATGCAAGGGGAGACCAAGAAGTACGTTGAGCATCTCATGAGGCAATTGGGAGAGGCCCAAGAGGCCCTTGAGAAGAAAGGTGAGGTTGAGAGAAGGGATGCGGATGAAATTGCATCCCTCTCAATGACTCTTGAAGAAGAGCATGATGGTAGAATTTCTCTAGAGGATGAACTTGAAACTATTGAAACAACCCATAATGAACTTGTCTCTAAAATCATTAAGGAACGTGATCTTGTTATTGCTAAATATAAAAAGGCTAAAAAGGATAAAGTCGAGTTTGGGGTTGGTCATGGTAAACTAACCGAGGAGTTTGAAAAGCTAACCAATGCTCACAAAGCTTTGGAAATCCAACACTCATCCCTCAAAGAGTTGCATGAACAACTTCAAACTCAACTTACTCAATCTAACCATCCTAGCACCTCTATTTCTTCTTGTGATCATGCAAATATTATTGAGGAAAATGCTAGGTTGAAGGATGAGGTAGCAAGGCTCAAGGGCAAAAGCCCTCAAGTTGAGAAGGTTGTGTTAGCCACCCCTCAAGTGGTTGCCCCAAGCTCAAACGCGGTCATTACTAGACCACAATTGAGTGCTCCAAGGCAACAAGTGGGGAAGCAAGGTCTTGGCTATGTAGCTAAGAAAAAGAACAAGAAGAAGAACCAAGAAGGTGCTTCGGGTGGTATTGTCATTAGGGACAACACTATTCGTAGCACATCCGCTCAAGCCAACAATGTTCCCTCGAGTAGTAGTGTCATGAGGGACAACACTACTCGTAGCACCTCCGCGGGAACTAACAATCGACACCATTTCTTATATGTTGATTATTATGGTGTTGTGCAAGCTAAATATGTTGGTCCTATTGAGGGTTTCATTGAGTATACTATTTGGGTCCCAAAGACCCTTGTTACTAACATGAAGGGACCCATCTCGGGTCCTAACTCTAGTCATTGATCTCTTGCAGGACTATGCTTCCAGTGGGACTAAATGGATTCTTGATAGTGGATGCACTAATCATATGACCGGAAGCAAAGAACTTGTGACGGAGTTGCGACCAAATGACATTCAAGCAACCGTCACCTATGGGGACTCGTCCAAGTCTAAGGTATCCGGGTTTGGCAAGGTTGTGGTGGCTCCCGATATCACTATCGTGAACGTCATGCTTGTCGAATCCCTTGGTTATAATTTACTTTCCATCCGCTCTCTAAGTAAGATGGGTTTTTCCGTCTTTTTTGATGGTGATATTGTGGTCCTTTTGAGGAGAAAGACTCTTGACGTCGCTCACGTGGGACATGTTGAAAATGAGTTGTATGTGGTGGACTTTTCGAAGTCAACCAACACTCAAGCAATGTGTCTTTTCGGGAAGGCGGACATGGGATGGTTGTGGCATCGCCGCTTGTCCCATGTTAACATGAGAACTTTGCAAAGTCTTCACAAAGGTGGCCTAATTGTCGGACTAAAAGAAAATGTTTCTTTTTCAAAGGATCGCGTTTGTAGGTCGTGTGTTGAAGGGAAGATGCATGATAAGGTGCACAAGGCCAAGACTATTATTTCATCAAAAAGGATCTTGGAGCTTCTCCATGTTGATCTTTTTGGTGCCGTGCCCGAGGCTAGTCTTGGAGGCAAGAAGTATTGCTTGGTGATTGTCGATGATTATTCAAGATACACTTGGGTTTATTTCTTCAAGTGAAAGAGTGAGACTCAACAAGCCATCATCGACTTCTCCAACCAAGTGCAACGTCAACACAATGTGCTTATCATGGCTATTAGGAGTGACAGTGGTTCGGAGTTCAAGAACTATACATTGAATGAATTCCTTAGTGAAGAAGGCATTCGTCATCAACACTCCGCCACTTAAACTCCTCAAAAAAATGGTGTTGCCGAAAGGAAGAATCGCACTCTATTGGATATGGCTAGGACCATGTTGGCGGAGTACACTTCTCCCCAATATTTATGGGCCGAGGCCATATCCACCGCATGCCACTCCTCCAACCGCCTCTACATCCGCAAAGGCTTGGACAAGACCCCGTATGAGATCCTCACCGGCAACAAGCCCAACGTCTCCTACTTCCGTGTATTCGGTTGTAAGTGTTTCTATTTGATCAAGGGTGTTAGGTTGTCTAAATTTCAATATAAAACTATTGAGGGTATATATTTGTTGGTTACGGTGCCGAATCCCACACTTATAGAGTCTATGACAAGACTTCATGGATTGTCATAGAATCTTGTAGTGTGGCTTTCGAGGAAAATGATGGCTCCCAAGTGGCGCAATTTCATGTTTCTAATGTAGATGTTGAAATACCTCAAGAAGCCATAGGAAGGATGGGTGTGGGATTTTTCCGCCCCATCGAGGGACACCTTATGGCGACTCAAGAAGGACTATGCTCTACACAAGTGGAGCTCTCCTCTACACTAGAAGAACAAGCCAAGGATCCAACTATTACACCTAACCGAGAACATGTTCAAGACCCTCCTCTCATTGACAAGTGACTCCGCAAGTCGTACCCACTCCTCTCTTTAATGCGAGTCAAGGTCAAGGCCAAGATCAACCTTCTTATTCATTCTCTCCTCAAAATGAATAAAGTATGGAAGATAATATTGATGATGATGTTGATCAAGGCCAAGTTGGTCAAGATGGGGACCCAAATTATCAAGATGATGAAGTGATCCCTCCTCGCAATAATGAGGAGATCGAAGCCCGTCGTATCAAAAGGATAAGACGAGCTTTGAAGCAAATTGATGCCCAAGATGATAAGGTCTTGGAGGATGTTCAAACTAGAAGATCCACAAGAAGGCAATTGGCAAACTTTTGTGAACATCAAGCTCATATCTCTATGGTGGAACCGAAGAAAGTTTATGAAGCTCTTGAGGACTCCGATTGGGTTGAAGCAATGCATGATGAGCTCAATAATTTTGAGCGCAACAAAGTTTGGAGATTGGTTGAGAAGCCCAAGGATTGCCACAATGTTATTGGCACAAAGTGGATTTTCAAGAATAAACAAGATGAACATGCCATTGTCATAAGGAACAAGGCTCGCTTGGTTGCTCAAGGCTACACTCAAGATGAAGGCATCGACTTTGATGAAACCTACGCTGCCGTGGCTCGTCTTGAGTCCATCCGTATCCTCCTTTCTTATGTATCTTCTCATAATTTCAAATTGCAACAAATGGATGTGAAGAGTGCTTTCTTGAATGGTCCACTAAAAGAGGAGGTATATGTAAAGCAACCTCCCGGGTTCGAAAATCTCAACTTTCCTAACCATGTCTACAAACTTCACAAAGCTCTCTATGGTCTCAAACAAGCACCTCGTGCTTGGTACGAGCACCTTAGAGAGTTACTAGATGACCGTGGTTTCGAAGTTGGGAAGATCGACCCCACTCTCTTCACCAAGAGAGTAAAAGGAGAGCTTTTTTTTTTGAAACATTTTCTACTGCAGGGGAGTCCCCCACAGCCCTTTATTACCAACCACAAGCGTTACAGTTACAAATATGTACAAATATACATGGAAATAGACTAAGACATTCTATCCCAGGCTAAATTAAGGAGTTAATCCATAAAGCTAAGTCAGCAGCCACAGAAGCACTCAACCTATGCTTAAGCATAAGGAGATGAAACATGAAGCCCACTTTCCATCCCATAAAGGAATGTCTTTCCGATTTAAAAATGACTCCATTCCTCTGCTTCCAAATATTCCAACAAGCAAGAATCACAATCTCAGTGAAGCATGGTCCCATAAAGGAGAGCTTTTCATATGCCAACTCTATGTGGATGATATTATCTTTGGCTCAACTAACCAAACTTTCAATAACGAGTTCTCTAAGCTTATGACTGACAGGTTCGAGATGTCTATGATGGGTGAGCTTAGATTCTTCCTTGGCTTTGAGATCAAGCAATTGGCCCGTGGAACTTTCATCTCTCAAGCCAAGTATACCCAAGACATGATCAAGAGGTTCAACTTCATAGATGCAAAGATCAAAACCTCTCCTATGCAAGTCAAGTGCCATCTATCACGTAATCCAAAGGGGAGTAAGGATGTGGATCAAAAACTTTATCGTTCTATGATTGGTTCTTTGCTCTATCTTTGTGCATCTAAACCCGATATCGTTTTGAGTGTAGGTGTGTGTGCAAGGTATCAAGCGGCCCCTAAGGATTGCCACTTAGTGGCGGTTCATAGGATCTTTCGTTATTTAGTTCATACCTCAAGATTTGGGTTGTGGTACCCAAAGGGGGCATAATTCTCTCTCAATGGATATACGGATTCCGATTGGGCGGGTGATCAAGATGATAGGAAGTCAACTTCCGGGCCTTGCCAATTTCTTGGTAGGTCCCTTGTAAGTTGGTCCTCGAAGAAGCAAAATTGCATTTCACTCTCCACCGCCGAAGCCGAGTATGTTGCCGCTGCAAGTGCATGCACTCAATTGTTATGGATGAGGAAAACTCTCAAGGAGTATGGTGTTCATTTGGATAAAGTTCCTCTTTTATGTGACAATGAAAGTGCCATCAAGATTGCATACAATCTGGTGCAACATACAAGAACGAAGCACATTGAGATTCACCACCACTTCATCCGTCATCATGTGGCAAGAGGGGATATTGCACTATCGTATGTGCCCACCAAGGACAATCTTGCGGACATTTTCACGAAGCCACTTGATGATGCAAGATCCTTATTCTTGAGGAATGAACTAAATGTGATTGATTCAAGGAGCTTGACTTGACAATCTTGCACACACCCCTATAGATGAAACGTATTCGAGTTTAGATGTAGGCATGGACATAGGGGGAGTGTTCTCCTAACACATTGGGTTCTCCCTCCCCCCATTATGCCCATAGCAAAAATTCATTGTGATCTCTCTTTTTCTAATGTTGAATTGTGAGCTTCAATGTCGAGAATTGGCAATGCACCCAAGATACATCTTCGCGATTGCATACCATGATCTCTTACATGGTGGACTAGGCCACCAACCTCTTCGTTTCAAAGAGTTGGATCTTAGTTGGGTTTTACTTGTCATTTCATTGCATTTCGTGTGTTTTCCCCTTCTAAGTGTTTCTTCCTAGGAAAATCCCACTCAATTGGTACTTTGTTTGTTTGATTCTTGCTCTTGAGAGGGATAAGTACTAGTTTTAGTTTGATGTTCTATCCCAAGCCATTCTGTCAAAAAGCCATTCTTTTCTAGCACTTGTGTCTGTCCATTGAAACGAGGAAATTTCGGATCAGAAGGCAGCCGGAATTTCCGGTCCAGTTTTGGACCGGAATATCCGGGTGTACCAGAATATCCGGTTCAAGTATGAACCGGAATATCCGGTTCGGCGAAAATCACAAAACCTGGAGCCCGACGGGGAACTGGCACTTCGTGCCCTTTTCCCCATCTGCTCCCTTCCACCCCAAAATGCCGCCGCCCTGATTCTTGGCCTCTCGGGCCGTTTCCTCCGCGGGATCTTCAAGCTTTGGCCCTGATCTCGTTCTCCTCGCCTTTAGGAACGTTTCCATCCAAGCATTTTTCTCCATGGAGTCCGGTATGTTCAAATCTTGTTGAATCTTGGTGCCATAACCCTACCACCCCATGGATTTGCGTTTTCTGTTGTCAATGCTTGGTAGAAATTGTTCCGTAGAGGTCCCTTTGCATGCTAGATACAACAGATTAGATTCACGTGTGTACGATCTACCTTTGAAGTCAAGATCTAGATTGATTTTGTGTTGTTCTCACACTACCGGAATATCCGGTCCACGACTGAACCGGAATATCCGGGTTACCGGAATATCCGGTTCAGTTTTGAACCGGAATGTCCGGCTATGTCCAGTACTGTTTGTGAACAGCCCACAATTAATCTGTCCCAGATTTCTGCTTAGATTGTTCCCTGGAATCTCCTCTATTGTTTTTGTGCATGTTGTTTCCATTGTTTGACACTTGTGCACTCATCTTTTGCTATCCTCTATTATCTTGTTTCACAGGTGGTGGTTCTGCTGGGCGTATTGCTAAGCGTCCCAAGCAGGTTTCTGTCAAGAACAAGAGGAAGCCTCGGCTCAACTATAAGACCAACATGTCTGTCCCAGATTTCAATGTGCTCAGGCAGAAGGATGTCTACCACTCTCCTTGTGTGGCGAATATTGATCCTCGGTTCTGGAATTTGGAGCAGTCTTATATTTATGAGGATATCTATTGTGACTTCCGCCACCCTATCCGTGCAATGCAGCCCTATGACTTTGCTGCTCTCAAGGCGAGAGATGAGTTTGCTGATGCTATGAGTATTATTGAGCGCTTTGGGCTTGTGAAGCTCATGGAGACCCAGTGCGACTACAACACCAAGCTCATCAAGCAATTTATGTCCACTTTGGCGTACAACAAGGATCTGGTATGTTGTCTCAAGTGGATGTCTGAGACCACTCCTTGTGAGGCTTCTTTCGAGAAGTTTGCACGTGTCCTTGGATACACTTACAGCGGTCATCCTCCTGTTGGTCGCCGTGTTCATGAGGTTGATAGGCCTAGGAGGGAAGTGGCCATGGCTGGGTTGTATGCTCCTGGATTCACTATTGGGGGCAATGAGGGACTTCTTCCTCTATATGATCAACTAGTTCGCATCTTCAGATCTTTCCTTGTGCCGAGTGGAGGTAACAATGATGCACTCACCACTCCTCTATGCAACCTTCTGATTCTAGCTAAGGAGTGCATGGAGGATGAGGATCCCGCTGCTTCTTATTCTGTGGATGTTATGGACGTCATTTATCACGAGCTGTACGCTGCTATGATTGGTGGAAACACCATTCCTTATGGTCCATATATCATGAAGCTTATCAAGAATGTGATGCGGAAGGAGTTCACAGAGTTACCCATGGTTGAGCACAAGGTAAAGAGGCTGTATGTGAAGAGGAAGAAGAGGACTGCTGCTGCTGCTACTACTCAGGATGCTCCTTTTGGTGGTGGTCCCTCTATGGGAGGTCCCACTTCTGGTTCTCAGTCTGCGCCCATTCCTGATATTAGCACCGTGCGCCATGTCAGGAAGCTCTCCTGGTTTCAGCGCAATGTGCTCTGTATGAAGGTGGACATCCACAAGGAGCAGTACAGGGCATATTGCAGGGACACTGCCTTGGCTAGCACACAGAGTCAGATTCTTCACCACGTGAGTGGTGCTACTGGTGATGTCCCTGCTCCTCTCACTGCTCAGTCCTTCTCTGCTTGGTCTGCTGAGGATAGCACTCCTTGGGAGCACATTGAGGCTGCGCTCCGGACTACTCAGGCTTCTACTTCTGGAGCTGGCTATGATGATGAGGATGATGAGGAGGAGGAGGAGGACGAGGCGTCTGATGCTGAGCGTGAGGCACATGGAGAGTCCGAGTCTTCTGCTGGCGAGGCGTCTGAGCACTCTGATGCTTAGCCGTGGTTGGGACGTTTAGCTTAGTTATTTCTCTCCTTTTTGGTGTCTCGATGCCAAAGGGGGAGAAGTAGCTATTAGTCTACGGGATTTGCATGGGTGCGGGCACAAGCGTATGCTTTTATCATTTCTTAAGAGCTTGTGTCCCCTTTTAGTTTCTTCGCTTTCGTGAACTTTGTTTTTTTGTCTCGTTAAAACTATGTGTGCTATTGTGTGTGATACTATGTTGGATATTATCTTGGATTATCTATGTTCGTGGCTTTATGGTTATCTATCTTATATGTTGAGGATATTGTCTATTGTTGTGCTTGGCTATTCATGGATATATTATCTCCGCACAAGGTATATGCTTATATCTTATTCTCAACCTATTGATGATATTGTTACTTTGGCATGTTTGCTACTTGTTGGAAATTACTCCCCATATACCATTGCATCTATTTGCATTTGAGGCAAACAAAGGATGTGCATTGAGATAGGGGGAGACATTTCCATTTTGTTTCAAACATGTCTTGTCAAGGTTTTATTGCAAATCTTAGTATTGTCATCTAACACCAAAAAGGGGGAGATTGAAAGTGCATTTCGTTTTCCCGTTGTTTTGTGTGTTAGTTAACAATACTAAGTTCATTATTTATCAAGGTGTTAAGTGTGCAGGTGTTATACTTAACATCGGCATCGATCACTGAAAAGTCGGTGAAGTTTGGCCTGAGAGTTTTGGGACATAACCCAACCGGATTATTCGATCCGGATTATTCATATCAAGCCGGATATTCCGGTTGGTGTTGAAATTGGCTAAGGACTGGAAGTTTTGCTCACAGAGATGCACCGGATTATTTGATCCGGATTTTTCATCTCAAGCCGGATATTCCGGTTGGTGCGGAAATTGGCTAAGGACTGGAAGTTTTGCTCACAGAGATGAACCGGATTATTTGATCCGGATTTTTCATCTTGAGCCGGATATTCCGGTTGGTGATGAATTGGCTAAGGACTGGAAGTTTTGCTCACAGAGATGAACCGGATTATTTGATCCGGATTTTTCATCTCGAGCCGGATATTCCGGTTGGTGCTGAAATTGGCTAAGGACTGGAAGTTTTGCTCACAGTGATGAGCCGGATTATTTGAACCGGATTATTCCGAAGCAGCCGGATAATCCGGTTCAGATCTGCAGGACTGCGTGAAGGAAGCTGACCGGATTTTCCGGTCCAAACTTGGACCGGATATTCCGGTCCCCTTTTTCCTGCACAACGACTAGTTGTGAGGAGGGGCTATAAATACCCCTCCTCTTCTTCCCCAAGATCTAGTTCTTCCCCTTAGCATTTATGAGCATTTAAGAACTCACCAAATCTCTCATTACTCCCAATCCCTCCACCCAATCTAGAAGATCTTTGGAGGATTGAAGGAGAAGGCCCCGATCTACATCTTCACCGAGCCGTTCTTCATTTTCCCCTCTCTAGCTTGAGGGATCTAGCCTAGGGTTTCCTCTTGTGGAGAACCTAGGCATCTTGATACTTGTTGGTGATTCAAGAAGAGTTGGGAGCCCCCAATTTGGTTGTGGGTGTGTGCCCCAAGTTGTTTGTAAAGGATTCGATCCCCGCCTCAAAGGGGTTCAATAGTGGAAGGTGAACTAGACCTTTGTGGCGGAGTTCATCGGAGAATAGGGTGAAGCCTTTGTGGCGTTGAGTAGGCCTTCGTGGCAAGCTCACACCCCTCCAACGAGACGTACTCCCCTAACAAGGAGGAACTCGGGAATACATCGTGTCTCCGTGTGCTTCCATCGGTTACCTCTTTCCTCTCTCTCTTTACTTACTCGTACTTGTTGCATTAATTGCTTGCCTTGTCATATAGGTAAATTCACCACTAGTTGCATTATCTAGAGAATTTACCTTATTGTCAAGCCTAAACTTTAAGAAAAATTAAAATTGGTCGTAGCATCTATTCACCCCCCTAGGTGCCCATACTTTACTTTCAAACTCCTCGGTATCGTGGACATACTTCAAGTTGCGCAAGTCGTTCAAGTTGTCCCGGAGAGGGCGGAGCACGCCGGCGACGGCGTCCACCACCGCGGCCCTTTCCTCCACCGACTCCCGCCTGAACCGCTCATTGATGGCGGCCCAGCTCATGTCCAACTCCCAGAACTCCTTGCACCATTCCTCGCTCGGCGCCCATGCAGGAGGCACCACCACGTATTATTCGTCTTGGGCCACGCACGCGCCCTCCAGTGCCGGTCCAAACAAATTCTGGACCCGGGGCATATTTTTATATCAAACTCTTATACGTCAATATAACTTATTTACATTATATCATATTATAAGTATATATTCTTAATATATATTTGACACATTTAACTCAATATAATTTTTTGCTAATATTACATGTATCCTTCTTGTTAAAAAAATATACGTTGAAAAATCATTAACTTGTGTTGAATGCAAATAATTTTGTAGCCAAAACTATATTATTTTTTTGTTGTATAGACATAGGCTAAAATTATAAAAGAAATTGTGCACCTCTTCCTTTTTTGCGCTTGAATTAAGACTTAACTATATATAAACTTTTTGGATACATCTCTAGTGAGTCTATTCAAAATAATATCTCCATGGTGGTTTCAAGTGTATCGTTAAATGGCTCTAGAGGATAAACTGAACCGCCGGTTTGTCCATGTTAGTTTGGCCAAGCGTGTCTTACAAGTAACAATTTGTTCAATAATAATGTCACGACGCATGATTATATGTATATTCTATCGTAATATAAGCATTTAAACTAACCACCAAAGATCACACAAAGTACTATGGATTCTATAAATTTCGCATTCATTCGATTTGATTTGTTACCCTCGATGAAATGTGTTTGATATCATCTAGTGTACACAACTTCTTATGCAATTTTCTCACATATGAATTCAAACATAATGTTAAAACTAGATACTTACTTATCATACTTTTCATCCACTCTAATTAAACTTTGCAATGCTGACTAAGTTTTGTTTTTTATGACTAAACTATGTTGGTTTCTTCCTAAGATATACACGTTCTATGGTTAAGACTACCTCCTAACTAACAAACAAATGTATCTTCACGGATGTGTACTTTCTTGGATATAATAGATAAATGTACAATGATCATGAGAATACTTCACTATTGGGTTCCAAGTACCGTTGAGGTCCGTGGAGCATGCCATGTTAGCCCGAACTTTAGGCATGCTCTAGTCCCCTGAGGTGGACTTGTTGGTGCCACGAATTGTTGAGAATGAGTGTCAGTCACCACCGTAGCAAAAGGGGCCAATCATTCTATCACCGGAGCACAGCCGCATATTGGTCTGCTGCATCAATTTGTGCTACATCGTCCTTTGGCTAGTCATCATCGGCGATATTCCCATGCTCATTCTCTTCATGGTGTACCACTCGAAGAAATATTGATGGTACCGATTTGTTTGAGTGTTGATCTTACTCCGGTTTGAGCTTTGCCCTCGCTAGAGTTTTTCTTCTGTTTTTCTTTTTCCTTCGATAAAAGTGTACTACCTATACAGGTGTATTAATTTGGTTAGGCCCCTACAACTTGGGGGCCCAGGGCGGCCGCCCCTCTGCCCCGCCCTCTGGAACAGCCCTGGCGCCCTCGCTACTAGAAGGAGGCACCACCACGTACTCTTAGTCTTGGGCCACGCACGCGCTCTCGCTACTAGAAGGAGGAGGCACCACCTCGCATTCTTCGTCTTGGGCCACGCACGCGCTCTCGCCGTTCTGAGCGCAGCGCAGCACGGGCGAGCCGGTGGGTAGAGGACGACGGCCCGGAGGTACGCGCCGCGCGAGGGCAGCCGAGAGAAGGAGAGAACCGGAGGACGCGCTGCCAGCGCAGGATGCAACATGGAGATCGATGGAGGACGCACGGCTGCCGAGGGATACAAGATGCCAGCCGGCGGGGCCGCCGCCATTGCGGGCGTAAGTAAATCTGTTGGGAATCGTTTGAAGGATCTGCGGGAATATGGATACGATCGCCGTGTGTGCCTACTTCTGTGCATAGGTCGCCCTAGGGCGAGCTAAATCTAGTTCCCTCCTATGTCTTAGATCTTCATCCAACGTCTACAAATCGGCACATCACCGATTTTCATTTTAGTTCATGACTTTTTCGGATATAGAACTCGCACTACACAATAGCCCTACTTAAACAAAGGGGTATATCGCGTTGCCCCCGGTCATCTCAATAATTACAGCGAAAATGTCATTGCAACAAATTGACGGGTATCGCAACAAAAATTATCGCCATGTGTACAATTTTTTTTTTGCAACCAATTGTTCCTAAAAAATCCGAAAAATAAGTAATGCTACAAAAAATAATTAAACAACATGTTTATTGCATTGCAACGAAAAAGTTCAAACAATTTAACAAAAAGTGCAACCTATTGCAACAAAAATAAATTATTTGCATCAATTAAAAGGTTTATAAACAACAAAATAATTTGTCACCGATTCAGTTGCAACAAAAATCATCACCTATTTCAACAAGAAATAATAAATCGATAACAACAAAAAAAATCTCATGTTTACAACATGTGAAGGAGCGCATAAAACATATCATTTTAAATTAATTCTAAACACATACATTTCTCTACGAAAATCATACAGAGAAAACATTGCAGCATCTCGCATGTGCTTCCTCAACAAAATGTTTGCGAACTTGTTACAAATTTTTAAGACGTACGCAACGTTGGTCGAAAATGGTGAAAGCAGTTAGTACATATATATGGCTGCATCTACTTATTTTATTGGACTGCTAAAAAAATTGACGCGAATAATAGGCCAAAAAGCCAAATTTCTACTAATTGGCCTGCGTATACACACAGGCCGGCCCAAAGTGGGCTCAAGTGGCCTAAAAGCAACAAGCGTTTTAGGGGACCTAGCGCTGCACGTTTTAGGTCCCCCTAGAATAAGCATTTTCCTACTTTGTTAGCTTCCATCATAATTATAAAGGCCGGAAGACTCAGGCAGATCGAGTCCTGCACTGATGCATGTACAAAATTGGAGCTAGCCGATTCAATCCGGGCCGTTTGATTCGCCTTTGAGAGAGAAGGGAGCTTCTTTGATTCACATGATCTACATAGAGATTTTCACGGGATGGTAATCCTATGAAAACAATTAAGATCCGTATTAATCTCATTTTTGAGAGAGAAGGGAAAGAATTAAGATCCTCGGGAGGTTATCCTCACCCGCTAAGAGGCCCACTCGCTGGTAGCCCCTTAGAGCATGGTTAATAATATAGCCAACATGTAACATCCCAATTTTTGATTTGGATGTTTTGCATTAGAGCATTTGCATTGCATCATATAGTGTTGCATTTCTTTGCATCGCATTTGAAATTTAAGAATAAACCCGACTCTTCAAAGAATTAAATCTATTAAAATGTATATGTTATATGTGTGTAATATAAGCACAAAACTATTTTCTATTTTCATACATGACAAAGTAGTACTATGTGGTACAAAAATTCGAATTTATATTTATAGAATTTTCTGAAAATTATTTTTAGTCAATTTGAAGTTGTTTGGACACTTAAAATAATCAAGACAGTAAACAAATAATAGAAAAAAAAAGAGGAGCAGACGTACGTGGAAGGAAAAGCAACCGAACCAGCCCTTTTCTTCCTCTCATCTCACGTAATCCTCTCCTCACGTAACTTCCTCTCTCCACATTCTATTCTCTTTTCTTTTCTTTTCTTTGTTTTTCTTTTATTTCCTAGCGTGGGGAATCCAGATAGCATGACCATCCGTTTCCTAGTTCTGTACGTGCTCGGAACACCAACGAGTACGAGCTCGTTCCTGTAACGAACTGGGGCAGAAAAATCTCCCGATCCTACTTGAATACGTTATCCCTTGCCACACGAAATCTGCCTATAAAAGAGCACCGCACCACCTCGTACAGTTTTTCCGAAAACCCCATAACCCTAGCCGCCAGTTTTAGCTCAAATCCATCTTGCCGCCGGAGCCGCCATTGTCGACCTTCGGAGGTTCATGTCGCTGCAACCGGACCAACCGGGGCCATCTCTCCCTGTCTATTTTTATTCTCATAAATTTCCGCACTATCTAAACCCCCCTCTCTCACGAGCAGAGCACTGGAGCGAGCAGCTCACCGCCGGAGTTGGAGCTGCGGGAGTACGCCGTGACCGTCGGACGAACCTTCAGGAACCACTGCTGCGACCATCACTAAGTTCCCCTTGAAGGCCTGCATCACCTAGTCATTCTCCCCGAGCTGCACGACGACCGGAGTGACGCCCAACCCTCATCACCAAGCACCCTGCCATTGCCTTCATCCACGTACAGGTAAACAGATGCTTCACACTAGAGAAGAAACGCAGTAGCCGTCCGATCCGAATTTCTGTGGCTCAGATTAGAAGGAAAACTGAAGAGGTATCCACGAGTAGGAGCACGCCATGTGGCAAGTGATCCAGTCAGCGCCACGCCAGCGCCTGGTCAGCGTGCACAGCGAACCAGATGCCGCCATGTGGCGAATTAGCGGTAAAATCGCAGAAAAAGGCAGAGAAAATGCTAAATTTGCGAAATTCATAGAAAATAAAATATAAGTCCAAAATTTACGTTCTTTATACCGTTGAGCTCAGAAAAATGTGTAGAACCTGATTCTGTAATAAAATCGCATGTTTACAGAACTAAATAATAATTATTATTATTTGAAACACTATTTTGAGTATTTTCACCATATCTTTAATTCTATAAATCCAAATGGGATGAATCCAATTGTCCCTGGAAAATATTTTAATTGTCTATCTAGGGGTTTCGTCCATAAAAATTTATGACATAATTTTGGACAGAAAAATAGCAGAACCTTATGTAACCCTCATAAATGTGTTTAACCGAATATATTTAAATCTCATATTGCATTTAGTTTTGCATGCATCTTATGGTAGTTAATAATCAGAGAACTATTATTACCTATTGTTTGCAATATTAAAACATCATGCATCCATGTTTTGTGTTGTTGCATATTATGATTATCTGTTATTTATTGTGTACTGCTTACTACATGTAGATTCCGACGCCGGGGATTACTGCACTTGTGAGGAGTGTGTGTTTCCGAACTGCTATCAAGGCAAGTGGATTTTGGTCATGAACCCATTATTTTACTACTGCATCTTAGAGATTTTAATCGTAGTATGCATGATAGGATTGTTTGAAGAAATAGCTAAGCTAGAATTGTTTCACTAACACCCAAGTGAAATAGTTCATATGTGTCCGTTAGACAACTCAACATAGACACCACCGTTGGTAGTATTGCTTAGCCATGCAAATTATTCGTGGTTGGGAATTATCATGTATTGTTATTTATATCTTATTTTAAATGTCTATAAAAACAACCTGATAATTCAATCAACCACTGGGTGGAACTTGGTCGGTCGGATTATGTTGAGTGGCACCGTGGGCCATATTTATGCTCACCCGCGCGTCGTACACTTGTGGATGGCCACCCAGTATTTTGAGAATGATGTTTGGTTTCTTGTCAAGTAGCTATACCGTGCAACAAGGCGTCACATTGGTATGGGCCGTGACGGAGTTGGATTGTGTGATTGCTCTGCCCGCCGTGACCAGCTGATGTAGTGGATGTAGGAGTAAGGGTCCGGATCCGGGGCTGACGCGATCGCACGTGATGGCTCTGGCTTGAATCCATTTCTCCCTACAAACATGGTGATACATGGTAGATGAGAGTGGATCGGGCAGCTGGGTAAAGTGATCGGGCAGCTGGGCAAAGTGCACTAGCCTCCGGAGTGTTAAGAACTAAGATCTTAGCCGTGTTTCATTGGTTAGAAACAAATTAGCACTAGACTGATGAATCATTACATTGTTCTTGTTCATTCCAATTTCTTAATTAAAATTTGAGGGTCCAACAATTAACGGATTAGACACGTGCGTTGATCACGGTGCTCTATTTCCAATGGGTAGGAGCACATGCCTGAGGGCAGAGTGTCCAAAGTTATACCTTATGAAAATTATGTTTTATCAAAGGATAGGGAAACTATTGCTTTACACAAATCAGCCTTGAAACATTCACCAGCCAAATAAGCATGTAGTATGTTAGGCTCTCCTATATTTCTTTTGGTCCACTTGCCAGGCAATTACACGATTGTTCTGACCTCCCTCGTGGGGCTGCAAATTCCAACTTGCAGGTTGTTCAGACCTGGAGTGAGTTTATTACGTAGGTTTCGAGACACCGGTCAACCTTTGTTCGCCTGTGGCTTACAAACAAGAAGATTGGAGGTCTACCGTCGCTATTATTATTTCCGCTGCTGTTATTTGATATTTATTACTTTGAGAACCTTGTGTCAGCTCTTGCTGTGCAATTTGTAATAATTTTACTCTGGATGATACGTTATACGAGATGCATTTGTTATATCTGTTTACCTATCTCGTTGTGTGTGCTGGTGAACGGCCCAGTGGCCAGTACTACACGCAACGTTACAGTCTGTGATGGGCTGTAACACTACACAACAGCCGGCTATATGAGTTTGCCACGTCATATATAGCCATCTTATAGCCTACTCATACAATAGCTAGCTATGTTTGCTTACTATATTATTAGTATGTTGTCCCACTTATTGTCTCACAAAGTGTGTTGGAGCACGTGCAAGAGCTGGCTACAAGTTTGTAGCCCGCTTTTCTTCTCTCTCCTCTTCTCTCACCTGCACCTAAGAAAAAAATCTGATGTGGCAACTCTTATAGCCCACCTATGTTACCTTATTGTACTTGCTCTTAGAGCATCTCTAGTGGATCCTCTACCCGATCGTCCACGGCGATATAGAGGAGCCTAGACCCAAAAACGCCTCGCAGCGGCTCCTCCAAACGGGTGTCGATAATTTGGACGCCCTAGAGGATCAGCTCGCGTCCTCCACCCCTGGAGGCCCAATAGAGGATCCTCCATCTCTCCCGCGTCCAACTGCTCGCCCAAGGATTTGCTCCCGCGCCCATCCGGAGCTCTCTCTCCCGCGTCCTCCTCCCTGCGCGGCAAGGTATGTGCAGCCCCCCCCCCCCCCGAGAGAAATTGCGAGACAGAGTGGGGATTTGGTCGGGGGGCACTGTGGCCAGTGGCGCATCCGGCCGCCGCCACGTCATTTTGGCCGAATTCGTGCTGGAGCGAGCTCGGGGTGCGAACGCGGTAGTGGGAGGCGACTGGCAGGGGTGGAGCTCGGGGTGGGAACGCGGTGGTGAGAGACGGCCGACGGTGGTCGGTCTCTGGCTGGAGCGGCCGGCGGGGGGGCGCAGCGGCCATGGCCTTCTCTCGATGCCGCCCATGCCCCTGTGCCCCCATGCTCGAGGTGGCTCCTGCGCAGCGGCACGTGCCCCTTCCTCCCCCTGCCCCTGCTCGATGGCTCCTGTGCGCAGCGACCATGGCACCATGCATTTTTGTGTGTGTGTGGGGGGGGGGAGGAGGAGGGGCTCGGGTTGGAGGAGCTCGATTCCCCTGCCTCTGCTTTCTTTTATTTTGTCCAGGATGCAGGATGCAGCTAGCTAGTTGTCCATGATGCAGCTGACTCGGGTTGGAGATGAACGTGATTTAGTTTCACCTATCCCGATCTAGCTAGTTGAATGTGTATATACCTAATTTGCTAGATGCAGTAGCTAGCTCAATTTGCAACGAATGTGCTAGATGTAGTAGCTAGCTAGATTCTTTAGATGTTATTTGCATTGATACATGCCGCCATTATTTTGTCGATTTCTCCTATAGATGGATGACTCCCATGTGGACAACAGCACTTCATTCCTAGACTTATTGAATGTGGATTCCAGTGAGGTGAACTGGGACACCACACAAGGTTGTAACCCTCTTGGAGAACAAGGCACACCGTCAACCCAAAATGTCGGCGCATTTGCAAAAACAAAATCGACAAAAGGAGGCTTCTCAAAAGGGAAAAATTGGTCAAGTGATGAGGACAAGATGCTGATATAAGCATGGGCAAGCACTAGTATTGATGCGGTTGTCAGGACGGATCAAAATTCAGATTCTTATTGGTTAAGGATTGCAGATTACTACAACCAGCACAAGCAAGCATCATGGTAGGAGCGTAATAAGGGTTCGGTCAATTGCCGTTATACCACTATTTCATCAGCTACAAGCAAGTATTATGGATGTCTTCAACATATTATAAATAGAAAACAAAGCGGAAAGACTATTGGTGAGAAGGTATGCATCCATCTTCTTTTTCGCTTCAAATATTTTACATGTGATTCCAATATGTTTTAAAGATACATTTATTTTTACATCGCGACGAGACACACCTTCTATACATTGAGATGGATCCAGAAAAGGAAGCATTTTCCATTTATGCATTGCTATTCGGAGTTTTTGAAGTATCCAAAGTAGGAGACTGGAGAACTTGAAATTTCTCAAAAAAAAAAAGAAGAAGTCAGATGCAAGTCGAGGTACAACCTCCAATGATGAAGACTTTCGTGTATCCCCTACTATTATTGAATGAGAGGAAAGAACTTCTGGGACCAAGCACGAGAAGAAAGAACGTCTGCGGAGAGGTAAAACTCCTATGTCTGATGATAGTACTTGCAAGTTATCATTAGAAACTGTGTGGGCACAAAAGCAAGAGAAGGATGCAATCAAAGAGGCCACAAAAGCTGATCGCTATGCAGAGGCATTTGAATTGCAAAGGGAGGAGCTTGTACTGAAGGAGAGGGACGATGCAAGAAAACAATTTAAATTAGACGAGAGGATCATGCGCATGGACACTAGTGGTATGAGTGGTGCACTGGAGCAATTCTACGAATACAAGCAGAATGAGATCATCGCTCGCCACCGAGCTATGTGATGTGTGAGCTATTTGTTATTTGAACTTTGTGATGCGTGAACTATTTGTTGTTTGAACTATGTGATGTGTGAGCTATTTGTTGTATGAACCATGTGATGCCTGAACTATTTTTTGTTTGAACTATGTGATGTGTGAGCTATTTGTTGTATGAACCATGTGATCTATGAGCTATTTGTGACATGAACTATGAAAGGAAATGGATTTTATTGTTAACACAAACATTACATCACTTTGCGCATAAGGAAATGGACTACATCACTCATTGCATAAATGTAAAACTAGATGAAAGAAAATGGATTACATCACTCATTGCATAAATGTAAAACTAGATGAACAGAAATAGGTCGCATCACTCGTTTCCAAACTTTTGCCAGATGTGCTCAACTAGATAATCTTGAAGCTCATAATGATCCGCTTTATTTTTAATCCGGTGATGCATCTGAAGAAAATCACTGACCTCTTCTGAATAACTGCGAGATACTATGACTCTTTCTCCCATTCCATCATAAATGTAGTTTTGCCCTCCATTGTCTTGCTCCTCTTCAACTGTCGTATTATGCATAATGACACAAGCTGTCATGACATCACTAATTTCTTTACGCCTCCATCCTTTGGCAGATCCTCGAAGAATGGCAAAACGAGGCTGCAAAACTCCAAAGGCTCGTTCCATATCCTTTCTAGCCGACTCTTGCATTTGGGAAAATTTCTTCTTTGCGTTGCCTTGTGGAGCAGATATGGTCTTAAAAAATGTTGCCCACTTTGGATATATGCCATCTGCAAGGTAATACCTCGTTTTTTATTGATGACCATTGATACTATAATTCACCTCTGGAGCTTTACCTTCGGCTAACTTGGAAAAAATAGAGGAGAACGTTGAAGAACATTTATATCATTGTTGCACCCAGGTACACCAAAGAAAGCATGCCAAATCCAAAGATCCTGTGAAGCAACTGCTTCCAAGACCATGGTGGGCTCTTTCCCATGGCCTTTAAACATCCCATGCCATTTTTTTGGACAATTTTTCCAATCACAATGCATGCAATCTCTACTCCCTAACATACTAGGGAATCCTCTTTTCTCTCCTATTGCAAGCAATCTTGCAGTATCTTGTTCATTTGGTTATCTCAGGTACTGGTCCCCAAAGACTTCACAAATTTTGATCACAAATTTCTTGGAAGACTCTAAACTAGTAGATTCTGCAAACCGGATGTACTCATCCGCAAAATCGGCAGCTATTCCATAAGTTAGCATCCGCATTGCCGCTGTCATCTTCTGCACTGGATGCAACCCAAGATCTCCATAAGCACTTCTTTTTTGAGTAAAATAATCATCAGAGTCATGCTCAAGTACACCAACAACTATGCGGTTAAACAAAACACGGACATCCTGAATCTGTTCATAAAAAGTAAATGAGATAGGGAGGTGAAAAAGAGGCAAACACAAAGTAGTTTGATAATGACGAACCTTCGCCGGAAAAAGCTCTCGGGGTAGCGAGGAATTGCTCCGAAGTAGTCATCCCAGAGAAGAACAAATCTGACATCTCACCCTCTGTTGATTGTTTGACGTCCAGGGTTGGAACCGCCATGGCGTCGAGCATTTCTCATATCTTCATCGTCGCGCTCGGAGAATGCTACCTGAATGAGCTCATCGTCACCAGAGGAAGACGACGACAACGAATTCTTGATCATATCCCAACATGTGCTCATTGTATGTTGAGAGAGTGGTGATAGAGAAATTTGGAAGAGATCACATAACCCACAACCAGGAATGATGTGAGAGAGGTGGGAGGTGATGTTATATATAGACGTGGAATATAGCCGTTGCAAATAGAGCCGTTGGGAATATAACCGTTCGAAATATATCCGTTGGGAACATATCCATTAGAAATAGAGCCGTTGGGAAATTCACTGTGAAAATAAAGCCGTTAATTCGTTGTGAAAATAGAGTCGTTGAGAAAAAACTATTGAATGGTAGTTATAAGATATTATTAAAAAATATGAGAGAGAATAAAAACGTTCTGAATATAGACGTTCCACTGGAAAACTAGGAGCCTCTAAAAGGAATCTTTTTTGATCCTCTATATGGAGATATAGATGACCAAATTTAGAGGATCCACTGGAGATGCTCTTAGCAGGCCCATCTATTTTCCCGTCAGCTGCGACATTATTGCTACTACTGCGCAGAATGCGGCCAACTGTTCCGGGTTTTTTTTAGATGGTACGCCTAGGAGTACCTAACTTTTATAGAAGGCAGAAAAACAGGATTACAAAGAAGGCAGGTCAACAGAAGTGCGGCCAGGCCAAACTCCACACCAGAACTCCTAGCTCGAAAACTCCTCCTCCCCTAATCTTAAGTTAAAAACTCCAATGATCCCTCTCCTTCCCACACAATAGCGTGAGAACTCCTCACTAATAGCCTCGGCCTGCTGTTGCACACTAAGATGTCGATCCACGTTGCAAAAAGCCCAAGCGTTCTGTTCTTCCGTAGGCTCCATCAAGTGAGAATAACCGACGCGTCGAAGTTCCTCCTAGTGTTATCGGTGAACCTCACCCTCGACCGCAACCACTAGTCCTTGATGCGATAGTGTTGCGTTGGCTCCTGAACCCCCAACACAGCAAGGCCCAAGTGCCAGACCTGACGGGCGTGAACGGATTGCGCCAAAATGTGGTCCACTGTGTCTTCCTCTTGGAGACAGACAAAACATGCAGACGTGGCTTCCTGGAGTCCATGTCTGAATCTTCGGTCCGTGGTCCAGAGGCGGTATTGCAACGCTAGCCAAATGAAGATTTTTGTCTTCATTGTCGCCCCATTCTCCCAAACTGCCTCTGCCGAGTCCGGGGGTATGCGCCCATGAAGAAGCAGTCCATAAGTGGAGGCAACTCAGTACATCCGATTTGAAGTCCAAGGCCAGGAGAACTTGTCCTCGCGATCTGACAGCGCAACCGATGATCTGATGAGCGACCACAGGCGCACACACTCGAGCGCCATGTCCGCGCTCACCTCAACCGGGAAGTCTAGAATCCATCTATTGAGCAGTAGAGCTTCCGCCACCAAACATCTATTGCGAACACGCAAGGGGACCCTATCCGAGAGGAGTGGTGCGATCATGGAGACGGCTTGACCGTCCAGCCAGCGGTCCTTCCATAAGAGCACGTTTCTGCCATTGCCCACGGAAATCTGCACGAGGCCGTCAAAAACTCCCTCCTCCAAGTCATCCTTGAGCTGGGGGATCCCCTACCACGGGCGTCTAGCATCCACCCGTCGCAGCCATTCCCAACTCACTCTATGTGCCAGGCCCTGCAGCCTAAGATCCTTGACACCAAGGCCACCGAGTGAGGTTGGCGTGCAGATGGTGTCCCAGGCGACCAAGCACTGTCCTCCATGCAACTTCTTCTTGCCCGCCCAGAAGAATGCCCGCATCAAACTGTTCATTTCTTCGAGCAACCAAACCGGGGCCTCTGCGATGAGAAGATGATGGATGGGCCTAGCCGAGATTACTGACTTGATTAACAGCAGTCGGCCATCACACGCAATTAAGCCCCTCTCCTACGTTGGAATGCAGTCTCTGAATCTGTCGAGGGCTGGTTGCCACTCAGCCCGAGTGAGAAGGCGTAGCGCCAACTGGAGCCCCAAGTATGGGATCGAGAACTGCGTGATCGCACAATGGAACATCGAAGCCACCCTCTCCTCATCTCCCTGCCGCGCCCGAATCAAAGTCGCTGAGGTTTTAGCGAAATTGATTCTAAGACCAGAGGCCTCGCCAAAGACATTGAGGCAAGTTCTAGCCGCCGCTAGATCTCCCATCGAAGGCTTGAGGAACATAGCTATGTCATTTGCAAAGATTGACGTGCGCTGGATTGCGGAGCAGCCACCAATAGGGAGCAGCAGTCCCGCCTCCGAGATCCTCGCAATCAGAGAGGTGAGAACCTCCATGCCCATGACGAAGAAGAGTGGGGAGCTCGGGTTGCCCTGGCGCAGACCCCGAGCATGCCAAATCTTGCCGCCGGGCACCCCATTAACCAGCACACGAGTGCTAGATGTCCTGAATAGGATCGAGATGCAACGCCTCCAAGACTCACTAAACCCCATACACGCGAACACCTCGAACAGAAAGCTCCAGTTTCAGAAGAACCCCTGCCTCCTTGCGAGCATTAATCTTCCTGGCGATCTGGCGGACGAGGATGAAATTATCATGGAGATTTCTCTTTTGTACGAACGCCGAATGATTCATGTTTATCAGGCCGTCCATCTTGGGCCGCAGCCTGTTAGCCACCAATTTGGAGAAGAGTTTTGCAAAGCTGTGAATCCGACTTATGGGACGAAAATCGCCCACCTCCATGGCGTCCTGCCACTCTTGCAAAGCTGTGAATCCCAGATGAAGTTTGTGCACCATCGCCATAATGTCTTGTTTGATCTAGGGCCACTCTTTCTGATAAAAATCTCTGATGAAGCCATCCGGTCCAGGTGCACGGTCAGCAGGCATCTCTTTGATGACACCCCACACTTCATCCTCAGTGAACATGCAATCCAAGTCTGCCAGATCAGCACTACGAATTCCCAGGGCCTCAAGGTCCAGCGAGAAGTTCCTGGTACAGATATTCCCAAGGAGGCCCTCGAAGAAGTGGAGGAACACATCTTCCTTCTGACGCTGGTAAGTGACCATCGAATCACCCACCTTGATTGCGGGGATGAAGCAACGTGCCCTTCTCCCATTTGCAACAGCGTGGAACAGACGGGTATTAGCACCACCGTCTCTAAGACAACTTAGGCGCGAGCGTTTCCTGGCGATCGTGCGTTCCAAAGACGCAAGACTAAGAAGGACATGTTTGAGCATTTTCCGAAGCTAGGCCTCCTCAAGAGACAGAGCCCGAAAATCCCGTGCCGCCTCAAGTCCATGAATCACAATGTTTGCAATGGCCATCTTCAGCTTGAGGTCACTAATAGACCTCTGTCCCTAGGCCTGCAAGTGTTTCACCGCATTTATGAGCAGTTCGTTCAGTCGCACGAAAGGGTCCGTGATCAAAGGGTCGCACTTCCACCCTTCCTGGATCGCCTCATCAAAACCCTCCAACCTAAGCCAACAAAAGCTCGAACCTGAAGCGTCTCTTGGGCCTGAAGCCACCACCGAGCGAGAGTAAGAGGGGGGCATGATCCGAGATATTTGTGGAAAGAGCCTGAAGAATAGCATCCGGAAATAACAGGTCCCAGTCCACCGAGATCAGGGCCATGTCAATTCTAGTCATAGTACGCGTAGCCCTTTCATTGCTCCACGTAAAGAGCCAACTATGCATGTACATGTCCTTAAGCTGAAGATCAGCAACAAAGCTACGAAAAGCCCCCATTTCCGCTCTACCAAGGTTTCCGTTATTCTTCTGAGAGGCGCGGAGAATCATGTTGAAGTCGCCAATTAGTAACCAAGGTCGTGGGCAAAGCGAGCGCCGCTCCGTGAGCTCGACGAGAAATTGTGTCTTGTCAATCAAAGACTAGGGCCCATACACCATGGTGATCCACCATCTGTTCTCCCCCAACTTGACCTCTACAATGTTGAAGTGCAAGTCCATTGTGACCAAATCAATCGAGAGCACCCAGGTGTCCCAAGCAAGAAGAATGCCACCTCGAGTCCCCGACTTCGGCAAGTAGGCAAAGCCGTCGAAAGACGGGCCCAAGGTTTGTAAGACTACAAAACGATCAATTACATCCAGTTTAGTCTCAAGCAAGCATGCCAGACTAATGTTAAGAGACTCCACGAACACCCGGACCGCGTCACGTTTACGTGGATCGCTCATTCCACGAACGTTCCAGCTAAGGCTCTGTTTGTTTCTCAAGTATTAGTGGGGATTAGTGGGGTTTATCCCCTAGGGGATTGGGTGAATCCCCTCCCTTCACCCAATCCCCTAGGGGATAAACCCCACTAATATCCCACCAAATCCCCAACCTCCGATTCACTTCTCAGGCAAATAAATTTAGTAAAAACGTTTGCACCAACATAGCCATAGTTAATACCAGAAAATATTCGGCAAATTTTTTTTCCACACCGGAACCTTAGTTACAAACAGAGCCTTAGTTACCACCAGAAAAAAATTTGTACAAAATGGATCCACTTTTTTCACAAACATGGCTAGTTTTGGGGTCTTCAAAATCGTTCAGGTCTTTTTGGGGTCACTACCAGAACCAGCCTTAGTACGAGCGGTTAGCTATCAAACCATCTCTTACACGGAACATACATAAAACCTGAAAATTTTAAGAATTAGCATTTGGAATTTTCCATGCTCCCTTACAAACAAAAGGTAACAATACACACCCGAGCTAACTTATTTCTTGTCCGACCCCAAACCTGAAACTTCTTTATTGCCCGACCCCAAACCTGACAACACTTTTTCTTCAACTCGCAATCCTGAGAACCATAGGCGCCCGACCTTTTCCTCCTGCTGAAAAACAAGGCGTTATGCTCTAGTTGTTCTAACTTACGAATTAAATCGTCATGACAAAATGACAGTTTTACGCGCATATCAAGCCATGAGAAACCGGAGGTCAGACCTTTTTATGCCAAATACATGCCTTTTGTTCTACTGTATGAAAGCTCCCAACACCGAAAATAAATGCACCTAGTAAATCGTACTAGAGTTGCTACTATCTATTTCAGCAAGCAGTAAGGTAGTTTCCATCTGCTAGTTTAGTTATAGTGAAGGAAAAACAGGAAACAAGGGAGACAAGGGAGAGCAGCAAGATGGTCCTGGCACCATCACATTAATTTGTGTACTACATGATGGGAGAGCAGCAAGATGGGAAAGCAGCAAGTTGTATACTTCTGCTAGTATACAATTGCCTCCATATGTAGATAGCCAATGCATGCTCACTACTACTTGGCATCCAAAAATTGTGCAAGATTATTCTCTTGACAGTGCACAACTAGTAGTAAGCTACTCGAGTGGCAAGAGAACAAATATATCAATTGTCTATTTATTTACTAACAATACACAAAGGCAGACATAGACATGTTCACAACTGTGCTGCTCCGTTACTTATGCTCTTTATCTGTCGGTAGCGTCGAGAACTTTTTTGTTTGTTTGAAAAATGATGGGACAAAAATTGGAACAGCAAGTGCACACACTGGTACAATAACTGCAAGAGAACTAGCAAACAAACATGGAGCAGAATTGCTAGAAACCTGACAACAGTCCAAACGGTGCCATTTTCGTACAGTACAAACAGACTCCATGGCAAATTGGTTTTGCAATATACAAAGTTCTGAGATATGCAGGAAATATCTGTACCAACTACAGTCTATGTGCAAGCAAAGCAGACAGAGAGGCTTGTAGCAGCGAACTGGTGTCAAAGTAAGCTGCCTTGTCCCAATAATTAGGCTACTTCATGCATACAGAGTCAGATCATTTGGCAGCATAGCCTGGGGTATGATGTGAGTAACTTCATCGGCTATGCAAATATCAACATGGCCTGGGTATGCAGTTTGAACATTTGGCAACATGGCCTGGGGTATGATGTCAACATAGCACACTATATGATGTTCTTCTTTCTGAACATAGCACACTCTCCTTGTTTTGATATACAGGCTGAGAGAGAAAGGATGGTCCTGGATATTAAAGTAAAGCTCCCGGTAATTATCGAATCATGTTGCTTTCCTCTTGGTCTTGGAGTTGGACTTCTAACGGCAAAAGCTGGCAACTACACAAAAGAAACAGGGCTGACACGCCACTGGTCAGGATTTAACGATGAACACTGCCTGAAATAACCGTAGATTTATACATATCCCATGGAGTAGTACTAGTACCAGTAACATCACACCTAGGCAAGAACAAGAAGACCTACTGGATCATCGAACCAATCCTCTACCCGACCAAGTGGATCCAGGCCAAGAGCTAGGTCGTGCGAAAGAGAGGTGTTACCCGTTGTGTTGACGGACGGCGGAAGCTGGATGAGACTCACTTGATAGACGTTCCGCTCGCTCGCCGCTGGACGCGCCGCCTCTTCGCTCGCGACTGCGTCGCCTCCTCGCTCGCCGCCGTGCCGCTGGACGCGCCGCCTCCTTGCTCTCCTCGCTCGGTGGGGGACGGGATAAAACGCGAGGCAGGGCTCGCGTATTGGCAACGAAAGGAAAATGGGCTGGGGCCGGGGAATTGCGGGGATTTCGGGGAAAATCCCGGGCCCAATACACTCGTAACAAACATGTTTTTGGGCTTTCGCGGGATCGTGGGGTTGGGCCGGGATTATCCCCACTATTCCCGGCTAATCCACCCGTAACAAACAGGGCCTAAGGATTTCTATGAGTAGATCCATAAAAAACACAAGACGCTCCGAACACCAAAGTAGCACTGCAGCTATATAATATACAGGCCACCTGCCTACCACTCTCCAAAAGGGACTCACGCGGGGGAGGGGGCGACTTGCCGAAGATCATCGCAATCGCGCGCAGCTAGCGCTCGGGTAGCGGTAAGTTGAAGAACTGATTCAGCTCCTGGAGCGCAGAGTCATCAACCACGAGCTCGTTCACCTTGATACCCAGGGCTTTGAGAAGCACAGTTTCCGCCACCGAGGCCTTCCTGGATGCAGAAGCAACCGGCTGGAGGGAGGCGACCCGCGTGATGCGTCGTAGCGTGAAGGGCTCCGGTTCCAACTTGGATTTCACGACAACATCGATTTCCTTGAGCAAGGGCGGCACCAACGCCTGAAGGACACCTTCACCTTGTTCACCGCCAATTTTTCTTCTTCCAGAGCATCGCCCGCATGGGAGGCCAAGGGCAGCAAGGGTTGCACGCTAGAGGCCCCAATCGTAGCGCTATCCACATGGGTCACCTGGGCCACCTGAGCCGCCCGCGCTGGGCTGGTGTTGTTGGGCCTAGGAGGGGATGGCCCAGAAGAGTCGTCGTCCGTGCCCGAGACAGAGAGTTGCACCGGAAAATAGAACTTTGTGGACTGTGGGGTGGAGTCAGCCACCACCTCCGAGGACGAGGAGCTGATGACTGCAAATAAAGCATGGCCAAGGGATACCTTATCATCAAGCAGCAGCGTGGGGCCTGGCTCCAAAGAACTAGTACCACCCAACGCTGACATGTCCTGGCTGGCGGGCAAAGGTGCGGCCAAGAAGATCATAGGCTCTGTCCGTTGGACGACAACATCCACCAGCTGTCCCGCCGCACCAGTCTGAGGAGCCTCCCTCACAGCACACTCACCACCGGTGGCCGCAGCAGAATCCGGAAGACCCAATCTCTACGCGCTCTCAGGATTGCGGAAGGAGTTCTTGTATGCATCTCGCTTTTTTGACACCTGCACCCACTTTTGCACTGGAGCCCACGCCGCCCCCGAATTCAAAACTCGCTTTTGCGTCTCCAGCCTGCGAGCAAGTGAGCGGGACCCAACCTGGGGGCATGGCTCCATTGGCGGGAGACGCCAATCCTCCCCACCGGAGGCCACATGGCGGTAGGACCATTGCCCAGAGGTGGGGGCCCGCTAGCACCATCGCCAGCCTGAGCAACCCGGACACCAAGACGCCATGGCGGACTCCGTGAAGAACGGCCGGACCCGCCGCCATCGCGGTCATCCGGCAGTCCACTCTACCCACTGCCCGGCGACGATGGAGCAGGGGCAAACCAACGCTCCTCAGGATCATCCTCCTCCACAACCCGGTCGACATTGATCAGGACATTGTACTTCAGAAGGAGCATATCCTGCTTCTCATACGTTGGCGGCATGTCCCTTGAGTCATTCGAGAGCTCACGAGCAGGGGAGGGGGTGTCGACCGTCACCTCCACCGGTTCAGGAATAGCCAGTGTGCGCACGGGAGGGATCCCGTCAACCTTCATGGTCCAGGCCGAAACATGGAAGGTGTCCAGATTCTCCCTCGACGCCGTCCCCTGCTCGACCTCCTCAACCACACAGGAATCACCCAACAGCTCCTCCACAACTTCTCGACCCCAAGCGTGCGGCGGGACACCTTTGATAACCAGATCCACCTTAGACAACCAGCGCTCCATGGTTGCCTTGGGCTGCCGGTTCCATGGTTGAAGAAGAGGGAAAAGCCTCCATACTCAAGCGACGACTGGAACGCCGCCACCGCGCGCTTCATAGCTTCAGACGCCAAGACGACGAGAAAGTCTTCTGGGTAGAACAGATGCACCGAGAACCCGTCACACGGCAGCCCCACTTTCCTAATCAGAGCTTCCTTCCCTGGGAGCACGGCACCAGGGTCGAGAACCACCCACATGAAACACCATCGCGAACCGGAGCCGCCTCTCAAGGTTGGAAATTGTCCGCGAACGCTTCACCACGCACAAAGGGGCCTCCTTTAGCTCGTCCACAACCGGCACCGGACTCAGAACCTCCATCCGCACAGGCTGCAGCGGCACCGCAATAGCGTGCGGGCGTGCCCTGGGCGGAGGCGGAGAGACACGCCATGCTACCTTGGCAATCACTTGACGCCTCAGCTCATCCTCCGGGGTAGGGCTCCGGGGAGAAGAGCAGCCATGCGAGGAAGGACATGAACTGTTCCAGTTTTGATTGTCTTAACTCGCCAACACCGCAACACATGGTGCTAAAATCGGATAATTTGTTTCGCTATAATTGTTCTCCAATTTTGCTAAACTAGCATAGTTTGCTTGCTACCAGATCTGGCGAGTCTCTAGCAAAATCATTTTTTACAAAAGAATAAATTATTTTTTCTACAATTGTTTTCCGAATAGAAGTACAAACTGTTTGCTACAATGTCACCGGCGAGATTTTCGGCGATGTATCCTGTGAAGTCAGTTTTTTTCTACAACAACATATTTTTATTTTTGCTGCAGTTATTCTCCGTTTTTACTATATTAGTATAAATTGTTTGCTACGAGTTCTCCAACGAGTTATAGATCCGACTGGTCGCTTTTTGTATTTTTTATCTAGACAAACCTTTTTTTGCTACAATAAAACAAAAAATTTATTTCAAACAAACCGTTTTTTACTCATAGGAGCAAAAGAGGGATTTGGTGGAAATTTGAAAATTGCTACAATAGTAGAAAATTCCAATTTCAGTGAACCATTTTTTGCTCATAGTAGCAAAAGCGGGATTGGAGGATAAAATTGGACACGTGTCATCTAGAGAACCCGAAGGATTTTTCCTCTAAATATTTCGGAGGATGCTCAACAGTTTCCTTTTGAGAAAGATCCATATTAATCGCAGACTGGGACGTAGAGTGTTTTTCCTCCCGAGCACGAGTGCTCTTGCGACTTAAAGAATTCAATTTTATAAGTTTTCTAAAAATGAAAAAGTCAGATATAGCCAATGTGTAACACACGTGCATAAAAATGAAAAAATATGATAAAGTTTCAAGATTTGAAATTATTTAGTACATAAAAATCCACATTTTTTTAATACATAATACAAATCATTTGAAATTATTTTTTTGCCCGGTTGTAGGATACACCATTTGCTACACCTAGATTTTTTTCAGAATTTTTTAAAACTCACAAACATGATTTCAAACTTTTTAAATAGCAGAATCACTGTTGTTCGGCTGCACCATATTTCCACTCGATTGGGACCCTTTATATTGTATAATCGCAAGGAGATAGTGGGTAATGATAGAGCTGTCCCAAGGGTCCAAACCAAATAGTTTGTTTTTTGGGGGAGAATATAAAGTTCAATTAACAGAAAAAGATGTCCTCTAAAAGAATATATATGAAAACTTCAAAATGGTTGTGGATAATAGCACGTGCGATTTAAGTATTCTATGCATCAAGCATCTTCATGACAGATAATTTAGAATTTTTTCGCAAGGAGATGGTGGACAATGATAGGGTTGTCCCAACTCATAGTCCATACTAAATAGTTCCTCGTGTACACACCACTGGGTTGCGTGTACGAGAGTTTAAATTTTTTGACATACATGCTACGCAACAGTCAAGATCTATCTATAGAATTACAAGTGAATAACAATTCAAATATCTAGTTCTTGAGATCGTGTGCCAGACACCATAGAAGCGAAAGAGGTGTTGGTGACGATATCAATGAAGCCTTTTGAAGATCTTCACACACAAAGGTTTCACGTGTTACCGCTCTGACAGTATGCACACGTATGTCGGAATCAGTTCTGCAGCGCTTCGTCATCTAGTTAGGACTAGACGCTGCAGGTGTATATGAATGTGAAGTTCTCAACACATGGTAGAGAGAGAGAGAGTAATTAGAAAACACATGAGAGGGAGAGTAATAATAAGTTAGATCTAATTGGGAGAGGACACCTCAAAACCCCGATTAGAAGAACCTCAAATTCAATTAGAGGGGCTCCAGTTAGACCCTCTAATTCTACTAGAGAGAGGGGCTTGACAGCCAATTGTAAGTTTTCCTATGAGTCTGGGGTCCTTTATATAGGCGGATGAGGGGGACCTTCCTTAGGAGGGTGGGGGAAAGGATTCCTCCCTTCAATCCACCAAGGGGGAACCGGCCCAAAGGGGTGGCCGCACCCCGCCTCCTAGGTGATTTCGGATTGGACTCCCTTGGTGGAGTCCAACTCCGCCTCCCCTTTCCTTTACCCTTTTTTATTTTCTCCTTTTTCTCTTCAATTACATTACAGAAAAATGCAGGGAGGAGGTGTGCTAGTGCGTGGTGACATGGGGCCCACCTGGCAACCCCCAAAATTTGGGTGCGGCCATGAGGGGCATTCTTTCCCCCCTCCGGCACTCCCACCCTTGTCTGAAACTCTTCCGGAACCCTCTGACACCTTTATATAAAATCATTGACCTTATCTAACGATGTCAGAAATATATTTGCGACATCTCGGGACATATCATGCCCCTGTACTTGCTTCGTAAAACTTGTAGCCTCAATTTCTCTCTCAGATCAACTCTGGAACAAATTTCGGTAGTATTAGAAAATGTTTCTATTACTCTGGGACATCAGTTTCTGTCAACATAAATTCTCTCTGATATATAAAATATATCTATCACAAAGAAACATCATTCCAATGATATTCCTTGTTGATTCTGACCTACCAATATACATATAAACCAACCCTAACTTAAGTGTGGTTCTCCTACAAGTTCGATAGTGTGTGGACTTGAAAGTGGAAAATCTTTCCTTTTTCAATAATTAATAGCGGGGCCCATATTGATTCAGACATACTACATGAATAAAGTGTTGAATACGTTGGCTATTATACAATTTTCTCATTACTCACGATACCGAACTTACCCGAGAGTTCATTCTGGTATTGCCATGAAACAATTTGTTGTGGCACAACATTGAATTTCTTTTCTAAAACTCTACTTTTATAACCCCCATCCCAGTCTATCGGGAGAAATCTTAGAACCAGTCCCGACAGCAGCGTCGCCGTTGTCACAATCCTTCTTTAAGGTGTTGCTTGGTAAACTTCCGGAAAACATGCGGAAAACATGTAGAAAACATATCATGGAGCATAAAAAATTATAGATTCATCTGGTACGTATCGGCATTGCCAATCTTAAATCATGCTTGTCCTCGAGTAGATAAATGATAACAAAGAAAAAAAAGGTGACATGCATCCAACACAAACTTGATCAATTATTATGTAAAAGAATTGTAAGGTGAGATCAAATCACTTTAACAAAGGCATGATAAATGTTATTTGAACAATGAGAACTTGGCAACTATCACTACTACGATACCTACAATCTCAATCGGTTCTCGTGCATAGGCATGTGGCGGTTTCCCTGACCGGTTCAAAGCATAAGGTTCTAACAATCAGTCCCATTGGATCCGGTTCCATGGCCTGTCTCGGAAAAGCACCCCTCATTTTTTTTAAACGGGTCACCTCTGATAATGTTTTAGCCAGAAGCGGTCCAAACAAAATAACGACACGTAACTTAGAGGCGGGCCATTTTAATGGACGACTCTACGAGGTGCGGGACATCCGGAATTTTGTAGATGTCCCCAATTAAAAACAGACATGTTGTTGGAATAAAAAACAGACTCGGTCCGAGGAGAAGTTATACGTCATAAACGTATCCCTAATTTCTTATCTTCCATGTTGTTTTCATGTTGTTTCCCACATGTTTTCCTTACACTTTACGTCATTTTTACACGTTTTCTAGGACTAACCGATTAACAAGATGCCACAGTGCCAATTCCATGTTTACTGCTGTTTTTAGTTTCAGAAAAGTTGTTCTGGAAATATTCTCGAAATTCGAAAATTCGAAAGCCAGAAGTACTAAAAGTCCCGGAAGCTTCCAAAAGTCCCGAAGAGCCCCGGATGGGGGCCACAGGGTGGCCACACCATGGGGTGGCGCGAGCCTCCTGGCCGCGCCACCAAGGGGTGTGGACCCCCTGGCCACCTCCCGGCATCGCCCTTTTTCCCATATATACTCCCCAATGCATAAATCCTAGGAGAATCGACCTTTTCCATAAAATACATCCGTAGCTCCGCCGCCGCCACCAACAAGTTTCGGGGGACAGATCTCTGTTCTAGCACCCTGCCGGGACGGGGAAGTGCCCCCGGAAGCCATCTCCTTCGACTCCACTGCCATCTCCATCGCCGTTGATGTCTCCTATGATGAGGAGGGAGTAGTTCTCCCCCGGGGCTGAGGGCTCTACTGGTAGCTATGTGGTTCATCTATCTCTCCCATGGTGTGATCTTTATGTGATCATGAGCTTTGTAATCTAGTTGAATATGTAGAATGATCTTCATCTGTTATGCTACTCAAGTGGTTTTGTTATCTCCGTAGACACTTTGATCACGGGGTAAAGGTGACATTGTGTGCTCCGTGTGGTTTAGCATGGTATTTATATCTTGTGTTGGAAGGTGAACCTATGAAATCGTGGCGTTTGTTTAGTACTAATTTATGGCGCTCGTAGTGACATTGGGGTGCCCTAGAGAGGGAATATAGACTTGAGGAGTGTTGTTAAAGCCCTACGCAATGATAAGTGTTTGTTATTCAACCGGAGAGTGGTTCGGAGTAGCATAGTGAAGAAATGATATTTACGCATTCAATTATGTTTTCATTGTTGAGAGTGTCCTCTAGTGAAAGTAGGAGCCCTAGGCCTTATTTCCAAGCACTGAAACACCATTTTCCGCCTATTCTGATACATGTTTGCTTGCTGCCATATTTATTTCAGATTGTTATTATCACTTATAATCATCCATACTGCTCGTATTTTACTCTCTCTTCGCCGAACTAGTGCACCTATATAACTGAAAATTATATTGGGTGTGTTGGGGACACAAGAGACTTCTTGTATCTTGATTGCAAGGTTGCTTGAGAGGGATATCTTTGACCTCTACCTCCTTGAGTTCGATAAACCTTGGGTGATCCACTTAAGGCAAACATGCTGCTGTTCTACAAACCTCTGCACTTGGAGGCCCAACAATGTCTACAAGAATAGAAGCGTGCGTAGACATCAAGCTCTTTTCTGGCTACGTTGCCGGGGAGGTAAGGTAAAAGGTACTCACATCCTCGGGTGTGAGTGCTCTAAGTTATTTCCTTTAGATTCTGCAATCATATCTTTTTGTTTTCTTGTTTTCACTAGTAGTTAGGATTATTTTTACTCGCTTCTTGTTTTTATTTTTACTAGTAGTCTTAATGGAAAACAACAAAAATATGATAGAACTATATAATATTTATCTTGAATTAGGACATGATGCTTTTGAAGAGAAAATTAAAAAACCTATGGAAGTTTGTTTGCATAATAGTGATAGCAATGTTATTAGCATTAAATATTTGGATACCATTATTTCTAGTACTATGGAAAATTCTAAGCTTGGGGATGCCCAAGGTAGTACTATTTCTTATATGCATGTTAATTTTTGTGGAGCACTTAGACCTTGTGAAAAGAAGAAAATTGAAGAAGAATATTGTATCCATCATAGGAATGAAAAACTAGATGTGGAGTAGGGATCTAGATGATCTTGGATCTAGATGATTTTAATTTCCAATGCTCGGGCCATGATAGTAGCCTTTCGAATCCTATGAGTACTACAAGTTTGTATTGTGATGACATGATCACCCCTAATGAGCATGATGAACGTACATTATTTTTGGGGTGTGAAGAGTTATTAAGAAAAACTTCTTTGATAGATATAAGTGCTTTTGATATGAATAGTCTCTTGCATGGATGCCATCTTTTTTGTGTTGATAATTGCCATGCAAATACTTACATACAAAATATTATAAAAGAGGAGACTTTACCAAAATATGACAGGACTAATATGTGTTTTGTTCTTATTAATAAATAGGAGAAATCCTCCAAAGTTCTTTCTGTTGTTCCTGATAATAAACCAGGGTATGTGGACTAGCTCCATTTTAAGACTCTCCCTCCTAAAGAGGGGAAGAAGAGGAGGAGTAAAAAAAGAGAGGTAACGGTATCTCCCCCTAAGCATGTTTCTCCCATTATAGTTTTTGATGAGTCTGAACTCGATGATCTTCCTATGCATGTTATTTATAAAATTGATCATGATTGGGAGAAACACACTACTTTTGATATTGAAAATTTGTTTGGTACCAATTCTGAAAATGATGAAAATAATTGTTGTACTATTAGTACCATCCATGTTCCTTCCAATGATGATATAGAAATCTCTAAACTTGTGGATGATGTGTTTGAAAATCCCTTTGCTATTAATGATTATATTCTTGATACATCTCCTCCTAGTAAGAATGATGATATGTTTACAAATGAACGCATTTTGGAAGAAAACTATTTTATTGCTTGTGATGATACTTTGCCTCCAATATATGATGATTATAATGATTGTGGTATTCTAGTTCCACTTACTATGAATGATAAATTTTATTGTGATCATGATATGCCTTCTATATATGATGATTACATCGATGAATATGTTATTTTCAGTCCACCTACTATTGAGGAGAAAGTTAAATATGATTATAATATGCCTCCTATATTTGATGATTATTGTGATGAGAATAATAATGATAGCTATTTTGTTGAATTTGCTCCCACTACTATTAATAAGAATGACTATGCTTATGTGGAGAGTAATAATTCTTTTATGCATGTGGCTCATGATAAGAATGTTATATCTGATAGTTATATTGTTAATTTTATTAATGATGCTACTTAAAGTTATTACGAGAGAGGGAAACATAATTTTATGCATCTTAACAATTTCAAGTTTCCCCTCTTTATGTTGAAATTTCTGAAGTTGCACTTGTTTTGTTTTCCTATGCTTGTTGCTTTGTGCTTTCATGACTTGTTTTTCTACAAGATTATTTTCATAGGAAGTGGGTTAGACTTAAATGTGTTTTATATTTGCTTCTTGATGCTCTCTTGTTGTTCTTCAACTCTTATTCTTATGTGAGCATCTTCTCAAATTATCATGCCTAGCTAAAAGGCTTTAAAGAAAAACACTTCTTGGGAGATAACCCATGTTTTTATATTGGCATTGTTTTTCTCTGTTTTCTTTGAGTCAAGGGGTTGTATTCTTCTTTAGCAACTCGTTTGTATCTTTCTTTTCCTGTTTTAGTAGTACCAAGTAAAGTTTCTGATAAAAATTGGAGTTGTTTTTCGGATTTCTGCGCAGAAAACAGATTTCCGTTGTCCACCGTAAAATACCGTATAAAATCCTAGAAGATCAGAATGATCTGACATTTTTTGTGCTTATTACTCAGCTAATTCCACAACTTTTCTTAGTTGACCACTTTTTGATTTGATAAACAGGAGATTTTTCGAAAAAAATCATCTTTATCTGCTGTTCTGGTTTGACAGATTTCTGCCAATAATTGCATTTGCATCTTAATCTCTTTCTTTTGGTGTTCTTTTGAGAAAAAGAGTTTTAAAAGAATTTGTGAAAGTATCTAATGTGTTTATGAGTGTTAGGCTTGTGTTGAAACTGAACCATGTGAATTTATTATTTCGATTGCACTAACGTTGCTATTGAAGATTGTGAGAAGTTTGGTGTGAAGGAAGTTTTCAAGGGTCAAGAGAAGAGGATGATATGATGTGATCAAGAAGAGTGAAGATCCTAAGCTTGGGGATGACCCGGAGGTATATCCCAGCAAATTCCAAGAAGACTCAAGTGTCTAAGCTTGGGGATGCCCAAGGCATCCCCTTCTTCATTGACAAACTATCAGGTCACTTCTCGTGAAACTATATTTTTATTTGGTCACATCTTATGTGCTTTACTTGGAGCGTATTTTAGTTTTAAGTTTGTTTGGTTTTCTTTGATGTAATAAATAGTTTGATCATATCATACTTGTTAGGGAGAGAGACACGCTCCGTTTTCATCGCTTAGAATACTCTTGTTTTCATACTTATTGTTCTGCAGGTGTTCATTTTTTGCTAGTACCGCGTTTAGCCTTTGTTTTCATGCATCTATTATTCAGAGCTTTTAGTTTTAGTAGTTCTATGTGAGTACTCTCATGCTTGATTTCTGTATCATAAAGAGTATTTTTGTTGAAACATATTCTGTATGATGCTTGCTGGGAGAAAGAAAACTGCTGCTTGATGTAGAATTTAGAACAGTGCTAGTAGAAGCTTGTATGACTGTGGCTAGAACTTTTTTATGCCATGCTAAATGTTATTTTAGTTTTAAAGCCTTGTGGTTATTGAGTATAATGATTAGCCTCAAATAGCTGAGAGTGTTTAATATGTATTGAAAGACTCATGATTTGTTCTTGTCATAGTAAAGCATCAATATATGGTACTCTCTTTCGAATGATTTATTTGGTTGACTTGGCGCATGCTCACACCATGCTTATGACTACAAACCAGTCACGAATAGCCTCCATGACCACTTAGTTTTTGAACTTGTGATACGGCTTATGTTTTAATTAATGGTGCTTATGTCGCTATGCATGATTATGGCTCTTATGCTCTCTTGATTTGTCGCTCCCAGTCTTTTCCTAGACTCCACCTGTACTGAGTATGAGCTCTACTAGTGCATCCAAACTCCCTTAAACCAAAGTGTTTCCCATTGTGTCCACCATACCTACCTGCATGTGGTATTTAATTTTCATTCCAAAGTAAATTGCTCATGTATTACCTTTAAAACCTTCAAAATTATTCCTGCTTTGTGTTCTTGTTTTTGCTCATGAGGACGTCAATAGAGAATATTTATCTCACTTGTTGATTGGATTTCACACCCTGGACTAGTGGATTTATCCTCTTATCCAAATGATAGAAGAGCTGGCAGCGGGGTGCCCAGCCCCAAATTAATACAAACAAATTCTCTTCACTAATTTTGCCCCTGATCATATCAGTCAAAGCATAATAGTGTAACCAAAAGAGAAAGAGGGATGACCTTCTACACCAGTTGCGTCCTTCACCATGGGAGCCTCTCTTGTGAATCCAGTTGGCTTGTGACGTACTATATTGTCTATTTACCATTCGTTGACACTAGCATACACCTCCCTTAAAATATAGACATTCCTCCACAAATGTCAAACTTTTAATACCTCTGTTTAATAAAATAAAAAACTCTAGCACATGAGTGATCCCTGCTTCCCTCTGCGAAGGGACTTTCTTTTACTTTTATGTTGAGTCTCCATCTTCTAACTTTATGCACAGTTGAGAGAGAATTTTTGCCATTCAGAGTTCTATGTGCATTTATCCCATAAACATCAATAATTACGTCATGATGTGATATTATTTGTTCTTCAATTATTTTTTCTAGTTTTCCTCATGAACTTTGAAAGTTTCCTGGCATTTATGTTTTGTCCCACTCTTAAGGACTAGCGAAATACCACTTTGCCATGCTTTCTCTATACCTGAAACAAACGTTTATCTTTCTTTGCATTATTATTCATGATCCTTTATTTGAGTTATTCTTCGTGATGCAAAGTAATTGCTATGCTTTATTATTGAAGTTTTATTTATCATGCTTGTGTTTAAATTTTTATGATCTCAGCATGCATATGCTTCTACATTTGGTTGATCAAGTTTATGTTAGTAGCATGTCACCTCAGAAATTATTGTTTTAACATTTACCTACTCGAGGACGAGTAGGAACTAAGCTTGGGAATGGTTGATTTGTCATAAACGTATCCCTAATTTCTGAAGTTCAATGTTGTTTTCATGTTGTTTCCCACATGTTTTCATTACACTTTATGTCATTTTTACACGTTTTCCGGGAATAACCTATTAACAAGATGCCACAGAGCTAGTTCCATGTTTTCTGATGTTTTTTAGTTTCAGAAAAGATGTTCTGGAAATATTCTCGGAATTGGAAAATTCGAAAGCCAGAAGTGCTAAAAGTCACAAACTTCCAGAAGTCCCGAAGAGCCCCAGAGGGGGGCCACAGGGTGGCCACACCATGGGGTGGCTGTAACAGCCCAATTTTTGGAAGACAGGAAAAACTTGTTTTCAATAACCCAAAAATCAGGGCCAACAAAAACTTTTAAATATGTTTGACTAATGCTTTTGTTTCTTTTCTATTTGCTTGTTGTATGTGTTGGTATTTGAGTTTGTTAACAACTAACATTACAACCATTGATCATAACTTTCTTCAAACACAACCCTTGTGATCAAGTCATGACAAGAATGCTTATCATCTTCATCCATCACACTCTTTTGGCAAAAACCTCTTTGAAAATGTTTTGATTTTAGAAGAAACCCAAAGGCCAAGTTTTGAGAAAACAAAAGAATATTTTCCAAAACTATATGAAAAGTATTTTGGAGCTAATCATCCCCAACCTATTTTCAACCAAGATGTTTTTGCAAGTATTTCAAAAACTCCTTCTCACTTCCTTCTTTTGCAAAAACACTAAGCGGGGACTATGTTACCCCTGTGTTTTACCTCAAATATATTCTTTTGGAAATAACAACTTTTGAGCTGAACCTCTTTATAAAATCCTCTTGTCATGGTGTGTCTTGGTTACTACCTAAATTTAACACTTGAGAGAAACACCTGGAAAACTAATTTGAAGAACTTAGTTGTTTGAGTGATCTGGTGTGTCTTGTTATTTTATCTGCATTGTTGTGTGATCTTATCTTCTGTTTGCTTGAAGTATTTATTTCTGTTTGTTGATTAATGTGTGTTGTTTTGATTAAAATAAAACCATTTTATAAAAAGTTCACGCATCAATATCATATCACCATCACATGCCCATATCATCTTCTGTTTTCTTACAAATCTCCAACTTTGGAGACATGCTTCTATGACAAATCTTGAACTAATCGTCAATGCACCATCATACACCTTATTGTATATATCTATTCTATCTATCCAAGTTTTTAGTTTGGATATTGAAACCCTTTGGTATCATCTTTCAAAGTCCTTAAGAAGGCATCCCTAAATAATTATCATATCTCCTTTATTAGGAAGCACTTTGCCCTTGTTACTCCAAACCACTCCTCTTTTTTTTCAGGACCAATGAACCTACCCTTGTCATCTCCATTACCTATACATCACCTCCATATGGTCCATTTATTTTCCAATGGCCATTTCATTATTTATCTCTCATGGTTTTAAACTATTAAATAAACTCCTGTTTTCACCCCTCTTCCACTTGGTGCCTCTAATATTTTCAAAAGAGTTGTTCATTAAAAATCACTTTTGAGATCTATACCATGTACTCTCCCCTACCAACTCAAAAATATTTGTTTTAAAAGCATTTTTACTATTCATTATTTTCCATTTTCCAAAAGGCCAGAAATGGATTTTAAAATATTTTGTGAATAAAAGTATTTCCTAAAATCTTGGAAAAATTAACCAACATGCCTATGGTCATGTGTAACTTATTTATAGAAAAACATTTGCAAGTTGTGTTGAAAATTTTGGAGAAAACATTTAAAAACAGTTTCTGCCATTTTTGAATTCTCAAAATTTTGTGAAAGAAATGTTTTTAGAAAACCTTGAGACCACCACCTCTAGACTCCATTTTTAATTCTCTATCCATTGGATACAATGTTTCACATAGGTTCTATTCAAACTTTTGGGGAAAACAATAAAAAACCATATCTGCTATACCTGGACACTATTGGAATCATTCATGTCCTGGTTGAAGGGAATATGCCCGAGAGGCAATAATAAAATGGTTATTATCTTATTCCTTGTTTATGATGAATGTTTATTTCTCATGCTAGAATTGTATTAACCGGAAACGTTGATACATGTGTGCTTAATAAACAAACAATGGTTCCTAGTAAAGCCTCTCTTTTAACTAGCTCGTTGATTAATAGATGATCAAGGTTTCCTGATCATGAACATCGGATGTTATTAATAACGGGGTCATGTCATTAGAAGAATGATGTGATGAACATATACCCAAAGAGAATATAGCAATGCGATCAAGTCATTTAGTTTACATTGTTATATCAAACACACGAAGTAACTTATTCCTTATACCATGAGATCATGTCAATCACTGATACCGGAAGAGTGCTTTGATGGCATCAAACGTCACACCGTAACAGGGTGACTATAAAGGTGTCATTGAGTATTCGGAAAGTATTAGTTGAGGATCATGGATCAAGAGTGGGATTTGTCCATCCAAATGACGGAGAGATATACTCTGGGCCCTCTCGGTGATATCACATCGAAACCGCTTGCAAGCACGTGATATGATCACAAGGATGTTATATCACGGGAACGAGAAAAGAGTACTTGTCGGTAACGAGATTGAACAAGGTATGGTTGATACCAATGATCGAATCTCGGACAAGTAAAATATCGCGAGACAAAGGGAATAGTTCACGGCGTTGTTGGTTCACACGATCACGAGAGTCATCGTTGAATATATAGGAGTCATCACGGATCTCCAGATCCCGCTGTTGATTATTGATCGGAGAGGAGTCTCGATCATGTCTATCTTATTCGCGAACCGTAGGGTGACACACTTAAGGTTCGATGACGCGTTTGAGAGGATACGGAATATCGAAGAATATTTTGGACAGCACCGAAATTGTTTCGGGGAAAATTGAAATAGTTCAAGGGGTTTTTCATCGAATGGTTGTTAATAGAATTAACAAATGATTCGAGGTACTATATGCAAAAGTTTGTTAATAGAATTAACAAATGCTGAAATAAAGAAATAAAAAGGTTTTATTTATTTATTAAAAGAAAACCTTTGGATTTTCCAAGTGGAAAATTAAGGGAACATGAGTGGGTGTGAGTGGAGCTTCCACTCACATGAAGAGGGAAGAGGTGGGGGCACACCATGGCTGGCCGCACCCCCCTCTTGGGCTGCCTCCCCCTCCCCTATAAAAGGAGGGTGAGAGCTCCTCTTCTCCACACACTTGGCCACTTCCCTTTCCCTCCACCCGCTGCTCCATTTCATGGTCTCCGGCTTGGCGAAGCCCTGACCGTGGGATTCTTCACCACCACCACGTCGTCGTGCTGCTGGAGTTCCGAGGGATTCTCTACTTCCGCGCCCCGCTGGAACGAGGGAACGGAGGTCGTCATCAACCGTACGTGTGACCGATCACGGATGCACCGCCGGATTGCGGTGCCATCTTCTCGCTATCGGGATCGGTGTGAGTACGACTACGCCAACAACGAGATTTGATCTCGTACCACTTTGAGTCTTCGAGGGTATGTGTTCTCCTTAACCCTCTTGTTGCCCGTTGCACTTCGTCTCATAGATTAGATCTTGGCCTTTCGGGTATCTCTCGCGTAGGAAAATTTTTGTTTTCTATGCTACGTTCCCCTTCAGTGGTATCAGAGCCGGATCTATGCGTAGATGTTTTGTACGGGTAGAACACATAGGTGTATGTGGGCGTTGATGATCATGTTATTACCTCCTTGATTATTTTATGATCTTAGTGGCATAGTGGGATGAAGCGGCCCGGACTAACCTTACATGTCCACGTACATGAGACTTGTTCCACAACTGACATGCAACTTGTATTGCATAAGTGGCTTGCGGGTGTCTGTTTCTCCTACTATAGTTAAGATCTAATCTATGAAGGGTTGTTAAAAATGTGTTTATCAACGTTGTGGTTGATGTTCGTAGGTATGAACGGTTCTATCCTCGAAAGCCCTAAGCCACGTAAAATATGCAAAAATAATTTAGAGGCGTCTAACTAGTTTTTGCTGGGCATGTGATGTGATATGGTCAATATTACAAATTTGATTATGAGATGATCTATTTTGTAAATTATTGATATACCGGAAGGTATCCATATGATTGTCTTCTTATTGATGGACAATCAAGATTGGGGTGCCATGGTACTTGGTACCACGCCGGTGGAATGATGGAGATCATACCGTGATACACATGATGGAGATCAAGTGCAAGAAGGACCATATCATATCACGTTATCCTTTCATGTGATGTCTGTGATGTTAATCCTTTTTATGCATCTTGTTTTGCTTAGATAATGTTGGTAGCATTATAAGATGATCCCTCTCACTTAATATCAAGATAATAATGTGTTCTTCCTTAAAGTATGCACCGTTAAGAAAGTTCGTCGTTTCGAGACACCACGTGATGATCGGGTGTGACAGACTCAACGTTCGCATACAACGGGTGTTTTCAAGCCTAGCATGTACAGACATGGCCTTGAAACACACGCAATACTACGGTTCTACTTGGCGAGCCTAGCATGTACAGACATGGCCTCGGAACACGTAACCGAAAGGTAAAGCATGAGTCATATGGATGATATGATGAACATGTCGATGTTCGCCTTTGAAGCTACATCATCTCACGTGATGATCGGTTTTGGTGTAGTGAATTTGGTTCGTGTAATCACTAAAGACGACTAAGAGGGATGTTGTTTTTGAGTGGGAGTTCATGGTTTAATTTTTGAATTAACTTGAACTTATTTATCATGAACAACAAATCAAATTGAATTTGCACAAATTGTAGTATTCATTGGCATCCACATAACTACCTTACACTTAGATTGTTAGTTGAGATATAACTGTTATGATCTGGTAAATACCATTTAAGATTGGTACCGTATTAGTGAAATTTAAAATTAAGTCCTATTGTAGATTTTTTGGTATTTCCTACCTAGCTCCATGTGGTTAATGATTGATTAATCTAGAGAGCAAATAATTCCTACTTAGAATCCAGAGTCATGGTTGCTTCCGTATTACTTTATCTTCAAAAGAATGTTTTGTTGATCAAGGTGATTTAGGAACTAAAAAGAGTTGTTTTCAGAAACAACCAAGTGAAAGATATATTGATATCTAGAAACTTATTTGTAGCAACATGACTGAGTATAATTTAGCGTGATAATGTTTGCTTATATTATCTGAATATATGCAAATTTAGCGTGACAATGTTTGCTTATATTATCTGAATATATGCAATGATTGAAGACGCTAGGCGTTTGAATATTCCAAGAAATTGGATGCTAAAAATTATCCTCTAAATTACTTCCTTCGAGCTATAGTAGCTTAATCATAAAATTGTTACGATGGGATGGATTAAAAGTATGTGTAAAGTCGTTTACCTTACTTGGAGATTGCTAAGAGTGGAATCTAGAAGAATTCTATTAATATGGTGATATTAGTAGAACAATCAAACTCAAAGTATGACTCAATGGGTGATAGTATATGACTAACACGCCAAAGAAAATGAGCTAGTAAGACTAGCATTGTTTGATGTTGAATGATTCTTCTATAAAGGAAAGGGAATATTGAAAATAGAATTACAAATAGATATATGGCAGAAAAGAAGATAACTGGAAAAGTCCAGCTCAGGAGTATATACTTGATATACAAGTTATAGATGTATTACTAGTTAACAAAGTATTTTTGGGTATTTTGATACCACATTGGTTGGTATGAGTTGTCATACAAAGCAACGCAATGAAAGAAATACAAGGGCCTAAAAGGAACTAGTAATAGATGTGGAATCGATTATGACAAGAACATAAATAAAGTGTTATTGTGTTCATTGTCGTATCGAACCAACTAGTCAAGATTTATTTGAAGAACTTAATAATTTGTTATTTTGTTCCAGTCTTTTGTGAGAACAAATGAGATTGTTCAAACTATGATCATATTCCATAATTGATGGATATGTTAATATAAATCATGTTGGTAAAGTAAACATCTATAAGACTAAATGCTAAACGTTGCAAGACGTTGAAGTGTTTCACTTAAATTGTGACACCACCATTTTAGTTCATATCGGAAAGGAAAACATGAAGGAACTCCATATTGATGGACTTCCGGAGTCATTTTATTGACGCTTGTGAGACCTCTTCCAAAAGATGACTAGAATTCCGTTCTTAGGCCAAAGTAGAATGGACGACTAATTTAGTGGAGATTATACATATTGATGTATATAGTCCATTATGTGTAGTCATGTATGGTGGATTAATTTTTCCTTCATAAAATTCTGTCGATGATTTAAGTAGATATGTGAGTATATCTATTTAAAGGGAACAGAGTTTGACATTTTGAATTGGTTCAAAAGGTTGTTAATATGAAGTTAAAATCAATGTAACAAGATAATAAAGTATTTATGATTGGATCATAAAGGATAAAGTTTGAGTTACAAGTTTAGCAAAACATCTGAGAAGTTGCAGAATTGTTCTACAACTTATACTTCTCGAATACCCCACATTAGATTGGAGTATTCAAAAGACAAAATCAAACCCTGTTTGACATGGTAAGATTAATAAAAATGCCATTATAATTTTGTAGTTTATACATTAGTGACAACCGTTTTTCCCACTGAAAAGAGCACCATCATGATCCGCTGAAATTGACAACATATAAGATATGGTTTGGGTAGTGACCCGAATTGTCACTTTCTTAAGTTTTGGTATGCATAGCATGTGTAAAATGTTTACAACCAAAATAGGATAAATATATGTTTATAAGGTTATCCCAAATAAAACATTGGGTATTTCTCCTATCACCGAACCAAAAGACAAATGTTGTTTGTCAGAAAGGGTTGATTTCTCGAGAAAGTAGTTCTTGCGAAACAAGTGAGTGGGAGCACAATACAAACTCAACGAGGTTAGAGAATCTTCGTTATCATGTCAAGAGTAGCGCAACACTGGAAGTTGTTCCGGGGTTTACTATTTTGACTAAGTAGAAGACATTACAAATGTTGTAGATACTTCAAATGAGTTTGCGAACTGTACCAGTAAAGTCCAAAAACTTTGTACTTAGAACAACTTGTGGTTTAAGTGTAAAGTGTTGTTTTGACAACAAAAGGACCTGAACCTTATAAAGGAAGCAAATGATGGGCCCTGGCTTCGTAAAATTGACTATGAGTCATTATATCCGCCATAGTATCCTTGTATGAATATCAAGTATGTGACTTGGTAGTCCTTTCGATAGGCATGATGCCTAACGATAGCAAAAGGGTCTATATAGCGACAAAGACATGGATTTTACATGTTATTAAAATTGTACTTATCGAAAAGTTGTTTTCGACGAAGTTCAAAGAGTTAACTACTACAAGATTTTGATCTTCCGTAGTGATGCTTTAGTCTTTGCGGATAGTTCTAGCAAAAGGTTACATATTATGATATGGCAGTTGAATAACAAAACCAACTCTCCTCTCAAGGAAGTTTTATCAAGGATGTGTACTTGACACAGTCTGAGAGTTTTGTAAAATTCAAAAAGGTTGCTAGAAAGGTATGCACACTTCAATGGTTGAAGTGAGCATAACGAAGTTGAAATCTTTACCTTAATGAAGTTATCAAAAGAGTTTGATTCCATCATGAACGATAAAGATACTTGTAAAGTTACAAGAAATTAAGTGGGAGCGCTATGACATATTTCCAATACTTTATGTAGATGACATATGGTTAATTGGAAAATATGTATTTTAAATTAACATGGTTAAGATTTTCATATTGATGAAAGGCTTAGAAGATATTGGGCATCGATATCTATAAAAGATGGATTGAAGCGCCTGATATGATTGAAGCCAAATTACATAGATGAAATATTGAAGTAAGTCAATATAAAATTGATAAGAAGGAGTTCTTGTCACATGGAAAATAATTGAGCAAGATTCATGTGTTTTGACACATGATGAGCATCATTGAAATTGAGATTTCTAAGTCATGTTTCCATGCTATGTACACAACCAGATGAGTCCTATGCTATAAAATGTTATAGTAGGATAATTCATATGATGATTAGACAACAGTGAGAGAGATCCTTGTGTCATTTTAGAAATGCTAAGGATATGTTTTCCTATATAGTAATGACAAAATATTAGTTGTAATATGTTACACTAATAAGTCTTGTCATTTATTAAAGTAATTTTATCTCAATTAAAATATGTGATGAACGGTAGCACAATAGGATGGAAGAAAGTTCCATGCTGGATTTGAAAGAGTTTCAAAATTAAAATATTGTGACAGATACTACAACAAAGGCTAAAGTATATCGTTGTGTTGACAACTGATAATAAGCGTATTTTGTGTCAAGGAGTTCTTTATTGAACTTGGTGAATTTCCAAGAATGCTGAAACTATGAAGCTACATTTTCACAATGTTAGTAACATCAGTTTAAGCTGAGGAATTAAGGTATCACCGGAACTTGGTGAGTTTCCAAGAATGCTAACACTATGAAGCTACATTTTCACAATGTTAGTGACATCAGTTTAAGCTGAGGAATTAAGTTTTCACCAATTGACCATATATATACAAAGCCATCTCATTAGAGAATGAGTGATGCGTGTAGACGCAAAGAACATGCAAATACAATAGGACCTGAACAGTTCAGATCTTTTTGATAATGTTTACCACATGCGAAGCATGGTAATAACACTGGTACGCCATATGTGTTAAGTGCTTACAGACTAGATTATTGACTCTAGTGCAAGTGGGAGACTGAAGGGAATATGCCCGAGAGGCAATAATAAAATGGTTATTATCTTATTCCTTGTTTATGATGAATGTTTATTTCTCATGCTAGAATTGTATTAACCGGAAACGTTGATACATGTGTGCTTAATAAACAAACAATGGTTCCTAGTAAAGCCTCTCTTTTAACTAGCTCGTTGATTAATAGATGATCAAGGTTTCCTGATCATGAACATCGGATGTTATTAATAACGGGGTCATGTCATTAGAAGAATGATGTGATGAACATATACCCAAAGAGAATATAGCAATGCGATCAAGTCATTTAGTTTACATTGTTATATCAAACACACGAAGTAACTTATTCCTTATACCATGAGATCATGTCAATCACTGATACCGGAAGAGTGCTTTGATGGCATCAAACGTCACACCGTAACAGGGTGACTATAAAGGTGTCATTGAGTATTCGGAAAGTATTAGTTGAGGATCATGGATCAAGAGTGGGATTTGTCCATCCAAATGACGGAGAGATATACTCTGGGCCCTCTCGGTGATATCACATCGAAACCGCTTGCAAGCACGTGATATGATCACAAGGATGTTATATCACGGGAACGAGAAAAGAGTACTTGTCGGTAACGAGATTGAACAAGGTATGGTTGATACCAATGATCGAATCTCGGACAAGTAAAATATCGCGAGACAAAGGGAATAGTTCACGGCGTTGTTGGTTCACACGATCACGAGAGTCATCGTTGAATATATAGGAGTCATCACGGATCTCCAGATCCCGCTGTTGATTATTGATCGGAGAGGAGTCTCGATCATGTCTATCTTATTCGCGAACCGTAGGGTGACACACTTAAGGTTCGATGACGCGTTTGAGAGGATACGGAATATCGAAGAATATTTTGGACAGCACCGAAATTGTTTCGGGGAAAATTGAAATAGTTCAAGGGGTTTTTCATCGAATGGTTGTTAATAGAATTAACAAATGATTCGAGGTACTATATGCAAAAGTTTGTTAATAGAATTAACAAATGCTGAAATAAAGAAATAAAAAGGTTTTATTTATTTATTAAAAGAAAACCTTTGGATTTTCCAAGTGGAAAATTAAGGGAACATGAGTGGGTGTGAGTGGAGCTTCCACTCACATGAAGAGGGAAGAGGTGGGGGCACACCATGGCTGGCCGCACCCCCCTCTTGGGCTGCCTCCCCCTCCCCTATAAAAGGAGGGTGAGAGCTCCTCTTCTCCACACACTTGGCCACTTCCCTTTCCCTCCACCCGCTGCTCCATTTCATGGTCTCCGGCTTGGCGAAGCCCTGACCGTGGGATTCTTCACCACCACCACGTCGTCGTGCTGCTGGAGTTCCGAGGGATTCTCTACTTCCGCGCCCCGCTGGAACGAGGGAACGGAGGTCGTCATCAACCGTACGTGTGACCGATCACGGATGCACCGCCGGATTGCGGTGCCATCTTCTCGCTATCGGGATCGGTGTGAGTACGACTACGCCAACAACGAGATTTGATCTCGTACCACTTTGAGTCTTCGAGGGTATGTGTTCTCCTTAACCCTCTTGTTGCCCGTTGCACTTCGTCTCATAGATTAGATCTTGGCCTTTCGGGTATCTCTCGCGTAGGAAAATTTTTGTTTTCTATGCTACGTTCCCCTTCACTGGTCATCCTTTTCTTTTTCCCTTCCTCTCTCCTGCCCCTGGACATTGGCTTTTAGTATCACAACATCCTAGACATGGTCTACCAGATCCATTCCCTCTCTATCTCTACCACCAACCATTGGACAGGGAGTGATCACCACCCCATTTTCTCAGTCCACCTCCACAGTGCATCCCCGAAGAAACCATCGCGCCAGGAGGCTTCCCTCTCACCCCGTGACCCCCTGGTGAAGCCTATTCTCTTCCCCTTTTCCCTTTCCTCCATTTCTATGAGCTGGACATGGTGCTCTGGTCGCCCTCGCCACGTCTCTCGTGTTCCAACGCGTGGGCGACATGCCAAGCTTTGCGGCCTTGTCTACTAGCTCCATGAACGCTCCTAGATCACTCCCGTGCCTCCCGTTGCCTGCCACTCGCCCTCCTTCCTCTTCTACCACCTGACAAACACCTGCGGTATTGGACCGCGTCTCCCCACTCCTGCCCTCCTCGGTGGATCTCCGTCGTGCTTGTATCTCACCGGAGGTCCTCCTCCTCGTACCTGAGCCTGTAGACATCCTCTCCTACTCCCTAGCAGCCCTCACACGAGCCACCATGTCCGCCGTACGGACATGCGCACCGAGCTCCGGCGCCAGGCCTCCCCAAGCCACCTCCTAGCTATCCAACATGCACCACGAGCCCAAATAATCTTCAATCGAACACCAATGCCGGGATCCCCAACTGTTTCCCTCCCAATCGTTGGGATCGAGCTCGACCTCACCGCGGACGGCCTCCTCGTCGAGCCACCGTTGCAGATCCTCTCCGCCCTTGCCGTGTGCTTCGTTCCCTATCCCTTGGCCACTCTAAACTTTTGCCCTTTCTAATTTTGAGGTATACCCTCTGCAGGTGTGCTCCCGACGGCGCCCTTGGTTGCCGACCGCCGCACCTCGTCACAGAGGCCCTTCCGGCCATCCCCTGCAAGCGAGAGTGGGGTTTCCAACTCGTCATCGCCTTCTGAGCCTCCTCGATCTAGATCCGCTTCCCGGTGACCTCCACAGCCACCGGCGGCGAGCCCTCGCTCTCCGAACAGCGGACAGAGCGGACTCCTCCGTGTTCCTTGGTCGTCGCCGGCGGGTGGAGGCGTGGCCCGACGCCTGCCGTCGGATCCGCATCTGACGGTTCCTTTTGAATGCGTGACCATCTAATCTCCACCGTCGACGGCCGATCGAACGGCAACTTAACGCTTCAACTCGCGCACGCTCGCTCGCAGGCCGGCCTGGCTCACGCGGCCCGTTTCCCTCACAGATCCGGCCTGCTTATGTTTTTCTGCAGGTGGTTATTTCTTTTCCCTGCAGCTCTGTTTTCCCATGTTTGCTTTAATTCGAAATAAAAATGTTAACCAGTGAATCTTGCCAAACTAAAAAATCACAGTACTAGATCTACAAATTCTTAACCACATCCAACTTGTAGATCTGGGTTTTGTGATTTATTTTAGGAGAAATAAAATAAATGGCAGAGACACTCATTAACACCATTTCTTTTATAACTTGGGTTTTAAGTATCCAAATCATGTAAACTCAACTGTTCTGAGTAGCCCTTGCAAATGTCTATCTGTGGCATTTTACCTTGTGTTGACTTGAGTTGTGGTGTGAAAATGACATGCATGTTAATTGTAGACCAGAAAGCACTTCTGTGAATTTTTTAATTTTATTGGTGATGAGTGAATCCAATTGTGTTGGTTTTCTAGTGACTAGGAGCACCTTATACTAGATTTTCATGATTTTAGGAGTTATAGAACAGGATTGGTGCAATATTTAGAGTTTAGCCATTTTCTGCATATTATTGCTATGCCTTTATTAAATTGTGTGTTATATTGTTTTTGTTATAAAAGTGATTCCTAGCATGTGTAAGGTATTAATACATAATTGAGATGTGTTTTGAGTTATTCATTAGCATGATAGGGTTTGGGTGTGGAAAATCATGGTTGTTATGGTTTTATTCTCATAGGGTATTTTTCCTAGTAATAATAGGTTATACTATGTTATTCTTCATATTGTTATGATGAGTTGAGTAAATGCTTTAGTATTGTTATCTATAGAATAGCTACTGTTATTATAGCATATTATAATTGCTTGCATGCTTGAGTGAACTCTAGATCAAATTGTCATGCATGATAGTTTTAGGTGATTTTCTGCCATAATTAGTTATTTGCATGCTTTATTTTTTAGGCATTGATTAGATTGTTATTTTGATATTACTAGCATGTTTAGGTGTTGTTTTCTCTGTACTTGGATGCTATCTTACAGATCCATCATGTTAGAATAAATCTTGTTTGATGATCTCTTATAGTTATGCATGTCTCCTTGCCTAAATAGCCCCTTTTCATGTCTAGTTTTAACAGTTGGTTTGCTTCATGATTATTTTCATGCATTGAGTGATTCCATGAAATTTTTGGTATTGTTTTGTCTCTATTATTAGGTTTCTTAGCTACTGTTTATATTAGTTCTCCATGTTTAGAAAAGCATGTGTTACTATGGGCTTGTAGTATTGCTTGATAATATTTTCCTATGCATGTGTATGTGTTCCTAGGTTGTTTTCTTGTTATTTTGCTCATCCTAATTAATGACCAGAGAGTCATTTGACCTTATTTGAGCATGATATGAGAGTGGCACACCCACTGAACTCATGCCATTTTGGTTGAGGATCCATAACATCAATTCTAGTGTTATTCGTGTGTATTGTCTGTGCCTGTTTTGCTTGATGGTGTGCACCCTAGTAATTTTGTTTGTGAGTGTACTTGTTTGATGAAATGCTTTCTGTATGTTTACTTTTTGTAAAGTGCTTGCCTTTTTTTTGGTTCTGATTGGGTAATTCCTTTTTGTGTTTACGACGTTAGATAACGAAGACGGTATTATTTCCCGGAGAGGTTTTTATTGCAACTCTTGTTTATTTCAATAACAAGACCAAGACCAGTGCCAAGGCAAGCCATTCTTAATGCTTGCTGTTTTTTTACTTATCATTATCTATCATGCATGTTTTACTTCTAAATTTTTACAAAAGTTTGATTAAAAAAACTATTCTTTTAAGTGGACTATACCACTATCTGTTTTATGTATCTAATCTGCTATATCCACTATATAATCTTGGTGTTACCAAGCCCTTTAGACATTTTAGTATAATAACTTAAACAACTTAAGTCCCCTAGTGGACATTTTAACTTGATGTTTTTGGAAAGCAAAAGCTTGGAAAAAACCCGAGGAAAGGTGGGACCTTGTCCGAGGGAGGTTTGTGAAGAAGGAAATGTTTTCGTCTTGTTTTCCAAAAAAATGACACATAACCTAGTCTTCGCCGGACAACCAAGCCGTGCTGCCACATTACCCCAATATGGGAACGGGGTTTAGCTAATTGCTTGTCGATGTTAGTCCGTGTCTACCTCAAAGTGCTATAGGGGTTAGAGTCCCCCGAACCGAATTGTCGCCAGGAGGGAGAAACGGGACATTCACAGTGTGGGATTAAGTTCACTACCGTTTGCAGCAATTGGGTCTCCTGCCATGGCGGTGTGTTGTCAGGGGAAACCGGATCGATACGGCTGACTCACTCGGTGCCGGGGAGAACAAACCCAGTTGAAGAGGTAGTCATTTACTAGCACTGACATAGTGGATGGTTAGAACCGGTTATCCGATGTTTGCATACTGTCTCGGACAGTCCGTGGTTGTTCACGGTGGATGTACTGGATCTTGTGGATTGTGTACACCTCTACAGAGTAAAACTATTCATAATAGGCGCGTCCTCGGATATGGAAAGTTGAATGGCCATGTAGCTAGCATTGTGTCAATGTTTTCAAAAAGCTGGAAAAGTGTTTTGGAATTGTACCTGGGAGGTACGTTGAAAGGGAAGGATTGTACCTTTGAGGTACCGGATAAATGATGATCTTAAAGATGTGTTTTTCCAAGAAGTTTTGCAAAGAGAAATGTTTTCTTTATCTAGAATGTTTTATCAAAACCTTGTGGACATGCTTTATCTACAAGAGAAATGAAATATCTTTTGAAGTATCTTGTTCAACAAAGGAGAATAAAACTTGTGCAACTATGATGAGTCTTAAATTCGTCATGGCTAGTTGAACCTTAATTACAGCCTTCCTACCACCTATATATATGTATACTTGCATGTTTAGCTTTCATTTGGGGTGTCTTGTGGAGTACATTCAAAGGTACTCACATTGGTTTTGTCCCTGGCTATTGTCTTAGTCAGACTTTGAGCACAAACCCGGAGAACCTGAAGAAGATGGTGCCGTTGACGGCTATGCGAACTAGGAACGTCTCCGGGTCAGTAGCCTGTAGGTAGTCAAGGCGTGACTTGGGTTTACCACGAGTGTGTTTTGTAGTCTTCCGTTGTTTTTAGTGTGTGTTCCTGCCCTGCGTGGCAGTTGTTTTCAACTGCGTCAAGTGACCAGTTGTGTAAGCCGTGTATTCGTGTAGTGGATATTGTAATCTGCAATGCCAACTCGAGTATGTTGTTCACGACTAACTGATCATGGGATCGTGAATGTATGCATACTGGAGGTCTCGGACTACTAGTCTGGGGTCCCCACAGTGGCGCGGGTCCCCCTGGCCGCGCCACCTAGGGGTGTGGGCCCCCTATCCACCTCCAGGCATCGCCCTTTCGCCCATATATACTCTTCTATGCATAAACCCTAGGATAATCGACCTTTTCTGCAAAATACATCCGTAGCTTCGCCGCGGCCACCAACAAGTTTCGGGGGACATATCTCTGTTCTGGCACCCTGCCGGGACGGGAAAGTGCCCCAGGAAGCCATCACCTTCGAATCCACCGCCATCTCCATCGCCGTTGCTGTCTCCTATGATGAGGAGTGAGTAGTTCTCCCCCGGGGCTGAGGGCTCTACCGGTAGCTATGTGGTTCATCTCTCTCTCCCATGGTGTGATCTTTATGTGATCATGAGCTTTGTAATCTAGTTGAATATGTAGATTGATCTTCATCTGTTATGCTATTCAAGTGGTTTTGTTATCTCTGTAAACACTTTGATCACGGGGTAAAGGTGACAGTGTGTGCTCCGTGTGGTTTAGCATGATATTTATATCTTGTGTTGGAAGGTGAACCTATGAAATTGCGGTGTTTGTTTAGTACTAATTTATGGCGCTCGTAGTGACATTGGGGTGCCTAGAGAGGAAATATAGACTTGAGGAGTGTTGTTAAAGCCCTATGCAATGATTAGAGTTCGTTATTCGACCGGAGAGTGGTTCAGAGTAGCACAGTGAAGAAATGATATTTACGCATTCAATTATGTTTTCATTTTTGAGAGTGTCCTCTAGTGAAAGTAGGAGCCCTAGGCCTTATTTCCAAGCATTGAAACACCATTTTCCGCCTGTTCTGCTACATGTTTGCTTGCTTCCATATTTATTTCAGATTGTTATTATCACTTATAATTATCCATACTTCTTGTATTTTACTCTCTCTTCGCCGAACTAGTGCACCTATATACCTGAAAAGTATATTGGGTGTGTTGGTGACACAAGAGACTTCTTGTATCTTGATTGCAGGGTTGCTTGAGAGGGATATCTTTGACCTCTACCTCCCTGGGTTCGATAAACCTTGGGTGATCCACTTAAGGGAAACTTGCTGATGTTCTACAAACCTCTGCAAATGGAGGCCCAACACTGTCTACAAGAATAGAAGCGTGCGTAGACATCAAGAAGCGGTTTTGATTTGCACCCGGATGATCAACACATGGATCCTCCAAAGAGTTCCGGGAGGGATAATATTATGACTCTATTTTTTCGAGAGGGCTGGATTTATCGTGAAATATTTGTAATGCTCCGGATGGGGAGAATAAATAAAAAATTGTAATATATTTATAATTTAGCAGAACTACGTTCCATTACATGATGATTATATAAAATAAAGGAGTTGTAAACATGAAAAATAACCTAATATCCCTTGTTCCACAACATAAGACGTTTTAGCAAGCTAAAACAACTTCATAGAGTGTCTTATATTGTAGAACAGGGGAGTATATACTAGCTGGTCGATATATCTCGGACGATTAATATCATCGTGTTTGCTCTTGATCACCCTAACCAAAATAGTAAATAGTCTTCAAAGTCGTCAGAAATACATACGAATATCATCATTGAACCTTTTGACGCAGAGAATGATCACCGATCCGGTTCAAATGCCACCTTTGCGAGCAAATTCATTACATGTTCCTTCTTCAGGATAATCTGCCTCTTTCAACTTTATAACATTTTCGTAAGACGAGGTTAAATGGTTCCATCAATAAAGAGAGTCGACCTGATGAGGGGATGTTGAAGTGTTTATGAAAATCAGTTCTAATTTTATGCAAAATTTGAAGAGAAATATTAGTGACGTTGTAAGTATGGTTAATGTGAATTGACAGATGCATTTGTTTTAGTCTATGACTTACTAGTGTAGTACACCTAGTGTTTTTCTCCATGAGTTTGTGGACAATAATATAGCTGATTCATTCATAGTGCTTCCTAGAAAAAGCAACAACTCTAAAAATTTGGCATCCGAGAGTTCCAATGATGGAGGTTTCTCAAACAATTCAGGATATCATCACGTCCTAAAAATTCAGCATGACACCACCACATTTTCAGTTAATAGAAGTGAAGTATATGTATGAGGTTCTATATGATCAAACTATCAAATCACAACAAACATCAAATAAAGATCTGCTATTGATTGTTCAGTTTGTTAATTACCTTATATGGAAAGCGGATACCAAAACACATTGACTTGGTCCTCGACATCGTACATTAAAAGTTAGTAATATATCAGCATATACATGTCAACAGATAATTTACTTCGCATATAGGCTATACAACCTGGCTCATTAATCATATTCTCTTCATTTTTTGAGCCAAATATAGTAGTTGTCGTCCAGCTCCCAGATTTGTTCAACTGTGGGGCGCGGGGAGGTTCCGCCTCCTTCCTCGATCATGAACCAAAGTGAAGAAGCACATGGACACAATGTTTTTACCTAGGATCAGGCCATCGCGAGATGGATCCATACATCATGCATGTATCGAATTATATGTTGGTATGAGGGTTTACACGGTGACAATGGGGTGGGTGTCCCCCGGGACAAGGGTGATTCCTCGGGGCCGTCCTCTGGTATGGCTGTCCTTTTTTTCTCTTCCTTCTTTCCTCTTGATGCGTGTAGATTGTACGCTCGTTGGGAGACCCCAAGAGAAATGTATGAAGAACACAGTAGCAAGTTTCCCTCCGAAAGAAAAAAGTTTGAATCGACCAGTAGGAGAAACAAATCACTTCCGAAGGTTGTTGGTAGCTGATGTTGGCAGGGCACACTACCGGTTCAGCAACAACGTGGAACCTACACAACACAATCAAATTACTTTGCCCCAACGAAGCAGTGAGGTTGTCAATTTCACCGGTTTTACTGAAACAAAGTATTATACGTATAGTGTGGAAAGTAGTACTTATTTGCAGTAGATGAAAGAGAACAATGATGGTGGTATAAAAATAGTAATTGCAGTAGGAAAACAACGGTTGTAGAGGTTGTATTATATCAGTATAAAAAATGGACCGGGGTCCACAGTTCACTAGAGGTGTCTCTTTAAAACAGATAAATAACATGCTGGGTAAACAAATTACAGCTGGGCATTTGACAGATATAAAGGCTGCACCGTAGTGCATATGCATGACATGATGATTACTATGTGATTCATGCAGGCATTACAACAATATTCATAGAACTTATCCAACTGCATCTATATAGTGTCATTTTTCTCAATTCGGAACAAGATTAGTATCCTCACAACGCTACAAAACTTTTGTTAATATTATGGAAGCAACTTCAAGATAAGTACCATAGATAGAGAAGTCGTCCATGAATACCTCCACAATTTCCTCGCAAAAACCATGAAAGATAGCAGACATACATGTTTGAAAAGTAGCAGGAGAATTACATAAACCTAAAGGCATATGTCTATAAGCATAAGTACCATAAGGACAAGTGAAATTGGTTTTCTCTTGGTCTTTCTTTTTAACATGGATTTGAGACAAACCAAAATAACCATCCAAATAGCAAAAGTGAGTGCTTTAGACAACCTCTCTAGTATTTTATCAATAAAAGGCAAAGTATAATGATCCTTCTTAGTAGATTTATTCAATTTTCTAAAACCAATGCACAATCTATATCCTACTACAATTCTTTGAGGAATAAGTTCATTTCTATCATTAGGAACAACGTTCATACCTCCTTTCTTGGGAACACAATGGACATGACTAACCCATCTTCTATCAGCAATAGGATAAATGATACATGCCTCGAGAAGCTTTAATATTTCACTTCTAACCACTTATTTCATCTTTGGATTTAAAGTACATTGATGATCAACCACATGCTTGGCATCAGGCTCAAGATTAATTGAATGCTGACATAGAACAGTGTTAATACCTTTAAGATCATACAAAGTATAACCCATAGCTTTGCGCTGTTTTTGGAGTGTTTCCAATAAATGTGCTTCCTCATACTCTCAAAGGTTAGCTTTGACAATAACAGGATATATCTTCTTTTTATCTAAATAAGCATAATTAAGTATGTTAGGAAGAACTTTCAGAACAAACACTGGGTCTCCCTTAGGTGGTAAAGGTGGCCCTAAATATTCAACAGAAAAATTGTGTTTTATAATAGCAGGTTGGTCGAGGAAAATATCCTCCATTTCTTTTCTTTCATGCATATACATATCATTCTCATGTTCTTCCATAAATTGCTGCAAAGCATCATCGGGTGGAATAGCAATAGAGGCAATTCTTTCAATAGCTAGATCTTCATTAGGTAATTCTTTATGATGATGTTGTCTAGAAATCTTACTAAAATTGAATTCATAATGTTCATTGCAAATTTAACACACACTTTATCTTTCTTACAATCAATAACAGCACACACAGGTATTAAGGAAAGGTCTGCCAGATATAATAGGACAAACTTTATCTTCAACTGAACCAAGTATTAGAAATTCAGCGGGGTATTTTACCTTACCACAAAGAACTTCAACATCTCTTACAACACCCATTGGTGAAATAGTCTTTCTATTGGTAAGCTGAATAGTAACATCAATGTCTTCAATTTCACACGGAGAAATTTCATTCGTTATTTCTTAATAGAGAGAAAAGGGTATGGCATTTTCACTTGATCCCAAATCGCAAAGTCCATAATAATTATGTTCAGCTAATTTGACAGAAATAAGTGGTGTGCCAACAACATGTCTATGATATTTATGAGGTGCCACTAAGTTAGAGGCACCCTCACAGAAATATATATCATTGACATCAATATTTTCAGCAAAAAGATCTTTAACCATAGTAACCATAGGTTCCACAATTATTTGATCTTCGGGTTCAATAACTTTCTTACAACTTTTGTTCACATTATCATTGGTTTGTTCTTTTACTCTAATATCAATAGTGCTAACAAGTATTTCACTACTATAGAATTGTTTCTCTTTAATGTTATCCTTATAAGGTTCATGATACTTTTCCCACTTCACTTTAGTAATACTAACATGAGAGGCAAAGGTTTTGCAAAGTTCAACAATTACTTGAGAATCGAGCCCATATTTAGCACTAAGCATATTAACATTTTCAGTTTCAAAAAAAAGACTTAATGCAATCATATTCATAGTTTATATCTGGCTCTTTACCTTTTTGCATCTCCCAATCTTCAATATTACGTTGAATTCTTTCAAAAAGATCCCATTTAGCATCAATCTTTGTAATATCCCAACGTTTAGGAACTCATGGGGGGGGGGGTAGAGTATTAATTTGTGCATCTGCATGCATGTGTTTGCAAAATCTGAATAATTTTTTCGCAAAGTTAAAACCCCGGAGTGAATAAGGTTCCACCAAGTAACTGATGCTTAGATAGAAGTTGTTACTGGCAGTTGATGGAATTTCGACATGACCTCCGGGTTATATTTGAAATTGAGATACAAGAGTTTGAATGATTTGAACTTAGGAAAATTAGAATTTGAGTTTGAATTGCAATTGAGTTTGAAATCAAATTGTTAGACAAAATTATATATTAAGTATAAATAATTAGACTCATAATTGATATAGCAAATATTGAATTATTCCTAAATATTAACAAGTATAAATATATAAAAACAATTACACTTTATTGATAATACAAAAGATACAATGTCTTTACAATGGGATCAAAAAATAGATAAATTACAACCATTATACGAATGAGCTATTACAAGGTATTAAAACCTAGAACTAAACCTATCTAATCCATTGCATCTAAATTCTTCAACTCCTGCAAATCAAAAACACTAAACCAAAACAGAATGGTTAGGGGTGGGGGGGGGTAGTACCCTCAGGTTGTCAGTGAATTGCACTGATTAAATCATCACATGGATTAAAGCCAAATAGGTAGTATCTGTTCTGTTAAGTTTAGCCTCAGACCAACATCATGGGCAAGGGTCAGGAATTACAACTGGCATCATAAGAAAAATACCAGATATGATAAGACCAGCCGAGTGCCTGGGAAATATCTTTTCACTCAGCAAGCAGGCACACAGCACAGTCATACATAAGCACACAGCACACTCAGGCACCAGCTTTTGTGTTGTCAAAACACCACTTGGGTTATAAAAACCCCAACAGCCGTAAGAGGGGGGAACACACCTCACTTTCCCCTGCTCAAGCACACAAGAACAGGAGAAGAACATCACCAAATCAATCACTCCACTGAATACTGGAGCAAGTGATTGCAAGCCTGCAATCAAGCATACAAGGCCAGGGTACCAGGAAGAAAAAGGAGATAATCAAGCAATCCTGAAGCACCAAAATCCACCAACCATTTTGATCATCACCTTAGGTGAATATTCTTGGTACCCTCTAAGCCATTCACTGGCTAGTTGCACAAAGGGCCGGCTCTATGATTTCGAGGGCCCCGATGCGAACCCGACTAGTGGGCCCAATAGAGAGAAAAATCCAATTTGATACATGAAAATATAAAATTGCTATAAAATCATAAAACTAATATTTTTTACTAGAATCAAGCATATGTTATTTTCCATGTCTTTGTTCCAGACTATCATGGAAGTTACAACGCACAAAAAACATATAGAAATAGCATGCTAACCTCCAGCGATCATGTGAAACGAGACCTTCGTGCATTTGTTGACGCAAAATCATCAATGAGAGTGTCAAGATCAATACTATCCAACATATTCTTCTCAATGCAGCACATGGCCAATCCATTCAATCTTTCTTGAGACATCGTTGACCTCAAATAATTTTTCAATAGTTTCAGTTTTGAGAAACTCCTTTCAGCTGATGCAACAGTCACAGGTATGGTCAACAGGATACGATAAGCAATTGAGACATTTAGATAACAATCCGCATCTCTAACAAACTCAAATATCTGATCCGCTGACATGAATGTGTTTGGCAATGTCATCTGCAATACTTTTAGTTCAGAAATGAAATCATCTAGATCGACATCTGCTGACTTACCATGAGTGAATTTTTTGACAAAATTAGTGCAACATCTTCTTAGATCATTATCACCCAAGGACTTCAACTCTTTCGAGTTGAACAAGAAGCCAAATATGCTTCCAAATGTCTTCAGTTCCTCAAATCTAGTAGTTAGGGAAGCAATTGCAACATCAATCATCACCAAAAAGTATTTAACTCTAAATGATTCCACCTCACTTGCTTGTGTTTCTTCATTCTGGTTATTTTCTTCATTGCCACTAATTTCATCAAACTGTCTTTTTCTGGTAGTACGTCTCTTGATAGGAAATAAAGGCTGTACACCCATGTCAATTGCAATAGATCTCGCAATATCCAGACTAGTTGCAAAACCGTCATTTCTGTACTTCTTAAAATATGAGATGGCACCTTCAATCTATTTAAGAGTAACATCAATGCACACAAACTTAGACTGTAACTTCTTACTCACCATGTTTACAGTGAACAAAATGTCATGCCAAATGACCATGCCAAGTAAAAATTCAAATTTCTCAAGCGCGCTAGCCAAAGATTTTGCGTCACTCTTGGTCTTGGCGTCATCGGTAGAAGTTCTCTTCAATTCCAGTAATGCTTTCCTTAACTCGGGTGATTGATATCTGATAGCATGAACACTCTTTATTCGACTCTCCCATCGAGTGTTACACAAAGACTTAACGGTCATTTTTGGAACATGATCAAGCAATAGCTGCCATCTTTTAGTAGAGCTTGAAAATAATATATAAATTCTTTGCACAACACCAAAGAAGGTAATAGCTTTACCGCAAGATTTTGCCATATCACTAAGAGTAAGGTTTAGGCTATGACAAGCGCATGGCATGAATAATGCTCTTAGATTAGTTTCAAGTAATCTGGTCTGTACCCCTTGGTGTTTTCCCTTCATGTTCGAACCATTGTCATACCCTTGACCACGAACATCTTGAACATCCAAACCAATAGATTTAAGTGAATCTATTAACACATTATAAAGTCCAAGTCCGGATGTATCATCCACCTTCAAGAACTCCAAAAAAAACTCCTCTATTTTTGTAGTAGTACTTGACATGTTTACGCACCTCACAATTAGAGTCATTTGTTCTTGATGGCTCACGTCAGGTGTACAGTCCAAGATGACAGAGAAATACCTTGCATCCTTAATTATCCTCAAGAGAGAATATTTAACAGTGTGACCAAGAAGAGAAATTAACTCATTTTGAATATTATGGCCAAGATAATGATGATGGATTTCACTATTCTTAATGCGCCGAAGATGCTCTTGCATTACAGGATCAAATTCTGCCATCATTTCAATTACTCCCAAAAAATTTCCGTTGTTATCTTGATATAATTTCTCATTGGATCCTCGAAAAGCCAGACTATGTTTAGCAAGAAATTTCACAGCAGCAACAATTCGAATTAAAACAAGTCTCCATCGCTCCTTCTCCCTTGCAATCTCCTGTTGCAAGTCTTTATCAATTGTTTCCTTCTTACTTAGCCTCAGCCGTACCTCATTCCAAGTATTCATGTTAGTGATATGCTCAACACTATTCTCGTGCAATTTGAGCTTCTCACTAAGATGTCTCCAATCCTTCAATCCCTCATATGCTAGCAGACTTTTGCTTTTTCCAGATTTAAACAATTTGCAACAGAAGCAGTAGACTTTATTCACGTGTTTAGAGTACACTAACCACCTCCGGTCACTGAACTCGCCATTCCTTAACTTTCTTGTGTAGTAATCATATGAAAAATGCCTGCCACTAATTTCATCTTCGGGAAACTCAAGATTGTATTCCCTTATAGGTCCTTTTTCAATGAGAATATCTCTTGATTTATTGTCAAGAATATTCCAAGTTCTAGGATCATATATATCAAAAGAAGAAGCCTGCTCATCTGCATTTCCAAGATTCTCATGGTCACTAAAATTTTCTGTGTGCTGATCGACATCATTTTCCGCAGCATTATTTTCCTCGACATGATTTTCCTCAACGGCATTCACAGTATCATCGTGTTGTTCTTCACCATTTGTGATATACAATTGCTCTGAATTTGTAGCAGCATGAGTCCTCAAGACAAATTTATTCATAGAGCCTTCCTGAGATTTAATCAACTTGTCTACTCTTTTCTTGTTGTTTCTTTTCTCGCAGCCAGATAGATGTTTTTTAGGTAACATGATTATCCTGCAAGACGAATACAGTATCATATATTGAAGATGTTCTATTTTTAGATGAGAAGTTTCAGAATTGAGACCACTGAAAATATATCCGCCTATAGATTAGGATTTATGAATAGATTGATCTGAGAATTATTACCTTCTGAATGACGATCTTGATCAGTTGATCACTTTCCTGAATTCTTGCCGATTTAATCCCCAAACTCAGCTACAGGGTCGGTGCGGTGCGCTGGTCGGCGTCCGGCGGCGTGCTGCTGTGTCGATGCGTTTCCGTGTTCCTGTGTCCGTGCGTCTCCCTGAATTGAGGAGAACGACAAGGCAACGTGTGTGTTGCCTGGGCTTGGCTGGTAGGCCCTAGTGGTGGTTGTGTGCAGCGTGCTTGGCTGCTTGCTGGGTGGGCTCAGAGTTACCTGGGCTGGACGTTAGTCATTTTTTTTCACTACTCAGTAATATATATACTGCATATATGCTATGGGCCCCCTTTTAGTCTGGGCCCCAGGCCGTCGCACCTCTTGCACTGGTCCAAAGCCGGCCCTGGTTGCACACAATATGGGTTGGGATGCTAGTACCCTCAGAGAGGCATAGTGATGATATGCTAAACTCATCATTGGGATATATTTATCAAGTTCAGTATCTGTTCTTATTTAGTAAAGGCCTCGGGCTATGCATCATTGGCTTGAGGGCAAAGAAAACATGTGCAAGTATCCGTTCTTAATTTATAAGTCTCAAAGAAGGAAAATAAATCATGTGTAGTGCTATGTTCTTATTATTTGATGCAAAGAAGCATCAGATCCACAAGATATAAAGGTTTTAGCAAAGGGATCTTGAGTCAAATCATCAGCCAAGGTTCACTATATCATGTCACACACACACAGGGTTGCTGGGAACCAGATCGAAAGATCTGATACCTCAGAACCATTGCATCATGACATAAAAACAATAAATGGAAAACAATGGTTGATGGCATATTCTCTGAATAAATATTCAGAGTAACACCTATCAACAAGTAAGCACACCCATAGAACATTGGAAATCATATACATGCTATTAGGATTTATTAGCAGATAGCCAACAAAAAGAGTTTATCACAGGGAGCAACCCAAAGGGTGTCATCTCACAGAAATAGCACTGGGAGTAAATCCCAGATAAGTTCCCACTATCAGCACAAGGACAATAACCAGCAACATCTCACAGTACATAGCAACATAGAGATAACCTAGGAGCACAATAAATCACTAGTTCATCACAGAGCATAGCATGATCTCCACATCCTCCATATCAAATAAACCATAGGGAAAATTCCAAAGCTAATCCAACCATTCACAACTTCACTGAGGGAATCACAGAGAGGCATGGTATGAGCTAGCACGATGGCTAGGCTCCAGAGCAAGGTGGAAGAAGGAGTCAGTGAGAGAGAGAGATGAGGGGGCAGAGAGAGAGAGGAGAGGAGCACTTACAGGTGGTCACCTTCGAGGTGACCACAGCCAGATGGAGAAGCGATCCACAACGGCGAACCGCGGTTGCCTCCGGGAGGCCGTCTCGGCGGTGTCGTCTCCGCAACCTTAGTCTCTTGAGCAGCATCAGCACCTAAGCCACCAGAAGCATCCAGGAATCACCTCGTGGAGCAAAGGTCACCGGCGAGGGGGTGGAGCACCCCGGGTATCCGAAACCTAGGGTTAGGGTTAGGGGTTGTCCACGGGAGGCACAGAGGGAGAAACCCATATCGAAGAGGAGGAAGTAGTAGAGGGCAGGGAGGAGCAGTGATAGCGCTAGGTCACGGCGGCAGGGTTGGCCGGACAGGGGCAGAGTAAATCGCCGGAGAGAGGAGGCGATGAGGAATCGCCTCTGCGTCGCCTCGAGCGGAAGGAAGAGGAGAAGAGGAGAGGGCTCGGGCGTGTGCGGGTCTGGTCGAGCCGGCTCGACCAGACCAGCGGGTTAGGTTCAACCCTAACCCAGGGACCCACCCGTCAGCCCTAGGGGCAGGAGGGTAATTGCCCTAATTATTTAATAAAAGAGTTATAATTTTTTTGTAAAAATAATATATATAATTCTACAAATTCCAATTGATTAGAGTATAAATCTATACCTAATAATAATAATAATAATAATCTCTACCTAATAATAAAGTCAATAAGGCTTCTTGCCAAATTTTCGTCCGTATAGATTTTATTAATTTGCCCTTCCACCGAATATTACGAATCCAAAAGTATCGGCGAATATCTGATAAGTCCGGTCTCGAGGTATACGTGTACGTTACAGTTTCAACAAGCTGGTCGACACCCAAGCGCCTCCGGCCGGCCATGTCCACACATTCTCTAATCAAAAGACCAAGAGAAATTGTACGATGCAGCTCGGAGCTGGCTCTTCAGTTGATTAGTGCTCCCATCACGTGGAAGTTGGTTAGTCATTAGTGCTCCATCGGGAGGAAATCGATTAGTGTTGGTCGTCTTCTGGAGCAAGCGGGAACGCCGGATGATAACTTGGACGGGTAAACAGTGTCATGTGCGATTCGTTGTCGGCGACGAAGGCGCGGCGAGTCACTGGACGAGCCGATAGCGACGCGGGCGTTTCATAGTCGGCAAAAAAGGCGCAGACAATGCTGCTAGAAGTCGATGAAGACGCCGACGAGGCTGGCTGAGCGAGGAGTCGATGGAGACACCGAGTCGCCGACGAGGCTGGCTGAGCCAGGAGTCGATGGAGACGCCGACGAAGCTGGCTGAGGTTGGACGAGACAGGAGAGAGGCATCGGCGACACAAGCGGTGGCGTTAAGGTCAGAGCCAGTGAGCCACGGGTGAGCTCTATTTCCCATTTTGGATGTGGGTTTTCGTGGTTGCTGAAGGAAAGTGTTGGCAATTTAGGTCCATCCAATCACCTTTCTCTCGTTAGATCACTGCCATATCAACCTAATTTTCCACCTTCTAAATAAAATCACCTACAAGGCTACAAGGCTTTCATCGTCCAGAGCTACCTTCACACGTTAATAAGTTAAGGATCGTCGCCCGGCTTTAGAATCTACTCTGCACGCATCGCGTTTACTTTCTGATTTTTGTTTTGAGAAGCTATTCAAAACTAAACGCGTTGTTCTTCATGGTTGTGAGTATTAACTAATTTTTAAAAAACTGTTGCAACACACTGGCACTTCTAGGCCTAAGCAATATTAATCACTCTCAGATTTGAGATATGTTAATCATTTTAGTGATTTCAGTTGTGGTATCAACTGGTACAAACGTACAGTGCAAGGTTATCAATTGTTCTTCATTTCGACAATACATTATCAATTAACTCAAAGGAAAAAATTAACTCTTTGAGAATTTGGTTGTCATTATTTTTTGAATAAAACAACCTTACATTGTTGGAAGCTATGTCACCGACCAAGTGGTAAAAATATACAAACTTTTACATCCATATTTTAGAACATCGTTAATATAAATATAAATTGCTTTTATTTTGTATGTCTCCGTGATGCGGGGTTTTCTCTTCCGTTGCAACGCACGGGCACGTTTGCTAGTAATAATAATCTTTATCTAATAATAAAAGCGTCAAGGCTTCCCTGGTTGATTACTTGGTCGGTCGGTCCATCATGGAAATTATCCACAAAATTGATACAAATTACCCACCACTGCCACCGGTAAGTTATTTCTCTATTTTTCTTGTCCGGGTACAAATCACTTTTTCCCCGTGTCATCTTATTATACACCGATAGAATCCTGCTAGGTTACGTTCTTAATATAGAGCTGGAATCGGTCACATGATTTTTCCTACGAGATATATGGTCCTCCCGGGCAGACGACCATAGGTGGTGTTGGGAAATAAATACCCAACGTGACACCCTCGAAATCGCACGTGTCAGGCGATTGCTATCCTCCTCCATGCAGTGACGAGCGTGAACACGATCTCGGCGCACTCGTCGGCCAAGCGATTGTGTGGCTGGCGAAGTGAAGTGCTCCATGGCCACTAACCGTCCCCTCCCTCTCCTCTAGGACGCACATCACCTCGGGTGGGTGTGTCCGTCTACTCCACGACACACAGCTGGTGGAAGATATAAACATGACAGCAGTGACCGGAAGAACGGCACACAATCTATCGCGCACTGGTGGAAGATACAAACAGGACAGCAGTAGCGACCGGAAGAACGGCACACAATCTATCACGGAGGATCACAACACGCCAACCCGCGCGTATTTATTAAGCTTAGCCGGAATCTGAACGCGCGATTTTGTATGCGCTCGATGACATCCGCGACGACGCGATCCAACTATGTGTTGTTGAATAATTAGGCATAATTTCCACGATTAATTCCAGAATATAAATCATGATGACATCAATTATTAACATGTGAAACTCGAACATACTAGATGCATCAGACAACATGAATAATAGCAACAAGATCTCTCTAAACATGTAAAGTAGACACGTTAAAAAGACAGATCAGGACACAGATTCCGTACCGATCTTTTGTAGTGACGTTGTTGATGACAACGTTGGCGATGACGGGTCGGAGTAGACGACGCTTGAGACGGCGGTACGCGGCACCGCCTGACTTGTTAGGCAGACGAGCCGTCATGGAAGCAGCGAGCAGTCGCGCGAAGCGCTTGCCAAAAACCTAATTCGCCCTCTCCCGTACAGGATCACAAAGGCGACTGGTTTCGGAGACCTGCTCTCCCGTTCACCGGTGGACGCCGGCGCTCGGGATGGAGTAGACTACGGTGGCGGCGCAAGGAACGAGGTGTGGCAAAACTTAGATTGGTTTCGGTATATGTACAGCGCCCACGGTGCGCGTATTTTATAATGCGGTTCAGAAAACCCTAACATGTGCGACGTGGGAGGCCCACACCGCACGTCCGAGTCGGTTGCAGCACGCGATACGGGAGCGACCCGAACCGCCTCAGCTGTGACGCGTCCGTCACGACTACGAAACCGGTTTTCCAAAACAGCAAAATAAACATAAGTATTGTCTCGGCTCGAGCCTCGATTCACGAAACGCGATCGCGACGTGTCGTGTCGGGACGAGCGAGCGGCGGAGGAGGAGGAGTGCGCGAGAGGCTCTCTTGTTCTCACTCACATACAATCCCTACAACACTCCACCTTATAAGGTGGTGTGCAACTCCTCAAACTTCCAATGTGGGACTAAACTTCCCACTCCCACCACTCACTTGTACACATGGGCCATTTTTAGATTTCAGGATTTATCTATTGGGCTACCCACATATGGGCCCAATATTTCAGCACACACATATGTGGGCCAAATATTCCAACAATCCCCCATCAGATCTCAAATGCCCATTTAAAAATTTGCCAATTCTCGCTACTTGTTTATATACCAGTGTTTCAGCAGAGACTGTTAAGTTAAACTTTCGCCTAGAGCCTTAAGCTACATCTATCAGCAACTTGAACAATGGACTATGCCTTGAATTGCAAGTTTTGTGCCAATAGACTTTACTCAAAGTCATAACTAGTACTTGGCTGCCAGTAGCCTACCCCGTGGGTGGAGCATATGCGCCATACTCCGTGGTCTCTTCATGAGTTTACTAGAGATCACCCAAATCTCATAGACTGCGATGTTTACAGTCGGACTCACATAGGTGTGTTCTTTCAAGAATGCTCTGTAGGACAACATCTTTGCTATGAATAGCCAACATAAACACATTAAGGCATGTTGCCAACCTGCCTTACAGCTCTTTGAGAGTTATGCATCATCACTTAGAGAGGGTTTACGAAATACTCTTCTCAGTCAAACCACTAGTTTGTTCTTCCCAGGTCCTAATTCACGGGATCTCCGATCACATAGGTTGGGTTACCACTATGGTGTAACGCTCACGGGTCTCATACCCATATCCCTCGATGCACTATCTATCACATTATGTGATAGTCCCTTTGTAAAGGGATCTGCCAGATTTTTGTCTGTTTGAATATACGTAACAGTAATTACTCCGGAGTTTCTCAATTTCCTGACAGACTTCAAACGTCTTTTGACGTGTCTTGATGACTTCGCATTATCCTTAGAACTGGTCACCTTGGCAATCACCGTTTGATTGTCACATTCATGAGGATAGCCGGTAATGGTTTCTCAACCACCGGCAAGTCCATCAAGAGCTCACGCAGCCATTCTGCCTCAACAGTAGATGTATCTAAAGCAGTAAGTTCTGCTTCCATGGTTGACCTCGTCAATATGGTCTGTTTACAAGACCTCCATGACACTGCGCCACCTCCGAGAAGAAATGCATATCCACTTGTGGCGTAGAGCTCATCTACATCTGAGATCCAGTTGGAGTCACTATATCCCTCAAGCACAGCAGGGTGCCCTGAATAATGAATCCCATAGCTCATGGTACCATTCAGATAACGCATGACCCTTTCAAGTGCATGCCAATGATCATTACCCGGGTTTGACATGATCCTGCTCAATTTGCTCACAGCAAAAGAGATGTCAGGCCTCGTCGCGCTTGCAAGGTACATGAGTGAACCGATTATTTGAGAGTATCTCAATTGATCTTTCGTAATCCTCTTGTTCTTTCGTAGCGTCACACTAGGATCATAAGGTGTTGGAGAATGCTTGCTATCAATAAAGCCGAAACGGCTCAAGATCTTCTCAACATAGTGTGATTGTGTCAACGTAATCCCACTATCATTCTTAATAAGCTTGATGTTCAGAATTACATCAGCTTCTCCCAGATCTTTCATATCAAAACACTTTCATAGAAAAGACTTGACCTCATTGATCACAATTATGCTTGTACCGAAAATCGGTATGTCGTCAACATACAAGCATAATATAACACTATCGCCCCCACCATGGAGATAGTATACACACATGTCAGCCTCATTAATGACAAAGCCCGCAGAAGTTAAAGTTCTGTCGAACTTCTCATGCCATTGCTTAGGTGCTTGTTTCAGTCCATACAAAGATTTTAACAATTTACACACCTTTCTCTCTTCACCTTTTACCACAAACCCATCAGGCTAGATTTCCTCTTCATACTCTCTGTTAAGGAAAGCTGTCTTTACGTCCATTTGATGAACGATAAGACCATAAGAGGCAGCCAGGGAAAGTAGTACACGAATGTGGTCAGTCTAGCAACAGGTGAATAGGTGTCAAAATAATCTTCGCCTTCTCTCTGAGTGTAGCCCTTGGCTACAAGCCGTGCCTTGTACTTCTCAATAGTACCATCAGGCCTTAGCTTCTTTTTGAACACCCACTTACAGCCCACTGGCTTACAACCATAAGGGCGTTCAGATAACTCCCACGTCCCATTAGAAAGAATGGAGTCCATCTCGTTATGGACAGCTTCTTTCCAGTCATCTGCATCTCGAGATGCAAATGCCTATGCAATAGACGTAGGAGTATTGTCCACAAGGTACACAATGAAATCATCACCAAAGGATTTTTCAATCCTCTGTCTCTTACTCCGTTTAGGAGCTTCATTGTCATCCTTCTCAAGGACGTTCTCATCATGTGGTTGTTCAGTATGATCACTAGATGTACTAGATTCCGGAATTAATTCAGAAGAAAATTCAGCAAAGCTATGCATATCTTTCATAGGAAACATATTCTCAAAAAATGTTGCATCACGAGATTCCATAATAGTATCAACATGCATATCAGGTATCTCAGATTTAACCACTAGAAATCTATAACCAATGCTACGCTGAGCATAACCTAGAAAGATACAATCCACTGTTTTCGGTCCGAGTTTGCGTTTCTTTGGAATTGGAACGTTGACCTTTGCCAAGCATCCCCAAGTACGCAAATAAGAAAGTGATGGTTTTCTCCCAACCCACTCCTCATAAGGGGTTTTCTCTTTATTCTTGTTAGGAACTTTATTCAGCACATGACACGAAGTCAACAGAGCCTCCCCCCACCATGCCTTAGATAAACCAGCAGTGTCCAACATGGCGTTCACCAAGTCGGTCAGCGTGCGGTTTTTCCTCTCAGCAATTCCGTTTGATTATGGTGAGTAGGGAGGCGTCCTCTCGTGAATAATACCGTGTTCCTCACAGAATTCATCAAATACTTTAGAGAAATACTCTCCACCACGATCCGACCTAAAACGCTTGATCTTTCTCTCTAATTGATTTTCAACTTCAGCCTTATAGATTTTAAAGTAGTCTAAAGCCTCATCTTTAGTTTGCAACAAATAAACATAGCAGAATCTAGTAGCATCATCAATGAGTGTCATGAAATATCTCTTTCCACCTTTTGTCAACACACCATTCATCTCGCAGAGATCAGAATGTATGAGTTCTAGAGGTGCCAAGTGTCTCTCCTCAGCTGCCGTGTGAGGCTTCCGAGGTTGCTTAGATTGCACACAACTATGGCACTTAGAACCTTTGGCAATGGTGAAATTCGGAATTAAACTTAAACTGGATAGCCGCGACAGTAAACCAAAATTAACATGACATAAACGAGAGTGCCAAACACTAGCATCTGAATCAACATTGCCACAAATATGGTTTACTGACTTATTGCAAAATTCAGAAAGAGAAAAGCGGAACAAGCCTCCGCACTCATAGCCTTTACCAATAAATTGTCCAAATCTCGACACAACTACTTTATTGGACTCAAACACTAATTTAAACCCATCTCTGCAAAGAAGGGAGCCGCTCACGAGATTCTTATTCATAGAAGGGACATGATGCACGTTCCTCAGCTGCACGATCTTCCCCGAAGTAAACTTCAGATCTACCGTGCCAACACCACGAACAGAAGCATGTGACCCATTCCCCATTAGGACGGAAGAATCCCGTGCGACCTTATAAGAAGTGAACATAGAGATGTCAGCACACACATGAACATTAGCACCCGTATCAATCCACCAACATGGAGATTGAAGAACTGAAAGTACCATCGGGATATTACCGTACCCATCAGTGTTGCTAGCGGTCACCATGTTGACATTCTTGGAGCCTTTCTTCCCTTTCTTGTCTGCACGGTCTGGGCAGTCCACAGAAAAGTGGCCGAGCGCTCCACACGTAAAGCACTCGAGCCCAGCTTTGTTTAGCACCTTCTTCTTATTATTATTCTTAAAGGCAGTAGTGTTCACATGACCATTGAATTGGGTCTTATAGTTCCCTTTGTTCTTGCTGTTATTCTTGACGTGATGATTTTTCTGCACCATATTGGCACTAGACTGCAAATCACCACTTCTCTCAGTTGTGTCCTTTGCCAGAGCTTTCTCCTCAACATCAAGAGACGCTATCAGGTTTTCAACCGATATCTCCTGTCTCTTATGTTTGAGAGATGTGGCAAAATTCCTCCATGAAGAAGGCAGCTTTGCAATAATGCATCCAGCCACAAACTTATCAGGAATCACACACTTGAGTAGATCAAGCTCCTTCGCAATGCACTGTATCTCATGAGCCTGTTCGACTACAGAACGGTTATTTACCATCTTGTAGTCGTTAAAGCTCTCCATGATATATAGCTCACTGCCAGCATCGGACGCACCGAATTTAGTGTTCAGTGCATCCCAGAGCTCCTTAGCGTCTTCGATGTGCATATACACATCGCACAGACGTCCCTCCAGGACACTCAAATACAGCCTCTGAAATTGTTATTGGCTTCCTTGAACTTATTCTGAACCTCGTCAGAAGCTCCTTCAGAAAGGCCATTCATAAAAATGTCCCACACTTTCACGGACTGGAGCCACAGTTGGCTTCTCAGTTGCCATCTCTTAAAGGTGGTACCATTGAAACTTTCCTGTTTCATTGAATCACTTAAGTGGGCCATAGTCAGTTCAGGAAATTGCCTACAATTAGGTTTTTGAATTGTTGAATAATTAGGCATAATTTCCACGATTAATTCCAGAATATAAATCATGATGACAACAGCTATTAACATGTGAAACTCGAACATACTAGATGCATCAGACAACATGAATAATAGCAACAAGATCTCTCTAAACATGTAAACAGTAGACATGTTAAAAAGACAGATCACACTACAAGAAATATGTTGATACGTGACCCTCAATTTTTATCACTAGAAGGTCACGTAGGTTGATTCATGACCCCTTTTTGACCAAAAATGGAAAGTCACATACCGAGCGTCTTATTTGATCGTCAATGACTAATTGAATGGAATTGTCATAGACTCTGTGACCCAATCAAAGGGGTCATAACCCTATGACCAACTGATTTGGTCATGTGATATCCTGGCATAGCCACGTCACATCCTACGTGGCCAATCCTACGTGGCAGAGATTCAGCCCAGTCCATACTGCTCCACCAAATGGGCCAGCCCAATATTTCGGCCCGTTATATAATTTTTTCCTGTAATTTTTTTGGCAGATTAATAGGCTCATGTAGTCCAGCATAACTTTCTGGGCCTAGGCCTCTTTTGTCCATTTCGAATCTGGGGCACCTTTTTTTTTCATGGTTTTTTTTCATCATTTTATCAATTTCGTTTCATGTTGAGCCCATCGCTAGTTGGGCTGAGACCTTATATTACAGCCCAGCTATTCTGCAAGAATATTTCGCCACAGGCTTATAAGCCCACTCAAATTCAAATCTTTATAAACAAACTTGAATTCAAACATCATTTTGATTCCAGTAAATTTGAGTTACAACACTTACTTCAGAAAAATCATCACAGACAACATCATCACACAACTCATCATAAATTACACGCACGCTACACTGATGAAATTCCGTACAATAAAACCACTCTTTGGTAACCATACAATAACCCATGAAATTCTTCAAGCCTGCAGCTCTTGAACCATGTTGATACTAGACTTGCATACACTCGAGATGCCAACGGTAGGAGCGCGCTTCTTGCGGATTCCTGCTGAAGGCAGTTACATCATGAATGTCAGCTTACAATGCAAACACTACTCCAGATGCTAAACAGAGCCTTAAATGAATCAACATAGAAGAATAAAAAAAACTGGAGCCAATACATTATGGACATATTCAAAAACAAAGTATAGTTCTTTAGAATGATAACACAAATTCAGCTATTACCATGTTTACAAGAAAACACAAACAATATGCATGGCACAATATGAGAACCACGTTCAAATAACACCAGCAGAGAGTGTAGGCAGCAATTACTACTCCGTCAATGCTCGTCTTACAAATACAAACACACTTTGCATACACTTCTACAGAGACCTGTGGATTCAAGTAAACTACAGGGTTATATTAGGACCATTACCTGACGGTAGGCAATCTGCTAGCTGGCGAAAGACACATGCTCAAGGGCTGTCATCTTGCATCCACAACATCCCACATTCATGTCTAGGATACTCATCATCTCACAAGCATGTGAGTACAATGTACCTGAGATATAACAACATATTCCTGAGAAATACTATCACAATGAACCAAAGAAAGACAGTCAAGTTAAACTTGTAACATATTCCCGAGAAAGAATAAAACTAGCAGATTTATTTTCCTAAATCACATAGCTAATTGATTACTCCATCCAAGCTATAAGCACTTCCTTAAGTCATAATACTAGGATGTCTCATACCAAATTACCACAATAACTTTAATTATTAGTGTAAGACAGTGTTGTCTAAATCAATGAACACTAGGCACTCACAGCAACTGCAAATATTAAATTGACAAAAGCAAAAATTTGGAGGCAAACAAACTGGTTATAGGCTTGAGAAAATACATAGGCTGCATACTGTTGATGTCACATATCATAGGCTATGAAAGTATTACATTGCTACCAGGTACAACAATTTCTAAGGTTTCAGTTAGTTATGTTCATGGTTAAACTCTGCAAGCTACTAATTTGGTTTTACTACCAACCTAGCTTCCAATTCGGGTACTAGTACACATAAATTCATACAGGAAGTCACTGATAAATAGACAGATTGTCAGTAATGAACATTCTTGTAGCAACAAAAGCTTAAATTTAACAGAAATGAACACGTGAAATGAAGTAAGCAAGATAATCAAAGTACAACCACATGGTATAGGATTCTGCTATATGACACAACCATTATATAGCATAAAATGATGCGAGGTTGACCCCCAAGGTCCGGCTGGAGATCACCGACGGCCATCCACACCTAACAAACCAACAAGATATAAAAAAGGTCGGTTATGTCTTTGCTGCTATGTAAACTAGTAATAATCTCTAGGCACAAGCAGACTCGTGATAGCAATAATAGTAAAGCACCAGAAGTGATGGACACAATAAAGCTACAAACAAATAGAAGCAGACATCGCACGCAACAAGCACGCAGCAAGCAGCTAATCCAGGCATGATTTGCGGAGTGCTTCTCCTCGACGGGCGGCAAGAAGTAATCCTTCTTGTACACCACTTTCCCGTACCCCACCACGTCCCTCCTGCAGCAATTGGCGACAAACAACAATGAGCAACAATGAATAGCAATTGGAGTACTTCCTTTCATGACTTAAGTTAATACTGCAATCTGCTACTGCAAGCAATGATGCACTGCTGCTTCACGCACTCCTAGCAAGCTAACAGTAGGCAACATTGAGAATTATAGTAAACTGAAGTACTCCCAGTACACTGGAGTACTACAGGCACAAGCAGCAATTTAACACCAGACCTCATATTGGAAATTCGTTTTTGTGCCTACAATCCTCAGGACTAGAGCATATATTGGTTTTATATGCAAGCACTCATGACTGCATGCAATAGGAAACTATAGGAGTATGTTACATCAATGAAAAATCTGATTACACTAGAAGACATTGTAGTATATCTTTTCTTTCTACTGATCACTGATTTATGGATGCTTCTGTCGTTGGAATTCGCCATTCAATTACATTGCTGCAATGAAACGAAACTAAAAGGTTTATTTCCTTAGTTAATTCCCATTTATGTCAACAAGTATAGCAAGTTAGTGCAGCAAAAAACCTAGAACATCTTGTAATTGACAACAAACTATAGAAGGGACAAACTGTTTTGAGAGGGACGGGGAGAGGGGAGGAGGATTCGGATTGGTGATACCTTTAGCCTTGTGCGTGTGGAGGAGGGCGCAGGGTGAAGCGTGATGCTGACGGCGGTGGACAGGGCAGCAGCGTCCTTGTCGCTAGGGTTTGCGTATGGAGGACGCAGATCTGCGAGCAGGTCGGATGGGAGAGAGCCCAGGCGCTGCTGCTGGGATCTCCCGGTCACTAGCGCAGTCATCTCCCCTCTAGGGTAACATCGATGCCCTCGGAGGAGTCGGGGACGGCGAGAGGGAACTCGGGGACGGACACTATGCGGTGGCCGCAGGCGAGGACGAGGGACGAGACAGCGGTGGCGGCGAGCGTGGGGGCGACGACGATGCTGCGGAGGCGGACGTTGACGTCGGGGCGGCTGGGCGCGAGGAAGACGTGCGGCATCAGGACGCCGGCCGAGTCCGTGGCCATGTCCCCCTCTAGGGCCTTGATAGAGACCGGAGGTGGCCATTACGGCGGCACCGAGAGAGAAGGACGGAGCGCTAGCGACGCGATCTGGAGATCTAGGTTGGAGTCGGAAGGGATGGGAAGGGGAGGGGAGGGGAAGTGGCGGCGGTGGATGGGAAGTGCCCGCGGATCGCGGTGCGACTAGGGTTAGGGGAGTGGGGCCTGAAAATTTCGCAAAGGGCGCGAGCGGGTGGGCGCTCAGTTCACCACGGGCATATTTTCGCAAACATGTCTACTCTCCACCTAGCAAACTAGTGTGGCTGCCACCGGGCCCCAGGCTTTGAGGTCCCATATTGAGTGCCTTATTTAGAGCTATGTGTAATATTGATGCTTGTTATTTTTCTATTTAATGTAAAACTTATTATCGGCATAAAGTTAAGTTGTACTCGTGCAATAAGTTTCAAAAATTTATATTTCTTCAAATTTATACATTTGTTTTATCGAGAAACGACAAAAACACCGTACATCATATCTAGCTACAAAGATGTCTCGGGGAACACATTGTTGTTTTCTCTGGGGTTGCGCGAAGCACAGAGACCTTTGCGGCTTTGGAGTACATAGAATGAAATTTGTATTTAGAGATCATTTCATAAAGCATTCCATAGTTGGTCTTACGATGAAATATATTACGCGCTTTTCAATCGCCATCAAATGGTAAACTTTGTCCCCGTCCATGGCTTTCACACCCGATAACTAATGTTATGGCCACATCCACATCATAATTTCTTGAAACTTGCCCATATTCTACACGAAGATGCATGTTGGTACAACTAACAATGTTCACGAAGAAAGTTTTATTTTTCGTTGAATAAAAATACCATTTTCCCTTTCCGGAGTGTCAAAACTGGCTTTTTTTGTGAAGCACATACACAAAATATGTTGCAAAAATGTGCAAACTAAAATTCTAAATATATTATGTCATGTTTGATCTACAAATAACAAACTTACTACCTCTCAATAGCTCAAAATACACCACCTGTAAAAAAGACAAGTTTCGGCCGATTCCGCTGAAACCGGGCCAAATTTGAACTACAGGTGCCTCGTAGTTTGCCCGTGATTTTTTGCAAAAATCATTTTTAGGTAGCCAAGTACCTATTTCAACATAGATACACCAAGAGTTCATCAATATTAAACACCTAGGTACGAACGGTCATGTCTCCCGTTTTGACCCTTTTCCGAAACGGGCTATGAAAATTACAGAAAATTCAAAAAAAAAAAAAACTCGAAACGATGCAAGATCTTCGCGTGATGTTGTTATATAGGTCCTAGTATCCACCAAAAATAATAAACTTGGAATACGACAATTTGGTGGAAAATGTGTTCACAGAAATGAGTTATCTTGTACGAAGATTCATGGCTTTCGGTCGAAATGACGGATGTTTTAGCCACATCCATGGAATAGTTTGTTTAAATGTGACCATATTCCACACAAAGGTGCATATTGGAACAACTAACAATGTCCACGAAGAAAGTTTTATTTTTCGTTGAATAAAAATACCATTTTCCCTTCCCGGAGTGTCCAAACTGGCTTTTTTTGTGAAGCACATACACAAAATATGTTGCAAAAATGTGCAAACTAAAATTCTAAATATATTATGTCATATTTTATCTACAAATAACAAACTTACTACCTCTCAATAGCTCAAAATACACCACTTTTGAAAAAGACAAGTTTCAGCCGATTCCGCTGAAACCGGGCCAAATTTGAACTACAGGTGCCTCGTAGTTTGCCCGTGATTTTTTGCAAAAATCATTTTTAGGTATCCAAGTACCTATTTCAACATATATACACCAAGAGTTCATCAAGATTCAACACCTAGGTACGAACGGTCATGTCCCCCGTTTTGACCGTTTTCCGAAACCGGCTTTGAAAATTACAGAAAATTCAAAAAAACTCGAAACGATGCAAGATATTCGCGTGGTGTTGTTATATATGTCCTAGTATCCACCAAAAATAATAAACTTGGAATACGACAATTTGGTGGAAAATGTGTTCACAGAAATGAGCTATCTCGTACGAAGATTCATGGCTTTCGGTCGAAATGACGGATGTTTTGGCCACATCCATGGCATATTTTGTTTAAATGTGCCCATATTACACACAAAGGTGCATATTGGAACAACTAACAATGTTCACGAAGAAAGTTTTATTTTTCGTTGAATAAAAATACCATTTTCCCTTTCCGGAGTGTCAAAACCGGCTTTTTTTGTGAAGCACATACACAAAATATGTTGCAAAAATGTGCAAACTAAAATTCTAAATATATTATGTCATATTTTATATACAAATAACAAACATACTACCTCTCAATAGCTCAAAATACACCACTTTTGAAAAAGACAAGTTTGAGGCGATTCCGATGAAACCGGGCCAAATTTGAACTACAGGTGACTCGTAGTTTGCCCGTGATTTTTTGAAAAAATCATTTTTAGGTAGCCAAGTACCTATTTCAACATAGATACACCAAGAGTTCATCAATATTAAACACCTAGGTACGAACGGTCATGTCCCCCGTTTTGACCGTTTTCTGAAACGGGCTATGAAAATTACAGAAAATTCAAAAAAACTCGAAACGATGCAAGATCTTCGCGTGATGTTGTTATATAGGTCCTAGTATCCACCAAAAATAATAAACTTGGAATACGACAATTTGGTGGAAAATGTGTTCACAGAAATGAGTTATCTCGTACGAAGATTCATGGCTTTCGGTCGAAATGACGGATGTTTTGGCCACATCCATGGCATAGTTTGTTTAAATGTGACCATATTCCACACAAAGGTGCATATTGGAACAACTAACAATGTTCACGAAGAAAGTTTTATTTTTCGTTGAATAAAAATACCATTTTCCCTTCCCGGAGTGTCCAAACTGGCTTTTTTTGTGAAGCACATACACAAAATATGTTGCAAAAATGTGCAAACTAAAATTCTAAATATATTATGTCATATTTGATCTACAAATAACAAACTTACTACCTCTCAATAGCTCAAAATACACCACTTTTGAAAAAGACAAGTTTCAGCCGATTCCGCTGAAACCGGGCCAAATTTGAACTACAGGTGCCTCGTAGTTTGCCCGTGATTTTTTGCAAAAATCATTTTTAGGTATCCAAGTACCTATTTCAACATATATACACCAAGAGTTCATCAAGATTCAACAGATTCAACACCTAGATACGAACGGTCATGTCCCCCGTTTTGACCGTTTTCCGAAACCGGCTTTGAAAATTACAGAAAATTCAAAAAAACTCGAAACGATGCAAGATCTTCGCGTGGTGTTGTTATATATGTCCTAGTATCCACCAAAAATAATAAACTTGGAATACGACAATTTGGTCGAAAATGTGTTCACAGAAATGAGCTATCTCGTACGAAGATTCATGGCTTTCGGTCGAAATGACGGATGTTTTGGCCACATCCATGGAATATTTTGTTTAAATGTGCCCATATTACACACAAAGGGGCATATTGGAACAACTAACAATGTTCACGAAGAAAGTTTTATTTTTCGTTGAATAAAAATACCATTTTCCCTTTCCGGAGTGTGAAAACCGGCTTTTTTTGTGAAGCACATACACAAAATATGTTGCAAAAATGTGCAAAATAAAATTCTAAATATATTATGTCATATTTTATCTACAAATAACAAACTTACTACCTCTCAATAGCTCAAAATACACCACTTTTGAAAAAGACAAGTTTCAGGCGATTCCGATGAAACCGGGCCAAATCTGTACTACAGGTGACTCGTAGTTTGCCCGTGATTTTTTGCAAAAATCATTTTTAGGTAGCCAAGTACCTATTTTAACATATATACACCATGAGTTAATCAAGATTCAACACCTAGGTACGAACGGTCATGTCCCCCGTTTTGACCGTTTTCCGAAACCGGCTTTGAAAATTCTAGAAAATTCAAAAAAACTCGAAACGATGCAAGATCTTCGCGTGATGTTGTTATATAGGTCCTAGTATCCACCAAAGATAATAAACTTGGAATACGACAATTTTGTGGAAAATGTGTTCACAGAAATGAGCTATCTCGTACGAAGATTCATGGTTTTCGGTCGAAATGACGGATGTTTTGGCCACATCCATGGCATAGTTTGTTTAAATGTGCCCATATTCCACACAAAGGTGCATATTGGAACAACTAACAATGTTCACGAAGAAAGTTTTATTTTTCGTTGAATAAAAATACCATTTTCCCTTTCCGGAGTGTCAAAACCGGCTTTTTTGTGAAGCACATACACAAAATATGTTGCAAAAATGTACAAATTAAAATTCTAAATATATTATGTCATATTTTATCTACAAATAACAAACTTACTACCTCTGAGTAGCTCAAAATACACCACTTTTGAAAAAGACAAATTTCTGCCGATTCCGCTAAAACCGGGCCAAATTTGAACTACAGGTGCCTCGTAGTTTGCTCGTGATTTTTTGCAAAAATCATTTTTAGGTATCCAAGTACCTATTTCAACATAGATACACCAAGATTTCATCAAGATTCAACACCTAGGTACGAACGGTCATGTCCCCCGTTTTGACCGTTTTCCGAAACCGAGATAAAAGGTTCAAAACATGTTTTAAAAAATGGATAACTTTCGCAATGTGTCATCATATGTGACCTAGTAACCATAAAATATAATAAAATTGGAATAATTTTAAAACCTTGCATTTTGTATTATGCATTTTAATTTAAAAGAGTAATCAAAAAATTTAATTAAGAATCTTCACAACCCTATATGAAGCAATATATAAAGCTTGGGGGTATTTTTATTTTTATTTTGACTTAGAATGTTCCTTAATAGTCTATAATAATAGAAGAATTATTTTAAAAAAAATCAAAACTTATTTGTTGAAATTGGAGTTCTAAACCAAAAGTTATAAAAGAAGACAAAAAAAATGGTAAAGGAGAAAACTGAAAACCCTGCCAAGCCGGCCGGCCCAGCGAGCAGCGTGGCTAACTCCTGCCTCCGCGACAGGCCCAGCCAAGGAGCGCCAAGATTCCTCCCTACGCGGGCGGCCCAGCCCAGCAGCCTAGGTCGAAGTATGATATTTAAAATATTTCAATGTCTTACTGTCACCGAAGCGATCTCGTGATCTTCTGGTAGGCGCGGAGCGTGCAGCGCGCGAGGGCGTGGGTTCGAGCCCTCGCCCCGCCCTTATTCTCTATTTTGACACTTCGCGGAGCGAGAGGGCGTGGGTTCGGTGCGTTCCGGCGGTGGGTTCCACGTGACTGCATGGCAACCTCCTGCATTGTTGCATGGCTTGCTTTAATGTGACAGCTCAGCACTACGGGAGCCAAAATGAGACAACTAGGACGACACATAAGCAAAAAATGACACGTGGAAGTGACACTTAGGCGAAAATTGACACTTGGACATGATACATAGGCAAAAATCACTGCCAACAAACGCATGACCAATTAATTTGGTCCTAGTTAAGCAAAAAAAAAGGGTCATACACCAGGTATCATGTGCTATGACCATCTTGTTAAAGAAAATCATGACTTTTTTGGCAAAAAAGTCATGCGTTTAGTCCCTCCCAAACATGTCATGACCAACAAATTAAACATGGTCATGGATCTATGACAAATTCATCCATGGTCAATAAAAAAGGGTCATGTATCAACATATTTCTTGTAGTGTCAGGACACAGATTCCGTACCGATCTTTTGTAGTGACGTTGTTGATGACAACGTTGGCGATGACGGGTCGGAGTAGACGACGCTTGAGACGGCGGTACGCGGCACCGCCTGACTTGTTAGGCAGACGAGCCGTCGTGGAAGCAGCGAGCAGTCGCGCGAAGCGCTTCCCAAAAACCTAATTCGCCCTCTCCCGTACAGGATCACAAAGGCGACTGGTTCCGGAGACCTGCTCTCTCGTTCACCGGTGGACGCCGGCGCTCGGGATGGAGTAGACTACGGTGGCGGCGCAAGGAACGAGGTGTGGCAAAACCTAGATTGGTTTTGGTATATGTACAGCGTCCACGGTGCGCGTATTTTATAGTGCGGTTCGGAAAACCCTAACGTGTACACATGGGCCATTTTTAGATTTCAGGATTTGTCTATTGGGCTACCCACGTATGGGCCCAATATTTCAGCACACACATATGTGGGCCAAATATTCCAACATGTGTCATGGGCCGCCGTTGGAGGAGCGGCGGGCATAGCCCCTGGGCGGAGCGCCGTCCAACTTGGCTCGATCAGACACGCAGGAGGCAGCGCAATACGACGTGGTTGCGCATCGGACATGGGAGGGCGATGTTGTCGACGGCCGCCTGGGAGAACCTCCCGGCGTAGCTCCCTATCCTGTCGTGGAGCCGGCGAGGGCACTCCGGGCATTGCTCCTAAGTTCTAATGTGACCCCGCGGCCGCGATACGGCGAGAGGGGTCCTGGCGCGAGCTCCGCTCGTTTGACTAAGCAGCATGAACCTCACGACCTCAGTGCCGCACTTGTCTCAGCCTCCGCCAGCGACGAGTATCTACGAAGGCCTTATGCTGGCTAGCTATATGTCGTTCGAAAAAACGCCCAGTTCATTAAATTTCAGGAGCGTGATTTGCTTAGTTCGTCACAGCCGGAAGCTCGAAACGGCGATGCCAATTCCTGACCGAACCTAAAGGTAATCTGCCAATCTGTTCGTGCCCAATACACCAGCGCCTACAAACCTGAGTGATGATGTTGCATACAGACGACACTCGACGATGAACTGGTTCGATCCAGTAAAGGCAAAGATTGGCAACTACGTGTGGTGTGTGGTCCAGCTATTGTACTTTCCATTCAACAACCCTACGAACAAATTAACATGCCACATACATGAAGAAAGGAACAACGACACGGGGTTTGCATATCTTTGACAAAGTACTCCAGGTATTGTCCAACGACGAGGAGTACTCCTAAACCCTAAATTCGGTGCACTACAGGATTAGAAGAATGCACTTGCTTCCATGCACTACAGGAGACAAGAGGAGTCTAACCTGAATCAAAATTCGATGTACGGTACATATACCATTTATGTTTGCATGAAGAAAAGAAAGAGAGACATGGCAAGTTCTAGAGTGGATTCCACTAGCTACTCCCTCGTCCCAAATTAAGTGCCGTGAGTTTGTCAAAATATTTATTTATGTATATGGTAAAATGTGTCTAGATATATACATATTTTGATAAATCTATGACAACTAATTTGGGACGGAGCGAGTACAAGATAATAAATGAATTAAAGACCAACAAACAGAAAAGAGAGTCATGCATTAGTATGAGGGACATCTAGACGAAGCGGCATGGATGGTGCAAGCATGTGCCAATGTCGACAGTAAGATGGACGATCTAGCCGACGTTGTCGACATGAAGTCACATTCTAGAGGAAGTCCAAGATCAGGGAAAAAACTTGCCTGTATACAAAAGGATTAAGACGTCACAAGAAAGTTTTCAAAATTCAAGATAATAGTTCCATCCCCGTCGAAACCGATTCCTCTAGTCAAGAAAGAATGACTTTCAGTAACATAAAATCAATCCGTAGCAACGCACGGGCACATTTGCTAGTAATAATAAAGGCGTTAAGGCTTCCTTGTTTGGTTTGGTTTGGTAGGTCATTGAAACTACCCTCAAAGTTGACATAAATTACCCACCTTGCCACCGGTAATTCCTCCGCGCGTTCGTACTCGTACACAAATAGGACTCCGCACTCCACCCTATGTACGACACGACGGCATGAGTCACGTAATAATTACCCAAGACATTAAATTCATGGACAATCGAACACACGCGCTCCTATGTTTCTTGTCCCGACAGAGGCGCGGGGAGGCGATATATTCATGGACGGTCGACGACGGCTGTGGCGGCATTGTGGAGACAACGGAGAATTAGCCTCTGAGCTAGACCCGTCTGGCTACGTGCGCCTTCCCTGGCTACCAGCGAGGTAGTCACGCAGCGCGTTGCTGTTGGTGCTCCGGGAAAGTGTAGAGCGTATTCCCGGATGGAGTCAGCGACTCAGCGGAGGTGAGGTACGAGAGGGTCATCCCGACGTCCCCTGCCTCCATCCCGAGCGGCCGTTCCGCCTTCCCTATCCCCGCCTCCATATCCGGCGGCCGGCACCGCCCCCTCCATCCCGGCCATCGATGCCTCCACATAATCCCCTACCTCCCACAATATCGACATGATTCAATGCTGTCATGGCTCGCTCAATGTGCTGATACCCCAACGAGTCGCGCCGGCAACGAGGCCCATCTCACCTCCGTACATGTGCAACTATGAACTTCCCCCACCTCCACGAGTACTCCCAGACCAACCCCGTTCCTCGTGCTGGCCACGAGCCGTCCATGACGACGACGAACACAAGGACGGCCGCTGCCCACAACCCGCTGCTCTGTCAACAATAGTACTCTGCAACCGGACTCACTACTCCACCACGCATGAACCCACACCCACTGACCTCGCCTACAAATGTTGTCGCCATGGAACTCAGCCTCGCTGCCCAGACTGCCATGTGCAATGCTCCGAACCCCCCGGGACCGGCAAGTGCAATCTCCCTCTCCGGATGTCCAGTGTAATTTCATCCTGTTGAGAAGTCCAGTCTGAAAATTTGCTTTGTAGACTAGATTTGGGTTAAAGCACACAACCGAAAAGTTGTGAAGTTTCCTTTTATTTAACCCAGCTTGTCGGCGGTGTAGTTCAGTTCACGAGTAAGTTCAGTTCCACTGTTCGAAGGCAACACTTGACCTGGCATGTGGCCTCAGTCCCTAGAGCCCGGCAATGTGAATTGCACCGATCAAATGCTAATGTGAACTGCAAGCTGATAACTGCACTACCGATGGTTTCATAATGTCTCTACTAATTTTGATTGTTGAGCTGAGCTGATATGGCTGCAAGAGACCACGTCCACGACCAGGAGCCGCTTGGTTGTTGTGGCAGTGTTGAGTAATATCTAATAATCTCTTTCCTGCTTTGGTGCGTGGTTTCATTTTAGTCTCTTAGGTCGGCATGAACATTAAATGATAATTTTTTTCTTGCATCAAGTCGCACCACACCTATTTGATCGAATATCCATAAGGTATACTCTTCCATATTTCTATATATGGTTAGATTATTTGGTCCAAAAAAAAATTATGTTACTTCACCATGCAAATAAAAATGTGCACTAACAATAGAGCTGCCTCGGTCTAAACCAGTAAAAAGGGAGAGTTACTCTATTTTGTAAACCATTCTCCTGCGTTGTTTCTCTTGTACAGCTCCAAGGTGGTCTACCTGTATATATTCGTGCTAAGTGCGCTGAAATTTCTCTTGCAAAACAAGGATGGATCAGTTTTGTATTGTCTTACCTCTATATGCTCACTTGCTGAGACTTGGACATTGCATATCTTATTACTTTCAGTGGGCTCAAACTGCCAGACAATGATACATATGCTTGCATATTTTATTCGGAGCATGACATATCGGATTAACAATTTGGGCGCCGATACGCGAAAAAAAGGGCACTGGTTTAGAGAACTATCGAATAAATATTCATAAAACAATATCTAGCATTGTACACACGATGAATATTTCTATAAGCGGTTAATTGTTCCGGATAAAATTTAATTCCGAGACCATCTATGTATTTCTTTCATGCCCCGTAGCAACGCACGGGCACTTAGACTAGTAATTATTAAATCAGTAAAGTTTTTGTGTATAAAAAGAATTATTAAGTATAATAACACAATAATATTTATAGTCTTAAAATTTATGATTTTAAAATAGTTAATTTATAATAAAAACTTGTTTTAGAATAATTAAATCAAATAAGAATATATCCTTTCAAAATTCTATATTTAGTCATTTCAAAACAGTTCCTAATTCATGTCCCTGAGAAAACAATAAGTATCCAATCAATTAATCAAATTAATAAAAATAAAATAAAAATAATAATAATAACATCAATAATCATTAATCCTGAAAGGTTGTGTAATCACAAACAAAAAAAGTATTATAAAAGATTTAGTATACCAAATGATCCTTTAAAAATGCATACATCCCATCATTATGCATAATAGCATCGTTTGCTTCTTTAAACATTGTCTTTACCAGAGAATGATGGTATTTTGTGGAACAAGAAAGTCGGGATCCACCGCAAGCTTTAGACTTCAATACCTGTCCGTATCCAGGCAAGTTCATCACTTGCTCATGTCCTTTGAACTATCTCATAACAACTATTTTCAAAATCCTATCGTAATACCATCTCCACTCAAAAGAATGCATGGTTCTATTTTTTATAATAATATGACTAATTGAATGACTACCCGAGTGGTAGTGTTCTGTTTGGTGGGCGGATGGAGCCATGGTAAGATGAATAGGTCTAAGGAAGGTTCCATCTGCACGGGAAAGTATTACCTATGAGTTAACAACCAATGCAGTCAGAACTCGGTGCGTCGTAGATATCGCGTTGACCATGGGTCTTCTATGGGGGGAGTAAGTCAGCTGTGATCTTTTCTCGTTCGCATGTCAACGGGCTTCCAGAGACGTACGTTGTAGGTTCTGCGGGACTACATGCACATGGGTGGGAGCCCTTACGTCCCACGGACTCTGGGGTCTATGAGTGTCTGCCAGGGGCGCGTAGATCTCCATCGTGAGGGGTGGAATCAGGCGTTCAACCTGCTGGTGGAAATGGGTGGGCATGCGTTGTGCGGAGAAGCACGGTTTGGCTTGGACCAACAACCGGGCCCCACACCTGAGTGGGAGTGGATAGGATCGCGCGCCTGGTTGTGCAACATGGTCTTGGTCGCCCATGGGTAAAGTAACGCACCTCTGCAGAGAGTAAAATGATGTGGCATGTTACCCCTTGTTCCGGGATGGAACTGCGAACGCTACAGGAAAGGAAACTCCATGAAGTTTTAGTCCTGTGATGGTCTGGCGGGCATAGTTTTCAGTATTAAAAGAAATCTCTTGAAGAAAGTTTTGACAAAACTTGCATCTGTCTAGACTCTTTAGAGTCGAGGATCGTAGTTAGTGCATCCATTACTTCTGTACTTAATGAACTTGCTGAGTAACGCTCGTTACTCAATCAATCTCGTTTGACCCCTGCTTAGGCTATGAGAACTTAGAAGAAGCATCCTTCAATATCCTCGGAGGCCAAGAAGACATCTTCTACGAGGAACCGGACCTCTCCGGAGGGGTGGAAGGAGTCGACTACATCATTCAGTACGGAGTTGACGCTGATGGGAATGAGTCTGACTAGGTTTAGCCTAGTCTGAAACAAATACTTATCACGGTCGAATCGAGCAGCCATGGTCTCTCTTGTTGGCTGTTGAGTTCCCGTGTTAGCACATGTTTTACTTTTCAGTTGGCGTTCTAACTTCAATAATGGATGACCTCGACGTGAGCCCATCCTCTTGTCAGTACATTTTGTTCTGTAATATATTTGTTGTATGTTAATCAGACCCGCAATGTTTCTGTTGTACCACCCCGAGGGATGTAATATTTGCGGAACAGTGTTCTGTGAGTGTTATATCAACGACTGGCGTACTACAACATGCAATGGTATGCCGGGTCGCCACAATCTTCTTGTTCGTGAAGGAACCATTAGAAGAGGCATCAAGAAGGTCCTTGTCATGACATGAAAGCCTTGCATAAAAAGTAATAATAATAATAATATCCTTGGGAAGCTTATGATTGGGAAATTTAAGCATTTATGTTTTCAGCCTCCCCGAGCTTGGGCAATACTTTGTCCATCACGAGGCCAAAAATTATAAATAAAATTCTTTGATGTATTTCATGAAGAGGATAAAATTTGAAATAAAAAGAGAGATCTAAGCTCCTGCAAATGTGAGTCATCCAATAACTTATACCATTCACATGCTCTTTATTTCAATGATATTGAAAATCATTTCCTAATGATTAAATCTCTTGAGACACCTCTATCTTAAATAATCCACATAGTTCTTTAATATAAAGCAGGTGCTCATTGGGATGGACAATTCCATCACCGGCATAACAGTTATCCATAGCACAATTAACAATCCCAATAGGTATTTCAAACGGGGTAATTTCAATAGATGGGGAACTTCTCTCAACCAAACGAGTGGTGGGGGAGTTATTCCTGAACATAAAGCAAGCAGTAAAGGATTCCATGATTCAGCAAAATAAAAAAATAGTAATAAAAACATCACTCACAACAAAAGTTTCCTTACCAATAGCGCTACACTCCCCGGCAACGGCGCCAGAAAATAGTCTTGATGACCCACAAGTGTAGAGGATGAATCGTAGCTTTTTTGATAAATAAGAGTGTCAAACCCAACGAGGAGCTTAAGGTATTGATAAATAGTTTTGAGCAAGATTTCACTGTAAACACTAGAGAACAATTGTTTAGTAATTGTTTTGATAGTAATAAAGCAATAACAATAATGGTAAATAGTTGCTCCAAGTGGCCCATTCTTTTTTAGCACAAAGTACAAGTCGGTGGTACTTCTTATAATGGCTAAAACGTTGCTGAGGACACACGGGAAGTTTCATCTAGTTATTTTCACCACACGCCATTGATTAATCTTTATCGTTTTGGTAAGTGTTATGTGGTTATACCTATGCTAGTGCACCGTCCTATCCAAGACTAATGCACAATACGATTATACTACTTGCAGGTTTCCGCAAATACAAGAAAGTAATTAAGATATAAATCAAATCGTAGCAATAAACTCGTCGTATCTACTAATCCCTTACGTGAAGTATTGCAAACCCGTGTTTAGGTTCTTGTCACTCTGGCAACCCACCATAAGCAATCCAACACACAATGCATTCCTCTAGGACCTTGAAAGGTGAAGTGAAATAACAAAATAACTTAAATATCAAATCGGTAAATATTACTCGACGAAACATGACTACTAATAGCTAGACTTCTGTCATGTCCTCAAGAACTAAACAATTACTCACAACACATCATATGGTACATGATCATAGGTGATAAATGGATGAATAACAATCTGGTCATAAAGTGCAAACACCTACAAATCTCATCAGCATCAACTACAAACAAGTAATTCACACCGAGAGTGTAACATCCTAGGATTTTGAAAAATTTAAAACCATCATGCATTCATAAGCATCATAGCATCCCTGCATTTTGTTTGCATAAAATTTTCTTATAAATTTCTAGACACAAAATTTTAGGTGATATTACCTATTAAACTACCTTTTGGATTTAAAACTTTTTCAAAAAAAAAGTATTTTATTTTTGGGAAAGAATAGTACCAAAACGTTCCTAATTTCCTAAGCTTTTCAAAACATATTTTTGTGTATTTTTGTGAATTGGTTTGGTGAGTTTTGAATTTATATTTGAATCAACTGAATTAAAAACAGAAAAGGAAAAAAAACAAAGAAAGAAAGAGAAAACGCAGCCCAACCCTCTCTTTTTTCTCTCCCCTCGGCCCAGCCCACTCCCCTCCCTCTGTTTTTTTTGTCGCCGTGCGCGCGCAGTACAATGGGCAGGCCGGCCCAGGAAGCACACAGTCTGCTACCTTTTTTCTCCCGCTGACACTCGGGCCCCGCCAGTGACGCAAGCATGAGGCCGCGATGACATCGCCTCTTCTTCCTCCCGTGCACGCAGAGGACTCCGAGTCGAATTCGATGCAGTGCCGCCTCCGCTACCCTCTGTCCCCTTCCTCACGCCTCCTCCCCCTTTTAAGCCTGCCCTCGGTGTCCGTGCCTCTACGCCTCGAAAAAACCAAAACCTAGAACGCGCCACCGCCGCGCCATTGCTGGCACGCTCGGGAGATCTCGTCGCTGCCTCTACGAACCTCGGGAGGGGAAGATGAATACTCCAGGAGCACCGCCAGGGCCCAAATAACCACCAGGGCGCCATCGCCGGCGAAAATCCCCGTCCCCGACCACCGCGCCACCCTTCTTCAGTGAGTAACCACCGCCGCCCCCTCGCGTTTTAACCTCGTCTGTAGGATTCGATTTGAGGGCCCATATTAGAAGGAGCCAGCGAAGTGGTACGGAAGATCTCGGCCGCCCGATTCCATTTAGATCTGACGATCCACGCGCGCGATCCACACGGAAATCTCTCGGCCAATCAGAAGCCACCATTGTCGTTGCCCCGGATCTACCACTTTTTTATTAAAAACAGGAAATAGTAGATTTCAGTTAAAACTTGTAAAAATCATAACTCGAGTTCTGTAAATCCAAATTTGATGATTTTGGACTTTTTGGAATCAGCACGTCATGTAGATTAATCTAGGAAATTGAAATTTTAATTTTGTATCGTTAACTCACATGTTATTTGTAGATCTCTATTAGTCACTATGTTGGGCATAACTTTAATTCTATAAATCATTTTTAGGTGAAATAAATTTCTATGGTTTTGTTTTGATGTCCTCTATCCATTAGAAGTGTTGGAAAAATTATTTATGCAAATTTGTAACAGAAACCATATTAATCTTCATATTAGACTATATTAAAACCCTAATAATACTAATAATTATAATTTGATAACTAATATGTTTTGCATGCATCATAACCATGTTAGTAACATCAGAGAACATAATTGTTAGTAATTATTACTAGTTGTGAACTTTGTGCATTAATTTGATCATTGCATAACATTTTACATGTTTTTGTATTGTTATTTTGTTTTCTATGTTATGTTTGTCTTGTATGTTTATGTGTGGCTTGTTTTGCTTGTATTTGATTGTGAAGAGGAGGAAGTACTCTTGTTGTTGTTATACTTGTTGTGGTTGTTCATCCTATTGCCAAGGCAAGTGACACACCATCAAATCTACCATATTTTCACTATGCATTACTAGAGTTTTTGAGTAGTATGCATGATAGGGAATTTTTACTAAGTTATTATTATGCTATGCAAAATCCCAAGTAGTGTCTAGCCATCCTTTAGCCTTGTTATTTCAGAGACTTAGTACTTAGTAGATGCTTAGCCTTGCTACAAATTTGTTTTGCTAAACGTTGTGGAACATTCTAAGTATAAACTTCAATGAACCACCTGGGTGGGTTTGGTATTGCGTGGTTGTCAAAAGTTGAGTGTCTCCTTAGGGCCTTCAATCTCCTAAGGAGTTCACTTGTGGATTGTGAAAGTGAATTTTCGATATCTCTGTGTTCTGTGTGTTTGTTAACAACATAAAGAAGTGTTTAACCATGTGTGCTATTTTGTCAGAGGATATGTTCTTAAATCAGCACATATATGGTGTCGAAGAAATTGTGAAGAAGTTAAAGATCAATGGGTGTTTTTCTGGCCTAAAAGGGAGCTCAAATGTGCAGCCCGGAATTATTCTGAACCAGCCCAGAATTATTCCGGACCATTCCGGGTGATTTCGAGTTGGCCGCGAAATCCTCTGTTGCAATTCGGAATTATTCCGGGTGATTCCGGGGCCCGGAATTATTCCGGGCAAAGTCCGAGTTGGCCGCGAAATCCTTGTTTCCATTCGGAATTATTCCGGACCAATCTGGGGCAATCCGGACCAATCCGGATGGATTCCGACATGACCGCGATTTTCTCTGTTGCCATCCGGATTGCTCCGGTATTATTCCGGGAGGCCGGAATTATTCAGGGTGATTCCGGATTGGTCACAAACTGAGCAGAAAAATGGCTAGTTGGAGTGGGGACTATAAAAAGGGGTCCTCTTTCTTCCCCAAGGGTTAGATCCTCTAGCATTGAAGACTCCATTGATTTATCTCACCCACCAAGCTAGATCTCCCACCTCCTCCATCCAAACTTGTTAAAACTTTGAGGAGTGAAAGAAAAGCCCCGGATCTACATCTTCACCAACCGGTTTTCCATTTCCCCCTCATTAGTTTGAGGGGTCTTTGCCTAGGGTTCCCTCTTGTGGAGAACCTAGGCTTCTTGCTACTCTTGGTGATTTGTGAGTGTTGGGAGCCCCCAATTTGGTTGTGGGTGTGTGCCCCAACCTTGTTTGTAAAGGACTCGATCCCCACCTCAAAGGGGTTCAATAGTGGAAGGTGAACTAGGCCTTTGTGGCGGAGTTCATCGGAGAATAGGGTGAGGCCTTTGTGGCGTTGAGTAGGCCTTCATGGCGAGCTCACACCCCTCCAACGAGACGTACTCCCTTAACAAGGAGGAACTCGGGAATACATCGTGTCTCCGCGTGCTTCCATCGGTTACCTCGTTCCATTACTCTCTACTTACTTGTACTTGTAGCATTTATTGTAGTACTTGTTGTGTTAAGTGTTGTCCTAGTTGCATTTATTGGTAGCCTTGCCATATAGGTAAATTCACCTTAGTTGCACTATCTAGAGAATTTACCTTCGAGTCAAGGCTAAACTTTAAGAAAAATTAAAATTTGTCGTAGCACCTATTCACCCCCCCCCCCCTCTAGGTGCCCATACTTTACTTTCGATTGGTATCAGAGCCTCGGCTCTTATATTGGGCTTAACCGCCTAAGAGTTTAAGTATGACGGAAGAATCGGATACTTTATCGTCCAAGGCTAGGGTGTCCATGGATTATCTCAATGAGTTAAGAAATTCATTGACCTCATCCATAGACGCTAAATTTGATGAGTTGCGTCAAGTTTTGTCGCAACTCCTCAAAGCCAAAGGACCGGAGGTATCCGATACTTCTCCTCCGGAAACAATTCCGGAGGGCGCTAAGGAAGGGGCTGATGGTGAACCACATAAACATGCTTCCGCCGAAAACTTCACTAAGAAGGGTACGGAAGGTGATGGAGAATTTCATGCCGTTCCCGGAAGTTCTTCTCCCGATCCTCCCGTCCCACGTCCTCTTATAATCCCTAGAGGAGATCCACCTAAAATTGTTGCTTTTTCTTTTTGTTAATGGCAATATTACATGGAGACTCACTTGAACTCTTCTTGTATAGAGCTTTGGAGGGTCACTCGTGATGGATACAAACCTCATGACCCCAAGAACCTCACAAGAAGGGAAGCCATAGATTGTCAACTCAACTACACCGCCTTGTCAATTCTTCAACAAGCCGTGGGTCCTAACCACATGCCGCATCTTCAACAATATTCCACCGTGAAGGAAACATGGGACGCTCTCGTCGTCATGTTTGTGGGCAATGAGAGTATGCAAAGTAATAGATATGATGCCTTGGCCAATGAGGCCGAAGGGTTCTATATGCATGATGGAGAGGATCATGTAGACATGTACCGTAGACTCAAGACTCTAGCCACCGCCTTCTCAAATGTCGGTGCCAAGTACATTGATGATACTTGGATCAAGAGAAAGTACATGATTGCCCTAATGCCATTTGAGGGTGCAGACTTGAAGAGCATTCAAGGAAGACATGATTTATCTTCCATGAACTCAACGCAAGCGATGCAAGAAGTGTGCTCTTATCAAGTGCGAACCAAGAATGCTCTAGACAACTGTGCTAAGGCCATTGGAATGCACAAAGGGGATTCCGTTGCTTTGAAGGCCAAGATTGTGTCAAGAGAAGTTGAGTTTGAGGAGGAAGAAGAAGAGGCATTGCCTCCCTTGAAGGAACAAGACTATGATCCCGTGCTAAAGGATCTCATTGCCCTCACCGTGGAATTGTTTTGGAGGAATCCTCCCAAGGGCAAGAAGTTTGTTGAGGATAAGACCAAGTCTCGCTATGGCAATGATGGGACTCAAAAAGTGAGGTCTTGCTTCAATTTCCAAGACAAGCACTACTTCATTGCGGAGTGTCCCTATGAAAATAGAGACCTCCATAGTGGCACGCTAATTCGCAAGGACAAGTCCAAGGTTGAGTACAAGAAACCTCATTTCAAGAAGAAACCATTCAACAAGAAGTCTCCCACCAATTTTGTGCTTTTGACTCAAGAGGAGTATGATTCCGGGAGTGATGAAGAAGAAGAAACCCCAAATGAAGTGGCCGCTCTTGCTATTGCTTCTACTCCATCATCTTCATCTATCTTTGAATCCCCCAATGACAATCATCATCAACGAAATTCCAAGTGCTTCATGGCTAAGGCCACGGAGGTATCACCTATCTCCAACATTAAGACCCTAGTGAACTAGAGCATATTGCTAGTCTTAGAGTAGAATATGAAAGGCTCTCATTGGAGCATTTTATGTCTAACATGCAAGGGGAGACCAAGAAGTACTTTGAGCATCTCATGAGCCAATTGGGAGAGGCCCAAGAAGCTCTTGAGAAGAAAGGTGAGGTTGAAAGAAGGGATGCGGATGAAATTGCATCCCTCTCTATGACTCTTGAGGAAGAGCATGATGGTAGAGTTTCTCTTGAGGAGGAACTTGAATCTATTGAAGAAACTCATAATGAACTTGTGTCTAAAATCACTAAGGAACATGATCTTGCTATTGCTAAATATAAAAAGGCTAAAAAGGATAAGGTCGAGTTTGGGGTTGGTCATGGTAACCTAACTGAGGAGTTTGAACAACTAACCAAGGCTCACAAAGCCTTTGAGAGTCAACATTCTTCCCTCAAAGAGTTGCATGAACAACTCCAAACTCAAGTTAATCAACTTAACAACCCTAGCACATCTACTTCTTATTGTGATCATGCAAATATTATTAAGGAAAATTCTAGGTTGAAGGTTGAGCTTTCTAGGCTCAAGGGCAAAGGCCCTCAAGTTGAGAAGGTTGTTGCCTCTACCCCACAAGTGGTGGCCCCTAGCGAAAATGTGGTCATTGCTAGACCACAATTGAGTGCTCCAAGACCACAAGTGGGAAAGAAAGGTCTAGGCTATGTTGCCAAGAAGAAGAAAAAGAAGAAGACCAACAATGGTGCTTCGGGTGGAATTGTCATTAAGGACAACAATACTCGTAGCAAAACCGCACAAGCTAGCAACGTTGCCTCGAGTAGTAGTGTCATGAGGGACAACACTACTCGTAGCACCTCCGCGGGAACTAATAATCCACACCATTTATTATATGTTGATTATTATGGTGTTGTGAAAGCTAAATATGTTGGTCCTATTGAGGGTCTCATTGACTATGCTATTTGGGTTCCAAAGACCCTTGTTACTAACATGAAGGGACCCAACTTGGGTCCTAACTCTAGTAAATGATCTCTTGCAGGACTATGCTTCCGGTGGGACTAAATGGATAATTGATAGTGGATGTGCTAGCCATATGACCGGAAGCAAAGAACTTGTGACGGAGTTGCGCCCAAATGGCATACAAGAAACCGTCACTTATGGAGTCTCGTCCTCGTCTAAGGTATCCGGGTTCGGCAAGGTTGTGGTCGCTCCCGATATCACTACATGCTTGTCGAATCCCTTGGTTACAATTTAATTTCCGTCCGCTCTCTTGGAAAGATGGGTTTCTCTGTCTTTTTTGATGTTGATATTGTGGTACTTTTGAGGAGCAAGACTCTTGACGTCGCTTACGTGGGACATGTTGAAAATGAGTTGTTCGTGGTGGACTTTTCGAAGTCTACCAACTCTCAGAAAATGTGTCTTTTCGGAAAGGCAGACTTGGGATGGTTGTGGCATCGCCGCTTATTCCATGTCAACATGAGAACTTTGCAAAGTCTTCACAAAGGTGGCCTTATTGTCGGACTAAAGGAAAATGTTTCCTTTTCAAAGGATTGCGTTTGTAGGTCGTGTGTTGAAGGAAAGATGCATGATAAGGCACACAAGGCCAAGACTATTATTTCATCAAAGAGGATCTTGGAGCTTCTCCATGTTGATCTCTTTGGTGTTGTGCCTGAGGCAAGTCTTGGTGGCAAGAAGTATTGCTTGGTGATTTTCAATGATTATTCAAGATACACTTGGGTTTATTTCTTCAAGTGCAAGAGTGAAACTCAACAAACCATCATCGACTTCTCCAACGAAGTGCAACGTGAACACAATGTGCAAATCATGGCTATCAGGAGTGATAATGGTTCGGAGTTCAAGAACTACACTTTGAATGAATTCCTTAGTGAAGAAGGCATTCATCATCAATATTCCGCCACATACACTCCTCAACAAAATGGTGTTGTTAAAAGGAAGAATCGCACTCTCTTGGACATGTCAAGGACCATGTTGGCGGAGTACACTTCTCCCCAATATTTATGGGTCGAGGCCATATCCACCGCATGCCACTCCTCCAACCGCCTCTAAATCCGCAAAGGCTTGGACAAGACTCCTTATGAGATCCTCACCGGCAACAAGCCCAATGTCTCCTACTTCCGTGTATTCGGTTGTAAGTGCTTTTATTTGATCAAGGGTGTTAGGTTGTCTAAATTTCAATCCAAAACTATTGAGGGTATATTTGTTGGTTACGTTACCGAATCCCACACTTATAGAGTCTTTGACAAAGCCTCACGGATTGTCATAGAATCTTGTAGTGTGGCTTTCGAGGAAAATGATGGCTCCCAAGTGGCGCAATTTCATTTTTATAATGTAGATGTTGAAATACCTTAAGAAGCCATAGGAAGGATCGGTGTGGGATTTCTCCGCCCCATTGAGGGGCACCTTATGGCGACTCGAGAAGTACTATGCTCTACTCAAGTGGATCCCTCCTCTACATTAGAAGAACAAGCCAAGGAGCCAAGTGCTACACCAAACAAAGAACATGTTGAAGACCCTCCTCTTATTGACCAAGACACTACGCAAGTCGTACCCACTCCTATCACTAATGCTAGTCAAGGTCAAGGCCAAGATCAACCATCCTCTTCATCCTCTCCTCAAGTTGAAGCAAGTGTTGAAGATATTGTTGATGATGATGATCAAGGCCAAGTTGGTCAAGATGGGGACCCAAATGATCAAGATGATCAAGTGACCCCTTCGCGCAACAATGCGGAGATCAAAGCCCGTCGTGCTAAAAGGATAAGAAGAGATTTGAAGCAAATTCATGCCCAAGACAACAAGGTCTTGGAAGATATTCAAGCTAGAAGATCCACAAGAAGGCAATTGGCACATTTTAGTGAGCATCAAGCTCATATCTCTATGGTGGAATCTAAGCAAGTGTTTGAAGCTCTTGAGGACTCCGGTTGGGTTGAAGTAATGCATGATGAGCTCAATAATTTTGAGCGCAACAAAGTTTGGAGATTGGTTGAGAATCCCAAAGATTGCCACAATGTTATTGGCACTAAGTGGATATTCAAGAACAAGCAAGATGAGCATGGCATTGTCATAAGGAACAAGGCAAGATTGGTTGCTCAAGGTTACACTCAAGTTGAAGGCATTGACTTTGATGAAACCTATGCACCCGTGGCTCGCCTTGAGTCCATTCATATCCTCCTTGCTTATGCATCTTCGCATAATTTCAAATTGCAACAAATGGATGTTAAAAGAGCTTTCTTGAATGGTCCACTAAAAGAGGAGGTATATGTTAAGCAACCTCCGGGGTTCGAGAATCTCAACTTTTCTAACCATGTCTACAAACTTGACAAGGCTCTCTATGGTCTCAAACAAGCACCTCGTACTTGGTATGAGCACCTTAGGGAGTTGTTAGATGACCGTGGTTTCGAAGTTGGGAAGATTGACCCCACTCTCTTCACCAAGAGAGTAAAGGGAGATATTTTCATAAGCCAACTATATGTGGACTATATCATCTTTGGCTCAACTAACCAAGCTTTCAATAATTAGTTCTCTAGGCTTATGACTGACAGGTTCGAGATGTCTATGATGGGAGAGCTTAAATTCTTCTTGGTTTTGAGATCAAGCATATGGCTCGTGGAACTCTTATTTCTCAAGCCAAGTATACCCAAGACATGATCAAGAGGTTTAACTTCCAAAATGCAAAGATCAAGTCTTCTCCCATGCAAGTCAAGTGCCACCTATCACGTAACCCGAAGGGTAAAGATGTGGACCAAAAGTTGTATCGTTCTATGATAGGTTCTTTCCTTTACCTTTTTGCATCTAGGCCCGATATCGTTTTGAGTGTAGGTGTGTGTGTGCAAGGTATCAAGAGCCTCCTAAGGAAAGCCATTTAATGGCGGTCCATAGGATCTTTTGGTATTTGGTTCATACCCCAAGTTTTGTTTTGTGGTACCCAAAGGGGGCACAATTTTCTCTCAAGGGCTACACGGATTCCGATTGGGCGGGTGATCAAGATGATAGGAAGTATACTTCCGGGGCTTGCCAATTTCTTGGTAGGTCTTTGGTGAGTTGGTCTTCCAAGAAGCAAAATTGCATATCTCTCTCCTCCGCCGAAGCCGAGTATGTAGCCGCCGCAAGTGCTTGCGCTCAATTGCTATGGATGAGGAAAACTCTCAAGGAATATGACGTTCATTTGGATAAGGTGCCTCTTTTGTGTGACATGAAAGTGTCATCAAGATCGCCTACAACCCCGTGCAACATACAAGAACGAAGCATATTGAGATTCACCATCATTTCATCTGAGACCATGTGGCAAGAGGGGATATTTCTCTATCTTATCTGCCCACCAAGGACAATCTTGCGGATATCTTCACGAAGCCACTCGATGATGCAAGATTCATGTTATTGAGGAATGAACTAAATATCATTGATTCTAGGAGTTTGACTTGAGGATCTTGCACACACCCCTATAGATGAAACGTGTTTGGGTTTAGGTGTAGGCATGGATATAGGGGGAGTGTTATTCTAACACATTGGGTTCTCCCTCCCCCCATTATGCCCAAAGCAAATATTCATTGTTATCTCTCTTTTTCTAATGTTGAATTGTGAGCTTCAATGTCGAGAATTGGCAATGCACCCAAGATATATCTTAGCGTTTGCATACCATGATCTCTTACATGGTGGCTTAGGCCACCAACCTCTTCTTTTCGAAGAGTTGGATCTTAGTTGGTATTTATTTGATATTTCATTGATTTTCTTGGTGTTTTCCCTTCTAAGTGTTCGTTCGTAGGAAAATCTCACTCAATTGGTCTTTTGTCTGTTTGATTCTTATTTTTGAGAGGGATAAGTACTACTTTCAGTTTGGTGTTTCTATCCTAAGCAACTCTACCTTAAAACCAACTTCTTCTAGCACATGTGTCGTTCGATTGAAACGAGGAAATTTAGAAACAGTACTCAGCCGGAATTTCCGGTCCAGTTCTGGACCGGAATATCCGGTTGGACCAGAATATCCGGTTCAAACTTGAACCGAAATATCCGGTCCGGCGAAAATCACTTATTCCGGACAGGGGCGGGGAAGGGGCAGTTCGTGCCCTTTCTTCCCCAACTCCTCTCCTCCACCCCTCACGCCGCCGCACTGAATCTTGCCCCCGCGGGCCGTTTCCTCCGCGGGATCTTCGAGCTATTGCCCGGATCTTGTTCCCCTCGTCCTCGGGAGCGTTTCCATCCAAGTATCTTCGTCCATGGTTGCCTGTAAAGTTCAATCTCATTGAATCTTGGTGCTATAACCATACCACTCCATGGATTTGTGTTTTTGTTGACAATGCTTGGTAGAAATTGCTCCCTAGGGTACCCTATGCATGCTAGATACAATAGTCTAGATTCACTTGTCACCGATCTAGTTTTGAACTATAGATTAGGATCGATTTTGTGCTGTTTTCGTAGTACCGGAATATCCAGTCCAGGTTTGAACCGGAATATCCGGGTGCATCGGAATATCTAGTTCAGTTCTGTACCGGAATATCCGGCTGAGTGCAGTACCGTTTGAGAACAGTCCGAATTTGATCCTTGCTAGAATTCTTATTAGATTAATACCTGGAATCTTTTCTATTGTTTTTATGCATGATTCATCCATTGCTTGACATATGTGCACTCATCCCCATTCCTTACCATCTATTGTCTCGTTCACAGGTGGATCTGGTGTTGAGAAGATGAACACTCGCAAACGCCCCTCCTACAAGGAGACTAGTGATGAGTATCAAGGCGTTAATCGCCCTCCAAGGAAATTTGGTGCCAAAAAGGTTGTCTCATCTAGGCCCAAGAAGAAGAACACTCGGCCCAACTATAAGTCCGGTATTAGTGTTCCTGATTACACTGTGATAAGGCAGAAGGATTAGTACAACACTCCACGAGATGGTACTTGTGATGATCCTCGTTTCTGGTGTCTGGAGCAGTCATACATCTATGCAGATATCTATTGTGACTTCAGGTTCCCTATCCATGAGATGCACCCATTTGAGTTTGCTGTGATGAAGGATAGGGAAGAGTTTGCTGATGCTGCCAGCATTGTTGAGCGGTTTGGTCTGGTGAAGCTGATGGAGACCCAGTGCCCGTACAATACCGAGCTCTTTACTCAGTTCATGTCCACTTTGGACTTCAGCAAGGACTCATTTTGTATCTTTAGGTGGATGACCCAGACTATTCCATGTGAGATTCCTTTTCACAGACTGGCTCGTCTTCTTGGATACCGTTACAGCACTTATCCTCCTGCTGGTCACCGTATGCATGAGGTGGAGAGACCTCGGAGGGAGAGGTACATGGCAGAGTTATATGCTCCAGGATTTACTGTTGGGAAGCTGGAGTGACTTCTTCCTCTCTATGATCAGCTTGTGCGTATCTCCATATCTTTCTTGATGCCGAGTGGAGGTAATAATGATGCTCTCACCAATCCATTGTGCAATCTTCTCTTTTTGGCAAAGCAGTGCATTGAGGATCAGGATCCCACTACTTCCTATACTATGGATGTCATGGACATTATCTATCATGAGTTGTACAATGCTATGATTTGTGGGAAAACCATTCCCTATGGTATTTATATCATGATGCTGATCAAGGATGTGATAAAGAGTGATTTCTCTGAGCTAACCATGGAGCCTCACAAGGTCAAGAAGCTGTACATCAAGAGGAAGAAGGCCGTACATGCTGCTCATGTTCCTCCATTTGAGGGTGTTACCTCTATGGGGAGTGTGGCCTCTTCTAGTGCTCACCCTGCTCAGCCTACTTCCACCCCTGGTCCCAACACTATGCGCCATGTCAGGAAGCTCTCCTGGTTTCAGCGCAATGTGTTGTGCATGAAGGTGGACATCCATAAGGAGCAGTACAAGGCCTACTACAGACACAGCTATGTCCAGTACCCAGAGTCAGATTCTTCACCACGTGAATGGTGCTACTGGTGATCTGCCTGCTCCTCATATTCCTCAGTCTTACACTCAGTGGTCTGCTGCTGATCGCACTCCTTGGGAGCGCATTGAGGAGGCTCTCTGTACCACTTCTGCTTCCACTTCCACGGCTCCTGATGATGAGTATGATGAGGCGACTGATGATGATCTGGAGGGCGAGGCGCAGGGTGCTTCTGAGGCGTCTGCATGAGAGTCTTCTGAGCATTCATATGCTTAGACCTCGTTGGGACGTTAGCTCCTTTTGAGGCGCAGGGTGTTTCTCTCCTTTTTGGTGTCTCGATGCCAAAGGGGGAGAAGTAACTTCTAGGTTACGGGATTTGCATGGGTTTCGGGCACAAGCGTATGCTTTTACCATTTCGTGAGAGCTTGTGTCCATTTAGTCTTATTTTCGTGAATCATGTTCATTTTATTGTCGTTTAAAACTATGTGTTATTGTGTTGTGAGACTATATTTGGTTATCATGGATGCTATCATGGATTATCTATGTGTTAGTGGTTATCTAGATTATATATCTTATATGTTGAGGATATTATCTGTTGTTGTGCTTGGTTATTCTTGTTATCATCTCTACGCACAAGGTATATATTTCTACCTTATTCTCAACACATGTGATATTGTTACTTTGGCATGTTTGCTACTTGTTGGAAATTGCTCCCCATATATTATTGCACTTTTTGCATTTGAGGCAAACAAAAGATATGCATATAGATAGGGGGAGACATTTCCATTTTGTTTCAAACATGATCTCGTCAAGGTTTTATTGCAAATCTTAGTATTTTCATCTAACACCAAAAATGGGGAGATTGAAAGTGCATTTCGTTTTCCAGATGTTTTGTGTGTTAGTTAAAAAAACTAAGTACTTTATTTATCGAGGTGTTTAGTGTGCAGGTGTTATATTTAACATCAGCATCGATTACCGAAAAGATCGGTGAAGATTGGCCTAAGAGTTTTGGGACAGATGCCAACCGGATTATTGGTACCGGATTATTCCGGAGGAGCCGGATTTTTCGGTTAAGAAAGTTTTGGTCCATTTTCGGGACAGAGATGAGACGGATATTTGGTACCGGATTATTCATCTCTTTTCTCTAAGCTTATGACTGACAGGTTCGAGATGTCTATGATGGGAGAGCTTAAATTCTTTCCTGGCTTTGAGATCAAGCAATTGGCTCGTGGAATCTTCATTTCTCAAGCCAAGTATACCCAAGACATGATCAAGAGGTTTAACTTCCAAAATGCAAATATCAAGTATTCTCCCATGCAAGTCAAGTGTCACCTATCACGTAACCCGAAGGGTAAAGATGTGGACCAAAAGTTGTATCGTTCTATAATTGGTTCTTTGCTCTATCTTTGTGCATCTAGGCCCGATATAGTTTTGAGTGTAGGTGTGTGTGCAAGGTATCAAGCGGCTCCTAAGGAAATCCATTTGATGGCGGTCCATATGATCTTTCGTTATTTGGTTCATACCCCAAGATTTGGTTTGTGGTACCCAAAGGGGGCACAATTTTCTCTCAAAGGATACACGGATTCTGATTGGGCGGGTGATCAAGATGATAGGAAATCTACTTCTGGGGCTTGCCAATTTCTTGGTAGGTCTTTGGTGAGTTGGTCTTCCAAGAAGCAAAATTTCAAATCTCTCTCCACCGCCGAAGCCGGGTATGTAGCCGCCGCAAGTGCTTGCACTCAATTGCTTTGGATGAGGCAAACTCTCAAGGAATATGACGTTCATTTGGATAAGGTGCCACTTTTCTGTGATAATGAAAGTGCCATCAAGATCGCCTACAACCCCGTGCAACATACAAGAACAAAGCACATTGAGATTCGCCATCATTTCATCCGAGACCATGTGGCAAGAGGGGATATTGCACTATCTTATGTGCCCACCAAGGACAATCTTGCAGATATCTTCATGAAGCCACTTGACGATGCAAGATTCTTGTTCTTGAGGAATGAACTAAATATCATTGATTCTAGGAGTTTGACTTGAGGATCTTGCACACACCCCTATAGATGAAACGTGTTTGAGCTTAGGTGTAGGCATGGACATAGGGGGAGTGTTATCCTAACACATTGGGTTCTCCCTCCCCCCATTATGCCCAAAGCAAATATTCATTGTTATCTCTCTTTTTCTAATGTTGAATTGTGAGCTTCAATGTTGAGTAATGGCAATGCCCCCAAGATATATCTTCGCGGTTGCATACCATGAACTCTTACATGGTGGCCTAGGCCACCAACCTCTTCGCCTTTGAAGAGTTGGTTCTTAGTTGGTTGCTTTTGGTTCATTAAGTGGTTGTTCCAAATATTACTTCTCGTTGCTATCTTGAATCTTATTTGCATCTTCCCCGAGAAGTAAGACTAGGAACTCTAACCCCTCTGTGTTTTGCCCATTTGTCCTCTCCCTATGTTCATCTATGCATATGCCTTACTCCACACAAAGTCACATCATTCCTAGCCCTTCCAAACTGACATTTCTTGAATTGTTTGGAGCAAATTCTGGTCTGACCGGAATTATTCCGGATGAATCCGACCCAGCCAAAAAAATTCCGGGTTCATCCGGAATAATTCCGACCCAGCCGGAAAAATTCTGGGCTATTTCGGATCTGCCAGTTTTCGCTATAAATAGGCCCGCCACGCACGGGAGACAGTTCTTTCTCCACGTTTTCCCCTCTCTCCCGTGCCCTAGCCACCATAGTTCGCAGCATCCGTCCCCGTTGCTCCTAGGAAGGATATTTTATCCCTCCTTGGACAAGGACAACCCCCATGGAAGGTATTGTGATTGGCATCTCTTGTTTCTCGTTTTCTTTGGTTGATTTTGGTTCTATCTGAAATCTCACGAGGGTTTGATCTAGATCCGAGTTCATATCAACTAGTTCATCTTGCTAATCCCTATACCTAGTTTCCATGACATCTTAGATCTAGTCTAACCACTTACCAATCTAGACTTAGATCTATCACATATGTTGTCACTTCCACGATTTCCAGCACGTAGTTCACCTCTAGGATCATCCCCTTGGTATTCCTCAATGTTTGGTGTAGTAAGAGAGTCAGATTTTTGGGACTTTCTCGAGTCAGATCGAGGAGCTCGGAATTTTTCCGGACGATTCCGACCCAGTAAGAATAATTCCGGGCTCAGCCGGAATAATTCCGGACCTCCGGAATATTTCCGGATTCTGCCAGAAATTCGAAAAAACCTTGCACTACATCAAACCTTTTGGAGTTCCTTTGTTCCTTTTGGCATATGCACTCATATTTTGCTCTTCCTATGTCCTCTATTCACAGGTTCTGGCTCTCGTCCGGGTGTCAAGAGAAAGTCTTTAGCAGGAATAGGTTCTCGTCCCACCAGGGGTCGCACTTCCGGCCACCACAGTGGGAATCGTGATGACAGTGAGATTGAGAAGCTGCCCGAAGGAGATCTGAAGTCCTTCTCCATCCCTAAGTGGAAGCACATCAAGAGGAAGAACCCTTACCGTTTTGTTTAGTCCACTTGTGAGGACCCTCGCTTTTGGACAAACCTTCAGCAAAAGTGTTGGGAGGATTTCTATTCCACTCAGAACCCTCTTGTATGTGAGCAGACACATATTGACATTGACTTCTATCATAGGCACAAGAATGGTGATCTTCGTCATGTTCATGCGTGCTTGGTAAAGCTCGGAGTGGCACCACTTCTGGACTTTGAGTGTGAGTATTGTCCAGACCTTATTGCTCAGTTCTACTGCACTGTCCACTGCATGGGTGATGCCGTGCGCACTATGACTTGGATGTATGGGGATCAGAAGGTCACGAGCAACTTGGTTGAATTTGCTGAGGCAATGGGTTACAGGTGGACTGCCACCTATGGTCATCATGGTTTCAAGGTCCATGACAACCCAGAGTATGATAACTCCATCTTGGAGTTCTGCTATCCTCCTGATGCTTAGGGCAAGACTAGGCCTTTCAACTCCAACATGTACCCCTACTACAACCTGTTGTCCAAGATATTTCGTGCTGCCATTGTGATCAAGGTTGGTGACTACTCTGCTATTAGGGCCTTCATGGTGAACCTCATGTTCCTCACCAGGCCTCAAATCAGAGGAAGATTGATGTGATGGACTTTCTGTACCGTGAGATTCTCATTGGGGTCATGAAGAAGAGGAAGCCTGCTTATGGCCCTTTGATTCAGAGGTTCATTAGTGCCAAGCTGGGTGTTGATATCATGGATGACTATCCTATTGTCAAGGGTAAGAAGATGGTACCTTCTCTCATTCGTGGTGTGGAGATTCCAGAGTACACCAGGGCAAAGTACAAGTCACCTATGGCCACTCCTTCTGCTTCCACGAGTGGTGCTTCTCAGCGTCCATCTAGTGGCATTGCCAAGTTCTTCAAGGCCATGTTAAGTATGTGCAGTGATACTAGGGCGATTGCCCATGAGGCAAGGGAGCTGGCCAAGGAGACTCGCCGCCTTCAGAACACTGACCGCAGAGCTGCTGGGATTGCTGTGCCTGAGGATCCTGCATCTCTTGCTGCTGGTGCTGATCTTGTTCCCATTGCTATGACGATTTCTACTTTGGGGTGCCTCCTGCTGATGGTGATGACGAGGGAGAATCTGTTGAAGATGACTTTGATGATGCTGGCAACATTGGAGGTCGTGAGCATGAAGAGGAGGAAGAGGAAGAGGAGCACCGCGGAGAAGACGACTTCGAGTGATCCCTTGGGTCGTTAGTTGGACTCGTTTTCCCTTTTTGGCGTCTTGATGCCAAAGGGGGAGAAGGAGTCCCTATCTAGGATTTCACGGGCTTTGCAAGGGTGGGAGCACGAGTCTTTTGCCTTTCGATTTCGATCTTATAGGCTTGTGCTCCGGTTTCTTTAGTTTCGTTTTCATCATTTGCAAACTTTTATTATTTTGTGTGGAACCTTGTGACTTGGTTGTGTCACCCTACCCGTGGTTATGCTACTATCATGCTTGCCATTATCTCTATTATTATCTATATGCATGTATTGTGAACTTGTTTAGACGGCTTGGTGTCTAAAACATAGGGGGAGCAAAGCCTATGAAGTGCGTGCCTCACGACACACATCGAGGAAGAGCTCCGTCTATTTTTTGGACACCATTTCTTGTTGTTCACCTTGCTTATCCCCGTAAATCTTTATGTTGTCATGAAACACCAAAAAGGGGGAGATTGAAAGTGCATTTTCGATATCTCTGTGTTTTGTGTGTTTGTTAAGAACATAAAGAAGTATTTAACCATGTGTGTTATTTTGTCAGAGGATATGTTCTTAAATCAGCACATATATGGTGTCGAAGAAATGGTGAAGAACTTAAAGATCAATGGGTGTTTTTTGGCCTAAAAAGGAGCTCAAATGTGCAGCCCGGAATTATTCCGGACCATTCCGGGTGATTCCGAGTTGGCCGCGAAATCCTCTGTTGCAATTCGGAATTATTCCGGGTGATTCCGAGGCCAGGAATTATTCTGGGCAAATTCTGAGCTGGCCGCGAAATCCTCTGTTGCCATTCGGAATTATTTCGGACCAATCCGCATGGATTCCGACATGACCGCGATTTTCTCTGTTGCCATCCGGATTGCTCCGGAATTATTCCGGGTGATCCTGGATTGGTCGCAAACTGAGCAGAAAAATGGCTAGTTGGAGTGGGGACTATAAAAAGGGGTCCTCTTTCTTCCCCAAGGGTTAGCTCCTCCAGCATTGAAGACTCCATTGATTGAGCTCACCCACCAAGCTAGATCTCCCACCTCCTCCACCCAAACTTGTTGAAACTTTGAGGAGTGAAGGAGAAGCCCCGGATCTACATCTTCACCAACCGGTTTTCCATTTCCCCCTCATTAGCTTGAGGGATCTTTGCCTAGGGTTTCCTCTTGTGGAGAACCTAGGCTTCTTGCTACTCTTGGTGATTTGTGAGTGTTGGGAGCCCCCAATTTGGTTGTGGGTGTGTGCCCCAAGCTTGTTTGTAAAGGACTTGATCCCCGCCTCAAAGGGGTTCAATAGTGGAAGGTGAACTAGGTCTTTGTGGCGGAGTTCATCGGAGAATAGGGTGAGGCCTTTTTGGCGTTCAGTAGGCCTTCGTGGCGAGCTCACACCCCTCCAACGAGACGTACTCCCTTAACAAGGAGGAACTCGGGAATACATCGTGCCTCCGCGTGCTTCCATCGGTTACCTCGTTCCATTACTTTCTACTTACTTGTACTTGTAGCATTTATTGTGGTACTTGTTGTGTTAAGTGTTGTCCTAGTTGCATTTATTGCTAGCCTTGCCATATAGGTAAATTCACCTTAGTTGCACTATCTAGAGAATTTACCTTCGAGTCAAGCCTAAACTTTAAGAAAATTTAAAATTGGTCGTAGCACCTATTCACCCCCCTCTAGGTGCCCATACTTTACTTTAAGATTGCCACCCAGGAAACAAAGAGATTACCAAGTCCTCTAAGTTTAGTAGCTTCCCGTGCAGCCCTTTGACATATGGGCTCTGTCTTGATCAGCTAAGTTGTGAGGGTTCGGCCCATGCTTGACATGAAGATGTAGCATAATTATAGGTGGAATGGGTCTTGCTGGTTGGGTTGAATTTCTTGATTCTGAAATATCTCGTCTCAATTCTCTCCTTTCCTTAATGCATTGAACGTGTATAGGATGTTTGGGATAATTGAAGACAAAGGGTGAAAGTGCACAACCTCTGCAGAGTTATAAACTATGATCATATCCGTGTCCCCGGTAATGGACGGCTTCGAGCAGCTGGACAAGGATGGACAGAAGAATCTCAACACCGTTTTTTAATAAATAAAATTTGGCTAAGGAAATATTAGTTGAGGTGCTCATGGGTGTGTTCCATGGTGCCAATCTTTGAAAAGAAAACTCTTTTTCAAAAGTGTTAGGGAAAAACTTGCTTTCTGCAAATAGCCTCAACTCCACCAAGCTAGATATGCATGTAGTTTAGACTTGCCATTTTATATCCACCATAGTGTCATTTGCCAGTATATTGTTTGTACTGAATCTCCTTCGGGGGCTGCATATTCCAACGTGCAGGAAATTCTGATGAGGAAGTTTGATCAAGTGCTTGGACTCGAGTCTACACCCAACATGTAATGCCTGTGGCGCATGATTAAAGATGGAGGCTCATTGCTATCTTTATTTCAGTTGTTTATAACTCGGAGTTTTGCTAGTCTTTCAAGACTATGCAATTTGTAATAAAGCTATACTTGGCTATTCTAGATCCTTTGTAATAATTGTTGATACTTCTGCAATGATACTTCACATTTTGTTCTGTGGTGCTAGCATTGATCCGGGGACTAGCACTTAACACAATAGTTCTTACATTATTAAATGTGAGGGTGCTACAGAGAGAGATCTGGTGGAAAAGAACGGTATAGAACCTTAATTGTTACAGCAGGACGGATGTGGATGGTGAGGATGATGGCGCTGATGGTGATGACGATGATGAACTTGATGATTCCTGATGCGATGACGGTGACAATCGTGACGATTTCCCCCTCAAGGAGGGAATTTCCCTGGCGGAATCTCCAACAAAATTCTACGAAGTGACTCCTCGGGATTTTTAGGTCAAGGGGGCTAAGTACCCCAAAGGAGAGTCGGAGGGGGGCCTGAGGCTCTCAGGGGCCTACCAGGCGCGGCAAGACAGGCCCGCGCATGTCAGGCGCCTGGATGCCCCTGGCTCCCCTCTGGCTTCCCTTCGGTCTCACCCATGATTCTGACAAAACCTTGTGTTCTGATTTTTCCCGATTTTTCTGACGTCTAGAAAATATCCCTTCTGACAGTTGCTTTTTCTAGCTCTTTTCTGACTCTGATAAAAAATTCCTTAAAACTGGAAACATAGAGAAAACAACGAATAATATAAGTATAGTGCTATAATAGGGAAAATATCAATGAATAAGGGAAATTATCATATAAAATAGTGATGCAAAATGGATGTATCATCGGCTTGCTAGGCAAATATTGCCAACGTGAACCCAAGTGGTACAAATGCAAAGTATTATTGTTTTTCTTATATTTCAAGATTGCTAAGTTTGCATTAATTGTTTGTTCTTAACTACCATTTCTAATATATGTTTTTTCAGTTGTGCTATGTACCTCAACATTGCTCAAAATAATTCAAGGGAACCCGAAAAAGGGCAAAGCCAGCAAGGCATTCGTTTTGCACCATTGTTGCAAGGAACTTTAAAATGTTGATAAGTGGAAGAACCGGGACTTGTATGAAGTTCCTAGGAGATCCAAGAGCTCGACTGGAAAAGCAATAATTGTTTTGATTATGCATCAAGTGATGACGATGACAGAACAACCCCCACTACCAACTCGGGTGCTACTACCAAGAGGCATGCTGGAAGAAAGTTTGCCAAAGAGAAGGGGAAAACGACCGTAAACGATGATATAAAACAATCATTGAACGAGATCATGAATGTGAGAAAATAAATGTCCGAGGAGAGGAAGTTTGCAAAGACCAAACAAATGGAGGAGATGGTGGCGACCGAGGAGAGGAAGATTGCCGCTGGGGAAAGGAGGGCAGCACCCGAGGATAGGATGGAAGCAACCAAGGCTAGGAGGGTAGAGATGGAGGAGAGGAGGGTGACTATGGAAGAAAAACTCAAGTAATTGGAGGAAGAGCACAAGTTGATGTACATGAACACAAGCTAACTTGATGTCAAGCAGAAAATCATACATTACGCTTTGCCATGACCAAGCATTGGCAGAAGCCGATGAGAATGAGAAGTTGGTTCGTGGGAGCTATGGGAGGTATGGGTGGCATGGGAGGATTCATGGGTGGCATGGCCGAATTCATGGGAGGCATGGGTAGCATGCCTGGATTCATGGGAGTCATGGGTGGCGGCTCAAATTTGAATGTTGTCATGCAGTGGCGGAGCCATAAACAACGAAAGAGGGGTGCTAACATGTTGCATACAAAAACTTGAACTATATAAATTTAACCAGTTTTCTTTCGGAACCCGGATCAACGACATTATGGTTAGTGTCTTATCTTAGTTACTAAATTCTGTTAGAGGCATCTTTCCATGGATGTTAAATTTCGATCCTAGCGAACGACAAGATTGATACTGAACATAATCTAATTAGAAAATAATCACTCACAAAATCTTTGTCCATGTTTATTCAATATGTCTGGGATATAAATTGTCCACGTAAAGGCATGGCCTTTCCCCATGGGAATAGCCAACCGAGCAGCACAGTCAAGGGAATATCCAACCGTCCGCTGCGGCAGATCGTGGCCGATGGAGCAGCACAATCTTGAGGGATCCTCACTTTGACGTTAGAGGTTGAATTTTCGGGGATTCAAAACAGTAAAAAGAAAATGACGGACACAAAGGGACTATATTGAGTGGAGATTGGTTGGGAAGCTGAGGCAGAAGAGAGGACGGTGGTAGCGGCGTTCGTGTCATCTAGCAATGGATCTGGTACTCGTTTGTCGACCAGCATGCTGCAGGCTTCATGTATTTGGGCTGAATATGTTTTTTTCTTTTGTTTTAGAGACATGGCTAGATAGCTACTACGTACATGCAACCTTGGGATATTCAGCTGGACCGGTGCTACAACACCGATAGCACTGGGCGCAGCTCCGCCTCTAGTGTCATGGGTGGCCGCTCAAGTGACCTAGGTTCCATGGGTGACAGCTTGGGTGATCTTGGTGCCATGATCGGCGGCTTTGGTGACGATGATTCCATGGGAGGAGGCACGGATGCCACGGAAGAAGATGAGAGGAGTTACAAGTGAGGTCAATGGCGACAACGGAACTTGAGTGGTCATCTTGCTTATGATGTATGTTATGCGCACTTAATTTGACGTGTTTGTGAGACTTTATGTTTATGGTTCGAATCGATATGTGGCTTCGATGTTGATGTGTGTGATGAACTATGTTTGATGATTTATATGTGTGGTGGACTATGGTTGATGATATATGTGTTTGGTGAATTATTGTTCATGATATATGTGTTGCCAAAACTGTTTTGTTGGCGTATAAAAATATACTCCCTCCCTCAGATAGTCTCATAGTAAGTGTCGCAATATTTGACACAAAATGGAAGTAACTAGACTGAAACATGTCTAGATACAACTATTTTTATCTACTTTTATGACACTTAATATGAGACGGAGGGAGTAACTTATTTTTGGTGTCCTATCCCGATTTTGAGGTGCCTATTTTAAATTATCATTTGGATATGCTTAGGCGGGCGTGTTGTTTTATTTTGATCCAGGGCTTTCTGTTCTTCTCTGAGTTTATGGCCATCAGATCCTGAGCAGCAACATGCTTAATACTAGTATAGTGTGGATATTACGAACGCCCGGATACTGCAAATTGCAAATTAGCAAATCGGTCATCATATACAACAACATATATACATAGTACTTCACGTCGTCTTTTATTCCAAAAATAGGTGTTGTCGGTTGCCCTGAGGTCTTTTAAGAAAGGACTCGTTCTGTCTCCTTCTTTCTTTTAAGAGAAGAGAGAGGTGATCAGCGCCCAAACCTCTGCGGCGTACTCCAATCCGACGGTTTGAGCCAAGATCTCAACCGAGAGAGAGTTCAGCAGGTGGCTAAGAACTTGCTGGTCCTTCTGGATCCAGGTGTCATAGGCTGGGTTTGGGAGCTTTGTCTCTTTGTCACCGTCGCGGGTGACGATGAATTCCTCCGGCGCCGGCTCTTTTCCTTCCAGAAGCCCAATCACCCGCGCGCCTCGCAGGGTAGGCATCACTTGCGCTTTCCAGAGGAGGTGGTTGGTGCGCTTCAGCTTTTCCGCCGGTGGGTTTCCTAGGGGCTGCGAGGTGGTGTTGGATGAAGCCATGGGATCTAGGTTTCTCGGGTATTGGGTGTTTCTTGGGTGTTGGGTGTAGATCGGATGGTGCTTGGGTGTTTCTTGGGTTTTTGGAGATTGGAGATGCTTGAGTTTTGTAGGTAGATCGGGTGGTGTTTGAAGATCGGCTGGTGTTTGGGTGTCGTGGGTGGATTGGGTGTTCGTCGATCAATAGATTGGTGATCGGTAGATTGGTATTTTCCTGGGTGGTCACTCGATGTCAAGGAAGGGAATTTGGCTCTGATACCATATCAAAGTTGGCAGGGAACGATACCTTTACCTCGGTATCGGTTGCATGTTTATATAAGGCAGTACGAATGCCAGCGAGATACAGAGAGAATCAAGGGGGAGGGGGGGGGGGGTCGAACCTATCCATCCTAACCATCTCATTTGGAGGTTCGGATTTACAGAAGTTTGTTTAAAGTCTAACATTAATATGAGACGGAGGGAGTAACTTATTTTTGGTGTCCTATCCCGATTTTGAGGTGCCTATTTTAAATTATCATTTGGATATGGGCGGGCGTGTTGTTTCATTCCGGCACGCGTAATATTTTGATCCAGGGCTTTCTGTTCTTCTCTGAGTTTATGGCCATCAGATCCTGAGCAGCAACATGCTTAATACTAGTAGTATAGTGTGGATATTACGAACGCCCGGATACTGCAAATTGCAAATTAGCAAATCGGTCATCATACAACAACATATATACATAGTACTTCATGTCGTCTTTTATTTCAAAAATAGGTGTTGTCGGTTGCCCTGCGGTCTTTTAAGAAAGGACTCGTTCTGTCTCCTTCTTTCTTTTTCTTTTTTCTTTTTGTCTCTTTATTATTATGTGATATATTACGTGTCGCTGTGTCCTTGGTCCTCGCCACGTATGGTGCGTGGCTTTACGTGTTGGTCTCGAATAAATGTGGCTTGCATCTTGTTCCTTGTTTCTTTCTTATCCCCGTCCCCGTTCCTGGATGAGCCAGCGAACTTCCCCTGCTTCTTGGTGCGCCCCTCCGCCTTCGCGCTCGCCATGATCTCAAGATTCGCCCGACCCATTCCTAGCTCGCGGTGGCTGCGTCCTGACGTGTTTCTGGTGAGTTGCTTCCCTCCCCTTCTCACCAGCATGCCTCCTCTAGCTCGCATCTCGGGACCGCCACGACGCTGGCGCCGGCGTGCTGTCGGATTGGAAGACGGTGCCGGTACACGCTTAGAGTGCTCGATTAGATCTCAGGATGTGGCCGTGATCTCTTCACGTCTCGGTGTTGACTAAATTCGTTTTCATCAATTCCATTCGCCATTGAGCGCTAGCTATGCATCACACCGTGGAACAAGAGGAACGCTGTATACTTCTTTCTATGCTCTATCTTCACTTACCCGCCTTCATTTCCATGATTTATCTGAGCTTTCATCCTGCGCTCTTGTTTATGTATCCTAGTGTTCGCAAAATATATGGCAACAAGTCTGCTGCAAGAATTGGACTGGATTACTGGAACCTTATAAAAGCAGATATCCTAAGACAGTATCAGGTTATCAGCGACAGAAACAGACCAGAATCCTCGACGGCCTCATCTGTTGCTCAAATATGCACTTCACATCCCCATCCATACTCCTACATGATGGGGAATATGACTAGCTTCAGGAATAACAACACTCATCAATGGAGCAAAGATCACATCATAAATATGTACCAGGCGCAAGAATTAGTGACAAAAGTACCCCATGTGCAAACATCAGATTCAACAAAGTACCGTGTGTGCAAAACATCAGATTCAGGGTAGCATTATCGGCACCACAACATAAATCCATGCTTGTACATATGCGTGGTTTCCACAACCCACCTCAAATGGCAATCTGTACTCATACAGCTACAATATTCAGCTACGGACTCTGGGCTCCCTTCCTGAGCTTCTCAATAATCTGGTAGAGCTTTTCCATGTTGGCCAATATGGTGGAAGCAGTCTCAGCCACCTTACCGCTGTCTTGTGCCTTCATCCACACAAACAACACCTTGGCATGAATTTTGTAAGACTTCTCCGCCTGTTTGAACGCCTCGACTGCCCACAGCACACTGTTCCACATCACCGCACCTGCTACCAGTAGCTTCTGCTGCACGTTGTAGTCTAACACTGCCTTCTTGCATTGCAAAGCTAGCAGCCGAAAATCCACTAACTGAATTACACAAAAAGTGGTCATGGCGGCAACAACGAGCACAGAACCATTTATGCCATCCTGTCTTAATCCTGTCAGGATCTTGTTCCAATCCTCCATACTAAGCTTCGAGACTAGTTCCCTTGCCTTCCTGTTCACTCTTTTCTTCACATTCTTCACATACTTTGACCATATATCAGGGGTCAGCTGAGTGGTCTTGGACACTGAAGCATCCTGTCGTTGAAGTCTTGCCTTGGACAAGGGGCTGTGCTCTGCACAATCAAAGCGACATGATTCTTAAAATGGGAAGAAGGTTTCAGCAACAGTAATCCTAGTTGTCTTCATGATATTTCAATCAAATTGCTTCACGACATGTCTTTGTTCCAAACACACTCTAACCTTTGATTACATTCTGCGAACACATTTATCTACATCTCTTTGGAAGAACTACACGACACTAGCTAGAAATAAAACACTATTAAGCATTATACCTTTCGATGCCTGATTTGACTTAGAGGAGGTCTGAGTGGTCGTCAAGTATGATGCCTCTTTTGACCCGGACAGTGGGCTGTGCTCTGCACAATCAAAGCGACATGATTCTTAAAATGGGAAGAAGGTTTCAGCAACAGTAATCCTAGTTGTCTTCATGATATTTCAATCAAATTGCTTCACGACATGTCTTTGTTCCAAACACACTCTAACCTTTGATTACATTCTGCGAACACATTTATCTACATCTCTTTGGAAGAACTACACGACACTAGCTAGAAATAAAACACTATTAAGCATTATACCTTTCGATGCCTGATTTGACTTAGAGGAGGTCTGAGTGGTCTTGGACACTGAAGCATTCTGTCGTTGAAGTCTTGCCTTGGACAAGGGGCTGTGCTCTGCACAATCAAATTGCTTCATGACGGAGCGGACAGAATTTTCGGTTCTAGCAGGCGTCTAGATGACAACTAGCAAACCATTCAATAATATATATATTAAGCTAGGAAAGGAAAATGGAGGCATATACTGAAGTCGAGGACATTACCATCAACTGAAGGGGTGTCATCTATAGCTGACAGCAATGAACCATCAACTGAAGGGGTGTCATCTATAGCTGACAGCAATGAACCATCAACTGAAGGGGTGTCATCTATAGCTGACAGCAATGCATATAGCATCTTCACAAGAGTCCTACGGAGTACATTTTTCAACTTGCTTCGTAACTGCTCCATCTCCAGCCATGGGCAAATATATTGTATCCAGTGCCACAAGAACCTCGCTATCCTCCGCACCTCCTGCGCCAGCTCACTTGGCAATTTCATTGCGACTGAGAAACACCAGGGAGTCTCGGGGGGCGGAAGAGGTCCGCCGTGGGTCTGTTGTCGTTCTGCATAATTGGAGAAAATGTATTTACTTGTTGACATAAGAGATTTCATCTTCACCCTACCAACAAAAACTTTAAGGACAGTCAACACTACTCATATTATCCTTTGTTAAAATACTATAACCACGAATAAGCCACAGAAACACTTCCACTCTCGAGGGCACTCTAGTTAGCCAGAAATTCCTATAAGGAACTTTACCTTAATGCACAATCAAAGAGATAGTATTATTGACTAGACTTTGTTATTTCAGAATTCTCAAGCACAAAATTTAGACATAAGTCATTTGATTGAATGGTCATTCCATAAAAACGCACAACATTAGCTATTCTCTAGCACAACACGCTCGCCTATTATCCTTATCTTGATCAGAATTCCTTGCAGTAATCCTAGCTACATCATAGAAGCTGATAACTTAACGTGCACGTCATATATTCTTAGCTGCCTTCAAGATATTTCTATCATGCCACTGGGACACACAAAAGCTTATGGATTCCTGCATGCATCAATCAAATTGCTTCATGAAATTTCCTTGTTCCAAACTGTTATGTCAGGCCAGACCCTAGGGCCCAACCTGCAGTAGTTACGTTACTTTAGAAAGTTGTGATTTGATTAGATCTCTTAGAGATCATTAGTCATTTCCTTGTACCTCAAATTAATAGGTGAGGCAGCTATATAATGCCTGGCCGTGGATTGAATAAAGGCAAGAAAGAGTTATTTCCTTATTTACTTTCTTTTACGTTCCTAGCATTAGATTAGACCTAGACTCTACAACAAACACACCCTAACCTTTAATTACGTTATGCTAACACATCTCGTTGGAAGAACTATATGTTTACAAAAGCGCTAGCCAGAAATAGAACAATAGTTCACAATTTAGCATTAAACCTTCCGCTTTGTTGTAAGAGGGCAAAAGGAACACACAAAGTTTGACTGGTTGAGTGTCCTAATGTACAGGCTTCACAAAACATGTAAATTAAACCAGACAACCAACCACCTGTTTAGAACATGTCCATCGGGAAAATATGATTAGTTACATGGGGATGCATAAGTAATTCTAATCTTCCCTAACAGCCAATCATGTTCAAAGGCTTGCTAGTAGAAACCACAATAGCTTAGAAGTTATATTCATTTTTTTCCCCACTTGATTATGCCAAAGCATATTTCCCAGCCAAACTTGGATAATTCTGGTATAGATAGTTGCATGCGTGAGGAAAAGGGAACGTACCAGGTGCGTTCTTTGATGGTTGGTTCCTCCTTGCCGGTCCAGTGGCTCGTACTGCACAAAAAGATAATCCGTAATTTTCTTCAGTACATGCAGCATCACTGGAAAAATCTACACCTTAGATAAAGATGAGGAACTACATCACAATCGGCAGAAAATAGAGTGGGAAACTAGTGACATTATTTTGCCTACTTCCCAATAAGAACGGTGGTTGCGATTATAAATCATAGTCTCCCAGACAAAGCCTCAGTCCAAGGTTTTTCTTTGGGATCGTTGTGTGCCCACGTGTATAAACATGATAGTCCTGGAAATCGAGAACGTAAAACATTTGCACTGAGAAATGATTCTTAATAACCTACTCCTTGCTATTCAAGTTTCACATCTCCGTTCTACCATATTGTTTGAGCTCTATATCACCTACAAGTGTATTCAGTACTTTCCAGATGCCAAATAAAGAGCATGTACAGTTTAAAACATGACAGATTACAATCATTACTTAGGCTTTAACTAGTTTAGGCTAGGGGGTAGCTTCTCAGAGAAACCGTCCTGGAAGCTGAAAGTAACTGGCACTATTAATTATACTCCATCCATTTCAAAATCCATGCCATTTTGACCATACCATGTACCTCGACAATCATATTTTTGGATTTAAATGGCCAAAATATATAACATTTATGTTGTACCTGAAGTGGCATGTATGAAAGTTGGTGGATTAATAGGAAATAATTTGCGAACTAATACCTCACGATAAGTACAGTTGCAAAGCATTAGAGAACTATTTTTGGTTTAAATTGCCAACTATTAGAAACAGATGTAGTTTGATAACTCTTAATTTCCTATTGCTTTCTACAGGTATTGTTGCCTTTCTTATGAATTCACTTTGTAAATACTATCATGACATAAAACATAAGCATGGTGATGCAAGTCCATACAAACAACATAAAGATATCATGGATATATTACATGTAATTTGCTCTTGCATTTGCGAAAAAATAAAAGATATCAAAACTGCCCCTTCACCCACATCAAGAACCACAGTCCACAAACTGGCCCCTCGCCCCTTCTCCCACATCAAGAACCGCAGTCCACAAATGACAATATGTGTAGTGCATGGTTCACTACTGTTATTTTGGGGCATTGCCTGTAGGGTAGGCAAAGTTGGCCCACAGAATTGGGCCCACTTTACGAATACCCGTGTGTGTAACAACTTAAGCATACGTATTACATCAATGAATTAACTTTCCAAAACACAGGTGCACGCAACCGATGGGCACTGAGCCACTAATAAATTTAGAGAAATTTAATGATTTTCCACTAAGTTTGCAGGTGTCAGGCCTAATTTCCTACTATTCAGGATGTAATTTCTCTTGTCACTCAAGAGTTGAGGCCCCTTTACAATAAGTCAAAACCCCTACTGTTCAGCAACTTCTTCAACATGTGGTGTTCACAGAGGATCACCGAAAGTCCCAAACATCTCCTCGATGTGGCACTAGAGATAGAATGCCGGAGAGCCTAGATGTCACAAGTGTGTGAGACTTGTATGTATATACGCAAACCGATACCATACCCTGTAATGATGACTTGTAGGGCCAAGAATTTATGGCTAAACAAAGCTTATAATAAGAGGCCTGAGAATAAAACTGACCCATGGGAATCTCAATGCGGTATCAAGCTAAGCAAGACCAAAAAAATGGAACTGGAGCTGTGGGCCAACCCACTAGAACTCGAGTCCACGCTGGGCAGTCCTAAACGGGTAGGCCCAAACTTCAAGCAGACAAATCTAGGGTATCATCGTAACTACTTGGATATTGTGTTGCTAGTATTGCCCACTCTAATCATGTGACCGGGTTATCAAGTCTACATCACCTGAGGAGCGTTGACGCCAAGTAGATTGGCCATGTTATGAAACGGGAGTTAGAGTTGCGGTGTATGAGGAGAAATCATGTTACAATTGCAGCTGATCCCAAGAGGAGTACATTACCATCAGTTGAAGGAGGATCATTTGTTGCTGCCACTATTGCATCCAACACCTTCCGATAAGTACTTTTGAGTACTTTTTTCAGCTCCACACATAGCTTCTTCATCTCTGGCCTTGACCACGTATACTCAATCCACTGCCATACAAACTGTGCTATTCTCACCATCTCCTTGGACAGATACCTTGATGATTTCATAACCACTGAGATATACCAGGGGATCTCGGGGGCAGGCAGAGGATTCCTTCCATAACATGTTTTTTGTCTTCGTTTCCTGATATTTAGTGCAGTTCCTGCATAATTGAAGAAAAGTTATTCCCCGTTTCTAGACTTTCAAGGGATGCATCAACTGCACAATACCTATGCAATACCTGGAGCGGGGAATAGCGGGTGGGAGGCGGTCGCGGTGAGCTCGCGGGCCGGACTGGCGGGGAGAAGCGGGCGGGAGGCCGTGGAGGTGATGAGGTATTGCGGGGCGCGCAGGTTGCAGCGCACAGCGGAGAGACGGGGAGCCGCGCCCGCCGCCCTTGCGAAGACGGAGGTCGCTGGGGAGACGTCGCCGAGGAACCTGCGCCCGAGACTCTTCTCACGACGAGAACCCGGACCGGCGGCGCAAATCGACGTGCCAGCGGTGGCGGTTGCGGGGCCGGAGATCGCCATCTCGCTCGGGATTCCAGGCTCCGGCAGCCGCTCCGGCAGCCGCTCCGCGTCCCAAACCAAGTCAGGAATGGACGGGGGTCGGGCCCGGGAGTGGGGGTCGTCGGTGGGCTCGAATCCCTCGCACCCCGACGCGTGCTCCGGCTTGTAGATCGATACGGTGAGGCTGCGGCGACGGTGGGCCCCATCCGCAGGCGACGACGAGATGATGGAGGGGAAGCGATGGCGGTGGGCGGAAGGACGGGGGTTGACCCAGGCGGGGAATCGGACGGCGGCCTTCCACGGCTCCGCCGCCGACGAGCGAACGGCGCCGCGGACGAAGGCGGCGGCGAGCTCGTACGGCATGTCGTCGGAGTCGAGTGGTGGGTTTAATGCTCAATTAATTGTGCCACAAAGATCTTCGAAGGCGTGGTTAGACCTATATACTCCCCAGACCTCCAGAACCTGGGCTTGGGCAAGATTTTGGACCGAGCGGCCCAAGTTGTTGAAATGAAGGACAGAGCCCGAGCCTGGAATGCCAATATTTCGAAACTCTACTTGCGCCCGCACCGCATTCTCAAAACAAAAACAAAAACAAAAAAACCCAGATCACATAACGCGCGCGTGCCCTTTTCCCACGCGTGGCGCACGCACTTGATCGAACTGATGTGGAAGCAAGCATGGTTTCATAAACCGACAAGTTAACCACAATTTTGTTTCTGTGGTAAAAACTTGCTTGTCCAAATATTTTCTGAAAGCAACTTTATACAACAAACTTGCTTTTCTACCATAGAATCAACTTTTTGTCTACTACCTCCGATCCGAATTAATGGTCGGAGGGCTAGCCAAAGTTTTGCCTAAGCCTTAGCTAACCCTCCGAACATTAATTCGAGTCGGAGGGAGTACTATAAACTTTGCTTTTTAATCATAAAAACAACTTTGCAATATAAACTATCACGAAAAGAAACTCTACTTGCGCCCGCACCACCAACGGAGAGAACCACGCATACCTCTTCGCTAAGGCGGCTAGGGTTTGGCGATCTCACCGGCGATTTCGATCTCCGGCGAAAACTGTGACCTCTCCGCCATCTGTTAATCGATTTCTTCACTACAAAGTGACGGGTTGGCTCGGGCTGATCTAGGGGTCGGCTTGCCCGACTACCCGGCCTTGGCTAAGTCCGTTATTGAGGGGCGGAGACTTCGATCTCGCGATGGCGGCTGAAGGGGAAGGGATGGAAGCGAGAAACATTGCGGCGGTGGAAGAGAAGGAACCGTCGCTGGAAGATCTGCTGCAAAGCTTGAACCTCAAGGGCGAAGACATTGAAGGCTTGTTCGTCCCCAAGGACGAAGTCGAGGCGCTGAAGGAGAGTACCAAGTGGTTGGCAGTGATGCGGGTGCTAACGACGAGAGTTTTTAGCCCGACCTCCTTGAAGAAAACTATGCGGTTCGCATGGGCACCAGCTCAGGAGGTGATATTCCGTGATCTCGATGAGAAGAGATTTCTTATCCAAGCTAATTGTTTGGGGGATTGGAGAAAGATTACTGAACAGGGTTCATGGATCTTTCGAGACCATGGATTGCTAATCGAGAAGTTTGATGGCAGCTGCCGCGCTTCGGCGGTGGAACTGAACAGAATTCACGCGTGGGTTCAGATACACGACGTGCCTGAGTTATACCGCAAGAAACCCTTGATTGCAAGCTTAGCTAAATCAGTAGGGGAAGTGCTTTTGGTGGATATGAATGGACAGGGGTTTGAGGCAGGAGACTTTGTCAGAGTTAGAGTCTGGTTGGACGTTCGCAAGTGCTTAACCAGGTTCGTCTCGTTCAAACCTGAGGGAGGAGAGCATGTGATCATGCGAGTGAAATATGAGAAAATCCCGCGATACTGTGCGGTTTGTGGTTTCCTTGGCCATGAGCAGGAGGAGTGTGGAACTGGAGAACATTCAGGTACAGTTGGCTTCGGTAAATGGCTGCTAGCAGACACTCCCTGGAATAGGTCGATTATCAATGAGAACGGAGGGAGCAAAGCGGAGGGGAAGCAAGGCAGGACCGGACCAGTGCCAGGACGCGCAGCAGGTCGGGGGGATCGCGGTAGGTCTGGAGGCATGGGCTTTGGCTGAGGGACTGGCAGGGGCCTTGCAGAGGTTGATAACAGAAAACGATCTTCTGCAGAGGCGCAGCTGACTGAACGAATCCCTGTTAAAGAAGGAGGGCAGATTGTTGTCACACCTGCGGCACCACTCCTGCTCACTTGGCGTGAACCCGGGGTGATTGATGCTGGACAAGGAGTGGGCGCCAAGGCAAAGCTAGACTTCTCGAGCGAAGGGCCCGTGGCAAAATATGCACCAAGGGTGGGCACTCCCCCCCCCACCGCCATCGGCTAGAGAAACCAAACGCCCAAAGAAGCACACAACACCGAAGAAGAACAAAACCGTGATTGGTTCAGCGGCCTCCGATGTGGAGAGCCGCTCATCGCAATGAGTATTCTGAGCCAAAATTGTCGTGGCCTTGGAGGGGCTGCGACGATCCGTGAGATCCGTGGTCTCGCGGAAAGATACTCACCCATGATTTTATGTGTTGTGGAGACACAATTACAGAAAAGTAATGTGGAGAGTTTATCCCGTACCTTAGGGTTTGATAATTGTTTCGCTGTTAGCAGCTCTGGCCGCAGCGGTGGAATTGGCTTGTTTTGGAAAAATGAAATAAAGATTGAAATTCTTCCCTATTCGCAGTAGCACATTGATGCAGCTGTTTATGAGCAGGGGTCGGATCCATGGCGGCTTACTGTTGTGTATGGAGAAGACCGAGTAGAGGAGAGGCATAAGACGTGGGATATGTTTAAGTTTATACGTTCCTCGAATAATCTCCCGTGGCTCTGTATTGGTGACTTCAATGAAGTACTACATCTATCGGAACACAAAGGGGTTGTGGAATGGAGGCATAGCCAAATGGCGGGGTTTAGAGAAACAGTGGATGTTTCGGGCTCTGTGATCTTGGCTACAAAGGAGTAGACTGGACTTTTGAGAAAAAGGTAGCAGGGGGATCGTTTTGTCAGACTCGCCTTGATCGTGCACTGGCATCAATAGAATGGTGCGCTCACTACCCGTCTGCAGAACTACACCATTTAACAATGGTGGCTACCTCGGATCACCTACCAATTCTATTGGAACGGGAGCCGAGGGGAATCAACAGCACACATGTCCAACGTATCTTCCGCTATGAGGTGGCTTGGGAGAGCCACTCAGATTATGAGGAGGTACTGAAACAAAAGTGTGGCGTTGAGAATCAGGTTGCTTCGGTGGGGGACCTGCATGCGAAATTATCTTCATTGTCGGATGGGCTCGCAGAATGGGGGAAGGAGACACTCGGTAATGTAAAAGCAAAAATCCGAAATCTCCAAAAGGAGTTAGCCAGCTTGCGTAGTGTCTCGGGAAGACTGGGACCAGGTGCGCGTGAAGGGGAGGTAGCAGCCCAGCTGGTTCTTTTACTCGAACAAGAAGAAACAATGTGGAGACAATGTTCGAGGATACAGTGGCTCTCGGAAGGGGACAGAAACACGCGCTTCTTCCATCTTCGAGCGAGTCAGAGGAGAAAAAAGAACCGTATCTCCGAGCTGACCAAGGAGAACGGAGTAGTTGAAACAGACCCGGTAGCCCTTGGTGGTATGGCGAGGGACTTCTACCAGAATCTCTATACATCTGAAGAAGTGCAAGGTATAGAAGAGGTTCTGAGTCTGGTACCGAATAAGGTGGATCATTGGATGACTGACATGCTTGATGCACCATACACGGGCTTGGAAGTTAAAGGGGCTTTTTTTGATATGTACCCAACGAAGTCCCCGGGGCCGGACGGGTACCCAGCCCACTTCTTCCAAAGAAACTGGAATATTTGTGGTGAGGAGGTGACGAAGGCAGTGATGCGTATCCTGTCAGGGGAGGATAATCCGGAGATAGTGAACAAGACTTTCATAGTCATGATTCCAAAGATTCCGAGCCCATCGGAGATGGGGCAATTCCGGCCTATAAGTCTATGCAATGTAGTATATAAGATTGCCTCGAAGGTGGTGGCAAACAGGCTTAAGAAGGTACTACCCGAGATAATCTCAGATGAGCAATCTGCGTTCGTTCCGGGGAGATTGATAACTGACAATGTTATCACGGCCTACGAGTGCTTACACTTCATGAAAAGAAATAAAGCGAAGAAGCACCGTTCAGCGGCTCTAAAGTTGGATATGAGGAAGGCGTATGATAGAGTAGAGTGGAGCTATTTGAAGGCAATAATGCTGAAACTTGGTTTTAGCTCTGGCTGGGTGTCTCTTGTCATGCGGCTGGTCTCAACGGTTTCTTTCTCGGTGCTGTTCAATGGGGTACCGCAGGAAGAATTCAAACCTACAAGGGGGATTCGACAAGGGGATCCTATCTCTCCTTACTTGTTTCTGATAGCAGCAGAGGGCCTCTCGTGCCTTTTGAAAAATAATCAGTCACCGGAGCTCAATGGGTTACAAGTGGCAGCAACTGCTCCAGCAGTCAACCATCTACTCTTTGCCGATGACAGCCTGTTGTTTATCAGAGCTAGTAGGGAGGGAGCATTGGAAGCACAGAGGGTACTACAGCAATACTGTTTGGCCTCGGGTCAACGGGTTAATATGGACAAATCTTCTATATTTTTTAGCAAGGGCTGTCCAGAGGCTATCAGATCGGAGGTGAAGGGAGTGCTTAACGTGGAGGGAGAGACTCTCAACGAGAGGTACCTAGGGCTACCGTCTGATGTGGGTACTTCGAAGAAAGGAGCGTTCAAATACCTTCGTGACAAGGTCTGGCACAAAGTTTTGGGTTGGATTGAACAGTTGTTATCAGTAGGAGGTAAAGAAATACTTATCAAGTCTGTGGCACAAGCAGTTCCAACATACTCGATGTCTTGTTTTAAACTCCCGAAGGGCTTATGTGAGCATATTAACTCAATGCTGCGTAAATTCTGGTGGGGGAGTAAGGAGGGTAAGAGAAGAACTAGCTGGGTATCGTGGGAGCAAATGACGAAGCCGAAGTACGATGGAGGACTTGGCTTTCGGGATATTGAGCTTTTCAACCTGGCGCTACTAGCTCGGCAGGCATGGCGTCTGCTTCAAGAACCAAATACTTTAAGTGCTCGGGTTTTGAGAGCGAGATACTACCCTAATGGAAACATCCTGGTTGCTGAGCTGGGGTCAAATCCGTCGCAGGTGTGGCGATCTCTTATAGAGGGACGGGATACTCTACGGATTGGTCTGATTAAGAGGATTGGCGATGGCCGATCGAGAGAGGCGTGGACGGACAACTGGTTACCGAGGGATGAGCGACTCAAACCGATAGCTCCTCGGGTGGTGGGAGCACCGGATTGTGTGGCGGATTACATAATTCACCAAGAAGCACGCTGGAACATCCCCAAACTGAATGAGTTTTTCCTCCCAATGGACTCGGAAGTGATCCAAAACATTCCTCTCAGCTTTAGAGTGCAGCAGGATTTCTGGTCTTGGCACTTTGAGCGGAACGGTATCTTCTCGGTACGATCTTGCTACCGAGCGCTAACCAAAACGAGGAAGGCAAGGGAGGACTGGATAGATGGCCGTACTGCGACATCCAGGAGAGAGGAGACAGGGAAGTCATGGACCAATCTCTGGAAATTGCCAATACCTTCTAAGGTGAGGATTTTTGTTTGGAGACTGGCCCAACAATCCTTGCCTACAGGTGATTTACGACATCGGAGGCACATGGAACCAACGATGGCATGCTCTATATGTGGTCAGCCAGATTCTTGGAGACACTCCCTCATCGAGTGCAACATGGCGCGATGCGTCTGGGCACTATCCAAGGAGGACATTGTTGATCATCTTACAATTACAATACAACCAGTGGCTAAATTGTGGCTGTTTTCATTGATGGAAGCAATAAAGGAAGAGGATCTCACGCGTACGCTCATCACAATGTGGGCGATCTGGCATGCTCGGAGGAAGGCAATACACGAAGAGGTTTTTCAGAGCCCCCTCGCTACTGCCTCGTTTGTGGAAAGTTTCATCAGAGATCTCGATACAGCCAGTTCTGGAGCGGGGACAGCACGCCCGGGCACGCGAGGACGGGCGGCTACTCCACAGCCGGTATGGATCCCTCCACCGGTGGGCTCGCCGAAAGTGAACGTCGACGCACCGGTGGCCAGGTCAGACGCTCGAGGTGCGGTGGGTGCGGTGTGTCGAGCAGCAGATGGTCTGTTCTTGGGGGCCTCGGCTGTAGCTTATGAAGGAATCACAGATCCTGGGACTTTGGAAGCCCTAGCTTGCAGAGAAGGAATAGCTCTTGCGGATGATCTTCTGGTAGGCAAAGTCTGCATCGCTTCTGATTGTCTCGAAGTAGTGAAGGGACTACAGGGGGTCAACTTGGGAGCCTTTGGAGTCATCCTATCGAAGGTGAAGGAGAAGACTAGGCGACGAGGAGAAACTAGCTTCTGCCACGAGAAGCGGGGATCGAATGGAGAAGCACACTGGCTAGCGAAATTGGCTTCTTCTTTACCTCAAGGGAGGCATGTGTGGTTTATTCAGCCCCCAGAGGGTTTAAACATTACTGTAACTTCACCATTGATTTAATATAAGTTGTGAGCTTTCAAAAAAAAAAAACTTGCGCCCGCACCGCATTCTCAAAACAAAAACAAAAACAAAAAAACCCAGATCACATAACGCGCGCGTGCGCTTTTCCCACGCGTGGCGCACGCACTTGATCGAACTGATGTGGAAGCAAGCATGGTTTCATAAACCGACAAGTTAACCACAATTTTGTTTCTGTGGTAAAAACTTGCTTGTCCAAATATTTTCTGAAAGCAACTTTATACAACAAACTTGCTTTTCTACCATAGAATCAACTTTTTGTCTACTACCTCCGATCCGAATTAATGGTCGGAGGGCTAGCCAAAGTTTTGCCTAAGCCTTAGCTAACCCTCCGAACATTAATTCGAGTCGGAGGGAGTACTATAAACTTTTCTTTTTAATCATAAAAACAACTTTGCAATATAAACTATCACGAAAAGAAACTTGTACTATACATATTTAAAAAAATAATTGGCCTAACTTTTGTGAAAAAGCAACTTCTTGGCAGAGAAGCAACTTTCTACAACAAACTTACTTCTTCGTGTTTTGAAAAAAAAAAGTTGTCAGAACATGTTCAGATGGGATCTAGTTTGAAGATCTCGTCGCGAGAAATACTATGGTGAAAACTGATTTTTATGTGGACATCTCGTTAAATTATGCCTTTTTAAAATTTTGAAATAGGTTTGCATGTGCTGACATCATCTATTTTGTACGTTTGTTCAAAATCATTCAAGCGTGCATGCATCACTGCCTAGATTGGAAAAAACATGTCGCGCTGGATGGGAAATTTCCATAATAAGTATGTGTGCTACTGGCTGAAAAAGCGCGCTTGCGCTCCCAATTAATGTCCAACAAAAAAATGCACATGTACCATATATTATTGGATGACCAACTTTTCAAAAAGTGTAAATCCAGCTAGCGCGTGTTAATCACTATATGACATTGTACGCTCGATATGGTCACCAAATAAGTCTGTCACGCTCATCGGCCGACGGTCGCTCGTACAACAGCGTAATCGAATATGCAGCCACCTATCAACAACACAAGGGGGAGACCGGCCTGGACCGATGGCATTATTGCAAAATGGTCCATGCATTCATTGTAATTTGATAGAGATACATGTCTCCACTCACGGAGAGGTCGAGGTGGTCGACGAAATCAGACGTCAAAGACATACTCTGCAAGAAGAGGGGGAGGTGGCGGCGGTTTTCATCTTCGAAGACGTGGTGTGCGGGTGGAGAGGCCTTGACGTGGTGTCGTCTTCGTCGCGGGGTGGGTGACGGCGATATCTCCGCGTCGCCGTCCCGAAGACTCTGCTCCTCCCGAATATGGTAAGTCACCAAATTAGTCTCAATCTCGTCGAAAATTTATGTTTTTCTCCTTGGAGTTAGGGTTTGATCACTATTGTCGCCTAGTATCTCGCATAGTACCTTATACTAGTTGTTTGGGGTTATACTGATGCAGGGTTTGGGTAGGTTCTTACGGTCGTGGTTCAGGTAGGGGTTTGGGTATTGTGTTTGGTAGGATCAATTGGTAGTTTTCGATGTTTGAATGTAACAAAAAGATAAGGATTTGGCGGATTTTGATGGATTGTTTGTGCTTATGCTGGTTGCAAGTCCTCGTAGAAGCTATTTTTGTGTAGAAATCAACCATGATGGGTTTTTTCATTGGAAGTGGAACAAACAAGAGCTATGTGGATGGTTTAGTAATCGGGTATGACCAAGTGGACACAGTGACCTGGCCCCTGTTAGCTTGAAAGCATTGTGGAGTCCATTGGCTATGAAATTAAAGGTAGAAGGAAGGTCTACTATTGTATTATGTTTCTATCAGTTAGAAGGAATGGCTTGAGGGAGGTTATATCTGAAGAAGACACTCAAAGGATGTGCACTTTTGTGGAGCTTGGGAACCATTGCATCAGTCTTTACTTCGAACATCATTATCCAATTGGAGCTATGAGGTATGATGATGTGGTAGAGACACCACTTGATCACGTTCCCCCTATTTTGAGCCCTGCAAAGGTTAGGAGAATTCAAACAGAGGATGCAAGTCAATTTGAGAATGCCCCTGTCCCTGAGCCTATCCAAGTGGTGTATCCAAATGTGCATATCCAAGTGATTTATCGTGAGAATTAAGCTACAACGGTAAGAAGGGAATGATTGAGGAGTGATTCTGATGAGGACATTGCTAATTACGATGAAAACATTTATTCTGATTTCTACATGTCTGATTCCTATTATGAGATAAGTGAGGGGGATGATGACCTCCATGCTAACAATGGTGTTGAAGATGAGGATATGGTTAAGGTTAAGATCGTGAAAATGAATTCAAAACTAAAGATTAAGCATGATGGTGACTCTTAAGGTGATGATTTGTGGGCACCTAATTTAGATGAGAATAAACTTGTTGGTTTCAAGTTCAAGTCTTTCAGACCGAAGGATTTCCTACTTGTGCACGTATCAAAATTTAAAATTTTCCGACCTATGTAGAACATAGGATCTACTATCGAGGTACAAGCTATTGTTGTATGTAGTAGGATTTAAATTTTTGTCCTACATAGCACACGTTATCTACTATCGAGGTAGAGGTGTGGATAGATATGATTTGTTACCTACACGAAGCGGGGAAGGAGTGTCGATGTTGATGTTGGTGGTGCCTGATGAAGAGTCACACGGCTAAGCCTAGCGTTAGGACTATTGCCGATTCCTCGTATCCTATCATCTGGATCTAGCGGAGTGAGGGTATCACGTGTTACCCCTCTAAGAGCTCGCACACGTACATCTGTCAAAGTCCTACAACGCTTCACCATCCAGGACTAGGCACCGTAGGTTCACAAATAAGGTGGAGAGATCCCAACACATGGGAAAGAGAGGGAGAGAGATTAGAGCTACATCTAATCGAGAGATGATCGTCATATCCCAATTAGAAGAAGCCATAAACCAATTAGAGGGTCTCTAATCAGAAGCTCTAATCAATTAGAGATGTCCTAATTAGATGATCTACACCAAATAGAGAGGTTCTAATTAGAGGTTCTAATTCAATTAAAGCCTCTCTAATTATATCTCTGATTCATAGAGAGAGAAAGAGAGAAGCCCGAAGGCCAATTGTGTGTTCAAACAATGAGGGAGGATGAGATTATATAGTGGGACAAAGGGGACACCTTCTGTCGCACCCAAGGTTTCAAGAGGATACTCATCGCACGAACTGGATAGCAGGTGCTTGGATTATGGGGCATACCTGCTCCCACGTCCAGATCACTGGTAGGCCTGCGCTTATGCGCGACTACCAAGCCCTGCTCCCATCGTCGAAGTAAACTATCCGCTAGGAACCTAAGGCACTACCGTCGACGTACTTCAAACCATACACACATGGTACGTCAACAGCTTTGAACAAAATGATAACACAACATATCTCTAAGACACAAAAGAATGAAATAAGTTGCAAATGGCCTTCACTAAGGCAGAGATAGCAAATCTATAATAACTATAAAGTTCATCCCCACTAAGTGTTTTGAATATTTGCAAGCTTGACATGCAAAGCATCCACGTCATCCTCTTTTCTAGCCATCGGTGCGACTATGGTGGAATCGTTCATTCTATCGCGAGGTTACCGTTTGTGCTGGGAAATAGAAAGGCACCGTGCTGAGGCCCCCCGGTTTGCAATCAATGGAATTTCCACTTTCAACTGGTGCTTCAGCTTCCTATTCCACCTTTGCCCGTTCTCATCCTACCTTCAATATCCTTGCCGTTGCGTCTTTTATATACTCCAGCGACTGGAGTACATGGCCAACAAATGAGAGTGGGCGCTCGCGAGTAACCGGTCGCTGGAGCTGCTGCACGCCGGATCGCCCACCACGCCCGAGCCACTCAGGGTAGAGCTCACCAGCTGACTACGCAGACGGGACACGGGAGGAGACGACTCCGTGGCGCTGGTGGCCGGGATATCCGGGGCCGTCCTCCACAAGGCCAACAACAACTCATGGGCTCCGCCCCGGCTGTCTCCTCTCGCGTGCTCGCCGGCCGCCGCCCGGACGCGACAGCGCAGGTCCGGCCCGGTTCATTTGAATCCCTGTCTTGTCTCTGGTAGCCAGGAGATTCGGTGCCTTCCTCCACAAGGCCGGCAGCAGAGTATATGCTCTATCCCGGCCATCTCCTCCGACGTGCTCGCCGATGCCCCACTGGACGCGACACCCCATCTCCGGCCCCGGTCGATTCTCTCGCTTCCACCCATACTACACTGATCGATAGCGGCGACCTTCACCGTCACGCTTGGAAACTTGGATGGTGCTGCTCAGACCGGATAGGCATATAAGAATCTCCAACTACTCAGCTGTTAGAGTAGTGGACAGATCGGTGGGCATTCTCCCAGCACTACCAGACCGCTGCGCCGCCTTTGACTTTGGGCGTCAGCTCAGCTCTCGCCTCCTGCACATATTCCCTCGCGCTGAACCGCTGCTTCAACACCTTTTTTTCTAGGTCTGTGTCTCTCTCATTCTCTGTTTGATTTAGCTGTTGCACATCACGCGTATGATGAGTTTATAATCTTGCACATTCGATTATTCCCTAGATCGTTCCCTAAAGCATACAGCTAGCTCATGAGCTCTCTAATCCGTGCGCTAATAGCCAATATATGCAGAGTTGTGGACACAAACAAATGCAGTAATGCCAAGTTTGGATGGTCTGTCAGTTTCAAAATCGCATTCACCTTTGGTTTTTTTTGAAAAGGAGGCAAAGCCCCAGCCTCTGCATCGGAGTGATGCACACGGCTTTTATTAATAAAAAGGATATCCAAAGTATTACAAGTTGCCAAACTCCATCTTACAAGAAAAAAATATCCAGGAATAAAAGCGATAAAGCACCACTAAGAGGCACAAAGCCTGCTATCATGCTGCCACCCGTTGGAGAACAGGATGGCTCGAACTATAGCCAATAACCGGTTGCATCCAGCCTCCATAAAATGGCGCTGGTCCTGCGGCAGGAGGAGAGACCACGACGTAATCCAAAAAATAGCCCTGTGGACAACCTGCAAAAAATGAATATTGTTGATCCTGTTAAAAATCGCATCATTGCGACAATTCCACACCGCCCATACAAAGGCACACATATGTTAATCTTATGTAATCAAGGTTTTTATGTTATTTGGTAGCCTCAAGATAAAAATGAGGTAACATCTTGAGATCATGTTTAGGAGATTTACCACTAAAGGCTTTGGCACAGTTTATCAGGTAATAAGTTGCCATCTAATGTATTAAGCACTTTCTGGATTAGTTCTATTAATTGTGATATTTTTTTATGCTCCCAGCTGATTCAGTATTCATGTATTTGTTGTAGACTATATCGTGAATCATTCATGTTTCCAGCCAGTTGCTGCAAGCAAAACTGGTGGCATGCCAATACCACCGGTGTACATCACTGATAAGTCCGAATCATTTTTGTAGTAGTTAATACACCAGATTTAGCCATTGCATAGATGATTAAATTTGATATACCAATGTGATGGCGTTACTTGGGGGCCATTGAATCAACGGGAAGATGTTATAGATTACGGATCTACAAGATGACTTCCTGGAACTTCTCAAACTGTCACTATGAAGACTATCTCTCGAAAAAAAAGGGAATATGATGTTCTTGCTTCTCATAAAAGGTATACGAATGGAATCGTATCTACCCATGATTTTCCTTCCTTTGTCTGATATTCAGTTCATAAGAAATTGTCAGTCCACAAGCATCTTTACTATAAAATGATTTCCGCAGCACAATATGTCATATGGTTTTGAGATTCACCTTAATTAATGGATTCATTGCTACGCATGATATGTGAATGAGCATTATTTCAATAGGTTCATGCTTCTGGATACATGAAAATCATCTCTAATTCCCGTAGCAACGCGCGTGGAATCAACTAGTACATTCATACAGAGGACACATGTCCCAACAATTCATCATTACATCGCAGCGGAAACAAACAATGGTGTCTGAGTACAGACAAAATCCAAATAGGCCTAAGAGGCCGACAATGAAAGGAAAACGGAGCCCATCCACGTAGCCTTCGGATCCTGCCCGGGTCCGCTATCTACTCGTCAGCAGTCTCGTCAAACTCCACGAAGTAGCCATCCTGGTGATCATCGTAGTCGTAGCCGTAGTCTGCGTAAACCACAGCCCCAACGGGGTCAGTACATTTGATGTACTGGCAAGCAAGACTCACACTTCATCAAAGAGTTACCCGTCAACACAAGCATAGATGCTTGGGATCAACGGAAGGAAGGGGTGATATAAAAGCTGCAGCGGGCTGCTAACCAACTACAGAGATAACTACAAGTTCCGGCTAATAGATAGAAGATAAGATCGAGTGATTGTAACCAACAGAAAGATAACTTCAACCAAACCCATCCTGGATCTCGCCCCTTATCCGAAGAAGCAATCCGAGGATAACTCACACAGTTGTAATAAGGTGAATCAAGTTATTGTGTGAATAACCTATTACTAGTCAAGTTATTATTCATTGGGTGAAACATGAGTGATCATTAGGTTTAAGTTGTTCTGAGTACTTGTTAGCCAGTACTTTCACCAAGTAATCCATAACCGCGGAAAACACGGCTTCTCGAGAAGATTATCCCTGCAGGGTTGCACCATAGTAACCGTACACGCATGAATATCCCGCCAGATGGAAATGCACTTCCACCAAGCGGGGCACTCAACACAACCAACCATTCTTCGCATCAAGCCCAAAGCACCTTGGGCGCACGGCTAATCGAGCCCAGAAGAAAATGGACCCTCATAGCACTCTAAGAACGTGTCCCCCTATATGCCGACTACAAAATTTCCACCCTGGCCTGGGCTCGCAAAAACATGCATGCGGCAAATGGAACACTCGAACTAAATGAGGCGATTTGGACGAGATGCGAATCAGGTCAAGTTGAGGGGGGCGCCCATACTCGCTTCCCACATGCGGGTAGTGCGCTCATCATGGATCAGTAGACAAGACCCTTTTCCTATTAGGGTCGACACTAGCAGGCTTCAAAACCTCTCATGGGCCTCCTGCCGGTGCCTTATCATCAAATTATTATTATTATTACCATTAGCAATTAACAGGTTTGATTGATTAACATTCGAGCCCCCGGTACAATAATAATAGTAAAAGAAGTAACCGACAACGAGCTCGAGCAAAAGCAACCCTAAGCATGCTAGATAAGAACAGGCACAAGCAAAGGCTGTAGGTATGGATGTGAGGCAATATCATGGCTCAAGGTATCATGTGATGGGTTCGGAGAACAAGCATCGATTCATAGGGCTAGCAGCAATAGACAAAAGGATAGTATCGACAACAAGTGTGGAAGAGAACTCGATGATTCATGTGAGTGATAACTTGCCTGCAAACTCAGTAGCCCGGTACTGAGCTAAGATCCTGGGAAGAAGTACCGTAAAGATCGTCCGTCTCAACGTCGTCGTGTACCCGAGAAGAAGCAAACAAACAACGCAGAGAACAACAATCAATACATGGCATAGGTGCACAAACATGGGATGATGCATGTCATGTTAATAGATGCATCAAAATAAACTACTTGACAAGATAACACAATTTAATTGGACCCATATGCAATTGGATTGCCTATGGAAAGATCCATTGAAATAAGTGGAAACAAATGATTTACAACTAATTATTTGGTGAGAGTTGTTAGCATGATGCATGCATGATGATAACAACAAAATAACAACAAATAACAATGATAGATGCAGGTGAAAAAGGATTGGAACAAGTTTTGGAAATCATTGATTAAGTTTGGAAAGTTTGGTTACTTAAAACATGTCACACAAGTAATTGTTGTTTTCAACAAGTTAAATTGTTCAAAATAGATAACAAAGTTCATATTTGAAAAGAAAACAAGATTTTAGTTGGAATACATGTTTCACTTGTTGAAAAAGGATTTCAAATAAATTATTTAGGAATTAAACAAGTTGAACAAGAATTAAATTGGAATTAATTCAAGTGTGGATATTAATTGAATTTTATTTGATCAAAACATTAAACCAAGTTCATATTTGAAAAGGTTAGGTTTTTCTGGTTTGAAAACATATTTTACATGTTCAAAAATAAGTTAATTTGAGCAAGTTATGATTTTAGCAATTTTAAATGCAATAAACAAGAAACAGTTGTTTTCAGCAATTTAAATTATCCAAAACAGAAAACAAAATTTATATTTGGAAAGTACATGAAAAGTTGATTGGAAAACATATTTAGTTTGTGGAATTTGGAATTTTTATGAACAAGTTATGAATTTTGCAAGTTTAAGTGAATTTGACAAGTTTTCAAATGTTGCACCAATTTAAAATATTCAAAACAGTAAACAAATTTTATATTTGGATAGAACATTTAATTTGGTATTGAAAACATATCAAAAATGTTGGATTTGGAGTTAACATGATTTTATTATGCATTTTACAAAATTGAGGTGCAATCTGCCATTTTTTAGTGAAACAGGGACTTGGAAAAATAATTGCAGGGGCTAGATTAAAATACCAGGGGTCTAGTTGTGATTACTGAGAAGTTCTGTGACCAAACAATTGAGAAATAAAAAGTTTGTTAATTGTGCAGGGGGTGGGATTTGATCCCTGCACCTCCTGCTTGCGCGCCTGGGACCTGAACCAGATGGGCTACTGCTTGTGTTTGTAACAGGTGGGGCAGTGTGTGGTTATGTGCTGTGGTTGCGGGATGGTTTTCTAAACTTCGAATCTGAATCGAACAGGTACAGAGATCGACAGGGACTTGGCCGTCGAACTGCTGCTCGCCGGAGGGAGCTGCCGCGAGGGGTGTGGGGCGTGTGGCTCGCGGGAGAAGGGTAGAGGGGCGAGAGGAAGGAGGCGGAAGGGGGGCTCACCTTGGGCGACTGGAAGGAGGCGCACGGGGAAGGCGGACAGCAGGTCGATGGTGGTGGAGCAGAGGAGGTCGCCGGCGATTAGAGGCCACGGCGGCGGCGCTCCGGGCAGTAACCGGCGGGGGTCCCTTCAGCGAACTTGGAGCTGGGAGGGGGCCGGTTCCATTCCGGGGTCAGCAGGTCCTCGAGGTGGCCGTGGGGCGGCGATCACCGGCGGGGTGGTTGGGGCTGCTACTGTTGGTTGCGGCGAGTTTCAGAGGAACAGATAGGAAACGAGGGGAAGAAAGAAATCGGCGGCAGAAGGAGGGGGAAGGAGTAGACTAGGGTCTAGGGTTAGGTTGGCAGAGGGGCGGCTTGGCGTTTTAAGGAGCAGAGGAGCTCTGTACGGCACGCATCGAGGAGGGGAGAAGGTGATCGTGCGGTGATGGACGTGTTCGTACAGAGATGACCTCAGCCAGAGGAGGAAGAAAGCGACAGGTTGAGGGGTACTGGGCCAAGGAGGTGGGCTTGGGGTAGGAAAGAAGAGAATGGGCCATGCCCCTCTCCCTTGAGGTTTTAATTACTTGTTCTTATTATTATTATTTTTTTTGCATAGAACCAAAAGGAAGAAAAGAATAGGTTTAATTAATGGAAAAAAATTTGGAAAAAAATTTGGAGAAGCTCCTTAGTTCAAATACAACCAGTTGGTACTTTTTATTTTCAAAAAGTTAAAGGTTTGAATGCTTTTTGAAATTTGAACCAATTTTGGGTGAAATGGTTAATATCAATAATCTTTATTAAAACCAATATTGAACATAGGGTAACCCCTAGGTAAAATAGGCAAATTGAGTTGGTTTGATTTGGTAACAACATGATTTCAAAATGGTTCTGTTTTGGGTGCTTTGATTTGAATTTTTAATTGTGTTTGGAAAATGAATAATTGATTTAAACCCATTATTTTCCCAAGTGATCACTATGGAAAAACATGGAACCAATTGGTTGTTATTATTTGTGATTTTTATTCCAAAAGTTGTAACAGAACAAGTATGAAAACAGTGTTTGAGTAAGGTTTGAATTTGAGTTGTGAAAACAGTGGAAAACAAATGCAACAATTTAGAAACAAAAGCAAACAACATGGAAACAATATGATGACATGATGCAATACTTAAATAAACATGCAACAAACATTCTAAGGGGATGGTTTTCATACTTGGGATGTTACACCTTCCTTGGGGGAGGGGGGTTGGTTTCCCCCTCCTCCCTTGGTTTCACCTTGTTCCCTAGGAGGAATCGGATGGAAATCCTAGATGGAGTTCAACTCTCCCTTCTTTCCCTTTTGTTTTTTCCACTTTTCCACCTCCTGTAATTATCAAATAAATCGGAGGAAATCCCAGGGGATGGTGGTACGCATTGGGAGATCATGGGCCCCACCTGGCAGCCCCAAAAAATTGGGTTTGCCCATAGGAGGAATTTTTTCCCCTCCGACACCCCCCCTCGGAAAGTCCTCTAAAACTCTTCAGGGACCATATAATTGTTGGATGCATGCCCCAAACGCAATAATGTTTATAATTTTTTTCATAATAATGATTCATATTACTATGTTATAACTGATGTGGTTTCTGAATATGAGATTAAGAGGAAAACTCACGCTCACTTGTAGTAACATGGCCAAAGTATCAAGCCCTAGATTGCCTTTTCCGACTAATTCATTGGTAGGGTTACAAAGCGCCCCGATCAGCCCGGCTTGGTAGTCAAAAGCCGTCAGCTTAGTTGTAACAACTTTTTTAACAATTAGTTGCAGTTTGTACTACCTTCTAATTTCGCGGGCTTATGTGGTACGTCCGCTTGCATCCTTCGGCTGATGGGTGCAACATTGTTCTGACAAGTCCTCTCCAGGACTCTGTTGCCGGGTCGATAAGATCTGAGACTCATTTATATCTGGATCGATTTACCCTTCCATAAACTTTTAAGTTTCTTCCATAAACTTTTAAGTTTCCCTTAGCAGTTGTATTTTCTATCTTTATACCACTTATGAATTTGTCACTCCAACCATGTTGGTAACAAATAGATTACTTGTTATTTCAGTATGTGTTTCAACTATCCAGCATTAGTTAATTGATGTGCCACACTTAGCTTTTGCTTAGTCTAGTAGATTAGGAAGTGTTGATTAGTCATAAGATACTGTGTACTATTTGTTTCTAGCTTCGCTTTTGTTTTCTTTGCTGGTAGACTTTGTTTTCTTCTGTTAATTACGTAATATGGTTAATGTTGTCTTTGTTTACATATTTTTGCTAATGTTCTCACTTCTTGTTGACTTCTTTATAAGGATTATCTTACCAACTGTTTTGTTTGTTGATACTGGATGTCGGTTTTCTCACTATATCTTGGGACATTCATTTTTGATGTGGGATGCATGAAGAAATATGCGAAGCATTATCTGATCATGAGAGTTAATCTGTTGAGAACCAAAGGTGGATTTTCAGAATTGTTCAGGATAATGTTTTATTCGGATTATATATCAGCATATGATGATTGCTTACGCAGGAAATAGATAGTAGATGCCATAGATTGCTGATCCTTCTTGTGCATCATACTTTTGTGCAAGGGCTTCTGTAATCTGTAGTAGTTATGTAACGGTGGCTATATTGCCTTTGACATGTGTATTCTAGCACTTGTGGAAGCAATACTTTTCCGTCTTATTGAAAGCAGGGTGTATCCATCTTATATTGTTGTCTTCCAAGAGTTGCGTTGTTTTATATCTTTCTTTGTCAGCTTTCAAAATGATCTTAACTTTTTCATAAAATTATGGAAGTGAAATTATTGTAGTACTATCTTTGTATCCGTGTTTAATCTGAAACTTTCAGGTTTGTGTTTGTGTGTCCAATTTACCTTGTGCATCGACTGACCAACACTTTCACCCTAAGTATTTGTTGAAAATGATGATCCTAGGATTAAAGTGTACTTAACGTTCATTACTCCATCTTGAAGATAATGTTTGATTGTTATTCCTCATCTTTGGAGGAATATAGTGAAATGGTTATGCAAGTATTTCCCCACGACTAGAATCGCAATACAAGAATGAAGTGATGTTACAGAGATCATTCATCTGATCAAACATGCATGTATTAGGTTGCTCTGATGGTTGATTTCAAAAAGTTAAGTGCGTACAAATTAAAAAGTTCTTCGCCATTGCTTGCTATTTTAAATATCTAACTGTCACTTTGCGTTATTTAAGAAAAATAATTTCTCGTGATAGATTACATGGTATAATAAAGTTGAGTGGTGCTCACTTACATTGATCTGTTTCCCATATTACTCTCACATGTACAATAGATTAGATTTTGTAATCTTCTTTGAATACTTGAAGGATAAAATGTACTCAGCATCTACTTAGAAAAACATAAACTCTATTCTCCATTCTCTTTTGTTACATTCTTTGTTGATTTGTTTAGTATGTATAGATGTGACACTAGCACTGCATCTCCATGTTGTGATGGAAGTGAACCTGTATAGATGTATGCTATTGCAGGCGATTAAGGACACAATTTCTTCTTTATTATGTCCTCTCCTATTTATTTTAGTCATATGACACTAGAATTTCTTGAATTGAATGAGTTAGATGCAATTGTATTTCTTCTATGCGAAATAATTCCCAGTGATTGGATTTGAGAAACACACCATGAACTACTGTAGAACTGCCGTGTTGCAACAGATAGATTCGTGATGGAGCGTCGTGTTTTGTGTGTGTGGGGGGGGGGGGGGGGGTGGGGGGGGAGGGGGGACTAAGCCCCAGCTTATGCATCGTGATGGAGCACCATATATTTATTCTTGGAAGTAATCCGTAACCTAGTAAAGAATTCTTGAAAATAATTCTTGTATGTGACTTGAGAGATTCTTCTCTAACTTAGAGTATTTTGTTTTGTTCTGTTCAACAACTTTGTAATGTTTTATAAAAACAGTCGACAAATTGTTTGACTAGTGTTCTTTTGCATCCACAAGAATATGCAACGTGAGGCAAACATTCTGCTTGAGTGTTAAATGAACTCAAGAAAAAAGTTGCTCACATCATCTTTCCGCCAACCAGTGATGCGGGGACGACCCTTTTGAAGCATAAGCCAAATATCTCGGGGATGGTTGCATCGATCGTGAGCTTGGATGGTAGATCCATGGCAATCAGGCCATCATTTGTGTTGGTCTCGTATTTTTTTTTTGGTTCTGATCTCGTATATTTGCAAAGCATTGTCAATTTTTTTTCCGATTTCCGCTTTGTATAACTCATGCAGTAGTTTCGGGATTTATTTTTGTGCGTAGACATATCTCTTTTATTGTGATCTAGAATTTTTTTTCCATTGCAATGTCATTTATTGATTTTTGGGAAGGCTTTTCCTGTTTGTTGTTGTATTTTTTTGCGTGCATGATGCTACAATTTAGATTTTCCGTTGTTGCGTAAATAATAATCATGTAATGTTGGAAACATCTAAGTCTTTGGTTTCACATGTTTACTTTGTTACGTGATGGTAGAATCAGTTTGTTGGAATGTCAAATCAATTTAACAATTTGTTGTAATGTAAAACAGGTTCATCATGAGCTGAGTTTTCATGTTGTTTACTAGTAGAAGTGTATTTTTAATGTTATAATCGCTAGAGACTTTTGTTAAAAAAAAAATTATCTTGCCATTTTGGGGAAGGGTTTCCTGATTTTGTTGCACGGGCAACCTAAATGATGCAAGAATCCACGGCTTCAAAAAAGGTTAGTGCACGCAGCCAACCTAATGATTTTGTTGCAAGGCCAACCTAAATGGAAGATTTTTTTACAGCAAAGATGGAAGAATCCACGGCTTCAAAAGGTAGTCCAGCTGCAGTTTTTCTTTGAATACAACACACGCCAGAGGAAATCGGAAAATACGAGTTTATTTTTATTTGAACATAATCGGAAAAGACGAGTTTGTTTGTGGGATGCAGAATCCTTTTCATGCACGCTTTACAGAATCCAACGAACAGACGGGGACTAATCTATAAAGACTGTCGAACCATCTGACGGCTTCCAAGGTGAAATCGCACGTACAGTCCGCCGCCGGTGAAATCTCTGTCTCGTCGATCCGTCCATCGCACGCAATGGCATGCTCGCCCGTCTTGTACCCCGCGGGGTTAGCCCTCGTCGCCGCGCACGTCGGCGCGGCGCCGTGCCGCCCGGCTACGACATCCCCTTCTTCCCCCGCACGCGTCCATCTCCTCCCGGCGCGCACAGCGACAGTGGTGAGCACCTTGACACTTTTCGTTAATCCCTTGCGTGCGCACACGCGCTTGAGCGTCAAGCAGCGCGCTACGGAAGACGACGGCGCCCAGGAGTGCCACCCGTGCGCTCCGGTGGATAAAGACGGTAGGGCGGAGACCGACCCGTACGCCGGGCTCTGGCCTTGGGGAGACTACTTCCCCGACGAGGCTGAATTATGTCGGGAAGACTTCTTCTGCGTGCAAGAACGGTTCTCGCGCGAATCCAGGGAGGCGGCTGCAGCGCTCAAGGACATGGTCGCCGGCGTGTTCCGTCCCCTCCTGGACAACTTCCATCATCTCCGCTCACTCAGGACCGTCTACGACACCGAGGACTACCACATCGGCATGCCCTTCGGTATATACCGCAACACCATTCTTGTACAGTACTATATTTTCGTTCCATCAACGCCGTGATCAGACGGCCTTGATCTGATATGATGGAACTCTTCACTCAGGTGCAATGATTGCGTGCATTGGGTGCTACCAGCTGTGGAAGATGGATCCGTCGACGTTCCTCGAAGCCGCTCTCAGCTACGCCTTCTACAAACTTAGCATCCTATCGTCGCAGCTCAGGAAACAAGGCTTTTCCAACGAACTCATCACCCGGGTTAAATTTTGTTAGTTATCCAGGCCTATACACCAAGTTATTCTCCCAATCAAACTTATTTGTTGGCCGCTGATAAAGTTCCGTGTTTCTTTTTACCTACGCAGTTATTATCACGCTCATCATGGCTATCAATGGTTTCAAGAACACATCTTGTCCGCTTGATGCTATCAGGTGAGATCCATGTTTTGTTTGCTTTGAACTAAGGGGTCCATGTTTTCTCTTTTTACATTAGCTGAACCTGTTCACAATTCTATTGATGTGAATGTCATCGTTAATATAACCACCCATCCATCCATATTTGGTGACAGGGGAGTTATTTATATCTTCTATGCATTCACATTTGCTTATGAAGTGTCTGGCGTCAAGAAGGAGATCAAGTATGCTATAGCTACACTTATATGCATGCTAAAGCACCCACAAGGAAGACGCGAGCTACGCAAAATGCTACATAAGGCAGTGTTTACTTCTAGTGTATTTCGATGTGGATTCTAGGGGATTTGAAGGGTTATCCCAGACCATGAAAAATCCCCAATAGTCTGTTTACTATTCTGGTTTTTAAGGGGATAATCCCTAGAATCTAGTATATTGTGATGGAAGAGGATTCGTGTGAATTTGTGCGGATTTTGGGTGAAAGAAAAAAAATCACCAAATCTCCTCCCATCCTCAATCCCCTTGGGATGAAACTACACATAGTAAACGAGGACTAACTTGTATCACAGTTTGGGACTGTAATCGGATAACCTCTATCAACTATGTAAACATGCTCTTTAGTGGTTCCTTGGACAACAGTAAGTTATTTAATTTGTATTAGTGATATTTTACTCGGGCGTCGGGCCGACAAATAGAAACATCATGCCAAACACAACCACTGTAATTTCCAAAAGTCAACACATATTGACTGAGGGGTTAACGAATTCCCTCTCCCACGAAATCCACTAACACCATAGATCGATAAATTAACCCTTAAAAAAGGTCATGTGTAATATAATGAGGATGACTGGATCCCTACAAGTCCAACGAAGAATGTTTATACGCTGAGGGGAGTTCTTGATGAAGTCCCAACTTTGATCCGTGACTGGCCGACATGATGAAGAACACATTCATGAGAATGTCTAGGGCGCTAATGCAAATATGATACTCCAAATTCCAATTGTATTGCAAAGGATAAAAGATTTTGTACTTTGGCCCCATATGAAAATGGTGTTGAAATTATTGGGCTGGCCCCATTAATATTTAAGCTCATAAGTATGTTGGTTGACGCTTTGGAACGAACAAATTCCATTTCGTTTATTGATAGCATCATGTAACAACGACAGTGATGGCAAAAAAGGTTATGATGTCGGAGCACGCTGATCAGTTGGTTCTAGGATAAGAGGACTAGTGTACAAATCAGAGAGAAAATATAAACACATATACATATGCTAATTAACTAAACCATGTATCCGCTAGTGCCTCCCTTACCTAGGATTCGTTTGAGATTAACCATTTATATCGTTCTATTCGTCAAATGTGTTATGATGGATCCATGTGAGCCTAACAATGTAAAATACCAATATTATTAGTGTTCTCGGAGTGGATTGGTGCCGCTCTAGGACCCGCGACGCTCAAAGACCGGAGCTCCAGTGGATATCAGCGTCGAGCTCCAGGCCACACGCTGATGCCTTGGGAGTGTGTTGTTCGTTAGGTTACTCCAAGTGCAGAGTTTGATTTAGAACAGCGGCAAGCTTTCCCTTAAAATTAATCAAGGTTATCGAATCCAGGAGGACACGAAAGTTCTTGAGAAGGTTGTCAACGGCGTAATTGACGTGGAACCTGTACACAAACAAACACACTACTTTGCCCCACGAAACAGAGATGTTGTCATTCCCTCCGGTCTTGTTGAACACAAAGATATTATACGTATGGTGCAGAAAACGGTGATGATTAATTGTAGGAAATAGTAGAGAACAATATGATTGCAGTATGTGGTTTAACAACATGAGAATAATAGACCGGGGTCCACAGTTCACTAGTGGCTTCTCTCCATAAATATTTCTAACATGTTGGGTAAACAAATTACAGTTGGGCAATTGACAAATAATGAGGGCATGACAATGCACTATATGACAATATGTTCACTATGAGATTTTAACAGAGCATTACAACAAAGTACATAGACTTGCTATCCAGCGCATCTATGCCTAAATAATCTACCTTTGGGTCAGCATCCGCATCACTTCCAGTATTAAGTTGCAAACAACATATTATTGTATGAAGTATTGTGTGTAATGTAAACAATGCAAATATACATAGACTAAGCATCATTATTTTATACCTAGTGGCAACAACACATCCACCATTGTGCATGTTTCAGTCACTCGAACGCTGATTTCTGTAGGCATGAACGCACTATCGAGCATAAATATTCCCTCTTGGAGTTACAAGTGTCTACTTGGACAAAGTATCAACTAGCAACGGAGAGCATGCAAGGTATAAACAATATAGACATACGGATAAATAAAAAACTTCTCATCGTATCAATATTCATCGGATCCCAGCAAACACAACATGCAGTAATATATAACGATGATCTTGATCATGTAGGGCAGCTCACAAGATCTAAACATGATAGCACAAAATGGAGAGACTACCATCTATCGACTGCTATGGACCCGTATTCCAAGGATGAACTACTCACACATCACTCCGGAGGTAGGCATGGCGGTGTAGAGCCCTCCGGTGATGATTCCCCTTTTCGGCCGGGTGATGTGAAGAGTTTTAGAACCCTCCTGGACCAGGGTTGACGACGGCGGCAGCGTATGGACTTTTTGTGGTTTCTCGATCAGGTATTTAGGTTTTTCGGGGCAGAAGAAATATATAGGCGAAATGACGGTGTCGGTGGCCATCCGAGGGGCCCACTCCACAGGAGGGCGCCGAACAGGGGTGGGCCGCGCCCTGGTGTGGCGTGTCCGCCTCCTGGGTCGGTTCCTCCTCACTTTAGGGCTTCTGGAGTGTTCTGTTGTAATATTTGCTTACGCCAATTTTCGTCCAATTCCTAAAATATTTTCCGACTAGATTTTCTTAAAGAGAAAAACAGCAGAAAACAAGAACTGGCACCGTGGCATCTTGTTAATAGGTTAGTCCCAAAAATTCAAAAATATGCTATGAAGTGCAAACAAAACATGTGGCAATTGATATAATAACATCATGGATCATCAAAAAATATAGATGCGTTTGAGACGTATCAAGCATCCCCAAGCTTAGTTCCCGCTTGTCCTCAAGTAGGTAAACGATAAAACAACATAATTTTTTAGGAGATATGCCACTAACACAATCTTGATCAAATAGTAATGCAAAGCACATGAACTAAATGAAGTGATCCAAGTCAATGGTCTATAGTTTGCTAACAAGTAAACAAAGAGTACAAAAAATGAACCATACAAGTGCAAACTTTCATGAATAGTAGTTTGGAGATAATGAGGCTATAAGAATTTGCATAAAATTTAGCTCACAAAGCAATAGATTCTAAATAAAAGTGTTTAACCAACATAGAGGAAGATTTAGTTTCAGCATTGGCTTCAACTTTTTTAACATATATATATATATATCTCATGGATATTGTCAAGGAAAAATAATGTAATAAGTCAAATATATAATTATATAACAACTGATGTACCAAAATTGATACTAGTGTTTGCTTATGGATATAGCAATAAGTAGGAAAACTGACTCAACAATAAAGTAAAAGAAAGACCCTTCGGACAGGGAAGAAAGGGATTCATGTGCTAGAGCTTTTAAGTTTTAAAAACCATATAGAGAAGATTATAAAATATTTGACACTCCTACCAACCTTTGCTATCACAAACCATGGCTAACCGAATCCCCAGGTGCCTTGCAACAATCACATACCATGGAGGAGAGTCTATTTTTGGGAGTAGGTGTGTATGTTAATGGTCAATGAATCAGCAAGTAAACAATACATTAAGTCGCAAGTTGACCGGATTTTACAAGAGAGGCTCCCATGAAGGACGTTATTTCTAGTGTGGTTAGTACATCAACCCTCTTTTCTTTTGGTTACACACTTATGAAATTTGCTTAACTGATAAATCAGGGGCAAAAAGGGTGAAGAGAATTTTGTAGTAACCAAATTTGAAGCTGGACACCCCGTTGCCGGCGCTTCAAGCAAATTGGATAAGCGGATGTATATGCCACTAATACATGTGTATTAAGTCAAATCAACAAGCGAAATAAAGACCGTCTACCCATCTCGTCATGAGCTGGTAAACAGTGGCACGAAAAGGAGTATACGAGTTTTGAATATTTTAAAGGTAGAACATGAAAACTTTACTTGGACTGGCAGACAAATACTAATGGATTTGGCTCAAGGGTTTTGGATGCACAAGGAGCATTTCCGCTTAGTATAGAGTTTAGGCTAGCAAGGTTTTCAAGGAAACACAACTATCAACTGGTACAGCAAGGACTTATATAAAAAACATGGTTGAAAAATTACAAGACTCCACATTGTCTTCCTTGTTAACCAAAACCTTTGACTAGAAACTATCTAGACTTTTGAACTACCAATGATACAAACCAAATATCAACAAGCTTTACGGTAGTTCTTCACTAATAGTCATTCCTTACATCATACATAAGTTTACACATTACTTACTTGGTAACTCAAAATAATTGACAAGTATCAAATTACTCAAACTACCAAACCACATGCAGCATTTTCTGTTCCAACCAAATACCAATCAACTAATTTATCAACTCTCCAAACAAATATAAGTGAAGCAAGAGATTACTTTCTTCAAGAGTAACTAATATCTATGACAAGAGATATATGAAAACATAGAGCAAAAAGTTCTAGCAGTAGCAAACATGAATACTCGATAAATATAAGCGAAGCCCGGGAGTATTCTAATGAAAAAGCAGAACGTGTCTCTCCCAAACAAGAATGCTAGGATCCAACTAGTATATATAAGCAAAAAAACATAAACAAACTGAAAACAAAAACACACTGATGCTCCAAGAAAAGTGCACAAGATACGACCGAATAAAAATATAGTCTTACTAGAGATGACCTGATAATTTGCCGATGAAGAAGGGGATGCCTTGGGCATCCCCAAGCTTAGACGCTTGAGTATTCTTGAATATATTAGGGAGGTCCAGAGGAGCTTCCCCAATCTTAAGCTTTAACTCTTCTTGATCTTTCATTATCATCCTTCTCGCTTAACACTTGAAAACTTCCTTCACATCAAAACGTCAATATTTTTCTCATTAGCGGGGTTAGTGCACCAAAAACAAATAATCTCACTTGGAAAAAAATTAATAAGAGGATAATTTCAAACACTAGCTATTGTTACTAGAATTAAGTGAAGCTCTTTCATCCTAAAAGAATCCACTCAAAACTCGTAAAAGTAAGAATGCAAAATAAAGACAGAATCTGTCAAAACCAGAATAGTCAATAAAGATGGGGTTTTTTCGGGGCACTTACGTTGCTGAGATCGAAAAAAATTAGTATAACAAAATATAGCTACATATATCAGGAATACGCGCAAAAACATTCAGATCAAAATCACTTTCCGATCAGCGTGTGGAATTTTTTTTAGTGAATACCAGAAATTTGTTCCTGCGCAGTAATCCCAATAAAGTACTGATACGTCTTCAACGTATCTATAATTTCTGATGTTCCATGATGATATTATGCCAATTGCTACATGTTATCTCCTTTCTTTATGTCATTTTAATCAATTTTCCGAACTAACCTATTGACAAGATGCCATAGAGCCAGTTCCCTGTTTTCTGTTGTTTTTAGTTTCGGAAAAGTTATTCTGGAAATATTTTCGGAATTGGAAAATTCGAAGCCCGGAAGTCTTAGAATTCCCGAAGGTTCCACGGAGTCCCGAAGAGACCCGGAGGGGGGCCTCAGGGGGCCCACACCATAGGGCGGCGCGCCTCCCCTTGGCCGCGCTGGGGGTGGTGTGGGGCATCTAGGGCTCCACTGCCTTTGCCCTTTCGCATATTTATTCCTCTTCGAGGGTAAACCCTAGGCACCTGATCCAATATCCCCGAAAAGTTCCGCAGCCGCCGTCGTCGTCAACCTAGGATCATGAGGGTTCTGAAGCTGTCTCTCGACACCCTGCCGGAGAGGAGATCATCACCGGAGGCCTCTTCATCACCATGCATGCCTCCGGAGTGATGCGTGAGTAGTTCATCATTGGACTACGGATCCATAGCAGTAGCTAGATGTTTGTCTTCTCCTCCTATGCCTTAATGTTTAGATCTCGTGAGCCGCCAAACATGATCTAGATTGTTCTTATGTAATTCTATGTGCTGTGTTTGCTAGGATCCGATGAATATTGAACTTATGCCAAGTTGATTATAGTCTTTGTTGCATATGTTATTTGTGATCTTGCATGCTTTCCATTGCTAGTGGTTTCTCTTTCCAAGTAGTTGCTACTAACTCCAAGAGGGAGTATTTATGCTCGATAGTGGGTTCATGCCTCCTTTTCGCATGTGCTCGAGTGACAAAAACATGACGGGGGAGGATGTGCTGTTGCGACTAGGGAGAAAACAACGGTGTGAGTGCACGCGTGCACAATCATTGCTTACATTACACACATTTCTTAATGCGATTATCGGTTGCTTGCAACTTAATACCTAAGGGGATTCAGATGATAACCTGAGGGTGGAGTATTAGTCATAGATGCAGTTGGATTACGGTCTATGTATATTGTTGTAATGCCCGCACTAAATATCATAGTAGTTATCATGTCATGAATGTGCACTACGGTGCAACCTCTACTTGTCAATTGCCCAGCTGTAATTTGTTCACCCAGCATGCTATCTTTTATGGAGAGACACCACTAGTGAACCTATGAACCCCGGACCATTTTCCTACACTGTTAAACAAACCACTACAATTTTCTGCTTTCTTTACTTACTACAAGCATACAACATTTTCCACACTATACGTCTCATCTTTGTTTTCAACAAGACCGGTGAGATTGACAACCTCATTGTATCGCTGGGACAAAGTATTTTGGTTGTGTTGTGTGCAGGTTCCACGTTCTTGCTGACACCGGTGAGGCGCCATCACCAGTGTCAGTGGCATTAACCTTCCGAAGATCCTCTTTCTCCTACTGGATTGATAACCTTGGTTCTTAACCGAGGGAAGTTCTTACCGCTGCACTTATCACACCCTCCTCGTGGGGTTCCCAACACGCATTGACAACATCAAGGATATTTTTGGCGCTGTTGCCGGGGACTTAATCGTCATTAAGAAGTCTCCCCATCAGGGCATCATCCAAGTTTGCATCAAAGAATTTTTGGCGCCGTTGCCGGGGAGAAAGAAGTCTTCTGGAAAGGGGAGTCTCTCACTCTCAACCTCTTTATTTTGTTTATTGTCTTGTTTTTATTTTTGTATTGTTTTGCTTCTTTATATCAAAAACACAAAAAAAAATAGTTTACTTTATAACTGTTATTTTTCTTTTCTTCTCTTAGTTTAATCTCTAATCATGATTCTACCCAAGTTTACCTTGAAAGAAGTACCAATAGGTAGCGGTGATATAATTGGGAACGATAATACTGGAGAGTTCTTTAATTATGTTAGTAAGAACAAAAAATTTGAGGATAGATCCTTAGCTGAACTTGCCCAAAATTATAAAACCGCTGCAGCATCTCTAGCTCGTATGCTGGAAGCTAGGTTTTTTTAAACTTAATCCCATAATACAACAAATGTTCCTCAACCTTGATAACATTAAGGATAGCAAAAAAAGAGTTTATCCTAGAAACTTTGTTTAAAGTATTTGGTGATGTTGCAACTGAGGCTAGAAAAGTTTTTAACCGATTTGAGATGTCAGGCTCATGTGTAGAGGTTAATAGTACACCGGGTAAAGCCAACTATAAGGAAATTAAAATACCAATACCCTTTAAATCTATAGGAATGTATGAAACTCTAGAAAAGAATTTTGATTGGATTGTTCGTGCAAACCCATTTGATTAAAGTAGCGTGCCTAAAAGTGCTGATAAAGGGACATCTAAAACTTCTATAGATGAAATACAATTCATTGTTGATGATATTTCTAAGCTTAATTTTGATGCTTGCTCACTTGAAAATACTTGAGTTGCTTTCTATGCCTAGCTGAAAGGTGTTAAAAAAAGCGCTACCGGGAGACAACCCGTTTTTTTCTCGTTTTCAACCCGTTTTCCATCGTTTCTTTCGGTGTTATTTGCACCTAGGTGTTGTATATTTCCATAGAAACCCCTCTGTATTTTTTATTTTCTGTATTTGTTGAGCTAAGTAAAGCCTCTAGTCGAAAGTTGAGACTATATTTCGGATTTCTGCGCAGGAAACAGATTTTTGCTGTCCACTGTTAATCGTATAAAATCACAGCAAAATCAAAATGACATGTGGTTTTTTGTGCGTAATCCTGGGCTATATACGCAACTTTTATTGCTCAAACATTTTTTGATTTGAGCAACAAAATAGTTACTGAAAAATAATCTTTACTTGTTGTCTTGTTTTGACAGATTTCTGCAAATAATTGCATTTGCATCTTAATCTCTTTCTTTTGGTGTTCTTTTGAGAAAAAAGAGTTTTAAAAGAAGTTGTGACAGTAGCTAATGTATTTATGAGTAGTAGGCTTTTGTTTAAACTGAACCATGTGAATTTATTATTTCGATTTGCACTAACGTTGTTAATGAAGATTGTGAGAAGTTTGGTGTGAAGGAAGTTTTCAAGGGTCAAGAGAAGAGGATAATATGATGTGATCAAGAAGAGTGAAAAGCCTAAGATTGGGGATGCCCCGGTGGTACATCCCAGAAAATTCCAAGAAGACTCAAGCATCTAAGCTTGGGGAAGCCCAAGGCATCCCCTTTTTCATCAACAATTTATCAAGTCACTTCTAGTGAAACTGTATTTTTATTCAGTCACATCTTATGTGCTTTACTTGGAGCGTCTTTTATTTTTGCTTTCAATTTGTTTATTTTTATTTTTGTAATAAATAGTTGGATCCTACCATACTTGTGTGGGAGAGAGACACGCTCCGTTTTCATTGTTTAGAACACTCTAGTTTTCATTCTTATTGTTCTGTGAGTGTTCACTTTTTTGCTAGTACTGCGTTTAGCCTTTGTTTTCATGCATCTCTTATTCAGAGTTGTTAGTTTTAGTAGTGTTATGTGAGTACTCTCATGTTTGCTTGTTGTAGCATGTAGATAATTTTTGTGTAAACATGTCTTGTATGGTGCTTGTTGGGAAAAAGAAATTGCTGCTTGAGGTAGAATTTTTAACGATGCAAGTAGAAGCTTGTATAGACTGTGGCTAGACTTTTTCATATCATGCTAGATGTTATTTTAGTTTTAAATCATTGTGGTTATTGAGTATCATGAATAACCTCAAATATCTGAGAGTATTTAATATGCCATTGAAGGATTCATGAGTTGTTCTTGTCATAGTAAAGCATAAATTTATGGTATTCTCTTTCGAATGTTTTATTTGGTTGACTTGGCGCGTGCTCACACCATGTTTATGACTATGAACCATTCACGAATATCCTCCATGACCACTTAGTTTTTGAACTTGTGATACCGCTTATGTTGCAATTAATGATGTTTATGTCGCTATGCATGATTATGTCTCTTATGCTCTCTTGATTTGTCGCTCCCAGTCTTCTGCTAGCCTCCACCTGTACTGAGTATAAGCTCTACTCATGCATCCAACTCCCTAAAACCAAAGTTTTCCCATTGTGTCCATCATACCTACCTACATGTGGTATTTAATTGCCACTCCAACTAAATTGCTCATGTGCTACCTTTAAAACTTTCAAAATTACTCATGTTTTGTCTTCTTGTTTTTGCTCATGAGGACGTCAATAGAGAATCTTTATATCACTTGTTGATTGGATTTCACACCCTGGACTAGTGGCTTCTTCCGCTTATCCAAATGATAGAAGAGCTGGCAGCGGGGTGCTCAGCCCCAAATTAATGCAAACAAATTCTCTTCACTATTTTTGCCCCTGATTTATCAGTCAAAGCATAATTGTGTAAACAAAAGAGAAAGAGGGATGACCTTCTACCTAGATGCGTCCTTCATATGGGAGCCTCTCTTGTGAATCCAGTTGGCTTGTGACGTACTGTATTTTCTGTTTACCATTCGTTGACATTAGCATACACCTCTCCTAAAATATAGACACTCCTCCATGGTATGTGATTGTTGGCAGGCACCCGAGGATTCGGTTAGACATGGTTTGTGAAAGATGGATGGGAGGAGTGTCAAACTTTTAATACCTCTGATTAATAAAATAAAAATCTCTAGCACATGAGTGGTCCCTGCTTTCCTCCACGAAGGTCCTTTCTTTTACTTTTATGTTGAGTCTCCATCTTCTAACTTTATGCATAGTTGAGAGAGCGTTTTTTTCATTCTGAGTTTTATGTGCATTTGTCCCATAAACATCAATAATTTGATTCATGATGTGCTATTGTTTGTTCTCAAATTATTTGCTCTAGTCTTACTCATGAAGTTTGAAGGTGTCCTGGCATTTATGTTTTGCCCCACTCTTAAGGACTAGCGAAATACCACTTTGCCATGCTTTCTCTATACTTGAAACAAGCGTATATGTTTCTTTGCATTATTATTCATGATCTTTTATTTGAGATACTCCTCATGATGCAAAGTGATTTCTATGCTTTATTATTAAAGTTCCGTTTATCATGTTTGTGTTTAAAGTTCTATGATCTCATCTTACATATAATTTTACATTATTATGATCAAGTTTATGTTAGTAGCATGTCACCTTAGAAATTATTTTGTTTTATCGTTTACATACTCGAGGATGAGTAGGAACTAAGCTTAGGGATGTTTGACACTTATCCAACGTATCTATAATTTCTGATGTTCCATGATGATGTTATGCCAATTGCTACATGTTTTCTACCTTCTTTATGTCATTTTTATCGATTTTCCTGACTAACCTATTGACAAGATGCCATAGAGCCAGTTCCATGTTTTCTGTTGTTTTTATTTTCAGAAAAGTTGTTCTGAAAATATTTTCGAAATTGGAAAATTCTAAGCCCGGGAGTCATAGAATTCCCGAAGGTTCCAGGAAGTCTAAAGGAGACCCGGAGTGGGGCCCTAGAGCCCACACACCATAGGCTCGCGCAGGCTCCCCCTGGTCGCGCTGGCTAGTGGTGTGGGCCCCTCGGGCGCCCACCAATGTTGCACTTTCGCCTATATATTCCCCCGAGGCATAAACCCTAGACAGATCGACCTTTTCCACAAAATACATCTGTAACTCCGCCGCCGCCTCCGACAAGTTTCGGGGGACAGATCTCTATTCTGGCACCCTGTCGGGACGAGGAAGTGCCCCCGGAATCCATCTCCATCGACTCCACCGCCATCTCCATCGCTGTTGATGTCGCCTATGATGAGGAGGGAGTAGTTCTCCTGAGGGCTCTACCGGTAGCTATGTGGTTCATCTCTATCTCCCATTGTGTGATCTATATGTGATCGCGAGCTTTCTAATCTATTTGAATTCGAAGATGTTACTCTTCATCTTTTGCTACTCAAGTGCTTTATTAATATGAACTTTGGAGTCACCTTGTCTAGAGGTGTGAAGGTGACAGTGTGCACATCGTGTGTGTCTCCTTTATAAATTGTGGTGTTTGTCTAGTACCATCTAGGGTGCTCATAGTGACAGCATGGGGTTAACTAGATTCGGGAATGCTTACTTTAAGGAATGCTTTTTGCAGCCCTACGCAATGATTAGTGTTCGTTATTTGTTATGAGATCTCCGTAAAAACTTTAATCACGGTGTAAAGGTGATAGTGTGTGCACCGTGTGGTTTAGCATTATATTTATATTTTTTGTTGGATAACACTATGAAAGTGTGGTGTTTGCGTGGAACCATCTGGGTCCCATGGTGATAGCATGGGGGTTACTTGGTTGGGAGAGTGCTTACTCTGAGGAATGTTGTTAAAGTCCTACGCATGGATTGGTGTTGTTATTCGACCGGAGAGTGGTTAAGAGTAGCATATGAAGAGATGGTATTTATTAATTCAATTATGTGATCAGTTGAGAGTGTCCACTAGTGAAAGTAGGATCCCTAGCCGTTATTTCCAAGCATTGAAACACCGTTTTCCGCCTGTTCTGCTACATGTTTTCTTGCTGCCATATTTATTTCAGATTGCTATTATTATTTATAACCATCCATATTACTCGCATTTCACTATCTCTTCGCCGAACTAGTGCACCTATATACCTGACAAGTATATTGGGTGTGTTGGGGACACAAGAGACTTCTTGTATCTTAATTGCAGGGTTGCTTGAGAGGAATATCTTTGACCTCTATCTCCCCGAGTTCGATAAACCTTGGGTGATCCACTTAAGGGAACTTGCTGCTGTGTACAAACCTCTGCACTTGGAGGCCCAACACTGTCGACAAGAATAGAAGCGTGCGTAGACATCATAGCACTACAACAAAACATAGCTTAAGTAACACAATCAAGTAACACATGAAAAAACGTGTTACAGAGTAAAATTGCAGTAACACATCAGGTGTTCTGCATGGAGAGCAATAGCACATAGTTGATAAGATAAAAACTGTGTTACTAGGACATTGATGTTGTATAACATATAAATTCATGTTGCACCATTTGTGTTACAAAAAATTAACAAAATAAATCACCCACCTTCCCACGTCGACTTTATAAAGTATTACGCACAAGTAGGGAATCAAGTGTAGAATTTCCCAAGAAATCTCAAAAGTTTTTTCAATGAGGCAAAGTATGCTATGTATGTAGGTTTCCGAATCTTACTTTTCACTTCTTTTAGGTTCACTACTTTCATCAAAAGGATTTTTAGGTACAATCCACCCAAAATTGTTTTCTAAAGCTTCATGCATAGCTATAAGTTTAAAAGGAATAGGCACCTCTAGTTATTTTTCAATACATTTCTTTAGAATAACTTGCACTATCCTTTTCCACAGATTCAAGAGTTCTTTTAATATCAACATAGCAAGATAATATTTTTTATTTAGCAAAGATTTTTCTAGCCTCCTTAGCCACATCATAAAATTCCTTAAACCAAGTTTCTAACACAATTTTTTCTTTAAACCAAAGAAGCTATAGCAATTTCATAATTGTGGGCTTGCTCCACGAGAGATCTATCTTGAAAATCATCATGTCCCCTTAAAAATTAAGGAGTTGTTCAATATTATTTTCCCAATAATAGATCCACTTCCTACCTTCATTTCTTTGGTAGTTAATTTAGGCGGCAACATGATGACAAAACATGAACTGAAAATAACCTAAATACAAGAATCTAATTTTGGTGTGTGTGTTTTTGGGTTTTAGAGAAAACAAAGTAAAACGAAAATAAAACAAGCAAGACAAAAACAAAATAAAGTGCTTGGAAGTGTGAGACCCCCCCTATCTGGAGATTCCAGTATCCCCGACAACAGCGCCAGAAAGCTTGATGCCTTACGGGCGTGTTATTCATTAGGTTATGATGCTTGCAATGGTGTGTTGGTAACCCCAAGAGGAGGGTGTGATGAGCAAGCGCTAAGAATTTCCCTCAGTTAAGAACCAAGGTTATCAATCCAATAGGAGAAAGAGGATCTTTAGAAGGTTGATGCCACCGACGGTACTGATGGAACCACAACGGTGTCAGCAGAACATGCACACAACACAACCAAAATACTTTCTCCCAACGGTACAGTGAGGTTGTCAATCTCACCGGTCTTTCTGAAAACAAAGATTAGACGTATAGTGTGGAAAATGGTGTATGCTTGTAGTAAGTAAAGAAAGTAGGGAATTGTAGTGGTTTGTTTAACAGTGTAAGAAAATGGACCGCGGTTCATAGGTTCACTAATGTGTCTCTCCATAAAAGATAGCATGCTGGGTGAACAAATTACAGCTGGGTGATGGTGCAGATCTTGCACTCGTTAGGATACCCCCAAGAGGAGGGTGTGATGAGCACATCGGTAGGAGTTTTCCCCTTAGTTAAGAATAAAGGTTATCAATCCAGTAGGAGAAGGAGGTCCTTCGGAAGGTTGATGCCATTGACGGTGGTGCTGGCGCTTCACCGGTGTCAACAACAGCATGGAACCTGCACACAACACAACCAAAATACTTTGCCCCAGCAGTACAGTGAGGATGTGAATCTCACCGGTCTTGCTGAAAACAAAGATTAGACATATAGTGTGGAAAAACAGCGTATGCTTGCAGAAAGTAGAGAAAGCAGGAAATTGTTGTGGTTTCTTTAACAGTGTGGAAAATGGATCGGGGTTCATAGGTTCACTAGTGGTGTCTCTTCGTAAAAATAACATGCTGGCTGAACAAATTATAGCTGGGAAATTGACAAATAAATGTTGCACTGTAGTGCACATTATAAAATGATGATTATTATGATATTTAGTGCGGCCATTACAACAAGATACATAGACCGGCATCCATCTTCATCTATGACTAATAATCCACCCTCAGGTTATCATCCGAACCCCCTTAGGTATTAAGTTGCAAGCAACAGATAATTGCATTAAACAAAGTGTGTAACGTAAGCAATGATTATGCATGCAGGCACTCTCATCGTTGTTTTCTCCCTAATGGCAACAACGCATCCCCCCTTCACGTTTCGGTCAGTCGAGCAAGGCAACAAGGAGGCATGAACCTACTATCAAGCATAAATACTCCCTCTTGGACTCACTAGAAACTACTTGGCCAGAGCAACCACTAGCAACGGAAAGCATGCAAGATCACAGATAGCATATGCAATAAATACTATAATCAACTTAGCATAAGTTTGGTATTCATAGGATCCTGCAAACACAACATATAGATTACATAAGATCGATATCGATCATGATAGGCAGCTCAAGAGATCTAAACACGGAGGCATATGAGGAGGAGACAGCCATCTAGCTACTGTTATGGACCTGTAGTCCAGGGATGAACTACTCACTCATCACTCCGGAGGCAGGCATGGTGATGTTGAAGCCTCCGGTGATGTTTTTCTCTCCGGCACGGTGCCAAAAAAAACCTCTAGAACGCTCCTGATCTAGGGTTGACGATGACGGCGGCTGCGGAACTTTTATGGGGATTTTGATCAGGTACTTAGGGTTTTCCATACAGGGGGCTTAAATAGGCGAAAGGGCAAAGGCGATGGAGCTCTAGGGGCCTCATACCCATAGCTGGCGCGGCCGGGGGGAACCCGCGCCAGCCCATGGTGTGGCCCCCTGTTGCCCCGCTTCGACTCCTATTCTGTATTTTGGATGCTTCCGGGGAAAATAGGACTTCCAGGTTTCGAATTTTCCAATTACGAGAATATTTCTAGAACAACTTTTCTGAAACTAAAAAACTGCAGAAAACAGGGAACTGGCTCTCTGGCATCTTGTCAATAGGTTAGCCCGGAAAATCGATAAAAATGACATAAGAAGGGAGAAAACATGTAGCAATTGGCATAATATCATCATGGAGCGTCAATAATTAGGGATACGTTTGTGACGTATCAAGCATACCCAAGCTTAGTTCCTACTCGTCCTCGAGTAGGTAAACAATAAAACTTTAAACATAGGCATGATAAATGAAACTTTAATAATAAACCATAGCAATTACTTTGCATCACGAAGAGTAACTCAAATAAAGGATCATGAATAATAATGCAAAGAAAGGTAAATGTTTATTTTAGGTATAGAGAAAGCATGACAAAGTGGTATTTTGCTAGTATTTAAGAGTGGGATAAAACATAAATGCTAGGACACTTTCAAAGTTCAAGAGGAAGACTAGAACAAATAATTTAAGAACAAATAATATCACATCATGAAGTAATTATTGATGTTTATGGGAAAAATGCACACAGAACTCGGAATGGCAAAAATTCTCTCTCAACTGTGCATAAAGTTAGAAGATGGGACTCAACATAAAAGTAAAATAAAGGCCCTTCGCAGAGGGAAGCAGGGATCACTCATGTGCTAGAGCTTTTTATTTTATTAAATGGAGGTATTAAAAGTTTGACATTTGTGGAGGAATGTCTATATTTTAGAAGAGGTGTATGCTAGTGTCAATGAATGGTAAACAGACAATACAGTACGTCACAAGCCAACTGGATTCACAAGAGAGGCTCCCATGGTGAAGGACGCAACTTGTGTAGAAGGTCATCCCTCCTTCTCTTTTGTTTACACAATTATGCTTTGACTGGTATGATGAGGGGCAAAAAACAGTGAAAATAATTTGTTTGTATTAATTTGGGTCTGGGCACCCCACTGCCAGTTCTTTTATCATTTGGATAAGCGGATGAAGCCACTCTTCCATGGTGTGAAATCCAATCAACAAGTGAGAAAAAGATTCTCTATTGACGTCCTCATGAGCAAAAACAAGAACACAAAGTAGGAATAATTTTGAAGGTTTTAAAGGTAACACATGAGCAATTTACTTTGGAATGGCAGTTAAATACCACATGTAGGTAGGTATGGTGTACATAATGGGAAAAACTTTGTTTTAAGGGAGTTTGGATGCACGAGTAGAGCTCATACTCAGTATAGGTGGAGCCTAGCAAAAGACTGGGAGCGACAAATCAAGAGAGCATAAGAGGCATAATCATGCATAACGACATAAGCATCATTAATTAAAACATAAGCAGTATCACAAGTTCAAAAATTAAGTGGTCATGGAGGCAATTCGTGACTGGTTCGTAGTTATAAACATGGTGTGAGCATGCGCCAAGTCAACCAAATAAATCATTCAAAAGATAATACCACATATTGATGCTTTACTATGACAAGAACAACTCATGAATCTTTCAATACATAATAAACACTCTCATATATTTGAGGCTAATCATGATACTCAATAACAACAACGCTTTAAAACCAAAATAACATTTAGCATGGTATGAAAAAGTTCTAGCCACAGTCTATACAAGCTTCTACTAGTACTGTTATAGATTTTACTTCAAGCAGCAATCTTCTTTCTCCCAACAAGCACCATACAAAACATGCTTTAAGAAAAATACTCTTTATGATACATCAAGCAAACATGATAGCACTGAAATAACACTACTAAAACTAACAGCTCTGATAAGAGATGCATGCAAAACATGAGCTAAATAAATGCAGCAGCTAGACAGAGACTAAGAATAAAATGTATTCTCATGAAAAAACAAAGCGTGTCACTCTCCAATAAAAGAATGCTAGGGTCCAACCAAGCTTATTACGAAATTAAAAACAAAGAAAGAAAAAGAAAAAGAAAACTGAAAACAAAAATAAAAGACGCTCCAAGTAAAGCACATAAGATGCAAACAAATAAAAACATAGTTTTACTAGAAGTGGCGTGATAATTTGTTGATGAAGAAGGGGATGCCTTGGGAATCCCCAAGCTTAAACGCTTGAGTCTTCTTGGAATTTTCTGGGATGTACCACCGGGGCATCCCCAAACTTAGGCTTTTCACTCTTCTTGATCACATCATATCATCTTCCTCTCTTGACCCTTGAATAATTCCTTCACATCAAAACTCTCAATCTTCATTAGCAACGTTAGTGCAATCTAAATAATAAACTCACATGGTTCAGTTTCAACACAAGACTAGCAATCAAAAACACATTAGCTTCTGTCACAACTTATTTTAAAACTCTTTTTCTCAAAATAACACCAAAAGAAAGAGATCAAGATGCAAATGCGATAAATGGCGGACATCTGACAAAACAGAACCGCAGGCAGAGATCGATTTTTTCGAAAATATTTTGTTGCTCAAATAAAAAAGTGGTCAACTAAAAAAATTTCCGTATATAAATCAGTATTAAGCACACAAAAATATCTGGTCATTTTCAATTTTCGGTGATTTTTTACGGAATTAACAGTGGACAGCATAAATCTGTTTTATGCGCAGAAATACGAAATATAGTGTCAGCTTTCCACTAGAGGCTTTACTTGGCTCAACAAAAATATAAAAGAAAATATATAGAGGGGTTGCTAAGGAAATAGATAACACCCAGGTGCAAAGCACACAAAAGAAAACAAAGAAAAAAAAGAATGAAAACAGTGAAATAAAACGAGTTGTCTCCCGGTAGCGCTTTTCTTTAACGCCTTTCAGCTAGGCATAATAATTTGAGAAGATGCTCACATGAGAAATATTAATTGAAGAAAAATAGAGCATGAAGAATCAAGCATAAAAAAATTTAAGTCTAACCCACTTCCTATGCGTAGGAATCTTGTAAAGAAATAAATTAAAGAAGCTCAAACTAGAAACCATGGGAAGGTAGAACAAAAGCAATTTCAAATCTTTCAACAAAAAGAGAGGTGTTTTAGTAACATGAAAATTCCTTCAACCATATTTTCCTCTGTCATAATAACTTCCAGTAGAATCATGAAAAAACTCAAGAACATAATTATCACATAAAGCATGTTTGTCATGGTATGAATGTGCGCAATTCATATCAAGCTCAAAAATAGTGGGATCAAAATTTAAAATCAGCTCCTCTTTTTCCCCAATTTTAGCAATAGAAAACAAGATGATCGATCACTCATAAAAGTTATAGGACACATCATAGCAATCCTATTTTCTGTAGCATTATGATTTATAGCGTCAAGTAACATAGGACCATCATCAAGAGCATTATCATATAAATTTTCTAATCAAACTTCCTCATTATCATGCATATCAATAGTTGGAAAAACTAGAGGATTCTCATAGGATTTATCAAAGTAGCATGGATTATCATAAATAACAGTAGCAATATTATTGTCACAAGTTTCGTTCTTAGTAGTATAAAGGTCACAAGTATAGAAAGTATCAACCTCATCAAAAAGAGATATTTCCAAAGAATCAATAGGATCATCACAATTATGAGTTAAAGGGTTACTATCATTGTGAGGTAGACATGGGTTCCATTCTTACTCCTCTTGATCATCACTATCCTCTTATATTTCATCCAAAGAGCTTCCCGTTTCAGCAATTTATTCTTTCATAGTTTCCTGCAAGGCATTAGTCTCTCCCTTTGGGGGGAGAGAATATATTAACATAGCCCATTATGTAGTAATTACAATCCTAGTAATTATCAAAGCAATATTCAAGTATAGCATAAATCTCATACTTATAAGGTGCATCATCAATACTTTCAAGCAATTAGGCAATTTCGAATGCACCCTTCCAAGCAATAAATTATTCAATTTGCTCCACATCATATAATTCATAATTTCCTTTAACATAAGAAGATATGTTAACATCATCATTACACTCACATTGAAAAGGGAGGTGTTTATACCTCCTACAGCAGCAAGATTTATCAAAGCAATAAGTAAAATTATAAGTTTTTTAGAAATGGGAGCCTAGGCCCCGGCCTCTGCATCAAAACGATGCACACAGCCGGTTTTTTATTAGGATATAATGTGAAAAAATCCAGAGTACAAAGCGAAATACAGTCAGTAGAGCACAAGTTTTTAGCATAGTCATGCAATTTATTAATTTGCTCCCATAAGTGTATCCCTTTTTGTGACAAGCGGTGTTCCTTATAATGTTTTTGTTGTTCATATGTGAACCCACTTTGCCTATAAGATCTAGTTTCAAAGACATCAAACATTGATAGCAAGCATGATAAATCCAAAAAAAAATAACAACTAGAATAAGAACTATTATTTTTTTGTTTTTGATAAAGAGAACAAAACAAGACAAAAATAAAAACAAGACAATAAACAAATAAAGAGGTTGAGAGTGAGAGACTCCCCTTGCCATAAGACTTCCTTCTCCCCGGAAACGGCGCCAAAAAAGTCCTTGGTGGTGCAGATCTTGCACTCGTTGGGATACCCCAAGAGGAGGGTCTGATGAGCACAGGGATAGGAGTTTTCCCCTTAGTTAAGAACCAAGGTTATCAATCCAGTAGGAGAAGGAGGACCTTCGGAAGGTTGATGCCACTAACGGTGGTGCTGGCGCTTCACCGGTGTCAGCAACAACGTGGAACCTGCACACAACACAGCCAAAATACTTTGCCCCAATGGTACAGCGAGGTTGTCAATATCACCGGTCTTGCTAAAAACAATGATTAGACGTATAGTGTGGAAAACTGTGTATGCTTGCGGAAAGAAGAGAGAGCAGGAAATTGTTGTAGTTTGTTTAACAGTGTGGAAAAATGGATTGTGGTTCATAGGTTCACTATTGGTGTATCTCCATAAAAATAACATGTTGGGTGAACAAATTACAGCTGGGCAATTGACAAATAAAGGTTGCACCGTAGTGCACATTATAACATGATGATTACTACTATATTTAGTGCGGGCGGTACAACAAGATACATAGACCGACATCGATCTGCATCTATGACTAATAATCCACCCTCGGGTTATCATCCGAATCCCCTTAGGTATTAAGTTGCAAGCAACAGATAATTGCATTAAACAAAGTGTGTAATGTAAGCAATGATTATGCACGCAAGTACTCTCACCACTGTTTTCTCCCTAATTGCAATAGCACATCCTTCCCCTTCATGTTTTTTTCACTCGAGCAAGGCAACAAGGAGGCATGAACCCACTATCAAACATAAATACTCCCTCTTGGAGTCACTAGCAACTAATTGGCCAGAGCAACCACTAGCAACGGAAAGAATACAAGATCACAAATAGCATATGCAATAAAGAATATAATAAACTTGGCATAAGTTCAATATTCATCGGATCCCAGCAAACACAGCATATAAAATTACATAAGATCGAGCTCGATCATGATAGGCAGCTCACGTGATCTAAACATGGAGGCATATGATGAGAAGACAACTATCAGCTATGGTTGTGGACACGTAGTCCAGGGATGAACTACTCACGCATCACTCCGGAGGCAGGCATGGTGATGTAGAAGCCTCCAGTGATGATTTCCTCTCCGGCATGGTGCCGGAAAACAGCTCCAGAACCCTCCTGATCTAGGGTTGACGATGACGGTGGTTGCGGAACTTTTTCGGGGATTTTGATCACATACTTATGGTTTTCCATCCGGGGGGCTTAAATAGGCGAAAGGGCAAAGGCGGTGGAGCTCCAGTGGCCCTACGCCCATAGCTGGCGCGGCTAGGGGGACCCGCGCCAGCCCATGGTGTGGCCCTCTGTTGCCCCTCTTGGAATCCTCTTCGGTCTTCTGGATGCTTCCGGGGAAAATAGGACTTCCTGGCTTCGAGTTTTCCAATTCCGAGAATATTTCCAGAACAACTTTTCTGAAACTAAAAACAACAGAAAACAGGGACCTGGCTCTGTGGCATCTTGTCAATAGGTTAGTCCGGAAAATCGATAAAAATGACGTAAAGAAGGGAGAAAACATATAGCAATTGGCATAATATCATCATGGAGCACCATAAATTAGGGATACATTTATGACGTGTCACTGGGCAATTGACAAATAAATGTTGCACAGTAGTGCACATTCATGACATGATGACTACTATGATATTTAGTGCGGGCATTACAACAAGATACATAGACCGTCATCCAACTGCATCTATTACTAATAATCCACCTTACGAATATCATCCGAAAAAACGTTAGGTATTAAGTTGCAAGCAATAGATAATCGCAGTAAGCAAAGTGTTTAATGTAAACAATGTAAACAAAGTAAACATCGTTGTTTTCTCTCTAATGGAAACAACACATCCTCCATCAGTCAAGTTTCTGTCACTCGAGCACAGATGCAAAGGAGGCATGAACCCACTATCGAGCATAAATACTCCCTCTTGGAGTTACTTGCATCTACTTGGCCAGAGCATCTTTAATAACGGAGATCATGCAAGATCATAAATAACATATTCATGAAGATAAAATGATATATTGATTACAAGAAGACATAGAATTTAACATTTATCGTATCCCATCAAATACAACATGTAGAATTACATAAAGATGATCTCGATTATGTAGGGCAGCTCACAAGATTTAAAGATGAGGCATAAAGTGGAGGAGCCAACCATCTAGCTACTACTATGGATCCGTAGTCCATGGATGAACTACTCACGCATCACTTCGAAGGAGGGCATGGTGGTGTAGACCCCTCCGTGATGAATTTCCCTCCCGGCAGGGTGCCGGGGAGAGCTCTAGAACCCTCCCGATCTATGGATGACGATGATGGCGGCCTCGGATGTTTCTCGGGAAAAAGTGGTATATTTGTAGGGTTGATATGTCGGGGGGAATAAATAAGGCAAAAGAGCGATGGGACACGGTGCCCGAGGGGCCCACACCACCCCCAGGAGCGGCCAGGGGGCGCTGCCCTATGGTGTGGCCCCTCTCCGGGTCTCTTGGGGAATTCTAAGACTTCCGGGATTCGAATTTTCCAATCCCAAGAATATTTCTAGAACGGCTTTTTCTGAAACTAGAAATAGCAGAAAACAGGGAACTGGCTCTATGGCATCTTGTCAATAGATTAGTCCTGGAAATCGATAAAAATGACATAAAGTGTATAGCAAACATGTAGGTAAACGATAAAACAACATGGAACATCAGAAATAAAGGATGCGTTTATGACGTATCAACATCCCCAAGCTTAGTTCCTACTCGTCCTGGAGTAGGTAAACGATAAAAAAACACAAAATTTCTAAGGTGACATGCTACCAACATAAACTTGATCATCAATAATGTAAAATCGTACGTAAGCTGAGATCATAGAACTTCAACACAAGCATGATAAATAAAATGTTGACAATAAAGCATAGCAATCACCTTGCATCATGAGAAGTAACACAAATAAAAGATCATGAATAATATTGCATCAAAAGTTATACGTTTGTTTCAAGTATAGAGAAAGCATGGAAAAGTGATATTTCGCAAGTTCTTAAGAGTGGGGCAAAACATAAATGTCAGGACACCTTCAAAGTTCATGAGAAAGACTAGAACAAATAATTTCAAAACAAACAATAACACGTCATGAATCAATTAATAATGTTTCTGGGACAAATGCACATTAAACTCAGAATGGCAACTATGCTCTCTCAACTGTGCTTAAAGTTAGAAGATGGAGACTCAACATAAAAGTAAAAGAAAGGCCCTTCGCAGAGGGAATCATGGATCACTCATGTGCTAGAGCTTTTATTTTATTAAACAGAGGTATAAAATGGTTGACACTCCTCCCAACCATCTTACACAAACCATGCCTAACCGAATCTTTGGGTTCCTTCCAATAATCACATACCATTGATGAGTGTCTATTTTTTAGGGAGGTGTATGGTTATGTCAACGAATGGTAAAATGAAAATACAGTACGTCACAAGCCAACTAGACTTCACAAGAGTCGCTCCCATTTGAAGGACGCAACTGGAGTAGAAGGTCATCCCTCTTTCTATTTTGTTTACATAATTATGCTTTGACTGATAAATGAGGGGCAAAAATAGTGAAGATTATTTGTTTGTATTAATTTGTGGTTGGGCACCCCGCTGCCAGCTCTTATATGAATTGAATAAGCGGATTAAGCCACTAGTCCAGGGTGTGAAAGTCCAATCAACAAGTGAGATAAAGATTCTTTATTTACGTCCTCATGAGCTAAAACAGGAACACAAAATAGGAGTAATTTTGAAAGTTTTAAAAGGTAACACATGAGAAATTTACTTCGGAGTGGCAGTTAAATACCACATGTAGGTAGGTATGCTGGACACATTTGGCATACTTTGGTTTTTTAGAGTTGTATTGCACGAGTAGAGCTCATACTCGGTACAGGTGGACGCTAGCAAAAGACTGGGAGCAAAAATCAAGAGAGCAGTAATGGCCATAATCATGCAAAGGGACATAAACATCATTAATTAAAGCATAAGTGGTACCACAAGATCAAAAACTAAATGATCATACAGGATATTAGTGACTGGTTCATAGTCATAAACATGGTGTGAGCATGCGCCAAGTCAACCAAATAAAACATTCAAAGGAGAACACCACAAATTTATGCTTCAATATGACAAGAAGAACTCATGATTCTTCCAATGGCACACTAAACACTCTCAGCTATTTGAGACAAACTATGCTACTAAATAACCACTAGGATTTAGAATTAAAATAACATCTAGCATGATATGGAAAAGTCTAGCCACATTCCATACAAGCTTCAATTTGCACCGTTTATAATTTTACCAAATGTCGCAGTTTCTTTTCCCAACAAGCACCATACAAAATATGTTTTAACAAAAACTCTTCAAATGATACATCAAGCAAGCATGATAGTACTAACATAAACTACTAAAACTAACAACTCTGAATAAGATATGCAACGAAAACAAGAATTTTTTGGCAGCACCTAGAAGAAAAATTAAGAATACGAGCATAACGAATATTCAAACGAAAAAGAGGAGCATGTCTCTCTCCCAAATAGGGATGCTAGGTTCCAATGATATTATTTCAGCAAGGAAAACAAAATAAAACAAAACAAAAAATAACAGATGCTCCAAGTAAATTTCATATGATGTGACCGAATAAAAATATAGTTTCACTAGAAGTGACATGATAAAATGTTGATGAAGAAGGGGATGCCTTGGGTATCCCCAAGCTTAGATGCTTGAGTCTTCTTAGAATTTTCTGGGATGAACCACGGGGGAATCTCCAAGCTTTGACCTTGCACTCTTATTGATCGACCCTTTTCTCTTGACCCTTGAAAACTTCATTCACACCACACTCAAAGAATAATTCACATTAGAGGGTTAGTGAAACAATAAAAAAATCCATGGGTTCTATATGGTCACCAGTGCTATTGATACTTTTGAATGTTAGCTACATCCACTAACGTTTTGTGAAGCAAAGAAATCCACTTGACATCGTAAAAGAGCAAATGTAATAAAAAATGGCAGAATCTGCCAAAACCAAAACATTTTGTAAAGAGGAATTTTTTCGGGGCACTTACACTCTTACACTACGCAATTAAAAATCATAAAGAATGAAAATGCTGCGGAATTAGAGGAGGAATAAGAACAAAACAATTCAGGTCATTCTGATCTTTCTGGATTTTCACGATTTTTTACGGTGGACAGCAGAAATCTGTTTCGTGTGCAGAAATCCAAAACCAACTCCAACTTTTCTCAGAAACTTTACTTGGCACAACTAATACATGAAAATAAATATATAAAGGAGTTGCTACAAAATTATACATCCCCTTGACTCAACGAAAACAGAGAAAACTAAAGCAAAACTAAAACCATGGGTTATCTCCCAAGAAGTTATTTTCTTTAACACCTTTTAGCTAGGCCAGAAAAGTGGATTCACGTGTTTTCAAGTGGGGAGGCATCCAAATCAAGAATTTCTTCCAAAACACCAATTGAAGCAACGTGTACCTTAGAAACCCCTGAAGATGATTCAACATGCAAATCACTTTTAGTTTCACAAAAAAAAATATTAATTTTCAGCACATTAGGGGATTTCGGTTTAGGCACCTTGGGGATATACATAAATTTTTTCTATTTTCCCATATAAGGTTTTTTCCTCTTAAAATTAAGAGAAGAAAAACTTGATCTTAAAATTTCCATAGCTTCTTCGAATTTACCAATCCTCATATTTTGATTATCATGGATATTGTTGGCTTCTAAAACATTGATTTTCTTGTTGATACTTACTATTGGTTCATTAACTTTGTTAGAATTATCAAGGAAATGTGGAAAAAATTCTCTATAGAGTTTATCTTTTTAATAACATCATTTAAAATGATCTAAGTTTTAACAACTTTAGTAGGTGGTGTTCCAACTAAACTTTCAATTAAATTACAGGCTTCCAAACCAGGTCCCAAAAAATTACCGTCTGTAAGAGTGTCTAGAACATACATATCCTAGCTAGTATTGCCAACATAAAAATTCCTAAGAAGGATTAAAGTGGAATATTTCTTAGTGCATCTATGATGAGCATCACTTATCCTATACCAAGCATCTTTTAAAATTTCTCCACCTTGTTGTTTAAAAGAACGAACCTCAACTTCGGGAATACTCATTTTAGCAAGATTAAAAACAGGATAAAAAACTACAACTATAATAAGAACTAATTTTTTTTGTGTTTTTGATATAGAGAAACAACAAGAAAAAATAAAATAAACTAAGTAAAACTGAAACAAAGTAAAGAGATTGGAAGTGAGAGACTCACCTTGCAGAAATTCTCTTCCTCCCCAGCAACGGCGCCAGAAAATGCTTGATGCGTGTAAACACACGTTCGCTGGGAGACCCCAAGAGGAAGGTATGAAGAGTGCATAAACAAGTTTCCCTCATAAAGAAACCAAGTTTGAATAGACTAGTAGGAGGAAGGAGTAACTTTATAAGGTTGATGTAGCTGAGATGGCAGGGCGCACTACCGGTTCAGCAGCAACGTGGAACCTACACAACATAATCAAATCACTTTGCCCCAACGAAGCAGTGAGGTTGTCGATCTCACCGGTTTTTCTGAACACAAAGAGATTAAAGGTATGGTGTGGAAAAAAATATGAGGACAGTATGAAAACAGTAGTAGTAGTAGTGTGAAAACATTGGAAACAGTGTGTGAATTACCAGTATGAGAAAAATGGACCGGGGTCCACAGTTCATTAGTTGTGTCTCTCCATGAAAGATAAATAACATGTGTGGTGAACAAATTACAGCTGGGCAATTGACAGAAATGAAGGTTGCACCGTAGTGCATATGCAAGACATAAAGATTACTATGTGATTCATACGTGCATTCCAACAAGATATATAGACCGTCATCCAACTGCATCTATGACTAATAATCCACCTTCCGAATATCATTCGAACAAACGTTGGGTATTAAGTTGCAAGCAACAGATAATTGTAGTAAACAAAGTGTGTAATGTAAACAATGTAAATGAAGTAAACATCTTTGTTTTCTCCCTAATGGCATTAGCATATCCTTCATCCGTCACGTTTCTGTCACTCGAGCACAAATGCAAAGGAGGCATGAACCCACTATCAAGCATAAATACTCCCTCTTGGAGTTACTAGCATCTACTTGGCCAGAGCATCTACTAATAACGGAGAGCATACAAGATCATACATAACATATGCATGAAGATAACATTATAGATTGATAATCATAAGACATAGCATTCAATATTCATCGGATCCCAGCAAACACAACATGTAGCATTACATAAAGATGATTTCGATCATGTAGGGAAGCTCACGAGATCTAAAGATGAGGCATAAAGTGGAGGAGACAACCATCTAGCTACTGTTATGGACCCGTAGTCCGGGGATGAACTACTCACGCATCACTTTGGAGGATGGCATGGTGGTGTAGACCCCTCCGGTGATGAATTTCCCTCCCGGCAGGGTGCCGGGAGAGCTCGAGACCCCTCCTGATCTCGGGATGACGATGACAGCAGCCTCAGGTGTTTCTCGTGAAAAAATGGTATATTTCTAGGGTTTATATATCGGGGGGAATAAATAGGCGAAAGAGCGATTACACATGGCACCCGAGGGGCCCACACCACCCCCAGGCGCGGCCAGGGGGCGCCGTCCTATGGTGTGGCCCCTCTTCGGGACTCCGTGAAACCTTCGGGAATTCTAAGACTTCCGGGCTTCGAATTTTCCAATTCCGAGAATATTTCCAGAACAACTTTTTTTAAACTATAAACAACATAAAACAGAGAGCTGGCTCTATGGCATCTTGTCAATAGGTTAGTCCCAGAAATCGTTAAAAATGACATAAAGTGTGTAGCAAACATGTTGGAAATAACATCAAAATAACATGGAACATCAGAAATTAAGGATACGTTTATTACATATCACCTGCGGGAGGGAAATCTTCACCGGAGGGCTCTACATCACCATGCCTACCTCCAAAGTTATGTGTGAGTAGTTCATCCTTGGACTACGAGTCGATAGCAGTAGCTAGTTGGTTGTCTTCTCCTATTTATGCCTCCATGTTTAGATCTTGTGAACTTCCTAACATGATTAAGATCATCTATTTGTAATGCTACATGTTGTGTTTGCTGGGATCCGATGAATATTGAATGCTATGTCAAGTTGATTATAGATCTATCATGCTTATGTTATTTATCTTGCATGCTCTCTGATACTAGTAGATGCTCTGGCTAAGTTGATGCTCCAAGAGGGAGTATTTATGCTCGATAGTGGGTTCATGCCTACATTTATCTCGGAGAGTGGCAATAACTTCTAAGATTGTGGATGTGTTGTTGCCACTAGGGAGAAAACACCATTGCTTTTTCTAAGGATAATTCTATTGTTTACATTATGCACTTTACTTAATGCAATAATCTGACGCTTGCAACTTGATACCCAAAGTTTTTTCGGATGATATTCCGAGGGTGGATTATTAGTCATAGATACAGGTGGATTACGGTCTATGTATCATGTTGTAATGCCCACATGAATCTCATAGTAATCATCATGTCTTGCATATGCACTACTTGCAGCCTTTATTTCTGTCAATTTCCTAGATGTAATTTGTTTACCTAGCATGTTATCTATCTTATATGGGGAGACACCAATAGTGAACTATGGACCCCGGTACATTCTCTTACAGTAATAATACAACCTACTACAAGCATTGTTCCTTTTACTACAATCATTGTTCTTATTTCTTCCACTGCAAACAAACACCGTTTTCCACACTATATGTATAATCTTTGTTTTCAGCAAAACCGGTGAGATTGACAACCTCACTGTTTTGTTGGAGCAAAGTATCTTGGTTGTGTTGTGTGTAGATTCCACGTTGCTGCTGAGCCTAGTAGTGCGCTCTGCCAACATCGGCTGTCAACAACCTTTAGAAGTAATTTGTTTCTCCTACTGGTTCGATTAAACCTTGGTTTCTCTCTGAGGGAGAATCTTCCTGCTATACTCTTCATACCCTCCTCTTAGGGTCTCCCAACGAACGTGTGCCCACATCCAAGCAACAGTTATCCGGAGTAATGGAACATACTTCATACTTATTAGGACTCATACATACCGATGTGTGTGGACCATTGAACGCACAATGGCTTTCGTTATTTTGTGACCTTCACAAATGATTTAAGCATATACGGGTATATCTACTTAACGAAGCACAAATCTGAAACATTTGAAAAGTTCAAGGAGTTTCAGAATAAGGTAGAAAATCAACTCAACAAGAAAATCAAACACCTTCGATCTGATCGAGGTGGTCAGTATTTGAGTTTTGTTGGCACACATCTCAAGGCTTGTGGTATTGTACCACAATTAACAGTGTGTCAGAACAGCGTAATCACACTTTATTAGATAGCATGCGGTCTATGATATCTATTACCGACTTGCATGTATCGTTTTGGATTTATGCGTTAGAAATAGATGCATTCATTTTTAAAAGGGCGTCATCCAAATCCGTCAAAACTACACCATATGAGATATGGCATGATAAGAATCCCAAGTTGTCGTTTCTAAGAGCATCTCCAGCCGTTCGCCCCCCCCCCCAGGACGCGAAAATTCCGCTTTTTTGGCCGCCGCGGCGCAAAACGGTGCAAAACAGGAAACTGGAGGGGGGGCGCGTTTCCCAGCTGTGAAACCCAGGCCGCCCCCCCCCCAGCCGGCGATTCGGCCATATTTGGGCATGTAGAGTTTTTCCACACAAATAAATAGAGTTTTGCCACACAAATAAATAGTTCAAGAATTTAAACAAATAAAATAAATTACACTACGTATTGTCATCGTCCTCAACATTGCCATTCCCCTTTCGCGCCCACAAATGATGCACCAGGTCATTCTGTAGAGCATGGTGTGTTCCAGCGTGTCGAATCTCTTGCCTCTTGACGAGGAAGGTTGTCCATGATGTCGGCACCTGGTGATCAACATTTGCAAGAGGACCCTGCCGGTAGTATGATGTGCTTGCCTCACTGTCAGGCACCGGGTGATCCCGCTCACTCTCAATGATCATGTTGTGCAAGATCACACAACACTGCATCACCTCCCACATGTTGGACTTCGACCAAGTCATAGCTGGGTACCGGACAACAGCGAATCGAGATTGCAGCGCGCCAAATATCCGCTCAACATCCTTCCTGCAAGCCTCCTGTCACTTGGAAAACCAAGCTTTTGCGCTTCCTGGGATAGGGTTAGAGATGCTCTTAACAAATTTTGCCCACTTCGGGTAGATGCCATCTGCAAGATAATACCTCTTTGTATACTGATGTCCATTGATCTCATCGTTCACAGGGGGGCATGGCCTTCGACAAGCTCGGCAAAGACATTCGAGCACTGCAAGACATTGATGTCGTTGTGACTTCCACGCATACCAAAGAATGAATGCAAAATCCATAGATCGCACGAAGCCACGGCCTCGAGAACCACCGAGCACTCTCCTTCCTTTCCCTTGTACATCCCCTGCCGGTCAAATGGACCGTTCTTCCATGCCCAATGCATACAGTCGATACTACCCAGCATCTCAGGAAAGCCTCTTGCTTCATTCTCTGCGAGGAGACGAGCAGTGTATTGCGCATTGGGTGATCGCAGGTATGTTGGGCCAAAAACTGCAACCACTGCCCGGCATAATTTGTTCAAGCACTCAAGGGCCGTGGACTCGCTCATGCACGGGTAGTCATCTTATGCATCTGCGGGATCACCGTATGCAAGCAACCTCGTGGCCATCGTGCACTTCTGAATAAAGGTAAAGCCTATCGTGCCGGTGCAGTCCTTCTTCAATTTGAAGTAGGTGTCGAACTCTCGGATGGCATGCATGATCTTTAGGAAGAGCTTGCGGTTCATCCTGAAACGACGCCGGAACACCTTCTCGTCGTTGATGGGATACTTGGCGAAATAGTCGGAGTAGAGGATGTAGTAGCCCTCGTACCGCTGCCTCGGCTTGCTCTTGCGGCGACCGGTCCTCGATCCAGCACGTCGCGGCTGGGCGGCATGGGCCGGCAAGCCGGCCAGGCAGCGCAGGACCAGCAAGTGTTCCTCATCGTCGATGGCGGCCTGATCTTCCTCGTCGAATAGCTCGGCAAGCATCTCCTCAGTGTCGGAGTCCATGGGCCGAGCAGAACGTCGAACACCTTGCGGGGGGTGGACGCGTTTTGCCGGGCACAACCTCCCTCGTGGCGGAGGAGCGAGTAAACGGCATCGGCGGCGTGGTGGAGCTAGACGGCGGCGGTTCGGCTAGTCGCTCGTGTGTGGTGGTGGCCGACGGCGGCGGCGTGGGGTTGGCCGACGGGGTGGCGACGACGAGTCAATCGAGAGGAAAAAGCGAGTCGGGGTGGGGAAAGTGGGGGGAAATGGTGTTGCCTCGCCGACAGTGCTGGCCCACGAGCGTCTTTTCCTTCCCCCCCCCCCAAGCCGAACCCAACGGGCTGGGTTCCGCCTGGGTGCGACGTCTAATTTCTGCCGAAATGGCGCTATTTGGGGTTCTAGAGGGGGTGCGGCTGGTAGAAAAACGACGCTTTTGGAGGAAAACGGCGCTAATTCGTGTCCTCGGGGGGACGGCTGGAGATGCCCTAAAGGTTTGGGGTTGTGAGGCTTACGTTAAGAAACTACAACCTGACAAGCACGAGCCGAAATCGGAGAAATGCATTTTTTTGGGATATCCAAAGGAGACTATTGGATATACCTTCTACAACAAAGCCGGGGGGGGGGGGGTGTTTTTCACTAAGAACAACACCTTTCTCGACATATATTTTCTTGCTAAGAACAAAAATAGAGCTCGAAGAGATAGTTGATACTGAACTCAAAATGCCAAGTGGCACAACAGAAAATGTTCTGAAAACGTCCTCTACAGATGGAGTGGCAGAAAATGTCAAGATGTCTATTTTACCACGCAGGTCTGCAAGAGAACGCACCACACATGAATGTTACGATGAACTTGTTAACACAGCAATGGAAGGTCATGGGTCCAAGAAATGACTTGATGCCATGAAATCCAAAATAGGATCCATGTATGATAACAAAGTATGGACTTCATTAGAGATTTCCGAAGGTCGCAAGGTCGTCGATAATAAGTGGATAGTTAAGAAACTGAAAGACGCTGACGGAAATGTGGCCGTCCATAAAGCTCGACTTGTCGCAATTTTTTTCCTAAAAATTTAGTGAGTTGACTACGACGAACCCTTTTCACCTGTAACGATTCTTAAGTCTATTCGTATTTTATTAGCAATTCCTCCATATTTCGACTATGAGATATGACAGACGTATGTCAAACCAGCGTTCCTGGCTGCTTGGGATATGGTGTGTAAACCCAAGTGCAAAGGTGGTCTGGGAGTGATAAATTTGCAGATTCATAATAGGGCTTTGTTGATGAAATTTATAGCCAAATTCTACAACATTGCTGATATCCCCTGGGTAAATCTGGTCAAGAATGCCTATTATTTTGAGTCTGTCCCTCATGTTGTAACTTCTTGCAGTTCATTTTGGTGGAGAGAAATTATGCAATTGGTTGAGACTTGGTGTTTCTTTTCCTGGATTCAACAAAGCTAAAAGTTTAAGTCAAGATGAAAACAAACATGATCCAAGTCTTGGAATAAAAATAACTCAAGTCACATTTTGGAAAACATAAAAAAAAATCAGGAAAAATTTGTATTGATTTTGAAAGTAAATTTTTCTTGCACTGCATATATGACTATTATCACATGCACATGTTGGTTCACACAAACATGTTTAAAGAAAAAAAAATGTTGTCCCACATTTTTATCCCCTTTAACTACAGTATAAGGATCCAAAAACTGGAGTGTGGCAGTGAACCCTAAAGATATACCACTTTTCCCCGAGAAACACCCGAGGCCGCGATCATCGTCATCCCGAGATTGTGAGGGTTCTGGAGCTCTCCCCGACACCCTGTCAGGAAGGAAATTCATCACCTTAGGGTTCTACACCATCATGCCCTCCTCCAAATGATGCGTGAGTATCTCATCTCTGAACTACGGGTCCATAGCAATAGTTACATGGTTGTCTCCTCTCAGGATGGGAATGGGCCGGGTCGACCCGCTGGGTCGCCGACCCGACCTAAAATTTCGAGGCCAATGGTCATGTGGGTCGGCTTCAAATTAGATTTGGGCCAGCAGAGCCGGCCCCGGGTGGCCCATTGGATCAGCCGGGTCGGCCCACCTCATGTTGTTATATTTCATAGCCGTTGCAGTCTCCATTACGTTGACGTTGTTGCAGGCTCGGACCGCACGATTTGTTCAGGCAATACACAATACACGCACGTACATATTCTTGCTTGACCATGATTGATCGCTCCAGTCAGCTAACTCATATTTGAACTTAATTTTTTTTTTTTTTGGCAAGCCAAAGCACATACGTAGACACATTAGTGATATATGCAGGTAAGACACAGACTGGTTTTTCTATTGCTGGTATACTTGCATGTTAACATATAGCTAATTGGTAATCTTAATTCTTATACTAAATGATTGCAATAAACCGTGCCTAACTTTAACATGTCGTTTATCCGCAAAAAGGTTAAAGCTGAAATTTGGGTCCACCCGAATTAACCATCTGGCCAACAGGGCCACTAAGTATTTACCTATGGCTTTAAGCCGGGAGACGACGGGTGATTCTGAGGCCATCTGCCGCTTTTTGTCTCGCTGTTTGTGGGGCTATACTGCTCTATGTCGCTGTTTGTGGGCCATCCATCGTTTCTCTCGTGTGTGTGCGCCTCTTCCTTCGCTTCCACCATGTGCGACCAGAGCCCGCAGGCGGCAGGCCCCGTACCCCACCCTCTTGGTCTCTCCTCCTTCCACTGCCCCTCTTGCTGGTTTCCGGCCGCCGCTCGCATCTCCTGCCCAGCCCGTACTCTTCCCCGTGCGCAGGCTCAACAGTGGCCGGCGACATCGGGCGAACCGCATCGGGGGATGCCTCCACCGGTGGCGGTAGATCTCTACGGGGAGAGGAGATTTTAGGAGATCTCTGTGTGCTTGTGCGTGGTGCCTCGATGGAGGATGATGACATCGGGTGGAGCTGCTGTGTGAGGCGAGATTGAGGAAGGGAGCGGATATTGCAGGAGATCTGTGGCGGATGCGCATGTTTCCTTGACGGGGACAGTGGAATCTGGAGTACTGGATGAGGGCAACGGAGGTTGCTTTGGCTGGTGGCGGTGAGAGGCCGAGATTGACGCACGGGCGGAACAACGGGTAAGGGGTAAGGCAACGGGCATGACCTCACGACCTCGCTCGGTGCTAGGGTTAGCACTCCCCACCGCCAGGATGCACCCTGTCACCAGCCTCCTCTCTGTCCCACGCTTCTTTAGGTTCCGTCCTTCTTTGTCTAGGCCGTGGCCTCCATCCCCCGCCCCTCTACGTTGTGAGCGGAGCCAGAAGAAGGACCACACGGCCTTGGATCGGGCTGCAACACCGGAAGTGGAGGCCATTGCCAGGTGTGCGTATTCCTCTCTCTCTCACACAAATCTCGCTGCCCCTTACATGCGCTCTGAGCAATCTCCACTATGCTGCAATTTAACACCTCTTTCCTGGCATACTGATTCCAGTGCTAAAGAGGGTAGCCAAAGATGGTAGAGCCAATGGTCAACGGATTAGCAGATGCATTGATGCCAGATTGAAGAGGGTAGCCAGGATCCGTCACTGGTGGTGGACTGCCGAGACAGTGGGCGACGGCGCCGTTGTATTGCCGACTTGGACAGTAGTGTGATGGTGACGGCATCACCACGTCGGTATGTGATGAAATGTGATTTGTATTCTATCTGGCTACTGACAATCATAGTCCATATCTAAACCTTATGAAATTATGTTGGCCACTCAAAAGATCTCAATCTATGGTTACTTCCTTTACAATGATCTTTCGCATCCAATATGCTTACCTAAATTCTCAAATAATTTTATAGTTGATGTAAGTTAGATGATTCTGAAGTAGCTTCCACACATGGTAAATACGATGGTGGACATGAAGAGATCTGTATGCTTTTTAATTGTAGATTCCTTTGTATGCTTTTTACACCGGTATTTATCGATGTATTTTGTTTTGTTTTGAAAATGCACGTATCTATTAGCATTAGCTGCTGGCAGTGTAATCATCTATAAACATGATTACATGCAGTGTCCAACTTATTCTTGAAGTATTTGCTACGTGTGTTTAAGATATAACCTCTTTGTGTTGAACACATGAAATCATTTTAGTTGATTAACATTTATAATATGAGGTTTATAACAGCAGCCACAACGCCGTGGCGCTTACAAAGTCGCTCTACCGAATAAAAATAAATGGAACAGATAAAATATGTACCTAAGGGCACATCACTTGCAATGGCAGGCTAATTTAACTGGACAACCTCTGTTTCAACACAGCGAGTCAGAAAAAAAGCAATAGCGCCGGGCGCAACATATTGCATCTGGCGCTCGGGATTGCAAACAATAACTGCCGGTTGAGCGGGTTTTCGGATCCTAGCGTCGACTTCTAAGAGTCGCGCTGCGGATACTCTAACTGTGTGAAGGTAGTTAGGTATATTGTATAGATCTGTTTGAACAAATGAAAGATGTGCCTTTCCTTATCACAAACTAATTTTATAGTTCATTCGTCACATCCTATTTTAAGGGACTCTTGAATCATTTTTAAAACCTATAGAAAGTGTGAAAACTAGTGTGCATAACTAAAGAGCGAGAAAGCAAATTAAAATTGCAACTTGATGGAAGCAATATACAGTGTGACAACTCACCTGCGCGACAAATATTTGAAGCCAATTCTCTCAGTATCTTGATTATATCATGTACATCCCCTACTCTTATAAATGGAAATAAATGATAATCTTTCCATTGGTAACAATGTTCTTTTTCTTGTTGTGCATTATTGACTAACCCTACTTTATCTGTAGCAGTGGTGCCTATACTAGTGCTTCAAATTGGCCTTCTAATGCAGAGTAGAGCCCCCCTCCCACAGTGTATATATAAATGCTACAAGAAATTAAATTATAAGGAAAACATCTTTATCAAGGATGGAAGGTATACATTTGATTAACACTAAACCTTCAAGCATGTCTTTTCAAAGATTTTACCATTGATTTTTCAGAGAGCTGTTACGCGAACATGATGAACACATATATGATTTTATTGATAGTCGAGAAAGGTGTATACATTATAAAAAAATAAACTATTTAGATTGTTTTGCAGAATTTTAAATATAATTTCACAGAGTGCCAAGAGTTCACAAACCATGAACCATGAATCTTCTTTGGTACTTTGCGCCGCCCACAAACTATGAAATTGCATGATTGCAGAATAAGAGTGTCTAGAATTGTTTTGTTGGATTGAAGAGTTACATATGATGCATGTTAGCATATGATTATGTCTTCTCTATTGTCAGAGTTTCTATTTGGAACAACATGCAGACAATACTGAATCACCGCACGAACACCCCAACATCTCCCGGTTCTCATCTACTCCATTTAGAGAGGTGGTTTCTATGCGTGGGCATTGGAGAAGCGATTTCTCTTCTTCTCTGCATCGTTTTGTTATCCCACCAGATCTTGTGTTTGGCGATGGGGTGTGTGCTTTCCTGGTTCGCTTGCATCCGGGGTGCCGTCCTGGTGCCGTTTCCCCGGCCTCTGTTGTGTCCACGTCAGGGGGGAGGGGGGCAAGGTCATCTGGCAACTGTGGCCGTTCGGGATTGATTTGGTGGCTGCTGCTGCGTTTGGAGCTTGGCGCTGGTCTGATTTGAGGTGGGGCATTGTGATGTTCTTTGACTGGGGTATGCCTGGTGTGCTGGTGTCGGGCAGTTTGCTTTTACAGGGTCTGTTCTTTTTCTTTGGGATTTCTGTTCTATTTTTTCTTTGCTGATTTCATTTGCTTTTTTGGCAGTACAGTGGGGTTTGTGTTTCGATGTTGCCTGATTTTGTATTCTTTTCGTGTGCAGGCTATAGGGAGGAGTTGCTAGGAGGTTGTGGGGTGGACCTACTGAGATTTGTTTCTTCTCTTTAGTAACCTATATGCTATTTTGTTCTATTCAGTATGGTGGGGTGCTTGGATTAATGTCGTCTCAATTTACTTATATATTGCCTGTAGGTTGTGGAGTGAAGCTGCTGGGAGGAGAGTGGTGCTGAACAAATATTAGCATTGAAGGTTGGCATGCATGTTATTATTTTAAGGAATCTATAATCAGATGATGGGATCCTCTATATTAACAATCTTGCGGGTTGTTTTGCCAATAGGTTTGCCTCCTCTTTGTTTGATGCACAAAATCATGGATATTTTGGATGGCATCAACCAAGTCTACTCGGCTGCTCGCCTAATTTCGTTTGTTCTTTTTTTACTGATCGATTTCGTCGCTCTGTTTTGCATGAAGTCATTCATATCTATGGTTTTATCTGGCAGCGTGACGGTGTATTCATGCCTCCCGGGGCTTACGGTAGGGCGGGCCATGTGCGCAATCTCGTGCTTAATAGGCTTACAGACACAAATGGCCTCTAGATTCTGTGAGCTAGGCCGGTAAGAATGTGTTTTGCTTGCTCTGTTATTTATGTCTGCTTGTGGGATCTTTGTTTTCTGTGTGCTTCATGGTGTATTGGCAGTAGAGCTGTAAAACTCGATTTATTTTATTGCGCGTGCGTATGCAATATCAAACTGGGAGCCTTTTTTGAAGCTCCTTACATCGAAAAAACAAGAAATTCCCTTACCTTTCGCTATGATTAAGATTTGCTCTATATGTTTTTGTTCATGTTTAAAGACACCTGGCCAAGTTGCCGTTTCTCAAGTGGATGTTGGTACTTTTATGTGTTGCCTTACACAAATTGTCGTCATTTGCTGAATGGCTACCTAGAGACATGATTTATTTTATGATTGTGAATGTCTCCATTGTTGGCCGTGTGACGTAATATGAAGAAATTGGTCTTTTTGGTCTTTTTCTCTATACGATCTCAACATAATATAGGTTTGTCTGAAGCAGTATTTATATTCGCTTACTTCTCTATATGTTTCACTGATAACATGTGTTTGGTGTGAACGGGAAGTTCACGCTTTCAGTTCTACAAGCAGGATGGTAGCAAACCAAAATTATACGTACTATTTTATATATTATGCTTGCTACCGCACTGACCAGGATACAAATAGGAGAAGAAATAAGCATTTATCCTGTGTTTTTCTACTTGAACTTCTCATTGTTTTGTTTGGTGACCCAAGTGTTTTGTAAAATGGTACCTCAGATGAGAGTGTGAGTTATGTATACCTTTATTTACTGCTTTTCTATACAAGTACAGTAAGCTATGCTAATTAGTACAGATGCATGGATTTGGTGCGCCGAATTCGCATTTTGGTGTCGTTGTAGGCTATACGATTATCTCGCAAGGCGGCGGCACATAATATGATCCAACATCTGGGCCTAAGAGTATATATGCAGAAGGTCTTAAGAAGTTGCAACCAGGAAGATCGGTGGCTTGGATCAGAATATAAGATATGATTTACCTACGTGACAAAATCCTTTCGGGTTTACAATTGGGAAGATGTTTGGAGATCCATGTCTGCTGGATGAGCATGATTGGGAAAATCGTTGTAATGATCAGCTACCATGTTATAATCAACACAAAACGCCGATACACAAATCATGCTAACGACGACATACAAAAACGATAGGAAGCCGGCGCAGCGAAGCGCGCTGCTCCGTCTAGTTTTTTTTATGGGTCGCCCCGTGGCCTCACAAATTGGCCTTAGGGCCACCGGGGCCGGGTCCAAAGCCAGGTCCAGGCCGGCTCATTCCCATCCCGAGTCTCCTCCACTTTATGCCTCGTGTTTAGATCTCGTGAGCTACACTACATGATCGAGGTCCTGGAGCGTCAGGTTGATCACGGCGAGGTTTGTCCCTCCGGGTTTGTAGAGATTGAGAGGTTTATTTTTGCTACAATTGTTTGTCGAATGGTTGTTGGAGATCGGTAAATTTCCTGTCGTGAGATCGGAATCAGCATATCTTTGATGTCCCTGCATCTTCGCCGGATCTGTTTTGTCACGTGGTGTCGATTATTTGTTGTTGTTTTTCATGTTGCGATCACAAACGAGCCGCAAAAATCATGCGGCCTGTTTACATACTGTGATTTACGGTCAGTAACAACAAGGATTAATCATGTGAGAAATTAATCAGCAACGCCCTCGCCCACTGAGAGTAGCACATTGCTTAGCTCATTGAACAGGTACGGCGGCGGATGCAGACGGTTGACGAGGGCGAGGACGAGGGCGTTGCTGGTGGACTGCTCGAGGTGATGATCCTACGCTTGACGTTGTCATGGGCGCCGGCGCCCGTGTGGGTGGCGAAGGAGTCGAGGAAGGTGTCGCCGTGTCGGTGAGCGCGGCGCTGGCCCAGGTCTGCACGTTGCCGATCCGCCACGCAGCCCATGCGGCCGGCCAGCTCCGCCGCCGACTGTTGCTGCAGGGTACGCCACGTCGCACGCTGTCTAGGCGCAGTCCGCAATGGCGCTGCCACCCACCTGGCCGCCCGATTCCTAGGTGGTGGACGGGACGATGGTGGGAGGAGGGCCGATGCAGGCAGACCAGTTGCCCGCCGAGTTGGTGAGCGCGGCATGCACAAGCCGGTGCGGCCTGCGGCCGACGGCGGGTGCGAGAGGCACGAGGGACTGCTCGCAGCGCCACACGAAGCCATCAACGTTGCTCCCTGGCCCGGCGTCGGCGGCATGGGCACATGGTCTGCCCTTTGTCGACGATGTTCGGTTTGATCCTAGGTCGAAAGGATCAGGTTCGCGATGATTGATTCATTGATGCAGCTCTTCTGTCAGTCCACGGTATGTGGCGCCTCCTCGTGGGACACTCACCGTGTGGCGCGCCCGAATGAAGTCATCAGAGGGGGGGTGGGATAGATGCGGTTCCTAGGATAGATGAGACCATGGAACAAAGTATTATTAAGGCGTGGAGAAGGCCTCAAATAGCAGGAAAAAATGGCGGCACTCCAGCAGCAGGGAAGATGAGATTCCGAGGTTGAGGATTAAGCAGGCATGCATACTGTAGAGATGTTTTACTTTTGTCACAGATATCATGGTCCGATCAAATCATAGAAAGATCGAGTCTCCTATGCATATATATAATGCAGAGTGCAAGCAAGAGACATGATCCGTTGCCCATGTTCGATCCAACTAAGTATTGCATGTTCGCCATTGTGAAGCTTTGTTCAGAATGCACAAAATAGGCCACGCTTAGACTACTCCAGCCACGGCACAATGATCTTCTTATAAACAACTCATTACACTACATGCCGCCCCAAACTCTCCCCATATATGGGTTAGATTTGGAATTTGTCCAACATCAGGGTTAGTTGGACTGAGTATGGGAGGGGTCTGGGTGGCTTTTTTCGTCCGGGCAGGTTGTTGGTTGGAGATACTCTTAGTGGTCAAGGAATCTGTCTGTGATAACAATAGAAACGAGCCCGTCCCGTTTTACCTACTATATAACAAACTACAATAAATCTAGACGTTATAAAGAAAAGAATGCATAAACGCAAAGATGGTATAATACATTTGTTTCAAAAATAATATTGTATAATAGGTTCACTTGAAAAGAATATGCAAAATAAGAACATCTTGAAAGCTGCCCAAAAAAGACAAAACAATGATATTTTGAAAATCCGCTACATAAAAAGGATATTACTTGGTTATGATAAAAGCAGATATTATACACCAACAAATAATAGCTTATGTACAAATGTAAACAAATAATATAATTAACCTTGCATAACTTATTATTACAAGTATTGGATCATTTTCGAAATAATACTACGTCCAAAATGTAAGCCGTATTGGTAATTAAATAAAGCTACCAAAACAGCTTATATTTTGGAACAGAGAGAGTATTATAGAAGGATTTGAGCACTATACAGTATCTAGTTTTACTTTCTGCGGAAGTAAAATCATATGGAAATGTATAGTCCTAAGAAAATAGTATCCTTAACAATTTTTGGCGTCCGTCCTTCGTTCTCAACCGACTAATCATGACCATCAAAAAATACTTCCCATCTTTCTTCATTTGTCCCACATCAAAAAGGAATATCGCAAGATAAAGAGAGAAAACTGGCAACCTGATAAAAGAAGAAATAGTCGGTGACATAATCTTATAAACAAATTAATGAGCGGTGGAAATATTAGTAAAATTATAGAGAAAGTGGACAATAACCATATGTCGCATGTAGGAAAACAAAGTCTAGCAATAGAATAATAAAGTGAACTACTATGCTACGTGAGATCCAAGTAGAACACAACAGATAGTGGATTACACTTTAGCTATTGAATACTAAGCAATCGAATAAAACATTTTTCAACAACCTAGTTACAATTTTAACTTAAATAAGATTTTAAAAAATCAGTTAAACATGCTATTTATGATAATTCATACATTGATAACAGAATAGATCCACTCCAACTACTGGAATTCACAAAGTCAAGAATATCGAAAAACTAAAAAAAGGTTCATACTAACTTGACAATATCCAATAGTTCATAGTTCTTCGTGTGGTTCTTAGTAGCCATAATAGCTACAATACCTGAAAGGATATGAAGTTGATAAAAAGTTAAATCAAGACAAGATTAGAACTTTGGTTTACTTTCTAAATATAAGTCAAAAACTCTGACTAAAGGATTCAAGGTAACTATCTTTATGGTACTTGTTTCCATTGTTGTTATGAGATTTATAAACTCAATGAATTACGACAAACACTTGGTGACATCATTTCAAGAAGGTAAGACTAGGTGCAGGTAAGACTAGGTGCGTAAACGGCAGCGGCACACACATAAGTCGCCCACAAAAACTCATCTACATGGAGTATGTGGAAGCCCACAAAGTGGCGTATGTGGCATAGAACAGTAAAGCCAGTGGCACAGGTGGCGTTGCCTACCTTTGATACATTCCTTACAGGACAGTCATCGGCTGGACGCGACGACACCATACAGTGGCGCTCCTCCCTCTCCTTTTGCTTTAGTGTCCGCTCGTTTTTGTTTCTCCACATCAGCCCTGTTCCGCTAGGGCCATGGACTCTGGCCCAAATGCCATACCCTAATTCAGCTATGATTTCTTCTGATCTCTTACTGTTGATGTGGCCTTGTGGGTATCCTATGGTTCCTTCTTTAGCCCTCCCTTGATTCAGTCGTTCTTTCTAATCCAGATGGATTTTTAATTTGGTTTCTCCTATATTAGATGACATAGGACGGCTTTTATTGCCAACATCGACTAGCAAGGACATGCCCATTACCAACAGATTGAGAAACTTTTTTATGCGCCTAGCTTAGAGTGATATCTAGCTGTATGATTGTGGTACGCATTTGCTAGTTCATCAACTCCACCTTGTTTGTGTGTGTTTGTTCATGGACGGTTCTTGAGAATTGCTATGGAGCAGGAGCGGCTGAAAGCGGGTAATGGATGCAAACACTTCGTTCATCCATTCGAGGGGCGTTAAATTCAGTTCTGAACTCAACTGTTGAGTGTTCATGTGGGGGGGTGTGGTGCATGCTAGTTTGACCAAGTAGAGGGTAGACAAGCACGCACAGCTACAGCTAGTCTATCAGCGGCAATTGGTCGCGCAAGGGAGACAAGACAGTGACGTGTGCCAGGCAAGAAAGAGCCCCTCGCGGTGGCGCGGCGCCATTTAACCGCACAAGTGAATTTAAGCGGCTGCCACAAAATCTACTTTACTGATATGTGGTCAAAGTGGTTATCTCCATCCCCAGTGAGCACCCAGTCACCCACCCTGCCCTTAAACATGGGTGGGCATTCCCCCGAGAAGAACAGACTGCTCTAGCTAGCGACCCATGCACACTTAACAAAGCAGTAATATATACTTACCAAATTTGAAACGGGTTATCAAATCATTGCATTTGCCTTGCCGACGTAGCTCAGAGGACACAACACTAAGTTTATAGAATCCATATGCAAGGGTGGCATCAACAAAGACGGAGGGAGCAGCCTTCCACAGCTGGTAGCAACCAACGCAGCCAAGAAAAGAGCCTGCACAAGCAGTAACAAAATCAGTAAATACAGAGTGGATCAATGGATCCAAGTGGTTCTTTTTTCGAGACGTTTTCAGAGTTTGATGTCCGATAGCACATATATTACCAAATAGCATGCCAATTTGGTAATCCTCGAGATCATAGACAGTGCCAAGGGATAGGATGTCCGAGAGGTTGCGAGCCAGGGGCTTGAACATGTCTTCGACCATGGCCTTCAGCGCCTCCAACGCATCGTTTCTCCCCTCGTTTCGAAGTGATTGCAGATCATTCCCCAGGAGGGAGGAACCAGTCGAGCAGCGCTACAAGGAATCGGCTTAGATCTGGGTTTGGAATAAAATCCACAAATAACAAAGTGCAATCGCGTGGCAGCTTACCAATACCCCTGGAACTTTCGAGCATGGTGAGTACGGGACCCTACGGAGGACGCTAAGCCCTTGTATCCTCTTCGTCGCGGCAGCAGCTCGTGTAGCACCGACGCCGCAGCATCTGCTTCTCGGCGGGATCGAGTAGGCGCTGCCGCCGCCAGCCGCGCACCTGAGAGCCATGACAATGTTGTAGGTTTTTCGCTGGTTGTCGGTTCCATACGGACCAATATCTCCACTCCCATACAGCCCCGTAGGCCCATGTACGACTTGCGTGGGCTTTATTTCCTCAAAGAAGCTATTATATGGGCTTTACCTATGGAACAAGAAACTAACTACTCCTAGTTGCATTGCACCTGCAAGACTTCACTATTGATCAATATATTTAAAATGCATAGAGCCCCCTCAAAAAAAAAAATTAAAATGCATAGAAGCGTTAATTTAAAACATATGCTTGTGTTGTAGTTTCTACATTTTTTCTTTACTCATTACTTCATATATGATATGAAGGTTATGGAATTGTGCACCTTGTTTCTGTAACATATGTATGCTTTCAGAAGCATTATAAAAATCCTTTCGAATAGCAACGCACGTGCTCACCAAATTAAACATGCTATTATAAATTATTATCTTAAGAAAATATATAACGTGCTACTATAAAATTTATTAACCTACCAATGTGCAATACCATTTAATAAAAAAGAGAAGAGAGAAAGTACTATAAATTACTCTTTACTCTGTGAATAGATCTTTTGATCCAAAGTAGCCTTATAGGACATTTGACACATACAAATATTAAGTTTCTTTTCCATGGAGATCATTTCATATATTTTATAATGATTCTTTATACATCATTTTAGAGAAATGGATCCTCTCAAAATTCTTATTACAATTTATTTACTTTTCCTACGATGCCATACAATAAAGATTTCAAACCAAAGGCTCACGTGTGTGATGGTACGCAATATGTCCATACCAAATTGTTGCAAAAGTTCAGGTTGACCAGACAATAACTTTCCTCGGCCTGACATTTCAATACAACAATTGTCCGTACTAACATAACATAACATTGAAACGATTTAATTTAAACCTTTGGTCACAGACAATTCAACGCCAGAAATTAAATATACACTAACAAGTTTGCTCTGGAGGAGGTGTTTTGGCACCCAAGTGCATATGCATCATGTATTTAAAATGTATTTTAAACATATTTTAAATTTTAAAAAATATATTAAAATATTGGCATATAGATCTTAATATTCTTTATATTAAAAAATCGTTTCACCAAAAACCCTTTTTTAATGGTTTGTGTCTAAAGAAAGAAATGAAACAAGCGATCTGGCATGGTCTTATAATCAGAACCCGTGTCGAGTAGCTCAACATCCGTTTGATCCATATAGCTTAAGATATGAGATTTAATGTATCTACTAAGTTTGCTCTTTTATAAGTATATAAGTATACAAGTATAGATAAGTATAGAAAATGAGTTACTTTTAAAAAACAAAGAATATGAGTTGTACCTTCAAAAAAAACATCAGTTTTTTCCAAAGCAACTCCACCATACGCAAGCTAATTAGCATCATTCGATCAATCCCACTTAATCAAATCTAACATCCTAGGTTTATAAAACGCTTCGTTGTCACCGGAGGATCGCATCACGCACGTCCTCCCGTCTCAGCGACGACACACGTCGCTGCAAGAGATACAACGATGTGGTGACGGGCCATCACGACGTGATATATTTTCCCAGACAATGATGGCATATATCTTCCAAACCACTCTCATCCACTTGTTTGATTATCCCTTCCCTTCTTTTATTTTCTTCTTTCTCTTGCACGGCAATAGCCATGGCCACATGAGGAGAAAGTGACGGAGTTGAGCATGCGCTGTGAGGATCCATGGGCGTTGCTGCGAGGTGCACCGCCAGTGCTTCTGCAAGCGGCGGGCCGAGCATTCACGGCGGAGCTAAAGCTATGGGGGGCAGGAGCTGTTGCTGTAAACGGTGCCTGGCGAAGTTGCATGCAGCGCGCGACAGTGTTGTCGTGGTGGTCGTTGATAGCTTCACGCATGTTTGGTGGTGCTACAGGAAGTTAGCAAAGTTGTTGCCAAGAAATAATGGCAGAGTTGTAAAGGGCGTTTGATGGTGTTGTGACCGTGGACGGCAGAACTACAGAGGTCTAGTGCCACAAGTGTTACACCTCGTGGGATTAGACACATGCGGTGTAGACTATGACTCTCTGTCTCCGACCAAGCGAAGGTTGCAAAAGTAGAGTGATGGACCGAAGACTAATAGCACGGTGGTGTGCTTATAGTGGATAATTCACAACTCTTACCACAGCTCTAAAGGGAACCACGATTGGAGAAGAGAGAAAACAGAGAGATGGATTGATGGGAGAAAAGGGGAGGGGGGGCTCCCTTTATATAGTGGGAGGAGGGGAGCCAACCCCCTTGCCTCCCCCATGTGGGACAAAACCCACATGAGGGTGCGGACAAGGGAGGGGCAGCCACAACCCCATGGGCCCACACAAGACCCATGCGGCTGGACCCCCTTCGGTCTCCCTCCATTTCCTTCATTTTTCCCTAATGGGCCTCTTTTCCGCCTCCGCCACAGCCGGCGTTGCGCCTGTGATACGTCTCCAACGTATCTATAATTTCCGATGTTCCATGTTGATATTATGCCAGTTGCTACATGTTTTCTCCCTTCTTTATATCATTTTTACACGTTTTTTGGGACTAGCCTATTAACAAGATATCAAGTGTCAGTTCCATGTTTTCTGCTGTTTTTTATTTCAGAAAAGTTGGTCTGGAAATATTATCGGAATTGGACCCCATGAATCCCGAAGTTTCTATTTTCCCCAGAAGCATCCAAAAGTCCGAAGAGGAGTCTAAGATGGGCACCAGGGGGCCTCGCCATAGCCAAGCACGGCCCCCCTTGGCCGCGCCTGGGGCTGGTGAGTGGCGTGGGGATGAATTCTGGACCTATCGGGTGAGGCTACCTGGTCCAAGGCCCAGTACCAAAGCCCAAAGGGAGGTGCCACCTACAGTTCTAGAAGGCCTAATTGAAGCCCACCCGCAAAGACTTGCGGGTCAAGACGGAAATATGTAAACCGACCTAAAGCTAGGGTTTGTAACCCCCCCCCCCCGTATGGTTTGAGACCTGGCCACCTATATAAGGCGAGGAGAACCAACGAGGGAAGGGGGATCAACTTCTCACCACCAAAGCCTTGAGCTCGAGATCGTACTCTCGACTTGAGCACCCCCCCATTGTAACCGATCTATTGATAATACAGATCGACAGAGCATGAGTAAGAGTTTTACCTCTACGGGGGCCCTGAACCTGGGTAAATCGTGCCCCCTGTTAGCCGACGATCGTCACCAGCGCCTATACATTCTCTTAATCTAAACCCTATCGGTTCATCTGAGGGACTTGTTGAGATGACTATTCGACAATTGGATCCGTCTGTGAGAACGACGGGCACTGGATCTACGGCGTCTTCGGCCACATCATCGCCAACCTTCAGCTGGAGCCCCGGAACCTCGACTTCAGAGATCCGATCCAATTCAGGTTGATCATCGTCGCGCCTCACTCACCGGAATCACGCCCGGCGTTCAGCGGATTGGAGAAAAGTGTCAGCCTGACGTTTGGGAGCCTCCATTTCCACGCCAACAAAGCAGGAATCCTGCACTTCTCCAAGCAGATCGATCTCGGCGAATCGGACTACGAGTCCGTCTCGAGCCCGGCAACCATAGACTCGTTGCCCGACGACATTGGTTGCGACCTAGCGACCAGGGGCGGATCCATCCGCCCCAACACTCGCAACTTCCACACTATCGCGGCTAAGGAACCTTCTCGGGTTAGTAAAACTTGTCAACCTACGCCTAGGACTCGCGGGCCATATCTGGCCCAGGTCTGCATGGCAGAATCGACTAAGCCACCCGAAGAAACTGAAAACAGCCTGAAAGAGCGAGAGCACGTCAAAGTGTCGCGAGATGTCTGGCTCAAAGCAAAGACGGCTGTACATCTAGGCCAACCGATTTAAGAAGGAGCCCCCCAAGAAGATCTAACTGCATACCACCGTCATGTAGTGAAAGCAGAAGAATTGATCAAGGAGGCCCGCAGGAATCTGGACGAGCGGAAGAAATTGGCGGATGAGTCGAATCTACGCCGTGCATCACTCTCCAAAACTCACTCGGTAGGGAACAATCCCACAAAGAAAAGTTATGTCTCAAAGACTGCAACCCTGGATCGCAATTCCCTTAGCGGGATCAGCAAAACATTCGAGACATCCCTCATGCACGTCGACGATGACGGCAACGTGCACCCGACGACTCCCGCCGCCGCGGTCCTAGCAGCATCCACATACCTGCAGGCGAACCAACCAGGGGAGAATGATCCCCACGCGGAACAAGATTGACAAGTCCAAAAGGGGCTAGGCATGGCAGCCGCAAGACTCGCTCCCCAGGGCCGCAGGCACGCGACAGCGCAAGAAACTGAAAATACCCCTCAGAAAGACAAAGAAATACCTCGTAGATGCGGGAGCACATCGCCTAGAAGGAAGGAATCACCTCGTCCCGAGTAGCAGCGCAGCCCGAGGGATCGTGATCGCAGTCCGCGGCATCACAGCAGCCGCTCGTGACACCGCAATAGGGAGCCGCGGAAGGAGGACAATCGTGACCGGCCCGAATACGACGCGCGATCTAACATCGCGCAAAACAAAGTCAATAAGGCCCGAGCGATCAGGAACCGCGCACGGTCACTATCCACCTCTTCTGACGAAGAGGCCTACGGTGCGTTGTGCTTCCCTCGCGATATCCGCGAGGCACCGATGCACAAAAGGTTTAAGCTTACTACGGAGGTCCCAAAGTACGACGGCTCGGTGGAGCCCAAATCCTGGCAATCAGATTACCTCACGGCAGTAAAATGCCAACGTGGGAACAACACAACGGCTATGCAGTACCTAAACCTACAAGTTGTAGGCGTCACGCGCAGCTGGCTCGAAGGAAGACCGAGAGCGTGCTACGGATCATGGGATGATCTAACCTACGACTTCCACAAAAACTTCCAAGAAACATACAAAAGACCCGCGTCTATCGAGGAGATGCAGGCTTGTAAGCAGAAGAGTGGTGAGTCTGCTCGTGAATACATTCAGTGGTGGACCATGCTCAAAAACACGGCGGGAAATATATGAGAGGAAGTCGCAGTCAAAGCTTTCACCAAAGGAGCTCGACAAGCTGCCTTTAGAAAGGAGCTAGGTCGAGCCGCACCTAAAACCATCAGGGAGCTGATGGCAATAGCCGACAAATGGGCCAACAGTGAAGACTCCGTACGCAACGAGAAAGCATCTTCGCCGGCGCCTGAGGACGACCGCAACGGTCAAAAGAAAAAGAGAAAGCACTACGATCACGATGATCGAGAAGAATTGGTGGCGGCAGAGTTTACAAGAAATCGTGATAGCGGACCTCATGGAAATCGCGACTAGAAGCCAAAGCCAGAGGATAAAACTCCCGAGGAGGACCTTCACGGTTATTGCACGCTACATCTATTTACAGATAAGCGCACGGGGAAAGACCAAGGCAACCCATCTCCTCAAGGACTGCCGAAAGTTTCAGGACATCCACGAGGCCTACACGAAGAAAAACAGAGCCGCCGTCAATCAGGGATACCCACAACTCCCGGGAGAAGGACATCAGGGATTCCACCCATCGCAACCCCTACCTCCACCACGACATCAAAACGCGGTGTTGGCCGCACTACCAATGCCACCCGCCGCAAACCAGGGAGGCAATGGGTACCCGAACCCAGCAGGACTCCTAAGAATGATACATAAGGTCTGCCCCTCCCGCAGGGTCCAGAAAACAAACACACGCCAAGTGGTCATGGCGGTACAAGATCCACCATCCACACTCGAATACTTGAAGATGGCAGATCAGTCGATAAATTTCTCCAAAAATGACCATCCCCCTCGGGTATACCGACCAGGGCACGCTGCGCTCGTCATTCAGGCGCATATAGGCAACTACGAACTCGCGCGAGTGTTCATGGACGGCCGCAGCGGGATCAACATCATTTACATGGACACACTCTGTAAGATGAACAGGAACCTGGACGGACTCGCGGAGTCAGAAACATCCTTCCACGGGATAGTACCAGGTAAAGCTGTCTGACCACTCGGAACAATCAACTTGGAGGTGGTGCTCGGAAACCCACGAAACTACAGGCGAGAATTCCTCGATTTCGAGGTAGTCGACTGGCCCTCACAGTACCACACCATTCTCGGCCGAACAGCGTTCGCGAGATTCACGGAAGTACCCCACTACGCCTGCCTGAAGCTCAAACTTCTAGGGAAATACAACACCATCACCACAGACGGCGACTTTCAAAAGTCTGACACATGCGATATTGAGTTCAATGAGACCATGAAATCTTTCGGGATGCAGGAGGAGCTGGAAGAATTGACAAAGACCACGGATCATCCGTGATGCCACTCACAAAGAAGAACGCTCCAGAACTCGAGTTCAGTGCAAACAACGACACTCGAAAACATCGAGTGCTACCGACAGAATCCGCGAAGACGACGATGGTGTCTACCACCCTCTCGCCCGCATAGGAAGGCGCGCTCATCGAACTCCTCTGTGAGTACTGGGAAATCTTTGCCTGGCAACCTTCAGATATGCTAGGGATACCCATGGAGTTCGCCGAGCACTCCCTCGAAGTATTCAAAGATGCCAAACCTATAAAGCAAACGACCCAACAATTTTCCGAGCCAAAGAAGAAGGCACTCGGAGAAGAAGTGAATAGACTACTCACCGTAAAATTCATTAGAGAAATCAAGATATCCACCTGGTTAGCAAACCCGGTGCTGGTCTCGAAGAAAAACACGGACATCCTTCACATGTGCATCGACTATACATCGTTGAACAAACACTGCCCAAAGGATAACTTCCCCTAGACACGGATCGACCAGATCATGGATTCCACTGGAGGCTGTCAGCGACTCTCCTTCTTGGACGCCTACTCGGGCTATAATCAAATCAGGATGAAAAAGCAGGACGAGGAGAAAACAACGTTCATCACACCTCACGGTGTTTAGTGCTACACGACAATGCCCTTCGGGCTAAAAAATGCAGGTGCAACGTATCATCGTTGCATGCAAAAATGCCTCGCCAAGCTCATTGGCAAGAATGTGCAAGTGTATGTTGACCACATCGTCATAAAAACTCGAGTGGAGGACACGCCCCTCGAGGACGTCAGGGAGACATTCGGCGCTCTCAACGCGTACAGGATCAAACTCAACCCGACAAAATGCGTCATTGGTGTTCCTGCAGGACAACTTCTCGGTTATTTGGTGTCCTCCCGAGGAATTGAAGCCAATCCAGAGAAAATTCAAGCGATCTTGACAATGAAGGAGCCAACCAATCTTCGTGGCATGTAGCAGCTCTGAGCAGATTCATCGCAAGATTAGGCGAGCAAGCGTTGCCCTTCTACAAGCTGCTGAAGAAAACAGATAAGTTCGAGTGGACGCCCGAAGCAAAAAAAAAAAAAAAGGCGTCCATTGGTCTGAAGCGAGTACTACAGAGCAAACGCGTCTTGGCAACGCCATAGGAGAAAGAACCCATGTACCTCTACCTAGCCCCAACAAACCAAGTCATCAGCACGGTTATCATCGTCGAGCGGCCAGAGGAAGGAAAGGCATACGGTGTTCAGCGGTCAATATATTACATCAGCGAGGTGCTTTCTCCATGCAAACAACGATACCCTCACTATTAGAAGCTCGCGTATGGAGTGGTGCTCACAGCCCGAAAGCTCAAGCATTACTTCCAGGAACATACTGTCACAGTGCTAAACGCTGCATCACTCGGTACTATCATGAACAACCCCATGGCATCCGGAAGAATTGCAAAGTGGAGCATCGAGCTAGGCGCCTGGGATATAATATACGCAGGACGCAACACTGTAAAGTCCCAGGTCGTCGTGGAATTCCTAAGCGAGTGAACGGGGCTGCAAACACCAGGACCCCCAGAATACACGAGAAACTGGATCATGTATTTTGACGGGTCAAAAAGAAATGAAGGAGCCGAAACCGGGGTTATTCTCATCTCCCAGGGGTGATAAGATGCAGTACGTCTTGGGATTGGACTTCCCAGCTGATGATCCAGCATCCAACAACGACGCAGAATACAAGGCCCTCCTCCACGAAATGAAAATGGCGATCACCTGCGGAGCCACCCGATTAATGATATAGGGGAATTCAAATCTCATCGTGCAGAAGACAATGAAGGAGTGCGATGCTATCGTGGGTAACATGGTCGCTATCGTGACATGTACAACATACTCGAAGGAAGTTTCAAAGGGTGCACAAGCGCCCCTATACCACCAGGAATCTACTTCGAAAGAATGATCAAGCGATCAGTCAAAATCAAAAAGCCAACAGGAACACCCGCAGCAGTGGAAACGGACACCAGCCCGCAAATTGCTATTATCGAGCTCATACACAACATTTCAATGAAAGTTTTTCCAGTCGAGCCCGTCTGGACGCAGAAATACCTTGACTACTTGTCCAACCAACAGCTCCCAGCTGACATTTGCGAGGCCTGACAAATAGTACGACGCAGCAAATCCTTTCGGCTGATCAACAGAGAGCTATACAAACAAGGCATATCAGGAGTATTGCAGAGATGCATAGCACCTGAAGACGACAAGAAGCTGCTACGAGACATACATCAAGGAGATTGCGGGCACCACGCCAGTTGGAAGGCAATTTTAGGCAAGGCTTTCAGGGTAGTATTCCACTGGCTCACGGCAGCCAGAGACGCCAAAGACCTAGTCGACAGATGCAATGCCTGCCAGAGGTTCGCGCCCAAGCCACACTCCCGTGCCACAGAACTCCACATGATCCCTATCGCCTGGCCCTTTCCTCAATGGGGGTTAGACATGGTGGGACCGCTGCGCAAGTCAACACCTGGAGGATACACCCACCTTCTTGTGGCAGTCGACAAGTTCACGAAGTGGATAGAGGCCATGCCAGTCACCTCCAAGCACAATATCATCACGGATAACGGATTTGGCATACCACACAATATCATCACGAATAACGGAAGCAACTTCACAGCCAAGAAAACACATGACTTCTGCGAGGAAAAAGGAATCACCCTCAGCTTCGCCTCGGTAGCTCACCCGCAAACTAACGGCCAAGTCGAACGATCAAATGGATTAGTTTCGTCTGGCCTAAAGAAGCGGCTACTTGATAGATTGCACCCAGCAGTATGGCACTGGGCCGAAGAACTACCATCAGTGATGTGGAGCCTACGCACAACACCAAATCGGTCAACAAACTACACGCCATTTTTCATGGTATACGGAGCTAAAGCCGTCCTATCCGAAGATGTTAAATGCAGTGCCCCACGAGTCGTCGCATATAGCGAAGAAACCTCAAACAAGGCACTCGCAGAGGACGTGGATGCACTGGACGAGATCCGAGACATTGCACTCTCAAGATCCGCAGTCTACCAGCAATCGCTGCGCAACTATCACAATCGCCGTATACGCAACAGATCCTTCGTGGTAGGAGACCTGGTGCTGCGGCTCAAACAAAACGAAGGACACAAGCTCGTGCCACCATGGGAAGGACCCTCCATAATACATGAAGTTATCTCAGTAGGCGCCTATCGATTGAAGAACCCGAAGACCCGCGGTATCTACTCCAACCCGTGGAAGGTGGCGCACCTCCGCAAGTTCTACCCCTAGGATTATTCTACTCGCAAGAAATAAGGTTGTACCAGCCACTTTGTAGCCTGATCAAACACATGGCTTCTCAGCCATATCAATAAACACATGGTTTCTCAACCATAGCTATCGCGTTTCTCCCTTACATGCTATATACAACAAGTATGCACCGCAACACACGGGGGCTACGCCTAACTAGCATCGTCACATTCTTTCGAGTACGACAACTCGATAAAATAATACAAGGTACGACAAGGTACACACCTGATAAACACGTTAAATATATCAAGTGTAATATACAATGTCACAAGGATTACGCCTTCAAACACCTTACAACAAAATACAAGATATTTACATCTTAAAATTACAACTCACGGCGATCAGCTGCATCCGCAAGCAGTTGATCAATCTCATCGAAGGTCAATCGAACAATCTGCTCCGCTGCAGGACGCACAGCCACATAATGAGGAGAAAGATCCAATGGAGGACCTCTCGAGTCGGGAAGTCGTGCCACCGAGCTAAAGTTGACCTCAGGATGCCATAGTCGAACGAAAGGCAAGGGCTACCTGAGATCCACTTACAAGCTGTTGACAAACACACTCTCGAACTCCCCCTACTTGGTGGAAAATCCTCAGCAAACCACTTAAGTCTTCTGGAACAGCACCCAAGGGATAAAACGTCTGATGGACAGAAGACAGAGCCTCGCGACAAGACTCGATGAGTATCTCTGCCTGACTCGCCCGATACTTCAGGCTGGACATAACAAAACCTCGTCTACAGTCAGACCAGAAATTGCTCTCGTGAGGTTTTGAGCTATCCGGCTCATGAGCAGTGTGGTTATCCACCCAATGGGTTTCACAAAGTCCGTCAGGTTCAACAACTACAAAAGCAACAAATAAGTCAAAACTAAGAGGAAAGCAAGCAGCAAAGTACTCGGGGGCTCGCAAACTTACAGAGCATGCCCTTCACAACAGCCGCCAGCTCTTTCATCACAAACTGCTCACGCTCCGCCGCAAGTTTCTGCTCAGACTTGGCTACATCAGCCACACCTCGCAGAGCTTTCAGCTTGCGATTGCCATCCGCGACAAGGTCACAGAGTGATGCAAATATGCTGGCAGCAACAACCAGAGGATTAACCCGCGACAGATCCACTCGAAGATTCTACGCTGGGATCCATTACCTGGAAGAAAACAACGAAAGTTCAGAAACATCACAAGACCCCACTCGAGAACATACCACCCATTCCTCGGGTGCTCGGGGGCTACTCTCATCGATAGAATACAAAGTAAAGCGCAAAAATCAAACGTTGACGCTTTCAGAAAATACTTCTATTACGCAACATAAAGTACGGGAATACATCCCAAGGTTCATTACATCGACGAGCACAAGAAAACAAAAAAATTGTCCTACGGGGCTGCAGAAGTAGTGCCACTCGCGGAAGGTTGTCCCTTGCGACCAGCACGAGAAAGCACTCCATAAAGCGTCTTCGCAAGGACTTCAGCACGAGCGCCAAAAGGACGGAGTCCTACCTTCTTTCCAGTGGAGTCGCGAGGAATGTCTGAGTACACCTTCTCTAGGTCACCCGAAATCTATGCGCCAAGGCAAACTAGATTGTTGTCTTGGCCCCGCACTCAGTCTGCGCAAGCACAAACTTGTGGGGAAGATCTTCATCGCCCAGGAAGACCTGCAGAAGGCCGCCCAAGGTAAGAGGAACCGTCGCATCCGCGAACAGGCACTCGTGGAACTGCGTCAGCACTCGGGTGCCGTCACCAACAAGGACGCAGATCATGTTCACATGTTCTTGGAGCTGGGCGCACGCGTCAGTAAGGGCATCCAGTCACTGATATTCGGGAAGCTCCAGCCCAACCCCAAGAGCATCTAAGACAAGACAAAATAATCATCAACGAAGAAGGGCAAATAAAGGCCTCAGTCGAAGTAGGGTGAAACACAACTTACCCGCGAGCTTCTGAGCCAAAGGTCGGATGGAGTCGACAAGGTCACTATCACGCTTCGCACCCGCCTCTCCAGCTGCTTCAGGGCCCCCTGAGCTCCCATGATACTCCCCTCAAGGTTGGCTGAGCGTTTGCGGGCGGACTCCAACTTCTTTGGAGAGGATTCCAGCTCTGTCTCAAGAGTTTTCACTCAAGAGACAGCTTTCGCTTTCTCAGTCTTCAAGCGGTTAACCTCATTTGCAATGGAAAATACGCGGTTGGAGCAACAACTAGAATCAGGAAGAAACGATGAAGGCAACAAAGGTGCACTCACTTACCTTGAAGGGAGCGGCCGTCCTGGACGAGCCCGTCGCGGTCCACCCAAAGGGAAACGCAATCCGCTTCAGCCAAAAGCACTCGACGTCCGAAAGAGGTGAGGGAATCAAGGTGAGCCTGAAAAAACCCAAGGAAAAAATTCAAGTAAAAAAGAGAGTCACTTGAGCCTACACACGACTATACATAGTCGATTATAGCCTCGGGGGATACTCCCATCGGGAGCACTGTCGTGCACGCGATAGAATTCAAGGAAAACGAAGAAATAGGAGAAGAAGATTTTGACTTGAGCCTGTGGCCAACTGCAAGAATTAACCACAGACTCGGGGGCTACTCCCATCGGGAGCACTGCCGTGCACCCGATAAAAATTCGAACACGGAAAGCAAGATAAAACAAAACGACTGGACTTACTTTGCCCTGAGCAGTAGACAGAGGGTCTGTTGAGCTGCCCGAAACCTCCTTACTCGCAGACGCTCCACCCGCAAAGCTGGGCAGCTCGTACTCCGGAGTTGCGGTTGCTCTTGCGGGACTTGGAGATCTTCGGGCGGCCTCAGCGGCTGGAGCTTCATTCGCGGCTGCTTCTTTTCTCTTCATAGAAGGAATCGAAGAAGCATACCGGCCTGGGCTGATGGTCGTAAGACTGTCGTGGAAAGAAAAAAAATCAAAATAAAGAACAGGACAAAAAAGGAATCCGCGATTAGGAACAAAACATGCAAGACTTACTCGTTCTCGTCATCATCATCAAGAACGTCCGGGTTCCAAGCGGTGGAAACCTTCGGCGGACGACCAAGAGGTGGAAGCGCACGGAGGGGAGGCATCGAGAGAGGCTCAACCGCCTTGGTGGACCCATCACCCAAGGAACTATCCTTTGAAGTGACCTCGTCGTCCTCGTGCTTGTGGCGCTTGCGGTGACGGAGTTGGTCGCTGCCCGACTCCTCCTCGTCGTCCATATAGTCGCGCTCGGATCTCGAGTCAGCTTCTGCGACGCTAGTCTCAAGAGGGGCTTCGACGTTACTCGCCAGTACATCCGAGGCCTCTTCCGCAGTAATTGGCGGGTAGTACGTCGCCACCTTCAAGCTCTACGGAGGTAAAAAATAAAAAGAGGAAAAGATCCTGAATAGACAAAAATTCAGACTAGAAAGAAACAAAAAGCAAGAAAGAAGAACAAAGAAAAACTCACCTCGGCCGGGGGAGGTTTCGAAGCCTCGAATGGCTCGAGAGGACAGGACGATCAAGCCTCTCTCTTCTTCAGCTTGGTGATGGCCGCGATCTTTCTCTCGAACTCAGCGTTCGAAAGAATATCCTCGCGGGCACGGCTCGGGTCCTTGGTGCCCTGGTACTCCCACATGGCGGATGGCCTCTCCTGAAGGGGTTGTATCCTTCGACAAAGAAACACACCTGATAAGTGTATCCCATTTAACGGGGTTCCCAACTCCTTATCGCGGAAGATCGCCACCTTCGCGAGTAGGGGAGAGACGATTTTACTTTCTTCAGCGGTGAGCTTGTGCAGCCAGGACTTTCGCCTCTTCAGAGTGGCGAATGGCTGGAATTCTGGAGCTCTGTTCGCGCTGGGATCAACGACGTAGAACCATTTCTTTCTCCACCCCCGCGCCGAGTCGACGAAATACATCTCCAGGTAGGGGATGTCCTTACTCGCTTGAATCCCGAAGCCTCCGGTGCGCAGCGGCTCTCCCTCTTTCTCGCCTGGCCGCCCCTCTCCCGGAATATCCGCACCTTGAAGATAGCCTTCCAGAGCCCCCCAGTGCGGGTGGATCCTCAGATAGCACTCACAAAGCACGATATGTGCTGAATCGCGTTTGGAGGGAGGTCATGCAACTGTATGCCGTAAACATACAGCAGACCGAGAAGGAAGGGGTGAAGAGGAAGAGAAAGACCGTGAGAGACGTGCTCGGAGAAGAACACGCTCTCATTAGCGAGGGGTTTGGGAACCTCCTTCTTATTTGACAAGCGCACCCGCTTGTCAGCCTCCGGCGGGAGCAGCCCCTTCTGCGTCATCTCGGTGATGCTTTTCCTGGTGGTGTTTGTCGTGGGATAATCACGGCAGACGTTACCAGGGGTAACTTATCTTGGGGCAATTCGACTCTGGTGTTTGGGAGAGGGTTTTGCTCAGGGGAAATCATGTTGATAATCGATCTGGTAGCTCTGGCAATCAAGTCGCCGAGTCTCCAATCTATATTCACAATCTCAACTCTCGTGTTACAAGGCATACTCGAATAACTAGTAAAATTTGTGTCTAATTAACCCTAGGAGCCGGCTTATATAATATCCGGCTTCCCTAGCTTCCTATCCAAGGCGTACTCGGAGTCGTACCCGGGTACCGCTTACAAACCCTAAGTTTCCTTATAGAAACCCACAATCCGGGTTATGAGGCCTACACTCTTGGACCTTCTAGAAACTCCTTTTCCTTAAGCCGGGTCTTGCGCAGCTCCCTTTGGGCCGAGTTACACCTTGACGTTAGCCTACCGGGTTATCATCCCTCCATCAGTAGTCCCCAGAATAGCTTGGGCTTCATGGGATCCTCCTTGAAGCGCATGCTATTCCCTGCAAAAATAACAAACATACAGGTTCATAAAAGACCGGGTTAGGTTGCTTTGATAAACAGCTAGGCCTAACTCCACAGGTGGTCCATATAATAACCCGGCTTTCTCTGAGTCCAACGTCATTTTCCCGGGTCATCACTCCGAGGAAAACACAGAAGACCCGGCTCTATTTGTTCGCTAGTTAATCCGGATATGGAGGAGACGATTCGCTCTGATCTTTTTCGGATATTACGCACAACCACTTAATCACCTATCCCAAAAAATCTGGGCGGGTATCTTTCTCCGAAATTTTTGGCTCCCGCTCCTTAGGTCTAGGGCTCCCCACCCGCACCTATAAATAAGTGCCTTAGGGGTAAACCTAGATCGGGCTCTCCATTTCTCCATCTCCTTCATCTCTTGGTGCTCCCTTGTTCGAGCTCAACGCTGCGCCACCACGGAGTCCACGGGCGCACCAGCGGAATCGAGCCGCCGCCGTTTGCGCTCGTACTCAGCCCGCGCCGCGCCGCCATTGACCACCGCCGCCGCGCCCTTGCACAGTCCACCGGAAGGTCCCGAGGGCCACCGCGACTGTGCCATCTGCCGCCGTCGCGCTCTTCTCCAGACCCCGCCGGTGAGCCTCCTTTCTTCCATGAATTTCACTTTCAAGCTTGCTCGAACCAGATTAGGTTTAGATCTGCTTCATAGATGGTTTTCTCGCTCCGTAGCAATTGGGTAGCCCATGTTTTGTTCTTTCTCAACCAATACGTAAACTAGATCAATAGCGCACCTCTACTACTTGCGGTCACAAATTCCTCCGTAAACCTCTTCGTCTAGATCCAATCTGTCAAAGTTTCTTACAATTGCTCTTTGGTTAACCGGATAATCTGTAATTTCCGGGTCTTTTGGGTTACTTACACTTTGCACTCTTCACCTTCTGTTTTTAGACTACACACATGGCACCCAAGATCAATACTAAGACGAAGGGGAAACAGCCGGCGAAGGCAAGGCCGACTCAATCCATATCTGCCAACTGGGCAAGGTCCACCGTGACCAAGGCAAAGTTGGACGAGCTCGCAGAGTCGGGCGTCCTTCCTTCGCGGGAGGATATTCACTGGCGCGTCCCGGGGGATGAGACTCGGCCCTCCCGGGCTATCGATGAGGTAATCTGTTTTGTCGAACATGTGATCCGGGGATTCCGTCCCCCGGGTCACTCCTTTTTCCGTGAATTGCTTAGCCACTATGGCCTCCGAGTCTTTGACATAGGCCCCAATTCTATGTTAAATATCACTCATTTCATTGTTCTGTGCGAGTCGTACTTATGCATCCCCCCAAATCTTGCACTATTCCTCGAGTTGTTCCAATGCAAACCGTGCCGTGAGAGCGGAGACGGGGCTTGCGGCGGGGTTTCAATTCAGAGGCGGAAGAATTCATTGATGCCGACTCTGAGCCTCAACTCCCATGTCAAGCACTGGCAGAAGACCTACTTCTACTGTCAGGACATCTCCCCACCCGGCGAAAAGACTTTGCCGGGTTTCTCCGAGGGCCTCCTCGATCTCTTCGATAATTTTAACGCTTTTGCTTCTGAGTCGGATAGGGAGTCCATCCAACCCCTCCTAGCCAAACTCGCTGTCCTTTCGGCCCAGGGTCTCCTTGGGCTTAATCTAGTTAAAACTTGGGTGAACTTCCGAATCCAACCCAATGCCATCCGGCCCAAGTTGATGTGTGAGTATTCTGAGCACGTCACGGATTCGCTCCGCTATTCTCTGAGGAACTATCCGGCTGCTGATACAAATAAGATAGTCAAGAGTTTCTTGACCGAGAAAATGGAAGTGATCCGGACTATCACCGGCTTGGAGCCGTTCACTCGGGACAACCCGGCTCCAGCGGTAAGATCCGGCCTTAGCTCTTTTATCCTTGTATTTCTGTTTGATACAATCACTAATCCTTATCATTATACCTTTATTTCAGGAAGATAGCACAATCTGGAAGATCGAGACTCCCCCTCCCTCCAAAAACTCGGGGGAGGACGAAGAGTCGGCTGACTCGGAAGAAGGTATCATCCGGGTTTCGCCTATCTTAATTTCTGTCAACTTGTTTTCCCACACTTTCTATTTTTCCGACTATGCACTATGCCTTTCAGGAATGGAGGACAAGGAGGACAAGGAGGAGAAGGAAGATCCGAAAGACAAGGAGGAGACCCGAAGTGACGAGAGTGAGACAGAACCGGATGTTGAGGTCGGGGCCAAGAGAAAGCCCCGAGGGGTCGTATTTAAGGTTCTGCATCGCTCTATTGCCTCCAAACCGTATTCATTTGCTAATATGTGCAAGCTTAATCAACAATTATCCGATTCGCCATACTTGAAGGAGCCCCCTACGGTCAAGCGCAGGGTAACCCGGAATTCCCCGGGTGATGATCCTCTCAACCCGGGTATCCCTTCGTCCCCAGCCCGCCGTGCCGGTACTTCCCAAACCCTTCCTTCAGATTCCCCTAAAAAACATCCTTCTCCAAATCATCCCTTAGCTGGACAATTCCGGGTCTCACTCTCAGACCCTGTAACAGCTTCCTCCGGGTCTAGCAATGACCTCCCTTCAAATTTTATGGTGAACTCCGGGTAAGCTTCCTCTCCTGCTATTTCAATACTCTAACACTTTTCCACAGCTTTCACTCATCATATACTAACTGTTTTATTTTTTACTTTCCTCAGAGCCAAGGTCACAACCAGTGACCCGGACAACATGGACACTTATAACCCGGCTAAGGAAGATCCGGTTGATACTGTGACGGCCACGGCTGGCGGCGATGAAAAAGAAGTCCCTTTGACAGATCCGACTGATCAGGAAGCCGAGTACCCCATTCCCTCGCATTCACCCGGAGAGGACGATGTTGTGATCCTGGGCACGAGGAGGAGTGAACCCACTCCCAATACCCAGGCGACCAGGGTGTCCCCCCCCCATGAAGGTGAAGACTCCATCTCCGGGTAACCAAGATCCTGGTTCTTCCAAGCTGGGGCTCGAGCAGCTCTCCTATGGAGAAATGATGAGCGCACTCTTTGCCTTGAAGACCAATGAGAAGGGTATCCTGGAAGCCATGGCCGCTGAGCACCAGGTAATCCTGATCAACACTAGTTGGATACTTATCTAGTCCCCAAGTTCCGAGTTCAACTTGTCAAAGTTTTACTCGGTACTTCCTTTGATATCCGGCTCTTTCTTATATCCGACTAACTTTTACTTTTCCTTCCCTTATAGGCACAAATGGCCAGGTCTGAGGAGATTTTGGCTAAAACCAATCAGCTCCTTGAGACCGAGTCAAAGCTGCGGGAAGGGCTTGAGGCTGAAGTGGAAAAGCTTGATAAAGACGTCAAGAAGTACAAGAAGAAATACCATAATGCTCAAGATACACTGAAGAAACTCTCGGCTCAGATTGCCGACACTTATCGCGCCTTACTTGGTAAGAATTTGTGGCTTTGTTGTTTTAACTCGGATTTTCCTTTAAGCATGATACCCGGGCTTTTTCGCTTTAACTTTTGCTGTTACACTGTAGGCCCTGGTATAGCGGCCCCAGAAGATAGTGATATTGACAAGCTGAAGACCTTGAAAACTGTGATCCGACAGTTCTGTGCCGGTACTAAGTGGATCGTGGACGCTGTGCAGTGGCCGGCTGAAGGTTACTTAGGCCTGGACACTCTACTCAACGCGTGCTCCACTATCCCCGAGTGGATCGAGCTCTAGAAACGCTCGTCGTGCCGGGTTGGGATGACCCACGGGATTATGCTGGCCAAAGCTTATTTCCCTAAGCTTGAGCCGGCAAAGCTGGTGGCCGGGTTTCCCGAGTTCAATCTCGACGGCTCCAAATTCTCCGCCAAGGACTTCAAGGCTATTCAAACTGAGGTGCGTCACTCGGCGACCACAATTGCCGATAGTCTGGCACTAGACAGGTTTGCAACGCCTTATGATGCCAAAGACAAAGCGGTGAAGGTAGATCTGCCCGAGCCCTTTGATATCCTGGAGAAGTGGAGGGCGGAATCTGCCAAGAGGAGGGAGGAGGGTGCCAAGAGGAAAGCTGAAATCGACTCTGCGCCTTCCTCCTCTACACCGGCTGTCCGCCCACCAGCTCGTGCCGACACTGCTAATCCGGATAAGGGTGCTAGGAAGGCCCCTGAAGAGCAAGCCCAATACCAAGACCCAGCTGCTAAGGACAAAGTTGAAGACTCGACCCAGGAGGCCGAGTGAAGTTTTATCGGCTACTGCCTCGAACACTTTATTCGGCCAATGGGCCTTTAAAACAATTATTCTTTTGATAGTGCGTCTGTGCACTTTTTGATACTACTACCTTGGTTTGTAATACGTTAAAAACCTTAATAGCTTTCGTGGCCCTTCTAGCCTTTTGCATGATCTTAATATTTCCTATCTTTGAACTTTTCATTGCTGGTTTTCTGACTTTTCGCTACTTTTTCCTACTGTGAGACTCGGTTTCCGGGTCTCGGGGGTTTTGACAAGTGGACTTTTTCTAAGTCCCCAAGTCCCCAAGACTCGGATTTTCGGGGTTTTGAGCTGAATAGCTAGATAATTTGTTTATTTTTTCAAATTCTTAAGTCCCCAAGGCCCGAATCCGAGTCTAGGATTTTGGATTTTTTCAAAAGAACAAATTGTTTCTGCTAAGGCCCAAAACCTAGAGCTGCTCACGTAGGTTTGAAGTTGTGCTTAATATATCTTGAGTTTCTGGCTATTAACCTTGTACTCTGCATAACTTGTGGTTTGGATGACCCTTTTGACCTTCTTTTACTATAAGCCGGCTTTCGCGCGGATAATCAATGCTGTTATAACTTTATAAAGACAGGGTCAGGCAAGTCCCATTGGGCATCATGACTGATTGTAATTACACGCTAGCAAAGCATGCCACTTTTGTGCGAGTCACATCAAGCTTAAGCAAGAAAGGTCAAGAAAATTTGGCTCTATTATCCGGTTATAAGCTTGCAGTCGTACTTATTACAAGTAATCGGCCCTTATAACCTAATGGCATCATGGCCGGGTCTTTGAGTTTGCAACTGTGCTATTCAAGCAATCAGCCCCCAAGACCTAGATATATGCAATTTACTAGAAAACCTAACATACTAAGAACAACAAATAACACTTACCTGAAAGAGAAATAGAAGACGACAGGAATATAAAAGCTTGATAAAGGATACAACAAAAAGGAACAATATATTGTTTAACCATCTCTTTATTGATATGAGAAAAGTTAGGTCAGCAAGCCGCCTCATTAAAAACGCTCCAGTCCCCTTAGGTACCCTGGATAGGAAAAGAGTGCGTCTGAAACCTGCTGCTTGTTACATCGTGTAATTCCACTTATGAATCTAGCCTATTCTAGGTATAGTAGGGACGCAGCTGAGCCACGTTCCATGGTCTTTCTCTTTCTTGCATAGATGAAGTTGTATGAGCGGTGTCATTGACAGTAGCCGACTCTTCCCTTGCATCTACCAAGTAATACGATCCATTGTGCAAATTCCGGCTTATGATGAACGGTCCTTCCCATGGCGAGGATAACTTGCGTTTTCCTTCCTTTGACTGTACTAGGCGCAGAACTAGGTATCCTTCTTGGAAGACCCGGGTTTTGACCCGCCGGCTATGATATCTCCTCAGATCCTGCTGGTATATGGCTGATCTCTCCAAAGCTTGTTCCCTGTGTTCTTCTAGCATATACACGGCGTCCTGCCGGGTCTTCTCATTCTCCACCTCGACGTAAGCCGACACTCGAGGCGAATCATGAATAATATCACTCGGCAATACCGCCTCTGCACCATAAACCATAAAAAATGGTGTCATCTGGGTAGATCTGTTAGGTGTGGTGTTAATTCCCCAAACCACTGAAGGTAACTCCTCAACCCATGCGCCAGTGGCTGTGATGCACGGGACTCGCAACCGTGGTTTCAATCCACGAAGTAACTCCTGATTTGCCCTCTCCACTTGTCTATTAGCCTGTGGATGGGCCACTGAGGCCATGTCCAGGCGGATGCCATTGTTTCCACAGAATTTTTCCATCTCACCCAAGGACATGTTGGTTCCATTGTCCGTTATTATGCTGTGAGGATACCCAAACCGATAGATAATCCTTTTCAGGAACTTGACTGCCGTGACTGCTTCACAATTGGTAACTGGCATAACTTCAACCCACTTGGTAAACTTATCAATAGCCACTAAGAGATGTGTCTTTTTGCAAGGTGACATGTGAAAGGGGCCAACCATATACATACCCCAAACAGCAAACGGCCAGGTTAACAGGATGGTCTGCAATTCCATAGCCGGCACATGGGTTTGGCGAGCGTACCTTTGACATCCATCACACCTTGCCACCAAGCGCTCTGCATCTGCTAGGGCCGTGAGCCAGAAGAACCCGTGTCGATAAGCTTTGGCCACAAGGGATCTTGTGGATGCATGATGCCCACAATCACCTTCGTGGATTTCCTTCAAGATCTGCCGGCCTTCTTCTGGTGCTACACAGCGTAAAAAGACTCCTGCCGCGCTTCTTTTATATAGTTCCCCATTGATGATAGAATAGCCTTTTGCTCGCCTCAGAATTTACCTTGCTAATACTTCCTGCTGTGGTAACTTGCCTCGTGATAGGTAAGCCAGAAACGGCTCTGTCCACTCGGGAACAACACGTATTTTGGCCACGAGCTCCAAATCCGGGTCTTGGTTAGCCACCTCTTCCTCGGACTCGGTTTTAACGGATGGCCGCCATAGCTCGTCCAGGAAAACATTGGGTGGAACCGGCTCTCTGCGCTAGCCGAGTCTAGCGAGTGCATCTGCTGCCTCGTTCTTTCTTCTGTCTATATGCTCCACCTCATACCCGGAGAAACACCCGGCAACCCTGTCCACCTCTCTTTGATATGCTGCCATAGTTGCATCTTTTCTATCCCAAGTTCCGCAAGATCCGAATCTCCATAGCATCGTATCCGCTTGATGTTCATCTCCTTGGCTACTTTCAATCCATGCAATAATGCCTCATATTCGGCCACGTTGTTGGAACAATCAAAGTGAATCTGCAACACGTAGCTCAACTTGTCTCCTTTGGGTGATGTGAGCACCACTCCAGCTCCTGATCCCTCGTATTTCTTAGAACCATCAAAGTGCATTACCCAAGACTCGGAACTTGGCGTCATTGTGGGCATGCTAGTGTGAGTCCAATCATTAATGAAATCAACTAAAGCTTGAGACTTGATTGCTGACCTGGGCTCGTAGTTGATGTGATAATCTCCCATCTCGATGGCCCACTTGGCTATTCTACCTGTTGCATCCGAGTTTCTGATGATATCCGACATTGGTATAGAGCTAACCACTGTTATGGGGTGTTCCTGAAAATAAGGTTTCAATTTCCGACTGGCCATGAAGACCCCGAAAACCAACTTCTGCCAATGTGGGTAGCGCTGCTTTGCCTCTGATAATACCTCGCTGACGTAATAAATCGTCCTTTGAACCGGGTGATCTTTTCCATCCTCTTTGCGCTCGACAACAACCACTGCGCTAACCGCCCGGGGCCCGGCCGCAACGTACAGTAGCATGGGCTCTTTAGGACCCGGGGCTGCTAAGACTGGTGCCTCAGATAACTGCTTCTTCAATGTCTCGAACGCCTCATCCGCCTCTTGATCCCAAACGAATTTATCGGATTTCCTCAAGAGCCGGTATAAGGGTATTGCCTTCTCTCTGAGTCTGGATATAAATCGGCTCAACGCTGCTACACACCCTGTAAGCTTCTGAACATGCTTCAGGTTTTCCGGCTTTTTCAGACTCTGGATAGCTTTGATCTTGTCCGGGTTTGCCTCAATCCCTCTTTCTGAGACGATGAAACCGAGTAACTTTCCTGCTGGAACTCCAAATACACACTTTGTGGGGTTAAGCTTCATCTGATATCTTCTCAGATTCTTGAATGTTTCCTTTAGATCGTCAATGAATGTTTCCGCTTTCCTGGTCTTGATCACCACATCATCCACATAGGCATGAACGTTGCGTCCAATTTGATCCTCAAAGCACTTCTGAATGCACCGCTGGTAAGTTGCGCCAGCGTTCTTTAACCCAAAAGTCATGGTTTTGTAACAGAAAGCCCCAAAAGGGGTTATGAACGATGTTTTCTCCCAGTCTTCCTTCTTGAGCTTGATCTGATGAAACCCGGAATACGCATCCAGGAAACATAATAGGTCACTTCCAGCCACTGCATCTATGATCTGATCTATCCTTGGAAGGGCAAACGGATCCTTTGGGCAATGCTTGTTGAGACTCGTGTAATCTATGCACATCCTCCACTCATTACTCTTTTTCATCACGAGAACCGGATTTGCCAACCAATCCGGGTGAAATACTTCTATGATAAAGCCGACTGTCAATAGCCGAGCAATTTCTTCTCCTATAGCCTTTCTTCTTTCCTCATTCATTTTTCTTAGGCCCTGCTTCACGGGCCTGGACTTGGGATCAACATGCAAGCTATGTTGTGCTAACTTTGTAGGGATACCCGGCATATCGCTAGGCGTCCAAGCAAAAACATCTTGATTTGAACGAATAAACTCCACGAGTGCTTTTTCCTGCTCATTGTCCAGGTTAGATCCTATAGCAAATTGCTTAGAGGGATCACCTTCGACAAAGGCCACCATCTTGATATCTTGTGCTGCTTTGAACTTTGCTCTCTCATCCTCAGTGTTCGGCCTCTTCAATGCTGTTCTATCATCCGGGTCTACTTGAGACCGGTAATATTTGAGTTCTTCCTTCCTGCAAGCCTGTTCTGCCATTGCCGCGTCTCCTTCGTCACACTCAGCTGCTATAATCCGGTTCCCATGTATGGTAATGGATTGCTTAGGACTCGGAATCTTTAGCTGTAGGTATACGTAACACAGCCTGGCCATGAACTTAGCGTAAGCCGGCCTTCCGAATAGCGCGTGATAAGGGCTGCGCAACTTTACCACCTCAAACGTGAGCCACTCCACTCGGAAATTATCCTTTGATTCTCCAAAAGCCACCTCCAAGGTAATCTTTCCCTCAGGGCACGCCGAGTGACCCGGCACAATCCCGTGAAAAACTGTTGAGCTTTTCTGTAGCTGAGACTCCTTGAGGCCCATGCGTAAGAAAGTTTCCCAATATAAGATGTTGATGCTACTTCCACCGTCCATTAAGACCTTTTTTAGCTCATAACCGTTAACCTGTGGCACAACCACCAATGCTAGCAGACCCGGATGCTCTATTGTTTTTGGGTGATCTCTTCTACTCCACGTCACCTCTTGATCCCACCATTGCAGGTATCTCGGAACAGCTGAATTGACCGCGTTCACTGCTCGTTTAAGTATCTTTCTATCTTTGTTGGAAGTTCCTGTAGTATGTACGTGATACTGTCCCAATTGCTTGGGGTTGGCTTGGAAACCTGCAGCTCCTCCCTGGTTATTACCCGGATTACCACCTCCTGGGTTACCTGCTGGGGGTGGGCCGTTGCCCGGGTTTCCGCCCGGACCCGGTCCTCCTCCCCGGCCTGCACCTCGCATAGCCTTGTTTATTTCCTCGTTCTTCCATCTCTGTAAATCCACACACTGCTCTAATGAATGGTTAGCCGGCCTACCGTTCCTGCTGTGTTTCGGGCACGGCATCTTGAAGACATCCCAGTGGTTACCCGGCCTTGGTGGCCCCTGGTAGTTTCCTCCGTTAAAGTTTCCTCCATTGAAATTTCCTTTTGCTCTTGGTCTTGAAGACCCGGCCTCTGTGTTGGCGACAAACTCGGAACTCCCCTCAAACGGGCGCTTATTCTGGTTGTTTCCATTATTTCCTCCATTGTTACCCAGCGTAGATCCATTGCTGGCTCTTCCATTATTGCTCGTGTTTGCTTTTCCTTTCTTATCATCGACGTCCTCTTCTGTGGTATCCGTAGCAGCGTGCTTGTTGCATGCGTCCATTAACTCTCCCATCGTAACCTCTGAAGCATTCCGACTAGATTTCATGCGTGTTAGCTTTTGCACTAAAGGTATATACTTGCATGTCTTTGCCATAGCTTGTAGGGCATCCTTTGGCTGAATATCCGTGGACGGGTGAAGTATCTCCATAACCCGGCGCACCCAGCTGCGCGCCGACTCTCCCTTCTTTTGGACACACTGTTCTAGATCATCAATAGTAAACAACTTCCTGCATGTTCCGTGAAAGTGCTTGATAAACGCAGTTTTCAACTCACTCCATGACTTGATAGATCCTTCGGGTAAATTGTTGAACCACAACTTTGCTGCTCCCTCTGACATCATTAAGTACATGAACTTGGCTTGAAGATTTTCAGATGCGTTGCGAATCTACATAGCCATCTCATAGCTGCTCAACCATGTTTCTGGATCCATAGTCGGCTCATAGTTCACCACTTTACCGGGTTCCTTGAACTTATCCGGGTAAGGTTCAGCCCTGATGTTATCCGACAGACACTTAGGCCCAGCGAGATTAGTCAGTACTGGCCTCACCCGGGAAACATGCGATCCTGCGGGGGGTACGGCTGGGCGTGGCTCTGCTGCTGGCCCATGTACCGCAGACCCGGCCGCGGCTCGCCTGGCTCTGGAACTATCCACAATAGCTTGTGCTGCTGATGCTGCTGGTGCTGCCTGGACGCGGGGATGAGGCGGCATTTGCTGCTGCTCTGCCCTCCGTCGCGCTGAACTTGTTTGAATATTACCGGTATTGCCATGTTGCCGGCTGATATACGGTGTTCCATGCATTCCAGTCCTATTATCCGGGTAATTGACTTGTTGAGCCACTGCCGTGCGCAATAAATCTATCGCCCGTCGGGTCTCCTCCGCATGGGGTGACTCTATTACGGGGATGCGATCCAATGCTATTGTTGCTGCATATACGTTATCCATGGGGTTGTTGAAGTGACCTGGCGGCGTACGAAATCGTGATGGTGGTGGTGGTGGTGCTGTGTTGCCAGCAGCAATCCCAGTTTGCAACGTGGGTAACCCGGCCTGTACGTTTGCCGGCTGTCCTCCTCCGGTTGCGGGCTGATGTACAGTTTCCTGATTCGCGGCCGGGATTGGCTGATCCTGGGGTGTGATGAATAGCGTGGCCGGGTTTAAAATTCCTCCCGTTGCCGGTAATCTCGTCTGTATCTCTGATGCGCCCTGGTTGTCTCAACCCGGAGCCGGTTCTCCAATGCATCCAGCTCACGTTGGCGTGTAGCTATCCCTTGCTTTTCTGCTTCCACATCTCTCTTTTGCTGCTCCAATGCACGGCGGGCTACATCCAGATCCCTAGCGCACGCCGCTGCGTTTTCCAGGGTTATCACCGTAGCTAGCACCGTGGGATCCAGGATCAGGTTATTACTGAATAGGGCCGGGTGTTGTGGATTTGAAGGACCCGCCCCTGGCGTTCTGTTCGTCATAAACCCGAACATATTCCTCTGCAACTCACTGTCCGCCGCGTGGCTGGTGACCGAAGCCGACTCTCCGTCAACCCGGGCCAGAACCGGATTTCCGTCAGCCGGATTTTGCTGATGGGCCAGCGCTCGCGCCGCTCTGACCGCGGCCGTAGTCACGTCCCCCTGATTGAGATTGGTTGCAGGGGCCGTGTAGACCGCGTCCTGGCGCGCGATGCCTGGTGAAGAATCGTATTCCTCCTCATCACAACTATCTTCCTTGTACCGGTCCTCCAGCAGATGCAGGATAGACTCGGTATCATCTTCTCTCATGACCCGGCCACGCGGGGTCCATGCCGGCTCCTCCGGCTGTTCCCTCTTCGTGGTGGGCTCTTCTATTGGATCTATCGTCCCGACTGATTCTTCTCCATCCGACTGAATGCAGGTCGCTTCTCCTGATACAGAATCACATCCAAAATCATCAGGGATTGAGCCGGACGTACGTACCATGCCGATGAAGACATTGACCCGGCCGATTGTGACGACAGATCCGGATTCGAGCAGATCCGACTCTGGCCCCCAGCAAAAATCGTCCACCATCTTCTCTCCTTCGGGGTTGGTGTAGATCTCGCCGATAACGAGGTTCTTCATGTTCTCCCGAGCTTCTCCCGTGATGTAAACACCCTTGGACGTAGGCCCCACGGTGGGCGCCAACTGTCATGGGATAATCACGGCAGACGTTACCAGGGGTAACTTATCTTGGGGCAATTTGACTCTGGTGTTTGGGAGAGGGTTTTGCTCAGGGGAAATCATGTTGATAATCGATCTGGTAGCTCTGGCAATCAAGTCGCCGAGTCTCCAATCTATATTCACAATCTCAACTCTCGTGTTACAAGGGATACTCGAATAACTAGTAAAACTCATGTCTAATCTAACCCTAGGAGCCGGCTTATATAATATCCGGCTTCCCTAGCTTCCTATCCAAGGCGTACTCGGAGTCCTACCTGGGTACCGCTTACAAACCCTAAGTTTCCTTATCGAAACCCACAATCCGGGTTACGAGGCCTACACTCTTGGGCCTTCTAGAAACTCCTTTTCCTTAAGCCGGGTCTTGCGCAGCTCCCTTTGGGCCGAGTTACACCTTGACGTTAGCCTACCGGGTTATCATCCCTCCATCAGTGTTCGCGGCGTGCCAATCGCATGTCTTCACGGGAGGCGGCACGGATGTACTCGCCACATCCTTCAAGGACGACACGGCGGCCCTACGTTTCTTTCCTCTGGCCATTGTAGCTCTCTTGTGCTTGTAGAACAGGAGGTGTGCGCGAGGAGGAAGAAGGTGAACAAAGGGCCGGGAGATTTACGCATCTCCTAAGGGTCATTATTTATACACAAGCCGGGCTGATCCAAGCCGTGGATTTGGCGACGTGGCGCTCATCGCGGCCGCCACGCGTGAAGTGGATACGAGGTGGCGACGAATGGTTACTCTGGCACGATCTTTACAGAAGATCGTGCGCATTTACAACGCATGTCTAGCGAAAAAAACCGGACGCGGCCTATCCTTTCCGGTCAAAAGCTGACAAGGTGGGCCCGCATGCTCTGCTCCGTCATGTCCCAGCGGGAGGAGTCAGAACAAAAAAAGTGCGCAATGACATCGTTGCATACCACATCAAAACGCGAAATCTCTTTCACATAAAATCCGTAAACACGAAATTTCTTTTGTATGGGCATACCAAGACGCGAAATTTCTTTCGCATAAACCCCCTAAACACGAATTTTCTTTCGTATGGGTATATCAAAACGTGAAATTTCTTTCGCATGAGCTCCCTAACACGAAATCTCTTTCGTATGGGCATATTAAGACGCAAAAATTCTTTCGCATAAAGCACCCTGACACGAAATCTCTATCGTATGGGCATGACAAAGACAAAATTATGACAAAATCTCTTTCGCAATAAAAACGAAAAAGAAAGAAGATCTCTTCACCCTAGGATTCTCAAGAAGATGATTAAAGGTAAAATCGCGAGTATGCGGCTCCCGCTACTCTATCACAAGATGCATTCATGCATCCCTACCCTGGATCGTTCGGCCGACTAGGCACATCCGGATGCCATATTCTTTCGAGTACGAAGGTAATACCCAAAGATCTCTCTTGTGGGCTTGGAATCGCACTCAAGCTACGCCCTCCGGTAAATTTCTGTGTCAACAACACGAAGAAAAATCCTAGCGGGCGCGCCGGGTACCCTTATAGGTTAAGTCCGACTCGGTAAGACCTCCACGACCCAGTCACAACGATCACCTCGCCGGATTTGAGTTGGAGGTCTCGGGTCTGTGTAGGCCATAACCGTTTTTTCCCTAGATGAAATTAATTGGCCCTGAACTTTTGGGAGAGCCAAACGAGTGAGCCACATCCTTCTGCGAGAACAGCCAGTACATACGCACATTTATCACTCGATGCTCGAGTACGGAAGATTATCGCTCACAGGGTATGCATCCTCCAAAATCAAGCGATTGAAACGATCAATCGAAAGAAATCAAGACGAACTTTGAGTGTCCACCCGACAGATTCTCAGTCGAGTAAACACTCGGGGGCTACTGACGTGGGGATGAATCCTGGACCTATCGGGTGAGGCTACCCGGTCCAAGGCCCAGTACCTAAGCCCAGAGGGAAGTGCCACCTACAGTTCTAGAAGCCCCAGTTGAAGCCCACCCGCAAAGACTTGCGGGTCAAGAAGGAAATATGTAAACCGACCTAAATCTAGGGTTTGTAACCCCCCCCCCTCCGCGGGTACGGTTTGATACCTGGCCACCTATATAAGGCCAGGAGAACCACCGGGGGAATGGGAATCAATGTCACACCCCAGTTTTTGGATTCTTGGATTGTGCTCAAGAAGAAAAAATTAGGGCCAACAATTTTTTTTTTAACAATAAGATTGTTTTAACTAACATGTGCTTATGATATTAATCATATTTGCAATACAAGTTTTGATTCTTGAATAAAACCAATACCAAATATTCCCTGAAAACAATTCTATTAGTTTTCCTGATATTTTCCCCCTGATGTTTTCCTAATACGGTTTGAGTGGATTTTTATTCCAAGACTTGGATTATTCTTGGTTGCATCTTAAAACAAACTTTAAACCTTGTTGGATCCAAGAAAATAAGTTTTCAAAATGATTTATGAAAGTTTTCTTTTAAGATTTCTATAGAAAACAATCTCTGGAAATATAGCCAAGTACCTATTTTCTACCTTTGTTTTGACTAGGCTATAAATTGTTATTTTATGTTTTCTTGACCTTAAATTGATCCTTGATATATGTACTGCAAATCCATAAGCTTATTTTTATTTTTGGACAAATAAAAATTATCTTTTGCTTGTTGCTTTTGTGGTATAAAATTAAGGCATAAAAAGGGCATTTTTGAAAAACAGAGAAAAACACAAAGTGCACCTTTTTCCACATTGTTTTCATGGCCTTAAACTATTTCAAAATTGTTTTCAAAAGATGTTTCTGAAATTCTATGACATGGTTAACAAGTTCACACTTTGAAAACAAATTTTGGAAACCTTTTGGCCCTTGAAAACAAACTCAACTTTTTGATGATTTAATCTGTTTTCAACACTTAGAAAAATTTCTAAGTCTTAGACTGAATTTTCTGAATTTCTGTGAGCAGTGTGAGATAGACTTTTGCACTAATGTTTTCTTTGTGTTTCCTTGCCATTTTGGAAGAGTGACCTTGTCCATTGTGTTCACCACAGTACCTACTCGAACCAGGATGTTTTGATATCCTTCTACAAGCCTTGTATGTGAAGATATCTAGATAGAGAGACGTGATGATGTGGAATGGTATGGAGGCTCATACCTTTGAATCTATTGACCTAGCCTTGCCTCCACTTGCCTCCAAGGGCCAGCATTGGACCTGCCCCCATGTGGTCTCTGCCTTGGCTAGCTAGAACACGAAGAGGAAAGACCAAAAGCCCCCTTGGGCTCACTCATGCCAGGCATGACATGAACCCGAGCCCCCATTTTGCCCCTGCCCTTTTTCTCCACGAGTACAAGACTCCTCTGGCCTCTCCCTTACGCCTCTGTCTCCTCACACTCTCCCACTCCACTCCCTAATCGAGACATGGCCCTGCCTAGCCCAGGGAGCTAGCACGAGCCGTTCCCTCGCCGCCGGTGACCACCACGGCCTCGAGGTAGCTCTGCTCGACCCGAGCCTTCTCCTCCCTCCCTGCTGCCATGGATCACTTCCCCACAACCCCTGGCCCTCCTTGACTACCTCCCGTGGTCTCTCGTCTGCAGGAACGCCGCCGCCGTCCGACTCGCCGCCACGGGCGCACTGCTCGGCGCCGCTGTTGTACGCCATCCCCGACGCCCAAGGCCGCGCCCCTCGACGCCCTCGACCTCAGCCACCTTCCCTGAGCCTGCGCCACCACTCTCCGTCGCCCCACGGTGAGCCTCTGGCCATCTCCGTTCTCCCATCGTTCGGGTATGAGAGAGAGAGGAGGGGTGAGGAAGAAGACGCTCGTGCGCCGTTGGATCTTGGATCCATGGCCACGCTTGAACATGGACGATTCCCGCGCCGCGCGCGTGCGCTGAGCGCAGCTGGGCCGCCCGGCCGCTTAGCTGGGCCGCGCCCACGCAAAGCCAGCCCACACTGCTGTTTGTTTTTGTTTTTTAAGTATTTAACAGAAACTTGGATGATTGCTTTGTACGCATGAAAAATACCAAACGTGCAAAATAAAATCTACCAAAAATCATGGACCTAACATTATGAGATCCTAACCACATAAAAATTGCAGATCTAAGTTTTGGACTATACTTTTCTCACAATGGCTGTTTTTCCACAAAGGACCTATGAACATGTTGTGATCATAACTTTTTGAATCTATAAATACATTGGACAAACTAAACTGTTTTGTATAGGTTTTGAACATATCTATCCATATCACTTGTCTTCACATCAAGGTGAACTACCAAATGGAAATGCCATCCATTTTGGTAACAGACCAGTAGGCTCTTCTAGGATTTTTGGAGAGAGTTTAAAAATGATTATTGGAGTGAATCCAACTGGATGAGTTTGATATTGACTAGATCTATCTAATGCTATCTTGAATTAATTTTTGGAGCTCAAGATTAATTTTGGTGAGCAGATCTAGAAAACACTTTTCTGTTTCTTTTTGTATGTGAGTATTGGTTGAAATGAAATGGGTGATTGTTTAGATTTTGTGTTCTATCATGCAGAGGGTTGTTAGGACTTGTTATTAAGTTGTTTTCTTGCAGTACATCTACCTTAGAAAGTGTGTGCATCTTTGGAAAGTGAAATAAAAATAGGAATATCATTTGTTATTTTCTAGTTTTATTATTTGGGATATTTGTGTGAGCAAGATCTTTGTGTGCTTGATTGACTAAGCTTATGCTATGCTAGAGATGGATCCAGTACCATTTTGGTACTGCTATTTTGAGGTTATTACCTCTGTTAGCTTGCATGTTGTGTTATAGCAAAGCATGTGTAAGTTTTCTTATTTATTTGCACTAGTATTGTTTTCACTAGAATGGGTAGCATTGTGTCATTTATTTTGTCACACTATTTTTTGTCATGAGTAACCAGAGGCTTAGTAACTCTTTTTCCTTGGTATTAGTGGGCCCATAACCCACTTGTCTCAAATCATCTTGGTTGTGGATGAAAATCCCCAACCATACATGTGTGCGAAAATAACATGTTTTATTATATGATTGAGTTATTTTCCACCATGGGAAAATAGGTTGTTTGTTTAACTTATGCAAGTGAAAGGTTTATTATTCCTTGTGAATACTAGTTATGTTTGGGTATGATTCATTTGTTAAGCATAACATCCCCTAGTGGTATCATGTTAAGAAATGCTTCATTATTGACTCCTAAATTAGATTGTTTGCAAATAAAATAATTCCTTGTGAGTGATAGATTATTTGTAAATGATTTTTAACTGAGTTTTTGGATTTTTGAAAAGGTTTAGTTAACCTTTCATTGAGTGAATAGCTACTGGTTGTGTAGTTTATACCTTGTTTGCTTGATATTTAGTTAATTAGAAAAATATGCATGACTAGAATTGGTTTATGTTGGCTTAGTAGATGTTCTCATAGAATTATTTTATGGTATTGCTTACTAGCATGTGTAAGGTTTGTGGGATTTTAGTAGGTATATTTATATTTATGACTTGCTTTTTTAGAGTTAATCACCCTTGTAGCATTGTTTGCTTCTCTAGTGTTGAACTAGCGTCACCACTAGAAATTATGGCTTTGCTCCAGTATTGCTGTCTTTTATTTTATGAGTGTAGGCTTTATTCTAGCATGTTTAGGAACTTATTAATTATGTTATGATTCCATTATATCTTGATTTTTCTTATGCTATACTTGTAGAATAAAATTATTTCTTATAGCATTCTTGTGTAGATTTTCCATACTAGTATGCTATTAGTGAAGTCATGTTTTTGTGTAATTTGTTAGGAGTATTATCTTGTGTGATGATTGTTTTTTAGATTATGTTTTATGACTTGATACCATTGATTTTAGCTACTGGTGTGTTTGGTTATTTTCATGATTGATGGATTCCATCACTTTAAGTAGACATAAGCATAGTCTTTAACTTGCATATTCATCTGTGATGTGTTTGCTTACTGCCATGGGTATTGCTTTGATTGATTGTTATTATTTTAGTAGCATCACCTTTTGCACCCACAAGCTATATTTTTAGCTTATTGGATACCTTACTATGAGGGTGGTACACCCACTCCATATATGGTATGTAAGATGTGGAATATGGTTTTCAACCATATGTTTGTCTGACGACAGTTTTGCACCATGAGAGTTTGTGAGATATTTTTCTCGGTATTGTTTGAGTGATTGCGCTAGTATAAGTTTGTGTGTTGTATGCGTTGTTTAGTTTAGTTGTTTGTCCTTTAGTTCTGAGTGTGTGTCTCTTATTCTTTTACGACGTTAGAAAACGAAGGAGAAGCAGCAGTTGTGGAGTTGTGCGTCAAGTTCAAACTACTTCAAGGCCAGGGACACTAAGAGTTTTAAGGCAAGCCATCCCGATGCTTTTTGTTACTACACCTATCATTATCTATCATGCATGTTTTAGTTCTGATTTTTTTTACAAAACCTTGATTTCCAAAAAATATTTTTGAGTGTATATTACTACTATTAATATTATATATCATTACTATGCCATTAGTTGATACTTGGTGTTACCAAGCCCATAGCCACCATATGGTATTTATTACCACTCAAAATTATAAGTCCCTAACGGATATCCTAAAAATATGTTTTTACAAAACAAATGCTTTATGGAAAACCCGGAGAAAAGGATGAGCCTTATTCACCGGAGGGATGTTGGAGTGGTCATTTTTTGGGAAAAAGATGTTTTACAAAAATGACACACAACCTAGTCTTCGCCGGACAACCTTTACCGTACTGCGACTTTACCCCAACATGGGCACGGGGCTTAACTTGAAGTTTTTTCTTGTTAGTGTGTGTTCTATCTCAATTTGCTATAAGGGCTGTGATTTTCCCTCGAACCGAAATGCCGTCAAATCACAACACGAGGCATATAAAGTGTGGAATTAATTTTTTCCTCCGGATGCGACAGTTGGGTCTACTGCCGTGGCAGGGTGGGACCTGGTGCCGGGGAGATTATGCCCAAATTAAGAGATAGTAATATTGTAGCTTGAACATAGTGGATGGTTAGGATTAGTTATTGATGTTTACATACTGTTGTTACAGTCCGTGGTTGTTCACGGCGTATGTACTGGATCTGGTGGATTGTGTACATCTCTGCAGAGTAGAACTATTCGGAATAGCCGCATCCTCGGATATGGACAGTTGAACGGCCATGTAGCTAGCATTGTGTCAATGTTTTCAAAAAAAAAGTGTTGGACTTGTGAAGTTCGGAAAGGAAGAAATCTTGTACCTCGGAGGTACCGTTGATGAAAAGCCAAAAGTTTGTTTACAAGAAGTTTTGCAAAGATAAAACCTTCTTTTACAAAATTGAGTTTACAAAACCTCTTGTACATGTGACATCTACAAGAGAGAGAAAACTATATTATTTTCTTTTGAAGTATCTTCTTCAATGAAGATACAGAGATTTTAAAAATACTCGATGATATGTCTTACACATGTCATTGATAGTGAACCCTATGTATAACCTACCTATTCTACTATATAAGCATACTTGCATCTTTGGCAATCTACATGATGGATGTCTTGCTGAGTACATTCAAATGTACTCATATTGGTTTCGCCCCTGGTATTTACTTGCCAGACTTCGAGGAGGAGTCTTAGATGGAGATCTACGAGGAGGAGTACAGAGCTGATGGCTTTGCGAACTAGGATCGTCTCCCGGTCAGCAGCCTGTAGGTTAAGGCGTGACTTGGGATCTACTACGTTTTGTGTGTGTTTAGTCTTCCGCTATGTGTGTTGTGTGTTTGCCATGTGTGGCAGTTGTGTAGACTTGGTCATGTGACCATGTCTCTTTGTAAGTGTTATGCACCCGTGTAATGGATATTGTATCTGTGTACCAACTTGATATGTTGTTCACGACTGGTGTGATCTGGGATCGTGAATGTATGCATATCGGAGGTGTCCTTGAACAGTGGTTCTGGGGCGGACCTTACAATCAACTTCTCACCACCAAAGCCTTGAGCTCGAGATCGTACTCTCGACTTGAGAACCCCCCCCATTGTAACCGATGTATTGACGATTGATGGCTAGGTTGAGACTCCAAGTGCAGAGTGTGTAGCTAGTGGCAAGCCTTCTTCCCCACGAGGGTGACTCGAGGGTTTATATCGAACTCTTGGGGAGCCAGTATTTCAGCAGTTGTCTTCCAAGCTTCCTCCAGGATCCTGCAAACAAATAGAGAGTTTTGTGCCCTCAACCTCACCAAGTGGTTGTCAAGCACAAGGTGTGAGACTTCTAAATTGCAATGCAAAACTGAAAGTAAATGTGCAATAATTAAATCTACTACTAAATGCAAATGAGAAAATAAATATGCAATGGATTTTTTTTGTATTTTTGTGATGCAAGTGGTGATGGATATAATGTAAATTAGAATTGGAGATGCAAGTAAAGTAAAGTGCAAGTAAAGTAAATTGCAGTAAAGTAACTAGAGTGTTTTCTTATAGTTAAAATAGGACCGGGGTTCATGGTTTCACACTTGCATTCTCTCAAATAAAGTGGTAGACGGTGGACATAAAGAATTACATGTGAGATTACAATAACATGTTTAACATTGAGTACTTCCATATGGGCATCACGTCCTAGAATAGAGATCTCTACGGTCATATTGATCCCTCTTATACTCCACTAAGATGCGAAATAAATCATAACACCTCGATAATTAAGGAAAAACCAGAGTATAGCTTTAAGCAATGTGACATGAAGTTGAAGTAATTACTTGCTAGATCTAGTCATGGAGATTGATTAGTGTCACTTCAAATCCCCGGTAACAAGGTACTCCTTTTTATCCCTAGTGAGGTAACTAAGAAAGGTTTAACAAAACCTAAATGGATCGCTGAACTTCTGTCACTTTCACAGCACTAGCCACCCCCCGTTACTCCAACTAATGCACCCATCACCCCACACACGCTCTCAAGAACTAGATTGATCAAAGCTAGCAAATAAGAACGGGGTACATAAGATACATCTGCTCAAATAACTCAAGAGAAACAATTGCAATCTCAGATTCAATAACTCATAGAAAAGATCCACCACATAGGAATTACAACGGTGCCCTTAATCATGTGAGGCAGCTCATACGGATCTAATTAGTGAAGCACATAGAGAGAGAGAGATACAAGTGCTACTTCCACAAACCCATAGCCCTGGGGTGGACTACTCCCTCTTCATGGAGATGTCGATAGAGATGACGTTGTAGGGGTAGGAGATCACACAGGCGGCGCCCCGCCGGAGTTTTCCCCCTCCAATCTGGAACTCTAGGTCTCGGTTTCGGTGTTTCGGCGGCGCTCTTCTCCGTAAGGGTACGGGGGACCCTTTTTATAGTCGGTTTTAGGTCAAAACGGAGTCGGTAAGTCGAAGATGGAAGGAATTGGGGCCATAGGGGCCAAAAGGGGGCCTCTCACGCGGCCAAGGAATCTGGCCGCGTGGAGGGTCCTCTTTTGGGCCTCCTTGCCCAATTCTCGTGGAACCTTCGCCCGCAAGTCTTCTCCTTCCAAGAAAATGACCCCCGCGGATTTTCAGGTGATTTCGCGGAATTTTGCCCCCTGAAACGTCAAAAATATAGAAAACGGGGTTTCTGACAGGCAGGGTTAATTCCATAAAAGTTGGGGTACTTTGTAATTTAACCCCAAAATACTATAAAACATTGAATTATACCCTTATATGATGCAATATGTAATAGAAAACTATGTGAAAATATGCAAAAATCATCTATGCATTTTACATGCATCAACATCCCCATGCTCGTCCTCGAGTATGAATGTGATAAAACTAAGATGGGTTTTGCATGTTGAAACAATCATGGGATATCAAGGAGGATTATTCATGCTACATATAATCAAATGATTAATACTAGAAATGAGTAGCAATATACAATTCATGTTGTAAGAAATATCAAATATGCAAGCAAAGATGCTTCATGAAAAGTTCACAAAGTGTATAATGAAATAAAAGCACTATGGACCAAATGCATACACAAAATGAAAAATAAAATCCTATATTGGTCAAAGAATAGCATAATGGAGAATAGAAAATATGGTGGACACTTTGGAGAAAATTGAGTAGAGGTAAAACATGATCAAGTCTTATTTAGCCTCTAAATTATTCAACTAAAATTACTAATTGAAATGTGGTATCCATTGATCTAGGACTCTCATTGCCCCTTTATCACTAGCATCTTAAAATTGTGAGTATTGAAGTAATGAGAATGACAAGGTGGTTGAAAGCCTCATGCCCCGTGAGTGTGAAAACCTACTCCATGATTACTCAACTTAAGATTCCTAATAAGCTTTGTACAATCATAATAAGTATTAATGACATCATAGAGAACCGCAAAGAGATACCTCTTGCCCCATGACATGGAAACAAGCCCATGTTACAATGAGAAGATGAACAAACGGAGTAGACTCATCATCCTTTTTATTTTCATTCACTATTATGCATAGCTTCTTATTTTATTATAGGATGTGTTGTAGAGTCACTCAAGCTGTAAGTAAATTTCCACCATGATAAAGAATGGCTTGGGTTAGCGGCCCAATGCGTTTCTCTAGTCATATAGATATTAACTCATCAAAACTTACTATTCCTCTATTTCATTTCGGCATGGCAGGAGTCCAAAACCAAAAGTACATGATATCAACCAAATGTAAAAAAAAAATTGTGCAATGTTGAAAGCTTTCCGGTGATACACGTTTATAGCTAGCTCCCAACCACACACTTGTCAAACGCAAAACTTGTGGCTCCCATTATTGGGTCATGTTTATTAGATGCATAAAAAGTAAAGTGTGCCTTCAAAAGTTCGTGAGAGTCATATCCCAAGTTCAACCCATGACAATTAATAAAGTGAATATCTTAATTTAGAACATAAATAACACAATAACATGGTGAACATACTCGGAATAGCAATGAAGCTAATGGGAAGATATGGTGGACTCACTGGAAATACTTGGCTAAGGAGTGTTGGAAACAAGTTTTTACTTGTTGGAATTTTTAAATTTTTGGGCTAGCAAAAGGGAGATAGTTGACCATCTACTATGCATGCATATGTCCATAGAACTACTCATTTCATGACAAACTAAATAACCATAAATTAACATGAAGGACATGAATAAGAGATAGCTCAAGACAACATTATTGCAAATTTCTACACATAAAAAGCCTATAAATCATGCAAACATATGTAGCTCTTCAAATCAACCATGGCATCCGTATTCCAAGTAATAATATTAGCATCCAATACATTACAACCCCAAACTCCAGTAGCTCAATCTCATATAAAATGATGGTGGTGGTCTTATCGAAACAAAAATAAAAATAAAAACTAGACGCTTCAAGTCTCTGCGATAAATGCTTTGCTTAGAAAAATAGAAAGTAGACGTGTGCTAACCAAAAGAGTGTAGCTCCAGTGGGGTGTTCATCACATCGCCAAGCTTATGGCATTCACCATTCTTGGATGTCTTGAGGCGCAGCTCCTCTATTCCCTGTGAATAAAAACTTCACAAAACATGTTTCTCCCATTCTTTTTCTGTGGGGTGAGATTAGCACGAACAAACAAATCACATGCTTGCTGTGAAAAATTACAAATCAAATGCTCCAGTAGATAGACAATAAGGTTCATTATTTTGTATGTTCACTCTCTTGCTTGAAAGAATCATGGAAATTCGATCCCCAAGCCCAAAGAGTGCATAAAACAAAAGAAGGCAGAATCTGTCCAGAAAAGCAACAGCAGCAAAACGAACGTTCTTCCCTAAGCTAGACTCGTCAAAAAATTAAGCCAATTTTTGTGCTTACAGAGGACAAAAAGTTGCAGAGCATACTAAAAAATTAGCTCAATCCGACATACCAATAAGAACTTAAAATCATACGGTGAGCGGACTCGTGCTGAAACAGAAATTTCATGCACTAGGATAGCAACTTATAAGTCCAAATGGGTTTGACTTGACTCTTTATTGAAAAATCCAGAATTAAAACAAAAAAACTAATCTCTTGAGACATCAAGAGGACACTAGGTGTCGAGTCCCTGACTCAACAAATCCCTTCGGTGAACCTATCGGGTTTCGATTAGGAGAACCCATGAGCGCTGGTGGAATCGTCGGCTAGACAGGGGGCGAGATTTACCCAGGTTTGGGGCCCTCGTAGAGGTAAAACCCTTACTCCTGCCTCTGTCGATCTGTATTAAAGATTAGATCGGTTACAGTGGTGGTGCTCGAATCGAGAGTAAGGTCTCGAGTTCAAGGCTTTTGGTCGTGCGGTATTGCTTGGTCCTCTTCCGGGGGCTCTCCTGGCCTTATATAGATGGCCAGGTCTCGAATCCTACCTGGGGAGGACTCGAACTCTAATTAGGTCGGTTACATGTTTCCTAACTTAACCCGCAAGCTAGTGCGGGTGGGCTTCACGTGGGCCTTCTGGAGTATTCCAAGGGCTCCTCTTCTTGGGCCTTAACCTTGGGCCTGAGATGGGGGGTCCTTACCCGCAGGGTCCTGAATCCATATCTTCGTCAGTAGCCCCCGAGCGTTTGCTCGAGTGGGATTTTTCCAGTCGAGTAAACAGTCAAACCTTTTCTGGCCTTCACTTCTTATGGATAACCAGCTTGGTTGTTTCTAGTTCAAACGGTGTGTTCCCTGTGTAATAGGTCTTCATGCTCGAGAATCGAGCAATACTAGTGCCTGTTTTTTTGCGCCTTTTTATCGCAGAAGGATGCGGCACAACAGCTTGGCTCTCCCGAGAGATCAGGGCCAATTAATTGCGACTAGGGCAAAAACATCTCTGGCCTACACAGATTCGAGACCTCCGACTCGAACCCGATAAGGTGATCGTTGCGACTGGGCCGTTGTGGTCTTATTGAGTCGAACTTAACCTATGGGGGTACCCGGCGCGTCCGCTAGGATTTTTCTTCGTGTTGTTGACACGGAATCATACCGGAGGACGCAGCTTTCGAGTGCGATTCCAGGCCCTAAAGAAGAGATCTTTTTGGGTCTTACCTTCATATTCGAAGAATATGGCATCCGGATGTGCCTAGTCGGCTGAACAATCCAGGTTTTTATGATGTAAAAATATCATGTATGAAAAGAGTAGGTTCTGCCTACCCGAGTAATCGTTTGAGTTTCATACGAAAGAATTTTCGTGCTTTAGGAAAGTTATGCCCATATGAAAGAGTTTTCATGTTTGGGATGTCGTGCCCGTACGAAAGAGTTTTCGTGTATAGGGTATTTCTCTCTTGTTTAAAGAGGTCTTGCTCCATGATTTGTTCACAGAAGAATTGCCTTTATTCGAAGGAGTTTCGTACGAAGTTGTTTTCGTGTTTGAACTTTCCATTCGAAGATTTCTTGAGTTTGATGATGCATGCCATGACGTCATGGCGCACTTTTCTCCTCCCGATGGGACGTGACGGAGTGGTAGCAGATGGGCTGGCCCACCTAGTCAGCTTTTTGACCGGGAAACGAGACGCCGCTCCCGGTTTTTACGTGAACCGTGCAGTAAATGCGCACGATCTTCTGTTAAGATCGTGGCACGGAACAGCGTTCACCGTCTCCTCGTTTCATCTTCACACGTGGTGGCTGCGATAAGTGCCACGTAGCGCATCGAATGGCTGGGATTGATCCGCTCCGTGTATAAGTACGGGTCTTAGCGCTGCGGTAAAACTTTCCCAGCCTTCGCCTTCAATCCATCTTCTTCCTCGCGCTCATCTTCCTCCTCGTGCTCAAGCTCGCGCTGTCAGTCATGGCTGGAGGCAAAAGACGTGGCGCTGCCACTTCCGCATCCGGAGAAGCCTCCGCGCAACCTGCGCCCCGTGCCGGCGACTGGCGTTCGCCCAACACCACCGCGAAGAGCATCAAAGAGATGCAGCGGGAGGGGCTGCTGCCGGCGGAAGCTGAGAAGCGGGTGCGCCTCGGGAAGAAAGAAGAGGTACCAAACCCGCAATCGAACGAGCGCGTGGTCTTCGCGGACCATGTGTCTCGTGGTCTCTCCTTTCCTCTTCATCCCTTCCTAGTCGGGTTGCTGTATGTCTATGGCATACAGCTTCACGATCTTCCCCCGAACGCGGTGCAGCACATATCGTGCTTCATCGTGTTCTGCGAATGCTTCCTTGGCATTCGCCCACATTGGGCGCTCTGGAAGTCCCTCTTCAAAGTTCGGATCTTCCGCGAGAAATCGCGGGTAGACTCCGAGCCTGGCGAGCCGCTGCGCACGGGTGGCTTCGGGATCCAAGCGCGACTGGAGACCAGCTACTTTAGCATGCACTTCATCGACTCCGCCCAAGGCTGGCGGAAAAAATGGTTTTACGTCATCGACAACAGCTCGGGTGGGATCGTGGAATTCCACCCATTCGCTGTTTTGAAGAGGCGGAAGTCCTGGGCGCACAAGTTGTCAGCCGAAGAAACCCAGGTCGTTACGCCCCTACTCGCAAGGGTGGCCGCTCTCCGGGATCAAGCTGCTGGAGTTGTACTCAACGGGCTGCACCTGGCGAGTATCTTTCTGAAGCGCAGGATCCAACCTCTGCAGCACAGGCCTTCCACCATGTGGGAATACCAAGGCTCTGAGGATCCCAGCCGAGTGAGCCGCGAGGAGCTTTCGAACGTTGAGTTCGAGAAGAAAATCGCGGCTATCACTAGCTTGAAGGTGGGAGAGAAGTTCCCCGACTGCACAGTCGAAGCCTTCGACGCTTCGAGGCCTCCACCAGCCGCGGTTAGTTTACCCTTCTTGTCTTCTATTATTATCTTCCTTGCTCTGAGCTTTAGTCGATTGAATTTTTTCTTGCTTTCTTCTGTCTTCTTTGTAGAGCCTAGCTGTGGCCAACTGCTACCCTCCAGTTGCGGGAGAGGACGCCTCGGAGTTATTGGCGAGTCACCTGGATGGCCTAGCCGATACCAGTGTCGCCGATGCTTCTTCAGGCTCCGAGCACGATTCTTCGGATGGTGCAGAGGGCTCGAATGGCGGCCTCCACCACCGCAAGCGTCGTCGGGTGGATGATAACGAGGCTACTTCCAAGGATAACTCCTTGGAGGAATCGCCTGGGAAGGCTCCTATCTCCGCGACTCCACTTCGCTCACTCGCCCCTTCTCCTTCATTCCCAGTAATCGCAACCGCTTGGAACGCGGATATGCTGGATGAAGATGAAGATGATGAGTAAGTTCTTCTCCTCGTTCTTAGTCGAACATTTTTCTTTGCATCTATGTTGATGCTCTGTTTTTTGTTGCAGTCTGCAAACCATTAGCCCTCGCAGGTACGCCTCTTCACTTCCTCCCGAAAAGAGGAATAGAGCAGGAGCCGCGGGTGAGATCCCCACTGCCGGTACCGTCCAGAATTCTCCCAGCGCAGCCCCCAATGCGGCGACTACGGAACGTGAAGTTCTTAGATTTGCCGCCGGGGCTTCAGCTTCGAAAGAGGTGACGGATAGCTCCGCAGATCCCCTCTCCCGCGCCACGGGCCAGGTAAACTTCGTTACTTGTCTTCAAATTTTTATCGGGTGCACGACAGTGCTCCCGATGGGAGTAGCCCCCGAGGCTGTAGTCGATCGCATGCGATCGGCTACAGGCTCAAAGTCTGTCTTTTTCTTCTTCTGGATTTTATCGGGTGCACGGCAGTGCTCCCGATGGGAGTAGCCCCCGAGGCTGTAGTCGATTGATTGTAATCGTGTACAGGCTCCAATTTATTTCTTCTAATTCTTCTATCTCTGTATTTTTGTAGTCGCTCGTTGATTCCCTTGCGGCGATTGGCCGCCGCGTCGTTCTCGCCGTGTCGGAATGCGAGTCGCTTCGAGTAGACCGTAGTCGGTTCCGTACCGAAAAAGAACTTCTTCGAAGTAAGTTTTATCATCTTCTCTTGCTTCTATTCTTTCATCAATTCTTGATTTCTGATAAATATCGCCATGCAGCTCGACTCGAGTTTTCGGAGGCCGATAAAGATAGTCTCTCCGAGCGGGTAACCACTCAGGAGGCTGATCTAGTGGTTGTCCGACAAGAACTGGAAGCCTCCCGCATGCGATCGGAGGATCTTGAAGGAAAACTCGCGGATGTTCGGAAAGCTCTGAAGGATCTGGAGGATGCTGGCAATAAGGCGGATTCTGACCTTGTCACATTCCTTCGTCCTCTTGCTGAGTGTCTTGCGGGTAAGTAATTTTTGGTTCTCACAATTTCATGTTCTGTCCTGGTGAACTTGCTGAGCCTTGACGTTCTTTTCTCTTGCAGGTCTTCTGGGTGTTCCTTTGGAGATCCTTGGGATCCAGCGGGTAGACGTGCTAACCGACACTCTTGCTCAACTCAAGAGGCATGTCGAAGGAGCTTGCTCCTTGATTGGCAATGTCACTCAAGTGTTGACGCAACTGCACGGTCGCTTCCTCGCCAACGCTGCATCTCCACCCGCGCTAGACGACCTGCTGAAGATCTTTTCGGAGAGTAATCTCCTGGATACCTACGCAGTCGCCCAGTCGGAGTCTGGCGCAAAGACGGCGATCCAGTTCGCGCTGGCGCATGGAGTCAACGGTTTGGAGGAGGCCTACTCGGCTCTCCTAGTCGACCCCTCCACGGGCAAAAAGGTACGGCTCTCTCGTTTTGGCGAGCAAGCCGCCGTCCTTGCTCGGAAGTTGTCTGAGTTATTTGCTCGACTCCAGGGAGGGGCGACTGCCGCTAGTGGGAGCACCACTGTAGCTTCTTAGTCTTGTTTTTTCTTTTGCTTTTCCCCCTTGATTGTAATGAACCTTGGGATCGATTCCCGTATCTTCATTATCTTTAATCGAGATGTTCGTCTGGAAATTGCTTCTTGTTGTCTGTATATTTTCTTCCGATGGGAGTAGCCCCCGAGCACTCGTCAAACGTGCGACTAGAGATACTTCGAATAGGGCTTCTTACTTCTTTCCTTGTACTCTTCCAGGCTACTGGGGTTGCCGCAGAACCTTCAGGTGGATGTGCTACTCCAGTAAATCCTCTTGTCGCCGCTGTTGGGACCTATGCGGGTCTTCGTGATAGGGTCCAGGAGGGTGAGCGCAAGCTGAAAGCTCTGCGCGGTGTAGCCGATGTGGCGAAGTCCAAGCAGAAACTGGCGACTGAACGTGAACAGTTTCTGATGGACGAGTTAGCTTTGATTGCGAGGGATTTGCTGTGTAAGTAATACAGCCCCCGTGTCTTCTTTTGTCTTGTTTCCTTAGCTGATTAAGCATGTTTGGCCTTCAGTTGTTAAACCGGATGATAGGGAGGAAAAGCAGTGGGTGGAAAACCACATTCTTCAAGAGGCTGGCAGCTCGAAGCCTCATGCGAACAATTTCTGGTCTGATCGCAGTCGAGGATTTGTGATGGCCACCTTGAAGTTCTGTGTCATTCAGGCGAGAATTCTCGTGAGTTCTTTTCACGAGGTTTTGGTCGCGATGAACGCTGCTTTCTACCCACTCGAAAGAGGTCCCGAAGACTGAAGCGATCTTCTCAGGCGGTTCGGACGGGAGGGAGAAGTTCGCGCGTGCGTGCGCAATCAGATGACTTGCGGCGCGGTTGTAGCTCTCTCCTTTGTCCGTATATGGCATCCTGAGATAAATATTAACTCCGTAGCTAGGCTCCCAGATGGTCCAATCGATGATATTTCACCATACTATGATGCTGTTCGTCCTGCAGCAGAGAAAATCATCCGACTAACCTCTGAGGAAATAGATAGAGTATTGGCGACTGAGAATGCTTAGCGCTTTGATTGATTGTCGGATGTACGTATCCTGTAATTTTGTATAGTTTGAAAAACGGTTGTAAGGTGTGTAACCTTGTATGTATAATTTTTCCTGTGATGCTTTAGTTGTAGGTGTAGCCCCCGTGTGTTTATGGGGTGTGTACCTGTAACTATTTAGCATGTAAGGAATAGTAAGCTTCGAGTAAATATGATGGAGAAATCATGTGTTTTATTGCAATGACTGAGAAGCCATGTATTCGAGCTACAAGAGTGGCTAGTATAGCCTTATTTGTTGTGAGAACAAGTAAACCTAGGGATAAAACTTGCGGAGGTGTGCAATATTCCAAGGATTGGAATAGATTCCTCCAGTCGATGGATTCTTCAGCCTGTAGGCTCCGCCTGGGATGACTTCGTGTATGATGAAGGGTCCTTCCCAGGGTGGCTCGAGCTTGTGTCCTTCCTTCTGCTTGAGCCACAACAGTAGATATCCAACCGCGAATGCTCTATGGCGTATGTGGCGACTGTGATACTTTCGCAGTGATTACTGATATACTGCAGATCTTGCGAGCGCAATGTCACGCATCTCATCGAGTGCATCCATATCTTCCGCGAGTGCCTTGTTGTAGGTTTCTTCGCTGTAAGCCACAACTCGTGGAGCGCTGAATCTAACATCCTCGGGAAGGACTGCTTCTGCCCCGTATACCATGAAAAATGGTGTGTATTTTGTGGATCGGTTTGGAGTTGTGCGGAGGCTCCATAGTACGGAGGGTAGCTCTTCTGCCCAATGTCCTGCTGCGGGGTGTAGACGATCGAGTAGGTGTTTCTTGATGCCAGCTGAAACTAAGCCGTTGGATCTTTCGACTTGTCCGTTCGTTTGCGGGTGGGCAACTGAAGCAAACTTGAAGTTGATGCCTTTTTCCTCGCAGAACTGTTGCGTTTCCTTTGCTATGAAGTTTGTACCATTGTCTGTAATGATGTCATGTGGCACCCCAAATCTGCATACAATGGAGTCGAGGAACTTGACAGCGCATTGGGCGCTAGCCGAAGTTACTGGCATGGCCTCGATCCATTTGGTAAACTTGTCGACTGCGACCAACAAGTGTGTATACCCGCCCGGCGTGGACTTGCGTAGTGGTCCAACCATGTCCATCCCCCATTGTGCGAAGGGCCAGGCAATGGGTATCATGTGCAATTCCGTAGCAGGTGCATGTGGTCTTGGTGCGAATCGCTGGCAAGCATCGCATCGTTCGACCAGGTACTTTGCATCGGTAGCTGCTGTTAGCCAGTAGAATCCTGCTCGGAAGGCATTTCCCATGATTGTTTTCCAGCTAGCATGATGTCCGCAGTCTCCTTGGTGGATGTCCTGGAGTAATTCTTTGCCATCTTCGGGTGCGATGCAGCGCTGAAGTATACCCAAGATTCTTTGCTTGTATAATTCTCCGTTGACTACCCGAAAGGATTTGCTGCGTCTGATTATTTGTCGAGCCTCGCGTGGATCGGTCGGGAGCTGTCTGTTGGTCAGCTAGTCGAGATATTTCTGCGTCCAGACTGGCTCGACCAGAAAAACCTGTCGTGATATGTTATGAGTAAGCTCGATAATGGCGACTTGCGGGCTGACCTCTGTTTCTGGCACTGCGGGTGTTCCTGCAGATTTCTTGACTTTGACCGATCGCTTGATCATCCGTTCGAAATATATTCCTGGCGGTATGGGTGTATTTGTGGAACCCATGTTTGCCAGTCTATCTGCTTCTTCGTTGCTGGATCTTGCAATGTGCTTCAGCTCGCACGCTTTGAAACTTCTTTCGAGTAGATTGTACATGTCGCGATACGCGACCATGTTTTCAGCGATTGCGTCACATTCTTTCATTGTCTGCTGCACGATCAGATTGGAGTCGCCGTAGATCATTAATCGGGTAGCTCCATAGGCAACTGCCATCTTCATCCCATGCAATAGGGCTTCATATTCTGCGTCGTTGTTCGATGCTGGATCATCTGGTGGAAAGTCCAATCGTAGGACGTATTCCAGCTTGTCTCCCCGAGGCGATATGAGAACAATTCCTGCTCCTGCTCCTTCGTTTCTTTTGGACCCGTCAAAGTACATTATCCAATTTCTCGTGTACTCAGGCGGTCCGGGCGTTTGTAGTTCTGTCCATTCGCTTAGAAATTCCACAAGTACCTGGGATTTGACTGCGTTGCGTCCTGCATAGGTGATGTCCCAAGCGCCCAACTCGATGCTCCATTTTGCTATTCTTCCGGATGCCATAGGGTTGTTCATGATTGTCCCGAGTGACGCATCATTAACCACTGTGATGGCGTGTTCCTGGAAATAATGCTTGAGCTTTCGGGCTGTAAGAACGACTCCATATGCGAGCTTCTGGTAATGAGGGTATCGTTGCTTGCATGGCGAGAGCACTTCACTGATGTAATAGATCGGTCGTTGAACTCCGTACGCTTTGCCTTCCTCAGGTCGCTCGACCACGATTGATGTGCTGATGACCTGGTTTGTGGCGGCTAGGTACAAGTAAAGTGGCTCCCCTTCTTGCGGTGTTGCAAGGACGCGCCTGCTTTGCAACGATCGCTTCAAGTCTGTGAACGCTTGCTTAGCTTCTGGTGTCCACTCGAATTTGTCTGTTTTCTTCAACAACTTGTAGAAGGGTAACGCTTGCTCTCCCAATCGTGCGATGAACCTGCTTAGGGCGGCTAGTCGCCCTGCGAGCTGTTGGACTCCGCGTAGATTGGTTGGCTCCTTCATGGTCAAGATTGCTTGTATTTTCTCTGGGTTGGCTTCAATGCCTCTGGCGGATACCAGGTACCCGAGAAGTTTTCCTGCGGGAACGCCAAAGACACATTTGGTCGGATTGAGCTTGATCCTGTATGCATTAAGGGCGTCGAATGTTTATCTAATGTCCTCGAGGAGTGTGTCCTCAACTCGAGTCTTGATGACAATGTCGTCAACGTACACCTGCACGTTCTTGCCAATGAGTTTGGCGAGGCACCTTTGCATGCGGCGCTGATATGTTGCGCCTGCGTTCTTCAGCCCGAAGGGCATTGTCGTGTAGCAGTAGACACCGTGAGGTGTGATGAATGTTGTCTTTTCTTCGTCTTCCCTTTTCATCCGGATCTGATTATATCCCGAATAGGCGTCCAGGAAGGAGAGGCGTTGACAGCCTGCCGTAGAGTCCACGATTTGGTCGATTCGCGGGAGAGGAAAATTGTCCTTGGGGCAATGCTATTTTAATGACGTGTAGTCGATGCACACCCGAAGGATATCCGTGTTCTTTTTGGGGACCAACACCGGGTTTGCTAACCAGGTGGATATCTTGATCTCCCTGATGAATTTCGCTGCTAGCAATCTGTTTACTTCTTCTCCAAGCGCCTTCTGCTTGGGTTCTGAAAATCGTTGAGTCGTCTGTTTGATGGGTTTAGCATCTGGAAAGACTTCGAATGAGTGCTCGGCGAACTCCCTGGGTATTCCTGGCATATCTGAGGGCTGCCAGGTGAAAATTTCCCAGTACTCACGGAGGAGTTTGACGTGCGCGCCTTCCTATGCTTGCGAGAGGGTTGTTGAGACCATCGCTGTCTTCGCAGAATCTTTCGGGTGCACTTGATGCTTTCGGGTGTCGCTGTTGGCGCTAAACTCCAGTTCAGTCGCGTTTTTCTTCGTGAGGGGCATTACGGAGTGATCCGTGGTCTTTGCCAGCTCTTGAAGTTCTTCTTGCATCCCGAAAGATTTTGTGATCTCATTGAATTCAATGTCGCACTTGTTGGATTTCTGAAAGTCTCCGTCGATGGTGATTACGCCATATTCTCCAGGTAATTTGAGCTTCAGTAGGCGTAGTGTGGTACTGCCATGAATCTGGCGACTGTTCGACCCAGAATGGCGTGGTACTGTGAGGGCCATTCGACGACTTCGAAGTCGAGGAATTCTCTTCTGTAGTTGCTCTGAGTGCCCAGCACGACTTCTAAGTTGATTGTTCCGAGTGGACGAATTGCCTTGCCCGGAACTATCCCGTGGAAGGATGTTTCTTATTCCGGGAGGCCATCCAAGTTCTTGTTCATCCGACGGAGTGTATCCGCGTAGATAATGTTGAGGCCACTGCCACCAGCCATGAATACGCGGGCTAAGTCGTAGTTGCCAATTTGTGCTTGGATGACGAGGGCGGCGTGTCCTGGTCGATAGACTCGTGGTGGGTGATCTTTCATCGAGAACGTGATTGGCTGGTCTGCCATCTTCAAGTACTCGGTCTTCGTTGGCGGTGTCTGCACTGCCATGCACAATTGCCTTGTGTTAGTCTTTTGAGCTCTGCGAGAGGGGCATACCTTCTGGATCATCGCAAGTTGTCCCGCCGGGTTCGGGTACGCATTGGCTCCGGCATTTTGCGGCGGTGGTGCAGGCAGTGCGGCTAGCGCCATGTTTGGATTTGCTGGTGGAGGTGAGGGGTTGTGGCGGCTGGAATCCTTGGTGCCCTCCCCCTGGAAGCGGCGGGTAATTTTGAATGGAGGCAGATCTTTTCCTTGCGAGGGCATCCGAGATGTCAAGAAACTTTCGGCAATCCTTAAGAAGGTGTGTTGCCTTAGTTTTTCCCGTGCGCTTATCTCTAAATAGATGTAGCGAGCAGTATGCATCGAGGTCTTCCTCGGGGGATTTTTCTTCAGCCTTTGGTCTCCACTCGCGATTTCCACGGCGACCAGAGTCGCGACTTCGCGTGAATTCCGCTGCAACCAATTCCTCTCTATCCTCATGATCGTAGTATTTCCTTCTTTTTCTTCGGCCATGACGGCCGTCTTCGTGTGCGGGTGATGATGCTCTCTCGCTGCGCACTGCATCTTCTCCGTTAGCCCATTTTTCGGCTATGATCATTAGCTCCCCAATAGTTTTGGGTGCAGCTCTGCCTAACTCCTCTCGGAAAGCAGTTCTTCTGGCGCCCTTTGCAAAGGCTTCAATTGCTACTTCTTCCGAGATGGTTCCTGCAGTGTTCCTGAGCGTGGTCAACCGCTGGATATATTCGCGGGTAGATTCGCCGCTTTTTTGCTTGCAGGCTCGCAGTTCTTCGATCATGGCCGGCCTCTTGTAGGTCGACTGGAAGTTTTTGCAAAAGTCGCGGTGCAAGTCATCCCACGATGCGTAGCAAGATCTTGGTCTCCTTTCCAGCCAACTGCGGGCCGCGCCTACGAGGTGCAAATTGAGGTATTGCATGGCCGTGTTCTTGTTCCCACGTTGGCATTTTACTGCTGTGAGGTAATCGCTTAACCATTGAGAAGGCTCGAGTGAGCCGTCGTACTTTGTCACTTCCGTGCTGAGCTTGAATCTTCGGGGTAGAGGCGCCTCGCGGATGCTGCGGGCAAAGCAGAGCGCACCGCAGGTTTCGTCATCCGAGGAGCCGGATGACGATCGGTCGCGATATCGTGATGCCCTTGCCTTGTCCACCTTGTTTTGTGCGATGTCAGATCGCGCGTCACGTCCTGGCTGGTCGCGATCAGCGTCCTTCCGTGGTTCCTTGCTTCGTTTTCGCGAGCGGCTGCTGTGGTGTCGCAAACTTTGTCTCTCGGGCTGCCTTCGCTACTACTTCGTCTGTCGCCGCGGCGTCGGGCTTCTTTTCCTCGACCACGACGTGGCGACTTGTCTTTTCTCGGCGAAGAGCTTCTGTGCCTGCGGGGCGTTTCTTTATCTTTCTCCTTCTCTCGTTGCTCCTTCTCCTGCTGCTCTTCAGCCTTCTTGCGGTCGTGAGAGGCGAGCCTTGCGGCTGCCAATCCTAGTCCTTTACATATTTGCTTGTACTGCTCTGCCCGAGGGTCACTTTCCGTCGGTTGGTTCATCTGCATGTAAGTTGCCGCGGCTAGAACTGCGGCAGCGGGGGTTTGCGGATAGACGTTGTCGTCGTCGTCGACCCTCATGAAAGAAGGTGCGGCTGACCTGCTGGTCCCGGCTAAGGACTCGTAGTCCCTGGATGACGACGTGGGTCCCTTCCTCGATGGTCAGGTACCGACCGAGGGTGCGAGGGATAGTTCGGCTCGTCGTAGGCTTGATTCGTCCGCCGCTCTTCTGCGATGGGCCATATCTGCTCGGGCGTCTTTGATGGTTGATGCTGCTCTCACTAGATGGTAGTGGTAGGCGGTTAGATCTTCATGTGGCGCCCCCGCCGCGGGTGGCTTACTTGTTCGCATGGCCTCCTTGGCTCGGTTCCAGGCCTCCCGCGAGACGCCGATTATGTTGCGCTCTGTTGCGCTAAGTTTGGTCTCCGGAGGCTGTTCTGATCCTGCCATGCAGACTTGGGCTAGTCGTGGCCCGTGCGTCCTAGGCGTAGATCGGAAAGCTTTCTGTACCCGAGATGGTTCCTCTGTCGAGAGGGTGTGGTAGTCGTTTGTGTTGAAGCGGATGGATTCGCCACTTTTCTCCAGAGGGAAGCACGAGTCGACGACTCCCTATTCAGATTCCGATTTATCCGAGAAGTGGAGGATTCCGTCCCTGTTTGTCACGAACTTGAGGCTCCCGAACGTCAAGGTGACGCTCTTCTCCAGATCTTCGAATACCGGGCTTGATTACGGCGAGTGAGGCGTGACCACGACAGATCCGATCCGTATAGGATTGTTCGGAGCCGTAGTCGATGGTTTCCAACGGGAGTCGGTTGTCGATGAAGACGAAGATGCCGGTGATCCAGCGCCCGCCGTTCCCACAGACGGCGCCAATTGTTGAATCCCTGACTCAACAAATCCCTTCGGTGAACCTATCAGGTTTCGATTAGGAGAACCCATGAGCGCTGGTGGAATCGTCGGCTAGACAGGGGGCGAGATTTACCTAGGTTCGGGGCCCTCGTAGAGGTAAAACCCTTACTCCTGCCTCTGTCGATCTGTATTGAAGATTAGATCGGTTACAGTGGTGGTGCTCGAATCGAGAGTAATGTCTCGAGTTCAAGGCTTTTGGTCGTGCGGTATTGCTTGGTCCTCTTACGGGGGGCTCTCCTGGCCTTATATAGATGGCCAGGTCTCGAATCCTACCCAGAGATGACTCGAACTCTAATTAGGTCGGTTACATGTTTCCTAACTTAACCCGCAAGCTAGTGCGGGTGGGCTTCACGTGGGCCTTCTGGAGTATTCCAAGGGCTCCTCTTCGTGGGCCTTAACCTTGGGCCTGAGATGGGGGGTCCTTACCCGCAGGGTCCTGGATCCATATCTTCGTCTCTAGGAAAATCCAAACAAAAACAACCGGGTTCCCTCCCGTAAAGCGCATTCTTTTGTAGCCATATAGCTAGGCTTTACTTACTTGATAATAAAGAGGGATAAAGCTCATGAGGGAGCTTGTTCTTCAGCGTGCCCCTCTTCCTTGGGAAGTGCTCCATGCTTTTCTTGTGAGGGAACTGAAACTTGACATTCCCTTCCTTGGAGTCTATGATTGCACCTGTAGTACGGAGAAAAGGTCTACCCAAAATAATAGGACTAGGGGATTTATCCCCCATATCCATAATAATGAAATCAACGGGTACGAAAGTCATGTGCAATTCAATCATAACATCTTTTACTTGTCCTACATCATGTTTAATAGAGTTATCAGCAAGGACATATTCACTTGAGCACTTTTCTAAATTTTCTAGTTCTAACAATTCATATAATTCTTTAGAGAGTACCGATACACTAGAACCTAGATCTAACATAGCATGGTGAATTTATTTTCCAATTGAAACTAGCACATTGGGGATCCATGCATCCCCAAGCTTAGGAGGTATCATGGCCTCATTCTTGTACCTAGCAATTTTTTCTTGCAAGACATGATTAGCAATATAAGATCCAAAGCCAGGTTGATTAACATTTATAGTGGGATCACTAGCAAATTTTTGTAGAGTAGCAATAAGTTCTTGCAAGCTACTTTTTTCTACATCAAGCAATGGATCCTTAATTTCAGTAAGCATCATAATTTCCTCTACTTTACTCTCTAATTTAGCTAGCATGCTTGATTCATGAGGACTAATTTCATCTTTGCTAGCAAGGTAAGACATATATGGAAGTAAATATTCAGGGTACTTCACTATTTCATTCAAAGTTTCTTCTAAGCTAGTAGGAACATGCTCACTTGTATTCTCAGCAATATGATCAATATTTTCAATAATAGGAGCAGCAATAGTAATAGAATTCATTCCTACACTAGGTTGTGCTTGTGGCTTTCCTGCTGACATGCTTAATAGAGTTGCTTGATTATCAGCTAATTTTGACAATGCTTTATCTAAATTCGAAGATTGAAGTTGCAATCCTTTAATATCACTACTAATGGATGCAATAGACTTATTTAACTCATGTATCATAGCATTGTGACTAGCAACTTGTTCCATAAGAAATTTATTAGATTCCAAAATTTCACTAGAAGTCTTACACTTATTTTCATTAGCATTAGGATATGGAACAAAAGGTTTATTTGGCACATAAGGAGGTTTACTATATGAATTGTAAGAATTACCAAAACCATTGCTACCATAATTCCTAACAAAATTAACATCCACACTTTCAGAATTACTACCAACTAGCTCCTGCAAAGGCACATTCTCCATATTTTGTTTATTAATAAAGGCAAGAATAGTGTCCATTTTAGAAGACAAATCATTGGTTTCTTCAATTGAGTTTATTTTCTTAGTGGGATTGAGTGCTCTTTCAGTATTCCATTGACTACAATTTTGCAATATGCTTTCTAATATGCTCTTAGCCTCTCCTACAGTTTTACTCATAAAGACACCTACATGTAGTTTCTAGACATGTAGTTTTAATATGCTCTTAGCCTCTCCTACAGTTCTAATATGCTCTTTTAGAATCAAGTATATTTCTAGACATGTAGTTTAGACCATTATAAAAAGAGTGTAATATGGTCCATTCATTTACTCCATGTGATGGGCATGTTATAATCATTAATTTAATTCTATCTCATGCCATGGCTACATGTTCATTATCATTTTGCCTAAATGAGAGGATATTATTCCTATTTTGCAAAATTTTAACGGGAGGATAATATTTTTTAATGAAAGCTTATTTTAAATCATTCCAAGACTTTATAATAGCTGTAGGTAGTGAAAGTAACCATTCTTTAGCATTTCCTCTAAGTGAAAAAGGAAATAATTTCAGTTTTAAAACACTACTTTCCACATTTTTAAATTTTTGCATATCACATATTTCCATAAAATCATGAAGATGCATAGAGGCATCCTCCATAGCACTACCACCAAATTGCTCTCTAGTAATTAAATTAAATAAACTAGGACTTACTTCATAGCTTTCAGCTTGTATTTCAGGTGTAGTAATTAGCCTAGCAATGAATTGGTCATTGGGTGTATTTTTGTAATCACTTAATTTAGTTCTATCACCCATCTTTACTATTAAATAGGAGTTCGTACGTAGCTAGAGACCTACAGCTGTATATTGCAGAGAGAGAAATCGATCTTATGTCTCCTCTACGTATTCCTTATTTCCATAGGGGAAGAGAACTTGGTGCTTCTTTTCATATTTTGATGGCAGAGTAACCTTATTTCTTTAACTTTCTTCTTCTTTTTTCTCTCTGACGTACTGCTCTAACCATTGTAAAATCTGCCAACTAACCCCTTTTTTTACATAGGAAAAATGTCTAACACAGTATGGTATGCATGTGTTTGTCATCCCGGAAGACATGAGTTCATATGCATATGCACTTATTGAAGTAAATACGATTATGTCCATAAATCTGTATGCAAATATGATACCGTGACAAATTCCTGGTTGCAATGTTGGCTGATAATAGTGAGTTCTTACTTTGGAAATGGTTTGTGTACTTTCTTTTATACACGTATAATTAACTTCTGCCTTTTTCCTTACCAGGTTTCTGCTACTCAAGAGGAAATGCTGGGAAGGCATGGTTATCCCGATTATACGTGTACTGACTTAGGAACTATCTATGAGCGTGTTGGTCGTATACCTATTTTAATTATGCACGATAATGGTCAGTTCAATAATGTTTTATGAGCTGCAGTATTTTCTGTCCTCTACACTTCAAGTTGATTCACACCATATGTTCATCATTTTTGGCAATTTTTCTTCGTGTAAGTTTTATACTCCTGTAGTTATTACCCAACTAACTCCTGACCTTACTGGTTACACCATGAGGGACATACCTACAGACAGTACTTTACATACCTTTAAATGTCCACCAAACTCCACAGAAGTTCTAAGGCTGTTATTAGGATTCCTGATCAAACCAAAGAAGAAAACTAGACTTATGATAATCAATTTGCTGAGGCAAGAGGCGTATATAGCACATGTAGAACACTTTTGTGAATGAATTGGTTACATGTCTATTCAAATTGTGGAAAGAGCTTGTCGTCTTAATCAAATGAAAATTTTATCTTCCTGTAATCTATCATGAGAGACTAAATAGATCTATTGTGGTCGATTTCGGTTAGAAACGAGTTTCAGTTGTGCATAACTGATGTTTTATGTTTTTCGTACAGTCTTTGATGATCGCCGCATTTCCCAACATAATCGGTGGCTCGCTATATCTTTTGCAAACGTAAGATTGATTCATCTCTGTTATACTTGTATGCTCGTCCATTTGGTTTTGCTTTGTTGATTGTGATATCCTAGGTTAATTTACTTCTAAATTCTTTTATTGGAAAGGATCCCTCCTTTTTGGTCATGGGTCCGTTGGCGGAAAGTGGAAAGATTTGGCGTAGGTGTAATTTGCTATGTGGTATGTATCCCCTTGCTCCTAATCTTGTAAACAAATTCACTCCAAACACACTTATATTCGTGGAATGTCTTCGTCCATCTTGTGTAAATCATAACCAAATATAAGTTTAATGCATATTTTGAAAACCTGTAAGGAATGAAGCGGGTTGTTACTTCCCTTCACATTGGGGAATATTGCATAAAGCATATTTCATTAAGACATATTTACAAATATTTTTACGTTCCTCCTGTGCTAAACCTTTGTCTTGGTTAGCTCATTTTATTTGGAGTTGCCGGAAGCCATGGAGCTTTTGAGTACACTATAATCGCATTCAAATACCCGCATCAAGTTATTTTTTCCCGTCCTCGTGACTTCTTGAAGATAATATTGCATATTACATAAGATCATATACTTTGTTGATTTAGATACCTACTATTTTCATGGATTTTGGATCAGTTCCCATGGTTCATGTGCAAGTGCGTGCCATTATATGCTTAAATGTATAGTGATCAATGCACACCACACCTCTTGCAAAATGTCCCTTTGTTCCATTCTTGGTCTAACCACTTGTATCTTAAGACTTAATCAAAGCCTTACACGGCCATAATGTATTGTTTACCCACCCTACACTTCTCATTATTTTTTGGGGCATACCTTAGCACATCATTCCCTTGCTCTACATACTGGAGCACATCTGCTCATTTTTTTCTTTTCGTTTTTGGGTATTAAAATAGGTTTGGCTATGCAGCCCGCAGGCTGCGTTAATTATTGGAACTGAAGCTGGTTGTTATTTATCTCCGAGAAGGGCTTCACAAAGAAGTTTCTCCCTCTACATTTCATTCGAGGGACTCGCCCTCCCTGGCAATGTTCTTGGCATCCTATTTGTTCTATGACTATTAAGGATGAGATGTATTTCCTAGCACGGGGATGGTCGCATCATGAATTAGAAATTTTCCTGCTAAGGAGAGCAACATGGGACTACTACAATACCAGAATGGTTAGGAAGTCTTCAGATCACAGGAACTACTACAATACTAGAATAATCTATTATGTCAAAATTTGGATATTGTTCTAAATAATTTTATCCAGTATTTTAGCAAGCGTTCTGCACATATGTCAAAGCTACCCCCCCCCCCCCATTCTTGATTTTCTTCATATATCCCTTAGAACAAGTTCACGAGTATACTTTTGTAAGCTTCGTTGGGTATTTTATTCATGGAATTAGTGTCCTTGAGAAGGAATCACCTTTTTATTGTGTTCATATGTTGCGCTCTTTGGATGTTCCGCTTCTAGACAATCAAGATTTTTCTGCTGCTGTTATAGCAAAATTGTATCTAACCGAGATTCTCCTATATATTGCGGGGTTTGAGACAAGGATCTAAGCGGTTGTGAGACACAACCACATGTTTGCACTATTGGGAGTACATCTTACTATCTATTTTCCCTCTGCAATGTTTGTGCCTTGGTTCATGCATTTTTTTTCCTGCTAGAATTATTCATTGGATTTTATAGGATGTAGAATTATAGTTATATGATTGTTTTCATATACAGATGAATTTTCATATGCATTATGTTTACATATGTAAGAAAAAAACTTTGTGGTCCGTGGCAACGCACGGGCATTCAACTAGTTTTAACAGTTTTTATGTAGTACTTTTAAATTTTTTATGCAAAACTGAAAAGTAAAGTAACTAGGCAAATTCGAAATACTAAAATAAACTAGATAACTAAATGAAAAACTAAAATGCAAACTAAAATAAAATATGCAAGACAAAACAAAAACAAGAATAAAAAAAAAACAAGACAAGAAACAAAACAATATACTTGAAACAAGGTGGAGATAGAAAGGACGGTACTCACGTAGATGCAACCTCCCCAAGCTTAGGTGTTTGCACACCTTGTTGGTGATGAAGACTTCTTGTGAGCTCCCTTGGACAACTCCTTCACCTATGGCTCCCCGGCAACGGCGCCAGAAAAACGCTTGATGGCTAGGTTGAGACTCCAAATGCAGAGTGTGTAGCTAGTGGCAAGCCTTCTTCCCCACGAGGGTGACTCGAGGGTTTATATCGAACTCTTGGGGAGCCAGTATTTCAGCAGTTGTCTTCCAAGCTTCCTCCAGGATCCTGCAAACAAATAGAGAGTTTTGTGCCCTCAACCTCACCAAGTGGTTGTCAAGTAAAAGGTGTGAGAGTTCTAAATTGCAATGCAAAACTAAAAGTAAATGTGCAATAATTAAATCTACTACTAAATGCAAATGAGAAAATAAATATGCAATGGTTTGTTTTTGTATTTTTGTGATGAAGTGGTGATGGAGATAATGTAAATTCGAATTGGAGATGCAAGTAAAGTAAAGTGCAAGTAAAATAAACTGCAGCAAAGTAACTAGAGTGTTTTCTTAGAATTAAAATAGGACCGGGGTTCATGCTTTCACACTTGCATTCTCTCAAATAAAGTGGTAGACGGTGGACATAAAGAATTACATGTGAGATTACAATAACATGTTTAACATTGAGTACTTTCATATGGGCATCACGTCCTAGCATAGAGATCTCTACGGTCATATTGATCCCTCTTATACTCCACCAAAATGCGAAATAAATCATAACACCTCGATAATTAAGGAAAAACCAGAGTATAGCTTTAAGCAATGTGACATGAAGTTGAAGTAAGAACTTGCTAGATCTAGTCATGGAGATTGATTAGTGTCACTTCAAATTCCCGGTAACAAGGTACTCCTTTTTATCCCTAGTGAGGTAACTAAGAAAGGTTTAACAAAACCTAAATGGATCGCTGAACTTCTGTCACTTTCACAGCACTAGCCACCACCCGTTACTCCAACTAATGCACCAATCACCCCACACACGCTCTCAAGAACTAGATTGATCAAAGCTAGCAAATAAGAACGGGGTACATAAGATACATATACTCAAATAACTCAAGAGAAACAATTGCAATCTCAGACTCAATAACTCATAGAAAAGATCCACCACATAGGAATTACAACGGTGCCCGTAATCATGTGAGGCAGCTCATACGGATCTAATTAGTGAAGCACATAGAGAGAGAGAGATACGAGTGCTACTTCCACAAACCTATAGCCCTGGGGTGGACTACTCCCTCTTCATGGAGATGTCGATGGAGATGACGTTGGAGGGGTAGGAGATCACACCGGCGGCGCCCCGCCGGAGTTTCCCCCCTCCAATCTGGAACTCCAGGTCTCTGTTTCGGTGTTTCGGCGGCGCTCTTCTCCGTAAGGGTACGGGGGACCCTTTTTATAGTCGGTTTTAGGTCAAGACGGAGTCGGTAAGTCGAAGATGGAAGGAATTGGGGCCACATGGGCCAAAAGGGGGCCTCTCACGCGGCATAGGAATCTGGCCGCGTGGAGGGTCCTCTTTTGGGCCTCCTTGCCCAATTCTCGTGGATCCTTCGCCCGCAAGTCTTCTCCTTCCAAGAAAATGACCCCCGCGGATTTTCAGGTGATTTCGCGGAAGTTTGCCCCCTGAAACGTCAAAAATATAGAAAACGGGGTTTTCTGACAGGCAGGGTTAATTCCATAAAAGTTGGGGGACTTTGTAATTTAACCCCAAAATACTATAATACGTTGAATTATACCCTTATATGATGCAATATGTAATAGAAAACCATGTGAAAATATGCAAAATTCATCTATGCATTTTACATGCATCGACGATACACATTGACAGAGCAGGAGAGAGGGTTTTACCTCTACGAGGGCCCTGAACCTGGGTAAATCGTGCCCCTGTTAGCCGATGATCGTCACAGCGCCTATACGTTCTCTTAATCGAAACCCCAACGGTTCATCCGAGGGACTTGTTGAGATGACTATTCGACAGTGAGGCCACCCTGGTGGCCCACCAGCGTTGCTCTTCTGCCTATTTAAGGCCTTGCTTCCGAAAACCCTAACCGAATCGGCGAAATTCCAGGAAACCTTCCACAACCGCCGTCATCGTCAACCCAAGTTTCGGGGGGACAGATCTCTGTTCTGGCACCCTGCAGGGACGGGTAAGTGCCCCCGGAAGCCATCTCCATCGACTCCACCGCCATCTCCATCGCCGTTGTTGTCTCCTATGATGAGGAGGGAGTAGTTCTCCCCCGAGGCTGAGGGCTCTACCGGTAGCTATGTGGTTCATCTCTCTCTCCCATGGTGTGATCTATATGTGATCGTGAGCTTTGTAATCTAGTTGAACAATTAGATGTTACTCTTCATCTATTGTGCTACTCAAGTGTTTTATTAATATGAACTTTGGAGTCACCTTGTCCCGTGGTGTGAAGGTGACAGTGTGCACATCGTGTGTGTCTCCTCTATGAATTGTGGTGTTTGTCTAGTACCTTCTAGGGCGCTCAAGTTGACAGTGTGCGGCTAACAAGACATGGGAATGCTTACTTTAAGGAATGTTTTTTTGCAGCCCTACGCGATGATTAGTGTTTGTTATCCAACCGAAGAGGGTTAAGAGTAGCATAGTGAAGAGAAGATATTTAGTTATGCAATTATGTGATCATTATTGAGAGTGTCTACTAGTGAAAGTAGGATCCATAGGCCTTGTTTCCAAGCATTGAAACACCGTTTTCCGCCTGTTCTGCTACATGTTTGCATGTTGCCATATTTATTTCAAATTGCTATAATTACTTATAACCATCCATATTACTCGCATTTCACTATCTCTTTGACGTACTAGTGCACCTATATACCTGACAAGTATATTGGGTGTGCTGGGGACACAAGAGACTTCTTGTATCTTAATTGCAGGATTGCTTGAGAGGGGTATCTTTGACCTTTACCTCCCTGAGTTTGATAAACCTTGGGTGATCCACTTAAAGGAAACTGGTTGTTGTTCTACAAACCTCTGTAATTGGAGGCCCAACACTGTCTACAATAATAGAAGCGTGCATAGACATCAAGCTCTTTTCTGGCGCGGTTGCCGAGGAGGTAAGGTAAAAGGTACTCACATCCTCTGTGAGTGCTCGAAGTTATTTCCTTTAGATTCTGGAATTATATCTTTTTGTTTCTCGTTCTTATTTTCACTAGTTAGGCTTAATGGAAAACAACAAAAAATATGAGGAAACTTTATAATCTTTATCTTGAGTTAGGACATGAAGTGTTTGAAGAGAAAATTAAAATACCTATGGAGCTTTATTTGCATGCTAGTAGAAATTCCGTTAGTATAAATTCTTCGAACACCATTATTGCTAATGCTATGGAAAAATCTAAGCTTGGGGAAGCTGGTTTTGATGAATATGATATTTTTAGTCCCCCAAGTTTTGAGGAGGAAATTTTCTTTTATCATACTTTGCCTCCAATATATGATGATTGATGAACCACAAGTATAGGGGGTGTATCGTAGTACTTTCGATAAATAAGAGTGTCGAACCCAACAAGGAGCAAAAGGTTTTGACAAACAGTTTCGATGAAGGAATAACTGTAAATACTGGAAAATAGATTTGTACGGGTTTTTGATATTGCAGATAAATAAAGTGCGAGTAAATAAAATGCAGTAGTAATAATTGCATCAAGTGGCCGAATCCTTTCTTCAGCAAAGGAAAAGCCGGTGATTTTACTTATTCTTAACAAACTTTCTCGAGGACACACCGGAGGTTTCTGTCAAGTGCTTTTGTTCCATGCAGTTCAATAATTTTGGTGTTTTGATAAGTCTTGTTTGGGTGAACCTATGATAATGTACTGTCCCATCCAAGACTAGTACATACTTGTGATTATACCCCTTGCAATCATACGCAACTACAAGAAAGTAATTAAGAAATAAATCTAACCATAGCTTTAAACTCCGAGATCCTACGCTCCCTCGTGTAATGGTTTCCTAAGGGGGTTTAGGTTTCTGTTACTCCGGCAACCCCACAATTAGTAGCCAAATACACGATGCATTCCCCTAGGCCCATAAATGGTGAAGTATCATGTAGTCGATGTTCACATGACACCACTAGAAGAATAACACCACAACTTAAATATCAAACATTAAATATTACTCAACATTACTTCACTACTAACAACTTGACTTCTCCCATGTACTCAAGAACAACACGAACTAATCACAAGACATCATATGGATCATGATCAGAGGTGATATAATGAATGATAACAATCTGGTCATACAGTGCAAACACCAATAAATCTCACAAGCATCAACTACTAACAAGTAATCCACACCGGGAGAGAGATCTAATGCAAAACAACGATAGAGTCCCCTAATTGTTACAACGGGATGAAGGTGGATGATGAGGGTGATGGTGTTGGTGGTGATGATGATGATGATGACGATCTTGATGATTCCCGGAGTGATGACGATGACGATGGCGGTGATTTCCCCTCTCCGGAGAGGAATTTCCCCTGCAGATTTCTCCCTGCCAGAGAGCTTTTCTCTCCCGGGTGTTTTCCGCCCCGAGGCGGCGGCGGAATAATCCTTTGACGATGGAATGAGGCTTAGGGTTTCCTGGGGGCAGGCACACAGAAAATATCCCCAAAGGTGGGCCAGGGTAGCCACACCCCTAGGTGGCGCAGCCAAGGGGGCGCCACCCCATGGTGTGGGCCCATGGTGGCCCCCTCTGGCTCTCCTTCTGGCTGGGTTCCTCCTCTGAACTTCCAGGACACCCCCGGTGTCTCACTTCTTCTTTTGATCTTCTGAAATATGGTATCTCGATAGTGCTTTTTCCATCAAATTCCTGGTCCCGGTGTTTATTCTCCAAAAATTATAAAACATGCAAAATAAGATAAAATAACATAAGAGACGCATCATAACATGAAATATATCGATGAATAAAAAAATGATATAAAATAGTGATGCAATATGGACGTATCAACTCCCCCAAGCTTAGACCTCGCTTGTCTCCAAGCGAAACTGAACTCAGAAAACATGACCAGAGGTTTATGGAGTGAAGAGTTGATACGTCATAAACGTATCACTAATTTCTTATGCTCCATGATGATATTATGCCAATTGCTACATGTTTTCTCCCTTATTTATAGCATTTTTATACGTTTTCCGGGACTAACCTATTAATAAGATGTCTAGAGCTAGTTCCCTATTTTCTGTTGTTTTTTAGTTTCAGAAAACTTGTTCTGGAAATATTCTCGGAATTGGAAAATTCGAAGCCCGGAAGTCCTATTTTCCCCGGAAGCATCCAGAAGACCGAAGAGGAGTCGAAGAGGGGCAACAGGGGGTCCACACCATGGGGTGGCGCGGGTCCCCCTTGCCGCGCCAGCTATGGGTGTGGGCCCCTGGAGCTCCACCGCCTTTGCCCTTTCGCCTATTTAAGCCCCCCGGATGGAAAACCCTAAGCACCTGATCAAAATCCTAGAAAAAGTTCCGCAGTCAACGTCACCGTCAACCCTGATCCATTTCCGGCAGGCATGGAAAACCCTAAGCACCTGATCCGGGAGGGTTCTGGAGCTGTTTTCCGGCACCCTGCCGGAAAGGAAATCATCACCAGAGGCTTCTACATTACCATGCCTGCCTCCGGAGTGATGCGTGAGTAGTTCATCCCTGGACTACGGGTCCATAGCATAGCTATATGGTTGTCTTCTCCTCATATGCCTCCATTTTTAGATCTCGTGAGATTCCTATCATGATCGAGATCGATCTTATGTAATTCTTTATGTTGTGTTTGCTGGGATCCGATGAATATTGAACTTATGCCAAGTTGATTATAGTCTTTATTTCATATGTTATTTGTGATCTTGCATGCCTTCTGTTGCTAGTGGTTGCTCTGGCCAAGTAGTTGCTAGTGACTCCAATAGGGAGTATTTATGCTTGATAGTGGGTTCATGCCTCTTTGTTGCCTTGCTCGACTGACAGAAACGTGAAGGGGGAGGATGTGATGTTGCCATTAGGGAGAAAACAGCGCTGAGAGTACCCGCGTGTATAATCATTGCTTACATTACACACTTTGTTTAATGCAATTATCTGTTGCTTGCAACTTAATACCTAAGGGGGTTCGGATGATAACCTGAGGGTGGATTATTAGTCATAGATGCGGATGGATGTCGGTCTATGTATCTGTTGTAATGCCCGCACTAAATATCATAGTAATCATCATGTTATAATGTGCAGTACGGTGCAACCTTTATTTGTCAATTGCCCAGTTGTAATTTTTTCACCCAACATGCTATCTTTTATGGAGAGACACCACTAGTGAACCTATGAACCCCGGTCCATTTTCCACAATGTTAAACAAACCATAACAATTCCCTGCTCTCTTTACTTTCTTCAAGCATTCAACTGTTTTCCACACTATATGTTTAATCTTTGTTTTCATCAACACCGGTGAGATTGACAACCTCACTGTACCGTTGGAGCAAAGTATTTTGGTTGTGTTGTGTGCAGGTTCTATGTTGTTGCTTACACCGGTGAAGTGCCATTACCACTGTCAGTGGCATCAACCTTCTGAAGTTCTTCTTTCTCCTACTGGATTGATAACCCTGGTTCTTAACTAAGGGGGAAACTCCTACCGCTATGCTCATCACACCCTCCTCTTGGGGTATCCCAACGCAAGCATCAAGGATTTTTCTGGCGCCGTTGTCGGGGAGAAGGAAGTCTTCTGGCAAGGGGAGTCTCTCACTCTCAACCTCTTTATATTTGTTTATTGTCTTGTTTTTGTTTTTGTCTTGTTTTTATTCCTATATTGAAAACACAAAAAATAGTTCTTATTATAGTTGTTATTTTTGCTTTGTCATGCTTGCTATGAATGTTTGATGTCTTTGAAACTAGATCTTATAAGCAAAGTGGGTTCACAGATGAACAACAAAAACATTATAAGGAACACCGCTTGTCACAAAAAGGGATACACTTATGGGAGCAAATTAATAAATTGCATGACTATGCTTTAAACTTCTGCTCTACTTATGACGTTACTTATTGCTTCGATAAATCTTGTTGCTATAGAAGGTATAAACACCTCCCTTTTCAATGTAAGTATAATGATAATGTTACCATATCTTCTTATGTTAAAGGAAATTATGAATTATATGATGTGGAACAAATTGAAGAATTTATTGCTTGGAAGGGTGCATTCGAAATGGCTTATTTACTTGAAAGTATTGATGATGCACCTTATAAATATGAGATTTATGCTATACTTGAATATTTCTTTGATAATTACAAGTATTGTAACTACATAGTGGATTATCTTAATAGATTCTCTCCCCCAAAGGGAGAGACTAATGCCTTGCAGGAAACTATGGAAGAAGAAATTGATGAAACTGGAAGCTCTATGGATGAAAAAGAGGAGGAGAGTGATGATCAAGAGGAGTAAGAATGGAACCCATGTCTACCTCCCAATGATAGTAACTCTTTAACTCATAATTGAGATTATCCTATTGATTCTTTTGAAATATCCCTTTTTGATGAAATTGATACTTGCTACGCTTGTGATCTTCATACTACTATGAATGAAACTTGTGAGAATGATATTGCTACTGTTATTTATGATAGTCCATGCTAGTTTGATAAATTCTATGAGAATCCTCTATTTATTACAACTATTGATATGCATGATAATGAGGAAGTTTGCTTAGAAAATTTATATGATAATTCTCTTGATGATGGTCCTATGTTACTTGATGTTATAAATCATAATGCTACTGATAATAGGATTGCTATAATGTTTCCTATAAATTTTATGAGTGATCAATCATCTTTTTTTTCTATTGCTAAAAGTGAAAAAAGGAGCTGATTTTAAATTTTGATCCCGCTATTTTTGAGCTTGATATGAATTGTGTGATTTTAAACCATGACAAACATGCTTTATGTGATAATTATGTTGCTGAGTTTGTTCATGATGCTACTTGAAATTATTATAAGAGAGGAAAATATGGTTGTAGGAATTTTCACGTTACTAAAACATCTCTCTTTTTGTTGAAAGTTTTGAAGTTGCTTTTGTTCTACCTTCCCGTGATCTCTAGTTTGAGCTTCTTTGATTTATTTGTTTACAAGATTCCTATGCATAGGAAGTGGGTTATACTTAAATTTGTTTTATACTTTCTTCTTGATGCTCTCTTTTGTTTCAATTCATACTTCTTATGTGAGCATCTACTTGATTCCACCTTTTATGCCTAGCTGAAAGGCGTTAAAGAAAAGCGCTACCAGGAGACGAGCTGTTTTATTTCTCTGTTTTCGTTCTGTTTTCCTTTGTTTTCTTTGGTGTGCTTTGCACCTGGATGTTGTCTATTTCCTTAGCAACCCCTCTTTATCTTTTATTTTGTTTTTTTGTTGAGCCAAGTAAAGCCTCTGTGAAAAGTTGACACTATATTTCGTATTTCTGCGGAGAAAACAGATTTCTGCTGTCCACTGTTAATTCCGTTAAAAATCACAGAAAATTCAAAATGACCTGAGATTTTCTGTGATTAATCCTGAGTTATATACGCAACTTTTCTGAGTTGACCACTTTTTTATATGAGCATCAGAATATTTAAAAAAAACGATCTCTGCCTGCTGTTTTGTGTTGACATATTTCTGCCATTTATCGCATTTGTATCTTAATCTCTTTCTTTTGGTGTCATTTTGAGAAACAGATTTTTAAAATAAGTTGTGGCAGTAGCTAATGTGTTTTTGACTGCTAGTAATGTGTTGAAACTGAACTATGTGAATTTATTATTTCGATTGTAGTAACGTTGCTAATGAAGATTGTGAGAATTTTGATGCGAAGGAAGTTTTCAAGGGTCAAGAGAAGGGGATGATATGATGTGATCAACAAAAGTGAAAATAATAAGCTTGGGGATGCCCCGGTGGTACATCCCAACAAATTACAAGAAGACTCAAGCGTCCAAGCTTGGGGATGCCCAAGGCATCCCCTTCTTCATCAACAAATTATCACGTCACTTCTAGTGAAACTATATTTTTATTCGGTCACATCTTATGTGATTTACTTGGAGCGTATTTTTTTCTTTAGTTTGTTTGGTTTTCTTTGCTGTAATAAATAGTTGGATCCTAGCATATTTATTTGGGAGAGAGACACTCTCCGCTTTTTTGTTAGAATACTCTTGTGCTTCACTTATATTTTTTGAGTATTCATTGCTTAGAACACTCTGGTTTTCATTCTTATTGTTCTGTGAGTGTTCACTTTTTGCTAGTACTCCGTTTATCCTTTGTTTTCATGGATCTCTTATTCAGAGCTGTTAGTTTTAGTAGTATTATGTGAGTACTCTCATGTTTGTTTGCTGTAGCATGTAGAGATTTTTTGTTAAAGCATGTCTTGTATGGTGCTTGTTGGGAAAAGAAACTGTTGCTTGAGGTAGAATTTTTAACGGTGCAAGTACAAGCTTGTATATAATGTGGCTAGACTTTTTAATATCATGCTAGATGTTATTTTAGTTCTAAAGCCGAGTGGTTATTGAGTAGAATGGTTAGCCTCAAATATCCGAGAGTGTTTAATGTGTCATTAAAAGAATCATGAGTTGCTCTTGTCATATTGAAGCATAAATTTGTGGTATTCTCCTTTGAATGTTTTATTTGGTTGAGTTGGCGCATGCTCACACCGTGTTTTTAACTATGAACCAGTCACTAATAGCCTCTATGATCATTAAGTTTTTGAACTTGTGGTACCACTTATGCTTTGATTAATGATGTTTATGTCGCTGTGCATGATTATGGCTCTTATGCTATCTTCATTTGTCACTCCCAGTCTTTTGCTAGCCTCCGCCTATACTGAGTATGAGCTCTACTCGTGCAATCCAACTCCAAAAAAGACAAAGTTTTCCCATTGTGTCCACCATACCTACCTACATGTGGTATTTAACTGCCATTCCAAGTAAATTGCTCATGTGTTACATTTAAAATCTTCAAAATTACTCCTGATTTGTGTTCCTGTTTTTTGCACACGAGGACGTAAATAGAGAATCGTTATCTCACTTGTTGATTGTATTTCACACCCTAGACTAGTGGCTTCATCCGCTTATCCAATTGATAGAAGAGCTAGCATCGGGGTGCCCAGCCCCAAATTAATACAAACAAATTCTCTTCACTATTTTTGCCTCTGATTTATCAGTCAAAGCATAATTGTGTAAATAAAAGAGAAAGTGGGATGACCTTCTACATAAGTTGCATCCTTCATATGGAAGCCGCTCTTGTGAAGTCTAGTTGGGTTGTGACGTACTGTATTTTTTGTTTACCATTCATTGACATTATCATACACCTCCCGAAATATAGACACTCCTCCACGGTATGTGATTGTTGGCAGGCACCCGAGGATTCGGTTAGCCATGGTTTGTGTAAGATGGATGGGAGGAGTTTCAAGCTTTTTAATACCTCTGTTTAATAAAATAAAAGCTCTAGCATATGAGTTATCCATACTTCCCTCTGCGAAGGGCCTTTCTTTTACTTTTATGTGGAGTCCCCATCTTCTAACTTTATGCACAGTTGAGAGAGCATAGTTGCCATTCTAAGTTTTATGTGCATTTGTCCCAGAAAAATTATTAATTGATACATGATGTGTTATTGCTTGCTCTCAAATTATTTGTTCTAGTCTTCCTCATGAAGTTTGAAGGTGTCCCGACATTTATGTTTTTCCCCACTCTTAAGGACTAGCGAAATATCACTTTGCCATGCTTTCTCTATACTTGAAACAAACGTATAGCTTTTGTTGCATTGTTATTCATGATCTTTTATTTGTGTTACTTCTCATGATGCAAGCTGATTGCTATTTTATTATTAAAATTCTACTTATCATGCTTGTGATGAAGTTCTATGATCTCAGCTTACTTATGCTTTTACATTATTGATTATCAAGTTATGTTGGTAGCATGTCACCTCAGAAATTTTTTGTTTTATCATTTACCTACTCGAGGACGGGTAGGAACTAAGCTTGGGGATGCTTGATACGTCTCCAACGTATCTATAACTGATGTTCCATGTTGATATTATGCCAATTGCTACATGTTTTCTCCCTTATCTATTGCATTTTTACACGTTTTCCGGGACTAACCTATTAACAATATGCCAAGTGTCAGTTCCCTGTTTTCTGCTGTTTTTTATTTTAGAAAAGTTGTTCTGGAAATATTCTCGGAATTGGACCCCACGAATCCCGAAGTTTCTATTTTCCACGGAAGCATCCGTAAGTCCGAAGAGGAGTCGAAGACGGGCACCAGGGGGCCCTCACCTTAGCTAGGCGTGGGCCCTCCTTGGCCGCGCCTGGGGGTGGTGAGGCCACCTAGGTGGCCCATCGGCGTTTGCCCCTCCCGAAAACCCTAACCGAATCGGCGAAATTCCACCAACCTTCCGCAGCCGCCGTCATCGTGAACCCAAGTTTCGAGGGACAAATCTCTGTTCTGGCACCCTGCCGGGATGCGGAAGTGCCCCCGGAAGCCATGTCCATCGTAGTTGATGTCTCCTATGATCAGGAGGGAGTAGTTCTCCCCCGAGGCTGAGGGCTCTACCGATAGCTATGTGGTTCATCTCTCTCTCCCATGGTGTGATCTATATGTGATCGTGAGCTTTGTAATCTAGTTGAATAAGTAGATGTTACTCTTCATCTATTGTGCTACTCACGTGTTTTATTAATATGAACTTTGGAGTCACCTTGTCCCGCGGTGTGAAGGTGACAGTGTGCACATCGTGTGTGTCTCCTCTCTGAATTATGGTGTTTGTCTAGTACCTTCTAGGGCGCTCAAGTTGACAGTGTGGGGCGAACTAGACATGGGAATTCTTACTTTAAGGTATGCCTTTTGCAACCCTACGTAATGATTAGTATTCGTTATCCAACTTGAGAGGGTTAAGAGTAGCATAGTGAAGAGATGATATTTAGTTATTCAATTATGTGATCATTGTTGAGAGTTTCCACTAGTGAAAGTAGGATCCCTAGGCCTTGTTTCCAAGCATTTAAATACCGTTTTCCGCCTTTCTGCTATATGTTTGCTTACTGCCATATTTATTTCAGATTGCTATTATTAATTATAGCCATCCATATTACTCGCATTTCACTATCTATTCGCCGAACTAGTGCACTTATATACCTGACAAGTATATTGGGTGTGTTGGGGACACAAGATACTACTTCTTGTATCTTAATTGCATGGTTGCTTGAGAGGGATATCTTTGACCTCTACGTCCCTGAGTTCGATAAACCTTGGGTGATCCACTTAAGGCAAACTTGCTGCTATTCTACAAACCTCTCCACTTGGAGGCCCAACACTGTCTACAAGAATAGAAGTGTGCGTAGACATCAGCCTGCCGTCGCCAGGCTCCTCCAACGACACACATGCCTCCTCCGCCGAGATGCATCTCGTCCCTAGCGAGGGCATCGGCGTACATTTGGTGCAGGTGAGGTGCTCCATGCAATGCCCAGGAGATGGGGTGAGAGAAGTGATCATGGGCAATACCCTCTTTGTGCTCATCCTCATGCTCCGTGACCCACCCTCTGTTATGTTTGAGGCGATGAATGTGATACTTTCTCCTTCTGGCATTCGTCTTCAAATGGAGGAATTTTGTATTGACATCCCCCTCTTTGACGTTCAAGATCCTAGCACATTTCTTCTTTCTTGCACGCTCGATAATGGCAAGGCTAATGACCCTTCCTTTTAGGCTAGCTGTAAGCTCGAACTCCTTCGAGGAGAGGATTTGGCTCTCTTGGGGAATGTCAAGTTGAAGGATGACGGGAAGAGCAGCGTGAAGAAGCATCTTTGACTTTGAGAATAGACCCTGGCTCCAACTTGAGAGACTCTTCGCCGCGAACTTCAGCTTATGGAAGAGGTTTTGATAGGGATCATCATGCCCCGAGGGAGCATTCCACGCCTGAGACACAACATCTTCAAAACCCGGAAGGCAAGTCCAAAAATTCTCAAACTTGAAACTCCTTGGCCTCCTAGGCCCACTATTGTTGGCGAGGAGAAGGGGATAATGGTCGGAAAGGGCGGAAGAGAGCGTGTTGAGGACGTGGGCATCAAAGTGAATGTCCTATTAAGCGTTGCAAAAGAAGGCGTCAAGCTTGCTCATATTAGGATTTGCACTCCAAGTGAAGCGCCTATTTTGGAGGAGAATTTCTTTGAGATCACAGTTTTGAAGGGCGGCTCCGAATCTATTTAGGCGGCTCCGGTTGACATTCCTATTGTTCTTGTCTCTTGCTCTGTAGACTTGGTTGAAATCCCCTAAGGCAAGCCGTTTCTCTCCGACTACAGGCTTTTGCGAGGTAAACTTGGCAAAGAAGTCGTCTTTTCGAGCTTACTCGGTAGGTCCATAGATGGATCTTGGAGGTGACCTTGAAGGAGGTTCCCGATTGAGGGATGAGGATTGAGTCGGAGAGGCAAAACTCTGTTGCGGTAACGTTGGTGACCTCCACGGCTGCATCGTCCCAAAGCATCAAAATGCCACCTCTAGTGCCAATGGCGGGGTGTTAAGCAAAGCTTTTTAGTCGGTTGCCCCCAAGGAAACAAGCTGTGAATTGGTCGACTGCATCTAACGTTGTCTCTTCGAGGCAAACAATCAAGCTGCAGTGATCTCATTCACAGTAGACTGCCGGTCTACGTCATTAAGCCCAGGCACGTTCCAACTCAAGAAGTTGAACTCAAACGGGAAGATATATGTGGACCAATGGCGCACAATGATCTGTACACATGTGCAGCTAGGGGTGGGCATAAAAACCCGAGAACCGAACCGAACAAACCGAAATATAAGGTTAAATCGGTTTTTGGTCTTTAAATCGGTTCCCATTTATTGAAAACCGAATTTATTTTTATCAATTCATTTTGCGGTTCATGTTAACCGAACTAACCGAAAGGGCCGATTTATCATATACCCACACATTCCAAGACCCATGCCATTATCTCTATTTAACGTAAGGAATCAAATGGTTCATTAAATATCTACTAATGCTTAATATGTTTACCACTCAAAAGCTATTTGTTGAGCTCTGTTGTACAACTTCAATTAGAATTTGCGACCAATACATACACATGGATGTATCACCTAGCACAACCTGCAAATGCCAATATGCTATCATTTCGGTTAGTTCGGGTAAAACCGAGAACCGAACCGAAATTTCGAAGAACCGAATTGTCGGTTCCTAAAATATGCAAGGTTAGTTCGGACATCACTTTCTAGAAACCGAATTATTAAAAAAAAAACCAAAAAATCGAACCAGCAAGACCAAAAGAACCGAATGCCCACTCCTACGTGCAGCTGTCCCAAGGGATCGCGACTTGGAAACGCCACTGTGTTGTGGTGGATAGTTCCAAAAGAGCAATTTTTTTGTTTTGCTTTTCCAAAAGAGCAAATTCACGTTACCGCTGAAAGTTGTCACGGGTAAGTATGTTCCAGAAAATCATCACGTCAAGTTTGTTCGGAAAAACATGAATTCGACAGGAAATTCGCAAGAAATTCAGAGGTACTACGTCCAATACAACCGTACATGCAAGTCAATTTCGTTCAGGAACAAGAAAAGAAGCTCCCACGTTACTGGCGAGCTCATGAGATTAACCTTCCCTGACGCACTAGTAAAACACGGTCCAGAACATGCGATTTGTTTGTGTGCCTGTGTGCAGGTGACCAGGCGTAAGCATAGGCCACTGGTGTTCTGGACCAGAACTTCCGGTGATCCTAGTGTGCTTCTGGGCACACCACTAGTGTGCTTCTGGGCACACCTGAGTGTTCAGAAGAGGAGGATGTGCTCAGAGCAAGGCAGAGGTTCTTCCAGCACAACGGTGGTCTCCTGCAGCACCGGATGTGGTTTCAGGTCCTTATGCCATCGTGTAGCTTCAGGTTCATCGGTGTCATTCCTTAGCACCGGATGAGGTTTTCAACCCAAATTGTTTGTACAGATGTAGTTTAGCATTACTATCCGCATTTAATCTGGTTTTCAATAGAGCTGTTTTTCGTTTACAAATTATCCTTGACGTTCTGGTTGATGTTTACCGGAATGCCCACACACAATCCATTGTGGGATGGGGCTTGCCCGATGGAGTGTGTTGACCACCTCTGAAACATGAGCCCGATGGAGTGTGTTGATCACCTACAAATACAAGCAGCGAGCGCAGAGACACACACGCTGGTTGCATCCGTAATGAACGCCACGAACGTCTGGAGCGCCGAGTCAGTTCTTATTTTTTTGTTGCTGCTGGTGCTCATGAGAAATGGTGCGTTTTTTTTTCTATCTCGCCTTTTCTATTGATTTTGAAATTTTGGTGATATTAAGAAATGTGTCACTAATTTCTAAAGTGTTATTGAATTTCAAAATTTTCAAGAATTTGGAAAATAAATCATGATTTCGTTCAGTATTCAAGAACTGGAAAACTGTAATTTAAAATAATGTATGTAAAACATAAAAATATTCATGAATTTGAAAGATGTTCACTGAATTTTAGATTTTCGTCGATTAGGAAAACGTTCATATATTTTAATATAATTCAAGCAGTTTATTTTTTACAAAATCTTAAAATTCCCATAAATTAAAAAAATGTTAGAAAATGGAAATGAGAAAACGAACAGAAAGAACCGAAAAAAAAGGTAAACTAAAAAAGTGTCTAGAAGAGTCCCAAAACCAGGAAAAAACGGACCGAGGAAGAGAGCAGCTGTGGGCCGGCCCATTTACAGAAATAACGCTAGGAGGGGACGAGGGGTACGCGCTGGCGTTGCGTCCACACTCCACATAGGAATTGCCCACAGACAACCCTAATAAAGAAAAAAAGAGGAATTGCCCAAAGGCGTCGTCATCGTCATGGCTCTCCGGTCGCGGCTGGCGGCGGCGGCGCCTACTTGACGCCGCCGAGAAGCAGATGCTGCGGCGCCGGCGCTGCGCGACCGAAGGCCACCACCACGAAGGCTCGAGGTCTCGGCCTCCTCCCGAGGGTCGCTTCCTCGCCTTCCAAAGCTCGTTGGGCAACGGTAAGCGCTTTCCGCGGCTGCTCTTTCTTCTCTTTGGATGTAAATCCAAACCCATGACTTTAAGACGATTCCTTGTAGCGCTGCTCGACTGATTCCTCTCCGCTGGGGGGCGATCAGCATTTAGCTCGAAACATTGGGAGAAACGAGGGGTGGGAGGCGCTGAAGGGCATGGTTCAAGAAATGTTCAGTCCACTGGTGGGCAACCTATCACACATGGTATCGCTTCGATCTGTCTATGATCTCGAGGATTACGAAATCGGCATGCTATCTGGTAATACCTGACATCAAATCATTATGTATCTGAAAAAAAGCTCCACAATGGACCATTTGGATCCACTGATCAACATGCTTTTCTGATATTGTTACTGCTTGTTGTTAATTGCTACTTCTGTAGGGGCACTTCTTGGCTCGGTCGGGTGCTACCAGCTCTGGAAGGCTGCTCCTTCGGTGTTTCTTGATACTGCGCTTGCTTACGCTTTCTATAAACTCAGCGTTGTGTCCTCCGAGCTGCACCGTCAGGGCAAATGCAACGACTTGTTTACCCGTCTGAAATTCGGTAAGTATCAACTAAAGCTCAACTTGATTCTCATTTGTAGGCGTGCTCAGTTAGTTGGCTGGCCAGCTAGGGTCTCCTCATGCTTAGTGGTCGTGAAATTGGCCGTGAACCTGTTGATTTCGTCTTGATGAATTGATTTGGTGGTTGAAATTGGTGATGAACCTTGTTATTTTTTACTTGACGAACTGCTTTTGTGGTGAAATTAGTAATGAACCATGTTGATTTGCTCATGCTTTAGTGGTAAAAATGGTACTGATCGTTGGTTATTGCTCACTTTTGTGGTGAAATTAGTAATGAACCATGTTGATTTACTCATGCTTTAGTGGTAAAAATGGTACTGATCGTTGTTTGTTCTCACTGTTACATGCAATTCTTGCGTTTGCGTTTATCCTGTGTTTTAGTAGTTCTTAGAAGAACAGCATCTGCACCAGTTTGTTTAGTTGTAGCGTTTCATGTTTATAATCATCATATGGTTGGGGACTTGGTGAATTGGTGTGAACTTGGTCGATTTCCTCTTGAGTTTTACGTCATGAACTGAGTCAGATTATCCATAGTGCTTTGTCATTTTATTTAGAAAGTAAAACAGCAATAAAGGCTGATTTAGTTCTCATGGTAAGTGTGCTCGGGTGGCTAGCTGGGGCAGTGGGTGGTGCTCGGAGGCCTGCCCACCCGCATTTGAGGCGCAGGTGGGTACTCACCTTCTTAAAAAATGCCACCAAGAGCTGGTACTGGTTGACCAAGTTTACAAATCTCATTGGTAGAACAACGAAAACAAGTACCATAGAGATAGTTATCTTGAAACTCTGACTACTAGATATTTCTGCTTGTGAAGCATGGGCGTAAGATGTTCCCTTTGAATAGTTATGAGCCTAGATGATAACATCGGCTTAACTTTATTTTTTCAATGGTTCAATCTAATTCCTGTTTTTCCACTTCGCCATATTTGTTGGACATTCATTGGATCACCTTCTCATTGTAGGTACCATTCTCGTCATGGTTTTGAAGGATATCAAGAAAAACTATGTGTTGTTGGATCTTGTTAGGTCAGTATGTGTTGTCTAACTATTAAATCATTTAGTAGTCAGGTGTGACAGTTTCATCTAGATTGTCGCTTGCATTTTTTAAATAAGAAATATCCTTTTTAAAAAATGAATTACAAACTCTGGAATGACAACATATCCTCGAATTTTTACATCACTTAATTCTGTTTTTAGGGAGTACTATCTCTCCTCCAAAAGATAAAATGTTTTTCAGGAGTAAACCAACACTACAACTACAACCTCATAGGAGTTATTTTTCAGGAGTTATGGTTTATCTACCTTATGTCTCATCCATACAGCGGTAGCTAATGATTTTTGTATCCATAAGAACCTTGTGCTGAGAATGTGATCTTTAGGGAAACATTATAGCTCTAGAAAGCATTCCTAGAAAATTATACTCCCTCGTGATGTTCTTATCTGAGATAGAACAGCAAGTCCTACGCACGAAATGAGTAATGGAAAAGAAAGATGGAGATACAAACTTTCTTGCCTTTATTAGATTTCATTGCCTGTATTTCACTTTGTTCAGTTTAAGGTGCCGTAAGGGAAGTGTTAGTGGCTGTCTTACACTAATAGTAGGGTGACCAAGCTATTCAAATTGCATATGCGGTACACGCATTAAGCAACACATGATGTATGTGGGCAGTCAGCCCAGCATGAATGGCCTAAAACAAGATAACTGGCAGTTATTAATTGTTTTTCTTGTTTATTTATTTTGACATAGGATGCCGGTGTTCCTCCTTTACATTTGCGCTTTCCTCTTCGACGTCGCTGGGGTAAAAAAGTACGGAAGGGCTGGTCTGGTTTCGCTTGTCAATATTCTGAAACAAGGTGGGGTCCAGGAAGTATTCAGGATTATGTGGTTACCTGGGTACGTGTCGCCCTACGACGACGGTGTGGACTGGTCAGAAGCCCGTGCCTGATGTGAGAACAGACCCTCTTTAGGATTCTTTTTGTATGGGTGAAGATGTATGGAAGCTGCCCTTAATTATTTGCACAATGAATTCTGCTCGTGTATAAAGGAATTAGGTGTAGTCCAGTTTGGTCCGACTTGGGTGGGGTAAAAGATTTGCCATCGTAACAGTTTGGAAGGTTTGGTGCCTGAGTGGCTAAGTGTAGTGGGTATGTGGGAGATCTTCAGTACTACTGGAACTGTGTAGTGGTTTTCTATCTACCAACTGGGATAATATTATTGACTGTTTTCTTTTGGAGCATCTACTGTGCAGGCTTGAAATGTGTTGTACACTTGTATGGCAGAAACGAAAACGAGCAGAGATGCACCTTCTGTCTGCCCTGGCTCCCTTACATCAGGCGTGGTGATGATCGACCACGCACGCTGGAAGGCGTAGAAAACCATCGAGCCTCCTTTTGCCCGATGCCTGTATACTGCCATCGCTAGATCCATGATTTGGCTGGTTGCTCTTGTTGGTTTGCAACATAACATTACCGTATCTCTGACCACCATCCACCGTTTGGATGACACACTTGACCAACATGGCAACATGGTCGCTTAGCTTAGCCAAGATGCGTTCTTCATCAGCCAAATCAATGTCCCGTAGAACTTATGAAATCAACACTTACCGATGAGAATATTAAAATACTTCCTCCGTCCACAACGTAAGACTCTTTAGCAATCTATATAATTTAGCATCCTAAAAAGGCTTAAATTATGAAACGGAGGGAATATGTACTAATAAAAGGGAACTGCAAGTTGGATAATATACTTTCTTAACTAACTTTTCATCAGTTCTACCTCTGTGAATCTGTACCTCATTAATTTTTTTAAAAAGAATATGTTAAAAAAAATCTGTACCTCATTACTTTATCATTATTTTGGTTGAACCGCCTCTGGTTGTACCCATTAGCTCTAATTCTGAGTCAAACTCAGTGCAATTAGTTTGCTCAAGTAGAACGGCTGGTGCCATGAGAATAGAACAAACCAGTTTCGAACTAACATGCACTTGGTGATCAGTTGGTTCTTTTGTGACGGTGGATAATTATCCCACACGTGAACCAAAGTCAACTTCATCTTCTTACAAGGCAGAAGAGAAGACCTTTAGGAACCAAAATGGAGAGTAGCCTTGAAACCATAGGACGGTAAATGAAGGGTAGAAAAAGTAATCTGGAGTACTCGAATCCATGCTACCGATCAGAAGCTTGTCCGGACACCTCCGGCCTCGACCAACCAGGAAGGTTGAAAAAATGGTATGCGCCACTAGCCATGAGGTGCGGCGAACAAAGGGCGAGAGGCGTCACCTGAGAAGGGAATGCAATTTTTGCTCTCCGTGTCGATCAGATGGCTAACTTCGATCTCATCCACCACCTAGCAGATTTACCTGTGGGTTTCACTGATGTTGGATTACCTCATACCTAATGCTAACAATAGGAAGCATAAAAAACTTCTCATTTCTAGGGAGCTTAGTGTTTTCAAAGGATTTTATCTTGGGATACAAATAAGAGATAAAACATAGACAGATGTGTAGAGAACTTGCCACAACAATAACCTTGGAGAAATAATTCTAGCTTATCACCAGCATGCTATAGCAACCTTTTCAAACACAAAACAAGTTTCAGAAACCAGTGATTATTTAAGCATCATAAAGATACCGAGCATGGGCTAAATAAATTCATCAATTATAGCTGGCACACCAAATCTTCTTTTAAAAAATGGAACATGCCTAAGCAAGCGAGTGAGTTATTAAGCAACACAAACCTAATGGCATCACACACATTTTACCTACACAAAATTGAGTTGATTAGTGGTTGACAAGAACACCAAAAACACACAGTAACATTGCTTCGATGCATAAGACCAATATTCTTCGAAAAATATCCTGAGTAAAAGGTTGAAGTTAGTGGCTAGTAAAATTCATCTATGATTATTACCAAATGTCCTCTATCCATAAGGATACCTAACTAGAAATGTTTGAAACAAAGTCCCACCATGCATTGCTTCTTTGATGCAACAAACAACAGAAATAGTGAATTATTTACCTGCGTGTCTTCTTCAATCTTGATACCGAGATCCATAGATCATTACACGTATGGTTTCAAAATGAATATTGGTTGCTTTAAGAAAACAAAACGGAAGATTTCTAGGTTGCACAATCTCTAAATATATAAAGCCGCCATATGTGGACCGTCCAATAAAAGCCGGCTCAAATACAAAATTGAACATCAACTACAAATATGTTAACAATTAAATAAAAACTTAAAAATAGGGAGGCTTACATATCTATTTAATTGGGATAAATTAGAGGTAGGTGAAGTGGAAAATGCCAAGGAATATCATGAGCTTGGCATAACAGCAATATTAGCTAAATTCCCAAATAAGTTACCGTAGTAGAGTTACCTAAATGCCCCAAGAAAAAACATGAGCTTTGCTGAACAACAAGCGTTAGCCAAGAATCATATATATTGCATCCGTCCACCACTTCCGTTCGTATCCTTTTCTTGCATATGCATCTTCTCACAACTTTAAATTGCAATAAATGGATGTGAAAAGTGAATTTCTTAATGGTCCTTTGATAGAGTTAGTATATGTTAAGCAAACACTGGGGTTTGAGAACCCCAACTTCCCTAACCATGTCTACAAGATCGATAAGGCGCTCTATGGACCTGAGCAAGCACCATGTGCGTTGTATGAGCATCTTAGAGAGTTATTGAAAGACCGTGGATTTGAAGTTGGGAAAATCGATCCCACCCTTTTCACAAATAGGGTTAAAGGGGAGGTTTTCATATGCCAACTATATGTTGATGATATTATATTTGGTTCAACTAGTCAAGCTTTCAATGATGAATTTTCAAAGCTTATGACCGACAGGTTTGAGATGTCTATGATGGGAGATATCAAACTCTTTCTTGACTTTGAGATCAAGCAATTGGCTAGAGGAACTTTCATCTCTCAAGCCAAGTACACTCAAGACATGCTCAATAGGTTCAACTTCCAAGGTGCTAAGGAGAAGGCCACCCCAATGCAAACCAAGTGCCATCTCAAGCGCAATCCGGATGGTAAAGATGTGGGCCAAAAGTTATATCATTCTATGATTGGTTCTTTGCTTTACCTTTGTGCATCTAGACCAGATATTGTGTCGAGTGTAGGAGTGTGTGCAAGGTATCGGCTCCTAAGGAAATCCATTTGGTCACGGTCTATAGGATCTTTCGATATTTGTTTCATACCTCAATGTTTGGTTTGTGGTACCCAAAGGGGGCACAATTTTGTCTTAGTGGGTACACAGACTCGGATTGGGCCGTGATCAATATGATAGGAAATCGACTTCCGTGGCTTGCCAATTCCTTGGTAAGTCTTTGGTAAGTTTGGTCTTCTAAGAAGCATAATCGTATAACTCTCTCCACCGCCGAACCCGAGTATGTGGAGGACGCTAGTGCTTGCACTCAATTGTTATGAATGAGGCAAACCCTCAAAGAATATGATGTTCACTGTGACAAAGTGCCCCTCCTATGTGACAACGAGAGGGCATTAATAACGTCTACAACCCGATGAAACATATAGGAACGAAACATATTGAGATTCGCCATTATTTCATTAGGGATCATGTGACAAGAGGCGATATTGATCTATCCCATGTCCCAACCAAGGATCAACTCGCAGTCATTTCCACGAAGCCTCTTGATGAAACACGGTTCATGTTCTTGAGGAATGAGCTAAATATCATCGATTCAAGTAGTTTGACTTGAGGATCTTGCACACACGCCTATAGTTGACTATGTGTTTTGGTTTAGGTGTAGGCATGGACATAGGGGGAGTGTTGTACTAACTTATTGGACTTTCCCTCCTCCCATTATGCCCAAAGTAAAAAATCATTTACATCTCCATTATCTACTGTTGAATTGTGAGCTAAAATGTTGAGAATTGGCAATGCACCCAAGATATATCTTCGCGTGACATGCCATACTCTCTTACATGGTGGCCTAGGCCACCAACCTATTATTCTTGAAGAGTTGGGTTTAATTTGGATCTTCATAATTTTTTGGTTCTCTTAACGTATTCCTAACAATGCTCCTTGTTGCTATTTGTGTGTTTGAAGTTTTTCTTGTCCAAGGAGCATGACTAGGAAATATCATCCAATCTTGTGTCTATGCGTATTACCTATATTGTCTATTCATCTAATTGCATATGCCATACTCTACACGGTCAAAATCATCTCCGTCTCATGTGTCGTGATATTTTTCTGGCTTACATCATAATTAATACGAAAATTTCTAAACAATTCCATCTAGGTCGGATTAATCCGTAAATCTCGGAATTACACCGTCCCGACCGGAATAATCCGACCCAGCTGGAATGATTCTGGAGTAATCCGGAAAAATTGTCCGCCCGTCTATATAAGGCAGCTGCACGATTGGGGGAGCACTTGTTCCCTCTCCCACTTCCCCCTACGGCCCTAGCCACCATACTTCGCCTCCAAGGATCTCCCCTTTCGCTAGGAAGGTATTTGACTTCTCTCCTTCATCAAGAATCTCCCCCATGGAAGTTATTTCAGATTTTGGCATCCCTCTCTCTCTTGTGTTGGTTTGAATCTTGATCTAGATGCATCTTGACCTTGGATTCGTCTAGTTGTTTATTCAATCCATGTTTTTGTCCTTGGCTTAATCCTTTTACCAATTTCTTCAATGAATATAGATATCTAGACCCCCATTGTAATCCATGGCCTAGATCTAAATCGCATGTAAAAACACTTATTTTCTTGCACTCAAATCATTGCCATGCCCACTCCTTTGGCTCCATCCATCATGAACCTAGTTTTGTTGAAGTTTTTAGCCAATATAACGAAGATTTCTTGGTAATTTGATTCAGATCATAATTTCCGGAATATTCCGGAAATGTCGAAATCGTCCTGAGCTGCCAAAATACTCTGACCCTACGGAATAAATATGGAAATTCCGGATTGAATCCGACAGGGCCCAGGAATTTTTGAAAGTTTGCACTTCATCAAACCTAATGGTTATTTAATGTGGCATATGTACTCATCCCCTGCTATCTACCCTTGCTTTCCATTTATAGGAGAAGGTTCTCGTGGTGGTGCTGCTCGCAAAAGGAAAGTCTTGGCCACACGCTGTGATTTCTCAGGTGGTCGTGCTCGTGCTCAGAGAGGTCATGGCCCGGGAGGCCGCCATAATGTGGTTTATGATGATGGGATGGTGGAACGTGTTCCGAGGGCAATATGAAGAAGTACAATGTTGAGAAGTGAAAGAGTGTGAAGAAGAAGAACCCATGTAGATTTCCTTCAAACTAATTGTGACGATCTCGGGTTTTAGACCAACACCCAGTTGAAGGCTTGGGAGGACTTTACTCAACCCTCTCTCTTCCGGTATGTGTGTAATGTCCCATTGCTATGGAATCCTATGATCATTACAAGTCTGGGGAAATCCGCCGTGTTCATGAGTGTTTGGTCAAGTTGGGAGTTTCTCCTCTCCTTTAGATTGAGCATGCTTATTGTCCTGATCTCATATCTTAGTTCTATTGCACGGTGCACTGCAAATGTGATGTTTTGCGCTTTATGACTTGGATGACTGGGGATCAGAAGATCATAACAGTCTGGCTGAGTTTGCTACCGCTGTGGGTTACCCGTGGCAAGCTTTCTGGGAGAACAATGGGTACAACCTGCACAATGATTATGAGTATGATGTGTCCATATTGGAGTTTTTCTATCCTCCCGACATTCCAGACATGAATATGCTTCACAACTCCAACATGTACCCATTCTACAATCTGATGTCCAAGATTTTCCGCTCCGCTGGCATGATCAAGGCTAGAGACATCTCAGCCATCATGGCTTATATGATCAACCTCATGAATGTCACCAAGCCCAAGAATCATAAGAAGATTGATGTGATGGATTTCCTCTACAATGAAATCTGCATGGGTGTTATGGAGAATAGGAAGCCAACCTATGGAGACATTCATGGACTTCAAGGTTGGAAACGTGATCATGGAGCAGTATCCTGCTACTAGGCCCAAGAAGTTCACTCCTACTCTTATTTGTGCTCCTGAGATTCCAGATTTTGCCAAGGCCAAGCCGAGATGTCCCACACTCCTTCTAGCTCTTCTAGCGGGGGTTCTCAGCCACAGTCTAGCATGTTATCGTTTTATATCCTCTATGTGAATGCCCTTGTGAACTTGTTTACTTGCTTGGTCCCTAAAACATATGGGGAGGAAAATCCTAGCTAGTCTGTGCATCAAATTGGTGCATACATCTAGGGGGAGCCCATCTATTTTTTTAGAAACCAAATTCTTTTTTATTCACTCTCCAACGTTTGCTGCAAATCCTTATATTGTCATCAAACACCAAAAAGGGGGAGATTGAAATAATATTTTTTAATCCCTTTGGTTTTATGTGATTGTTAACAACATAGGTTATAATCTCACAATTTGCTGCATGTTTAAGGTATACCCATTATCCAGCACAAAGCGGTGCCCACTTATGGTGAAGGAGAAAAAGATCGTGGCCAAATTCCCTTCATAATGCATTTCTTGTTGGCAGTCGGAATGATTCTGGAATTTCCGGAATGAACGTGAAAATCATGGTAGGATGTTGGAATGATTCCGGCCGATTCCAACAACTCGGAATGGATTCCGGAATGAATGGGAAAATCACGGTAGGCCGTTGGAATTGTTCGGGCCGGTTCAGACCTGCCAGATTGGATTCCGGAATGACTGTGAAAATCACGGTATGTTGTCGGATTGCTTTGGAATATTCCGACTGACCGGAATGATTCTGGAATGGTTGTGACTGTGAGAAAAACGACTAGATTTGGAGGTATAAATAGAAGACCCCTTCTTCCCCAACAAGGTAGCTCGTCCAACATTCAAGTCACCATTAATTGAGCTCACCAAAAGCTAGATTTCTCTCATCTCCTCCACCCAAACACATTGATTCTTGGAGGAGTGAAGCAGAGGGCCTGAATCAACATATTCACCAAGCCGTTCTTCATTCCCCCCATTCAGTTTAGGGATTTGTGTCTAGGGTTTCCTTGTGGAAAACCTAGACTTCATTATTACTCACTTGTTGTTTGTGAAAGATTCTTGGTGTTCTTGAGATCCCTGGATTCAGTTGACAGTGTGTGCCTCAAGTTGATTGTAAAGGCTCTAAATACCGCCTTGAAGGATTCCATAGTGTAAGGTGAACTCAGCCTTTGTGTCGTAGTTCATCGAAAAATAGGGTGAGGCCTTTATGGCATTGACTAGGCCTCCGTGGAGAAACTCACACCCCTCCAACGAGACGTACTCCCCTCAAAAGGAGAAACTCGGGAATACATCCTTGTCTCCACTTGCTTCCACTTTGGTTACTTCTATCCTTTAGCTTTAATTTGTGTTTGTATCTTGCTTAGTGTAATCCTTTCCATATAGGTAAATTCACCATAGTTTCATATCTAGAGAATTTACCTTTTTGCTAAGCCTAAAATCGAAGAAGTATTAAAATTTGGTGGTAGCACCTATTCCCCCCCTCTAGGTGTCCATACGACCCATTCACCGAGGCCTCCCGATGGCTACCACCAAGCTTGCCATTAAGGCCCCCGAGGACGCCCCGACGGCTCTTGCAAGGAACAGACGCTCAAAAGGGCCGCCCATGACACCGACACCTGTTGTGATGTTCAAGGCCCGGAAGTCGAAGATGGATCCCATTGACGCGGAAACTGAGCGGCTTAGAAAAATATTTGAATCGGGTGGTGATGTTGAGATTGCCGAGGTAGCCCCCAAGTACAAGCCCGAGGGAGATTTTGTACCCTTTGTAAAAAATGTGAAAAATGATCTTTGGGATGCGTTTGCAACTTTGGTGAAGTGCTACAAGGAAAATTTTAGGAAGACGGTGGCCAAGAAAAGCTCGGGAATGGTGGCTAAGTACAATCCCGAATTCTTTAGCCATAACGATCCTAAGAAGACTCATTTCCCACTCGGTTGGGACGATATATATGACCTTGTAAATTTGCGATTCTCGGACTCCAGCAGCAATCAGAATATTGTCACTGTGAGTATTTAACAATCAACTAATGTGTTATCTATGGTAGTTAACAACTATCTATACAATTTGTTAATACATGTTTGTTTCTTTATATGTAGGTACCATTTTGTTTGAGTGAGAAAACATGGGTATAAATAGGATTTGTTGACCTTGCGCTAGCTTCACAACAAATATAAGGACTTAATCATATGGTGATTTAATAAAAGGTAAGCTAGCCGTTTCATCTTCGTTTACAAATTTTGTTCTACGTTTATACAGGTGTTCACTCAAATAATTGTAATTGTTTGAACTTGTAGGTTTCACTGGATTCTTATCTGCATCTCTCCAGCGGATGAAAATGTTTTTTTAATCTTAATTCTTATCTTTCTGTGAATCAGAAGATACTATTTGATAATATAAGGGAGCTGACTGAGGTGAATTGACACTTTATCTACATAAAAAATTATTTAATAGTATAAAGCTGTTTATTATCATCCATATTCTTTAGTGCGGTTTGAAGTATTTCGCTCGAGAAAAGGACCAATACTCAAATCTTACACACCACTTCGATGTAATGGTTAGTTTCCACTGGCACTTGGACATACATGCATGCATGTTAAATATATTTATGTGGAATCTGGTTATTTCTATGATGTCTTAGTGCCATCAACAGACGCGAGGGACCAACCTCTGTGGCTTTCTATGTTGTGCCCACATGAGCATCATGATCGTCAAACCAACAACTTTGGTATGCAAAACATAATTTTATTTTACTGAAATATTCTTCTTATTTCTAACGGTTTTGCTCATAAATTAATTTACCCAGTGTTTGTGAATCGACGAGGAGGAACTAACACATATGCAGCTAGGAATGATTCGCTTGGACCTTGCCGCGTTTCTGGTTGACCATGTAGTCAAAAGTGAAGGAGAGTTCCACATATGAGATTTGTTGCTTTTAGTTAGCTAGTTTTCTTGATCTACATGTAAACTCTTTCAAAATTAGTTATTTCTTTTAGTTACTATGCTAGAACATATTAACATGTGAACTCTTTCAAAATTAGATGTTGCTTTCAGTTTTGTTAGATAGTTTTGTTGATATCACTCAAAAAAGTTAATCCATTACAACATTGAGTTGGAAGCGAACATATCCCAGTTTTCTTTCGAGTAGCTAGGAGAGGAAAATACATTGAAGACAACATTTAAGCTATTGTCGACAAAGAAGAAAAAGATCCTCTTCTTCTTTATTGACAAGAGATTATATATAGTTGTCGAATTCAACGTCTCCTTTCCTCCGCCCCCAACTACTTGGACGCAAAAATGGGATATGTTAGCTTCCAACACTTACCAGGAACCAGAAACCTACAGCGGGATAATTTTTCTAATCGTTGTTATCCATTTTATGCATTTAGAAATTAGGATTTGGAGCAAATATAATGCACATCCGTATTTTATTTTTTATTCCATAAAAGCATTTAATGGCGCACAAAAGACCACTGCGTCACAGGTACATACTTTTGACGTGGCGAACATGTTTAACGGTGCACCATAGTCAAGAAATCAATTGATGGCGTGCGCCATGGGTGCGGAAGTATACCCCTTTTTCCCGTGGCGTGGTAGTGGTGACGCATGCATGTTCGCCACTGAAGGTTCAATTCGATGCGCCACAGAGAGGATTTTTCCTACTAGTGTTTGGCCGGCCACGCCAGCTCATCAAAGTTGTGCTAGCTCGATCCCCTTCCTAGTCGCTCGTCCTTGCTCCCTCTATGTCCATGTGCACCGTTAGGAGGGCGATGCCCCTCACCCCTCATCGATCTCGTCGCCTCCACCGCTCCCGCACCTCGCCTTCTCCCCTCTTCCTCACATTTTTCCTCTCCCCTCGCTGCCCAGTCGTCCTCGTCTCCTCTCGGCTCCGCTAGGTGCGCACCTGCACGCCTCCGTCTCCCTGGCTGCCGCTGGTTGCTGGGCTCGCAGCTGCACACGTCCTCTGCTCCGTCCCGGTCGCCAAAGCTCGAGCCTGAGCCAGCCGTCCCCCGTCGAGGGCGCCTTCCAAACTCTGACGTCGGTATCGCCTCCTCGCGCGAGCAGGGTCGTCGTCGGTGGCCGTCCCCAACGCCCCGGTCTCCTTCCTCACGTGGACCAATCCACTGACGCACCAGAAAGCAGCATTTCATGCTTCCTTTAGAGATTGTAAAGATGAAGCACCATGGTGGCATTTTTGCTCTAAATATGGAAGCCCGGCCCAAAGGTACACTTTCGTTTAATTGTGATTTTCTGATAAGTGAGTGGCTCATTCATAAAACTGCGCTGCAGCTGATTCCGTAAGTAGGATCTCCATCTGACGGCTCTCAATACTACCCGTGTTGGGGCCAAAATCTGACGGCCGACGCCTAGCGCTGGCCTTCTTCGAGAGGGTTCCTGGCCTCCCACCGCCGCCGCCGCAAGCCACCCTCAAGCATCCGTGGATGGCGTGTTCCCTCCCCCGAGCCCGCCGACCTGCACCTCCGTCGGCGTCCACGTCCTCCGCCTGATCGTCGGGCCACGCCTCATCCGACCGATCTACAACCAGCTCCTCTCACCGGTGACTCCAGGTTCTCCTCCGCCGTCTTCCACTCCGCGGCTCCATGGAGATGTTTGTTGCACGGTGCGGCGGCAGTGTCACCGGCACTAGCGCCTGCCTGACGGCCCAGAAAAGTAAGCTATCTCGGAGCGCAGGTGGCCGCAGCACAAACAGGATTCCCTTCTCACGGTGCTCCCAGCCCCACCGCCTGGTAAGTTCTTCATTCGGCTAGCTGTCTGGCTCGGTTCCCCAATCGCAACCAAGTCTAAGCCACTGGCTTTGCAGCGTTGCTCGTCTGTAACTTCTCCTGGCGGGGAGGAGCGGCCCACCACTACAAAGAGAAGTCATGAGGAATGGGAAGTGTTGAAGGCGAACATTGCTGACGAATTCGAGCCCCTCCTTCGGAACATAAGTGAGATCTGTTCACTCCGTCGCGTGTATGATCTCGAGGTCTTCCATATAGGCATGCTTTCCGGTGTGTTTCAGTGATCCCATTACATATTCACTGTTTAATTGCTGAACCAATGCAGAACCTCTCACATTTCTATGTCTATATACAGGCGCGGTTCTTGGATCTGTTGGCTGTTTCAAGCTATGGAAGACGGCTCCTTCGACTTTGGTGGATGTCACGCTAGCTTTTGTGTTCTACAAGCTTAGCATCTTATCCTCGCAGCTTCATCAATGCCGCAAGTCGAACAGCTTGATCACCCGGCTAAAGTTTGGTACTACTTTGCGCTTTTTAATCGCTTTTCAGTTATACTACAGTCTGTTAGCATCAAGAAGAGTCATGTGATGCATAAAATAATTGATGTAGCAGTGGAAATTTTATATCAAGCTAGTATTTACTTATTGTACTTATTAATTAAGGGAAAAGAGGTAGAAATGACTATACTGAATGTAGACCATGGTTATTATCAATGTTCCAGTAGTATACCTGTACATCACCAGTTGCTATTAGCAAGCTATTTTTTATTGAGCTGGTCTGTGCATAGAATTATTATTATCATCCATCTCTGAATAATTACTGTCCTGTAACTATAAAAAAATATCTGCTTAATTCGAAACTGCACTCAGTTTTGGATTGAAGTAGCAAATATGTAACGTGTAAACTTACTTTTTGGGTCACTTGCACTAATACCACGGCAAAACTCCTCCCTTTACGAGTAGGTGAGGAATTTCTATGTACTGAACATTTATTATACATTTCACAAGTGACTAATCAGTAGCAAGATTCGTGTGTATATTACTTAGATCATCAGGGGCTTTCTTTAGCAACATTAATTGGCTTATTTAGCATTGATTATAAGTAGAAATGTGTGTAACATTCTTATTTAACATTTAGATCGCCTTCTTAATGTAGGTACTATTCTTATGATGGTGTTGAAGGATATCAAGAAGAATTACGTACTCCTCGATGTTATTAGGTCAGTATGTATGAAGATCTTATCAACACCTCCCCTTGCTCGTTACTTCTCTTATATTATAGCCTCAGTATCTATAAAATTAGCTACCGCTATATTAGGTCAGCATGATAATACTAGCAAAACACATTTGTATCTATAAAATTTAGATAGCTTGCCAAGCTGATATACCAGTAGTACCTTATATTTCAGGAGATTTGGTTTATGTACCTGATATGTCATCCATACAACAGTAGCTAAGGCCTTTTGTAACCATAAGAAGCTTGTGCTTACAATCCTATTTTTGGGGAAACATTATCGCTCTACAAAACATTCTAGAAAATAATACGCTATTGTGATGTCGAGTACTCGAGTTCATATCTAAGATAGATCAGCAAGTTCTATACACGAAATGAGTGATGGAAGAGAAAGATGGAGATACATAATTTCTTGCCCATATTAGATTTCGTTGTCTGTATTTCATTTTGTTCCGTTGCCCCAGTTTTACTTTGTTTTGTAAGGGAAGTGTTAGCGGTTGTCTTACACTAGTAGTAGGGTGTCAAAGCTATTCAAACTGCATACCCGGCACATGCATTGAGCAACACATTTAATAGATTGTGCCTCTTGGAAAGTTCAAGTATGGTAGCATCGTATACCTGTCCGTTGATTGAATTATGAAGCATTACATTTAATTTTTTTTCTGTTCATTTATTTTTGGAGATGATTCATTTCAATCACTAACGGAAAGTGGTTTTAATGACACAGGATTCCGGTGTTCCAACTTTACATCTTGGTGTTCCTCTTCGACATTGCTGGGATGAAGAAATATGGAAGGGCAGGAATGATTTCGTTTGTGAATACTCTAAAAATGAGAGGTGGGATCCAAGAGATCGGTAGGATCATTTGGATACGAGGATATGTGTCACCGTATGATGACGGTGTGACTGGTTCGATGTCCATGCGCGCAAGAGGTGAGAACAAACCCTCTTAGGTTTCCTTTTTCAATGGGTGGAGATATATGGAACCTGTTCTTAATTATTTGCACAAGGAATTCCGCTTGTGTATGAAGGAATTAGGTGTAGCCCAGTTCGGTCCGAGATGCCCTTGTTCTAAACTTGGGGTAAAAGATTGGCTGTCGACCAGTTTGGAAAGTTTGGTGCCTGTATGTCATGTCGTGGTTTCAGTCCTTCTGGAAGTATGTAGTGGTCATCATATATCTATCTTACCAACTGAAATATGTTATTGATTGTCTTCTTTTCGAACAATGTACTGCGCAAATTTGAGATTTGTTGTACAACGAAAAAGAGTAGAGATGCAGGGTGCTGGGTAGGCGGGCACTATCCATCCTGGGCGGCTGGGCATTGTTGGTCCATGATTTAACCGGTTGATCTCGTGCTCTTGTTGGTTTGCAACAATGTGAAAATTATCTGTACCTCGGACCAACATCCACTGTTGGGTAGATAGGAGATGAACTTATAAGGGCATGTGCAATGGTAGAGAAGGTTCATCTTCTTTCAGCCATCCACATTATGCAGAAATGACAAAAATATATGATTTATGCAATGCATTATCTGTTATTCCCATCCCTAGCAATTAATGAGAATCAATTACATTTTTAGTAAAAAATATGTTTCTAAGGGAAAACATATGATACAATGAAGAAAATAGACTTCTTATCGGGCAAGGCTAACTTACGGGTGACCTGTAGCCAGGTTAATATTCCTATTTTGCTAATCGTCGTGCATCAAATAAGTAGTCGGTCAAATCTAGAAAAGCAACCGATGGAAAACAAAGGAAACAAACACCGGGAAAGGCTGCATGTGGGTGGGTCCTGGCCTTGTTTTATCTGCATGCTAGAAGAGCTTCCCTGCTTCTTATCATTCCTTTGGTAAAGGAAGACGACCTTCTTTTCCTTCATCGTCTCTCCCCCGACTAAACGAAAATCCGACGTGGCAAATTTTAAAGAAGGCTGACATCACCTACACGCTCTAGCTAACCTCATCGCGGCAATACGGTAGCTTTGCACCCGCAGTGGGTAGGTCGTCACCCGTAGTGAGTAGAGAGAATTCCTTATTTGGCCCTTCCTTAATATTTTGTTCCCTATTTGGCCCTAAAAGAAATATTCTTCCCTATTTGACACCTTAATTTCATTTTCTTCCTAACATGGCCTTATAGTGCATTCTAAATACAAATGGGATGTAAAAAGACTCTTTTGCCCCTGATAAACTTTTGTACCAAAATTCATAATAGAAGTTGAAAATCTCTTCTCTATCATCTCTACTTCTTTATTACCCATGTATGCCACCGAGAGTCACCGATTGGTTTGTTTCATATGTCCAACTTTCACACAGTAGGATCAATAAATAGGATGTGATCCTGTTCTACCTGAAAAAAATCCAAACATGGATCGACGATCTTATGCGTATCCATCACCCGGCCGGTAGCCTAATGAGTCACGTAGTATCCAGTAAAAAAAGCGCATGTGGCAGCACCAAGTGACCAAGGCACACCATCTGTATCCGACTAGAATAGGAATATGATATTCCAAAATAGGAAAAAGAACATGACTCCAATCGGAACAGAGTAAGATCAAGGCGTTTATGCTCGTGCTTATCGATTTTCGAGTAAGCGTTTATCCACTTTACCAATTGAGATGGTCTTACGATCCCTACATCCAGTAAAAAAATAGCATTGACTACTCAGGACAGAGGCGACCAGAGGCCGACTATGATAGCTGAGAGTGGGCGTTAATTCCTGATAAATTCACTGCTCGGACGATTGGTTCAGATAACCCGACGCCTCACTAAGGATTAAGATTTCGAACACAAGTGTTTTGCATGATGTACACGGTAGCTGCCGAAGATAAAGCTTCATGGACTCGGAGAATTTTTTCTTGCTGGTCTTTTGGACCGAAGCGAGTTTATGTGTCTCAGTGTTGTCTTTAAGGCAGAGGCATCAATGTTACTTTGGCTTTATGTTCTCCGGTCTTGATCTTGTCATGTCAGTGCATGTTTTGGTATTGGCGCAACGTATTCAGAGTGCGTTCAGAGTGAGCACATCAAGGCTAAGAGCTTGTATTAAGCTTTTTTGTTCACAGTGAGCACTGTGAAATTCTGTGTATGGGTGGAAGGTGTCGTACCCGTTGGGGCGCACCGCTACGTGTTTATATGGAGGTTTAACCAACAACCTCAAAAGGATTTACATGTTTGTTACAACGGAACACAAAGATGTCTCTATCCTTATACAACGGATGAGCATCAACAATATATACCTTGCGGTACAAGCTATCTCTAACACACCCCCTCAATCATAACTTATCTAAGTTAAGATTGTTTCTAAATATACTAAGCTCTCGAACTGAAAGCGGCTTTGTAAAACCATCTGCAACCTGATCACCCGTAGGTATGAACTTGATATCCAATAATTTTTGAGCTACTCGCTCTCTAACAAAATGATAATCCACTTCAATATGCTTAGTTCTAGCATGGAATATTGGGTTAGCAGAAAGATAAGTTGCACCCATATTATCACACCATAATTGAGCTGCTAGAGGATGTTGAACTCCTAGTTCAGTAAGAAGTGTTTGGACCCACATCACCTCAGCTGTGGCATTTGCCAGAGACTTATATTCTGCCTCTGTACTTGATCTAGATACGGTAGCTTGCTTCCTTGCACTCCATGAGACTAAATTAGGGCCAAGGAATACTGCAAAACCACCTGTAGATCTTCTATCATCTGGGCAACCAGCCCAATCCGCATCTGAAAAAGCACTAACAAGCATAGATGGTGATTTTCTGATCCTCAGACCAATACTAGATGTATCCTTTAAATATCTTAGTATCCTTTTAACAGCTGTCCAATGCATAGTGGTTGGTGAATGCAGAAACTGGCAAACCTTATTAACAGAGAAGGAAATATCTGGTCTAGTGAGAGTCAAATACTGTAAGGCACCACCAATGCTTTTGTATTTTGTAGAATCTTCCAATTCAAGGGGAACCCGTTCATGTGCAGACAATTTTTCACTAGTAGACATAGGTGTACTTGTAGGCTTACAATTTACCATACCTACTCTTCTGAGAATATCAGAAGCATATTTCTCCTGAGTTAGTAACAGACCATCTTGCATTTTTTTAACCTCAATACCTAGGAAGTAGTGCACTTCTCCAAGGTCCTTAAGAGCAAACTCTTCTTGTAGATCACGAAGTAGAGCTGTTGTTGCATGTTGACATGAACTAGCAACAATTATATCATCAACATAAATGAGTACAAAGATGGAAACTTTCTCTTTTGAATAAAAGAATAGTGAAGTATCAGCTTTTGATGATTTGAAACCAAGTGCTTGTAACTTATTACTGAGCCTTGAGAACCATGCTCTTGGGGCTTGCTTTAGTCCATAAAGGTCTTTATCAAGTTTGCAAACATGATTATACCTTCCTTTAACTTCATATCCTGGTGGTTGCCTCATATACACATTTTCCTCCAGAATGCCATGAAGAAACGCATTCTTCACATCTAGCTGACGAAGACTCCACCCCCGGATACTGCAATAGATAGCACAAGACGAATAGTGGCCGCCTTGACTACAGGACTGAAAGTGTCCTCGTAGTCAATTCCATATCTTTGTTTAAAGCCTTTTGCAACTAGACGAGCCTTATATCTATCTATACTACCATCAGCCTTACGCTTAATTTTGTAGACCCACTTACAATCTATAATATTTGTACCAGCATGTTGAGGATAAACTAGATGCCAAGTTTTATTCTCTACTAGTGCACTATATTGTTCATCCATAGCAAGTTTCCAATTTTTTTTTTTAAACGCCTCATCTAAACTATGAGGTTCATCAGTAGTGGCTAAATTTCCATATTTAATTTTTCCACTAATACTTTTATATGTGACTGTACCATCAGTAAACTTTTTGGGGGTGTGATATACCTTTTTGGGATCGTGTAGTTATTCGCTGCACAGGAGAGGCAGCAGGATCCGAGTCCGCAGAAAATCCGCCCCCCAAATCTGCATGGGATCCGTCGCCGGGCGAATGTGCAGCTCGATCTGTATTGGGATCGGTGCTGTCGGATGCACCTGATCCGGTCGGCTCTGTGTGGCCGTGTGCGCGCGAGGAAGACGCCGCAGAAGATCCGGGCGGGGACTAGGGCTGGAATTAAAACTCAAAACTCGCGAGTTAAACGAGTAGCTCGCAACTCGACTCGGCTCGGCTCGAACTCGTTGTCTAACGAGCCGAGTCGAGTTTTCATTTTCGACAGTAAACGAGTTCAAGCTAAACGAGCCGAGTTTACGAGTACTCGTTTAGCTCGTTTAACTCGGTAAAAAGAGTTTCTAATGATATTTTTATATATGTGATTTTTTTTACTGATTATTGTAGTTTATTTACTACAAATTATTTTATGGTGACATATTTTCATCGATTATTGTGATGATTTTATTATACATGCCCCAAATAATAAAAATAATTATATATAAAATATATAATGTCGACTTTTATAATTTTACTAAATAAAAAAAAAGTTAAACGAGTAGCTCGCGAGCTACTCGCGAGTTCACCGAGCCGAGCCGAGTTTTGATTTTGGACTCGTTTGTTGAACGAGTCGATCCGAGCTCGACTCGTCACTTGACCGAGCTTGAGCGAGTCGAGCCGAGCTGACTCGGCTCGGCTCGAATTCCAGCCCTAGCGGGGACCCCGGTACATGCAGAGGGGACCCGGGCGCATGATGGCCACGCGCGTCTGCGCGCTGTGTCGGGGACGTGGCGCCACGGGATTCGCCGGGCGCGGATGGCGAAGACGATGCACGGTCTGGTGACGCGTTTTCTGCCGCGCTGAAGTCTGACGACGCGGTTTCTGCCGCACTGTTTTCTGCGCTCGTTGTCGTTTGCTGTCCGCCCTCGGTTTCCGTGCCAGAACCAGAAAACTGCATGAAATCACCAGTTTGTTGTGCGGAAACTCCTGCAGGCTCACAAACAGGTTTAGTAGCAGGGTTTATAGGATTATTATCCACAGATTGATCACTAATTCCATCCTCATGATCAGGATTACGAAGATCAGACGGAAGTAATAAAATTTCCGAACGGAGACGCATGCCAGCGTTTGGATGCAATTTGGAGAATGGAAAAATAGTCTCATCAAAAACAACGTCTCTGGAAATATAGATACGACCAGAATTGATGTCTAGACACTTGAAACCTTTGTGAATATTACTGTAACCAAGAAAGGCACATTCAAAGAACGATATTCTAATTTTCTGGCATTAAAAGGGCGAAGATTTGGATAGCACGCACATCCAAAAATGCGTAAAGAGGCATAATCCGGTTTTATTTTCTCAAGCATCTCTAGAGGAGTCAAGAAGTTTAGTAATTTTGTGGGAAGACGATTGATCAGATAAACTGCAGAAATGAAAGCTTCATCCCAATACTTGAGTGGCATGGATGCTTGGGCAAGAAGAGATAAACCAACCTCAACTATATGACGGTGTTTTCTTTCGGCAGAACCGTTCTGTTGGTGAGCATGGGGGCATGAAACATGGTGAGTGATACCTATTTTTTTGAAGAAGGAATTTAAACGCTCATATTCTCCTCCCCAATCGGATGAGTGTGATAATTTTCCGTTGAGAACGACGTTCAACAAGAGCTTGAAACTCATGGAAAATATTAAAAACTTCAGAACGATGCTTGAGTAAATAAATCCATGTATACTTGCTATAATCATCTATGAAACTGATATAATAGTTCTTTTGACCAAAGGAGTTTGGGGCTGGACCCCATACATCTGAAAACACTAATTCTAGTGGATGATGTGACACACTAGTGGATCTCGAATAGGGCAATTGGTGACTTTTTGCCTTTTGACATGCCTCACAAATAACTACTTTGTTCTCACTTGAGCAAGGGAGTTTATTCTTGGTGATGATATGACGAACTATGGGAGACGCCGGGTGGCCTAGGCGATGATGCCACCTATCATGAGATGGCACGGTGGCACCGAAAGCTTGCTTAACCAGGGATGATGAACCAGCTAGCGGATAGAGGCCACCCCTACACGGGCCATCAAGAAGAGTTTTCTTCGTGACCTCATCCTTAACACAAAAGAAGTTTGGATGAATTTCAAGGAATGCATGATTATCAGAAACGAATCTATGTGCGGAAACAAGATTTTTGCTAGCACTTGGGACATGCAAGACATTTTTTAAGTGGAGATTTCGATCATGAGTTGAAATAATTGAGTGACCAATGTGGTTAATACCCATACCTGCTCCACTGGCAGTGTGGACCTGATCGTGGCCATGATATTTCTCATAGGCATGGAGCTTCTCTAGCTCCGATGTGATATGGTCAGTGGCTCCGGTATCCATGTGCCACTGCCCATCACCGCCACCGTTGTTGTTGTAGTTGGCGACGGCAGCTGTTCGTTCTCTCGGAACAAAATCCGAATTGAAGCGATGCCAGCAATCCTTGACCATATGGCCCGAGACGTGGCACAGTTGGCACCGTGGTCGATCTCGATCTCCCGAGGCATTGTTGGTGTAGTTGCCGTTTCCGCGGCCACGGCTGTTGTTGGTGTAGTTGCCGCAGCCACGGGAGTTGTTGGTGTAGCCCCCTTGATTGTTGTTGTAGCCCCCTTGATTATAGTTGTTGTAGCCGTAGCCACCTTGTCCACCTTGGCCGTGATAGTTGCGCGGCCTTGCTGTCCGCCACGACCTCCTGGTGTACCGAAACGGCCACGGCCGCCACGCATTGCAGCGTTGGCCGAAGATTGGGAGAATCCCGATCCGCGAAGCATCTGCTGACGGCTTTCATATGACAAGAGTTGCGAATATAAATCGCTCACCGTGATGTCTGTCTCCCTCGCAAGGATTGCGGAGACTAGTGTAACATCCCAAGTATGAAAACTCCCCTTAGAATGTTTGATTTCTTGTTTATTAAAGTATTGCATCATGTCATCATGTCTAATTATTGTTTGCATTTGTTTACTATTTGTTTTGCAACTGTTCTTAATTGTTTTCACAATGAAACTCAAACAATTTCAAATGCCTTGTTTTCATACTTTCTCTGTTACAACTTTTGAAATAAAAGTCACAAATAAAATCAACCAAATTGTTTTCTTTTATTCCATAATGCTCACTTATCAAATTAATGGTTTTATTCAATCAATTAAATCCAAATCAAATTTTCAATTCAAACCAAATGTTTTCAAACAGAACCAATTTGAAACTATAAAAATAATAACCAAAACATTCTTTTATTCTTTGTTTCAAATTAAATCATTTTGGGTCACCTTATTAAAGTGTTGGTTTTAATAATCCTTTTAATATTCAAAATCACTCAATTTTGGTTTATTTTCCAAACAGCACAAAAATTTAAACATTTTTGAAATCCAAACTTGTTAACTGTTTGAAATTAACATAATAAACCCACCCTAATTTTCTAGGATTTTTTCTAACAATAAAAGCTAACAATTCCTTCCAATTTCTTTTGCTACAAAAAAAACAGAAAAATAAAAATAGGAAAAAGAAAGAAAACGCGCAGCAGCTAACAAAGGCCAGCCCACCCTAGCCAAAACCCACCAAGCGAGCCCACTTTCCCTCCCCGTCGCTTTCTTCTTCCTCGTGGTTGTCGTCACGACAGTACGATCACAGTCTCCACCACCCGATCCTTCTCCCCCCCTCCGATGCTGCTCCGTACCGAGCACGGGATCCCATAAAACCCTAGCCTACCCCCTCCTGCCCTAATTCCTCTCCACCCCTCCTTCTTCCTAGCGCCGCCATCCTCTTTTTCCCCCTCTCTGTTGGTGCTTCTCTGTTCGTGTTCCTGTCACACCACGAAGAACCCGATCACCTAATGGCCGCCCGTGAGCCAACCGGGAGGTGGAGAAGGACCACCCTGTCACCTCTATCCTCCTCGACCACACGCACAATCCGGAGGAGCGCCACGGTGCCCGCAAACTCCGTGGTCTCAGTTCGACCGTCTGCGAATTTTCCCCGATTCCCGCGGCTGTGGACGACCTGAGGATCGAGCAAAATCATCATCAACTTCCCGGTGAGCCCCTCTTCTGTTTCCCATCGATTTTCAGCTGGTTAGCGCATCGTGGCGTCTTCTCTATTTCTGACCGTGTCACTGTCCGCCATGACCGCACCTCCACCCAACCGCCGCCGTCAGACCTCGCCTCCCGCCGTCGCCCTGGCCACCTCCGGGGCCAACCGTGGCCGGGAATGGAACCACGAGGGCCCGGCCTCCCTCCTCGTCGTCTCCACCGGGCCGGAGAGGCCCTCGAAGCCTCCCTCCTGCCCCACCGAACGCCGCCGTCGCCACCAACTGCAGACGACCGACTCCTTCCTTTCTGTCCGTCGTCGACCCCCGAGGTGAGCCTCTGCTCCTCCTACTCTCTGCTTCCTTGGCGCACACGCTCACGAGCACGCCCCAGTCGCGATCCCCCCGCAACCCCATCGCCACCGCAAGGCGCAGGTCACCGGCGGTAGTCGTTCTGTCTGACGGAATTTCAGATCAACTGAACTGCAAGTTCAGTTAGTCCCGCAATATCTCTTAAAACCCACGCCTGTCCCCTTCTGTCAACACCACACCACCACAGAGCATTGGCAGTGCACCGCACGCGCAGCCCGGAGGGCGCGGGTTCGACCCCCCCCCCCCCCGGCGCAATTTCTTTTCCCTGCGCTAGCCCAGCTGCTGGCCCCACCAGTCAGTGGCAGCCGTGGCCACGCCAGCCCACGCGCGCGCCGCGTGGACGCCAGCAGGGCTTGGCCCACGGGCAGTGGTTGCGGTTAGGTTCCAGTGCGGTAACAATTGTTGTTCCAGCACGTTTTTCCTTTTAAAAGCTAGTCCTTTAAATTGCAGATTAGTCCTCTATTTTAAATTGATAATAACTTTCAAAATATAACTCTAAATAACAAAAGTAAAATATATTTATTGTTCTAAATTAAATTGTCTATCCAACTATGCCATTTTTTTTCTGTTTTGGAATTCCAAAATGCAACTTAAATTTGAATTCAAATAATCCAATTGCAATTTGCTAAAATCAATAACTAATTCGTTATTAATCCAAATAATGCAAATAAAATATGTTTTCCATACCATTTTGAATAACCTTTTCCAATATAATTTTTGTTTCCTGTTTTGAATAATTAAAATTGCCTAAACAATTTAAACCTTGTTTAATTCAATTAAAATTGCCAAAATCATAACTTGCTCAAATTTAATTATTTCTAAACATGTAAAATATGTTTTCAAACCAGAAAAACATAACCTTTTCAAATATGAACTTGGTTTAATATTTTGAACAACTAAAATTCAATTAACATCCACACTTGAATTATTTCCAATTAAAACTTGATTAATCTTGTTTACTTAATAATTAAATCATTCTATTTCCTTTTGCAATATTTGAAACATGTAATCCACCTAAAATGTTTTGCTCTTTTAAAATATAACCTTTTCCATTTGTTTTGGGCAAGTTAACTTGATGAAAACAACCAATTGTTGTGCAACATCATTAAGTAACCAAAATTCCCAAAACCTAATAATAAATTCTTAACTTGTTAACTATCATTCCAATTGCATCTAATATTGTTACCTATTTGTTTCCATCATGCATGCATCATGCTAATTCACTTACACATGATGTTTAGTTGTAGAACAATTAATTCAACCATAAGGCATGGGCTTTCCATATGCAATCCAGTTTGCATATGGGTCCATTTAAATTGTGTTATCTTGTCAAGTAGTTTACTTTGATGCATCTATTAAATTGACATGCATCATCCCATGTTTGTGCACCTATGCCATGTATTGATTGCCCGTCTTCCTTCGTTGTTGTTTTTGCTTCTTCTCGATTAGACGACGACGTTGAGACGGACGATCTTTACGGTACTTCTTCACAGGATCTTAGCTCAGTACCAGGCTACTGAGTTTGCAGGCAAGTTATCACTCACATGAACCATCGAGTTCCTTTCCACACTTGTTTCAGATACTATCCTTTGTCTACTATTGCTAGCCCTATGTATCGTTGCTTGTTCTCCGAACCCATCACATGATACCCTGAACCAATGATATTGCCTCACCTCCATACCTACAACCATTGCTTGTGCCTGTTCTTATCTAGCATGCTTAGGGTTGCTTTTGCTCGAGCTCGTTGTCGGTTACTTCTCTTACTATTATTATTGTCCCGGGGGCTCGATGTTAATCAATCAATCATGTTAATGCTAATGGTAATAATAATAATTTGATGATAAGGCACCGGCAGGAGGCCCTAAGTGGTTTTGAGGCCTGCTAGTGTCGACCCTAATAGGAAAAGGGTCTTGTCTACTGATCCATGATGAGCACACTACCCGCATGTGGGAAGCGAGTATGGGCGCCCCCCTCAACTTGACCCGATTCACATCTCGTCCAAATCGCCTCATTTAATTCGGGTTTTCCATTTGCTGCATGCATGATCTTGCGAGCCCTTGGCGCCCGGGTGGAACTTTCGTAGTCGGCATATAGGGGGACACGTTCTTAGAGTGCTATGAGAGTCCATTTTCTTCTGGGCTCGATTAGCCGTGCGCCCAAGGTGCTTTGGGCTTGATGCGAAGAAGGGTTGGGTTGTGTTGAGTGCCCCGCTTGGTGGAGTGGCCGCTCCATCTGGCGGGATATTCATGCGTGTACGGCTAAATTGGTGCAACCCTGCAGGGATAATCTTCTCGAGAAGCCGTGTTTTCTGCGGTTATGGATTACTTGGTGAAAGTACTGGCTAACAAGTACTCAGGACAACTTAAACCTAATGATCAATCATGTTACACCCAATGGATAATAACTTGACTAGTAATAGGTTTATTCACACAATAACTTGATTCATCTTTAATACAACCGTGTGAGTTATCTTCGGATTGCTTCTTCGGATAAGGGGCGAGATCCAGGATGGGTTTGTTTGAAGTTATCTTTCAGTTGGTTACAATACTCGATCTTATCTTCTATCTGTTAGCCGGAACTTGTAGTTATCTCTGTAGTTGGTCATAGCAGCCCGCTGCAGCTTTTACATTACCTCTTCTTCCGTTGATCCCAAGCATCCGTGCTTGTGTTGACGGGTAATCTCTTTGGTGAAGTGTGAGTCTTGCTTGCCAGTACATCAAATGTACTGACCCCGTTGGGGCTGTGGTTTACGCAGACTACGACTACGACTACGATGATCACCAGGATGGCTACTTCGTGGAGTTCGACGAGACTGCAGACGAGTAGATAGCGGACCTGGGCAGGATCCGAAGACTACGTGGATGGGCTTCGTCTTCTTTATTTTCCCCGGCTTCTTAAGCCTTTTGGATTTGTCTGTACTCAGACACCGTTGTTTGCTTCCGCTGATGTAATGAATGCTATGTTGGGACAAGTGTCCTCTGAATGAGTGTATTTGCTATTCTCTGCCTTAGTGAAGGCTATTTTCAATATTATTTCATTCTTTTGTGTCTTAGAGACATTCTGTGGTATCATTTCGTTCCAACCTGTTGACGTACAGTGCGTGCTTGATATGAAGTACGTCGACAGCAGTGCTCGGGATTTCTAGCGGATAGTTTACATCGACGATGGAATAGCAGGGCTTGTGTTGTCGCGCATAAGCGCATGCCTACCAGGAAGCTGGGACGTGGGAGCAGGTATGCCCCATAATCCAAGCACCTGCTATCCAGTTCGGCCCGATGAGTATCCTCTAGAAATCAGGGTGCGACAAATGGTATCAGAGCCTGTCTGCCCGTAGGATCCCTTTTTACTGGTCGCAGTTGAGTCTAGAAACTATTTTGTAGCTATATAGGAAAAAATGAAACGTGAGAGTAGGAATTCTGTTCTTTTTCTTCTTTTCCCCACCCTCCCTCCCTTTTCTGGTAAGGAAGTGCAACGTTGAATTTTTTAACCCTTAGGATTTGACGTGTTTTGGGTTTTCCGTAGTACCTCAGGAATCTTGTTCTCGTTTTCCCGGTGTTGCTTCAATATCATGTTCTTCTAAAAAATTTCCTTTCGTCCGTTGAAATCTTGTTGTTGTTTTCTACTTCATTTCTTCTACCGGCGTCAAATCAACTTCCCAAATATCAAATCTATCTGTCCAGAGAGGTTGTTGTTGTTGTTGTTGTTGTTGTTTTCATTCCTCAAGCACCACATTCCAAATAGTCTATTCTCCATATGGATCAAGTTCTGTTTTAATCAAAGTTTTGTTTTAATCAAAGTTTTTCCGTTCATCTGCTAAACTCTATTCCAGCTAAAGTGTTGTTTCATAGCGGAGCATCGCATTCCTTTGTGTCAAAAATCATTTCCACAACATACAACCTAGTTGTTGTCCCACTAAGCAATCAAATCACCGTTCACTCTCCGGAATCTCAAATGTTGACTTCCAACATGAGTAAGGACAATCCAATTCTAATGGGAGGCCACATATTCCTCGTTTCTCTCATGCTTGGCAATTCTGACATTGATGTCATTCTTAGTATTGGATTGATGTCAATAACTCTGTTCCACCATTCTAGCCAGATAACCTATTCTCCAAATGAATCAAGTCCTATCCAGTTATACAACCTCGATACAAAACCTCTCCCTGTACATGAAAATGTTCCGGTGGTTTCCAAATTCCCTGACGTCTATCCAATGTGCACGATGTGTTTCACGTGTCATAGCTCAATAGGATCTTCCCAAGAAGTATCCGGATCTTTTCTTTTCTCAGTAGGAATCTCGGGGCGCGATTCCTTCAAGGGGGGCGTTTGTAACATCCCAAGTATGAAAACTCCCCTTAGAATGTTTGATTTCTTGTTTATTAAAGTATTGCATCATGTCATCATGTCTAATTATTGTTTGCATTTGTTTACTATTTGTTTTGCAACTGTTCTTAATTGTTTTCACAATGAAACTCAAACAATTTCAAATGCCTTGTTTTCATACTTGCTCTGTTACAACTTTTGAAATAAAAGTCACAAATAAAATCAACCAAATTGTTTTCTTTTATTCCATAATGCTCACTTATCAAATTAATGGTTTTATTCAATCAATTAAATCCAAATCAAATTTTCAATTCAAACCAAATGTTTTCAAACAGAACCAATTTGAAACTATAAAAATAATAACCAAAACATTCTTTTATTCTTTGTCCCAAATTAAATCATTTTGGGTCACCTTATTAAAGTGTTGGTTTTAATAATCCTTTTAATATTCAAAATCACTCAATTTTGGTTTATTTTCCAAACAGCACAAAAATGTAAACATTTTTGAAATCCAAACTTGTTAACTGTTTGAAATTAACATAATAAACCCACCCTAATTTTCTAGGATTTTTCCTAACAATAAAAGCTAACAATTCCTTCCAATTTCTTTTGCTACAAAAAAAAAAACAGAAAAATAAAAATAGGAAAACGAAAGAAAACGCGCAGCAGCTAACTAAGGCCAGCCTACCCTAGCCAAAACCCACCAAGCGAGCCCACTTTCCCTCCCCGTCGCTTTCTTCTTCCTCGTGGCTGTCGTCACGACAGTACGATCACAGTCTCCACCACCCGATCCTTCTCCCCCCCTCCGATGCTGCTCCGTACTGAGCACGGGATCCCATAAAACCCTAGCCTACCCCCTCCTGCCCTAATTCCTCTCCACCCCTCCTTCTTCCTAGCGCCGCCATCCTCTTTTTCCCCCTCTCTGTTGGTGCTTCTCTGTTCGTGTTCCTGTCACACCACGAAGAACCCGATCACCTAATGGCCGCCCGTGAGCCAACCGGGAGGTGGAGAAGGACCACCCTGTCACCTCTATCCTCCTCGACCACACGCACAAGCCAGAGGAGCGCCACGGTGCCCGCAAACTCCGTGGTTTCGGTTCGGCCGTCTGCGAATTTTCCCCGATTCCCGCGGCTGTGGACGACCTGAGGATCGAGCAAAATCATCATCAACTTCCCGGTGAGCCCCCCTTCTGTTTCCCATCGATTTTCAGCTGGTTAGCGCATCGTGGCGTCTTCTCTATTTCTGACCGTGTCACTGTCCGCCATGACCGCACCTCCACCCAACCGCCCCCGTCATACCTCGCCTCCCGCCGTCGCCCTGGCCACCTCCGGGGCCAACCGTGGCCGGGAATGGAACCACGAGGGCCCGGCCTCCCTCCTCGTCGCCTCCACCGGGCCGGAGAGGCCCTCGAAGCCTCCCTCCCGCGCCACCGAACGCCGCCGTCGCCACCAACTGCAGACGACCGACTCCTTCCTTTCTGTCCGTCGTCGACCCCCGAGGTGAGCCTCTGCTCCTCCTCCTCTCTGCTTCCTTGGCGCACACGCTCACGAGCATGCCCCAGTCGCGATCCCCCCGCAACCCCATCGCCACCGCAAGGCGCAGGTCACCGGCGGCAGTCGTTCTGTCTGACGGAAGTTCAGATCAACTGAACTGCAAGTTCAGTTAGTCCCGCAATATCTCTTAAAACCCACGCCTATCCCCTTCTGTCAACACCACACCACCACAGAGCAGTGGCAGTGCACCGCACGCGCAGCCCGGAGGGCGCGGGTTCGACCCCCCCGGCGCAATTTCTTTTCCCTGCGCTAGCCCATCTGCTGGCCCCACCAGTCAGTGGCAGCCGTGGCCACGCCAGCCCACGCGCGCGCCGCGTGGACGCCAGCAGGGCTTGGCCCACGGGCAGTGGCTGCGGTTAGGTTCCAGTGCGGTAACAATTGTTGTTCCAACACGTTTTTCCTTTTAAAAGCTAGTCCTTTAAATTGCAGATTAGTCCTCTATTTTAAATTGATAATAACTTTCAAAATATAACTCTAAATAACAAAAGTAAAATATATTTATTGTTCTAAATTAAATTGTCTATCCAACTATGCCATTTGTTTTCTGTTTTGGAATTCCAAAATACAACTTAAATTTGAATTCAAATAATCCAATTGCAATTTGCTAAAATCAATAACTAATTCGTTATTAATCCAAATAATGCAAATAAAATATGTTTTCCATACCATTTTGAATAACCTTTTCCAATATAATTTTTGTTTCCTGTTTTGAATAATTAAAATTGCCTAAACAATTTAAACCTTGTTTAATTCAATTAAAATTGCCAAAATCATAACTTGCTCAAATTTAATTATTTCTAAACATGTAAAATATGTTTTCAAACCAGAAAAACATAACCTTTTCAAATATGAACTTGGTTTAATATTTTGAACAACTAAAATTCAATTAACATCCACACTTGAATTATTTCCAATTAAAACTTGATTAATCTTGTTTACTTAATAATTAAATCATTCTATTTCCTTTTGCAATATTTGAAACATGTAATCCACCTAAAATGTTTTGCTCTTTTCAAATATAACCTTTTCCATTTGTTTTGGGCAAGTTAACTTGATGAAAACAACCAATTGTTGTGCAACATCATTAAGTAACCAAAATTCCCAAAACGTAATAATAAATTCTTAACTTGTTAACTATCATTCCAATTGCATCTAATATTGTTACCTATTTGTTTCCATCATGCATGCATCATGCTAATTCACTTACACATGATGTTTAGTTGTAGAACAATTAATTCAACCATAAGGCATGGGCTTTCCATATGCAATCCAGTTTGCATATGGGTCCATTTAAATTGTGTTATCTTGTCAAGTAGTTTACTTTGATGCATCTATTAAATTGACATGCATCATCCCATGTTTGTGCACCTATGCCATGTATTGATTGCCCGTCTTCCTTCGTTGTTGTTTTTGCTTCTTCTTGATTAGACGACGACGTTGAGACAGACGATCTTTACGGTACTTCTTCACAGGATCTTAGCTCAGTACCAGGCTACTGAGTTTGCAGGAAAGTTATCACTCACATGAACCATCGAGTTCCTTTCCACACTTGTTTCAGATACTATCCTTTGTCTACTATTGATAGCCCTATGTATCGTTGCTTGTTCTCCGAACCCATCACATGATACCCTGAACCAATGATATTGCCTCACCTCCATACCTACAGCCATTGCTTGTGCCTGTTCTTATCTAGCATGCTTAGGGTTTCTTTTGCTCGAGCTCGTTGTCGGTTACTTATCTTACTATTATTATTGTTCCGGGGGCTCGATGTTAATCAATCAATCCTGTTAATGCTAATGGTAATAATAATAATTTGATGATAAGGCACCGGCAGGAGGCCCTAAGTGGTTTTGAGGCCTGCTAGTGTCGATCCTAATAGGAAAAGGGTCTTGTCTACTGATCCATGATGAGCGCACTACCCGCATGTGGGAAGCGAGTATGGGCGCCCCCCTCAACTTGACCCGATTCGCATCTCGCCCAAATCGCCTCATTTAGTTCGGGTTTTCCATTTGCTGCATGCATGATCTTGTGAGCCCTTAGCGCCCGGGTGGAACTTTCGTAGTCGGCATATAGGGGGACACGTTCTTAGAGTGCTATGAGGGTCCATTTTCTTCTGGGCTCGATTAGCCGTGCGCCCAAGGTGCTTTGGGCTTGATGCGAAGAAAGGTTGGGTTGTGTTGAGTGCCCCGCTTGGTGGAGTGGCCGCTCCATCTGGCGGGATATTCATGCGTGTACGGCTAAATTGGTGCAACCCTGCAGGGATAATCTTCTCGAGAAGCCGTGTTTTCCGCGGTTATGGATTACTTGGTGAAAGTACTGGCTAACAAGTACTCAGGACAACTTAAACCTAATGATCAATCATGTTACACCCAATGAATAATAACTTGACTAGTAATAGGTTTATTCACACAATAACTTGATTCATCTTTAATACAACCGTGTGAGTTATCTTCGGATTGCTTCTTCAGATAAGGGGCGAGATCCAGGATGGGTTTGTTTGAAGTTATCTTTCAGTTGGTTACAATACTCGATCTTATCTTCTATCTGTTAGCCGGAACTTGTAGTTATCTCTGTAGTTGGTCATAGCAGCCCGCTGCAGCTTTTACATTACCTCTTCTTCCGTTGATCCCAAGCATCCGTGCTTGTGTTGACGGGTAATCTCTTTGGTGAAGTGTGAGTCTTGCTTGCCAGTACATCAAATGTACTGACCCCGTTGGGGCTGTGGTTTACGCAGACTACGACTACGACTACGATGATCACCAGGATGGCTACTTCGTGGAGTTCGACGAGACTGCAGACGAGTAGATAGCGGACCCGGGCAGGATCCGAAGACTACGTGGATGGGCTTCGTCTTCTTTATTTTCCCCGGCTTCTTAAGCCTTTTGGATTTGTCTGTACTCAGACACCGTTGTTTGCTTCCGCTGATGTAATGAATGCTATGTTGGGACAAGTGTCATCTGAATGAGTGTATTTGCTATTCTCTGCCTTAGTGAAGGCTATTTGCAATATTATTTCATTCTTTTGTGTCTTAGAGACATTCTGTGGTATCATTTCGTTCCAACCTGTTGACGTACAGTGCGTGCTTGATATGAAGTACGTCGACAGCAGTGCTCGGGATTTCTAGCGGATAGTTTACATCGACGATGGAATAGCAGGGCTTGTGTTGTCGCGCATAAGCGCAGGCCTACCAGGAAGCTGGGACGTGGGAGCAGGTATGCCCCATAATCCAAGCACCTGCTATCCAGTTCGGCCCGATGAGTATCCTCTAGAAATCAGGGTGCGGTGACTAGGGAGTTGTAGTCGGGATCCTTGAGCCCAGCAAGGATGTAGGAGCCCATGTCCTCGTCGTCGAGGTACTTGCCGGCCGAGATCAGCTCGTTCTCCAGCGTCTTCATCATGGCAACATATTCGGCCATGGATTTGGTGCCCTTCTCTGCATTTGCGAGGGCAATTCTGGTGTTGGTGGTGTGTGCACGCGATCTCGCCGCGTACATCGCCTTCAGCGTGCCGTAAAGTTCGGCCGCCGTGGTGGCACTCACAGCATGCGGGAGCACCTCTCTCTGTAGAGAGGAGACGAGGAAGCTCAGGAGCTGTTGGTCCTTTGCTACCCACGCGCTGTAGTCTGGATTAACTTCCTTGGTGGTGGTGTCGCCGTGCTTGACGACGATCTCCCTGGGCGGCGCCTTGGCCTTCCCGTTGATGAAGTCTTCGAGCATAGCCCCGCGAATGGCAGGCAAGATCTGTGCTTGCCACATCACAAAGTTTCCTTTGCCAAGCCGCTCGGTGATGGGGTTGCCGAAGAGGGATCCTCCCGACGACGTGGATGAGGAGGACGCCATGGATGGCTACGAGATTGAATCTGCTAGATTGGTTTTTTTTCTTGGCTAGATGTGTTTCGGAGGGATAGGCTCTGATACCATGTGAAATTCTGTGTATGGGTGGAAGGTGTCGTACCCGTTGGGGCGCACCGCTACGTGTTTATATGGAGGTTTAACCAACAACCTCAAAAGGATTTACATGTTTGTTACAACCGAACACAAAGATGTCTCTATCCTTATACAACGGATGAGCATCAACAATATATACCTTGCGGTACAAGCTATCTCTAACAAGCACATCAACAACTATATATGTATACCTGTATTAGTGAGCAATTTCATTCCACCACCGCATTTGCAAAGAAGACAATAATGATATTTTCCATCCATTGGTGAGAGAATAATCAACCTGTAGCAACGCACGTGCATTTTTGCTACTATATAAAAAGTGTTCAGGTGGGTGATAGTTGGTACGTCTATACTTACCTTGCACTTATTTTCAGTTTCTATTGATTTTTGGTTAAAAAATTCATCAGGGGCAAAAGAGTCTTTTTACATCCCCATTTATGTTTAGAATGCACTATAGGGCCATGTTAGGAAGAAAATGAAGTTAATTTGTCAAATAGGAAAGAATTTTTTTTATTAGGGCCAAATAGGGAACAAGATTTTAAGTAAGAGCCAAATAAGGAATTCTCTCTAGTGAGTACTCTCGACTAGGTCTGAAGCTCCCTGCACATCTTTGAGTACTGCCCAACACCCACTAATGGTTGTAAATACTGACCGACCAAAATTAGTTCTTTCCATGACATGATCATAACTAAGGATCCCTTTGAGAGATACCGAATGCTGCTATTGGGTTAGTTAGTGTCTATGTTCTGTCTGATTGGCAGAAAGACACGTGGTTCTGAGATGAACTACCAGCACCTTTCAAATGTTGCCTTCAAAATTACTACCACTAGTTTGCAACCTGCTGTTCGCCGGCGCCCGTCCTTGTCGCTCGCGTCCATGGGCGCCTAAAGCGACGGCACCGCAGGTGCGGCGCTTCGGCAGTGGCACCGTGCTGCTGCCATGCATAAGCCGTGCTCAGCTGCTTCACGCTGGCGCTCGTAGAGGCCCCTTAGGTTACGTGGCCGGCCGGCGGTGGGTCAGGTCGGATATATCACGCGCGCTCTGTAGAAGACGAACCACGTCGACGATCCGCTGGACGATGCGGTAAGGGCTCGGTCGGGACCAGTGCAACGGCACCGAGCGGCGAGCAAGGAGTGCCGGGGCCAGCTTGGCCGGGCTGCCGCCTCGGGAAAGGGGGTGAGCGTGACGGAGAACATGAGACACCGGGATCAGAGATGATCCCGGTGTCTCATGTTCAACTTGAATTCCACGTTAAACCTATTTTTGTGTGGATCGGAACCTGATCCTAGTGGTATAAAAATTCAGGTCCGGTTTAGCGGGTCACTGGGCCGCACCGGACCCATAGTGCCTCCCAAATGAATACGAGTTTCAACTTGAAATTCACACGTGTTTACACACCATTAAACCCCAACATACTAGTACTTTTAAGAGAATCTTTGAACAATGGTTTTCACGTGGCTTTCACCCATTTCCACCACTATGACCGTGGTTTCTTGGTCACGGCCAGCTAAAACGAAAATTCCATTGATTAAAGAGCATTTCCACATGGTACAACCTCCTCAGGGAATGGAATATTTTCATGAGGCTGATCTGGTTTCCTCCTGAGTGGTTTCCTCTTGTTCACCGTGAATTAACACGTGGAGGAGGATAGGGAGAAAACTGGAACCATATTTCTTGAATCCCTGTACGTCAAAGCCCACCGAAATACCGTACATGACGAAAATAGCACATCTGCGTAATAGGTGACAGAATCGTGTTAGCCAGGGCAGTAGCGGGATTTCACACAAGTATCTATTAGAAAAATGCTTGAATTCTTCAGCATGTGGTTGTTTCTTACTAGTATTTGAAAGGTACCCTAGTAGAAAATCAAAGCAAGAGTTTGCTAATTGATTTAGATGGATCTTTCGTGGCTGAGACACAAAAAAAAAAAATAGCTGACTTCAATATATTGCATATATAGTCATTGACATGTCAATGATTCAAGAATGCATGCCGCAATTTCTGTGGCATTATGCGATGTGGACTATGCTTTGAGTGTAAGTATGCAAGTATTTAGTTTGGGCAGATTTTTTTTTAAAGACTGAGTATCAAAAAAAAAAAGTAGACACACATGTTATGTTCTACAACTAATTGTTTCTTCAAACTACTAAAAATTCCGAAACACATAATAATATGAAGTACTTTTTTACTTTTTTGATTGATATGCAATGTATATGACTTATCGCCTCACACTTTCAAATTTGGTGGAGATTTGATTAAAATTTTCAGGGAGTTAATTAGTTCTTAACCTCGTGGGACAAGCTAGGTACAGTTTAGGAAGCAACAAACCAAAGATAAGTATATAAACATAGTATTTGAGCTCCTTGCAGATAAGAAGGATAAAAATTAATCAATTGAGCTACTAAATTAGTTACCAAACATCATGGGTTATGAATTCAAAGCGAGATATACTCCCTCCGATCCATATTAATAGGTGCTAAAGTGGATGTATTTAGACATGTTTTATTGCTAGATACATCCACTTCAGCACCTATTAATATGGATCGGAGGGAGTATGTTGATTACGAACCTGGTAATGCATCTCTCTTTGGCAAACATAGCGATGATTATACCTGCGAACATAACCCGTGCGAGTGCGATTACAAAGCTTAGTACGAAATAATACTCCGAGCTGTAAGCTCAAATTGCAATTATTTATGGAGATTGTCTGAATACCTTAGTTTACGGTTAAAGAAAACATGCAGCTTATATGACAGAAAACATAATTGAAGGTACAGAGACTGACTCACCGAATTGAATCCTGATTATCCAGTCCGGGGAGAAGCCCCGTCGCCGGACGTCCGCGGCCATGACGCTGAGCTTATAGAAGGCGTAGGACATGGCGACGTCCATGCACGTGGATGGACTAAGTTTCCACAGCTGGTACAGCCCCATGCACGTCATGATTGCGCCAAAGGGCATGCCGATTTGGAACTCCTGGATGTCGAACACGTTCGCGAGGGTCGTCACGTCGTGGAGGAGTTCCCGGAGTGGGCGGAGAATGCCAACGACGGCGCCGGTCACGGCGGCCTTTGCCTCCTTGGACTCGAGCCGGAACCGCTCGCTGATGGCGGCCCGGCTGAAGTCCATGGTTTCGAACTCGTCGAGATCCTTTTTAGTAAGCCTCGTGGGATACACTATGCTATTGTCGTCCGCGCCATCGTCGAGGACCGTGGTGGCTGTGACATCGACGGCCGTCACCTGAGGGACCAAGGCGGAGACCTCGTGGGGCTCCTCGACGGTCGGCACGCGCGGAACCAAGCCGGCGTCGGCTTGATCGTGCATACCCTCCCTGAGGCCGGTGGTTGCAGCAAGCTCGAAGGGATCCTCGGCGGGCAACGCGTGCAGAGCTAAGCCGGCATCGGCGTCCGCGTCGGCGCTGAGTTCTGTGGTGGCCGCGATATCGCAGGGGTCCTCCTCGACGGCCGGATCGCACGGAGAAAAGCCGAAGCCGGCGTCGTCGCCCGTGCTCTCGTGGTCAGAAGCGCCGCGGTGCGCGCGTGGGCGCAGCACCGACAGCGACACGGATAGGGAACGCGGTGCCGTTCGTGCGGCCGGCGGGATATGCACGAAGGAGGGCGCCGGACGCCGCCCCGGTGCCGTGGCCGTGGGAACCCGCAGGGCTGCCACGAGAGACGAGTGCTGTGCGCACGCAGCCGGCGACGCCATCGTACGTGTCGACCGGCTCGATCTGACGGAGCTTAATTTTTTGGGATCGTGTTGGTCGCGCCAGGACTCGTGTATATATGGATTATTATCGTGAGAAGAGACTTATTGGCCATGCCGATTTCCGTTCCGAGTTCTATGTATCCTCGTCGCTCACGGCTGTTCCGATCTGTCCCCAGAATCGTCTTGTAATTTGATCCGAATTCATACTTAATTTGATTTTCCTGCTACTAGTCTACTATGCACATACAAACTTACGTGTATTATTTGGTTTCTTTCAACACGTCAACCGAATAGATCTCAAACTTTGGTCTAAACCCCTAATCCTCGCGATCAAAACTTGCTATCCGAGTTCTATGCACTCTCTTTTTTCTCAAACACATCTAACGTTATTCATACTCATAATAAATTTTGTTTTCTTTGTTTGTGAAACGGAGGCAAAAGTTTTGCCTCGATCTATTAATTAAGAAGAGAATTGTCCGGTTAAAAAATTTATTGGTAGACTGTTTTGCAACAATTATCCAAGAAATTATGAAGGCAGCCCTGTAACTAAGAATTACACTCTTGGCGATATCTTTTTTGTGATATCAATCTTTGCAAGACAAAATAATAAAAAAAATGTGGTCAACGGGGGAATGATCCCTCCCTTGGTTTTACGTTGTTAGGTAGATGAGACTCCCGGTTTATTCGAATGCACGCAGCCGAAGCTGGGACTCGGACCCGGACGGCTTAGCGCGCACTCGCAGCCTCTAGCCACTGAGCTAAGGGCATCTCCAGTCGTTGCGCTCCCCAGGGCACAAAACACCGCCGTTTTGGGGCCGCGGCGCCAAACGGCGCTAATCTGGAATCTGGGGGGGGGGGGGCAGGGTTCCCAGCCGCCCCCCAGCCCAACAATCGGCCCAAAATAAATCGAGAATAAAAATCGACGCACTTTATTGATTCGACGCAATTTTTCATAGAAATTTAAACTAAAACATTGCGAAAAACTTAAAAACTACGGTGGCCACTACTCTAGGCATCGTCGTCTTCATCGTCGTCCTCCTCGCGGTCGTCATAGGCCGGCCGGTTGGAGGGGCCAGCTTCACGGTCGTCCTTCGCCACAATGGCGAACTATCGCCGCTCCGCTCGGCCTTGCATCCGCAACCGGTGCAGCTGAGCCTGCTCGGAGGGCTGGCGGTTGCGCCCCTCGCTCTGCAGCGCCACCTGCCGCTGGTCGCCCTCGTACTACGCGATGAGCGCCTGCTGCTCGGCTGACGCCGCGTTTGAGGTCAGCTGCCGGTAGGCCTCGCGCTCCGCCTCGTCTGAAAGATCATGATCCCTCTAATGATTTTGGTGTTGATAACAACGCGGATATCAACTATCTAACAATGTTGTTTTAGTCTGTGCAGCTGATCTCTCAGATGATTATTGATATACTCTTGTAAAAAGACCAAAGAGGAGTTCTACATTCTTGAAATATTGCCACCGGATTTTTCAGTGACCACACCGGAAATTCCGGTGATTATGGGGCGGAATATATGGCCCTGGCACCGGAATATTCCGGCCTTTCTGTCATCTTCAAAACGATCAAGTTATTCTCCCACTGCCCGCGCACAGAAGCTGGGGCGGAAATTTCCCCCGGATATTTCTAGTGCAAATATCCGGCCCTCTTGTACTTAGCAGAAAATGGAGTCTTCTTAGATGCCCGCGCACAGAGATGGGGGCGGAAATATTGTCCGAAAATTTCCGGGCCCGCAATATTCAAACATCCGCCCCCGGATTATTCAAACATCCTGCCCCTGGTCCTTAGCAGTTTTTCATCATGGGCTGGTTCCCGCGCGCAGAGATGGGGGCGAAATGTTGGGGCGGAAATTTCCGCCCCCGGATATTTCAAATATCCGCCCCCCGGACTATTCAAAATTCCGGCCAGGGCAGACCGGAAATTTCCGGTGCTAACACCGGAATATTTCGGTCCTGACAGACTGCAACGGTCAGAAATTGGAAGAGCCTATAAATAGCTGTCTTCTTCCTCTAGATAGGTAGCTCGTCCATTCCTCTCTCTCCTCCATTGTTGTAGATGTCAAAACGCCCGGATCTCCCTCCTCCTCCAACCAAACGCGATCCGGCCGTCGAGGAGGACCCCTGCGACATCGACGGCCGTCACCTGAGGGACCAAGGCGGAGACCTCGTGGGGCTCCTCGACGGTCGGCACGCGCGGAACCAAGCCGGCGTCGGCTTGATCGTGCATACCCTCCCTGAGGCCGGTGGTTGCAGCAAGCTCGAAGGGATCCTCGACGGGCAACGCGTGCAGAGCTAAGCCGGCATCGGCGTCCGCGTCGGCGCTGAGTTCTGTGGTGGCCGCGATATCGCAGGGGTCCTCCTCGACGGCCGGATCGCACGGAGAAAAGCCGAAGCCGGCGTCGTCGCCCGTGCTCTCGTGGTCAGAAGCGCCGCGGCGCGCGCGTGGGCGCAGCACCGACAGCGACACGGATAGGGAACGCGGTGCCGTTCGTGCGGCCGGCGGGATATGCACGAAGGAGGGCGCCGGACGCCGCCCCGGTGCCGTGGCCGTGGGAACCCGCAGGGCTGCCACGAGAGACGAGTGCTGTGCGCACGCAGCCGGCGACGCCATCGTACGTGTCGACCGGCTCGATCTGACGGAGCTTAATTTTTTGGGATCGTGTTGGTCGCGCCAGGACTCGTGTATATATGGATTATTATCGTGAGAAGAGACTTATTGGCCATGCCGATTTCCGTTCCGAGTTCTATGTATCCTCGTCGCTCACGGCTGTTCCGATCTGTCCCCAGAATCGTCTTGTAATTTGATCCGAATTCATACTTAATTTGATTTTCCTGCTACTAGTCTACTATGCACATACAAACTTACGTGTATTATTTGGTTTCTTTCAACACGTCAACCGAATAGATCTCAAACTTTGGTCTAAACCCCTAATCCTCGCGATCAAAACTTGCTATCCGAGTTCTATGCACTCTCTTTTTTCTCAAACACATCTAACGTTATTCATACTCATAATAAATTTTGTTTTCTTTGTTTGTGAAACGGAGGCAAAAGTTTTGCCTCGATCTATTAATTAAGAAGAGAATTGTCCGGTTAAAAAATTTATTGGTAGACTGTTTTGCAACAATTATCCAAGAAATTATGAAGGCAGCCCTGTAACTAAGAATTACACTCTTGGCGATATCTTTTTTGTGATATCAATCTTTGCAAGACAAAATAATAAAAAAAATGTGGTCAACGGGGGGAATGATCCCTCCCTTGGTTTTACGTTGTTAGGTAGATGAGACTCCCGGTTTATTCGAATGCACGCAGCCGAAGCTGGGACTCGGACCCGGGCGGCTTAGCGCGCACTCGCAGCCTCTAGCCACTGAGCTAAGGGCATCTCCAGTCGTTGCGCCCCCCAGGGCACAAAACACCGCCGTTTTGGGGCCGCGGCGCCAAACAGCGCTAATCTGGAATCTGGGGGGGGGGGGCAGGGTTCCCAGCCGCCCCCCAGCCCAACAATCGGCCCAAAATAAATCGAGAATAAAAATCGACGCACTTTATTGATTCGACGCAATTTTTCATAGAAATTTAAACTAAAACATTGCGAAAAACTTAAAAACTACGGTGGCCACTACTCTAGGCGTCGTCGTCTTCATCGTCGTCCTCCTCGCGGTCGTCGTAGGCCGGCCGGTTGGAGGGGCCAGCTTCACGGTCGTCCTTCGCCACAATGGCGAACTATCGCCGCTCCGCTCGGCCTTGCATCCGCAACCGGTGCAGCTGAGCCTGCTCGGAGGGCTGGCGGTTGCGCCCCTCGCTCTTCAGCGCCACCTGCCGCTGGTCGTCCTCGTACTACGCGATGAGCGCCTGCTGCTCGGCTGACGCCGCGTTTGAGGTCAGCTGCCGGTAGGCCTCGCGCTCCGCCTCGTCTGAAAGATCATGATCCCTCTAATGATTTTGGTGTTGATAACAACGCGGATATCAACTATCTAACAATGTTGTTTTAGTCTGTGCAGCTGATCTCTCAGATGATTATTGATATACTCTTGTAAAAAGACCAAAGAGGAGTTCTACATTCTTGAAATATTGCCACCGGATTTTTCAGTGACCACACCGGAAATTCCGGTGATTATGGGGCGGAATATATGGCCCTGGCACCGGAATATTCCGGCCTTTCTGTCATCTTCAAAACGATCAAGTTATTCTCCCACTGCCCGCGCACAGAAGCTGGGGCGGAAATTTCCCCCGGATATTTCTGGTGCAAATATCCGGCCCTCTGGTACTTAGCAGAAAATGGAGTCTTCTCAGATGCCCGCGCACAGAGATGGGGGCGGAAATATTGTCCGAAAATTTCCGGGCCCGCAATATTCAAACATCCGCCCCCGGATTATTCAAACATCCTGCCCCTGGTCCTTAGCAGTTTTTCATCATGGGCTGGTTCCCGCGCGCAGAGATGGGGGCGAAATGTTGGGGCGGAAATTTCCGCCCCCGGATATTTCAAATATCCGCCCCCCGGACTATTCAAAATTCCGGCCAGGGCAGACCGGAAATTTCCGGTGCTAACACCGGAATATTCCGGTCCTGACAGACTGCAACAGTCAGAAATTGGAAGAGCCTATAAATAGCTGTCTTCTTCCTCTAGATAGGTAGCTCGTCCATTCCTCTCTCTCCTCCATTGTTGTAGATGTCAAAACGCCCGGATCTCCCTCCTCCTCCAACCAAACGCGATCCGGCCGTCGAGGAGGACCCCTGCGACATCGACGGCCGTCACCTGAGGGACCAAGGCGGAGACCTCGTGGGGCTCCTCGACGGTCGGCACGCGCGGAACCAAGCCGGCGTCGGCTTGATCGTGCATACCCTCCCTGAGGCCGGTGGTTGCAGCAAGCTCGAAGGGATCCTCGGCGGGCAACGCGTGCAGAGCTAAGCCGGCATCGGCGTCCGCGTGGGCGCTGAGTTCTGTGGTGGCCGCGATATCGCAGGGGTCCTCCTCGACGGCCGGATCGCACGGAGAAAAGCCGAAGCCGGCGTCGTCGCCCGTGCTCTCGTGGTCAGAAGCGCCGCGGTGCGCGCGTGGGCGCAGCACCGACAGCGACACGGATAGGGAACGCGGTGCCGTTCGTGCGGCCGGCGGATATTTCAAATATCCGCCCCCCGGACTATTCAAAATTCCGGCCAGGGCAGACCGGAAATTTCCTGTGCTAACACCGGAATATTTCGGTCCTGACAGACTGCAACGGTCAGAAATTGGAAGAGCCTATAAATAGCTGTCTTCTTCCTCTAGATAGGTAGCTCGTCCATTCCTCTCTCTCCTCCATTGTTGTAGATGTCAAAACGCCCCGATCTCCCTCCTCCTCCAACCAAACTCGATGCCCTTCAAGAATCTCATGGAGGAGGACTAGATCTACCTTTGCACCAAGCCAAAACGTGTGTTCCCACACCACAACTCTTGGGATCTTGTAATCTCTTGGTTGCCTTGTCATCCAAGGGAAACCCTAGTGCTTCTAGCTTCCACCTTGTAGCAAGAAGCTTCGATTGTTGAGAGCCTCCATCTCACTTGTGGAGTAGCCTCAACCCCTTGTAAAGGTTTGGTCAACGCCTTCAAGTCGACCTCATAGTGGAAACGAGAATCTCCCTCACCGGAGAAGCTCACGGAGAATAAGGGGTGCACATCCGTGCTATTGAGGAGCGCCTAGGTTGCTCCCCACCTCTCCAATGTAGACGTACTTCTTTCAAGAAGGAACCACGGGAAACATATCCTTGTCTCTGTTTTTTTTACTTGTGGTTATCTTGTGCCTTGCTTTACTTCCGTTGCTACTCGTTGCTTGTCACATAGGGTGTTCACTTAGTTGCACATTTAGATAACCAAGATTTTACTTTCCCAAAGCCCCCACTAAAAGTGAAAAAGAATTAAAATTTGTAGGTCACCTATTCACCCCCCCCCCCCTCTAGTTGACCTTAGTGTACTTTCAATTGGTATCAGAGCCTTGGCTCTTTTATCGGGCTTAACCGCCTAAGAGTATCATGGTCAATGAAGATGATCCCGAATCTTCTAAGGAGGAGATCTCCAAAATGGCCGACACTATAGCTAACCTAGAGTCATGTGTTTGTACTATTCAAACCCAATTGTCCAAGGTTATCTCTAGTGTAGGCTCGAAGGTTTCCTCCATCAAGAAGATGTTGGAGAACATGATGGGTAAACCTAAGGGGCCTTCGCACTCTCCCCACATCTCCGATGAGGATAGTTCGGATGAGGAAACGACTCCGGACAACTCCGAACTCGAAGAGAACATTGCCAAAGCTAAGGCTAAAGCCGCACAAAAGGCTAAAGCCAAAGCAAAGGAGAGTGACGGTGGTTCCAAGTATCAAACGGCTAATGGTTCGGGGTCCAATTCAAAAGTTCCACCACCGCAAACCTATGATTCTATCCACCCAATCGTTTCCATGCCACACATCCTTAATGTTGGAATTCCACCCATCCTTAACACTAACGAATTCTCCTCTTGGAAGTTTGAGATGGAATCTCACATTTCAGGATCGTGTACCGCACTATAGAGAAGCGTGATTCATGGATTTCATCCTCATGACCCAAGCAACTTAACTCCGAGGGAGGATGTGGAATCTCAACTCAACAAGACTGCACTTGTCATCATCCAAAAGGCTCTCCCAAGGGAGTACTTCACTCACATTCGTAGTTGCAAGACCGCCAAAGAAGCTTGGGACAAACTTGACACCTTATTTCAAGGAAATGCTAACATCCAATCTTCCAAGTACGACGTGGCCATTGAAAACTCCGAGAACTTCGTCATGCATGAGGATGAGACTCCCGAAGAGCTATATAGAAGAGTTGTCACTCTTGCCAACCAATTGAGAGACTTTGGAAAAGAAGAAATCTCTGATGAGTGGATCAAGAGGAAATTTGTCAAAGCTATTACACCCTTTGAGAAGAATCTCTCCACTAGCATCCGGACAAGAGCGGACTACAATACCCTCAAATCTATTGGTGTTCTAAGTGAGTTCATTGCTATCTCTCTCTCACACAAGAGCGCGGACGATGCTCTAACTCGCTCTCGAGGAATAGGAAGGTCACCCAATCTCGCTTTGAAGTCAAAGGCTACGGCTCGAATCGATAAAAGTGAAGAAGATGATGATGATGAAGACTATGAGGACACTTACACTGGAGCTCACAAGTGCATTGCTCTCGCTATGCATGGATATTGGAAGAGATGAGAAGCTCACAAGGCCGGCTCTCCAAGACCTCCACGAAACAAGAACTACAAGAAGAAGGGGGAGCGACCAAGGACATGCTACAACTGTGGTTGCGTAAACCATTTCGTGAAGGAGTGCCCCTTTGAGCCAAGAGAAGAAAACGAAGGCCAGCTTGTTCGCAAAAACAAGGCCAAGCCTCCTCAAAACAAGAACTTCGCTTGGCGGGTGCCAAGGGCCCTCTATGTTCAAGAAGGGGCGGTTCTAGAGACTTACATCTCCGGAGATGAAGGAGAAGATGAAGTAGTAGGAGTTGCTCACAACGCCATGGCTACCACATCATCTCCTTCGATCTCTCTATTTGAATTCCCCAATGAGAGTGTGGCTACCCGACCTACATGTCTTATGGAAAAAGCCACTTCGGTATGCTCTCATAACTCCAAGACCATTATCACTAACCCTCCTTCATTATTGGATTGTGTTGAAAATGTTTGCGAGGAGGATGGTGAGTCTAATGAGTTAGACATTTGGCTATCTATCCTTAAAGGTGAGACTAAGGAAAAGGTGAATGCCCTTTTGAGGCAACTTGATGAAGCTAACTCTCTTTTAGATGAAAAGGAGGAGATCATCGTGAACTTGGAAAGCCATGAAGGTCACACTTGCAATGAACAAGAGCTTGAAAAAGCGCTTGAGAATGAGCGTTCCATTCGTGCCTCACTTGAGGAGAAATTATCTTGTCTTGAAGAAAACTTTGCCATAAGTGTCTCTAAGCTTAGGAAGGAAAATGCACAATATCTTGCTATCATTAAAACTCTTGAACATGAAGAGTTGAAGCTAGGAATTTCTCACGAGGAACTTGGCACTCGTCATGAAAAACTCGAAAAGGAGTTCATGTCTCTTAAGGAAATTCATGACAAGTTAACCAAATCTCGTGACAATCTTCTAGCTCAACTATCAAACAAGCAAGTTGTGTCCACTTCATCTCCTAGCTTAAATGTCTTGCCTAGCAATGCTTGTAGTGTGACTAATCTTGTAGGAAGTGAGAAGAATCCCCATGAGAATGCTTCTCAACGAGTCAACAATGGAAAGGAGGGACTTGGCTATGTAGCCAAGTCAAAGAAGAAGTACAAGAAGAAGAACAAGAAGAAAGTCACCTCCCCCTCACAAGAAGTAAGATTTGTTAAAGAGGGAGAGGTGACCAAAGGGAAGGAGACCAACACCATTGTGGGTGGTGAGACCTCTTGGGGGAGCACCACTCATAATGACTTTGCCGGGAAATACAACCCATCTTATGTTCTTATGAAATCTAGAGATGGTCATGTATATGCTAAATATGTTGGTACTTCTTATGGTTATGATTATCATTGGAGTATTTGGGTTTCTAAGACCCTTGTCGCTAACATGAGAGGACCCATTCAAAGATGGGTACCTAAATCAAGAAACTAATCTATTGTAGGGAAGTGCTTACGGTTCGAGCAAATGGACGGTGGATAGTGGTGCATCCCAATATATGACCGGAAGCAATGACGCAATGAGTGATCTTAATCCTCCATTACCTCATCTCAATTGATTTACTATTGGTGATAACTCCGAACTAAAGGTATTGGGACGAGGCATGGTAGCAATCTCAAATGACTTGTCAATTGAGAATGTTCTTCTTGTTGAGTCCCTTGGCTATAATCTCATCTCGGTTCTTCAACTTGATAAAAGTGGTTTTACCTCTTTCTTTAATAAGGAGAATGTGATTGTCACTTGGGAAACGACTCTTAAAGTAGCCTTTGTTGGGCATGTCGAGAACGGCATGTATGCAGTGGACTTCTCTAAAGGAGACACGTGTGCCGCGACATGTCTAATGGCTAAAGTTGATGTGGGTTGGCTATGGAATCGCCGGTTAGCCCACACCAATATGAGGACGTTGCATGACCTTCAAAGTGGCAATCACGTTCTAGGACTAACAAATGCTAAGTTTGCCAAAGATCGTGTGTGTAGCTCTTGCGTTCTTGGAAAGCAACATGGAGAAGCACACCCGACCAAGACAAACATCACCACCTCAAGGATCCTCGAGCTCATTCACTTGGACCTATTTGGTCCCCTATCATATGATAGTCTTGGAGGCAAAAAGTATTGCTTGGTGATTGTGGATGACTATTCACGATATTGTTGGGTGTATTTCTTCAAGAGGAAGAGTGAGACTCAAAAGAGGGTCATCGAGTTCATCACTTTGGTGGAGCGCCAACATAATACGAGTATCATGGCTATCCAAAGTGATAACGGCTCTGAGTTCAAGAACTACACCATGGAGGGTTTTCTTAGCGAGGAAGGAATTGCTCATCAATACTCTACTCCCTACACCCCTCAACAAAATGGTGTGGCGGAGAGAAAGAATCATACTCTTATGGATGCGGCTCGAACCATGATTGCGGAGTTCTCTTCTCCTTATAATTTTTGGGCCGAGGCCGTCTCCACTGCTTGCCACGCTAGCAACCGATTGTATCTCCGCAAGATCTTGAACAAGACCCCTTATGAGATTCTCACGGGCAAGAAGCCGGATATTTCATACTTCAAGGTCTTTGGATGCAAGTGCTTCATTCTCAAGAGAGGTAAACGCTTGTCAAAGTTCGAGACTAAATCTTATGAGGGTATCTTTGTTGGTTATGCCACAAACGCTCACGCCTATAGAGTCTACAACAAGTCCACCGGACAAGTTGAAGAAGCTATAGACGTGGTGTTTGATGAGGATAATGGGTCCCAAGGGGGCCGTATAGATCATGGTATTGTAGGAGATGCAATTCCTCCCATCGTCATAAGAAGAATGGGGATTGGTGAAATAATCTCCATTCAGGGACACCGGATAAAGGAGGGAGAAGGACTATGCTCCACTCAAGTGGAGCCATTGACTACATCCATTGATAACCAAGCTACCCAACAAGATGCACCAAGCCCTCATGCTTCACCTCAAGGCCAAGGTAACGATCAAGATCACTCGATCAATCAAGGCCAAGCTAACAATCAAGGCCAAGCTCATGATGAAGGCCAAGCACACAATGAAGAACAAGATACACATGGTGATGATACAACTCGACACATAAGGGATCCACCTCCCGTTGATGATCAAGATCAAGGTGGACAAGTCTCCGATGATGAAGGTGATGATCAAGTGCTATCCAAGGAAACTTTGGAGGAGATGCTAGCTCATAGGGCAAAGAGAAGGCTAGAAAATCTTGCTCTTGCCGGTCACACGGAGGACATAATTCTTGGACAAGTTCGTGGAAGGGTCGTCACAAGGAGGCAACTAGCGTATTTTAGCAAAGCTCATGCTTTCGTCTCTCACATTGAGCCAAAGAAGGTCTATGAAGCTCATGAAGATCAAGATTGGCTTGAAGCAATGCACGATGAACTCAACAACTTCGAGCGCAACAAGGTGTGGAAGTTGGTACCAAGACCCAAAGATTGCAAGAACGTCATCGGCACTAAGTGGATCTTCAAGAATAAACAAGACAAGGACGACATCGTCATCCGCAACAAAGATAGATTGGTAGCCCAAGGCTTCTCTCAAGTTGAAGGTGTCGACTTCGGTGAAAAATTCGCTCCCGTAGCTTGTCTTGAATCTATTCGCATTTTACTTGCATATGCTTCTCATCATAACTTTAAATTGCAACAAATGGATGTTAAAAGTGCATTTTTGAATGGTCCCATCCACGAGTTGGTTTATGTCAAGCAACATCCGGGTTTCTAGGATCCCAACCACCCCGATCATGTCTACAAACTCGATAAGGCACTCTATGGACTTAAACAAGCTCCACGTGCGTGGTACAAGCACCTTAAAGAGTTTTTAGTAGATCGTGGGTTCAATGTTGGTTTAATCGATCCCACCCTTATCACCAAAAAGGTTGGAGGTGACTTGTTCATATGCCAACTCTATGTGGATGATATCATCTTTGGTTCTACTAACATCGCATTCAATGATGAGTTTTGCAAGCTTATGACGGATAAGTTCGAGATGTCTATGATGGGAGAGTTAGATTATTTCCTTGGCTTTGATAGCAAGCAATATCCCGAAGGCACATTCATCAAGCAAGCCAAGACATGCTCAAGCGATTCAACATGCATGATGCCAAACCTATGAAGACCCCCATCTCCACGACTATTGACTTGAAACCCGACCCGAATGGTAAAGAGGTAGATCAAAAGGTATACCGCTCCATGATTGGCTCTTTGCTCTACCTATGTGCATCTAGACCCGATATTATGTATAGCGTAGGTAAATGTGCAAGGTTTCAAGCCTCTCCGAGACAAAGTCATTTTGAAGCGGTTAAGCGCATCTTTCGATATTTAGTTCATACCCCAAACTTCGGTCTTTGGTATCCCAAGGGTTCAAACTTTCAGCTCATTGGGTATTCAGATGCGGATAGGAAATCTACATACGGAGGTTGTCAATTTCTTGGCCGCTCATTGGTGTGTTGGTCATCCAAGAAGCAAAACTGCATTGCTCTCTCCACCACCGAGGCCGAATACATCTCCGCGGCGAGTTGTTGTGCTCAATTACTTTGGATGCGGCAAACATTGAGAGATTATGTCATCGACTTCGACAAAGTTCCTCTCTTGTGCGATAATGAGAGTGCCATCAAGATCGCCTACAATCCCGTTCTTCACTCCAAGACGAAGCACATTGAGATACGGCATCAGTTTATTCGGGATCATGTTGAGAAGGGTGATATTGACCTCTCCTATGTGACAACCAAGGATCAACTCGCGGATATCTTCACGAAGGCCGTTGATGAACCAAGGTTTCGGGGTTTGAGGAATGAACTAAATGTTATCGATGCGTCCAACTTCTCTTGAACCCTTGTATAAGTACCTTCACTATATGTGCTATCAAGTTTAGATGTAGGCATGGACATAGGGGGAGCGTAGTTCAACTTATGAACCAACACTCCACCTATCATGCGCAAAGCAACCAAAGCGTCATGCATATCTAGTCATTTCGCGACTTACTGTGCTTAAAACGTGAGTCATACTTTTGAGTCCAAGATACATATTCGCGACTCCTTGGTATCACTCAAACACGGTGGCTTCGGCCACCAACTTTTCCCCTTTGTATTTGTGTTGATTGATGTTTCATTCGTGTTTGTGTGTTTGTTGTTTTTTTTTCTAATTTTGGAGGCTCACGTTTTGTTCCATCTTCCACAAAATCTCGGAAGGCATGGGAACCCCGGAAATTCCGGCCTAGGGCCTGGAAAATTCCGTCCCTCAGATATTTTCCCCAGAAATTTTGCTTATTTCCGAAGTGCCCGCTCACAGAAGGCACCCCGGAAATTTGAGCGGAAATTTCCAGGGAAAATATCCGGGGGCCCGGAATATTCCGTGCCTTAAGCCCCGGAAATTTCCGGGGTTCAAGATTGACTCGAATATTCACCCAAATATCCAGCGTGCCCGCTCATAGAAGGCACACCAGATATTTGGGGCAGAATATTCCGGCCAAAATCTCCGGCCACCTGAATATTCCGGCCTTAATACCGGAATAATCCGGTGTTCTTGGTTGGGGCTATATAAAGGCGACGGGAGGGGGGCAGTTCCAGATTGCACACCCTCCCTTCGCCTCCACTCCGCCTCAAGACACAGCCGCCGCCTCCGAGACCTCCGGGAGGCCCTTTTGCCTCCCCTCCTCGTCCTCTAATTGCCCTTTGCGGATCAAGAGACCGCACATCTTTTCCTACCTCATGGATCCCGGTATGTGCTTCGTTTTCTCCGCAATCTAGGGTTATTAGTTGATTAGATCTCATGTCCTTTCATATTCATTGTGTTTTTGGGAAGCACATCTACATAGTAGTGTCATATATCCTCTAGGTTTCGTCTCATTGCACACTTTCGTCGTTCTAGATTCATTGCAGACCCCAGATTTAGATCTGGGTTCAAAAATTCCGAAGGCCGGAAATTTCCGCCCCAGGACCGGAATTTCCGCCCCCCGGAAATTTCCCCTGTGGACGGAATTTCCTCCGTCTGGAATTTCCGCACCAGAGACCGGAATTTCCGGCCTGCACTGAATCTCGAACTGAGATCTATAGTTTCCATTTCCACGAGTCGTGAGCCCCCGTTTTTTATGTCTTTTGTTTGTTTTTCTTTGCATTTTTCCCTGCTTTCCTCGCAGATGGTTCAAGCTCTAGGCCCGCCAAGTTGCTTAGCTTACGCAAGCGGCTCCGTCACCTGAGGGAAGATGTTGAGTGGACTCTTTTTGATGAGAATGAGACTCGCCGGCGTGCGAGGGATGCTGAGAAAGAATATGAGCGTCAACGTGACGCTTCCAGGGCTGCTCGCAAAGCTGGCAGGCAGCAGGGGAAGAAAACTCTGAACTTGGCCACCATGTCCATCACTGAGTTCAAGGCATGGAGGGCCAAGGCCTGGTACACCGAGGGTCCTCAAGACCCCACCATCGATTCTTGCTTCTTGCACGTTGAGTAGGAGATCCTATTCAAGCAACTGTATACTGTGATAAGCAAGCAAGTGTGTCCCATGAAGTTTATTAACTTCGCTCATCTGGCTGCCAATCCTTCCTACTTCAACAACTCCTTCCAGTTGGCTGAACTCCTTGGTTTGCGTCATCTCATGGATACCAAATGCTCCTACAATGTCACTTTCATCCAGCAGTTCTTCGCCACACTGGTCATTGATGATTCTGAGGATATTGGGATGTCTGGCCCTCACTTGCTCACCGCCAACTTTCATGACTTTGCTGCTGAGTTCGGTTATCCCTTTGCTGGTCTTAACACTCCTCAGGGTCACCGCATGCATGTTCACGGGATGGATTATGAGAAGAACAGACTGGCTGAGTTGTATGGTTCCACTGGTGTGATTGGCTCTGCCAAAGGACTATTTCCCATCTATGACATCCTGCTGCGTATGTTCAGGGAGACTATTGCCCCGAGTGCGGACAATAATGATGCTATTCGTGGTGGCTTGGTCAACCTCATGTACCACGCCTACCTGACCTTCACGGAGAGTGACATGACTGACACGGAGGCCCACAAGATTGATGTGATGGATTTCATCTTCAATGAGATCCACTTTGCTCTCTTCCACCGCAAAGTTCCCCCGTATGCTCCTTACATCATGAAGCTCATCAAGGCTCGATATCCCGCTGAACTCCGTGAGGACCTGGAGCTAGACTGTGAAGAGCACAAGGATGTCACTCTGTACAAGAAGGCCGCCCACACTCAGCAGGCTGCGCATGATGTTGGCGCCACAGGTCAGGGTCACAGTGATCCTCGCATGCGTCCTCCTCCCCCTAGCACCAAGAAGCGCTCATGGCTTGCACGCGCTATTGAGAAGGTGATGTGAATGAATGTGTGCATCCACAAGGAGAACTACAATGCCTATGTTGAGCGCCGCAACCTCCTGGAGAACCAGCGCACCATCATGACAGCTCTCAAGGTTCCCAATTTGCCAACTCCTCCTCCTGACAGGATTCCATACAAGAATTGGAACAACCGCGACATTGACTGGGATCTCGGAGTGGATGATGATGAGGACATTGCGTCTGCTAGCGAGGAGGAGAAGAAGAAGAAGAAGACACCCAGGCCCAAAGTTTGCTCCATGGGACGTAGCACTCTCTTTTCTCTTTTTGGTATCCTGATGCCAAAGAGGGAGAAGATCTAGATGATCCCGGGGATTTGCTAGGGTGGGTTTCGTTCTTTGTTGCCCCTTTATCGTTTCGTGCGTCTTTTCGAACTTCGTCTCATCGTACTCGTTATTCGTTGGTGTGCTTGTGTGAACTATTATTATTAGGAGGCATGTCTCCTATATATGCTATCTGTGGTGTTCTACTTTTCATATCTTGCATTGTTAGTTTATTCCCTTGCAAATACCCGTGTTGTCATCACTCGCCAAAAAGGGGGAGATTGAAAGCTCATGATCCCTCTAATGATTTTGGTGATGATAACAACGCGGGTATCAACTATCTAACAATGTTGTTTTAGTCTGTGCAGCTAATCTCTCAGATGATTATTGATATACTCTTGTAAAAAGATCAAAGAGGAGTTCTACATTCTTGAAATATTGCCACTGGATTTTTCAGTGACCACACCAGAAATTCCGGTGCTTATGGGGCGGAATATCCGGCCCTGGCACCGCAATATTCCGGCCTTTCTGGCATCTTCAAACCGATCAAGTTATTCTCCTACTGCCCGCGCACAGAAGCTCGAGCGGAAATTTGCCCCGGATATTTCCGGTGCAAATATCCGGCCCTCTGGTACTTAGCAGAAAATGGAGTCTTCTCAGATGCCCGCGCACAGAGATGGGGGCGGAAATATTGTCCGGAAATTTTCGGGCCCGGAATATTCAAATATCCGCCCCCGTATTATTCAAAAATCCGGCCCCTGGTCCTTAGCAGTTTTTCATCATGGGCTGGTGTCCGCGCGCAGAGATGGGGGCAGAATGTTGGGGCGGAAATTTCCGCCCCCGGACTATTCAAAATTCCGGCCAGGGCATACCGGAAATTTCCGGTGCTAACACCGGAATATTCCGGCCCTGGCAGACTGCAACGGTCAGAAATTGGAGGAGCCTATAAATAGCTGTCTTCTTCCTCTAGATAGGTAGCTCGTCCATTCTCTCTCTCCTCCATTGTTGTAGAGCTCAAAACGCCCCGATCTCCCTCCTCCTCCAACCAAACTCGATGCCCTTCAAGGATCTCATGGAGGAGGACTAGATCTACCTTTCCAGCAAGCCAAAACATGTGTTCCCACACCACAACTCTTGGGATCTTGTAATCTCTTGGTTGCTTTGTCATCCAAGGGAAACCCTAGTACTTGTAGCTTCCACCTTGTAGCAAGAAGTTTCGATTGTTGAGAGCCTCCATCTCACTTGTGGAGTAGCCTCAACCCCTTGTAAAGGTTTGGTCAACGCCTTCAAGTCGACCTCATAGTGGAAACGAGAATCTCCCTCGCCGGAGAAGCTCACGGAGAATAAGATGTGCACATCCGTGCTATTGAGGAGAGCCTAGGTGGCTCCCCACCTCTCCAACGTAGACGTACTTCTTTCAAGAAGGAACTACGGGAAACATATCCTTGTCTCCGTGTTTTTCACTTGTGGTTATCTTGTGCCTTGCTTTACTTCCATTGCTACTCGTTGCTTGTCACATAGGGTGTTCACTTAGTTGCACATTTAGATAACCAAGCTTTTACTTTCCCAAAGCCCCCACTAAAAGTGAAAAAGAATTAAAATTTGTAGGTCACCTATTCACCCCCCCCTCTAGTTGACCTTAGTGTACTTTCATCCTCCCTCCGGTGGGTCTCCAGGGATGCCCGAACGGCGGCAGCCTCGGCCGCCGCCGCCGCCTGCTCGATGCCGCCGCGAACCCGGTGGAACGCGTCCTCATTCCGCCAGGTCTCGAAGGAGAAGTAGGCCACGTGCTGCTCGGGCCAGACGGGCTGCCTCCTCCGTTCCCTCCTCCAGCGTCGTGCTTCATGCGCCGGCTGCTGCTCGGGCGCCACCTCTTCCTGCGCCGGCTGCTGCTCGGGCGCCACCTCCTGTGCCGGCTGCTGCTCCGCGTAGTGGAACTCTTCGTCGCTGTCCCCGTCGCTGTGGCCACGAGTCCCAGCCGTGGGCCGGCAGTACAGTGGAGAGTGGCGGTGGGCGCGGAACCGGCGAGGCATCGTGGCTAGGTGGGTGCGGCGAGGGTGGTGAGAGCGAGCGCGGCGAGGACGAGGAGGTGGGCGGCGAGAATGGGAGAACAGCGAGCGGCGAGCGCCCTTTTTATAGCCTGGCTGGCCAGTTACTGCGCCGCGCATGTCACCGTTGCCACCACGCCATTACTCCGGCAGCCTTTGACTGGGGCGCATGCACTGGCCGGCCGCCACGCCATTACTCCGGCAGCCTTTGACCGGCGCGGGCGCCGAGAAGAATATCACGGGCGAGGGTTTCTGTTCCCGCGTTTTTTCGACGCGTCACTGACAGAGCTGACCCGCGTGGGCTGCACCGCAGTTTCGCCCCCCTCCCCCCAAGCCGAACCCAGCGGGCTGGGTTTCGCCTGGGTGCCGCGGCGCGAATTAGCGCCGTTTCAGCGCTATTTGGGCTTCTGGGGGGACGACTGGTGCGAAAACGGCGCTATTCGCCGCTTCTGGCGCTAAAAAGGCCGCCTGGGGGCTCGGGGGGGCGGGGGGGGGGGGGGGCGACTGGAGATGCCCAACACTCAGTTCTCGCAAGACAAAATAATGTCCAGACTTAAGTAAAGACATTCACACGTACGAATTTAATTATTGATAAAAAATTCTAAAAGCTATGTGTGTTACGTATCCAAAAATATGGGAAACCATGAGCAATAAATGTGCTTGGGCCGGGATGATCACTTAAGTGCAGACCACCGAATCACAAAATTTTCACTATAATGTCAAAGAAAGATTCTGACTCAACAAAAAATAAAACTAAGAAAACAACATGACACAATAACATAAACTCACTTGAACTGGATAATCATATCACAAGAACGCAAACTTCAATAACTCCATCAGGACCCGTGCACTATATGCAGAAGAGACAAATCGTCCGGAGTAAAAAATACACCGTTCATCATCAAAGTTGTCTGTATAATTCAATTTTTTTCAACGTATCTGTAGAATTCAGTTTCATCTACGGTCGCTGATTTCTGTACATTTACATATTTGCACATGCACATGTGGCAAATGTTGACCAGTTGCCAAAAGCCCCTTGATTGGACTCCGCCGCCTTCTCGCCCGTCAGCAGCATCAGCCAAGGCGGTATCTGTTGCCCAACAGCCGACAGGCATGTTCTTCAGGGCGCGGAGCCAACTCGGGATTAGTCTGGTGAGGCGGTTCCCGGCGAGATTCATGACGTTGAGGCCATGCGGCTTGGACAACCACGACGGTATATGCCCCGTGAGATTGCGCTTCTTCATCGTCAGCCGGACGTTGCTGACAGCCTGACATGGCCGCCGACCCATCCCGCGTCCGACAGGGCCTCGCCGTAGAAATTGTACCACACGAGCAGTCGTGGTGAGGGCCGGGTCCCTCCCTGCAGCCCTGGAGGTTCCAGAACATGCTGCTGATGTTGGTGAAGGAGTTGATGGTCAACCAGAGGAATCAATCGCAGACAGAGGCCGGAGAAGTCAAAGGGCCACAGCCCCAGGTCCCCAAAATTCTATCGAAAATTGTATCATGAGACCTTTTTAAACAGATTTGCCAGGCTAAGAATGTATCCCAAAGTTTCAAAAAAAAAAAAAAAACGATGGAGGGACTCTGGGGACACCACATGCCAAAGTTCCAAACAACTTTGTGTTCAGGGAGGCGATATTCAGTGAACTGTGTCCGGAAGATCTGAAACTGCGCCTTGATTCCAGGTATATAGAACACCTCCCTAAAATTCTCACAACTTCTAACGAGGCTTTTACATGAAGTTTCCATGGAGATAAGAGACAGACAGACTCTACGAGGTTCGTCTCTGGCCAAAAGAATCATCATATGGAGAAACGTAGCCAGGAATACACACAACCCTGAATATTTCTTTTATTCCACCTCTCATCTTCAGTAGATTAACAAACTCAATCAGAATACGCCTCCCATACTTCTTCAATCCGGCCACGTCGAACATGAATGTACCAAGGTACATAAAGAAAAGTGGAAACCTACCATGAAATACCATTTTTAGTTAGAACACTAGATAAATCAAAAACATTAAAACATGAGTAATAACAGTGAAAACATGTAAAAGAACAGATGTACAATATCGATCGGTCAACCAGCTGAAAACTCGCAGTGGCGTCTAGAGATTTATAAGAGAATTTGAGTGGCATTTATCAAAAGTTGCAAATTGTAGTGGCGTTTTTTGATTTGGCATGAATTGCATTGGCGTTTATTAAATTAAAAGAATATTTTATAGGAGAGGTTGGGCACACTAGAAAGCATGTCCTAATTCAAGATGTAACTCCATCCTTGGTTCCCGTCGCAACTATGCATGTGCAGTTTCTTGTGCCTCTGGTGGGATCCTATTTCCAACCAACATAAACCAGCCAAGAACAGTGATTTGATTGACAAATGGGATGCAGCTACCAGATTAAGAAACCATATAATACTTAATGCTCTGTCCATTATTAATCTCTGGATACAATTGAACGAGAGGTGCTCTAGGGTTTTTGAAGTTCTTTTAATCCTTATTCTTATAGACCAGAGACTTCGATTAGGAGAATAACATATTCCTAGAGCTCCTAGATCCTCCTGGACAAATTCTCATGGTCAACGCTGCTTTTGATAAAATTGTGTTCTCCTGTTTTGGTCCATTCAGTAGGACTATCTCATCGCCCAGTTTTGATAAACCACGCTGGTAACTGTTTTCACTTTTAAGTAGTGCATGTTGTAAGTGACCAGTAACAGAGTAACATGCTCCCACATAAGACGTATAAATTTCGTTAAGAAAAGTTATTTTGGAGTCATGGAATAGTTTTGTTTCATTTGTCTCCTAAGGAGAAAACTTTGCCTTTTTTTTGTGCATATAATATTTACAATATGTTTGCTTGGGTAAGGCAGGATATAATTTCCACTCCTCTCATCTTTCAACCTTACTCTTCATATTCCAAAAGTAAATGTTTTTCTTTGGTTAGCTTTTAGAAAAAGTATCTTGACCAACAGCGTTTTGTTGTCAAGAGGTTGGAAAGGTGACAAGTGCATGTTTTGTACCAATGTAGAGACTATTGGTCATCTCTTATTTAATTGTTCAGTTGCTAAATTTGTTTGGAGTGTGATTCATTGTGCTTTTAATTTTAACCCTTTACCTGTTAGTTTTGATGCTTTACCGTCTTGGTTAGAAACTTTCTCTGTTAAAGATAGGTTCCTGATTTCTTCGGGTGTGGAATCTGGAACACCCGGAATCATGCCTGCTTTAACGGAGTCAATCCACTGGATCCTACTGCTATAGTATATCTTATGTCTCACTTTGTTTCCTATTGGGTCGGTTTGCAGAGAACAAACATGCAAAGAACGCAACGCAGAGGAACAAAACTTCTACTTATGGTGGCAACTGAGTGTTTCCACAGAAGGCAAGGTTAGGGGCCAATGGTGTTGCGTCTAACTGAATCATGAAGATAAGGATGGTGAAAAAGTAGTGTAACGGTTTCTGTAGTTTATTTCGGTTGCTTTCATGTCTCCTGTGTTAGATCGTTCTCAACTGGGAGAATTTCTTTGTGTTCTGTCCCTTCTGTAGAGGATGTTAATTGACCTGTAGAAGTTCTCATGCTCTGTAATTCTTGTTACCCCAGGTGTGTGTTTGGGCTGGCACTTTGAGTGCCGGAGAGCTCTGAAAATGATATTCTCTGAACATTGTATTATCAGTTTTCATGTTAAATGAAAATTGGGGGCCGTTTTGGCTCCTCCTCTCGAAAAAAACCTTACTCTTCATTTCGGGTAGAAATATGATTAAAGGTGTTTCCCGTTCAGATTGAGCTTTGTCAAGTCTAGTTTCCCAACAATGTTGTATGTGACAGTAGTGCTTGTTTCAGCAAACAGATATCGTGTTATACGAGATGCAGCTACTACATTAACTAGTTCTGTAACGAAGGTTCAGAATTAGCGGATGAGAACAAAGAAGTCTGCATACTGACCTAACAGCATCAAGAAGTACATATTTATTTTTGAAATCTTTGAGGACCATGAAAAGTATGAACCCTGCATTAAAAAGATTTATTCAATATAAGCAGCAAGCATGATGAGAAAAGGTAGCTTAAATTATCCCAAAACAACAAAACCAAATGGCATGTGTTCTGCATAAGTGGTGATCTGCTCTGAATCTCGACAGAAATGAGTGATTAATATTTTTGTTGTTTTCTGTGTGGCGAAGATACTAGTTGAACTAGGTATCTGTGGCGAAGACGTTAGTTCAGTTTAAAGAGTAAATACCGAATTTGAGTCGGGTAATCAAACTGTTGGATTTGCCGAGCCGATGCAGTTCCGAGGACACGACACTAAGCTTGTATATGATATAGCCAAGGGCAGCGTCCACAAAGATGGGAGGGGCTGCCCTCCATAGCTGGTAACAACCAACGCATCCAGCAAAAGCACCTACAGACAAAGACATGCTCGGTAATCAGTTATAGAACAGGGTTCAGTAGTCAATCATACAGGAGTTATGAAATAATAAGTACTGTTGAATTGTTTGAGTGAACAAGTGAATCACACCGAATAGCATGCCAATCTGGTGGTCTTCGAGGTCATAAACCGTGTTGAGAGAGCGCATGTCAGAGAGGTTGAGCAGCAGGGGCCGGAACACGTCGGCGGTCGCCGCCTTCAGCGCCTCCAGTCCCTCGGGCACTCCCTTATTCTGGAAGCAACGCCTCTTCTTCACCCGAGGAGGAGGAGGAGAACCAGCAGAACAACTCTGAAGAGCGGAGGCCGCATTTTAGGGATTAATTATGAGCTGAGCAATGGAAATCTGAAGGGAATACTTACCACTTTCCTCATGGGAAGCTCCCTGATCCTGGCACGCACGGTAAGGATGCCGACGCGGCCATCTCCGTTCTCAAGTGCCCCCACGTATGTAGCTGCGGCGGCGACGCCTCCACCGCACCGTAGAGCAACCATACGAGGTGCAGGCTACTCCTCCCCGTCAAGAACCAGCTTCGCTTGGGAGGATTTGATTTGTGGGGAATATGATGAAGGATGTTACTGTGGAGCGCCGGGGAAGATCTATGGGGGCTGAAAGAGTCTGGGATGGCGCGCCGCCGAGGCGGGGAAGACGGGATTCGGAAATGTATAAGAAGGTTGAGAGGATCGGGGGCGGCGAGCGGCGGCGGAGGCGGGGCTTGGGGCAGAGGATTCCAGGAGGCGCGGCAGGGGGAGCGACCGAGCGATAGCTACACTGTTTTCTCTTATTTTCCTTGCTAATCTGTGATTTTTGGCAGTTGCCATTTTAACGGGAGCTTGGTACGCCGATAGGGCTACGGCTGTGCACCGTAGTTACCTACGCTCGAGAGCTATAGTTTTGAGCCTAGATGTTATGTTAGTGAAACTAGCCTTTAGCCCAACGGGATAGTGTTACCGGATTATATAATCTAAACTCATAAAGTCTCTATGTACAAAAAAAATTGCCACTTTAAGCGTCATATTTTTAGAACCATGTACGTTTCTTTACTCATGAGTGGAACTATTCCACCATATACAAAATGCCGTATGAGAACGGACTATCCGCAAGTAAGAAAATTTGCATGAGAGTGCCTGTTTTGGCACATAGAATGTGGATATGTATGCGCGATATTTTTTATTTGAAATGTTTTGCTCTCATGTGACAAAATAAATTTCCTAATATGCGTGACATTTTTAAACCCTAAAGAAGTCTTCGAGTCGGAGAGGTGGCCTTTGATATGTCGAAAGGGGTGAAGCTTTCACAAAAAATGATACTACTAGTAATGATTTTTTTTCTTGGATTCTCTCTATCTCTAGAAAATCTTAACAACGTTGTTATCATGCTCTGCTCCGGCAAGATAGCTCCAGTCTCCAGAAGCGTTGACTCGTTAGGTTTCGACTTTCGAGGATGTGGGTGATTGTGAAACAAGAACTCTGCTTATCAGGACAGTGTAATATTATTTATCCTCTTTTATTTTATTTGAATTGTCTGGTTTCGAGCTCCGTGAGTAATGGTTGTGACAATTGGCGTTTTTAGCCATACCTTGGCTAACGCAATCAGTAAGTGTAACCTGCTCCTTGTGTCTGCATTTGCAGTTTAGGACCTGATCAAACCTTGTCGCCTTGGTTTCGTTACACTGAGCGACAGGGTACCATTTGAGTGACATGACCATATAATACGCACGTACATAGTACTGAACATGATTATTTTTTCAACATTGACAGTACTAAAATAATTTATGAAAGCAACATCCAACAGTAATAAATACACTAGGAAATCACACTTTAATCTCTCAATCTCCGAGCCTTTTGGGAAGCTCCACCCTTCTTTTACCCTTCATACAAGCAGCTTCCCTGTTGTAATCTTCATGACTGAACTTGATGATGACCCAGCAACCTGTGGTGGGGCTGTATATTGTGCACCTGTATTCCTTCTCTTGTTTGTCCTGGCAAGTCTTTTTGGATTTAAATTTGACTAGAAAGAGAAATTCAAGTGACATGTACTACAATGGCTCAAATGCTTGATTCAAATTTGACTGGATAGAGAAGCAAGTCACCTGAACCTGAGGTGGGGCTGCATATTCTGTACCTATATGACTTCTCCTGTTCCTCTTGACACCACTCTCTGTATTTTGAAACACTTCCTCATGTTACATGTAGTAGATCCACATAAACTGGGGATATATCGGGTCATTTCCATCCCAGCCAAAATATGGGGCATCATCGTCATCTTCCTCGCCGCCTTCTGACTCCACATGTAGGTCATATTCATGATCATTGTCCACACTGCTGAGCGAATATATGCGTGTACTACACATTCTTCAGCATACACCTCGACTACAACCCCTCGTGTGATGCATTCGAACATGATCAAATTTGAGTTGTCACCAGCAAGAAATCTAGCCCTTGCCAAATTTCTTTCCAGTAAATGACACTAACCAGTCTAGATAATCAAGCTAAATAAACATGGCATAACCAAGACCTCACAAAGTGTACGAGAAAAGGATGAAAAAAACGAATAAGCATGCAGCACCCACTGCCGGCCGCATCAGCTAGCTAACAAAGATTGCATGGCACTTTTGAACACCTATCAAATTGCTACCGGGATACCCACAAAAGTATAGTACCTATCAGAATTAGATGCAAAAGCCCTCCACATGTAGGTCATGTTCATAATCACTGCCCATTCTTCAACATACACCTCAGGCTAGAATCCCTTGTGTGATGCTTTCTGACATGATCAAACATGTCTTGTCACCATCAAGAAATCCTAGCCTTCGCCAAAGTTTTTTTTTCCAGTAAATGATACTAACCGGTCTAGATGATTAATCAACCTAATTCAAGTTGGCATAACTAGACCTGGACAAACTGTACGAGAAGAGGAAGAAAAAACGAATAAGCATGCAGCAGCACCACCGGCCAGCCTCGTCAGCTAGCTAACAAAGATTGCAAGGCACTTTTGCATGGTCATGCAGCTAGCTTCAGCATGGACCTACAAATATAGAGCATGAACAAAGTGTATGTTTCCTTATTTCACATCATGTCTACAGACTGAAAACATCAGAGGCATTCAGTAAACAATCCAGACCACACCATCAACATATAACAAGCTCGGGAAATACTGAACAATTGCCATACTAGTGCAATAATCATATCCAAGATACCATGATCAGCAACATCATATCGAGAAAAAAGAATCCCCAAACCCATGCCTCCACTGTAACAAGACGTGGTTTCAACCACCTCAAAACGCAGCACGATACAGCCACAACAAAATTCAGCAGAAACTCAGATAAGAAGATACTCATAAAAATGTGTCACCAAAACCTAGTTTCATCACACCATTATGTTCAGTAGGTCACGAAGGGTTAAAGTCGTTAACTCCTACCAAAGATGCCAAAGCTTGTATCTTCACCTGGTTTACAAAAAGAATCCAAAGTTAGAGATTCTACAGTGAACTACGATACCTACGATAGGAATACCAGCGAATAAAGCAAAAATCTACAGTGAACTTCATCAAAATAGTGCAGTGGTCCACTCTTAAGTGTTATATTATTGGCAAAAATCTATTCATGTAACATATGTTTGAGGACAGCGGTCACCACTCTTCAGATTCAACAACAACCAAGCCTTTCAGTCCCAAACAAGACGGGGTAGGCTAGAGTTGAAACCCATAAGATCTCAAAGCCAAGTCATGGTCTAGAACATGGATAGCTAACTTCCACGCACCCCTGTCCATGGCTAAATCTTTGTCGACATTCTAAACCCTTCAGATCTCTCTTAACCTTCTACTTCCCCTGGTCACCCCAAACTCCTCTACAGCCACCTTCTGAAAGCAGGTTGCCATCCTCGTCCACGTCATGTTTGCATCACCTCCTTCCTCCCAAGGGCCCTCCTTAATAACCCTCTCCTTGAAAGCCTGGGCTGCCCCCCCCCCCCCCCCCCGAGCTTTCACCACTTCGTTCTAGCGACTTTGGCGCGCTTATCCCACTGGACACAAATCCGAAAGCGGAAGTCAACCCCCACAAGCTTGTGTTGAGGGACAATACTCTCTCCAGGCATCGCCTTACAATCAAGGCAAGCGTGTCTTTCTTCTCTTCTGTAGAGGACAAAATCAATCTAGCTAGAGTGTTGACCACTACTGAACATTACTAGATGGGATTCTCTCTTTCTAAAGAGGGTGTTAGCTACAACCATGTCGTAGGCTAGACCGAAGCTCAGGACATCTTCTCCTTGGTTCCTGATGCCATAGCCAAAGCCCCCATGCACTCAAAACCTGTGTTAGATGTACCCACATGGCCATTCAGATCTCCTATGAAGAGCTTCTCACCAATAGGTACCCTCCTAACCAAATTCTCCAGGCCTTCCCAGAACTCCCTATTAGTGCTCTCGTTGTGGCCTACTTGCGTGGCATACACGCTGATAACATTAAGGACTATGTCCCCAACAACCATCTTAACAAGGATAATCCAATCACCTTGCCTCTTGGCGTCCACAGCTCCATCCATGAGGCTCTTGTTGATCAAGATTCCTACTCCATTTTTACTTGAAGCCGGTACCCTCCACCTCCTTCACCTTCTGTCCCTTCCATTTGGTCTCTTGGACACATAGGACATCAATACGCATCCTCACTGCCGTATCAACTAAGTCCCGTAACTTACCCGTCAAGGACCCTACGTTCCAGCTACCTAAGCATATCCTCCTAGACTCAGCTAACTTCCTTACCCTCCGCACTCGTCGAGTCAAATGCGAAGACCCTTGCTCATTTTTCACTACACCGGGGTGTCGGTGCAGTGCGCCACTAAGGATGCGGTGACCAGACCCTTGCTCACTTGTCACCGTATACAGATCAAGATACAACGCGCCACCAATGGGGTGACAGCTTGGTCCTTGCTCATTTGACACCACGCCCTGGTTGCAATATGGCACATCAAACAAGAACAGAAAACAATGACAGAGCACGCCGATTGGTGGAGAGTATGCACCATATGATGGCCCAATAAGACCAAGCAGTCACTAACAAAGCAGTAATTATGATATTCCAAGAAACTTGGAAGGGCTAATCCAGTAAGACTGACTGGTCCGGGTGACTTCTTTATTTGGTTTCGCGATGCATTGTTGATTTTGAAATCACATGGTTTGGAGAAATTTCTGAACGAGGATGAAAAGAAGCGAGTGGAAGTTAGACAGGAACAATGGGACCAAAGTCAGAAACAGATCATGGTGTGGCTTCTTAGTTCGATGGACAAATTTGTGACGAAACAAGCTGAAGGCTTTCATACTGCTGTTGAAGTCTGGACAAGTGTTGAAAGGTTGTTTTTAGGGAAGTCAGACAAGATGCGTGTAACTAGGATAATCCATGAGTTAAGGCACATCAAACAGGAACAGAAAACAATGACAGAGCACGCCGGAGAAATTAACCTCTTCTGAGACTCAAGAGTATTTTAGGCCATTGCAGGCACATGATCCAAAAGATGTACCACTCCTCGGAGAATGGTTTGAGCCAATATTAGTACAAGCCTGAATTAGGAGGTCAACCTACGTACCCAATTGATACTTGCATTACCTGACCGGCACACTTTGGATCAGACCGTAGCAAGTATACTGGAGGAGGAAACCAGATTATTAAACCAAATAGCTATACCGAGTATAAATGAGGACACAAGAGCTGTACTCTCTGAAGTTAAACCCATTGTGGGAATGAGATATGACCAAGCAAACGTTACCAGGTCATACTATAAGAAGGCTAGAGTTGTGTATGACAATTTTAAAAGGCCTAGCCATATAAGAAGATATTGCTTTGAGCTGGTTGCCCACCATCCTGGATGGCACAGAAGAGGCCACAAAATAGACCAGACAGTGAAAATAATACTGAAACTCTGGAAGGAGGATCACTGAATCAGGGCAACTATCATATGACGGGCTCTCCCAAGAATTTTATTACTTATATGCCATGATCAGGGAAAGATAGGGCGTGTTTAGCCGATGGATCTACAGCGCCTAATCGCCTATAAGGGGATCTGAAACCATTAGTTGTACCCCTTCATTACCACTAAGTCTAGTGCTAAATGTTCCAAATTACCTGTGTGAACCTTCTATCAGTCAGTTCTGGTACAAAACGCTTAACTGCAGAGCATGACAAGACAAATAAACAAAATTGCTAAGCGGTTGTTTACCAGAAGGACTTCACTATCGCCTCCACGACGGGAATCAGGTGGGATAGGACCTTGTGGATCTTCTCAGATTTCTCGCAGAGGGTGACAATGTCGGTGTACATCTTCTTTGGGTTCTCCTTGCTGGCCATGGTACCCACGACCAAAGCGATGAAGAACATCAGCAAGGAGTAGCTCCGCGGCTTGAGCTCCTTCCAAAGCTTCTGCCACTTTGACAGAGGCGGCGGCGGAGGGGTGTTGTCCAGAGGCGGCGGAGGGGTGTTGTCCAGAGGCGGCGGTGCGTCAGCCGCACACCGCAACGGGGACTGACCCAGGAGCCGCGTACCACCTGCTGCGAAGAAAACCCTTAGATTGATTTTGGGGCCCTGGGGGAGAGGCGCAGAAGGGGAGGAAGATTCGTTACCAGGATGCGGGGTGAAGCAGACCGAGCGGGGTAGCATGAAGTACGATGCGGCGGAGCGAGGGGCCGTGAAGCGCGACGCGGCGGAGCAGGAGGGCGTGAAGCGCGACGCGGCGGAGCAGGGGGGCGTGAAGCGGGACGCGGCGGAGCGGGCGGCGATGTGGCGCGCCGCGGTGAATCCGGCGGTGGGGCGCGCCGCGGTGAGCCGCAGACCGGCATTCAGGGCGGTCGCCATCCCAGGCGGGTTTGTCGCCGACGAACTCCGCGGCTGCCGCGATTTTTCTGTGTTTTTTTTTTTTGGCCTGGGGAGGGGTTAGTATGTTTTTGCAAAAAATGGCCCTTCTAACAAATTAATGGCGAATCGGGTCCTCGCGAAAACTATTCCAGACTTTTTTTTTTTTAAGATTAAACATAACTTATATTAAGCAAGTCAGCAAGCCGTCTCATTAAAAACCTTCCGGTCCCCGTAGGTACCCTGGTAAAGAAAAGAGTGCGTCAGAAACTTGCTGCTGCAAAACCAACATCAGTCTGACTTACAATCCTTCCTGATACAAGCATCAAGGAAGGTCGAAGTATAATTCAACCAGAGCCATCTTTGTCTATCCTGACTACTATATTTAGCACACAAGTGTGCCAGCTCATTAGCTTCCCTAGAGATATAAGAGAGATCAAAATGGTCTAAATTGCCCGTGAGATCATTCACTTCCGAAAGAATAGAAGCAATAGATGATCTATCAAACTTCTTCCCTACCCACATATGAACTAGTTGCTGTGAATCAGTTTCAATAATAATTTTCTTATACCCTCTGTCGATAGCCATCTTTAGCCTGTCTCTGACAGCGAACGCTTCCATTGTAATAGCCATAGATGCAGAATTATACCAAAGTGCCTGAGCAACTCGAAGGAGACCATCACTTCCTCTAATAGCCACACCAGTCCCTCCATTGTTATTTGCCTCAATGAATTTCGCATCAACATTCACCTTAACAATATCATCAACAGGAGGAAGCCATCTAGTCTTTCTTTTCACCGAACCAGAAGAGGGGTGTTTACCTGAGCATATCAAATCATTCGTTGTATCCAAAGCCCATTTAGCCGATTGTACCACCGATCTTGTTTCTTCCCCATGACGTCTTGCATTTCTTTCACGCCAAACTGCCCAAGCCCCACATAAAATGACAGAGGCATTCCAACTCGGAACTTTATCCCCGTCCAAGATATCAATTGCCCAGCTACCCGGGTGCAAGTTAGGGATTTTAACACCCGTAGTATCCTTTATCTCCCTCCAAAACTCCTTGGCCCAATTACACTTAAATAGAGAATGAAAGATGGTTTCGGATCGACCACAGAAGTCACAGTAATGTACCTTTTCAATGTGGCGTTGAGCTAGAATTTGCTTCGTAGGAATATACTCCTTAATAACCCGCCACCAGAAGTTTCTTACCTTTGGTGGTATAGGAATCCTCCACAACATTTTCCAAAACGGAGATGAAACCCCATTCGAAGGTCCATCAATCGGATCCCGGTTGTGATGTAGAAGAGATTTATATGCAGATCTAACAGAGAAGTAGCCCAATTTCTCGGGCTGCCAAGCCCAAGCATCATCCATGAAAAAACCGACCGGTATACGAAGTATAGACTCCGCATTGCTATGAATAAAATTCCCACGCACCTTGTCCTCCAGCCAACAGTTCGAATAAGGGTCAAGAAGTTCCTCTACCAACCGAATGGTACTCTCTGGATTTCGGTAGAGGGGTTTAAACCCATTATTTTCGGGTAGCCAGGGATCAGACCATACCCGAATTGAGGATCCATCCCCAACACGTTTGATCAAACCAATATTCAAAGCTTCCCTGCCATGGAGAATAGCCCTCCAAGTATGTGACGAGCCCTTCTTTCGCGTGGCTGACATGAAATCGCCAGAATGAAAATACTTGCCTTTTAATACTCTAGCACATAAAGAATCAGGATTCGTGATAATTCTCCAGCCTTGCTTTGCCAACATCGCTTGGTTGAATAGTTCAAGGTCTCTAAAACCCATACCCCCCTCACACTTGGGGATGGCAATATCATTCCATTTGCACCAATGCATTTTACGTTTCTTCTCATCTCCTCCCCACCAAAAGCGAGCAATAATATTTGTGATCTTCTTAATCAACTTCTTAGACAGTTTAAAGCAGCTCATCGAGTAAGTTGGTATTGCCTGACAAATAGCTTTGATCAACACTTCCCTTCCTGCACTATTCAGATGTTGCGGTACCCATCCATTAACCAGTTTTTTAATCTTGGAAAGAATACCTTCAAACAGCTCATCAGAAGAACGCCCCACCACCGTGGGGAGACCCAAATATTTTTCCACCAATGCCTCATTAGTAATAACCAGTGTGGTATGAACCTCATGCTTCATTGTATTGGAACAATTTGCACTAAAGAATATTGCAGATTTTGATTTATTGACTAATTGTCCTGAGCCCAAGTGATACCTCTGTAAAACTTCGTTAATTCTCTGAGCTCCTTCCCGGCTGGCTTGGGTAAATATAATACAGTCGTCTGCAAATAGTAGGTGGGAGATCCAAGGAGCATGGATACCCACTCTCACTCCACGGGCTAAGTAACATGTTCCAATACACTTGAGCAAACTAGTTAGTCCTTCAGAACAAAGAAGAAATAAGTACGGGCTGATTGGATCACCCTGTCTAATACCCCTGGATGGTCTGAAGATATCCGAAAGCACACCATTCACACGCACAGAAAACGAGGCTGATTTCACACAAGCCATGACCCGATCAATCCACATATTAGCAAAACCCATTTTCTCCATAATCTTCCTCAAATAGATCCACTCGACACGATCATAAGCTTTAGCCATATCAAGTTTAATAGCACAAACCCCAGTCTTTCCTTTCTTCCTTTTTATATAATGAATACATTCATAAGCAGTTAGCACATTATCGGTAATTAATCTACCAGGCACAAAAGCACTCCAATGTAGTTCATAAGCAGACATTCAAGTTTAATAGATCAACTCCAATGTAGTTGGCACCAACCTAGGGTGTTTTTGAACACCAGGCACATTATCGATAATGAATACATTCATAAGCAGTTAGCAAATTCAAAAACACCCTGGACCGTCGGCTCCACACCAGCCCCGTGTAGCCAAGTCGTGTCGGTCGGCGCCTTCCTGTCCCGTCGTCGACCAACTCAGCTGGGCAAACCAAAATCCGACGTGGCGTAGATCAACTCCAATGTAGTTGGCACCAACCTAGGGTGTTTTTGAATTTTGGACGAGGTCGGCTCCAGTCGAGGTGGCGCCGAACTACTAGGCTATTACCGGTGGAATTTACTCATCCCCACACAGTGGCGGAGCTCACAAAAAAAGTTCCTAAATATTTTGGTAGCGATTAATTAGTTATTGATAGCTTTTTGTTCGGATAAGTCATTACCTAATTAATAACAAAATTAAAGTTATGTAAATTCACAACAGTTCCACCTAGTTATAACATATTCGTTAAAAGACATAACGATTTTGTTTTGTCCTTTATGTTATTCCAAATTAAAAAGTAGACCAAAAAATATAGTGGGTCATTCAAAAATAGATCAAAGCACTTCACAAATACACGGCCCACGGCCCAAGAGTATACAAAGGGAAAAAATAGGACGATCTTGATACTTCAAAAAAGGGGGGGAAAGGGGCGAACCACCAACTTGAAAAAATAAATTTCCGTGGCAAAGGCCCACGGCCCATGCAGCGATTTAGAACCAGCCCAAAGAAACTCGTGCTATCGCATAGCAGTAGTTTAAGTACGAAAGAAACAAAACACACCACTTTGTTTGCATGGCTAGGAACACGTGGCGGTCAACCTACATTTTGCATCCACACGTAGCGGCTGGTGCGTCCACGCTTGTGGCAACAAATAAGGACACGTCACAAGCAAACATCTAAGCGGCTACCTACCCCAACGATACGTCTACACAATCAACTAGACTATATATATCAGTGCTCTTTTTTTGTACAAGGATTGGGTCGAAACCCCTATGCTGCAAGAACAACACCACGTGGCAGTACAATATGCACAAAGGCCTTTGTCATCTCTTGCCCTATAGACCTAGAATTCGAAAAGAGGCCCTACGAAATTACAACCAGCACCCTAGAACTAAAGGGGAAAAAAGCAATCCGGTCCTCGAGCGCCACTGCCACACCTCGCCGGCGTTCTCCAGGCGTCAACGACACCGAGAACGGAGCCCTTTGAAGCTCTCGGTCTCTCCCTTCCGGTGATCCAACACAGACGCCGGCAGTCGAGCAGAGTCCGGGGACGAACCACTTGGATTCCGATCGAAGCCGAGCCCCGGCGTCCAAGCAAGCAAGCCTCCGGCGTGGAGGCAGAAAGATGGCCACCCTTATGGCCAAAGATCACGGTCGTGAACTGAATCACCACCGCGGAAGTAGCTCGACGATGTAGCAAACTCCGCTCCAGAATCACCCAGAAGAAGAAGAAACAGCCCCTCCCCTCCTCGCTACCACGGCCGGCCAGGGGATCTCTGTGTCTTCGCTTCTTGGAATCATGAAGACGGCAGGTACGACGAGCGATATTATTTAACTGATCTTGCGCAACCTCAGTCAATCTTGGAAGCTTCGACAGCTTCATGTAAAAGGAGAGAGGAGCGCGGCCTCCCGCGTCGCTGCTAGTCGTCGGAGACGAACGGAGCACCAAAGAGGTGAAAACAAGCACACATGCCCTAAGCAAACTACACCTACTATCTATAAGCCCAGCATCGCCTTCGAACCCATGCCGAACGGCCTCGCCGCCGAGGGGAATCGAAGTGCGAGCCGGCGGAAGCGGCGGAACCCTGTAGGTGACTCTCAAAGCGGTGGGGGTCCATACTTTGCCACTTTGGTCCACATATACCAGTGCTCGTCTTCCTTTATCTCATAAAGGTAACCTCAAGCTGGCTCCCATACGAACTCCCAATAAACTCCATAGTTCCACATAAATATATCCGACCCCTGTAAGGTGAGAGACGCTAAGATGCCCACGCGTCGCCGCCCTCGCGAAAAAGATTCATCTTCCACGAGACAGATTAAATTCATGTAAGAATATATACTTTTCCTCTTACTTTTTATTTTTGCAACGTATAAGATTATAAAAAAATTACATCCACGCCACCAAAAATTTACTTTTCGGTTAAATAGGATTACTGATTTTTAGTTATACAAAGGCATACATATAGATTGCATACAAAACATCAATCTAGAGACTCTTAACATGTATAAATTAAGTAGAATTTTGCTTCGGTTATAGTTAGCATATTGATTTGCTTTCGAAGAATTAAATATTTTTGCTGCCAATATAACGTAAACGATCGGCATACGCACCCAAAGCATGCTATTCAAGTACACTACAGAGTTGAAAGAAAACAAGTGACACTAGTAGAAAACAGGGCATTGAGCCAAGCCCAATGGAACCGGATGTGATACAAACCGGTTCAGAAGGGTCTGTCCCTGGGCCCCACCCATGCAGCAAAATGCCCGCAAGGCCTTTAGGACCGGTTTGTAACACAAACCGGTCCTAAAGGCCTTGCGGGCCATTTGCTGCAGGGAGGGGGGCCCAGGGGCAGAACCTTTAGAACCGGGTTGTATCACAAACCGGTTCTACAGGTTTTCTCATTTTTTGCAGCCACTGCGGGTCCCGCTGTCACAACCTTTAGAACCGGTTTGTAACACAAACCGGTCCTAAATCCCTCCCCTAAACCCTACATACCACCCCGAGCTCAGCTCATTTTTTCCAGCTCGAGCTCAACTCCATTTTTGCTCTCTTCTTCCTCTTGTGAGGTCTAATCCATCCCCATTTTCTCCACCATTTGTCAAGATTGTTGGTACCCATCGGTTCTACGGTTAGCATCAACGTTCCCTCTTCCGGCATTGCAGGTTTTGCTCGTTTTCTTGCTCATTTCATTTTTGTTGTGCTAGCTAGGTGTTTGATGAAATGCCTAGCTAAGCTAGAATTTGTTATTCATTTTGTTATGTATACAAATTGATGCAATTTGAGCTCAAAATTAATTATGATTTGTGCTTTTTTTAGTGTCGCGCGCCTTGTCCCCTTACTCACTACCGTCAATCGCCCCATCACCGACACAACCTTGGTGAGCCTATTGTTTTTATTTACCAAAACAAATTTTGATTTGTATGATTTACGTATTTACTTGTATATAATTTTCTAGAGCCATGGTTTTGATATCCGTCCCCGTTGGCCCTCGTCCAGTCTATGATTCGGATGTGGTATATTATCTTTTTTCACTACATATTTTCATTTCCTGATTATACGACAATTACTTACGTCGACCAACTTGACATAGATATTTTTATATAGGAGGTAGTGGAACCGGAAATGCCAGTCGACCCTATTGTTGAGAAGTTATACTTAGTTGAACAAGAAAATATTGGCTTGAAAGAAAGATTGAAAAAAACTGAAGAAAGGTTGGAAAAAACTGAAAGAGAGAAGATGACCTTGGAAAAGGTTCTTGCCGGTGTCGTCGATAGTCACAAGAGCGAGATGGACGCAATGCGCCTGAAGATTAGAAAGATTAGGAAATATGCAATTAGTAAAGAGGCTTGGTATCATTATGTCGTCGGGTCAATTGTTACCTTTGTTGCGATTTTGATCGCATTTGTTGTTGTTTTTAAATGCATTAATTAGAGAGAGTTTTTATGGATGGTTTCAGTGTGTATTTTTCTGAGAACTATATATGTATATATGGTCACTATACGCTAGTTTGGTATTAACGTGTGATGAACTTTTTGTATTAATTAACTAATTTAGTCATGATGATTTAGCATAATGGTTGTTGATAAATTTATATAATGCAGATGAACCGGCAATGGATGTACAGTGATCGACGTCGTCCCGAATTCCTTAATGGCATGCATAGTTTTCTCAATGTGGCTGAGAAAAACAGGCAGAATGGATTTATTTTTTGTCCATGTAAAAAATGCCAGAATAAGAGGAATTTCCCTAGCTCAAGAACCATACACACCCACCTGTTGCAAGAAGGCTTCATGCCCAGTTATTTTTGTTGGACCAAGCACGGAGAAAGAGGGGTTATAATGGAAGACAATGAAGAAGAAGAGGATAATGATGAGTATCCTATGTTCGATGAACACGGTGATACTGAAATGGGGGAAGATGAGCCTGAACTTGAGGACATTGTTGATGAGTCTGATGATGATCTTCGTCAGGTCATTCGTGAAGAACAGATAAACCACGCAAGTGAAAACGAGAGGTTGAAGTTGGAGCGCATGTTAGAAGACCACAAAAAATTGTTGTACCCAACTTGCGAAGATGGCCAGAAAAAACTGGGCACCACCCTTGAATTGCTGCAATGGAAGGCAGAGAATGGATTATCTGACAAGGGATTTGAAAACCTGCTGAAAATAATGAAGAAGATGCTTCCAAGAAATAACGTGCTGCCCTGCAGTACATACGAAGCAAAGAAGGTTGTCTGCCCTCTAGGATTGGAAGTGCATAAGATACATGCATGCATCAATGACTGCATCCTCTACCGCGGCCAGCACGAGAATTTAAATGCCTGCCCGGTATGCGGTGCATTTCGGTATAAGATCAGGCGAGATGACCCTGGTGATGTTGAGGGCGACGATCGCCCCAGGAAGAGGGTTCCTGCCAAGGTGATGTGGCATGCTCCTATAATACCACGGTTGAAACGTTTGTTCCGAAACAAAGAGCATGCCAAGTTGTTGCGATGGCACAAAGAAGACCGTAAGGAAGACGATATGCTGAGACACCCCGCTGATGGGTCGCAGTGGAGAAACATCGACGATAAGTACGAGGACTTTGCACGTGACGCAAGAAACTTAAGGTTTGGTCTGAGTACAGATGGCCTGAATCCATTTGGGGAGCAGAGTAGCAGTCATAGCACCTGGCCCGTGACTCTATGTATCTATAACCTTCCTCCTTGGTTATGCATGAAGCGTAAGTTCATTATGATGCCAGTGCTTATCCCAGGCCCGTCGCAACCCGGCAACAACATTGATGTGTACCTGAGGCCACTGGTTGATGAACTTTTAGAGTTGTGGGCTGACGAAGGTGTATGTGTGTGGGACGAGTACAAACAAGAGGAATTTGACCTACGAGGGTTGCTGTTTGTTACCATCAATGATTGGCCCGCTCTTAGTAACATCTCAGGACAGTCAAACAAGGGATACAGCGCATGCACACACTGTTTAGGCGAGACAGAAAGTATACATATAGGCAAGAATGTGTACCCGGGGCATCGTCGATTTCTTCCAGACAGGCATCCCGTAAGAAAGAAAGGAAAGCATTTCAAAGGCGAGGCAGATACACGGAGGAAGCCAACCCTCCCTAAAGGTACTGATATATATGACATGGTCAAAGATATAAAAGTAATCTTTGGAAAGGGTCCTGGCGCACAATCTGTTCCAAATGACGCCGACAACCACGTAGCCATGTGGAAGAAGAAATCTATATTCTGGGAACTACCCTATTGGAAATTCCTAGAGGTTCGCTCTGCGATCGACGTGATGCACGTGACGAAAAATATTTGCGTGAACCTGCTAAACTTATTGGGCGTGCATGGGAAGAAGTCAAGAGATACACCAAAAGCACGGCTGCACCACCAACGTATGCACGAACGAGACGACCTGATGAATCCAGAGAATTTCAAAGGTCCTGCCAGCTACGCTCTTACCAAGGAAGAGAAGGAGATCTTTTTCCAAGTCCTGAGTAGTATCAAGGTCCCGTCTGGCTACTCGTCGAACATAAAAGGAATACTAAACCTGGAAGAGAAAAAGTTCCAAAACCTTAAGTCTCATGACTGCCACGTGATCATGACCCAGTTACTTCCGATTGCATTGAGGGGGCTTCTGCCAGAAAACGTGCGAGTACCCATTGTGAAGCTATGTGCATTCCTCAACGCAATTTCTCAGAAGGCAATCGATCCAGCAACTCTACCAAGTTTACAGAAGGACGTGGTCCAATGTCTTGTCAGCTTCGAGTTGGTGTTCCCACCAACCTTTTTCAATATTATGACGCACCTCATAGTTCACCTAGTCCAAGAGATTTCCGTTCTCGGTCCTGTATTCTTACACAATATGTTCCCCTTTGAGAGGTTCATGGGAGTCTTGAAGAATTATGTTAGAAACCGTGCTAGACCAGAAGGAAGCATGGTCAAGGGCTATGGAACAGAGGAGGTCATTGAGTTTTGTGTTGACTTTATTCCTGACCTGAACCCGATCGGGGTTCCTCGGTCGCGCCATGAGGGGAGACTGCGTGGAAAAGGCACGCTAGGAAAGAAATCAACAACATGTATGGACGAGCAATCTTTCAGTCAAGCACACTACACAGTTCTAGTTAATTCCAGCTTGGCGGCTCCATATATCCAGGAACACACGGATATTTTACGCTCGGAATATCCGGAGCAACCTGAAGATTTCATTGCTAAAGAACACGCGAAGACTTTCGGAGGTTGGTTGCAAAGACGTCTGATTAATGACAACATTGTTGAAGATGAGCTATACTTGTTGGCCAAGCAACCATCTTCGACTGTATTGACCTTTAAAGGGTACGAGATAAATGGTAACATATTTTACACGGCAGAACAAGATAAAAAGAGCACCAACCAAAACAGTGGCGTCCGGTTTGATGCAAAAGACGACAACGGGCAAAGGGTCACATACTATGGTTACATAGAGCAGATATGGGAACTTGACTACGGACCTTCCTTTAAGGTCCCTTTGTTCTGGTGCAAATGGTTCAACCTGTCAGGCGTGAAGGTAGACCCGAAGTACGGAATGACAACAGTGGATCAGAAGAATCTTGGGTACGACAATGATCAATTCGTCCTAGCCAATGATGTGGCTCAGGTTTTCTATGTGAAGGACATGTCTAGCAGACCGAGAAAAACAAAAGATAAAGAAACGAATACATCAGACGATGAGCCAAGGCGCCACATAGTTCTTTCAGGGAAAAGAAACATCGTGGGAGTCGAGGACAAGACAGACATGTCAGAAGATTACATTAAATTTGATGAAATTCCTCCCTTCAAAGTCAAAGATGATCCTAGCATTCAGTTAAATGATGAAGATGTTCCATGGTTACGGCGCAATCAGAAGAAAGGCAAGAAGAAAAATAGAAACGGATCGTCCCTTTAGTACCGGTTGGGGACACCAACCGGGACTAAATGGGTTAGGGTTTTGTTTGGACCAATCAGATAGAATCACACGGATCGTGTGTTTGTTTCAACCGCTTGTGAGTCGTTGGATCCGGGGTGTGTTTCTTTCCAGCTGTTGTGAGCCGTTCGATCAGGGCTACGGTGTGTTTCTTTCGAGCTGTTGTGAGCCGTTGGATGAGATGTTTCTTAACCGTTGGATCAAAACCCTAGCTCAACACTTTGTGAGCCAGAGGACCCTATATATAGCCCAGCTTCATACACCGTTCAGTTCATCTCCCAAATACAAAACATCCGGATTCGCCAGCATACACCCCGCGGTGCATTTGGTATGCATATATGCACTCAGTAGCCACTGCGGGGTTGTATACTAGCGATACCGTTTGTTTTGTTCTACACCCTCCTTTAAGGTTTGATACATCATATACTCAGTTCATCGAGCAAATACAAAACATCCGGATTCGCCATCATACGTCCGGCCGTGCATTTGGTATGCATATATGCACCCAGTAGCCACGGTCGGGCTGTATGATGGCGATACCGTCTGTTTTGTTCCACACCCCCCTTAAGGTTTGATACATCATATACTCAGTTCATCGAGCAAATACAAAACATCCGGATTCGCCGTCATACGTCCAGCCGTGCATTTGGTATGCATATATATATGCACCCAGTAGCTAGCCACGGTTGGGCTGTATGACGGCGATACCGTTTGTTTTGTTCTACACCCCCCTTTGGAAACAGAAAGAAGAAGAAAAAGAAATGTGCGCCCCCCTGTACAGGCCTTTAGGACCGGTTGCCGTTAACAACCGGTGCTAAAGACCCTTTCGCACCGGTTGCCGTTAACAACCGGTTTGCCGTTAACAACCGGTGCTAAAGACCCTTTAGCACCGGTTGTTAACCGCAACCGGTACCAAGAAAGGCAAGAGTAAGATTGTGACGACCGGTTGTCACAGAGGCAGACAGAAGAAGTCACGGTATGGCAGTCACGTATTCAACATCAACCAAGAAAGGCAAGCGTAAGATTGTGATGAAAGGTTGACAGAGGGAAATACTCGCGATATATGTATGTACTTTTTAAAAGTGAGAAACAAAGTACCAGCGGGCTAGTATACCAATCGCTAAATCAATCTACATGTATGGTATCTCGCTAAATCAATCTATATATATGTATCCACGATATATATGCTCGATGTATCACTTGCGCTCTCACTTCTCGTTGCCTTACTCATTACCCACCCTAACTTACCACAGGCGCATAGACTACAATATGCGCCTGGGGTAACATTACCGCAGGCGCATAGACAGAATATGCGCCTGGGCTAAGAGCTATACCACAGGCGCATGGTGTGCAATGTGCGCCTGGGGTAATTGATCAGATTACATTAAATTTGATGAAATTCCTCCCTTCAAAGTCAAAGATGATCCTAGCATTCAGTTAAATGATGAAGATGTTCCATGGTTACGGCGCAATCAGAAGAAAGACAAGAAGACAAATAGAAACGGATCGTCCCTTTAGTACCGGTTGGGGACACCAACCGGGACTAAATGGGTTAGGGTTTCGTTTGGACCAATCAGATAGAATCACACGGATCGTGTGTTTGTTTCAACCGCTTGTGAGTCGTTGGATCCGGGGTGTCTTTCTTTCCAGCTGTTGTGAGCCGTTCGATCAGGGCTACGGTGTGTTTCTTTCGAGCTGTTGTGAGCCGTTGGGATGTTTCTTAACCGTTGGATCAAAACCCTAGCTCAACACTTTGTGAGCCAGAGGACCCTATATATGCACCCAGTAGCCACTGTCGCTCCTCGAGCGCTTCTTCTCCATCCCTCTGCACCGTCGCGCTTCCACCATGCCTCCGAGGAGGAACAGCACCACCGGTTTCCGCGGCGTCCGAGCACGGCAGAACGGAATGTTCAGCGCAGATATCCGCTGGGGGGACGACCGCATCCCCCTCGGCACCTTTGCGACGGCGGCAGAGGCAGCCCGCGCCTGGGACGCGGCGGCCTGGCGCCTCAACCGCCCGCGGTCGCTGATGAACTTCAACGACTGCCACACAGTCTGGGAAGCGGAGGCCAGGGCGACGAAGCCACAGATCATCACTGCCGCCGACCACCTCCACCTCCGCCACCGCGCGTTTCAGGGCCTAGTCGACGCCAGGGAAGACCGCGTCGTCCGCGATTATTACCGGAACAACCCGGGGGAGGAGAGCGCCGACGAGGAGCTCTGGCAGACACGCGCGGGTCAGCGGGCGGAGCGCCGCCTCGAACGCCACCTCGCGTTAGATGCGGCTCGGGAGGTGAGGACGAGGGCGCTGCAAGAGCTTCGTCGGGCCGACCGCGCCGGCGAAGTCTGGGCCTCCGACGATCCGAGGTGGGGGCCTATCTCGGACATACCATCATGCACCTCCGATGATGACGAGGAGGTCACCGACGAGTTCGGCGACGATGATGACCCGGAGGAGGTCACCGACGAGTTCCCCGACGACGATGGCGAGGAGTAGTGTTCGTCTGTTTTCTCTTTTTAATAAAAGAATTTGTATTCCGGCGACACTGCGGCAATCGCTAAATCAATCTGTATGGTATCTCGCTAAATCAATCTATATATATGTATCCACGATATATATGCTCGATGTATCACTTGCGCTCTCACTTCTCGTTGCCTTACTCATTACCCACCCTAACTTACCACAGGCGCATAAACAGCAAAATGCGCCTAGGGTAACTTTACCGCAGGCGCACAGTCAGGAAATGCGCCTGGGATAAGAGATTTACCGCAGGCGCATTTTGTGTAAAGTGCGCCTGGGGTAAGTGATCACATATACAGAAACAGTAGTTTTTCTGTTTTGTTTTCTTGATGTGTTTTTGTTTGTCTGTTTTGAAATGTGTGTTTGACATAATATAGAAATAGTTTAGCTAGGAATTAATATAGAAATAATATCCATTACATAATAATATATACATTACATGATAATATATCCATTACATACTAATATATCCATTACATGCATATATCGAACACAAGATGCGGTACACAAACAACATCTATGGATCCGTCTAGTAGAAGCGGAACAACTCGTAGGAGACGTATGCATCTATGGCTGCATACGTGATGTTGGTCCAGTCCAGTGGGTTCTTCTCCCACAACCAGTGATTCTTCGAGGGGAAATCAGTCTTCATGGTTCCGTAGCCCTCGTGGATGAAGGCACTTGCCATGCGAGCCATACCGGTCTTTGGCCCGTTCAAATGGATAAGACCCTGAATATCAATGTAGTGATCTTCAGGTATCACAATACCCAAGCGCATCAACTTCGGACGGTCTTGCGTGTTGTCAACGCTGCAAAAGTCATACCCCTTGTTGACAAGAAAATCAACAAGTGCCGGAGAATGCTTTGAACTACTGCAACAACAAAAATTTGATACGTGTACGTGTTAGATATATGGCAACACATGTATTCTTCACATGCAACAAACAAATCGAAGATGCAATATTGTACGTGTGCGTTACCTTGACCATTGGAAGACCAAAACGGCCTCCTTGAACGCAATCTGGATGACTGCAACATTCCGTTTATCCGCCGTATACTCTAAATCAAGCCCGAAAAACCGGTGTTCTTCGGGAGAGGAGAAATACAGATTGGTCAAATACCCAAGAGCACCGGGGAGCTCCTCGCAGTTGTTGGTGTAGAACACGTCGAGACTTTTGCCGCATGGTGTGGGCACATCATATCTCTTAGAAACTTCAGCCATGGTGCTTAGTGGAGGAAGATCAAGAGAGGAAGAAGAAGAGACAGAGGAAGAAGAGAAGAAACAGAGACTCGCGATCGGGCCGGTGCGCACTGTAGCAATAAAACCGCCGCGCGCGGGAGGCGAGCAGTTTGTATTAAGACCTTTAGCACCGGTTGCTAACACAAACCGGTGCTAAAGGCCTGTAGTGGGCGCGCAGTCTGGGTGTGGCCCCAACTACAGGCCTTTAGCACCGGTTTGTGTTAGCAACCGGTGCTAAAGACCCTTTAGAACCGGTTGTTAACACAAACCGGTGCTAAAGGCCTATAGTGGGGATATATCTCCAGGACTTTTGAAATTTTGGCCTCATTTCTTTCGCGCGTCTTCTCCTCTACCTACGGCGAAGCCCTGCTCCGCCTCGTCGCCGTCCGTCCGCCTCGTCGCCGTACGCCTCGCCTCGGTCCGCCGCGCCTCCGTCGGCCTCACCTCCGTCCGCCGCGCCTCCGGCCGCTCTCTGTCTCCGTCGCCGTCGATCCCCCGCGCGGCCCCGCGTCCGTCGCGCCTCCGCGGTCGCCGTCCGCCTCCGTCGCGCCGTCGCGCCGTCCGCGTCCGTCCGCCTCCGTCGCGCCTCCGTCTCGCCTCCGCCTCCGCCGCCCCGCCTCTCGCCCCTCGATCGCCGTCGATCGCCGGCCTAGCTAGGTAATTTATTTCGGTTTTTTTCAATTTTGTTTTACTGTTAGAATTTTTAGAGTTAGTGTTAGTGTTTAGTGTTAGAAATTTTTAGATTTAGTGTTAGATTGTTTTTAGAGTTAGTGTTAGTGTTAGAAATTTTTAGATTTAGTGTTAGATTTTTTTAGAGTTATTAGTGTTAGTGTTAGAATTTAATTACTGTTAGAAATTTTTAGAGTTAGTGTTAGATTTTTTTAGTGCTTTATTTTGTTTTTACAATTTTGTTTAGTGTTAGAATTTTTCTGTTAGAATGTTGTGTTAGAAAATTTCACTAAGTTAGTGTTAGAAAATTTCAGAAAGTTAGAATAACTATATAATTTCAGTAAGTTAAAATTTTTCACTAAGTTACCATATTGTTCCTGTTTAACTTTCATCTTATTTCTGTTATATTTCTCAATTTACTATTTTTTACTAAGTTAGAAACACTAAGGTATTTTACTTAATTATGGAATATTTACTTAGTCCGGGCAGGTTTTTAGTTCATGTCTTTGTTGGACCCGCCGGGGGATGTCCGGGACTGGGCCCCGCCAGGCTGGCATTGGGAGCTCCTTAGTACCGGGGCACGCGGCTTGGTGAGAAATCCGGGTGACGTGGTCGACCCGGATATTCTTTGGTGGCCATCGCGTGGGCCACGCTCGGTGCGGAGAGAGCCGGCCCCTGAGGAGGTGGTACAACAGCGTATCAGGGAGGAGGACGAGCACGTCCGTCGCTACATGTACTTGCTCGATAGGCAGTATAGGCAGTATAGCAGCAGTTGGTCGATTATTAGGAGGGTTCCTTACCACGTGAGCTATGACCCTATGAGGGTTCCTTATCTATGGATGCGTAGCACCCGTGACTCAGCACCCCGCGGCTTAGGACCCGGTCGGAGTTAATTATTTTGAGAGATGTCACGAGACTATGTATAAGTGATATTATTCGATCGTGATGTATTAGGGTTAAAAAAATCAACCCGAGCTATGTAACTCTTGGTGTGTCCAGAACTATTATTTCATTAATATGTCCAGAACTATTATTTTATTACTGTCCGATGAAATAATTTCGCCAAGTGCCCGATGAAAATTTCGCTAAGTGTTCTTCATTTTATAAATTTTACTAGCAGGTGTTGAGCTATGGATTCCCAAGAACCTGTACATGATCAGCACGCCGATCAGCTCGCCGGAATGGGTGAGGCGGAGAAGGAAAGATACGTGTGCCAGATGATTTTTGATAATGCAACGGCCATATATCGTGATGACGACGATGGACAGGCGTTTAGCAATCAATTTTTGAACGACTCCGGCGACGGAGATCAGAATATAGAAGATGTAGTAGATGATGACGACGACAACGTCGAGGATGAAGAAGTGCCCTCCAGAACAAACTCTGCCAATGTATATCTCAAGTCACTGTTCACGCAACAATTAATTTGTTTTGCACTTACTAACGAATCATTATTTTCCCGTTTAGGCGCCCTCCGGAACAGCTAGCGCAAGTACTGAGACAAAGTCCAAACGAGGCCCGGCCGCAAGGTTGAAAGATACCGCAAGGTTCTCGATTGATACAGTTGCTGCTGATGGCAAACCACTGCAGCCCCCAGAAACTTATCGCAAATTCGTAAATCAGTGCGGAGTTGTTGTAAGAGACCTGGTCCCGATCAACTTAATAGAATGGAATAAGCCGAAGACCGGGGCCAACGTTGGAGCTAGTTATGTCGATGAAAGATTGAAAAAAATTCTTTGCGAAACGCTATGGCAAAATTTCAGCGTAGCGGAAGATAAGAAGAAGAAAGTCGAGAAGTGGGCTTTGAAGAAGATGGCCACACAATTCCAGAGGTGGAAGAAAGAACTGTGGAAGAAATATCAAAAAGAAGATCCAGTTTTCACTGGGAACCTAGTGAAGATAAGAGACGCTTGGGATGATTTTAAGGCGTACAAGAAATCGGGTGTCTTTGCATCCCGATCGGCCAAAAATTCGGAGAATGCGAAGAAGAAGAAATATCACCATATTTTGGGGTCAGGTGGCTACATGACTGCCCTGCCTAGGTGGCGAAGCTATGAAAATGCGCTTGTGAAAAGAGGTATCATTCCACAGACACATGACTGGCCCGATAGGTCCAAGTTCTGGTTGTTCGCGCATGGGGCAACGTTGGACGCTGAGACTGGGATGATTGTTGCTCAGGGACCATGGTCGGAAAAAATAACAACAGTCGTAGCAGAACTAGAGAAGGCAATAGAAGCTGTTCGAAAAGGAACTTTTGTTCCCGATAGAGAGAACGACGAGCTGACGAGGGCACTCGGGAACCCCGAAAAGTGGGTACGAACACGAGGCTTTGGAGCGGATACCCCGTGGAGCCAAGGGTTTGCAGCGGACATTGCCACTTACAGAAGCCGTGATAGAAGCAAGAAAAAGACGAGTGAACGGATATCGACATTAGAAGAAAAGGTGGATTTTCTCTTGAAGAAAGGGGGACACCCTCTACCTGACACTGAAGAGGAGGTAGAACATCGTCCTGCACCTGATCAGCTGCAAATAGAAGACGATCATGACGTCCCATCTCAGCATAGAAGCAGCGTGGGTTCCACGCACCTGCAGGTAGAAGACGGTCGTGCAGTCGAACCGTCGGCGCCTCACTACCCCGTGGATGATATCACGGAGAAGACAAACTGTGAGATACATATGCCAATGGGGAACATATCCTTCAGGGTGGCGTCAGGCTATGCTTTACCGAATCAACCTGGAGCAACCTACCATGGTGGTCAGATTCCAGCATCCCATGCTCATGTCGGGTTGTCAACAATTACGCCGGGATGCCATTCAATTGAGCTCAGTATTCCTGGAGGTGAGGGCGAGAAGACACTGGGAGAAATGGAGCTTGGTATCATCTTGTGGAATAAGAAACACATCGTGTTCCCTAACTCGGCGCCAAGGCCACCGACTCCTCCAGGTACGAATGCACCATACCTCCATCAATTACTGAATGTTGCACCACATGTTATCTTATTTTTAATAGTTTTTTCACTTTCGTACAGAGAATGCACGACCTCCAAGTCCACCCCCCAACGAACCTCCAAGTCCACCCCACAACGAAGATTGGCCGGAGCCCGAGGCCGAGGGTCCATCGCCCGTGCACTCCCGTGAGCCGACGGATGCGCCCACTACGGGTACGACAAAGCGGAAGCTGCAGTTCAGAAGAAACGGGACTCCTCCCAAGAAGAGACCAAGGAAATCCAAGAAAGTCAAGAGTCCCCCGAAGTTACCAGGCTTGATGACTGAGGAGGAACTAACCAATGCAGTGGCATCCAAAACCAAGGCATGGTTCGCACAGTTTCCCCAGAAGCCCCCTCCAGACGTCTGGAAGGAAACTCTGAAGGACATCCCAAAGTGGAAAATTGAGCGGACCATCGACAACTTATATTATCCTGCACCGCCGCCACCGCCGCCCCTTTCAGACTATGAACGGTATATTGAAAAGAAGCACGCCGCACAGATGAAGCAGGCGGAGCAGACGAAATGCGGGAAACAAGTTCCCCAGCTCGGACAACAAGAAGCACAGTCAGTTGGCCCGCTCAAGGTCTTATCTGACGCGGCTTCAGTGTCCTGTCCACGCATGGGCGACGTGGGTTACGCTATTGCTGATGTGGTATATAAATACAAGCCCGGACACCCTCTGGTCGAAGATCCTACTGCTCTAACAACCCAACTACGGAGTTTACATGATTGGTACTTGGAGGCCGCAAGGCAGGAGAGAGACTGTATCATGGCTCAAATTCAGGATCAACACTACTTCGGAGATTACGGTGTGGAGCTTGGGTTCGATGATTTCTTCCAGATGTACAATCAACGTGCCCTCGACAAGTCTATCCTCAGCTGCTACTGTTTGTAAGTGATTTATTTGTGTAATTTAATTATTTAGTTAAGCTCGCGTTCGTTGCCCGTATAATTATCACTGACGACATTCTTTTTGTACGCTACTATGCAGAATGAAGATTCGTGAATGCAGACTGGCAGGAATCTGGGACTTTGGGTTCATTGACCCGTATTTGTATCATCAAACCACAGTAGAAAAGTTCAACAAGACTACACCGGATGATTTGCTAAGGTTTTTGAAGCGACAAAATACCAAAAAAGAAATACTTTGGCCCTACGGATTCAGGTGAGTGTTACTGTCTTGTAGACATTCCATTTTGCTTACCTGATGTTAAGTGTAATTGATGAGTATGCATGACTGCGTGTGTACACGTGCGCAGCGGCCACTTCATATTGTTCATCATTAGAATCGATAGAGGACAAGTTGAAGTCTGGGACTCGTTAAACTGGGGCGCTGACAGATGGAAGAGCGCGCGTCAGATGCTTCAAAAGTATATATATATCAGCCTCTTTCGTTCATCGGCCTCTTTTTCGTTCATTCCCTGATATCAAGTAAGTAATAATTAACTCTTCTATTCATTTTTCTTTTGTCGCCCAGGGTTTGGCAAATGTTCATCAAGGAAGAACCCGGTACATGGGCAGACAAGCTCAACTTTCAGATTAACACAGTAAGTAGTACTACGTACCCTGATTTAAATACCATTACCATTCTCTTGATTATTATTAATTTGACTGAATTATGTTTCTGTATATAGAAAGTCCCGCAACAACCACAGGGAACTGATTATTGTGGATACTACGTTTGCGAGTTCATTCACAGGAGGATCAATGAGAAATCCCGTACTACAAGAACTCTAGAGATACGTAACCGGATCTTCACAACTTTATTTATGTTGCCATTAATTATGTTTAGTTTTGTTCATAACTTAATTGTTTTCATCTACTTCTTTTCAAGATGGCACGAAAGCGGGCGCAGCTCAAACCAATCGACCGTTGCAAGGCTATTGCAGAGGAATTGGCAGGATTTCTTCTCACGCAAGTCATAGCAGAAGACGGAGAATTTTTCCATCCTATGAACCAATAATAGCCAGCTCCCTTCTCTATGCAAGTATACAACTATTCAAAACGAACCTCAGATTATGTAATTATCGGTCGATTACTTCGTGTTACATGTATATATATATGTACTACTATTTGGTGCATCAACATTTAACCGCAAACAGAAACGGAAACACGTAAACGGAAACCCGGAAAATACGGAACACGCCCTAAACCCTAAACCCTAAATACGGAATTGGAAACCCTGAAAAGAAAAAAGAAAAAAAAAAGAAAAAAAAACTTTAGGACCGGTTGGTATTACCAACCGGTTCTAAAGGTCCTCCGCCTGCGCGCTCTCTTCGGCGCCCACGTGGAGGCCTTTAGAACCGGTTGGTGACTGACCGGTTCTAAAGGGGGGGGGGCTTTAGTCCCGGATACGTAGCACCGGTTTTGTATCCGAGTCCAAAGGCCCTTACAAACCGGTGCTACTGGCCTGTTCTCCACCAGTGTGAGTACTATTACGATAGTTATTTATACACTTTTACATCTTTTTTGCATTTACATAATCTTTAGAACATGTCCGATAAGCACATGTATGCAAACAAAAAACAAAACTCTGCTTTCCTCAAATCCGTTTACTTATTATGGATAACAAAAAAATAAAACACATGCTTGGAGGAATTGAGATTAAAGTTTTAAGGATTTATAAAATTACATGTATTCGTGCAGTTGTATTTCCATAAATACCTATAAACGCCTAGATAATATACACCTTTACATCGTTTTTTGGATTTACATAATCTTTAGACCATGTTGGATAAGCACATACATGCAAACAAAAAACAAAACTCTGCTTTCCTCAAATCCGTTTACTTATTATCGATGACAAAAAATAAACACATGCTTGGAGGAATTAAGATTAAAGTTTTAAGAATTTATAAAATTACATGTATTCCTGTAGTTATATTTTCATAAATACCTATAAACGCCTAGATAACTCTCTGTAACTAAGTTTAAAACGGTGCACTTTGTTTCCAACTGACACAACTATGTTCACGGATTTGACAGGTCGTCCCGGTGTGCAACTTAGCACACACGGTGGAAACTAGACAACAAGCTACACATATGTGCATGCAATCAGTTTTCCGGACCAAAACACTTTTAATCCAATTTCTTACAACATCTACACTGCCACGGTCAACCATGCCGGCAAAGACATTATTCCATCCCAACCAACAAATACCTTCCTTGGCCCAACAATAAATCGACGATGCACTTTCATCGTGGATTTAATTGGCCTAGCTAACCTCTGCTCAGCCTCCTGCAACCCAGTATACAACTTCCTAGCCAACATCGCATCGGCCCATTCCACAGTATATCGCTCAAGTGCAGCAAACACATCAGCAGCTAGTCGTGTCTGAACCACCAAACACTACTACAGCAAACGATCTTATGCTTACACTCCGGCCACCAAATACACAGCACACGCCTTCAGCAAAAGGCAAAACAACAATTGTAGACCAGCGCACACACTATACACCAGTGGTCTACCACACGAGTAGTACTATGGCCACGTAAATCCAAATTTATACCATGTTGGAGAAGCAAGTAACACCGCACGCATGCAATGTGATTTAGCGAGTGCAGTACAGGGTACCCTCACAAAAATCACAAACACATTGGCACAAAACCATCAGACCACAACTAGGCATACACAGCAGCCAAGTTCGTGATATTAAAAGAAACTCGGTGAGAACAAACGCTATAGGATAATATTGTGTACATACAAGTGGAGCAATGAGCTGGTTGGCATGTCTATGTGTGTTGGCTGTGGTACGACGGTTGTCCATCTCGACCTGGCAAAACCTGTGTGCTACCTCTTGTGGTTGTTGAATGATCGACAGCGACGCTGAACTTGGCTGACGTGTATGCCTAGTTGTGGCCTGGTGGTTTTGTGGCAATGTGTTTGTGATTTCTGTGAGGGTACCCTATACTGCACTCGCTAAATCACATTGCGTGTGTGCAGTGTTACTTGCTTCTCCAACATGGTAAATTTGGATTTACGTGGCCATAGTACCACTCGTGTGGTAGACCACTGGTGTATGTATAGTGGGTGCGTTGGTCTAAAATTGTTGTTTTGCCTTTTGCTGAAGTCGTGATGTGTATTTGGTGGCCGGAGTGTAAGCATAAGATCGTCTGCTGTAGTAGTGTTTGGTGGTTTAGACACGACTGGCTGCTGATGTGTTTGTTGCACTTGAGCGATAAACCGTGGAATGGGCCGATGCGGTGTTGGCTGGGAAGTTGTATATTGGGCTGTAGGAGGCTGAGCAGAGGTTAGCTGGGCCAAGTAAATCCATGGTCATGTGTAGCACCGATCTGTTGTTGGGCCGAGGACGGTATTTGTTAGTTGGGCTGGATGAATGTGTTTGCCGACATGGTTGTCTATGGCAGTGTAAATGTTGTAAGAAATTGGATTAAAGGTGTTTTGGACCGGAAAACGGATTGCATGGACATGTGTGTACCTTGTTGTCTAGTTTCCACCGTGGGTGCTAAGTTGCACACCGGGACGACCTGTCAAATCCGTGAACATAGTTGTGTCACTTGCAAACAAAGTGCATTGTTTTAAACTGAGTTACAGAGAGTTATCTAGGCGTTTATAGGTATTTATGGAAATACAACTACAGGAATACATGTAATTTTATAAATCCTTAAAACTTTAATCTTAAATCCTCCAAGAATGTGTTTTATTTTTTGTTATCCACTAGTTGACATGCACGTGCCATGCACGTATCCATTATCAAACACAAAATCTTTAGAATTATTTAGTGTAAATTTAGCGTACATTGTTCGTGTGATGAGTCCACACACAATGGCAGTTAAATAACGCTGCGCTCATATGATAGTAATAGACATGCATGTAATCTATTTTTCGATCTCTTTTATCCCGTGATATCCAATATCGCTTTCTTTTTCATAGTATTCTCTCATGTACGCTGTCCCCACTAATCCCATAATGCTGCCATGTTAAATAGTTATATCATCACACTATTAACATTACCAGTTGCGAATTGCAAGTTATTTGAAAAAAAATGTTGAAATATAACAACTCCAATAGAAGGTCTCGGACCGACATGATCAGGATAGTTTCATGAAAGCACTCGATGAATAATATGCTCATGCATTGTGATCGATCAATATTAATTTTCGGCAAACATAATTTATGTAGTAAGTAAGCACTATCAATCTCTAAGTGACTTGACTCTCCACTCCACTAATCTGAACCAATCAATCAACCTTCCAAGAAGATGCAGCATGTATCTCCAGGTACTACAATTACCTAGAGCTCTAATCATGTCGGATGTGAGAAAAAAGTTACGATTTCTTTTATCTAGTTCATGCTACAACTTAAGATTTAAAAAGACCCTTTGCAACTTTAAATATTTCAAGTTGCAAGTGGATCTAAAATTAGTTCAGATTTGTGATACATCAAACTATATTTTTTTTTAAACTTTCACGGTGGGGGGTGGGGGGGGCACAGCGTCACTTTATTAATACCAAAATAAAAATAAGTACAAAATATTTACAGAGACAGAATTAGAACAAGTTGTTAAGCCATGATGAAAAGTTAGAAGAAACTGAAGTCTTCTCTATGTATTTAAGAAGAGTGACCTCATGGTAAAAATGTCCTTCCATTCCCTAAAGGAGAGCTTGATGTTTTTGAATATCCGGCCATTCCTTTGCTTCCATATATCCCATCATGCCAAAATTACTACCTCTGTCAAACATGGACCATGGAAACTCTTTCTTGCACCTAAAAGGGTCTCGGGAGTAGGACCTGGCCGCCATGAAATTCAGAGATAATTCCACACTCTTGTGCTAAAAACGCAGTTTAAAAAACAGATGTCTCCAGTCTTCAAACTGATGAGCAGAACATAACAAACAAACATTATTTTCAGTCACCTTCCAATGTCTTCTCATTAACATGTTCTTTGTGTTGATCATGTCATGAAGAAGAAGCCAAGCAAATAATTTATGCTTGGATTGACATTTACTGTTCTAGATCCAGCAGAAGGAACCCGGTTATCTATATGACCGAAATTCTGCCCCTAAACCAGATTTGCCTTGAAAACCTCTTTACCCAGAGTATAAATCCACTTGTCATCTTCTTGTTGTGATCGGTTGTGTTGCATTTATATTGCAATCTTTCAGTCCATCAACCTGTTAAGATACACTAATCAAGAAAACAATGATATCGCTAAAACTAAAACAAATATAGCTATGCACCAAGTTTCTGCAGGATCCCTGCTTCAAGTTGCAAGTGCACCTAAAACTGTAAAATTAATTGGTTGTGCAAGCAACAGACCCCCATGGGATTAAAAGATATACAATACAGTTGGAGACAATTATGTTGAATAAAATAAACATGAGATGAGGATAAATGACTAACCATGAAAAAGAATGATATTATTGCCAATGGATGTGGCTCCATGTCCCAAAATGATATGCAATCTGAACATGTTTTATATAAGAGGTTTCAGTTAACTAAATTTATCGCCCGACATTATCTAAATCTTTACGCCGGGAGTTCAGGAAGCTCTCTCGTGCGCTCTGCCACTCTATACTACTGGCAGTGGGTCCGTGTAAGATCCCAGCAAAGACCAGGTAAAAAAGAAGAAGAAAAAAGACAGAAACACCTTTCTCTGTGAGTCTCGATCCACGACATCCGTCGTCGCCTTGTGTACCTCGCGCCGGCCTCCGCTCTCTCCCAAACTCCTATGCGCCGCTGGCTGGCAGCCGCCTCCCAACCCCCAGCACGTAGGCCGCCACCCTCCCGCAGCTCCCGCGCACCGTTGGAGGACAGCCGCTCCGCCTCCAAATCTCCTGCGTGCCATCCAACACCCTTCCCAAACTTTCTGCACGCCGCCGGCGTGCCCTCTGCTCCCTCCTTTGGACCCGTCGGTGGTCCTTCGAGCACGAGCTCGCCGTGTCGGCGCGAGCGTGTGGGCACTACAGGCAGTTGCTCGCCGATGGACGCCGTGGCTTCTTCCCTCCCCTTTGCCCGCCTCGCCGAAAGAGCCACTCGCTCTGCAATACCCGTCACTCTTCTGCGTGCCCCATTCGGCCTGACTCCTCAGTGCACCGGCCAAACGGCCTATACATTCACCTTATTGCCAGCAAGAGACCATTGCTTGGGGTTGGGGGATAGAGCGCCGCGTGTGAGCGAGATCGATCGTGTGCTTCGCTTTGCTGGTTGTCTTCTCTCGTCCTCTTCTGCATGCCGGCCTATGTCTGTGTTGTTTACATCGAGCCGTGAACATATGTGGTGGAGCAGTATCACGATCTAAGCTGCTAGCTCATCCAGGTTGGTACCGGAGTATCCAGGGTGGGAGTATCTGTCACCTTTGGTTGTATTGATCTTTCTTGCTCATCCTTGAGTTCTGTTAACTTAATTATGTTTTTAATTAGTTCTGCAGTGTTTTCTGTTGTTGACGAACTCCAGCTGATACAAGCCGCAGGGTTGGCCAAATTATGCATTTTCTATTTCATCGATATGTGTAGTGGTTCGAATGAAGAAAATATAGGACCGTTGAAGAGGCAGATAGGATACAGGGTTTTTCCATTATAGTTCCTCGCCGAGCAGGCCACGGTAGTGCTCTCCGTCGTGCTCCTCACGGATGAAGATGTCGCGCTCGGCGTGCACGGCGCGGGTGGGCCGACCTCCGAAATGTTGTCGCCCCTGACTGCCGGTACGCCGCTCCTGAACTTCCTAGTGAGCAGGTCCTGTATTACTGTCGAGATGTTCGACGTGGAATCATGAAATTCTAAAATAAAGGTTGTTAGTAAGCATTATTAGTTGTGTTAGTTTCTAAAAAGTTAGATATAGTATTGTCTGTCATTCATGTTCCCAATGTATTATATATGTGGTGTATTGGGCTAGATTTGTTATTAGAAATGAATAATTATTCATTACTACCGTTAGCACCTCTATGTGGGTGTTCCCTCTGCTGGTCAGCGCCGCGGCTCTGCCGTACCCGTCCGCCATGACAGGGATGCCTCTCGACTCGAGAGCAGGGTCCTGTCCCTCGTCGTTTATGCGAATGACATCAACAAGCACACCTTCAGTGTCCCCTTAGAGTGTGGCTATTAATATCTCGGCAAGGTGCTTCGTTTTATCAGCGTCGTGATCTGCAACAAAGGTGTCGAGGGTGTACGGGCATGAGATGTCGTGTAGGAGTTTGAAATTGAGCTTGCTGCTGCAGGTGATCATTCACATGTGGAAGAGGGTTAGTGCTTGACTTCATTCCTTATTTTTCTGCCCAACTTGATGCCACCATAACTGCTCTCTTTGGCAAATTCTTCTTTATTTGAAGTGCTAATACAAAAGGTGTAGTGTATGCAAAATTGATAATTTTATAGTCTGTGTTGCATTTTTCCCTTTCAGGAATTTGAACATTAATCTTGACTTTGTCCATCCGACTACCTGGAGCCAGCGGCGAAGCCAGCCTTGTAAACCTGTGGGGTCATGGTTAATTTTCTGAAATTTTTCCTTCGTAATGAACAGTGACTGAACAGTGTTTTTAGACTATTTTGCTGAAAAGCTGTGGGGTCGGCCGACCCCACAGCTAACACATAGATCCGCCACTGCCTGGAGCAGTAACCAACCTAGCCAATCTTTGCACCTGGAATAATTTACTGTGTTTGTGGGCTAGAATCTAAATCGTGAATGCATGTATTTTTTTTAACTATAGTGCTATTTCATACTAAGACCAAATTATCCTTCAAATGTACATGTACTGTTGTTGTTAATGTGCTTGACTATATGGGATTCTCTCTACAGAGCAATATACCGCCATTGTAATTAACCATTACTATTGTCTGTCACATGTTAAGTTTACTTCTCCAAGGAACGTTTACTTTTCCAAGCACTGATACTGTCTGATATGCTAGGTCTACGCCACTACGATGATGGCCATGTGATGCGCCTGATGCTGCAGAACATTGTGCCGCTTCTGTTGTTTCCCATTCAGCAAGTTGCCGAAGCTTTCACCAACCTGTTGAAGATCTGCAATAGTTACTTTAATGTATTTCATGTGCATCACATTTTTGTTGGTCTTTTAGGTGTTTGTACGATATTATCTGTGTGTGCGAGGTTCGAGCGGTTTTTTACTCTATTGCTCCACCTCTTGCCTTCTCCAGTGGTGCGGTTTCTGGTGATGTGTTTATTTTCCCTCTTAGGTGTCGTTATATTGCTCCATCACTGGCGGTTGCTGGTTTGACGTGCGCTGGGTGAGTCTCCTACCCATGTTGTCGCCCGACTTTACTATCAGTTGATGTCGTTTTTGCGGCTGGAGGTCGGCGCTGCTGGGTTTGGAGGTAGGATTTTCGTTCTTACTCTGTCGAGTCACTTCCAGGGTTGTAAGCTGTTGGGGAGGGGGTTGAGTCATTTTTTTGTGCTATTGCGTGGGATGTGGGTATAGGGTTTGGTATTTTGTTTTGGATTTTGTGATGCGTTCCTTTTTTAGTGGTCTTCATTTCTTACTGTGTTGGGGTTTTTTGTTTAAATATGTTTAACTTTGCCGTGTTGTTTATGTGTAGGTCACAGAGTGGAACTGCTGGAATTGGTTTTCTTTCTTCAGTTCATCGCTGAAGTCTCTTTTCCTATCTGTTGTGTTGCTGCTGTGCGGCTTGCATTATTTTGAGTTATTAGTTATTTTTAAGTTTTTGGTGTTGTAGTGTCGGACGAAAGGAATGTCCTAGAAAATAAAGGAAGAAGAGGGATGGAGGCCACCACCATAGTCAGCATTGATGATGTTGCAGTTGACATGATGATGGTTCGCTTGCAGGGATCTTTCCCCCCTCTTGTTTCCCATTAGAGCCCGCAGTTGACTTCTCCAGGAAGCTTTGTTAGAGATTTACAGTTTGATTTCTTAGTAATTGGCCAAATATTGATATCACGTGTTGTTCTTGGCACAAAGGAGTGATAGCCTCCTTAATATCTTAAAATCGGCCCATGGATGCTCATGTCAAACTGTTATTTATTCTTACTTATGATTAATCAATATTATTATTGATCTTTATTTCTACGTCTTAAATGGCCTTTGTGATAAATACTTGATTTTTGTTGTACATTTTCCTTCAGATTTATATTACCCTACCGTGGAATGCTCATGCTATTGTTCTTTCATTTTTTTTCATGCTTGGATACTGTGCTGTAAATACAGTGGATATCGGTCAAAAGTTGGAATATCTCATTCCCTTCTGAGGCTGTGAAGGCGGCCAAGCATCTCCCTTCACATGCTGGCTGGTTCCATGAATGATTTTCCTCATCTGCGGCTTCAGATAACATCTAGGCATGAGCCAGGTGATTGAATACATATGTTTCTTCAGTTTAGTATCGATGTTGCTCTTGTACTTCCTTCATGGTCAATGTGCTATTGATGAAATGTAATTTTTTTGTAGGTGACCCAGGTAAATTGGTAGTTCTTCTTTTTCATGGCTGTGACATGAAGTTAACAACAATTTCATTGAAAGTCATGTAAATTTCAATCCACGTTTTATGAAATATGGTTTGAGTACTTGAGTTGACTAAATTATTTTGCATCAGTCATGCATAATCTGATTCTTTGTACACTGAATGTGCATCTAGGCACATGAGTCATAGTTATCATAAAGCGCTCATACTTCTATCTATATGTTCTTATATGTATTTAAGCACGTTTGTCTTTGAAGCTTACACAAGGTAATGACAGTTGAATACACCAAGGTAAGTGTTGTTCTGGTCCCCAAACCGTTTTCCCTCCAATATCATATCATAGATGGTTTACTGTTTCATCATGTTTATTTGTTTCTTGCATGTGTATTTTTATTCTTGTTACGGTTTCATTGCAGTTGTGTACATTCTAAATATACAAAAGCCAAGTATAATGCTTAATATTCTTAAGTAATACAACGTCCTTTATAAAAAAAAATGCTAGTTTCATGTTTTGTACTCTTTTCTGTTAGAAGTATCCATTGTAAATGTTCACATCCTGAAAGTACGTAAAAAATTTATACGATTAGTTTTTCCTCTTTCACTCTTGATGTTTGCCACTGTAAATAAACATGGGCTGAGAAGGTGTAAATAAGCATCTCATACATCTACAATCTAGAACTATATGTTTCTCTACATATTTTCGACAAATAGATATGGTGCTCTATATTATAATTTATAATTTTCCCAGAATGTTAGTTCTGCATTCAAGCTTAGTTATTACTAGGTTCTCATTTATACTATTTTTTTCATCTTTAACTTTAGATAAATAAAACGATGGGAAAATATCATTTTGAACTATTGCTATAGATAGCGCAAATCTATGGCGTGTATCGACGGCAAATTTCAGTAGTAGATTTTTTTTTTGCTTTAACATCTAGGTTGTAGAATAATCTCAAGACACAGTTCCTTAGTAAATTCCCAGTTATATCCTAATAATCCGCTTAATGAAATTCGATAACTTGAGGTGGTTAGATTATCTAAAATTATATAGATTATAATAGTTTGAATATGAAATCATTTTAGTGCATTAGCTTCATTCTAGAGTGGCAGGCTGACGGCCCATGAATGTATCCATTACCTAAAAAGGAAAAAAGGAAAAAGTGGGGCTTGTGCAATCAAAGTGGATATGTCAAAGGCCTATGATAGAGTGGAGTGGGCCTATTTGAGGAAGATTATGGAAAAATTGGGCTTTGGATTGATAGGCTTATGGCATGTGTTGAGTCGGCTTCCTTCTTAGTTCATGTTAATGGGGTTCTTTCTGATGTTTTCTTGCCATCCAGTTGTATTAGGCAAGGTGACCCAATCAGCCCATATTTATTTCTTCTTTGTTCCCAAGGCTTAACATGTTTATTCAAGCATGTTGGTGCAGGCCACATCACAAGAGGAGTTAGAGTTGGAATTCATGCACCATGGATTTCTCATTTGCTATTTGCTGATGACTGTATTATATTTACTGAGGCTAGTCTGACAGGTGCACAACGGATCAATAATATTCTTGAGAGATACCACATTGGTTCGGGTCAACTAGTAAAAAAAGATAAATCAGCAATTTTCTTTAGTTCTAATTGCACTGATACAATGAAGCAAGAAGTGCATTTGGCTGTTCAAATTACTAATGAAGCTTTGGTTGAGAAATATTTAGGCCTCCCTACCTCTCTTGGGAGGTCTACTGATTCTGAATTTGAGGGTATTCTAGCACAGATCAAAAGACTATTTAATGGGTGGGTGTCTAAACACCTTAATAGTGCTGGTAGAGAAGTCCTTATTAAGGCTATTTGTCAAGCAATACCAACATACTCAATGAGTTGTTTCAGGCTCTCCAAAAAATTATGCAAAAAGATTACTGTTGTTATTGCTAAGTTTTGGTGGGGAGGTGATGATCAAAAGAGGAAAATGCATTGGTTGAGGTGGTCTGATCTGGTTATCCCTAAGTGTGAGGGGGGTATGGGCTTCAGAGATCTTGAATTATTCAACGAGGCGATGTTGGCTAAACAAGGTTGGAGGATTCTTAATAATCCTAATTCTTTATGTGCTAAGGTGTTAAAGGGGAAGTACTTTCACTCTGGTGATTTCATGACAGCACGAAGAAAGAGAGGGGCATCCCACACTTGGAGAGCTATTCTCCACGGTCGAGATGCATTAAAGCTCGGTCTTATTAAACATATTGGGGATGGCAGTTCGGTTCGTGTCTGGGAGGATCCCTGGATACCAGGTAATTCAAGTCAAAAACCTATGGTCAGGCAACCAAGGAGTGAGATCATTTTGGTTGAGGAGTTACTGGATCCGGACTCGAACCAGTGGCTAGAGGAGAAGGTTAGAGAGAATTTTGTTTATTGTGACGCTGAGGCTATTTTGCGTATCCCAGTTGGTAATTTCATGGATGATTCATGGGCTTGGCAACCTGAAAGATTGGGTTTTTTATCGATTCGCTCGACATACAAATGTTTATCTACTGTTAATAGATTACATGCAGATGGCTCCTCGAATGGAACTGAATTACAGATTTGGAAGAAACTTTGGAAACTCCCTATCCCTCCCAAGGTTAGGAATTTTTGGTGGAGGTTCATAAAGAAATTTGTTCCGACCAAGGAAATTCTTCGTCATCGCCATATTGAAGTGTTGGGTAGGTGTGACGAATGTGGAGAGGTGGAAAATTTTTCTCATGCTCTATTTAAATGTACATGGGCAAAGAACTTCTGGCAGAAGATTAGAGAAGTGTCGGGTGTGAAAATACCAAACCTACACCCGGATACTTGGGCATTGGACAATATTGATTCGGAGTTTGTCTCGGCTGATAGTTGTTGCGTTATTTTATGTGGCTCATGGGCAGTATGGTCAGAGAGAAATGCTAGGAGTCATGGTGAAGCTACGAGAACTGTTACACAATCAGCCAACTGGGTTTTTGACATCTTCACTGACCTGCGTGCGACAGGGCAGGAGCAGGCACCGTTGGTCAAATCTGCGCAGGTCTCGTGGAAGCCACCGAAGCCGGGCGATCTCAAGATTAATGTGGATGGATCTTTCTCTACATCTAATTTCACTGGTGGTACAGGTGTGTGCATTCGAGACCATCAGGGTATTCTTCTTCGAGCTCAATCACTATGGTATGAGTTTGCTGCTAGCCCCATGATTATAGAAGCCATAGCTATTAGGGATGGTATTAGAGTTGCTCTGGATCGTGGGATCAGAGAAGTGGAGTTAGAGACGGATTCAAAACAAATAGTGACTATGTGGAAGGCTGAGAGTTATAGTAAGTCTGAGGTGGCTTCTATTTTGCCGGAGGTTCATGAGCTGGTAGGCAATCTGGACAATTTTACTCTCTCGTTTGTGCCTAGGGGAGCTAATGGTGCTGCTCACCTTTGTGCTAATTATTGTAGTTCAGATAGGAGGCATTGCCTTTGGGTTGATTATACCCCTATTTTTCTTGATGCATGTATCAAGAAGGATTGTAAACCGGATTGATCTCGAAAGGCAGCAAGTTTGTTGACGCACTATTTTTCTTCCAGGGTACCGAAAGGGACTGGAAGGTTTTTAATGAGGCGGGCTTGCTTGCTTAATATATTGGTTGTTATTTCAAAAAAAAAAAGAGTGGCAGGCTGGCGTCATTGAACATGGTGCATCTAAGAGTTGTACTCCAAGAAATCAAAACAGATCCTAGGCTCCGCAGAGCCAAGTTTTAAAAATGGAAATTGTATTTTCATTCTGGAAAAAAAAATTACATGTATAGAGGTCCCATTTTTATTACTTTTGAACATGCATTTTTTTATACTAGACTCCATGAAACTTGGGGGCAAAATTGCAGTTGTATGGTTCTTCTTCCATTAGGCTTGCTATCCACTTCTAATAAGTCGTAGGCTTATTGTGATTTTAGCACCTTTTGTTATCTTGGTCTCATAAATTCAAAGATTATAATTGTTTAGTCTGTGACTCATAACGCACAGAGATAATCTTCTCCATTATGTTATACATGACATGGTACATCAAATTACAGAAGTAATTGATTGTTCAAAGTGACACATCTATACCCTCTGTTCCTAATAAATGTTATATATTTCTAATGTGGTGTCTTATAGGTCTATAGTGTGATGTCTTATATAATGGGGAAAAAATGATTGCTTCTTTATACTCTTCTTTTTTATCACTGCACATTCTAATTCAGCTACATCTCTAAGACAATATTGGTACATTTTGACTTAGTTAAGGGATTTACTTCAATGTCAATGTGTTCAACTGAAGCGTCATAATTTTAGTGCTCACAAGTAAACATTGTAAGTAAATTTTATTGTATTAAAATGAGTAGCAATGGACATAAATGTGGTGTCGCTGTTGAACTCGTCCGATTAAAAAAAAACCTGCATAAGACCACCGAAAGGTGATAGCAAAATTTGTCCAAGACAAAATGTTGAAGCACCAAACGCGTAGGCTGCACCATGTAAGAACGATAAACCGGCGGCGCGGCGAAGCGCGCTACTCCGTCTAGTACTCTTTATCATCTCTTGTATTCCCTTGTTAGCAAGGCTGCGAGGTAAGATCCATACCTTCAGATGTCACACTGAGCTTGCCATTTAAAACCAAGTCAAAATTAATTATTGCAAATGGGACAAATTAAGGTTATCGTGAAAATGATCTTGATAATGAGAAAAAAAAGCAATTTTTTTCAAATTAATAAATATACAATAAGAACTATATTGATCCTTACCCCTGCATTGTATACTTGTGCAGTGTTAAAGAAGATTATTCCACTATCGATGCTCGCATCAAATGCTCCGTTAGCTGCCTTGAGTTTCCTATCAGGGATATTCAGAGAGTGAGAGTTCATGCAATTTGAGTCCTGATAGGTATGAGACATGACATGTAGTAGTAATAGTATATCAGTGTGTTGGCATATAACTAAACAATAATGTGAATTTGACTTGATATTGCAGATTTAATCAGATGCTTTTGATATTCTGCAGTTTGCTGATTACTGTTCTTTTTTTTTATAAGGGTGATGCATGTAAAATGCATACATAAACTTTGCATGTTATTACTTATTTTTCCTACATATTAGCAACTTATATTCATGTTTTATAATGATTTGAGGGATTTTCTGAACAATCCCCCTTCTTTTGGTTCTAACCCTGTTTTTCAAGAAAACGTACTTTTTAGTGTTTCAGACTTTTCGGGAGCTTCGGGACTCCAAAAAGGGCAAGGCCAAAGAGCACGGTTCAGAATTTTCGAGACGAAGACCATGGGCCAAAGTAGAGGGCCAAAGGCCAACCAGATGGAAAAGAGGACCCTCCACGCGGCCAGATTCCTTGGCCGCGTGTGGGGCCCCTTTTTGCCCCCGTGGCTCCGATGCCATCGATCTTTCTTCTCCCGAGTGTCTCGTGACCTAAAAACGACTATATAAAGGGTCCCCTGGCCTTTTCGAGAGGGAGGCGGCGCCGAGAGACGAAACCACGAAACAGAGAGACAGAAGGCTGCCGTCGGAGAAGATCGGAGGGGGGAAACGCCGCCGGGATCACCCCCGGAGGGCTCCACCCCCCCTCCGGCGTGTTCATCATCAACATCTACAGCAAGATCAGCTCCATCTCTCCACTGTAATCTCTTGGCAAACACGATGTATGATGCAATACTATAGTCCCTTGATGTATTGTGTCTCCCCGTCTATGTTTGAGTAGTGAATTGTTCTTGGCAATGGTGAAATAGTTCGTTGATTGGTTGCATACAAGTTTTTTATCTTCTATGATTGTCTTTATGTACAATATATGAGTGCACGCATATGTTGGGGAATGCATGTAAGGTGATCATCGGTAGCATAATGGAGTGGTGGTGACTTGGGAGTGACAGTAACCTGAGACCGAGCCACAAAGTTAAGTTATTGGGGGATATATATTGGGGACCTTAGAACGTAAGGCTATGGTGGGACTTTATGTCTTAATCAATCTTGTGCAGTCATTTATTTGGCCACATGATCCATCATAAGGGGTTGTAGATCATTTACTTGACTATACCTATTCATGGCTCCTTCCTAGAAGAAACAACTAAGGCTAAAACATGTGCTTCGCTAATTGTGACAACCACACGAACGAAACACCTATTGCTAGAACACTTGCTCCCTTGAGATACTTGAGATATTTTCTGCTTGCTACTTGTGAAACTTGCTTAGAAACTTGCTTTAGAAACTTACTCTAGGATTACTTGCATTTTAGACTTGCTTCACTAGTTACTAGACAAACCACACTCCATGTCACTTGCTTTTAATTAGTTAGTTCCTTTTAGTCAAACTTATTGCTTTGCATAAACAGCCATATAAGAGGGTTATAGGGCTTTAGAGAATAGATAGGTTACCTTCAGCTCCTCGTGGGTTCGACACTCAAATACTTATCGAAAGGTACAATTGATCTCCTGCACTTGGGGGTCATCAAGCACTTTTCTGGCGCCGTTGCTAGGGAGCGTTGTGCTAAGCTTTTATTCTTGTTTGCATTGCATACTAACATATAAACCTAAAACACAAAAAAAAATTATAAAATGGAAAACAACCAAACAATTTTAGAACTGTATAATATCTACCTTGAATTAGGACATGGAGTGTTTCAGGAGAAATTGAAAAATTATTTGCACAACAATCATATTTGTGGTAATACTAATTCTTTGAACACCTTTATTGCTAAGGAAAACCTTGAGCTTGGGGAAGTTTGTCTTGATGAATATGATATTTTTAGTCCCCCTACTATTGAGGATAAAAATGATATACTTGCTGATTCTATGGAAAGTTTTAAGCTTGGGGAAGTTGGTTTTGATGAGCATGATATTTCTAGTTCCCCAAGCTTGGAGGAGAAAATTCACTTTGATGATACTATGCCTCCTATATATGATGATTGCAATGAAAATTATGAGTGTTTAACTCCCACTATCACTAATGAGGATTTTACTTATGTGGAGAGTAGTGATTCTTTTATGCATGTGGCTCATGATAAGAATGTTTTATGTGATATTCATATTGTTGAATCTATTCATGATGCTACTGAAAGTTATTATGAGAGAGGGAAACATGGTTACACATATTTCAACAATATTAAGTTTCCCCTCTTTATGCTGAAAGTATTGAAGTTGCACTTGATCTACCTTTATATGCTTGCTATTATGTGCTTCTTTTATTTGTTTCATTACAAAATGCCAATGCATAGGAAAGGGGTTAGACTTAAAAATAAATTGTTTAATATTTTTTGGTGTGTTCCTTATGCTTTAATTTCCTATTCGGTTTGAGCACACATTTATGTCTTTACAACATGTAAAATACCTTTACCTACTGTTATCTATCATTTAGTTTAATATTTTCATTTTATAAAATTTTTGGGAAAGTAAATGAGAAGGATGAGTAATGGAGAAGTTGGGGTCGACCTTGAACATGTGTTGTTCATGCCAATGAAACCATTGCAAAGTCTCTATCATTAAAAAAATTTCCAAAGCTAAAAACAATAAAAATATTAGTTCACTACTGTAACATCACATTTCTGTCTTATTTCTCATCATAAATGGCAAGAATAATCTTATATGAGAGATAGGATTAAACAATAGTAATTAGCTGTCCAGAAAACAGATTCCTGAACTTCACTGCATAAAATGTTTAAAATCACAGAAGTGGAATTTTGACCTGGTAATTTACGACAACAATATTTAGTTATCACTACATATTTCATTAGTTTTAAGTTTTCTAATTTGAGCAACTTAAGTGCCTCTAAAATAATCACTCTTTACGGGCTGTTCAGTTTTTGGCAGATTATGTCTTTATTTTGCATTGCTCTCATTACTTGTGTTTTGTGTGGTTCTTTTGATCAAGGAGCAATGCACAACTATAGTAACAGTAGTTAATATTTAGAATCAACTCATGATGTGTCTTTGCTGTACCTATGTGGATTTTATTTATGGAGGCACTAACCCCTCTAATCAAGTTTTATGTTGAGATTTGTGTAAGAAGAATTTTTTAGGAGGAAGAGTTGAGTGAGATGAACAAAGATCAAGAGGGACAACCAGTCAAGCTTCGGGATGTACCCCTGGGCTCAACCTAAATGTATCAAATAAGTACAAGAATCCAAGCTTGGGGGTGCCGAGCCACCTCACTCCAACCATCATGATGTTAAGTAAGAAAAGCCTAGCTATACGGCTATCAATAAAGCGCTTTACGGGAGGCAACCCGGTTGTTATTAGTTGGGTTTTCCTAGTGTCCTATTTCTGTAACAAGAGACTTAGTCTTTAGTTTAGTTTCTGGAGTTTTCAATAAAGTGTCAAGTTTCACCCATTTGGATTTAAAAGTTGCTATTCTAGTGCTTGGAATTTCTGTTTCAGCACGATTCTGCTCACCGTACGATTTTTCATTTTTTATCTGTAAGTCGGATTGAGATAATTTTTTGTTATGTTCTGCAACTTTTTGTACTCTGTAAGCACAAAAATTGGATTAATTTTTTGATGAGTCTAGCTTAGGGAAAACGTTCCTTTTTCTGCTATTGCTTTTCTGGACAGATTTTGCCTTCTTTTGTTGGATGCACTCTTTGGGTTTGGGACTTGAATTTCCTTGATCTTTTCGATCTAGAGAGTGAACATACAACATTATGAACCTTATTGTCTATCTTCTGGAGCATTTGTTTTGGAATTTTGCGCAGCATGCATACGTTTTGTTTGTCCTTGCTAATCTCACCCCACAGAAAAAGAATGGGAGAAACATGTTTTGTAAAGTTTTTTCACAGGGAATAGAGGAGCTGCGCCAAGAGAGATCCAAGAGTGGTGAAAACCACAAGCTTGGGGATGTGGTGAACACCCCCCTGGACCAACACTCTTTTGGTTAGCACACGTCTACTTTCTGTATTTCTAAGCAAAGCATTTATCGCAGAAACTTGAAGCGTCTAGTTTTGTTTTTTAGTTTATTTGTGAGACCACCACCACAATTATCTTTATGAGAATCAGCTACTAGAATAATGGGTTGAATTAAGTTGTATGCTATTATATTTATTGGGAAAGGGATGCTTTAGTTGATTATAAAAGCTACTTATAGTTGCATGATTTATATGCTGTTTTAGGTGTAGAAATTTGCAATAGTGTTGTCATGAGCTATCTCTTATTCATGTTTTTGATGTTAATTGTTAGTTTACTTAGTTTGTCATGAAATGAGTAGTTCTATGGACACTAATGCATGCATAGTAGCTGGTCAACTATCTCCCTCTTGCTAGCCAAAAAAGTAAAAATTCCAACAAGTATAAACTTGTTTCCAACACCCTTTAGCCAAGTATTTCCAGCGAGTCCACCATATCTACCTATTAGCTTCAGAGCTATTCCGAGTATGTTCACCATGTTATAGTGTTATTTATGTTCTAAATTAAGATATTCACTTTATTAATTGTCATGATCTGAATTTGGGATAGGACTCTCACGAACTTTTGAATGCACTACAATGCTCAAATATTTGAAAAACACATTAGTAGCTTGTGTATTGAGATATAAGTTTTTCTCATCCTCTAAAGAGCAATAAAGGCCTGTTGGATAAGAAAAACCCATATCTACAATTTTCTCTATATTTGGACCCATGTCTTTAAAAATATTAAGCATACTAATTTTCCAAGTATTATAATTTGTGCCATCGAATATAAAATTGTCATTATGCACTAATCACCTAGCCAACATCTTTACTCTCTAGGTTGTGAAACCCTATGAAGAGAGACCCGGCTCCGATACCAATTGAAAGGACACGGATGTTGCCTAGAGGGGGTGAATAGGCGTTTAAAAATAATTACAGTTAAGGCTTGAATAAATGCGGAATAAAACTAGCGTTTAATTCATCAAGACAAAACCTAAACAAACTAAGTTCATCTATGTGCACCAACAACTTATGCTAAACAATTCAAGCAACTATGCGATAGCAAGATATGTTACTTCAAGCTCGATGGCTATCACAAAGTAAATTGCATAAGTAAAGAGATCGGGTATAGAAATAACCGAGACACGTGGAGACGACGATTTATCCCGAAGATCACTTCCCAATGGAAGCTAATCTCTGTTGGAGAGGTGTGGAGTCACAATGACTCCAAGCGCCCAATGGCTCACCTTATTATCCTCGTGCCTCCACCAATACGGAGTGCCACGATCCACTATGGGACCTTTGAGGGGGGTCACCGATCCCGTACAAGGTTGGGGCAATCTCCACAACTCAATTGGAGAGTCCCAACAATATTCCACGAGCTATCTAAACTCCGAGGCAACAATCAACTATCTAGGGCACTCCAAGTATCAACAAGGCCTCGAAAGCTTCCAAAGCTCCGAGGAAACAATCAACTACTAGGGCACTCCAAGTACCCAAGAGGACAAGCTCAAGGGCAATCCAAGAACCCAAGAGTAACAAGCTTCTCAACCTTTCACTCGAACGAATCCTCGTAGAGAATTCAAACCGATGCAACCTATGCAATGTCAAGAACAGAAGAAGTGCTCAAATCCTTCACTCTCAAATCTCACCAAAGCAACAAATGCTATGGGTGGAGAAGAGGGGAAGAACAAGGAAGATCTCAACAAATGAATCTCCAAGATCTAGATCCCAATGGATTCCCCTCAATAAGAGGAGAGATGGATTGGTGGAAAGATAGATCTAGATCTTCTCTCTCTTTTCCCACTAATTGGAGGCAAGAATCATGGAGGAATAGAGAGAAAGCAAGCTCCAAGAGGTCAACAATGGTGGGGGAAAACTTGGCTAAAAGGTGGGGAACCATTGGGGAAGAAGACCCCTTATATAGTCCCCCCCAAATCAGCCCGTTGGGGCATTCTGCGCGTCCCCGGCCTCCAGGCCGGCCACCTAACAGACCCGCCCAGCCTGGAGCCCGGCCTGGCCGGCCTTCCAGTTTCCAGTAAAACACCTTCACTAAAAGCGCGATATCTTTTGCATCGAGACTCCGTTTTCGATGATCTTGGGCTCGTTGAAATAAAAAGAACGAGCACTACAAGATTATGCAAAGAAACATCATAGTCCATAATTGGAGGATAAAACTAAATGATGAAAGGTTTGACGTCTCTATAAATTAACAGTCGGTTAAACCTCCAATATCAAAAACGCAATAAGTTTTTCATGCGAAACCCATTTTTGATGAACTTGAGCTTGTATTGAAACACATGACAAACTCTAAAACCACACATGGAGAAAACACAAATAAGAACCAAGAAAGATGATGCCGAGTATGCAAAGGTTTGAGATCTCTCCGAGTTATGCGATCAAGTTGCTAATATGAGAGCCCCTCTTGATAGTACGGTTATCTATCCTATAACCCGGTCTCCATCCTAATGCTATGCGACCGGTAAAATAGAAAACCTATCAAGATAATACCTTTGCCTTGAGTATTACACTTGAGCTAGATTATGAAGATCTTGACCTCCTCAAGATGGAAAACCTTTCTTAATTTCGCTTTGCTCGGTGAAGACACAAAGATTTCTCCCCCATACGCCACTATGGGAGAGGCTCTTTTAAGTAAATCTTCATTTGGACATTATCTCCAAAAGAGTGAAAAGCTTCAAGCATGTGATCTCTTTGATATGCTCCCCTTGAACTTGCACTTCTCGAACTTGATGACGACCACAACTTGACGTCATCCACCATGGACTATATGAAATCTTCCTTTTGATGCAAGCCCATGGAAAGATACCTAACCCCTCATAGATATACCACACACATATAATGGATTAGAACACAAAGCTATATGAACAATTACTTATCATACCATGATCCCATATGGTACATCTTCTTACTTTGTGAGTTGATCAATATTAACCATCGCTTAGCACTTTGCTTTGATCAACCTTTTATCTTTTCTTATCTCTTCATAATAATGATGTCTTGAAGGTAAAGATAAATGTTCAGACAATATTCTTGTTAAAGACATACTTGCAATATTCTCAACTCTCTCATGACCAAACTTGGGATATTCACATGAATAGCACCTTGGTCACCACTTGATCATCTTGAATACAACACATGGACATCAAGCATTGCCTATGGACAAACTCTACTAGTAAAGCTCAATGCAACCATTAGTCCATAGTGATTGTCATCAATTACCGAAACCACACATGGGGGCACCATGCTCTTTGAGATACCTTGCACACACTCCTACACTCAACACAATATCTGGTCTAGATGCACAAAGGTAAAGCAAAGAAACAATCATAGAACGATATAACTTTTGGTCCACATCTTTACCATCTGGATTGCATTTGAGATGGCACTTGGTTTGCATTGGGGTGACCTTCTCCTTAGCACCTTGTAAGTTGAACCTATTGAGCATGTATTGAGTGTACTTGGCTTGAGAGATGAAAGTTCCTCTAGCCAATTGCTTGATCTCAAAGCCAAGAAAGAATTTGAGATCTCCCATCATAGACATCTCAAACTTGTCGGTCATAAGCTTTGAAAATTCATCATTGAAAGCTTGACTAGTTGAACCAAATATGATATCATCAACATATAGTTGGCATATGAAAACCTCCCCTTTAACCCTCTTTGTGAAAAGGGTGTGATCGATTTTCCCAACATCAAATCCACGTTCTTCCAATAACTCTCTAAGATGCTCATACCACGCACATGGTGTTTGTTTAAGTCCATAGAGCGCCTTATCGAGCTTGTAGACATGGTTAGGGAAGTTGGGGTTCTCAAACCCCGGTGTTTGCTTAACATATACTAACTCTATCAAGGGATCATTAAGAAATGCACTTTTCGCATCCATTTTTTGTAATTTAAAGTTGTGATAAGATGCATATGCAAGAAGGATACGAACGGAAGTGATGGACGGATGCAATATATATGATTCTTTGCTAACGTTGTTGTTCAGCCAAGATCATGTTTTTTCTTTGGGCATTTAGGTAACTCTACTACAGTAACTTATTTGGGAATTTAGGCCCTCTTTGGGCCCTCTTTGGATTGTAGGATTTTTGGAGGATTCCAATCCTTAGGATTATTTCCTATGGATTGCCTTTGGATCAAATGAATGGTACTACCTAAATTCCTATGGATTGGATTCCTATGCCTCAATTCTATAGGATTTTGAACATCCACTCCAACCTCTTTTTTAGACTCAAGTGCGTAGGTTCTAGAGACTTTTCCTGCGTTTTTCCTGCATTTCATCCAAACGACTAATCTTGCAGTTTTCCTCTGTTTTGGGTTCCTCTGTTTTACGCATACAAACCTGTGAGATTCCTGTGAATTTCATATTCCTGTGTTTTTCAACCCTGTGATCCAAAGAGGCCCTTAGCTAATATTGTTGTTATGACAAGCTCGTGATATTCCTTGGGAATTTTCCTCTTCACCTACCTCTAATTTATCCCAATTAAATAGATATGTAAGCCTCCCTATTTTTAAGTTTTTATTTAATTGTTAACATATTTGTAGCTGATGGTCAATTTCGTATTTGAGACAGCTTTTATTGGACAGTCCACATATGGCGGCTTTATATATTTAGGGCCTCTTAGGATCAAAGGAATTTCATAGGAATTCTAGAGGAATTCAAACCATAGGAATTTTTCCTATAGAATGTCTTTGGATTGTAGGATTGACAACACCAAATTCCTAAGGAATCTATTCCTTTGCCCTCTATTCCATAGGAATCTCAACATGAGGTCTAACCTCTTTTTATTTTTTCCTTTGAGAAGTACAATGCACTCATACCCTATCTCTCTCTCCATTCCTGCAAAATTCCTGCGTTTGTTTCATGCGCATCATCCAAACACATCTCTTACAAAATTCCTGTGTTTTGGAATCATGTAGGAATTGAAGTGCATGAAATTGCAATCCTTTATTTTTCCCATTCCTATGTTTTGAAAATCCTTTAAACCAAAGAGGCCCTTAGAGATTGTGCAACCTAGAAATCCCCTTATTTCTGTTTTGTTTTCTTAAAGCAACCAATATTCATTTCGGAACCATACATGTAATGATCTATGAAGCTCGGTATCAAGATTGAAGAAGACACGCAGGTAAATAATTCATTGTTTTTGTTGTTTGTTGCATCAAAGAAGCAATGCATGGTGGGACTTTGTTTAAAACATTTATAGTTAGGTATCCTTATGGATAGAGGACCTTTTGGTAATAATCATAGATGAATTTTACTAGCCACTGACTTCAACCTTTTACTCGGGATATTTTTCGAAGAATATTGGTCTTATGCATCGAAGCAATGTTAATGTGTGTTTTTGGTGTTCTTGTCAACCACTAAACAACTCAATTTTGTGTAGGTCAAATGTGTGTGATGCCATTAGGTTTGTGTTGCTTAATAACTCACTCGCTTGCTTAGGTATGTTCCGTTTTTGAAAAGCAGATTTGGTGTGCCAGCTATAATTGATGAATTTATTTAGCCCATGCCCATTATCTTTATGATGCTTCAATAATCACTGGTTTCTGAAACTTGTTTTGTGTTTGAAAAAGTTGCTATAGCGTGCTGGTGATAGGCTAGAATTATTTCTCCAAGGTTATTGTTGCGGCAAGTTCTCTACACATTTATCTATGTTTTATCTCTTATTTGTATCCCAGGATAAAATCCTTTGAAAACACTAAGCTCCCTAGAAATGAGAAGTTGTTTCTGCTTCTTATTGTTAGCGCTAGGTATGAGGTATCCAACATCAGTGAAACCAACAAGTAAAGCTGCTAGGCGGTGGATGGGATCGAAGTTAGCCATCTGATCGACACGGAGAGCAAAAAAATTGCATTCCCTTCTCAGGTGGCTCCTCTCGCCCTTTGTTCGCCACACCTCATGGCTAGTGGCGCATACCATTTTTTCGACCTTCCTGGTTGGTCGAGGCCGGAGGTGTGTCCGGACAAGCTTCTGATCGGTAGCATGGATTCGAGTACTCCAGATTACTTTTTCTACCCTTCATTTACCGTCCTGTGGTTTCAAGGCTACTCTCTATTTTGGTTCCTAAAGGTCTTTTCTTCTGCTTGTAAGAAGCTGAAGTTGACTTCGGTTCATGTGTCGGATAATTATCCACTGTCACAAAAGAACCAAGTGATCACCAAGTGCATGTTGGTTCGAAACTGGTCGGTTCTATTCTCATGGCACCAGCCGTTCTACTTGAGCAAACTAATTACACTGAGTTTGACTCAGAATTAGAGCTAATGGGTACAACCAGATGCAGTTCAACCAAAGTAATGATAAAGTATTGGGGCACAGATTCACAGAGGTAGAAGCGATGAGAAGCTAGTTAAGAAAGTATATTATCCAACTTGCAGTTCCCTTTTATTAGTAAAATACTCTCATCGGTAAGCGTTGATTTCATAAGTTGTACAGGACATAGATTTGGCTGATGAAGAACGCATCTTGGCTAAGCTAAGGGACCATGTTGGCTAAGATAATGTTATGTTGCAAACTAACAAGAGCAATCGGTCAAATCATGCACCTAGCGATGGCAGTCTACAGGCAACGAGTAGGCTCGATGGTTTTCTACGCCTTCCAGCCTGCGTGGTAGATGGTGGTGTCACCACGCCTGATGTAAGTGCATCTCTGCTCTTTTTCGTTTCTGCCATACAAGTGTACAACACATTTCAAGCTTGCACAGTAGATGCTCCAAAAGAAAACAGTCAATAATATTACGGTTTTGCTAAATCTCAGTCAACTGAGATTTTCTTAAGTCTCAGTCACTTTTGAGAAAAGTGCAACCGTAGTTCAAAAAAAAAGTGCAATTGCACTTTTCTAGACAGAAAAGTGCAACCGCTTCGGTTGCACTTTTCTGTCTAGAAAAGTGCAATTGCACTTTTCTTTGAACTACAGTTGCACTTTTCTGAATTGACTGAGACTTAAGCAAAATCAGTCGACTGAGACATAGGCAATCCCATAATATTATCCCAGTTGGTAGATAGATAACCACGACACGGTTCCAGTAGTACTGAAGATCCCCACATAACCACTACACTCAGCCACTCAGGCACCAAACCTTCCAAACTGTTCGATGGCAAACCTTTTACCCCAAGTCTAGAACAAGGGCATATTCGGACCAAACTGGACTACACCTAATTCCTTTATACACGAGCAGAATTCATTGTGCAAATAATTAAGAGCAGCTTCCATACATCTTCACCCATACAAAAAGAATCCTAAAGAGGGTCTGCTCTCACATCACGCATGGGTATCTGACCAGTCCACACCGTCGTCGTAGGGCGACACGTACCCAGGTAACCACATAATCCTGAATACTTCCTGGACCCCACCTTGTTTCAGAATATTGACAAGCGAAACCAGACCAGCCCTTCCGTCCTTTTTTATCCCAGCGACGTCGAAGAGGAAAGCGCAAATGTAAAGGAGGAACACCGGCATCCTATGTCAAAATAAATAAACAAGAAAAACAATTAATAACTGTCAGTTATCTTGTTTTAGGCCATTCATCCTGGGCTGACTGCCCACATACATCATGTGTTGCTTAATGCGCGCACCGTATATGCAATTTGAATAGCTTGGTCACCCTGCTATTAGTGTAAGACAGACACTAACACTTCCCTTACGGCACCTTAAACTGGGGCAGCAGAACAAAGTGAAATACAGACAATGAAATCTAATAAAGGCAAGAAAGTTTGTATCCCCATCTTTCTTTTCCATTACTTATTTCGTGCATAGGACTTGCTGTTCTATCTCAGATAAGAACATCACGAGGGCGTATAATTTTCTAGGAATGCTTTCTAGAGCTATAATGTTTCCCTAAAGATCACATTCTCAGCACAAGGTTCTTATGGATACAAAAAGCATTAGTTGCCGCTGTATGGATGACACATAAGGTGGACAAACCATAACTCCAAAAATACAACTCCTATGAGGTTGTAGTTGTAGTGTACGTATATCAGCTTGGCAAGATATCTAAATTCTACTACCTCCATTCCAAAATATAAGACGTTTTGGTAGGCCATTTTAGCCTACCAAAACACCTTATCTTTTGGAACCGAGGTAATAGAATGCAAAGAAAAACATTAAAAAAAGAAGTGATGTAAAAATTCGAGGATAAGTTGTCATTCCAAAGTTTGTAATTCAATCTTCGGAAAAGGATATTACTTATTTAAAAAATGCAAGCGACAATCTAGATGAAACTGTGACACCTTACTACCAAAATGATTTAATAGTTAGACAACAAATACTGACCTAATAAAATCCAACATCACATAGTTTTTCTTGATATCCTTCAAAACCATGACGAGAATGGTACCTACAATGAGAAGGGTGATACACTAAGTAATCAATGCTAAATAAGCCAATTAATGTTGCTAAAGAAAGCCCCTGATGATCTAAGTAATATACACATGAATCTTGCTACTGATTAGTCACTTGTGAAATGTATAATAAATGTTCAGTACATAGAAATTCCTCACCTACTCATAAAGGGAGGAGTCTTGCCGTGGTATTAGTGCAAGTGACGCAAAAAATAAGTTTACACATTACATTACATATTTGCTTATTCAATCCAAAGTTGAGTGCAGTTTCGAATTAAGCACATATTTTTTAATAGTTACAGGACAGTAATTATTCAGAGATGGGATGATAATAATAATTCTATGCCCAGAACAGCTCAACAAAAAATAGCTTGCTAATAGCAACTGGTGGTGTACGGGTATACTACTGGAACATTGATAATAACCATGGTCTACATTCAGTATAGTCATTTCTACCTGTTTCCCCTTAATTAATAAGTACAATAAGTAAATACTAGCTTGATATAAAATTTCCTCTGCTACATCAATTATTTTGTGCATCACATGACTCTTCTTGATGCTAACAGACTGTAGTATAACTGAAAAGCGATTAAAAAGCGCAAAGTAGTACCAAACTTTAGCCGGGTGATCAAGCTGTTCGACTTGCGGCATTGATGAAGCTGCGAGGATAAGATGCTAAGCTTGTACAACACAAAAGCTAGCGTGACATCCACCAAAGTCGAAGGAGCCGTCTTCCATAGCTTGAAACAGCCAACAGATCCAAGAACCGCGCCTGTAAATAGACATAGAAATGTGAGAGGTTCTGCATTGGTTCAGCAATTAAACAGTGAACATGTAATGGGATCACTGAAACACACCGGAAAGCATTCCTATCTGGTAGTCCTCGAGATCATACACGCGACGGAGTGAACAGATCTCACTTATGTTCCGAAGGAGGGGCTTGAATTCGTCGGCAATGTTCGCCTTCAACACCTCCCATTCCTCATGACTTCTCTTTGTAGTGGTTGGCCGCTCCTCCCTGCCAGGAGAAGTTACAGACGAGCAACGCTGCAAAGCCAGTGGCTTAGACTTGGTTGCAATTGGGGAACTGAGCCAAACAGCTAGCCGAATGAAGAACTTACCACGCGGTGGGGGTGGGAGCACGGTGAGAAGGGAATCCTGTTGGTGCTGCGGCCACCTGCGCTCCGAGATAGCTTACTTTTCTGGGCCGTCAGGCAGGCGCCAGTGCCGGTGACACTGCCGCCGCACCGTGCAACAAACATCTCCATAGAGCCGCGGAGTGGAAGAGGACGGGGGGGGGGGGGGGGGGGGGGGGGGAACCTGGAGTCACCGGTGAGAGGAGCTGGTTGTAGATCGGTCGGATGAGGCGTGGCCCGACGATCAGGCGGAGGACGTGGACGCCGACGGAGGTACAGGTCGGCGGGCTCGGGGGAAGGAACACGCCATCTACGGATGCTTGAGGGTGGCTTGCGGCGGCGGCGGTGGGAGGCCAGGAACCCTCTCGAAGAAGGCCAGCGCTAGGCGTCGGCCGTCAGATTTTGGCCCCAACACGGGTAGTATTTAGAGCCGTCAGATTGAGATCCTACGGACGGAATCAGCTGCAGCGCAGTTTTGTGAATTAGCCCCTCACTTTCCAGAAAATCACAATTAAACGAAAGTGTACCTTTGGGCCAGCCTTCCCGATATTTACAGCAAAAATGCCACCGTGGTTCTTCATCTTTACAATCTCTAAGGAAGCGTGAAATGTTGCTTTCTGGTGCGTCAGTGGATTGTCTAGTGCTTCATCTTTACAATCTCTATGACCTCATGTTTAGTCCAAAGCCGGACATACGGCCAGCTGACATCGGTGTCTCCTCCAACGGCTTTTTCTTTTATGTGTTCGTCGCCATGTTGAAAGGCGTGTCCCACCGTTCCGCCGACTCTTCAGACGACGGGTCAGCTGTACTAGCCTTCTGTAACTCATCCTCCTTCAGACAAAAGGAAATTAAGGTGAACCCATTTGGCTTGATTATCTAATTAGATCAATGCAATATAGACTTGAGATATATATATCTTTACCGATAATTTCTCGAAATCCTTCACGGGCTGGTCTTTCGTCACGACTTCCCCCGTCTTCCAGTCTAAGAAGTACCGGGACCGGATAAAATTCCTAGCCTGTAAATCCGTGTGCCAGGGGTTATCTTTTTCGAGACGTTCCATCTCGCGGTCCTCCTTCTCCAAAACGGGTTGTTATCCTCCGTAACTGCCGCTTCCGCAATGTCGGACCCCTATGTTCTGGTCCCGTATTTTCCTCCCCTATTCGGTCATTTTTTACACTCCTCAGTGTTTACGTACGACTTCAGTATGTCGAAGTCTTCTTTCTCGAGCGTCGGCTCTTTGCGACATATCTCCTCCCAGCTTTTACCTTCCATAATCTTCTTCTTCAACCGGGATCTCCAGCTGCTCAAGGCGGTGCTCATCTTCGTGAGGGCTAAGGAGTCCACCATTTTACTGAATGGCTCCGGGAACGTGTATCGTTGGTGAAGCTTCTTCATGAGGATTTCGACCAAAGCGGTGGTGTCGCTGCTTCTAAGGTTCGTCGTCTTGATCGACATGCTTTCCCGCACGATGCACCCTAGTTGTATGATGTATCATGAGGCAACCGTTGGAGGCGCCAATGGTAGGACACTTGGCGAGACCTCGGTGATCGTATCAGTGGCGTTGGTGAGCACTTGCGGTGTCCGATCCTTTCTTGGAGCCCGCGCCTTCTTCTTCTCAGCGGTCGTCGGGGTGGCGTCGTCGCTACCACCAGCCGTGCGGTCAGTGCCGCCACCATCGGTGGATTGTCGGCTACCTTCAGTGGATTGTCGGCTACTTTCACGTGAGGAAGGAGGAGACCGGGGCGTTGGGGACAGCCACCGGCAACGACCCTGCTCGTGCGAGGAGGCGATACCGACGTCAGAGTTTGGAGGGCGCCCTCGACGGGGGACGGCTGGCTCAGGCTCGAGCTTTAGCGAACGGGAAGGAGCAGAGGATGTGCGCAGCTGCGAGCCCAGCAACCCGGTAGCCAGGGGATACGGAGGCGTGCAGGTGCGCTCCTAGCGGCACTGAGAGGAGACGATGACGGCTGGGAAGCGAGAGGAGAGGAAAAATGTGAGAAAGAGGGGAGAAGGCGAGGGCGGGAGCGGTGGAGGCGACGGGATCGAGGAGGGGTGAGGGGCATCGCCCTCCTAGCGGTGCACATGGACACAGAGGGAGCGAGGACGAGCGACTAGGAATAGGATCGAGCTAGGACGGCTTTGATGGGCTGGCCTGGCCGGCCAAACACTAGTAGGAAAAAGCCTATCTGTGTTGCAACGGGTATACTTCCGCACCCATGGCGCACTGAAGATCCGTGCGCCATCAATTGATTCCTTGACTATGGTGCACCGTTGAACATGTTCGCCACGTCAAAAGTATGTACCTGTGACACGGTAGTCTTTTGTGCGCGATTAAAAGTTTTTATGAAATAAAAAATAAAATACGTATGTGCATTATATTTGCTCCAAATCATAATTTCTAAATGCAGAAATTGATAACAACGATTAGATAAATTAACCCGTTGTAGGTTTCTGGTTTATGGTAAGTGTTGGAAGCTAACATATCCCATTTTTGCGTCCAAGTAGTTGGGGGGCGGAGGAAAAGGAGACGTTGAAGTCGACAACTATATATAATCCCTTGTCGACAAAGAAGAAGAGGATCCTTTTCTTCTTTGTCGACAATAGCTTAGATGTCGTCTTCAATGTATTTTCCTCTCCCAACTACTCGAAAGAAAACTGGGATATGTTCGCTTCCTACCGAATGTTGTAATGGATTAATTTGTTTGAGTGATATCAACAAAACTATCTAACAAAACTAAAATCAACACCTAATTTTGAAAGAGTTCACATGTTCATATGTTCTAGCATAGTAACTAAAAGAAATAATTAATTTTGAAAGAGTTTACATGTACATCAAGAAAACTAGCTAACTAAAAGTAACAAATCTCATCCGTGGAACTCTCCTTCACTTTTGACTACATGGTCAACCAGAAACACGACAAGCTCCAAGAGAATCATTCCTATATGTATCTGTGTTAGTTCCTCGTCATCGATTCACAAACACTGGGTAAATTAATTTATAAGCAAAACCGTTAGAAATGTGAAGAATATTTCAGTAAAATAAAATTATGTTTTGCATACCAAAGTTGTTGGTTTGGCGATCATGATGCTCATGTGGGCGCAACTTAAAAAGCCACAGAGGTTGGTCCCTCGCGTCTGTTGATGGCACTAAGACATCATAGAAACCAGAATGATACCCCGCGTGTTGCAGCGGGTATCTCTTTAATAATTTTAATAAAAAGTTTGAAACATGAATTGTCTATAGAAATATGCAAGATTTAGTTGATCATATCATTCGAGGTGCTAAACTAAAATAACATGGAAATGTATATATGTGTATTTTACGATTTAAAGTTCATTATGTTTCAAGGGTGTAGTTGATTGATATAGATAAGTTGGAATCAAAGAGTTGAATAAATGGATTTTGTGGATAGTTTACATGAATATTTTTACATATTTTTTTAGAAAAATTTCAGCTGTTGCATAATCTCAAATAACATTTCTATGATTTTCATGATAATAGTTGGAAAAAATTCACTTGGTTGACGAAGCTAATTCCGGTGTTGTGCATATGATTTATCTGCGTAATTACGACGGGTTGGTGTGATCTTATCATTCGAACGGAGAAAAAAATGGCATTGAAAATTTGATGGCTAAAATGAAATATGATGTGTATGCTTGCATGTAGAGTTATACAATTTAATATAAGTGGGATGATGTGGATAATTGATTGGCTAAAAAAGCAAGTGATGTGGACATATAAAATTTAATAGTGGTATGATGTGGATAATTGATTGGCTAAAAAAGCAAGTGATGTGGACACCTTGCATGTTGAGATAGATAAATATTAACTGCACTTAGTGGGGTTTTACTTTATAAGAAGTATAGATAGATAACCATATTACACATAAATATATTTAACATGCATGCATGCATGTCCAAGTGCCGGTGGAAACTAACCATTACATCGAAGTGGTGGATAAGCTTTGAGTATTGGTCATTTTCATTTCCTTCTCTCGAGCGAAATACTTCAAACACACTAAAGAATATGGATGATAATAAATTGCTTTATACTATTAAATCATTTTTATCTAGATAAAGTGTCAATTCACCTGTCAATCATCTCCTTTATATTATCAAATAGTATCTTCGGATTCACAGAAAGATAAGAATTAAAATAAAAAAACATTTCCATCCGCTAGAGAGATGCAGATAAGAATCCAGTGAAAGCTACACGTTCAAACAATTACAATTATTTGAGTGAACACCTGCATAAATGTAGAACTAAATTTGTAAACGAAGATGCAACGGCTAGCTTACCTTTTATTAAAGCACCATATGATTAAGTCCTTATATTTCTTGTGAAGCTAGCGCAAGGTCAACAAATCCTATTTATACCCATGTTTTCTCGCTCGAACAAAATGGTACCTACATATAAAGAAACAAACATGTATTAACAAATTGTATAGATAGTTTTTAACTACGATAGATTACGCACTAGTTGATTGTTAAATACTCACAGTGACAATATTCTGATTATGTTGGAGTCCAAGACTTGCAAATTTAAAAGGTCATTTATGTCGTCCCAACCGAGCGGGAAATGAGGCTTCTTAGGATCGTTATGGCTAAAGAATTCGGGATTGTACTTAGCCACCATCTCTGAGCTTTTCTTGGCCACTGGCTTCCTAAAATTGCCTTGTAGCACTTCACCAAAGTTGCAAACGCATCCCAAAGATCATTTTTCACATTTTTAACAAAGGGTACAAAATCTCCCTCGGTCTTGTACTTGGGGGCTACCTCGGCAATCTCAACATCACCACCCGATTCAAATACTTTTCTATGCCGCTCAGTTTCCGCGTCAATGGGATCCATCTTTGACTTTCGGGCCTTGAACATCACAACATGTGTCGGTGTCATGGGCGCCCTCTTGAGCGTGTGTTCCTCGAAAGAGCCGTCGGGGCGTCCTCTGGGGCCTTAATGGCAAGCTTGGTGTGTCGAATATGCATCTCAACAAGTCCCTCGGGTGAACCGATAGGGTTTCGATTAGGAGAACGTGTAGACGCTGGTGACAATCGTCGGCTAATAGGGGGCACGATTTACCTAGGTTCGGGTCCCTCGTAGAGGTAAAACCCTTACTCCTACTTCTGTCGATCTGTATTAGCAATAGATCGGTTATAGTGGGGGTGCTCGAGTCGAGAGTAGATCTCAATCTCAAGGCTTTGGTGATGCGGCATTGATCCCCCCTCCTAGTGGTTCTCCTGGCCTTATATAGGTGGCCAGGTCTCAAACCGTACCTGGGGGGGTTACAAACCCTAACCTAAAGCCGGTTACAACTTTCCTTTCTTAACCCGCAAGGCTTTGCGGGTGGGCCTTGATTAGGCCTTCTAGAACTATCCATGGCATCTCCCTTCGGGCTTGGGTCTTGGGCCTTGGACCGGGTAGGCTCACCCGATAGGTCCAGGATTCATCCCTTCGTCATGGTGGTAGCCATCGGGCATCCTCGGTGAATGGATCGTATGGACACCTAGAGGGGGTGAATAGGTGCTACCACCAAATTTTAATACTTCTTCAATTTTAGGCTTGGCATAAAGGTAAATTCTCTAGATATGCAACTATGGTGAATTTACCTATATGGAAAGGATTACACTAAGCAAGATACAAGCATAAAGTAAAGCTAAAGGATAGAAGCAACCGAAGTGGAAGCACATGGAGACAAGGATGTGTTCCCGAGTTTCTCCTTTTGAGGGGAGTACGTCTCGTTGGAGGGGTGTGAGTTTCGCCACGAAGGCCTACTCAATGTCATAAAGGCCTCACAATATTTTCCGATGAACTACGCCACAAAGGCCGAGTTCACCTTCCACTATGGAATCCTTCAAGGTGGAATTTGGAGCCTTTACAATCAGCTTGAGGCACACACTCTCAACTGAATCCGGGGCTCTCAAGAACACCAAGAATCTTTCAAAAACAACAAGTGAGTAATAATGAAGTCTAGGTTTTCCACAAGGAAACCCTGGACACAAATCCCTAAACCGAATGAGGGGGAATGAAGAACGGCGTGGTGAAGATGTTGATTCAGTCCTTCTTCTTCACTCCTCCAAGAATCAATGCGTTTGGGTGGAGGAGATGAGAGAAATCTAGCTTTTGGTGAGCTCGTATAATGGTGACTTGAATGCTGGACGAGCTACCTTGTTGGGGAAGAAGGGGTCTTCTATTTATATTGTCCTCCAAATCTATCAGTTTTTCTCGCAGTCACAACTATTCCAGAATCATTCTTGAAATCCCGGAATCATTCCGGTCAGCCGCAATATTCCAGAGCAATCTGACAACATATCGTGATTTTCACAGTCATTCCGGAATCCAATCTGGCAGGTCTGAATCGGCGCGAACAATTCCATCGTCCTACCGTGGATTTTTCCATTCATTCCGGAATCCATCACGAGTTGTCGGAATCGGCCGGAATCATTCCGACATCCTACCATGATTTTCATGTTCATTCCGGAAATTCCGGAATCATTCCGACTGCCAATAGGAAATGCATTCTACAGGGAATTTGGCCACGGTCTTTTTCTCCTTCACCATAAGTGGGCACCGCTTTGTGCTGGATAATGGGTATACCTTAAACATGGAGCAAACTGCGAGATTATAACCTATGTTGTTTACAATCACACAAAATCAAAGAGATAAAGAAATGTTATTTCAATCCACCCTTTTTGGTATTTGATGACAACATAAGGATTTCCTGCAATTTTCGGAGAGTGAACAAAAAAGAATTTGGTTTCTAAAAAAATAGATGGGCTCCCCCTAGATGTATGCTCCAATCTGATGCACACACTACCTAGGATTTTCCTCCCCGTATGTTTTAGGGACCAAGCAAGTAAAAAAGTTCACAAGAGCATTTGCATAGAGGATATAAAACGATAACATGCTAGACTGAGGCTGAGAACCCCGCTAGAAGAGCTAGAAGGAGTGTGGGACATCTTGGCTTTGGCCTTGGCAAAATCTGGAATCTCAGGAGCACGGATAAGAGTAGGAGTGAACTTCTTGGGCCTAGTAGCGGGATATTTTCTCATGATCACGTCTCCAACCTTGAAGTTTATGAACGTCTGGATGTAAGTTCCATAAGTTGGCTTCCTGTTCTCCATAACACCCATGCAGATTTCATTGTAGAGGAAATCCATCACGGCAATCTTCTTCTCATTCTTGGGCTTGGTGACATTCATGAGGTTGACCATATAAGCCCTGATGGGTGAGATGTCTCTAGCCTTGATCATGCTGGTGGAGCGGGAAATCTTGGACATCAGATTGTAGAATGGGTACATGTTGGAGTTGTGCAGCATATTCATGTCCGGAATGTCAGGAGGATAGCAAAACTCCAAGATGGACACATCATACTCATAATCATTGTGCAGCTTGTACCCATTGTTCACCCAGAAAGCTTGCCACGTGTACCCCAGTGCGGTAACAAACTCAGCCAGGCTGCTATGATCTACTGACTCAGTCATCTAAGTCATAGAGCGCAAAACATTACCTTTGTAGTGCACCATGCAATAGAACTGAGGGATGAGATTAGAACAATAAGCATGCTCAATCTGAAGGAGAGGAGCAACTCCAACCTTGACCAAACACTCATGAACACGGTGGAGTTCCCCATACTTGTAATGATCATAGAATTCCATATCAATGGGACATTGCACAGATACTGGAAGAGAGAGGGTTGAGTAAAGTCCTCAAGCCTTGAGCTGGGTGTTGGTCTAAAAACCGAGATCGTCACAAGTACTTTGAGGAAACCTGTAGGGGTTCTTCTTCTTCACACTCTTCCACTTCTCAACACTGCACTTCTTCATATTTCCCTCAGGAACACGTTCCACCATCCCATCATAATAAACCACATTATGGCGGCCTCCCGGGCCACGGCCTCTCTGAGCACGAGCACGACAACCTGACAAATCACAGACGGTGGCCACGACTTTCCTTTTGCGAGCAGCACCACCATGAGAACCTTCTCCTATAAATGGAAAGCAGGGGTAGATAGCAGGGGATGAGTACATATGCCACATGAAATAACCATTAGGTTTGATGACGTGCAAATTTTAAAAAAATTCCGGGCCCTGTCGGATTCAATCCTGAATTTACAGATTTATTCGGAGGGTCGTAGTATTCCGGCACCTTGGGACGATTTCGACATTTCCGGAATATTCCAGAATTTTGATCTGAATCGAATTACCAAGAAATCTTCGCTCTATTGGCTCAAAACTTCAACAAAACTAGGGTCATGACGGATGGAGCCAAAGGAGTGGGCATGGAAATGATTTGAGTGCAAGAAAATAAGTGTTTTGACATGAGATTTACATCTAGGCCATGGATTGCAATGGGGGTATAGATATCTATATTCATTGAAGAAATTGGTTAAAGGATCGAGCCAAGGACAAAAACATGGATTGAATCAACAACTAGACAAATCCTAGGTCAAGATGCATCTAGATCAAGATTCAAACCAACACAAGAGAGAGAGGGGTGCCAAAATCTGAAATACCTTCCATGGGGGAGATTCTTGACGAAGGAGAGGAGCCAAATCCCTTCCTAGTGAAAGGGGAGAGCCTTGGAGGCGAAGTATGGTGGCTAGGGCCATAGGGGGAAGTGGGAGAGGTAACAAGTGCTCCCCCAATCGTGCAACTGCCTTATATAGGTGGGCGGACAATTTTTCCGAATTACTCTAGAATCATTCCAGTTGGGTCGGATTATTCCACTTGGGACGGCGTAATTCCGAGATTTCCGGATTAATCCGACCTAGTCGGAATTGTTCCGACATTTTCGTATTAATTCTGATGTAAGCCAGAAAATCTCACGACACATGAGACGAAGATGATTTTGACTGTGTAGAGTATGTCATATGCAATTAGAAGAATAGACAATATAGGTAATACGCATAGACACAAGATTGGATGATATTTCCTAGTCATTCTCCTTGGACAAGAAAAACTTCAAACACACAAATAGCAACACGGATCTTTGTTCAGAATACAGTAAGAGAACCAAAAAATATGAAGATCCAAATTAAACAGAACTCTTCAGGAAGAATAGGTTGGTGGCCTAGGCCACCATGTAAGAGGGTATGACATTTCACCGCGAAGATGTATCTTAGGTGCATTGCCAATTCTCAACATTTTAGCTCACAATTCAACAATAGAAAATGGAGATGTAAATGATTTTTTACTTTGGGCATAATGGGGGAGGGTAAGTCCAATAAGTTAGTACAACACCCCCTATGTCCATTCCTACACCTAAACAAAAACACACAGTCAACTATAGGCGTGTGTGTAAGATCCTCAAGTCAAACTCCTTGAATCGATGATATTTAGCTCATTCCTCGAGAACATGAACCATGTATCATCAAGAGGCTTCGTAAAAATGTCCGCGAGTTGATCCTTGGTTGGGGCATAGGCTAGCTCAATATCACCTCTTGTCACATGATCCCTAATGAAATGATGACGAATCTTGATATGCCTCGTTCTTGTATGTTTCATCGGATTGTAGGAGTTATTTATGTCCCTCTCATTGTCACATAGGAGGGGAACTTTGTCACAGTGAACATCATACTCTTTGAGGGTTTGCCTCATACATAGCAACTGAGTGCAAGCACTAGCGTCCACCACATATTCGGCTTCGGCGGTGGAGAGAGTTATACAATTCTGCTTCTTAGAAGACCAACTTACCAAAGACCTACCAAGGAATTGGCAAGCCCCGTAAGTCGATTTCCTATCATATTGATCACGACCCAATCCGAGTCCGTGTACCCACTAAGACAAAATTGTGCCCCCTTTGGGTACCACAAACCAAACCTTGAGGTATGAACCAAATATCGAAAGATCCTATAGACCGTGACCAAATGGATTTCCTTAGGAGCCGATACCTTGCACACAATCCTACACTCAACATAATATCTGGTCTAGATGCACAAAGTTAAAGCAAAGAACCAATCATACAACAATATAACTTTTGGTCCACATCTTTACCATATGGATTGCGTTTGAGATGGCACTTGGTTTGCATTGGGGTGACCTTCTCCTTAGCACCTTGGAAGTTGAACCTATTGAGCATGTCTTGAGTGTACTTGACTTGAGAGATGAAAGTTCCTCTAGCCATTTGCTTGATCTCAAAGCCAAGAAATAATTTGAGATCTCCCATAATAGACATCTCAAACCTGCTGGTCATAAGCTTTGAAAATTCATCATTGAAAGCTTGACTAGTTGAACCAAATATGATATCATTAACATATAGTTGGCATATGAAAACCTCCCCTTTAACCCTCTTTGTGAAAATGGTGGGATCGATTTTCCCAACTTCAAATCCACGATCTTTCAATAACTCTCTAAGATGCTCATACCACGCACGTGGTGCTTGTTTAAGTCCATATAGCGCCTTATCGAGCTTGTAGACATGGTTATGGAAGTTGGGGTTCTCAAACACCGGTGTTTGCTTAACATATACTAACTCTATCAAGGGACCATTAAGAAATGCACTTTTCACATCCATTTGTTGCAATTTAAAGTTGTGAGAAGATGCATATGCAAGAAGGATACAAATGGACTCAAGGAAAGCCACGGGAGCATAGGTTTCATCAAAGTAAACGCCTTCCACTTGGGAGTACCCTTGAGCTACCAATATTTACTTGTTCCTTATGAATATACCATGCTCATATTGCTTGCTCTTGAATATCCACTTGGTGCCAATAACATTGCGTCAATCTTTGGGCTTCTGAAATAACTTCCACACTTTGTTAAGCTAAAAGTTATTAAGCTCATCATGCATGGCTTCCAACCAATCCGAATCATCGAGAGCTTCAAACACTTTATTTGGTTCAACCATGGAGATATGTGCTTGATGTTCACTAAAACTTGCCAATTGACCTCTTGTTGCCATGTTTCCTCTTTAGTCACCCAAGACTTTATCATCGGAGAAGTCATTGCGCTTCAAAGCTCTAGCAACCCTTGCGGCACGACGGGCTTATATCTCCTCATTGTTGCAAGGAGGAATCACTTGATCATTTAGATCATTTGGGTCCCCGTGTTGACCGGAATGTTGGCCTTGATATCATTAGAGCTTGCTTCAACATGAGAAGAAGAAGGTTGATCTTGTCCCTTATCTTGACTAGCATGAATGATAAGATAAATCGGTTATTCCATAGCAAATTGATCAAAAGATGGAGGGTCTTTAACTTGTTCTTTGTTAGATGCATAACTTGCTCCATTGGCATGTGAATCTAGTGTAGACGAGGGCTCCACTTGAGGAGAGCATAGTTCTTCTCGATCCGCCACAAGGTGTCCCTCAATGGGGCGAAAAAAATCCAAGACCTATTCTTCGTATGGCATCTTGAGGTATTTCAACATCTACATTAGAAACATGGAATTGCGCCACTTGGGAGCCATAATTTTCCTCGAAAACCACACTACTAGTTTCGATGATAATCCGTGAGGACTTTTCAAAGATCCTATAAGTGTGTGATTTGGCACTGTAACCAAGAAATGTACCCTCAAGAGATTTAGATTGAAATTTACACAATGGACCACTTTTTACCAAATAGAAACACTTACAACCAAAGACACAGAAGTAGGAGATATTTGGTTTCTTGTCGGTGAGGATCTCATATGGATTCTTCATTAAGCCTTTGCGGAAGTAGAACCATTTTGATGAATAACAAGCCGTATAGATGGCTTTGGCCCATAGATAGGGATGAGATTTATACTCCGCCAACATAGACCTCGCCATGTCCATAAGGGTCTGGTTCGTCCTCTTAGTTACACCCTTTTGTTGAGGGGTATACGCAGCGGAATATTGATGATGAATTCCTTCTCCACTAAGAAATTCATTTAGGGTGTAGTTCTTGAACCCGGAGCCATTATCACTCCTAATTATCAATATAGGAACATGTGTTGATGTTGAACTTGGTTGGAGAAGTCAATGAAGGATTGTTGGGTCTCACTCTCCAACTTTAAGAAATAGACCCAAGTATATCTTAAATAGTCATCAAAAATCACCAATCAATACTTCTTCCCACCAAGACTAGCCTCGGGCATAGCACCAAAGAGATCCAGATGAAGAAGCTCCAATATCCTCTTTGATGAAATGATAGTATTGCTTGGGTGGGTGGAATCACGCATCTTTCCTTCAACACAAGCCCTACAAACACGATCTTTGGCAAAGGAAACATTTTCTTTTAGTTCGAGGATGTGGCCACCTTTGTGAAGACTTTTTAAAGTTCTCATGTTGACCTGGGATAGGTGGCGATGCCACAACCACCCCATATCCACCTTTCCAAAGAGACACGTCGCTTGAGTGTTGGTTGAACCCGAAAATTCTACCACATACAACTCACTTTCGACACTCCCTACGAAAGCAACGTATAGAGTCTTGCTCCACGAAAGTGCCAGGATATCAGGTTCAAAGAAGACAGAGAAACCCATCATCCCTAAAGAACGAACGGAAAGTGAATTGTAACCGAGGGATTCGACAAGCATGACATTAACAAGAGTGATGTTAGGAGCAACAACAACCTTTTAGAACCCAATTACCTTAGATTTTGACTTATCTACAAAAGTAACAGTTGCATGATTTATATTTGGTTGCAACTCTGACACTCGTTCTTCCGGTCATACAACTTGTATATCCACTATCAAGTATCCATTTTGACCCAGTGGAAGCATAGTAATACATAAGATCATTGACTTTAGTTAGGACCCAAATTGGGCCCTCTCACATTAGCAACAAGGGTCTTAGGAACCCAAATAGTATAGTCAATGTAATCAACATAAGGACCAACATATTTAGCTTGCACACCACCATAATTATCAACAAATAAAAAGTGGCGAGGGTTGTTAGATCCCGCGGAGTTGTTATGAGTGGTTTCATCCCTAACGACAACACCACTTGCACCAACATTCTTCTTTGCTTGTGTAGGCTTGGCCTTCTTCTTGTTCTTGTTCTCGACTACATAGCCAAGACCATGCTTGCTATTTTGTGGCCTTGGCAACTCCACACTTGGCGATTGCACAACCACTTTATCAACACTAGGGCCCTTTCTCTCAATTGTAGCAAGCTCTTCCTTCAACCTAGAATTTTCCTCAATAATATTTGCATGATCACAAGAAGAAGTAGAGGTATGAGGCACATTAAATTGAGCTAGCTGAGTTTGAAGTTGTTCATGTGACTTGGTGGGGGTAGACGTTCACTTTCCAAGGCCATATGAACCTTGGTGAGCTTCTCTAACTCCTCGGTTAGCTTATCATGACCAACACCAAAATCAACCCTTTTCTTTTTAGACACTTTATATTTAGCAATGGCATGATCATGTTGCTTAGCGAGTTTAGACATTATTTCATTATGTGAGTACTCAATAGTCTCAAGTTTATCCTCAAGAGAAACTCGAAGCTCATGCTCTTCCTCAAGATATTTGTTAATAGATGCAATTTCAAGGGCATCCTCCCTCTCACCTCCACCTTTCTTCACAAGAAGCTCTTGAGCCTCTCCAATTGGCTCATGATAAGATCAAAGTGCCTTTTGGTTTCAACTTGAAAGTTAGACATAATGAGTTCCAACGTGGCAATTTCATCTTCTACACTAAGACTAGCAAGATAATTATTTTCATGTGGAGTCTTAGAGATAGAAGAAGTTGATACCTCGGTGGCATTGGCCATGAAGCACTTTGCGGATTGGTGAGGAAGATTCTCATTGGGGGATTCAAAAAGGGATGGGGATGATGAAGATGCAATTGCAAGATCGGCCACTTCACTTGTGGATTCATCTTCTTATTTCTTCTTCATAATTATCACCAGATGCATACTATTCTTGAGTCACCAACACAATCCTAGAGGCTGGCTTCTTGTTGAAGGAGTTCTTCTTGATGAAAGATTTCTTACGAATGAGCTTTGACTTGTCCTTGAGAACAAGTTTTCCTCCTTGAGTTCCCTATACTCGAAAGGACACTTGGCCACAAAGTGGAACTTGTCTTGGAAATTGAAGCATGACCTCACTTTTTTAGCTCCTCCCTTGTCACAGGTTGACTTGGTGTTTCCCTCAACATATGCATTATCCTTGGATGTATTCTTCCTAAATCTTTCGTCTTGGACAGCCATGAAGTCATTGAGAACCAGATCATACCCTTTAGGATTTAAGGGACCAACTCTTCTTCCGACTAAACCTCATCTTATTCTTTATCCACAACCTTTGTCACCACCTTGGCCTTCAAAGCAACAGTGCCTCCTTTGTGCATTCCGATGGCACGAGCACGAGAGTCTTAATCAAGCTTAGTTTGAACTTGACAGGAAGATATCTCTTTCATAACCTCATTAGAGGTCATGAGGTGATAATTGTTTCTTTCTTGGATACTCTTCAAGTCCACAAGATCAAATGGCATGAGGGAACTCACATACTTCCTATTGATCCAAGAATAATTGACATTAGTGGCACTAACACCACGAAAGGCGGTATCAAGAGTCTTGAGTCTTTGGTACATGTCCACATGACTTTCACCATAAAGCATATAGAACCCTTCGGCCTCATTTTTCAAGGCATCAAACCTTTTCTTCTTGATGCTATCATTTCCTTCATGCATGGACATAAGAACATCTCATGTTTCTGTGGCAGTGGAGTATTATTTAAGGCGTGGCATGATCTTCTCACCCGTGGCTTGTTGAATCATGTGCAAAGCCAGGAAATTTAGTTGACAATTAACCACTTATCTTCTTGTCAAGTTCTTTGGATCAATGGGGTTGTATCCATCTTCAATTATTCTACATAGCTCAATGCAAGCAAAGTTCAAGTGAGTTTTCATGAAATATATCCATTGAGAAAGAGAGTGTGCTTCAACTTTGGGTGGATCACCCCTATTTTTTATATGAGGGTGAGGGATGATAGGATTGGGAGAAAACCATTGATGGGCAACCGAATAGTGCTCCTCCTTTCCATTGGCATCTTTAGGGGGGGAGGTTGTTTCCATTTTCTGCACCCCCTTCTTCATTCATCCTCCCTTTGCCAACCGAGGTGTTATTCCTGGTAGACGTAGATGCGGAAGGATCCGAGTCCTTCGCTTTCATGAGTCGCATCAACATGTCACACAACACTTTCATTAGGGCTTCTGAAAGAGCATGGTGCCCCCCATGTGTGGTTTTGGTAATTAATGACAATCACTATGGACTAATGGTTGAACTTATTTATGCTTGTAGAATTTGTCCATACGTAATGGTTGATGTCCATGTATTGGATTCAAGATGATCAAGTGATGACCAAGGTTCTATTCATGGAAATATCCGAAGAATGGTCATGAGATAGTTGAGCATATTGCAAGTATGTGTTGAAGAATAATATTGTGTGAACATTCATGTTTACCTTCAATACATCATTACATTGAAGAGAGAAGAAAATATACAAGGTTGATCAATGAAAAGTGCCAAGAGATGATTAAAGTTGATCAAATCACAAAGCTAGAAGATGTACCGAGTGGATTCATGGTATGGTAAGTAATTGTGCAATTAGCTTTGTCAACTAACCCATGATATTTATGTGTGGTATATCTACGTGGGATTAGGTATCTTTCCATGGGGTTGCATAAAAATTAAGAGTTCATATAGCCCATGGTGGGGTGGAGTCAAGTGGTGATCGTCATCAAGGTTGTGACGTGAAAGTACCAGAGGAGCATCTCGATGAGATCATATGTTTGAAGCCTCCTACCCTTTTGGAGACTATGGACAAGTGAAGATGGACTTAAGAGAGCCTCTCCCATAGTGGCATATAGGGGATCAATCTACGTGTCTTCATCGATCAAAACAAAATCAAGAAAGATGTTCCATATTGAGGAGGTCAAGATCTTCATCATCTAGCTCAAGTGGAATGCTCAAGCAAAAGGTATTATTTTGATAGATTTTCTATTTATCGTCCTCATAGCATAGTTGGGAGACCAGGTTTTAGGATAGATAAATGTACTATCAAGATGGGATCTCATATTATCAACTTGATCGTATCAATCGGAGAGCGCTCAAACCTTTGCATACTGTAACATCCCAGTGTTTGGGATGTTATAAGTATCAAAATATAATATGTGCATTTGCAAAGCATTCATATAGAAACATAGGAAATTTTAGCTCGAAAGTTAAAACGAAGCAAGGTGACCAATGTTTCCCTTGACATGATGATATAGGTTTAGATCATTTGGTCAAGAGTGCATTTTGGGGTGATCTTTATAACAAGTATCTTAGAAACCAAATCATTTGATTAGACAAACCAGATTTGGTTGTGACTAATATTATCTCTCGAGAATTTTTACCTCTAGTCTATAAGTGACTTGGGAGAGTTCAACAGGGTATTTAGAACTCAAAAAGGTGTGAGTATCCAAACAACATAATTATGACCACACTTCCACAAATTAGTTATGCACGGTTGAACCATCTCATCAGCAACAATCAATTCATACAACACCTTTACAAATCGACTCATAACTACTAAATTGCACCTTTAGAAGTGAATGCCCAAGGTTTAATAGAACAAAACTGATATAAACAAGCATTAAATCAAACTACACAAGTGGGAAATGATATAATAATTGTTATTAACAAGTGGGCTCTGAATTCAGAACCTTGACCAAAGTTTTACAAGACACTTAAAATTCTCCAACAACGAGTTCTAGTGGACCATCATTTTATACTTACGTAATTACTCCAAGGTAATATGACGAATCCGAAAGGTAAATAGGAAAACCCCACAGAGTCCAGTGAATAGAACGAACTGCATCATGTATCCAATTCGTATGTGGTCTTCCTTCTCCGTGAACACCGTCCACCCATTAACATAAACACGACCATCTTGTGGAGAAACAGTGCACATGGTCCACTGATACGTCTCAAACATATCTATAATTTCTAATGTTCCATGTTGATATTATGCCAATTGCTACATATTTTCTATACACTTCATAGTATTTTTATGCATTTTATAGGACTAACATATTGACAAGATGACACAGTGCCAGTTCCCGTTTTATGCTGTTTTTGTATTTCAGAAAATTTGTTCCGGAAATATTCTCGGAATTGTACGAAACAAAAGCCAAAGTCTCCATTTTTTTTGTCACGTAGACGATGTCTGAAGGAGACTCGAAGGGGGTCAGGGAGGCCACCAGACAATAGGGTGGAGCCCCCCTTGGCTATGCGGCCACGTGCTGTGGGCCCCTGGTCACCCACCGACATTGCCCTTCCGCCTATATATTTCCTTCCTCGGGAAAACCATAAGTACCCGAGCCTCCATCCAAGAAAAGTTCCGCAGCCGCCACCGTCGTCAACCCTAGTTCGGGAGGGTTCTAAAGCTCTTCTCGGCACCTTGCCGGAGAGGGGAATCTGTTGGAACTCATAGAGATAAACAAAACTTTTCTACGAGAAACTCCCACGAGGATTACCATTAGACGCACAAGTGCGGATTATCGAAGATGCAGGTTGATGCAGTGTAGTCCCATGATCCAATCCAGACGATCCAATCCAACGATCGGCGAAGTGCTGAACATATAGAACCTCTGCCAGTATCCACATGTACGAGGAGGAGCTCCGACGACGGACTGCTAGGTCCGGTGCGGCGGCTGGACTAAGTGGGGCTAGGGTTCCCAACGCATTGGAGTGGAAACTTGTGCCCCTTGGGCAACCTGCGCCCCTCCTTATATAGCGAGTGGGAGTGGGTTGCACAATGCTTGTGGACCATTCACTCTGTGAGTCCAACTCACTAATTCAGTCCATTTCCGGTTCGGGTCCAACCCGACCAATATAATTGCTCCCGCTCTTAAGTGTGCAACCCTGCAGGCTGATGGCGACTTGGACACAATTGGAGTCTGACTCCCAATCGATCAACCGGTAGAGGCTCCTAGCAGAACGTGCGGACTCCCAAGTGCCATCGAGTCATAACGACATACATTCCAGCGTGACTTTCATCTGAGTCCCTTTTGCCTCACGATATACCTTGTCGAACTATAGGCAGATTATATTCATTCCTTAAGTAGCTCAACTCTCTTCTCGGCCCGTGATATATGATTCATCTGACTAACTCTTAGTTAACCGATACGGTTAACACTTAATCGAGTCGCGCATTCTTCCGGAATCATATCACTCGAGAGGGCCCAGAGAATATCTCTCCAGCCGGAGGGAAAAAATCCCATCTTGATTATCCACATCACGCAGTTTGCTTCTCATTCGACCCGAACTCTGCCTTTATAACTGCCTTGTCACAGAACATTGTCTGACATAACCTAAGTTGGTGATGCACAACTTTGATTATGCGACAACCTTAGGTCTAAGGATTACATTGATTGAGACATGCAAATGATGACTTACTCGTTGCATCTCAATATGGGCCAGTCCAACCTGCTAAACTCTATAGCCGAGTCTGTGTAAGTTGTAATGTCATCGCCATGCCCATGACAAGTGGAACCAAGTCATCCGCCAACATTCACATTAGTCTAGGTTGTGTGTCCAGCACAACCTCAATGACCAAAGAAATTTTAGCATGAACACCATGAATACATAGTTCCACAATCAAATCACATATTCAATGATATATATCAGATGTTCAAAACAAGGACAACTTAGTAAATTTATGAATACATTGGGAATTACATCATACATGATTGCCTCGAGGGCATATTCCCAACAGAATCATCACCGCAAGGCTCTTCATCACCATGTCTGTCTCCGGAGTGATGCGTGAGTAGTTCATGCCTGGACTATGATACATCGAAAACGTATCTATAATTTTTGACGGTTTCATGCTAATTTTATGTTTTCGATAATTGTTTTTATATTAAGTTTATGACTAACCTACTAAAAGTTGCAAAAGTGCACAATGTTCTTGTTTTACACTTTGATGTGTAGGAATTATCAAAAATAGAAGAGGAAACCTTGTTGGAGTCGAATTGGGACTTTCATGAAATCGGTCTGAAAAACTCTTTTTAAAGATTGCCACGTTATGGGTCGAAGACGGCGTCAAAAGGAAATCTCACAGAAGACAAAATTGTGGGAAATTTCGATACGAACGGTCTAGAGTTAAGTTCTTCTGATTTCGAGTTCGAACAGCCAAGATACGCCCGATTTGCTGCAGCCCTAGATGGGATGACGGAAATCCGGAAGACTATATAAAGGGAGGAAACCTAGGTCGTGGGAGACACCCCATACCACGAATTTCGAGCCACCAAAGCCATGTTTTTGCCTCCCCCATGGATCCCATCTCCATGGGGGAGGACTCCCAAGACCATGAAGGAATAGGGCTAAGGGGAGGCGCTCCCCCATGATGCCGGCGACGCAGGGAAGGAGTCCCTGTGCCACCGCTGGCGCCGCCCTGCGCCCCGCACTGGCCTCTCCACCGTCTTCACTTCCATCTCCATCACCAATTCCTCCTTGCATACAGTGGTTCATCTTCCCACACACCTCTATACCGCCCTATGTAAACATGGTGGTAAACGTTATAAATTATTTGCAGATGATCTATTGCATCTATGTCATGTTTGTGTAGATCCCTTTTGTCATATGTTTATGCACGCATGGATCACATAATAGGGTTTGTAGTATGTGGAGAAAGCTAGAGGGAGGGCTGCTTGAGTGAGAGAAACATGATCCCCAGTCTAGTGATTAAAGCATATGTGATACTTAATGCTATGCTTGAGTATTTTAACCTTAATGTATCTTCAAGTAGTTACGGATGTTTGCTAGAGTTCCGATCATAAGTACTTGCAATCATTGTATAGTGAGAGATTGTTAGCTTTGCCTCTCCCACATAAAAGAGGAATATCAACCTTGTATTTGACTATTTCATCATGGAAAAAATCCATCACACTTTCCACCACTTTTCCACACTCATGTTAATGTTAGTTTATAGTCATTTAGTGTAATTTATTGCTGCAACAAATGAATTTACATTCATGTATTTATTATCCTGCAAAACTATCTTGTTTACTCGTGTTGTTGCTCTAGTATTATTTCCTAGGTAAAGTAAACATTTAGTGTGCATAGAGTTGTATGAGTGGTTGATAGAATTGAGAGAATACTTATCCTACCTTTAGATCCTTGTTGGGTTCGACACTCTTACTTATCGAAAAGGCTACACACGATCCTCTATACTTGTGGGATATCAGACTACAGGTCCAAAGCAGTAGCTAGATGGTTGCCTTCTGCTATTTAAGCCATCATGTTCAGATCTTGTGAGCTTCCTAACATGATCAAGATCATCTTATTGTAATGCTACATGTTGTGTTCGCGGGATCCGATAAATATTGAATACTATGTCAAGTTGATTATAGATCTATCATATGTGTTATTTGTGATCTTGCATGCTCTCTGTTGCTAGTAGAGGCTCTGGCCAACTAGATGCTTGTGACTCCAAAAGGGAGTACTTATGCTAGATAGTGGGTTCATGTCTCGAGTAATCTGGGAGAGTGATAGTAAATTCTAAGATTGTGGATGTGTTGTTGCCACTAGGGGTAAAACAACAATGTTGTGTCTAAGGATAATTGTGTTATTTACATTATGCACTTTACCTAATGCAATAATCTGTTGCTTGCCACTTAATACCCAAAGTTTGCTCGGATGACGTCCTGAGGGTGGATTATTAGTCATAGATACAGTCGGATAACGGTCTATGTATCATGTTGTAATGCCTAAACGAATATCATAGTAGTCATCATGTCATGTATATGCTTTACGGTGCATTCTCTATTTGTCGATTGCCCAACTGTAGTTTGTTCACCCAGCATGTTATTTATCTGTTATGGAGAGACACCACTAGTGAACTATGGACCCCGGTCCATTCTTTTACACTGATAATACAACCTACTGCAAACACTGTTATTTTTTACTACAAACATTGTTCTCATTTTATTCACTGCAAACAAACATCATTTTCCACACTATATGTATAATCCTATGTTTTCAGCAAGACCGGTGAGATTGACAACCTCACTGTTTTGTTGGGGCAAAGTATCTTGGTTGTGTTGTGTGCGGATTCCATGTTGCTGCTGAGCCTGGTAGTGCGCCCTGCCAACATTAGCTGTCACCAACCTTCAGAAGTGATTTCTTTCTCCTACTAGTCCGATTAAACCTTGGTTTCTTACTGAGGGAAAATCTACTCATCATACCTTCCTCTTGGGGTCTCCCAACGAACGTGTGTCCACACGCCATCAAACTCTTTTTTGGCGCCGTTGCCGGGGAAGAAGATGATTTCTGCAAGGGGAGTCTCTCACTTCCAATCCTTATACTTTGTTATTGTTTTGCTTAGTTTATTTTATTTTGTCTTGTTTGCTTCTTTATATCAAAAACACAAAAAAATAGTTCATATTATAGTTGTTATTTGTGTTATCATGTTTTAATATTGCTAAAATGAGTAACCCTGAGTACACTAAGTTGTGTGGTTTTACTAGCACAAACAACAATGATTTTATTTGTACACCTATTGCTCCACCTGCTCCTAATGTAGATTTTTATGAAATTAAGCCCGCCCTGTTAAACCTTGTTATGCGAGAGCAATTTCTGGTGTTAGTACTGATGATGCTGCTGCTCACCTTAATAATTTTGTTGAACTTTGTGAAATGCGAAAGTATAAGGATATATATGGAGATATTATTAAACTGAAATGCTTTCCTTTCTCTTGGAGAGGAAGAGCTAAAAAATGGTTTCTATCTTTGCCTAGAAATAGTATTGATTCTTGGACTAAATGTAAATATTCTTTGATTAGAAAATATTATCCTCCTGCTAAGATTATATCTTTGAGAAGTGACATTATGAATTTTAAACAACTTGATAATGAGCATGTTGCTCAAACTTGGAAAATAATGAAATCTTTGGTAAAGAATTGTCCCACCCAACTAACTACTTGGATGACCATCCAAACCTTTTATGTAGGACTGAATTTTTCTTCAAGAAACCTTCTGAGGATTCAGCTCCTGGAGGTACCTTTATGTCCATCACTTTGGGTGTTGCAACAAAGCTTCTTGATGTTATGATGATAAATTATTCTGAATGGCACACTGAGAGAGCTCCACAAGGTAAGAAGGTAAATTCTGTTGAAGAAACCTTATCCTTGAGTGATAGGCTTGATACTATTATGTCTATGGTTGTGAATGGTAAAACTCATATTGATCAAAATAATGTTCCTTTAGCCTCTTTGGTTGCTTAAGAGGAGCATGTTGATGTGAACTTCATTAAAAACAATAATTTCAACAACAATGCTTACAAAATTAATTTTGGTAGTAACAATTATAAGCCCTATCCTTCTAATAGTGGTAATGGTTATGTCAGTTCCTATGGTAATTCGAACAACAACAATCGAAGTGTCCCTATGATCTTGAAATCATGCTTCAGGAGTTTATTAGTACACAAAATGCTTTTAATAAATCTGTTGAGGAAAAGTTTGGTAAAATTAATGTTCTTGTTTCTAAAGTTGATATCCTTGCTCAAGATGTTGATCTTCTGAAAATAAAGGTTATGCCTCAAGATGTTAAAGAAAGCAAAACTTTTAATGCCATTCAAGTTAGAATTGATGACAATGTTAGGATGTTGGCTGAATTGCATGCTGATACATCCTAAACGTATCCCTAATTTCTGATGCTCCATGATGATATTATGCCAATTGCTACATGTTTTCTCCCTTCTTTATGTCATTTTTATTGATTTTCTGGACTAACCTATTGACAAGATGCCACAGAGCCAGTTCCTGTTTTCTTCCGTTTTTTAGATTCAGAAAAGTTGTTCCGGGAATATTCTCGGAATTGGAAAGTTCGAAGCCCGGAAGTCCTATTTTCCCCGGAAGCATCGAGAAGATCGAAGAGGAGACTAAGAGGGAAATCAGGGGGCCCACACCATAGGGTGGCGCGGCCCCCCTTGGCCACGCCAGGGGGTGGTATGGGGCCCCTGGACCTCCACCGCCTTTGCCCTTTCGCCTATTTAATCCCCCGGATGGAAAACCCTAAGCACCTGATCAAAAATCCCGAAAAAGTTCTGCAGCCGTCGTCGTCGTCAACCCTAGATCAGGAGGGTTCTGGAGCTGTTTTCCGGCACCCTGCCGGAGAGGAAATCATCACCGGAGGCTTCTACATCACCATGCCTTCCTCCGGAGTGATGCGTGAGTAGTTCATCCCTGGACTACGGGTCCATAGAAGTAGCTAGATGGTTGTATCCTCCTCATATGCCTCCATGTTTAGATCTCGTGAGCTGCCTATCATGATTATTGATCTTATGTAATTCTATATGCTGTGTTTGCTGGGATCCGATGAATATTGACCTTATGCCAAGTTGATTATAGTCTTTATTGCATATGATATTTGTGATCTTGCATTCTTTCCGTTGCTAGTGGTTGCTCTGGCCAAGTAGTTGCTAGTGACTCAAAGAGGGAGTATTTATGCTTGATAGTAGGTTCATGCCTCCTTGTTGCCTTGCTCGAGTGACAGAAACATGAAGGGGGAGGATGTGTTGTTTCCATTAGGGAGAAAACAACGGTGAGAGTACCCGCGTGTATAATCATTGCTTACACTACACATTTTGTTTAATGCAATTATCTGTTGCTTGCAACTTAATACCTAAGGGGGTTCAGATGATAACCTGATGGTGGATTATTAGTAATAGATGCAGATGGATGTCGGTCTATGTATCTTGTTGTAATGCCCGCACTAAATATCATAGTAATCATCATGTTATAATGTGCACTACGGTGCAACCTTTATTTGTCAATTGCCCAGCTGTAATTTGTTCACCCAGCATGTTATTTTTATGGAGAGACACCACTAGTGAACCTATGAACCCCCGGTCTATTTTCTACACTGTTAAACAAACCACAACAATTTCCTGCTTTCTTTACCTTCTGCAAGCATACACTGTTTTTCCACACTATACGTCTAATCTTTGTTTTCAGCAAGATTGGTGAGATTGACAACCTCATTTTACCATTGGGGCAAAGTATTTTGGTTGTGTTGTGTGCAGGTTCTACGTTGTTGCTGACACCGGTGAAGCGCCAGCACCACCGTCAGTGGCATCAACCTTCCGAAGGTCCTCCTTCTCCTACTGGATTGATAACCTTGGTTCTTAACTAAGGGGAAAACTCCTACCGCTATGCTCATCACACCCTCCTATTGGGGTATCCCAACGAGTGCAAGATCTGCACCATCAAGGACTTTTTCTGGCGCCGTTGCCGAGGAGAAGGAAGTCTTCTGGCAAGGGGAATCTCTCACTCTCAACCTCTTTATTTTGTTTATTGTCTTGTTTTTGTTTTTATTCTCTATATTGAAAAAAAAATTAGTTTACTTCATAGTTTTATTTATTTTCTTTCTATTATTCTGCTAAAATGAGTTCCTGTGAGAATACTAAGTTGTGTGATTTCACTAGCACAAACAACAATGATTTTATTTGCACACCTATTGCTCCACCTGCTCCTACTACTGCTTTCTATGAGATTAAACCTGCTTTATTAAATATTGTGATGAAAGAACAATTTTCTTGTATTAGTACTGATGATGCTGCAACCAATGCTATTCAGGTTCGAATAAATGACAATGTTAGGTTGATGGCTGAATTACGTGCTAGGTGGGAAAAAGAAGATGAGTTGGCTAGAAAGAATAATATTGCTAGAGTTTCCACTATCACAACCACTAGTAAAGCTGAATCTCCAAGTGCTATTAAACCTCCTACTATCAATGGTAAAGTAGTTGGTGTTGATAAAGTCCCTACTCCTTTCGTGAAACGTGCTAAATTGCCTCAAATTGCTGAAACTACTTCTAATAAAAGTGCTGAAATTTTTAGAGATGTAGGAAATAATGGTCCCATTACTTTTGATGATAATACTATTGATTTTGATGATTTCAACATCTCTTAAGTTATTATGTTTCTACAAAATCTTGCTAGAAGTCCCAATGCTGGTGCCATGAATATGGCCTTTACTAAACATATTACCAATGCTCTCATGAAAGTTAGGAAAGAAAAGTTGAAACTTGAGACATCTATCCCTAGAAAATTAGATGATGGTTGGGAGCCTACCATTAAGATAAAAGTAAATGATTTTGATTGCAATTCTTTGTGTGATCTTGGTGCTAGTATCTCTCTTATGCCTCAAAAGCTCTATGATATTCTTGATTTACCACCGTTAGAACACTGTTATTTGGATGTTCATCTTACTGATTATGCTAAGAAGAAACCTCTTGGTAGAATTGATGATGTATTCATTATGGTTAATAATAACCTTTCCCCTGTTGATTTTGTTGTTATGAATATTGAATGCAATGCTTCTTGTCCTATTGTTTTGGGAAGACCTTTTCTTAGAACTGTCGGTGCTATTATTGACATGAAAGAGGGGAGTATTAAATATCAACTTCCCCTCAAGAAAAGTTTGAACATTTTCCTAGAAAGAAGATGAAGCTAACTTTTGACTCTATTATTAGAGCAAAATATGATGCTGATGCTTCTTCACTTGAAAATACTTGAGTTTCCCTTTTATGCCTAGCTGAAAGGCGTTAAAGAAAAGCGCTACCGGGAGACAACCCGTTTTATTTCTATGTTTTTTTTGTTTTCTTTGGTGTGATTTTCACCTGGGTGTTGTTTATTTCCTTAGAAACCCCGCTGTATCTTTTCTTTTGTGTTTTTGTTGAGCCAAGTAAAGCCTCTAGTGGAAAGTTGACACTATATTTCGGATTTCTGCGCAGAGAACAGATTTCTGCTGTCCACTGTTAATTCCGTTAAAAATTACAGAAAATTCAAAATGACCTGAGATTTTTTGTGCATAATCCTAAGTTATATACACAAATTTTATTAGTTTTAAACTTTTTGATTTGAGCAGCGGTAGATTTTAGAAAAAATAGATCTCTGCCTGCTGTTCTGTTTTGACAGATTTCTGCCAATTATTGCATTTGCATCTTAATCTCTTTCTTTTGGTGTTCTTTTGAGAAAAAGAGTTTTAAAAGAAGTTGTGACAGTAGCTAATGTGTTCTTTATTGCTAGTCTTGTGTTGAAACTAAACCATGTGAGTTTATTATTTCGATTGCACTAACGTTGCTAATGAAGATTGTGAGAATTTTGATGTGAAGGAAGTTTTCAAGGGTCAAGAGAAGAGGATGATATGATGTGATCAAGAATAGAGAAAATCCTAAGCTTGGGGATACCCCGGTGGTACATCCCAGAAAATTCCAAGAAGACTCAAGCGTCTAAGCTTGGGGATGCCCAAGGCATCCCCTTCTTCATCAACAAATTAGCAGGTCACTTCTAGTGAAACTATATTTTTATTCGGTCGCATCTTATGTTCTTTACTTGGAGCGTCTTTTTTTTCAGTTTGTTTTCAGTTTGTCTTTACTTTCATAATAAGCTTGGTTGTACCCCAGAATTCTTATATTGGATAGTGACACGCTCCGCTTTTGCATGAGAATACGTTGTATTCTTAGTCTCTGTCTAGCTGCTGCATTTAATTAGCTTATGTTTTGCATGCATATCTTATTAGAGCTGTTAGTTTTAGTAGTGTTATTTGAGTACTCTCATGTTTGCTTGCTGTATCATAAAAAGTATTTTTTTTTGTTAAAGTATGTTTTGTATGGTGCTTGTTGGGAGAAAGAAAACTGCTGCTTGAAGTAGAATTTATAACAGTACTAGTAGAAGCTTGTATAGACTGTGGCTAGAACTTTTTCATGCCATGCTAAATGTTATTTTAGTTTTAAAGCCTTGTGGTTATTGAGTAGCATGAATATCCTTAAATATCTGAGAGTGTTTAATATGTATTGAAAGATTCATGAGTTGTTCTTGTCATAGTAAAGCATCAATATATGGTATTCTCTTTCGAATGTTTTATTTGGTTGAATTGGCGCATTCTCACACCATGTTTATGACTACAAACCAGTCACGAATAGCCTCCATGACCACTTAGTTTTTTAACCTTTGATACTGCTTATGTTTTAATTAATGATGCTTATGTCGCTACGCATGACTATGACTCTTATGCTCTCTTGATTTCTCGCTCCAAGTCTTTTGCTAGCCTCCACCTGTACTGAGTATGAGCTCTACTCGTGCATCCAAACTCCCTTAAACCAAAGTTTTTAACATTGTGTACACCATACCTATCTACATGTGGTATTTAACTGCCATTCCAATTAAAATGCTCATGTGTTACCTTTAAAACCTTCAAAATTATTCCTGCTTTGTGTTCTTGTTTTTGCTCATGAGGACGTCAATAGAGAATCTTTATCTCACTTGTTGATTGAATTTCACACCCTGGACTAGTGGCTTCATCCGCTTATCCAAATGATAGAAGAGCTGGCAACGGGGTGCCTAGCCCCAAATAAATACAAACAAATTCTCTTCACTATTTTTGCCCCTGATCATATCAGTCAAAGTGTAATTGTGTAAACAAAAGAGAAAGAGGGATGACCTTCTACACCCATTGCATCCTTCACCATGGGAGTCGGTCTTGTGACTCCAGTTGGCTTGTGACGTACTGTATTTTCTGTTTACCATTTGTTGACACTAGCATACACCCCTCCTAAAATATAGACATTCCTCCACAAATGTCAAACTTTTAATACCTCTGTTTAATAATAAAAAAATCTCTAGCACATGAGTGATCCCTGCTTCCCTCTGCGAAGGGCCCTTCTTTTACTTTTATGTTGAGTCTCCATCCTCTAACTTTATGCACAGTTAAGAGAGCATTTTTTGCCATTCTGAGTTCTATGTGCATTTGTCCCATAAACATCAATAATTACTTCATGATGTGCTATCATTTGTTCTTAAATTATTTTTTCTAGTCTTCCTGTTGAACTTTGAAAGTATATTTTGTCCCACTCTTAAGGACTAGCGAAATACCACTTTGCCATGCTTTCTCTATACCTGAAACAAACGTTTACCTTTCTTTGCATTATTATTCATGATCCTTTATTTGAGTTACTCTTCGTGATGCAAAGTAATTTCTAAGCTTTATTATTAAAGTTTTATTTATCATGCCTGTGTTTAAAGTTTTATGATCTCAACATGCATATGCTTTTACATTAGATTGATCAAGTTTATGTTAGTAGCATATCACCTCATAAATTATTGTTTTATCGTTTACCTACTCGAGGACGAGTAGGAACTAAGCTTGGGGATGCTTGATACGTCCTAAACGTATCCCTAATTTCTGATGCTCCATGATGATATTATGCCAATTGCTACATGTTTTCTACCTTCGTTATGTCATTTCTATCGATTTTCCGGACTAACCAATTGACATGATGCCACAGAGCCAGTTCCTTGTTTTCTGCTGTTTTTTAGTTTCAGAAAAGTTGTTCTAGAAATATTCTCGGAATTGGAAAGTTCGAAGCCCGGAAGTCCTATTTTCCCCGGAAGCATCCAGAAGACCGAAGAGGAGACGAAGAGGGGCATCAGGGGGCCCACACCATAGGGTGGCGCAACCCCCTGGCCGCACCAGGGGGTGGTGTGGGGCCCCTGGACCTCCACCGCCTTTGCCCTTTCTCATATTTAATCCCCCCGGATGGAAAACCCTAAGCACGTGATCAAAAATCCCAAAAAAGTTCCGCAGCCGCCGTCGTCGTCAACCCTAGATCAGGAGGGTTCTAGAGCTGTTTTCCGGCACCCTGCCGGAGAGGAAATCATCACCGGAGGCTTCTACATCGCCATGCCTGCCTCCGGAGTGATGCGTGAGTAGTTCATCCCTCGACTACGGGTCCATAGCAGTAGCTAGATGGTTGTCTCCTCCTCATATGCCTCCATGTTTAGATCTCGTGAGCTGCCTATCATGATCGAGATTGATCTTATGTAATTCTATATGCTGTGTGTGCTGGGATCCGATGAATATTGACCTTATGCCAAGTTGATTATAGTCTTTATTGCATATGCTATTTGTGATCTTGCATGCTTCCTGTTGCTAGTGGTTGCTCTGGCCAAGTAGTTGCTAGTGACTCCAAGAGGGAGTATTTATGCTTGATAGTGGGTTCATACCTCCTTGTTTCCTTGCTCGAGTGACAGAAACGTGAAGGGGGAGGATGTGTTGTTGCCATTAGGGAGAAAACAGCGGTGAGAGTACCCGCGTGTATAATAATTGCTTACATTACACACTTTGTTTAATGCAATTATCTGTTGCTTGCAACTTAATACCTAAGGGGGTTCCGATGATAACCTGAGGGTGGATTATTAGTCATAGATGCAAATGGATGTCGGTCTATGTATCTTGTTGTAATGCCCGCACTAAATATCATAGTAATCATCATGTTATAATGTGCACTACGGTGCAACCTTTATTTGTCAATTTCCCAGATGTAATTTGTTCACCCAGCATGTTATTTTTATGGAGAGATGCCACTAGTGAACCTATGAACCCCGGTCCAGTTTCCACACTGTTAAACAAACCACAACAATTTCCTGCTTTCTTTACCTTCTGCAAGCATACACTATTTTTCCACACTATACGTCTAATCTTTGTTTTCAGCAAGACCGGTGAGATTAACAACCTCACTGTACCGTTGGGGCAAAGTATTCTGGCTGTGTTGTGTGCAGGTTCCACGTTGTTGCTGACACCGGTGAAGCGCTAGCACCACCGTCAGTGGCATCAACCTTCCGAAGGTCCTCCTTCTCCTACTGGATTGATAACCTTGGTACTTAACTAAGGGGAAAACTCCTACCACTGTGCTCATCACACCCTCCTCTTGGGGTGTCCCAACGAGTGCAAGATCTGCACCATCACATGCTAGGTGGAAAACAGAAGATGAAATAGCTAGAAAGAATAATATAACTAGAGTTTGTACTATTACCACCACTAGTAATGCTGAAGTTTCAAATGCTAGTAAACCTCCTACTATTAATGGTAAATTAATTGGTGTTGAAAATGTCTCCACTTCTTCTGTTAAACGTTTAAATTTTACTAAAAACACTGAAACTGTTCTTGATAAAAGTGCTGATTTTTTTTTGAAATATGGGAGACAATGGTCCCATTACCTTTGATAATAATGATTTTTATTTTGATGGTTGCAATATTTCTTAAGTAATTATGTTCCTACAAGAGATATCTAGAAGTCCTAATGCTAGTACTATAAATATGGCTTTTAGAAAACATATTACAAATGCTCTCATGCAAGTTAGAGAAGAAAAGTTGAAACGTGAAGCCCATATCCCTAGGAAGGTAGAAGATGGTTGTGAGCCCATCATTAAAATGAAGGTTAATGATTTTGATTGTTATGCTTTATGTGATCTTGGTTCTAGTATCTCTGTTATGCCTAAGAAACTCAATGATATGCTTGGTTTACCACCTTTGGAACACTGTTATTTGGATGTTCATCTTGCTGATAATGCTAAGAAGAAACCTTTTGAGAGAGTTGATGATGTTCTTATTATGGTTAACAATAACCTTCTCTCCGTTGATTTTGTTGTTATGAATATTTAATGCAATGCTTCTTGTCCTATTGTTTTGGGAAGACCTTTTCTTAGAACTGTTGGTGATGTTATTGATATGAAAGAGGGGAATATTAAATATCAATTCCCACTCAAGAAAGGTCCGAAACACTTTCTTAGAAATAGAATGGAGCTAACTTTTGATTCTATCATTAGAAAAAATTATGATGCTGATGCTTCTTCACTTGAAAACACTTGATTCTTGCTTTCTGTGCCTAGCTGAAAGGCGTTAAAGAAAAACACTCTTGGGAGATAACCCATGTTTTATTTCTGTAATTTTTATTTTGTTTTCTTTGATTCAAGGTGTTGTTTACTTCTGTAAAAACTCCTTTGTATCTTTACTTTTTCGAATTGTTGTGTAAAATAAAGTCTCTAGTGGAAAGCTGATGCTAGATTCAGATTTCTGCGCAGGAACATATATTTGCTGTCCACCGTTTAATTCGCCATAAATTCCAGAAAAATCGAAACATCTTGAAAAAAATTGTGCTTGATCCTTAGATATGTACACATTTTTTCTTAGTTCTGGGTTTTCTATATCTAAGCAACGTAAGTGCCTCGAACGAATTCGTCTTTACAGACTGTTCTGGTTTTGATAGATTCTACCTTTTATTTTGCATTCTCTCTTTTACTATGTTGAGTGGATTTATTTTCTCTAGAAAACATCGTGGTTGTAGCTACTGCTTTGAAAGTATTGGTAATCTTGTGTCCATGCAGAATATGTGAGTTTTTGATTATGCACTAATCCTCTAACGATAATTACTTTGAGTTTGGTGTGAAGGAAGTTCTCAAGGGTCCAGAGAAGAGGATGATATAATTTGATCAAGAAGAGTGAAAATCCTAAGCTTGGGGATTCCCCCGTGGATCATCCCAGCAAATTTCAAAAAGAATCAAGCATCTAAGCTTGGGGATGCCCATTGCATCCCCTTCTTCATCAACAACGTATCATGTCATTTCTAGTGAAACTATATTTTTATTTGTTCACATCTGATGTACATTACTTGGAGCATCCTTTTGTTTTTATTTTATGTAATAAACTTGGTTGGATCCTAGCATTCTCGTGTGGAGATAGACACACTCCACTTTTTCATATGAATATTCGTATTCTTCATTTATTGTCTAGCTGCTGCAATTCTTTTAGCTCTTGTTTTTCATGCATCTCTTATTCGGAGCTGTTAGTTCTTGTAGAGTAGTACTCTCTTGTTTCATTGATAAATTATTTGGACAGTTTGTGTTGAAATAATTAAATGGTGTTTGGTTGGCATATAAAAACACCTCTCTCAAAATTTATTGTTCTCTTATGGGAGCCTCTCTTGAAGCCTTTAAACATGAAAGGATGATAAATCATTCGATGCCATTCGTTGACATAGGCAAAAACCTCTCTCAAAGTTTATTTTTATACTCTTTATATGTTTTTAAAACCTAAAAAAGCTCTAGCACATGATTTATCTCTGCTTCCCTCTGTGAAGGGCCTTTCTTTTACTTTTATGTATGTCAGTTTTCCTACTTCTTTCGGTCTTAGAAGCAAGCACTTGTGTCAATTTTGTGTGCAACAATTTTTACATGCTAGTTTATTGCACTTGTTATATTTGTTTGTGTTGACAATATCCATGAGATATATATGTTGAAAGTTGAAAGACAACGCTGAAACTTAAATCTTCCTACGTGTTGATTGATGCCTTTTATTTAGAATCTATTCCTTTTTGAGTTAACTCTTATGCAAAACTTTTTATGCTTGTCTTGAAAATACTATACATGAAAAGTTATTGCTCACATGATTGAGTTGTTCACTCATTATTTATTTGTTAGCAAACTATAGACCATTGACTTGGATGACTTCATTCATGACTTGTGCTTTACATTATTATTTGATCATGATATTGTGGTAGCATGTCACCTCAGAAATTATTTTGTTGTTACGATTTTACCTACTCGAGGACGAGTAGAACTAAGCTTGGGGATGCTTGATACGTCTCCAACGTATCTATAATTTCTGATATTCCATGTTGATATTATGCCAATTGCTACATATTTTCTATACACTTCATAACAGTTTTGTGCATTTTCTAGGACTAACCTATTGACAAGATGCCCTAGTCCCAGTTTCTATTTTCTGCTGTTTTAGTATTTCAGAAAAGTTGTTCTGTAAATATTCTCAGAATTGGAAGAAACAAAAGCCGAATTCCCTATTTTTCTGTCACGTACACGGAGTCCGAAGAAGACTCGAAGGGGGTAGGGAGGCAGCCAGACCATAGGGCAGTGCGCCCCCCCTTGGCCACATGGCCACGTGGTGTGGCCCCTCTGGTCGCCCACCGACATCGCCCTTACGCATATATATTGCCTTCCTTAGGAAAACCCTAAGTATCCAAGCCTCCATCCACGAAAAGTTCCACATCCGTCGCCGTCATCAACCCTTGTTCGGGAGGGTTCTGAACCTCTTCCCGGCACCCTGCCGGAGAGGGGAATCATCACTAGAGGGATCTTCATCACCATGCCTGCCTTCGAAGTGATGCGTGAGTAGTTCATCCTTGGGCTACGGGTCCAAAGCAGTAGCTAGATGGTTGTCTTCTCCTATTTAAGCCATCATATTTAGATCTTGTGAGCTGCCTAACATGATCAAGATCATCTTATTGTAATGCTACATGTTGTGTTTGCTGGGATTCGATGAATATTGAATACTATGTCAAATTGATTATATATCTATTATATATGTTATTTGTGATCGTGTATGATCTCCGTTGCTAGTAGATGCTCTAGCCAGGTAGATGCTTGTGACTCCAAGAGGGAGAATTTATGCTAGATAGTGGGTTCATGCCTCGAGTAATCTGGGAGAGCGATAGTAACTTCTAAGATTGTGGAGGTGATGTTGCCACTAGGGGTAAAACAACAATGCTTTGTCTAAGGATAATTCTGTTGTTTAATTACTCACTTTACTTAATGCAATAATCAGTTGCTTGCAACTTAATACCCAAAGTTTGTTCAGATGACGTCCCGAGGGTGGATTATTAGTCATAGATGCACTGGGATTACGGTCTATGTATATGATGGCTAGGTTGAGACTCCAAGTGCACAGTGTGTAGCTAGTGGCAAGCCTTCTTCCCCACGAGGGTGACTCGAGGGTTTATATCGAACTCTTGGGGAGCCAGTATTTCAGGAGTTGTCTTCCAAGCTTCCTCCAGGATCCTGCAAACAAGTAGAGAATTTTGTGCCCTCAACCTCACCAAGTGGTTGTCAAGCACAAGGTGTGAGACCTCTAAATTGCAATGCAAAACTGAAAGTAAATGTGCAATAATTAAATCTACTACTAAATGCAAATGAGAAAATAAATATGCAATGGATTGTTTTTGTATTTTTGTGATGCAAGTGGTGATGGAGATAATGTAAATTCGAATTGGAGATGCAAGTAAAGTAAAGTGCAAGTAAAGTAAATTGCAGCAAAGTAACTAGAGTGTTTTCTTATAATTAAAATAGGACCAGGGTTCATGGTTTCACACTTGCATTCTCTCAAATAAAGTGGTAGACGGTGGACATAAAGAATTACATGTGAGATTACAATAACATGTTTAACATTGAGTACTTTCATATGGGCATCACGTCCTAGCATAGAGATCTCTACGGTCCCCTCTTATACTCCACCAAGATGCGAAATAAATCATAACACCTCGATAATTAAGGAAAAAACCAGAGTGTAGCTTTAAGCAATGTGACATGAAGTTGAAGTAAGAACTTGCTAGATCTAGTCATGGAGATTGATTAGTGTCACTTCAAATCCCCGGTAACAAGGTACTCCTTTTTATCCCTAGTGAGGTAACTAAGAAAGGTTTAACAAAACCTAAGTGGATCGCTGAACTTCTGTCACTTTCATAGCACTAGCCACCCCCCGTTACTCCAACTAATGCACCCATCACCCCACACACGCTCTCAAGAACTAGATTGATCAAAGCTAGCAAATAAGAACGGGGTACATAAGATACATCTACTCAAATAACTCAAGAGAAACAATTGCAATCTCAGATTCAATAACTCATAGAAAAGATCCACCACATAGGAATTACAACGGTGCCCGTGATCATGTGAGGCAGCTCATACGGATCTAATTAGTGAAGCACATAGAGAGAGAGAGAGATACAAGTGCTACTTCCACAAACCCATAGCCCTGGGGTGGACTACTCCCTCTTCATGGAGATGTCGATGGTGATGACGTTGGAGGGGTAGGAGATCACACCGGCAGCGCCCCGCCGGAGTTTCCCCCTCCAATCTGGAACTTCTGGTCTCTGTTTCGGTGTTTTGGTGTTTCAGCGGCGCTCCTCTCCATAAGGGTACGGGGGACCCTTTTTATAGTCGGTTTTAGGTCAAGACGGAGTCGGTAAGTCGAAGATGGAAGGAATTGGGGCCACAGGGGCCAAAAGGGGGCCTCTCACGCGGCCAAGGAATCTGGCCGCATGGAGGGTCCTCTTTTGGGCCTCCTTGCCCAATTCTCGTGGATCCTTTGCCCGCAAGTCTTCTCCTTCCAACAAAATGACCCCCGCAGATTTTCAGGTGATTTCGCGGAAGTTTGCCCCCTGAAACGTCAAAAATATAGAAAACGGGGTTTCTGACAGGCAGGGTTAATTCCATAAAAGTTGGGGGACTTTGTAATTAACCCCAAAATACTATAAAACATTGAATTATACCCTTATATGATGCAATATGTAATAGAAAACCATGTTAAAATATGCAAAATTCATCTATGCATTTTACATGCATCAACATCCCCAAGCTTAAGCCATGCTCGTCCTCGAGTATGAAGGTGATAAAACTAAGATGGGTTTTGCATATTGAAACAATCATGGGATATCAAGGAGGATTGTTCATGCTACATATAATCAAATGATTAATACTAGAAATGAGTAGCAATATACAATTCATGTTGTAAGAAATATCAAATATGCAAGCAAAGATGCTTCATGAAAGTTCACAAAGTGTATAATGAAATAAAAGCACTATGGACCAAATGCATACACAAAATGAAAAATAAAATCCTATATTGGTCAAAGAATAGCATAATGGAGAATAGAAAATATGGTGGACACTTTGGAGAAAATTGAGTAGAGGTAAAACATGATCAAGTCTTATTTAGCCTCTGAATTATTCAACTAAAATTACTAATTGAAATGTGGTATCCATTGATATAGGACTCTCATTGCCCCTTTATCACTAGCATCCTAAAATTGTGAGTATTGAAGTAATGAGAATGACAAGGTGGTTGAAAGCCTCATGCCCCGTGAGTGTGAAAACCTACTCCATGATTACTCAACTTAAGATTCCTGATAAGCTTTGTACAATCATAATAAGTATTAATGACATCATAGAGAACCGCAAAGAGGTACCTCTTGCCCCATGACATGGAAACAAGCCCATGTTACAATGACAAGATGAACAAACGGAGTAGACTCATCATCCTTTTTATTTTCATTCACTATTATGCATAGCTTCTTATTTTATTATAGGATGTGTTGTAGAGTCACTCAAGCTGTAAGTAAATTTCCACCATGATAAAGCATGGCTTGGGTTAGCGGCCCAATGCGTTTCTCTAGTCATATAGATACTTACTCATCAAAACTTACTATTCCTCTATTTCATTTCGGCATGGCAGGAGTCCAAAAACAAAAGTACATGATATCAACCAAATGTAAATTTTTTTGTGCAATGTTGAAAGCTTTCCGGTGATACAAGTTTATAGCTAGCTCCCAACCACACACTTGTCAAACGCAAAACTTGTGGCTCCCATTATTGGGTCATGTTTATTAGATGCATAAAAAGTAAAGTGTGCCTTCAAAAGTTCGTGAGAGTCCTATCCCAAGTTCAACCCATGACAATTAATAAAGTGAATATCTTAATTTAGAACATAAATAACACAATAACATGGTGAACATACTCGGAATAACAATGAAGCTAATGGGAAGATATGGTGGACTCACTGGAAATACTTGGCTAAGGAGTGTTGGAAACAAGTTTTTACTTGTTGGAATTTTTAAATTTTTGGGCTAGCAAGAGGGAGATAGTTGACCATCTACTATGCATGCATATGTCCATAGAACTACTCATTTCATGACAAACTAAATAAACCAGCAATTAACATCAAGGACATGAATAAGAGATAGCTCAAGACAACATTATTGCAAATTTCTACACATAAAAAGCCTATAAATCATGCAAACATATGTAGCTCTTCAAATCAACCATGGCATCCCTATTCCAAGTCATAATACTAGCATCCAATACATTACAACCCCAAACTCCAGTAGCTCAATCTCATATAAAATGATGGTGGTGGTCTTATCAAAACAAAAATAAAAACAAAAACAAGACGCTTCAAGTCTCTACGATAAATGATTTGCTTAGAAAAACATAAAGTAGACGTGTGCTAACCAAAAGAGTGTAGCTCCAGTGGGGTGTTCATCACATCCCAAAGCTTATGTCTTTCACCATTCTTGGATGTCTTGAGGCGCAGCTCCTCTATTCCCTGTGAAAAAACTTCACAAAACATGTTTCTCTCATTCTTTTTCTATGGGGTGAGATTAGCAAGGACAAACAAATCACATGCTTGCTGTGCAAAATTCCAAATCAAATGCTCCAGTAGATAGACAATAAGGTTCATTATATTGTATGTTCACTCTCTTGCTTTAAAGAATCATGGAAATTCGATTCCCAAGCCCAAAGAGTGTATAAAACAAAAGAAGGCAGAATCTGTCCAGAAAAGCAGCAGCAGCAAAACGAACGTTTTTCCCTAAGCTAGACTCGTCAAAGAATTAAGCCAATTTTTGTGCTTACAGAGGACGAAAAGTTTCAGAACATACTAAAAAATTAGCTCAATACGACATACCAATAAAAACGTAAAATCATACGGTGAGCAGACTCATGCTGAAACAGAAATTTCATGCACTAGGATAGCAACTTATAAGTCCAAATGGGTTTGACTTGACTCTTTATTGAAAACTCCAGAATTAAAACAAAAAAAACTAATATCTTGAGACAGAAATAGGACACTAGGAAAATCCAAACAAAAACAACCGGGTTACCTCCCGTAAAGCGCTTTATTTATAGCCATATAGCTAGGCTTTACTTACTTGATAATCAAGAGGGATAAAGCTCATGAGGGAGCTTGTTCTTCAGCGTGCCCCTCTTCCTTGGGAAGTGCTCCATGATTTTCTTGTTAGGGAACTGAAACTTGACATTCCCTTCTTTGGATTCTATGATTGCACCTGTAGTACGAAGAAAAGGTCTACCCAAAATAATAGGACTAGGGGATTTATCCCCCATATCCATAATAATGAAATCAACGGGTACAAAAGTCATGTGCAATTCAATCATAACATCTTTTAATTGTCCTATAGCATGTTTAGTAGAGTTATCAGCAAGGACAAATTCACTTGATCACTTTTCTAAATTTTCCAGTTCTAGCAATTCATATAATTCTTTAGAGAGTACCGATACACTAGAACCTAGATCTAACATAGCATGGTGAATCTCTTTTCCAATTGAAACTAGCACCTTGGGGATCCATGCATCCCCAAGCTTAGGAGGTATCATGGCCTCATTCTTGTACCTAGCAATTTTTTCTTGCAAGACATGATTAGCAATATAAGATCCAAAGCCAGGTTGATTAACATTTATAGTGGGATCACTAGCAAATTTTTGTAGAGTAGCAATAAGTTCTTGCAAGCTACTTTTTTCTAAATCAAGCAATGGATCCTTAATTTCAGTAAGCATCATAATTTCCTTGACTTTACTCTCTAATTTCGCTAGCATGCTTGATTCATGAGGACTAATTTCATCTTTGCTAGCAAGATAAGACATATATGGAAGTAAATATTCAGGGTACTTCACTATTTCATTCAAAGTTTCTTCTAAGCTAGTAGGGACATGCTCACTTGTATTCTCAGCAATATGATCAGTATTTTCAATAATAGGAGCAGCAATAGTAATAGAATTCATTCCTACACTAGGTTGTGCTTGTGGCTTTCCTGCTGACATGCTTAATAGAGTTGCTTGATTATCAACTAATTTTGACAATGCTTTATCTAAATTCGAAGATTGAAGTTGAAATCCTTTAATATCACTACCAATGGATGCAATAGACTTATTTAACTCATGTATCATAGCATTGTGACTAGCAACTTGTTCCATAAGCAATTTATTAGATTCAGAAATTTCACTAGAAGGCTTCCACTTATTTTCATTAGCATTAGGATATGGAACAAAAGGTTTATTTGGCACATAAGGAGGTTTACTATATGAATTGTAAGCATTACCAAAACCATTGCTACCATAATTCCTAACAAAATTAATATCCACACTTTCAGAATTACTACCAACTAGCTCCTGCAAAGGCACATTCTCCATATTTTGTTTATTAATAAAAGCAAAAATAGCGTCCATTTTAGAAGACAAATCATTGGTTTCTTCAATTGAGTTTATTTTTTAGTGGGATTGGGAGCTCTTTCAGTATACCATTGACTATAATTTTGCAATATGCTTTCTAATATGCTCTTAGCTTCACCTACAGTTTTACTCATAAAGGCACCTCCAGCAGCAGAATCAAGTATATTTCTAGACATGTAGTTTAGACCATTATAAAAAGAGTGTAGTATGGTCCATTCATTTACTCCATGTGATGGGCATGTTCTAATCATTAATTTAATTCTATCCTATGCCGTGGATACATGTTCATTATCATTTTGCCTAAATGAGAGGATATTATTCCTATTTTGCAAAATTTTAACGGGAGGATAATATTTCTTAATGAAAGCTTCTTTTAAATCATCCCAAGACTTTATACTAGCTGTAGGTAGTGAAAGTAACCATTATTTAGCCTTTCCTCTAAGTGAAAAAGGAAATAATTTTAGTTTTAAAACACTACTTTCCACATTTTTAAATTTTTGCATATCACATATTTCCATGAAATCATGAAGATGCATAGAGGCATCCTCCATAGCACTACCACCAAATTGCTCTCTAGTAATTAAATTCAATAAACTAGGACTTACTTCATAGCTTTTAGCTTGTATTTCAGGTGTAGTAATTGGCCTAGCAATGAATTGGTCATTGGGTGTATTTGTGTAGTCACTTAATTTAGTTCTATCACCCATTTTAACAGTTTTTATGTAGTTTTTAATTTTTTATGCAAAATTGAAAAGTAAAGTAACTAGGCAAATTCGAAATACTAAAATAAACTAGATAACTAAATGCAAAACTAAAATGCAAACAAAATAAAATATGCAAGACAAAACAAAAACAAGAACAAAAACAAAACAAAAACAAAAACAAGACAAGAAACAAAACAATCTACTTGAAAGAAGGTGGAGATAGAAAGGACGGTACTCACGTAGGTGCAACCTCCCCAAGCTTAGGTGTTTGCACACCTTGTTGGTGATGAAGACTTCTTGTGAGCTCCCTTGGATAACTCCTTCACCTATGGCTCCCCGGCAACGGCGCCAGAAAAACGCTTGATGGCTAGGTTGAGACTCCAAGTGCAAAGTGTGTAGCTAGTGGCAAGCCTTCTTCCCCACGAGGGTGACTCGAGGGTTTATATCGAACTCTTGGGGAGCCAGTATTTCAGCAGTTGTCTTCCAAGCTTCCTCCAGGATCCTGCAAACAAGTAGAGAATTTTGTGCCCTCAACCTCACCAAGTGGTTGTCAAACACAAGGTGTGAGACTTCTAAATTGCAATGCAAAACTGAAAGTAAATGTGCAATAATTAAATCTACTACTAAATGCAAATGAGAAAATAAATATGCAATGGATTGTTTTTGTATTTTTGTGATGCAAGTGGTGATGGAGATAATGTAAATTCGAATTGGAGATGCAAGTAAAGTAAAGTGCAAGTAAAGTAAATTGCAGCAAAGTAACTAGAGTGTTTTCTTATAATTAAAATAGGACCGGGGTTCATGGTTTCACACTTGCATTCTCTCAAATAAAGTTGTAGACGGTGGACATAAAGAATTACATGTGAGATTACAATAACATGTTTAACATTGAGTACTTTCATATGGGCATCACGTCCTAGCATAGAGATCTCTACGGTCATATTGATCCCTCTTATACTCCACCAAGATGCGAAATAAATCATAACACCTCGATAATTAAGGAAAAACCAAAGTATAGCTTTAAGCAATGTGACATGAAGTTGAAGTAAGAACTTGCTAGATCTAGTCATGGAGATTGATTAGTGTCACTTCAAATCCCCGGTAACAAGGTACTCCTTTTTATCCCTAGTGAGGTAACTAAGAAAGGTTTAACAAAACCTAAGTGGATCGCTGAACTTCTGTCACTTTCACAGCACTAGCCACCCCCCGTTACTCCAACTAATGCACCCATCACCCCACACACGCTCTCAAGAACTAGATTGATCAAAGCTAGCAAATAAGAACGGGGTACATAAGATACATCTACTCAAATAACTCAAGAGAAACAATTGCAATCTCAGATTCAATAACACATAGAAAAGATCCACCACATAGGAATTACAACGGTGCCCGTAATCATGTGAGGCAGCTCATACGGATCTAATTAGTGAAGCACATAGAGAGAGAGATACAAGTGCTACTTCCACAAACCCATAGACCTGGGGTGGACTACTCCCTCTTCATGGAGATGTCGATGGTGATGACGTTGGAGGGGTAGGAGATCACACCGGCGGTGCCCCGCCAGAGTTTTCCCCCTCCAATCTGGAACTTCTGGTCTCTGTTTTGGTGTTTCGGTGTTTCGGCGGCGTTCCTCTCCGTAAGGGTACGGGGGACCCCTTTTATAGTCGGTTTTAGGTCAAGACGGAGTCGGTAAGTCGAAGATGGAAGGAATTGGGGCCATAGGGGCCAAAAGGGGGCCTCTCACGCGGCCAAGGAATCTGGCCGCGTGGAGGGTCCTCTTTTGGGCCTCCTTGCCCAATTCTCGTGGATCCTTCGCCCGCAAGTCTTCTCCTTGCAAGAAAATGACCCCCGCAGATTTTCAGGTGATTTCGCGGAAGTTTGTCCCGTGAAACATCAAAAATATAGAAAACGGGGTTTCTGACAGGCAGGGTTAATTCCATAAAAGTTGGGGGACTTTGTAATTTAACCCCAAAATACTATAAAACATTGAATTATACCCTTATATGATGCAATATGTAATAGAAAACCATGTGAAAATATGCAAAATTCATCTATGCATTTTACATGCATCAGTATCATGTTGTAATGCCCAAATGAATATCATAGTAGTCATCATGTCATGTATATGCATTACGATGCATTCTCTATTTTTCAATTTCCTAGCTGTAATTTGTTCACCCAACATGTTATTTATCTGTTAGGGAGAAACACCACTATTGAACTGTGGACCTCGTCCCAGTCTCTTACACTGACAATACAACCTACTGCAAACATTGTTCTCATTTCATTCACTGCAAACACACATCATTGTCCACACTATACGTCTAATCCTTTGTTTTCAGCACGACCAGTGAGATTTACAACTCACTGTTTCGTTGGGGGCAAAGTATCTTGGTTGTGTTGTGTGAAGATTCCACGTTGCTGCTGAGCCTGGTAGTGCGCCCTGCCAACATCAGCTGGCAACAACCTTCAGAAGTAATTTCTTTTTCCTACTGGTCCGATTAAACCTTGATTTCTTACTGAGGGAACATCTTGCTGATGTACTTATCATACCTTCCTCTTGGGGTCTCCCAACAAACATGTGTCCACACGCCATCATCCATACTTTATTGCATACGTGGATATCAGCATTGCTAGATGAAGGTGTGATATCCCACAAGTATAGGGGATCGTGTGTAGCCTTTTCGATAAGTAAGAGTGTCGAGCCCAATGAGGAGCTAAAGGTAGGATAAGAATTCTCTCAAGTTCTATCAACCACTGATATAACTCTACGCACACTTAACTTTTTGCAATTTCTAGGAAATAAACTAGAGTAACAATACGGGTAAACAAGATAGTTTTGCAGGATAATAAATACATGGAAGTAAAGTTAGTTGCTGCAACAATAAAGTACACTAAATGACTATAAACTAACAGTACCATGAGTGTGGAAAAGTGGTGGAAAGTGTGATGAATTTTCACAAGATTAACTAGTGCAGATCCTTGGTTCATTGTCTCCGATATAGGCTAAATATATGTGCACTCAACTACTCTTGATTACACATACTATATGATTGGATTGTTAATGAACATCCGTAAAAACTAACAAATCATTAAGGTTTCCCCAACCATAGCCTTAAGTCAAGGTCCTCTTACTCCCATACATGCAACATCCCGGTTCGACTCCTTAGGTTTCGGTCACTCCGGCAGAACTACCCCCTTTCTCGTGCAAATACTACAAACCCTATGATGTTTGATCCATGTGCACACAAATATAATGGACACCAGAGTACTGTACCATATCAACATATAACTCTAATGAACAAAAGACATTCAACCCTTCAATCTAGGAACAAAGAAGCTACACAAACATGACATAGATAATAGCATTATAACTTATAGCATCAAACACCATGTTTACATAGAGAGAGTCTCTTATAAAGAGAGAAAGGCATAACACTAACTCCTGCTCCCAAGTCACATAAAGCAGTTCTAACATAATTATTTTTAATAGAACAAGGGATAGTAGGAACACCATGATCTCCAAGTTTCTTTAGAACCTTGCCATTGAAAGAGTAATTAGCAAACATAGTGGAAATTTCCTCACTAGGAATTTTCCTTTTGTTAGAGACAATATATTTCATATATTTAGAATAACGAGGCATTTTAATAGCACCAGTTAAAGGAATTTGCAAAAACAAAGGTTTCATCCACTCACGAAATTTATTATAATGTTCTTCCTCCTTTGATTTATGTTTCTTATTAGGAAAATGCATTGCTTTTTGTACCCAAGGCTCTCTTTCATTACCATGTTTATTAGCAATGAAATCCTCCTTAGTATACTTCACAGTTTTAGTTTGCTTTTCAGCTTCAGCTACAGTTTCTTCTTTATCAGAAGCATCACTTTTATCATTACCACTTTCAGTTTCAGCATCAGAAATAGATATACTATTAGGATGTTTAGCGGGTTCAGGAGATTCTACAACAGTTTTATGTCTCTTTTTTTCTTAGAAGGAGAAGTATTGTTTTTAGGTTGTTGAGAATTTTTTTCAATTCTTTTAGGATGTCCTTCAGGATACAAGGGATCCTGAGTAGAAACACCACTTCAAGTAATTATTTCACAAACATGTTTTTCTCTAGAAGCATTAGCTGGCATATCTTTTTGCACTTCAGTGAGTTGATCAATTTGAGTTTGAACCATATGAAAATGTTTAACAAGAATTTTAACATCATTAGAGGTTCTCTCAATAATACCATGCAAATTATCAATAGCTCTAGAGTTTTCCATAAGATGATTTTTCACTCTCATATTAAAGTTGTCTTTCTTAGCAACATAATTATCAAATTAATCTAAGCATTGATCAGGTGGTTTAGAATAGGGAATATCTATATTATCAAAGTATTGGAGAGAGTGTACCTCAACTGTTGATGGATGAGGAATTGGCTTACATAATTCTTCTATGGGAGGCAAATTCTTCACATCTTCAGATTTAATACCCCTCTATTTAAGAGATTTTTTGGCTTCCTTCATCACTTCATCATTTAATTCAACCACCCATCTCTTCTTGGGTGTTGGTACTTGTGTTGGTTCTGGTGTAGGTGTAGGCTCAAGTATTGTGTTGGTTCTGGTGTAGGTGTAGCCAATAATTCCTCAGCTTCTTCTAGAGTTCTTTTCCTAAAAACACAACCAACACAACTATCCAGTTATGTCCTAGATTCAACAGTTATTCCATTATAAAATATATCTAGGAGCTCATTTTTAGTTAATGGGTTGCCAGGGCTAGCTCTTATTAAAGAAAAAAACCTTGACCAAGATTCAGGCAATTTCTCCCCTCCAATTTTCTCGAAAATAAAGATTCTTTGCCCAACAGCATGTTGAGCACTAGTAGGAAAATATTTTTGAAAGAAGGCATTAGCCAAACCCATAGGACTAGTAATAGATCGAGGTGAAAAGTTGCTAAGCCAAGTTTTAGCTTCATCTTTCAAAGAGAAAGGGAAGATCTTGGTAACAAAATAAGTACGCAACTTAGTATCATCAGAAAATAAACTACTCAAAGATGAGAGCTCATTCATATGCTTGATAACCCACAAGTATAGGGGATCGCAACAGTCTTCGAGGGAAGTAAAACCCAAATTTATTGATTTGACACAAGGGGAGCCAAAGAGTATTTGTGAGCCTTAACAAGTGAGTTTTCAATTCACCTGCACCTGAAAGTGGACTTGTCCGCAGTGGTTTATCAGTAGTAACAATTTTATAGTAGCAGCAGTAGTGAAATAATAGCAACAGTGAAATGAAAACAACAGCAGTAGTGTTTGAAGTAAACAGCGGGATTAAATACTGTAGGCATAGGGATAGATGAACGGGCGTTGCATGGATAAGATAGTTCATATAATAATCAAGACATGGGCATTGCAGATAAATAAGATAAAGCATCCAAGCACTAAGTAGCCATAGGCATGTGTTCCGTAAATAGTCGTACGTGCCCGTTTTCAGCGGGGCCTCAAGGGAACTACTGGTAATTAAGGTGTTCCTTTTAATAGAACACCGGAGCAAAGCATTAACACTCCGTGAACACATGTGAGCCTCATATCACAGCCATCCCCTTCGGTTGTCCCAATTTCTGTCACTTTGGGGCCTCGGGTTCCGAACAATGATATGTGTAAACAACTTGCAGGTATGATCAAGAAACAATAATTATCATCGTGATTCAATAACATGTTCAGATCTGAGATCATGGCACTCGGGCCCAAAGTGACAAGCATTAAGCATAACAAGATGCAACAATGTCAATAGCACTAATAGAGGATACTAGGCACTATGCCCTAACAATCACGACATTAATACATGAACAATCTCATCCAATCCCTACCATCCCCTTCAGCCTACAACGGGGGAATTAATCACTCATGGATGGCAAAAACATGGCTGGTTGATGGAGAGGCGTTGGTGATGACGATGGCAGTGATCTCCTCCAATTCCCCGTCCCGGCAGGGTGCCAGAACGGAGTTTATGAACCCCGAAAAAGGATTCGCGATGGCGGCGGAGCTACAGACTTCTTTCTGGAAAACGATCGAACCCCTTCGGGTTTTACAGTTGAAGGCAATATATAATCGAAAGGGGAGCCCGAGGGTGTCTCTGAGTGGCCCACAACACCAGGTGGCGCGGCCTAGGAGGGCGCTAGGGGGTGGTGTGGCCCCCCTCTGGCTCTTCTCCTGCCCCCCTTCTGGCTTCCGGGGTCTTGCGGTGTTTTAAGACCAATGGGGTCTTTTCTAGGCAATTTCCCGAAAGTTGATTTTCTTGCACAAAAACAAGACACCAAGGTAATTCTGCCGAAAACAGCGTTAGTCCGTGTTAGTTGCATTCAAAACACACAAGTTTAGAGGAAAACAATAAGAAAAGTGTTCGGAAAAGGAGATACGTTTCGACGTATCAACTCCCCCCAAGCTTAGCTTATTGCTTGTCCTCAAGCAATCCAGTGACAACTGAGTGCGATAAAAGACTTTTACGAACACATTTGTTTCATATGATGTAAATATACTCACTATGATCAAATACTTAATTATGCTCATGATAAGATACATGCAAGATACTGTCATTTAATAGGTATGCAAACCATGAAGAGATAACAACATATCAATAATAAACAACATGAAGCATAACCATTTGCAAGATTGTAATATTCATAATAGGATCTGATAAAGTGGTATCTCGCTTTCCCTTATGTGTGGGGCAAAACATAAATACCAGGGCACCTCTGAAGTTCAAGGGAAGACTAGAAGTAAAGATATGAAAGATACAAGTATCAAAGTTATACCACAATCAACCGTTCTTTGGGACAAACACATCACACTAAGAATGACAATTATGCTCTCAAGAAAGTGCTCAAAGAATATGGTGGATACTCAACATAAAAGTAAAAGAAATGCCCTTCGCGGAGGGAAGCAGGGATCACTCATGTGCTAGAGCTTTTATTTTATTAAACAGAGGTATTAAAAGTTTGACACTCCTCCCATCCATCTTTCACAAACCATGGCTAACCGAATCCTCGAGTGCCTGCCAACAATCACATACCATGGAGGAGTGTCTATATTTTAAGAGAGGTGTATGCTAATGTCAACGAATGGTAAACAGAAAATACAGTACGTCACAAGCCAACTGGATTCACAAGAGCGGCTCCCATATGAAGGATGCATCTGGTAGAAGGTCATCCCTCTTTCTCTTTTGTTTACACAATTATGTTTTGACTGATAAATCAGGGGCAAAAATAGTGAAGAGAATTTGTTTGCATTAATTTGGGGCTGGGCACCCCCTGCCAGCTCTTCTATCATTTGGATAAGCGGATGAAGCCACTAGTCCAGGGTGTGAAATCCAATCAACAAGTGAGATAAAGATTCTCTATTGATGTCCTCATGAGCAAAAACAAGAACACAAAACAGGAGGAATTTTGAAAGTTTTAAAGGTAGAACATGAGCAATTTACTTTGGAGTGGCAGTTAAATACCACATGGGAGTTTATAGTAGACTCTATGGAATAACTTGGTTTTCAGGGAGTTGGATGCACGAGTAGAGCTCATACTCAGTACATGTGGAGGTTAGCAATAGACTGGGAAGCGACAATCAAGAGAGCAACAACTATCATAATCATGTTTCCGACAAAGTAAAATTAACCGAGGCATAAAATTGATACTAGAACTCTGAGGCAAAATAAATTATCGAGGCTTATTGACTTTTTGTTTTTAGTCTTAGCATGCGTGAGCATGCGCCAAGTCGATTTGAATGAAACATTCAGAGGAGGCTACCACAATGTCATACCCTTCTACAAATAGAACAATGTGAACAAATATTTATATGAAAGGTCATTTAGCATTAATAAATTGGAACAAAACCTGTGAGAGCACGAACTATTAAGCAGATATTAAGTCACATATATCTTATATGAACAAACTAAGCATGCTCACATAGATGGATATATGTACAAAAATGAAAGCAAATAGAGTTCATACCAGTCTCTCACCACAACTTGAATTGTCATAGATTGTCATTATTGCTCTTCGCTCGTGGCTCGAATAATATATAATGAAAACCAAGCTCCAATGGAGTCACGGACGACTGTTGAACTCTTCAGCAAACTTTATAAAACAAAATAAGAACAACAAATATTTTGGGGTTTTTGAATATTAAACTGCAACTAAAGGATAAAGCAAACCAACTAAATAAATAAATAAAGAGAAAAAACAGAAATATTTTTGGTCTTTTTGTGTTTTGGAAAGCGAAAACAAAACAATAAAAACAAAAGAAATGAAAGAAACGAAAACAAGCGAAGAAACAAAAAGAAGCGAAAGAAAAGAAAACATGGATATACAAAGAACCCGACAGAACATGATATATAAATGAGTGTGTGTCGTTATACCTACCCCCAAGATTAGGCCTTTTCCCTAAGTGGAGATAAATCATGGTGCATGAAGTATCCCCACTGTGGTGGGTCATCCCTCACATGGTCGTACTCGGGCGCATAAGAGGAAGATGATGCAGCGGGCGCATAGTCATAGCCGGGGTGCTGATATGGAATTCCCGTGGCATCGTAGGGCCGGACGAAATCACTATCGTCCCCTTCTCCGGCGTCCTCCCCTTGCTGGGGGTGATTAAACAAAAGAGGTGCAAGCAAAATTACTTTCCTAACCGTTTTAGTAACTCTCCACCTGGATTGTTTGGAGAAAGTTATTTCAAAAGATACGTTTTACAAGTGAGCATGGGTAGAAATAAACTTATGCTGAACCATGGAAACAAGATCAAGCCTCTCTATAAGAAACTGCAGGTCTAGAGGGTGTGGCTCCAAACCATGCAAAGCTAGCAAGCGCGAGGCAATAAGGCCTCCACAAACTCCGCCCTTCTCACGGTTATGTGAGAGACGGTAAGCAATCAAAGCACCAAAGCTATAAGACCTATCACATCTTAAGGCAGCTGCAATAAACGCCAAATCATAGAAAGATAGCTTGTTGGCAGTTTTTCTAGCTAACACACATTTAGAAATAAAATAGGCAAAGTATCGAATGCTAGGGAGTTGAATTTATCGAATTTTACCACTCTCCCCTGTGAACCTTCTGCCTTGGCAAATCTCTCCATATAATTCCAAGAGTGGTTTAGGCTTCCCACTTATCTTCTCACATGAACCCCACTCTGGTATCTTCATTGCTGCACAAAAATCACTGAAAGGCAGGCCCACAGGTTTATTGTAAATTTTATAGTGGACCATCGGGTTAATTGAGGACCATTTAAAACGAAAATCCTGCACCGCAGACATAATTAGTTTCACATGTTGGATAGGTTCATCCTCAATGAAACGGGCCAAGCCTGCATTCTGCACAAGAGTTTTGAAATCCTGCAAAATTCCTGTAATCCGCATAAATTCCTGACACGGATAAATTGATGGGAACGCTCTCTCTTCGCGGTGCACGAGCATGACCTCATGCAACTCCAACTCATGCTGGTTTAGTTGATAAACATTGTGCTCCATCTCTGAAATTTTTGAACAATCATCTCAAAAATTAATTTCAAGCAACTATAAGGTGGAGATTACCATAGGGACTTATATGAGAGCTAAACATATATCAAAAATACATTATTTCTACTCAAAACAAGCATGCAAACTCACATAAGTTGTCACCTACAGTACCAAAACACTCAAGAAATACTTCACTAAACAAAATTCTACTTGGATCATCGGAGGAGTCACATACCGGAGATCAAACACACCAAATATCAGCACAAATGATGGGCTGAAGAAGGAGATCGAAAATCCAGAGGGAGAACAGCAAGAACACGGGTTCCAGGATTTTTTTTAGTTTGGGAGGTGAGAGAGAAGACTTTGGCAGGGGAGAGAGTTAGTGGGGGGCCAGGGGGCCCCACACCATGTGCTGGAGCCACCAGGGGCTGGCCGCGCCACCCCATGGTGTATCTGACTGGTGGGTCCCCCCGGGGCCTCCCAGGTGGCTTTTTGCCTCATTTTTACGTAAAAAATTATTATAAATTTTTTTGGAATTTTTCGAGAAACTTTATTATTGAGGTATTTCCAGAATTTTAATAATTAATAAAAACCAAGAAAACGAAAGTGAAAAAGTGGAAAACAAAACCAAAACCATCACTACAGAGGTTCTATGACACTCTAATGGAAGAATATCCAAATAAAACAAAGGTGGTAGTGGTGAAAACAAAAGTATGGATGGTGAAAACATGCATAACCTCATAAATCAGAGTGAAAATATGAGGAAAACATGCATAAGGCTGGTGGAAAACATGATTGTACTCAAGTAGCAATATGACAACATAACTAAACATGGTTAAAACATAATGGGGAAGGTGAAAACATAGTGAAAACATTGCCCTCTTCATTCAAAATCATTTTGTTAACAAGGGTGATCAAGTCTTGCTACCAGAATAATTTACATCTAAAGCAAAACTTTGCTAATCACTAATTAATTATATTACCTCAACCTTGATAGACATAGTCCCAATCATAATAATTTCATATTCCTTTGGTGGTACTGGAATGGGACAATAAAATTCTCCAATCTTGATGGTCTCAATATTTTCAATTGAATTTAGACCATATTTCTTATCAATCTTCTTGGGAAAATAAACAGTGTGCTCTTTATCATTAACATTAAAAGTAACTTTTCCTTGATTGCAATCAATAACAACCCCTACAGTATTAAGAAAAGGTCTCCCAAGAATAATAGACATATTATCATCTCCATGCATTTCCAACACAACGGAGTCAGTTAATATCAGATAAATATTAGCAACTTGAACAGGAACATCCTCACATATACCCACATGAATACAAGTGGATTTATCAGCCATTTGGAAAGATATATCATTTGGTATCATTTTTTTCTAGGAGGATTCTTTTATAGAGAGTAAAAGGCATGACACTAACTCCAGGTCCCAAATCACACAAAGCAGTTCTAACATAATTATTTTTAATAGAACATGGAATAGTTGGTATACCAGGATCTCCAAGCTTCTTAGGAACCTTGCCATTAAAAGAGTAATTAGAAAGCATAGTGGAAATTTCCTCATTAGGAATCTTCCTTTTGTTAGAGAAAATATCTTTCATATATTTTGCATAAGGAGGCAATTTAATAGCATCAGTTAAAGGAATTTGCAAGAACAAAGGTTTCATCCATTCACATAATTTGTTATAGTGTTCTTCTTGTTTTGATTTGTGTTTCTTATGAGGATAAGGCATTGGTTTTTGTACCCAAGGTTCTCTCTCATTACCATGTTTATTAGCAATAAAATCTTCCTTAGAGTACTTTGAATTTTTAGTTTGCTTTTCAGGTTCCTTTTCAATTTCTTATTTATTAGAAGCATCATTCTTTTCATTACCAGTTTCAGTTTCAGCATCAAAGATAGATATACTATTAGGATCTTTAGCAAGTTCAGAGGATTCTTCAGCAGTTTTATGTTTCTTCTACTTTTTCTTCTTACTATCAATAACATTATCATTAGTTTGCTGAGAATCTTGTTCAATTCTTTTAGGATGTCCCTCAGGATATAAAGGATCTTGTGTAGCAATACCACTTCTAGTTCTTATTTCATAAGCATGTTTTTCTTTGGAATCATTAACTAGCAAATCTTTTTGCACTTTAGCAAGTTAATCAATTTGAGTTTGAACCATTTGAAAATGTTTAACAAGCATTTTAACATCATTAGAGGTTCTTTCTACAATACCATGCAAATTATCAATAGCTCTAGAGTTTTCCATTAGGTGATTTTGCAATCTCATATTAAAATTATCTTGCTTAATAACATAATAATCAAACTCATGTAAACATTGATCAGGAGGTTTATTATAGGGAAGATCTCTACTATCAAAATGTTGGAGAGAGTGTACCTCAATGGTGGATGAGTGAGGGATTGGCTTACATAATTCTTCTATAGGTGGAAGATTCTTCACATCTTCAGATTTAATACCCCTCTCTTTAAGAGATTTCTTAGCTTCTCTCATCACTTCATCATTTAGTGCAATCATTCCCCTCTTCTTGGGTGTTGGTGTTGGTGTTGATACTGGAGTAGGGGTCGGTTCAGGCTCAACCATAGTCCAATCATCATGATTTTGGCTTATTTTAGCCATTAATTCCTCAGCTTCTTCTGGAGTTCTTTTCCTGAAAACACAACCAGTACAACTATCCAGGTATGTCCTAGATTCAACAGTTAGTCCATTATAGAATATATCAAGAAGTTCATTATTTTCTAGCTTATGCCCAAGTGTAGTGCTAGCTAAAGAACAGAACCTTGCCCAAGATACCGGCAATTTCTCTCCTTCCAATTGCTTGAAACTAAATATATTTTGTAAAGCAGCATGTTGAGCACTAGCAGGAAAATATTTCTGAAAGAAAGCATTAACCAAACCAATAGGACTATCAATAGATCCCAGAGGCAAATTATTAAACCAAGTTTTTGCTCCATCTTTTAATGAGAAAGGGAATATTTTAGCAACAAAGTAGCTATGTTTCTTAAGATCATTAGAGAATAAACTACTCAAAGAGGAGAGCTCATTCATATGTTTCATAGCACTTTCATTTTTAATACCACAAAAAGGTTCTTTATCAACAATATATATATATAAGATAAATCAAGAGATAAATCATAATCCTTAGCCCTAATATTAATAAGAGAGGTGGCAAACTTAGCATCAGGAGATAATTTATATTTAACAACACGACTTTCAATAAGACTTATAACATCATCTTTATCCTCCATAGCATTTATTTCATCAATAAGATCATCATTAAGTTCAATATAGGAATCATCAAAATCATCACTAGGATTCTCTCTAAACTCAGGTGAAACAGCAGGAGTAACAGGATTTATTAGGAGTTTCGGTGTTTGCAAGATTTTTAGCTTTAGCAATAGTAGCATCTAAGAAAGGACCGAGAGAACCACTCTCATCAAGCACGGTAGAAGCATCATCAAACGTATCAGAAGTATTTTCAGATTCAGCATAAGTAGCACGTGTAGCATGTGTATGTGGTGGTGTAAGCGGCTTACTCATAACAGACAGTGAATCAAGAGTAACAGAGGTGTTCAGAGTTGTACCACTTCTTGTAGTGGATGGTAATATCGGAACCTTTACAGCCCGAGTCTTACTCATTATGAATGATTGGTAGTAGATAATACTACTCTCCGGTGAGCTCGCAAATAAAGTTATGCTCCCCGACAATGTTGCCAGAAAATAGTCTTGATAACCCACAAGTATAGGGGATCGCAACAGTCTTCGAGGGAAGTAAAACCCAAATTTATTGATTCGACACAAGGGGAGCCAAAGAGTATTTGTGAGCCTTAACGAGTGAGTTGTCAATTCACCTGCACCTGAAAGTGGACTTGTTCGTAGTGGTTTATCATTAGTAACAGTTTTATAGTAGCAGCAGTAGTGAAATAATAGCAGCAGTGAAATGAAAACAACAGCAGTAGTGTTTGAAGTAAACAGCGGGATTAAATACTGTAGGCATAGGGATAGATGCACAGGCGTTGCATAGATAAGATAGTTCATATAATAATCAAGACATGGGCATTGCAGATAAATAAGATAAAGCATCCAAGCACTAAGTAACCATAGACATGTGTTCTGTAAATAGTCGTACGTGCTCGCAATGAGAACTTAGACAACATCTTCTGTCCTACCAGCCTGTTTTCAGCGGGGCCTCAAGGGAATTACTGGTAATTAAGGTGTTCCTTTGAATAGAACACCAGAGCAAAGAATTAACACTTCGTGAACACATGTGATACTCACATCACAACCATCCCCTCCGGTTGTCCCAATTTCTGTCACTTCGGGGCCTCGGGTTCCGGACAACGATATGTGTAAACAACATGCAGGTATGATCAAGAAACAATAATTATCATTGTGATTCAATAACATGTTGAGATCTGAGATCATGGCACTCGGGCCCAAAGTGACAAGCATTAAGCATAACAAGTTGCAACAATGTAAATAACACTAATAGAGGATACTAGTCACTATGCCCTAACAATCACGACATTAATACATGAATAATCTCATCCAATCCATACCATCCCCTTCAGCCTACAGCGGGGGAATTACTCACACATGGATGGGGAAAACATGGATGATCGATGGACAGACGTTGGTGATGATGATGCCGATAATCTCCTCCAATTCCCCGTCCCGACAGGGTTCCAGAACGGAGTTTCTGAACCCCGAAAAAGGATTTGCGATGGCGGCGGAGCTACGGACTTCTTTCTGGAAAACGATCGAACCCCTTCGGGTTTTACGGTTGAATGCAATATATACTCGAAAGGGGAGCCCGAGGGGGTCTCTGGGTGGCCCACACCACCAGGTGGCGCGGCCTAGGGGGGCGCGCCAGGGGGTGGTGTGGCCCCCCTCTGGCTCTTCTTCTGGCCCCCTTCTGGCTCCGGGGGTCTTCCGGTGTTTTAAGACCAATGGGGTCTTTTCTGGGCAATTTCCCAAAAGTTGATTTTCCTGAACAAAAACGAGACACCAAGGTAATTCTGCTGAAAACAGCGTTAGTCCGTGTTAGTTGCATTCAAAACACACAAGTTTAGAGGAAAACAATAAGAAAAGTGTTCGGAAAAGGAGATACGTTTTCGACGTATCAATGTTCCATATCACTTTTACTTTCAGTTCCACAAAAAGGTTCCTTCTAACCAATAGATATATAAGATAAATCTAGAGAGAAGTCATAATCCTTATCTCTAATGTTTGTGGGAGATGTAGCAAACTTAGCATCAGGAGAAGATTTATATTTAACAGCATGTCTTGTAAGAAGACTCTTAAGAGAACTTGCACCAGTAGCAGCCTGAGCTTCTTTAATAAGGTCATCATTAAGTTCAATGTAGGTTTCATCAAGATTAGCACTTGCGTGAGTAGTTCATCCCTGGACTTCGGGTCTATAGCAGTATCTAGATGGTTATCTTCTCCACTTTATACCTCATGTTTAGATCTCGTTAGCTTCCCTAGATGATCGAGATCATCTTTATGTAATGCTACATGTTGTGTTTGCTGGGATACAATGAATGTTGAATGCTATGTCTTTTGATTATCAATCTATCATGTTATCTTCATGCATATGTTATTTATGATCTTGCATGATCTCCGTTATTAGTATATGCTCTGGCCAAGTAGATGCTAGTAACTCCAAGAGGGAGTATTTATGCTCGATAGTGGGTTCATGCCTCCTTTGCATTTGTGCTCGAGTGACAGAAACATGACGGATGGAGGATGTGTTGTTGCCATTAGGGAGAAAACAACGATGTTTACTCTGTTTATATTGTTTACATTACACACTTTGCTTACTGCGATTATCTGTTGCTTGAAACTTAATACCCAATGTTTGTTCAGATGATATTCGGAGGGTGGATTATTAGTCATAGATCCAGTTGGATGACGGTCTATGTATCTTGTTGTAATGCCCGAATGAATCACATAGTAATCTTTATGTCTTGCATATGCACTACAGTGGAGACTTCATTTCTGTCAATTTCCCAGCTGTAATTTGTTCACCACACATGTTATTTAGTTTCTATGGAGAGAGACCACTAGTGAACTGTGGACCCCGGTCCATTTTCTCATACTGATAATACACACTGCTTACACTGTTTTCACACTGCTGCTACTATTTTCATACTGTTCTCATATTGTTTTCCACACCATACATTTAACCTCTTTGTTATCAGCAAAACCGGTGAGATTGGAAATCTCACTGCTTCGTTGGGGCAAAGTGATTTGATTGTGTTGTGTAGGTTCCACGATGCTGCTCAAACGGTAGTGCGCCCTGCCATCTTAGCTGCATCGACCTTCTGAAGTTACTCCTTCCTCCTACTGGTCGATTAAACCTTGGTTTCTTTCTGAGGGAAAACTGCTGATGTGCTCATCATACCTTCCTCTTGGGGTTTCCCAACGAGTGCAAGACCTGCACCATCAAGCTATTTTCTGGCGCCGTTGTCGGGGAGGAAGAGAATTTATGCAAGGGGTGTCTCTCACCTCCAATCTCTTAACTTTGTTTTAGTTTTGCTTAGTTTATTTTATTTTATCTTTTTTGCTTCTCTTTATCAAAAACACAAAAAATAGTTCTTATTCTAGCTGTTATTTTTATCCTGGGTTTAATCTTCCTAAAATGACTACCCCTAAGAACACTATGTTGTGTGACTTTACTAGCATCAACAACAATGATTTCATTAGCACACCTATTGCTCCACCCGCTCCTACTGCTGATTTTTATGAGATTAAGCCTGCACTATTAAATCTTGTTATGAGAGAGCAATTTTCTGGTATTAGTACTGATGATGTTGCTGCCCATCTTAATAATTTTGTTGAACTATGTGAGATGCAAAAAATATAAAGATGTAGATGGATATATTATTAAACTGAATTTTTTCCTTTCTCTGTGGGGACCCCAGACTAGCAGTCCGAGACCTCCAGTATGCATACATTCACGATCCCATGATCAGTTAGTCGTGAACAACATACTCGAGTTGGCATTACAGATTACAACATCCACTACACGAATACACGGCTTACACAACTGGTCACTTGACTCAGTTGAAAACAACTGCCACGCAGGGCAGGAACACACACTTAGAAACAGCGGAAGATTACAAAACACACTCGTGGTAAACCCAATTCACGCCTTGACTACCTACATGCTACTGACTCGGAGACGTTCCTAGTTCGCATAGCCGTCAGCGACACCATCTTCTTCAGGTTCTCCGGTTTTCTGCTCAAAGTCTTACTAAGACAATAGCCAGGGACGAAACCAATGTGAGTACGTTTGAATGTACTCCGCAAGACACCCCAAATGAAAACTAATCATGCAAGTATGCACATATATAGGTGGTAGGAAGGCTTTAATTGGGGTTCAACTAGCCATGATGAGTTTAAGACTCATCATAGTTGCACAAGTTTTATTTGTCTTTGTTGAAGAAGATACTTCAAAAGATATTTCATTTCTCTTGTAGATATAGCATGTCCAAAAGGTTTTGATAAAGCGTTTTAAATAAAGAAAACATTTCTCTTTGCAAAACTTCTTGGAAAAACACATCTTTAAGATCATCAGTTATCCGGTACCTCAAAGGTACCATCATTCCCTTTCAACGTACCTCCCAGGTACAATTCCAAAACACTTTCCAGCTTTTTGAAAACATTGACACAATGCTAGCTACATGGCCATCCAACTGTCCATATCCGAGGACGCGGCTATTCTGAATAGTTTTACTCTGCAGAGGTGTACACAATCCACAAGATCCAGTACATCCGCCGTGAACAACCACGGACTGTCCAAGACAGTATGCAAACATCGGATAACTGGTCCTAACCATCCACTATGTCAGTGCTAGTAAATGACTACCTCTTCAACTGGGTTTGTTCTCCCCGGCACCGAGTGAGTCAGCCGTATCGATCCGGTTTCCCCTGACAACACACCGCCATGGCAGGAGACCCAATTGCTGCAACCGGTAGTGAACTTAATCCCACACTGTGAATGTCCCATTCTCCCTCCTGGCGACAATTCGGTTCGGGGGACTCTAACCCCTATAGCACTTTGAGGTAGACACGGACTAACACCGACAAGCAATTAGCTAGACCCCGTACCCATATTGAGGTAATGTGGCAGTACGGCTTGGTTGTCCGGCGAAGACTAGGTTATGTGTCATTTTTGGAAAACAAGTCGAAAACATTTCCTTCTTCACAAACCTCCCTCGGACAAGGTCCCACCTTTCCTCGGGTTTTTTTTTCCAATCTTTTGCTTTCCAAAATCAACAAGTTAAAATGTCCACTAGGGGACTCAAATTGATTAAGTGATGATATTAAAATATCTAAAGGGCTTGGTAACACCAAGATTATATAGTGGATAAAGCATATTAGATACATAAAATAAATAGTGGTATAGTCCACTTAAAAGAATAGTTTTTGAATCAAACTTTTGTAAAACTTCAGAAGTAAAACATGCATGATAGATAATTATAAGTAAAACAACAGCAAGCATTTAGAATGGCTTGCCTTGGCTCTGGTCTTGGTCTTGCTCTTGAAATAAACAAGAGTTGCAATAAAAACCTCTCCGGGAAATAATACCGTCTTCGTTATCTAACGCCGTAAACACTAAAAGGAAAACACCCAATCAGAACCAAACAAAGGCAAGCACTTGATAAAATGTAAACATACAACAAGCATTTCATCAAACAAGTACACTCACAAACAAAATTACTAGGGTGCACACCAACAAGCAAAACATGCATAGACAACACACATGAATAACACTAGAATAGGTGCTATGGATCCTCAACCAAAATGGCATGAGTTCAGTGGGTGTGCCACTCTCATATCATGCTCAAATAAGGTTAAATGACTCTCTGGTCATTCATGAGGATGAGCAAAATAACAACAAAACAACCTAGGAACACATACACATGCATAGGAAAATATTATCAAGCAATACTACAAGCCCATAGTAACTAATGCTTTTCTAATCATGGATAATTAATAAAACCAGTACCTAAGCAACCTAATAACAGAGACAAATCAATAACAAACATACCATGGCATCACTCAATGCATGAGAATAATCATGGAGCAAAACAACTATTAAAACTAGACATGAAAAAGGGCTATTTAGACAAGCAGGCATGCATAACCATAAGAGATTATTAAACATGATTTATTCTAACATGATGGATCTGTAAGATGACATCCACATAACAGAGAAAACAACACCTAGACATGCTAGTAATATCAAAATAACAACCTAAACAATTTATCAAAAACTAAGCATGCAAATAACTACTATGGCAGAAATCACCTAAAACTAGCATGGCATGCCAAAATTATCTAGAGTTCACTCAAGCATGCAAGCAAGTAGAATATGGTAGAATAACAGTAGCTATGCTATGGAAAACAATACTAAATCATTTATTTAATTCATCAAACCAATATGAAGAATAACATAATTTTAACCTATTTTTACTAGGGAAAACACCCTAAGAGAATAAAACTATAACAACCATGGCTTTTCACACACATTTTCCTAACATGATAATGACACACTCAAAACACAAATAAAACATGTATTGATACCCTACACATGCTAGGAATCAATTTTATAACAAAATAATATAACACACAATTTAAATAAGGGCATAGCAATAAAATGCAGAAAAGAGCTAAACACTAAATATTGCACCAATCCTATTCTGTAACTCCTAACATCATGAAAGTCTATTATGAGGTTCTCCTAGTCACTAGCAAGCCAACACAATTGGATTCACATCAAAATTCATCACCAATAAAATTAAACAATTCACAGAAGTGCTCTCTGGCCTAAAAACTAACATGCATGTCATTTTCACATAACAACTCAAGTCAACACAAGGCCAACTGCAATAGATAGATAATATCAAGGGCTACTCAGAACAGTTGAGTTTGCAAGATTTGGATACTTAAAACCCAAGTTATTAAATAAATGGTATTAAAGAGTGTCTCTGCCATTTATTTTATTTCTCCCAAAATAAATCACAAAAACTATATCTGCAAGTTGGACGTGGTTAAGATTTTGTAGATCTAGTACTGTGATTTTTAGTTTGGCAAAATTTGCTCATTTACATTTTTATTTCGATTTAAAGTAAACCTCCAGAAACAGACCTACAGGAAAAAGGAATTAACCTGCAAAGAAAAGTTGTTAACGGGCCAGATCTGGAGAAATCGGGCCGCACAGGAGCAGGCCGGCCCGTTGGCCAGCGTGCGCGGTGAAGCGGTATGTGGCCGTCTGATCTGAAATCGGCGGCGGAGATTAGAAGATCCCGCATTCAAAAGGAACCGTCAGATGCGGATCCGACGGCAGGTGTTGGGCCACGCCTTCACCCGCCGGCGACGACCAAGGAACGCGGAGGAGTCCGTTCCCTCCGCCGTAGCTGGCCGGAGAGCTCGTCGTCGGGAGCATGGAGGCTTCCCTTCAAGATCTGGAAGCACCAGGCGGCTCGGGACAACATCGCGTGTCCGTTGCGCCCTCCTGCGCTTGATGGGAACGACGGGAGCGAGACGGCCGCTGGGGATCCGCGGCGGCGAACCGAGGTCGAGGTTGGCGGCGTCCCTGCAAGGAGTGGAGGTGAAAATTAGGAGAGGCAAGAGCAATTATAGGGCTCAAGGAAGGTAGGGGAGAAGAGAAAGGAGGAGGGAGCACCCCGTGGCCACGGCTCGACGAGGAGGTGGTCCGCGGATAGCTCCGGTTCGATTCCGGCGAAACAGCAAGAATGGGAGGGGTATTTTGGTTCTAGGCTTCGATTAGGAGGGAGAGGAGGCTGGAAGACATGATGTTTTGCACGAGGATGGCTCAGGTCGGCCGCGCGTCGGAGCTCGTCGGACGAGGTCAACGGCGACCTTGGGGGTTCGCTTGCGGGCATCCATTGAATGGAAAAGCTTGCCTGGAGGCTAGGCCCGGGTTATCAGATAGAGCATACGCGAGAGGAGACAGGGAGAGGGCCGGAAGTGGCCGGGTTTGAGCGTGGCCGTCCTGCATTCGCAGGTGTTCGACAGAGAGTGAGGGAAGAAGGAAAGCGAGCTGGGGGAGAGGAGGGGTACAGGTGTGATCGTGGAGATCACTGGAGGCTAGTAGACAAGTCTGTGAAGCTTGGCATGCCGCCCACGCGTTGGAACACGAGAGACGTGGCGACCGTGTCCTGGGCGCCATGAACACCTCATGGGAAAGGAAGAAGAAGACAACCAGAGGGGGAGGGGGTAGACCAGGGAGTCATAGGATGCACGGGGAGCCTTGTGGCGCAAGGGATCTCCCTGGAATGGACTGAGGAGGTGGAGTAGAAAAATGGAGGGGTTGATCACCATCCTTGTCCTCATGTTGGTGGATGAGCTAGAGGGAGAGAGAGAGAGATGGGTGGGTAGACCATGTCCAGGAGGTGAAGGAAGATATTTACTACTGCTCAGAACAAGAGAGATAGGTGGATAGGGTCCAATAATTGATCAAAACAAGTGTGAAAACAACCATGTCCAAAATAACCAGAAGTGGTTTTTGATTGTTTTCACCAATAGTTTGAGCAGAACACATGTGCAAAATCATGTTCATTGGATAGAGAATCAAAAATGGAGTCTAGGGGTGGTGGTCTCAAGTTTTTATGAAAACTTTTCTTTCACAAAATTTTGGGAATTCAAAAATGGCAGAAACTGTTTTTAAATGTTTTCTCCAAAATTTTCAAAACAACTTGCAAATGTTTTTGTATAAATAATTCCCACATGACCATAGGCATGTTGGGTAATTTTTCCAAGATTTTAGGAAATACTTTTCTTCACAAAATATTTTAATATCCATTTCTGGTCTTTTGGAAAATGGAAAATAATAAATAGTAAAATGCTTTTAAAACCAATATTTTTGATTTGGGATGAGAGATTACATAATATAGGTCTCAAAAGTGATTTTTAATAAACAAATCCTTTGAAAATATTTGAGACACCCAGTGGAAAAAGGGTGAAAACAGGAGTTTATTTAATAGGTTAAAAACCATGAGAGATAAATAATCAAAGGGTCTTTGGAAAATAAATGGACCATATGAAGGTGATGTATAGGTCATGTATATTACAATAGTAGGTTCATTGGGCCTGAAAACAAAGAGGAGTGGTTTGGAGTCACAAGTGCAAATTGCTTCATAATGAGGGAGATATGATTATTATCTTGGGGATGCCTTCTAAAGGACTTTGATAGATGATACAAAAGAGTTTCAATATCCAAGATAACAACTTGGATAGATAGCATAGACATATACAAAGAAATGTATGATGGTGCATTGATGATTAGCTCAAGATTGTCAAAGAAGCCTGCCTCCAAAATTGGAGATTTTTAAGAAAACAGAAGATGACATGGGCATGTGATGGAATATGGTATTGATGTTTGATCTGGTTATTACTAGGTTTTATTATAACAACACAAATTAATCAACAAACATAAATAAAATACTTCAAAGCAAACACAAGATCACTCAATCAACTGAGTTCCTCAAATTAATTTCCAGGATGTTTTTCTCAAGTGTTAATTTTAGGTAGTGATCAAGGCATACCATGACAAGAGGGTTTTGTAAAAATGTTTATCTCAAAGCTTGTTATTTCCAAAAGAATATAATTGAGGTTAAACACAGGGGTAACATAGTCCCCTTTTATTATTTTTGCAAAAGAAGGAGGTGATAAAGAGTTTTTGAAATACTTGCAAAAACATATTGGTTGAAAACAGGTTGGAGATGATTAGCTCCAAAATACTCTTCATATAGTTTTGGAAATTATCTTTTTTTTTACTCAAAACTTGGTCTTTGGGTTTCTTTTAAAATCAAAACATTTTCAAAAAGGTTTTTTGCCAAAACAGTGTGATAAATGAAGATGATAAGCTTTCTGGTCATGACTTGATCACCAGGGTTGTGTTTTAAGAAAGTTATGATCATTGTTTTTAATGTTAGTTGTTAACAAACTCAAACACAAACACATACAACAACCAAATAGAAATGAAGACACAAGCATAAGTCAAACATATTAAAAAGTTTTTGTTGGCCCTGATTTTTAGGTTACTGAAAACAAGTTTTTCCTGTCTTCCAAAAATTGGGCTGTTACATTCTCCTTGAGAGGAAGATCTAAAGAACGATTGCTATCTTTGCCTAGAAATAGTATTGATTCTTGGACTAAGTGTAAAGATGCTTTCATTGGAAAATATTATCCTCCTACTAAAATTATATCTTTAAGAAGTACCATTATTAATTATAAGAAACTTGGTAATGAGGATGTTGCTAAAGCTTGGGAAAGAATGAAATCTTTAGTAAAGAATTGTCCCACTCATGGACTGGCTACTTGGATGATCATCCAAACTTTTTTATAGAGGACTGAATTTTTCTTCAAGAAACCTTCTGGATCCAGCTGCTGAAGGAACCTTTATTTCCATGACCTTAGGGGCAGCAACAAAGCTTCTTGATAATATGATGGTAAATTATTCTGAAGGCACACCGAGAGAGCTACAACTGGTAAGAAGGTAAATTCGGTTGAAGAAACCTCCTCTTTGAGTGATAGACTTGATGCTATTATGTCTATGCTTGTAATGGCCATGCTCCTATTGACCCAAACAATGTTCCTTTAGCCTCTTTGGTTGCTCAAGAAGAGCACGTTGACGTGAACTTCATTAAAAAAATTCAACAACAATGCTTATAGGAATAATTTTGGTAGCAACAATTATATGCCATATCCTACTCCTAATAATAATGCTTATGGTAATTCCTACAATAGCAACAAGACTGTACCCTCTGATCTTGAGAACATGCTTAAGAATTTTATTAGTACACAAACTGCTTTCAATAAATCTGTTGATGAAACATTTGGGAAATTGATGTTCTTGCTTCTAAAGTTGATAGCCTTGCTCTTGATGTTGATTTGATGAAACTAAAGGTTATTCCTCATGATGTTAAATAAAGCAAAACTTTTAGTGCCATCCAAATTTGAATTGATGATAATGTTAGGATTTTAGCTGAATTGCATGCTAGATGGGAAAGAAAAGATGAAATAGCTAGAAAGAATAATATAGCTAATGTTTGCACCATTACCACCACTAGTAAAATTGAAGCCTCTCATTCTAGTAAACCTTCTACTATCAATGGTAAAGTAATTGTGTTTTCAATATTCCCACAACTGCTATTAAAAATGCAAAATTGCGTGAAACTGCTAAAAATGCTCCTGATAATAGTGCTAAATTTTTTAGAGACATGGGAGACAATAGTCCCATTACCTTTGATAAAAATGATATTAAATTTTATTATTGCAATATAACTTAAGTGATTAATTTCTTACAAGATCTTTCTAGTTGTCCTAATGCTAGTGCAATGAATATGGCTTTCACAAAACATATTACAAATGCTCTCATTCAAATTACAGAGGATGAATTAAGATGTTAAGCCTATATCCCTAGGAAGTTAGATTATGGGTTAGAATCCATTATTAAAATTAAAGTGAATGATTTTAGTTGCAATTCTCTATGTGATATTGGTGCTAGTATTTCTGTAATGCCTAAGAGACTTTACAATATTCCTGATTTGCCGCCTTTGGAACCATGTTATTTGGATGTTCGTCTTATTGATGACGTTATAAAGAAACTTTTGGGGAGAGTTGATGATGTTCTTCTCATGGTTAATAACAATCTTGTCCCCGTTTATTTTGTTGTCTTGAATATTGAATGCAATGCTTCTTGTCCAATTGTTTTGGGAAGACCTTTTCTTAGACCTGTTGGTGCTATTATTGATATGAAAGAGGGGAATATTAAATTTCAATTCCCACTCAAGAAAGGTAAGGAACACTTTCCTAGAAACATAATGAATTTTCCTTTTTATTCTATTTTTGTAACAAATTACAATTTGGATGCTTCTTCACTTGAAAACATGTGAGTCCACTTTTCTTGGCCTAGCTAAAAGGCGTTAAAGAGAAGGACTTCTTGGGAGATAACCCATGGTTTTATTTTTTGCGTTGTTTTTCTATGTTTTCTTTGAGTCAAGGGTCTATATACTTCTTTAGAAACTCCTTTGTATCTTTATTTTTATGTTTTAGTTGTGCCAAGTAAAGTTTCTAACGAAAGTTGGAGTTGGTTTTGGATTTATGCGCAGGAAACAGATTTCTACTGTCCACCATAAAAAATCATATCATTCACAGAAAAATCTAAATGACCTAAATTCTTTGTTCTTCTTCCTCATATAATTCCATAACTTTTTCATTATTTAAGTTTTTCTATTTGAGCAACGCAAGTGTCCCAAACAAATTTGTCTTTACAGATTGTTCTGGTTTTGGCAGATTCTGCCATTTTTTCTTGCATTTGTTCTTTTACGATGTCAAGGGGATTTGTTTGCTTCACAAAACATCAGTGGCTGTAGCTAATGTTTAAAAGTATCAATATCAATTGTTCCAATACATAACCCATGGATTTTTTATTGTTGCACTAACCCTCTAATGCGAATTACTCTTTGAGTGTGGTGTGAAGGAAGTTTTCAAGGGTCAATAGAAGAGGGTGATATAATGTGATCAAGAAGAGTGCAAAGTCAAAGCTTCTTGATGCCCCTGTGGTTCATCCCAGAAAATTCTAAGAAGACTCAAGAATATAATCTTGGGGTTGCCCAAGGCATCCCCTTCTTCATCAACAATTTATCACGTCACTTCTAGTGAAACTATATTTTTATTCGGTCACATCATATGAAATTTTCTTGGAGCGTCTGTTATTTTTCTTTCCGTTTTCTTTTGTTTTCCTTGTTGCAATAAACATCATTTTAACCTATCATCCTTGTTTTGTAGAGATACACGATCCGCTTTTTTCATTTGAATACTCGTTATGCTCGTATTCTTAGTTTTTCTTCTAGCTGCTGCAAAATTCCTGTTTAGCTCTTGTTTTCATTGCATATCTTATTCGGAGATGTTAGTTTGAGTAGTGTTATGTTAGTCCTATCATGTTTTCTTGCTGTATCATTTAGAGAGTTTTTGTTAAAACATACTTTGTATGGTGCTTGTTGTGAAAAGAAACTGCTGCATGTGGTAGAATTTATAACGATGCAAATAGAAGCTTGTATAGACCGTGGCTATACTTTTTCATATCATGCTAAATGTTATTTTAATTTTAAAGCCTATTGGTTATTTTTTTTGCATGATTTTTCTCAAATAGCTGAGATTTTTTAATGCGCCATTGAAAGAATCATGAGTTGTTCTATTCATATTGAAGCATAAATTTGTGGTGTTCTCCTTTGGTTGACTTGGCGCATGCTTACACCATGTTTATGACTACAAACCAGTCACCTATAGCCTCTATGATAATTTAGTTTCTGAACTTGTGGTACCACTTATGCTTTAATTAATGATGTTTGTGTCGCTATGCATGATTATGGCCATTATTGCTCTCTTGATTTGTCGCTCCCAGTCTTTTGCTAGCCTCCACATGTACCGAGTATGAGATCTACTCGTGCATCCCACCCCAAAGACCAAAGTATGCCAAATGTGTCTATCATACCTACCTACATGTGGTATTTAACCGCCACTCCAAAGTAAATTGCTCATGTGTTACCTTTAAAACTTTCAAAATTACTCCTGTTTTGTGTTCCTGTTTTAGCTCATGAGGACGTAAATAGAGAATCTTTATATCACTTGTTTATTGGACCTTCACACCCTGGAGTAGTGGCTTCATACGCTTATCCAATTGATAGAAGACCTGGCAGCGGGGTGCCCATCCCCGAATTAATACAAACAAATTCTCTTCACTATTTTTACCCCTGATTTATCAATCAAAGCATAATTGTGTCAACAAAACAGAAAGAGGGATGACCTTCTACACCAGTTGCGTCCTTCAATTGGAGCCACTCTTGTGAAGTCTAGTTAGTTTGTCACGTACTATATTTTTTGTTTACCATTCATTGACATAATCATACACCTTTCTAAAATAATGTTTTCAATACCTTTGTTTAATAAAATAAAAAGCTCTAGCACATGAGTTAATCCCTGCTTCCCTCTGCGAAGGGCCTTTCTTTTACTTTTATGTTGAGTCTCCATCTTCTAACTTTATGCACAGTTGAGAGAGCATAGTTGCCATTCTGAGTTTAATGTGCATTTGTCCCAGAAACATTATTAATTGATTCATGATGTGTTATTGTTTGTTCTCAAATTATTTGTTCTAGTCTTCCTCTTAAACTTTCAAGGTGTACTAGCATTTATGTTTTCCCCACTCTTAAGGACAAGCGAAATATCATGTTTCCATGCTATCTCTATGCTTGAAACAAACGTATATCTTTCGAGTGCATTATTATTCATGATCTTTTATTTCTGTTACTTCTCATGATGCAAAGTGATTGCTATGCTTTATTATTAAAATTTTATTTATCATGGTTGTGTTTAAAGTACTATGATCTCAGCTTACATATGCATTTACAATATTGATGATCAACATTATGTTGGTAGCATGTCACCTTAGAAATTATGTGTTTTTATCATTTACTGGGGATGTTGATACGTCATAAGCGTGTCCTTAATTTCTAATGTTCCATGTTGTTTTCATGTTATTTCCTACATGTTTGCTATACACTTTATGTCATTTTTATCGATTTCCGAAACTAACCTATTTACAAGATGCCACTGAGCCAGTTCCCTGTTTTCTGTTGTTTTTAGTTTCAGAAAAGTTTTCTCGGAATTGGAAAATTTGAAGCACGGAAGTCTTAGAATTTCGGAAGGTTCCACGGAGTCCCGAAGAGGCCCGGAGGGGGGGCCTCAGGGGGCCCACACCATAGGGCGGCGCCCCCCTTGGCCGCACCGGGGGGTGGTGTGGGGCCCCCAGAGCTCCACCGCCTTTGCCGTTTTGCCTATTTATACTCCCCCGAGGGAAAACCCTAGGGGAATCGACCTTTTCCACAAAATACATCCGTAGCTCCGCCACCGCCGCCGACAAGTTTCGGGGGGACATGTCTCTGTTCTGGCACCCTGCCGGGACGTGGAAGTGCCCCCGGAACCATATCCATCGACTCCACCGCCATCTTCATCGCCGTTGCTGTCTCCTATGATGAGGAGGGAGTAGTTCTCCCCCGGGGATGAGGGCTCTACCGGTAGCTATGTGTTTAATCTCTCTCTCCCATGGTGTGATCTATATGTGATCGTGAGCTTTGTAATCTAGTTAAATTCGTAGATATTATTCTTCATCTATTATGCTACTCAAGTGGTTTTTGTTATGAGAGCTCTGTAAACACTTTGATCACGGGGTAAAGGTGACAGTGTGTGCACCGTGTGGTTTAGCATTATATTTATATTTTGTGTTGGATAACCCTATGAAACTGTGGTGTTTGCGTGGAACCATCTGGGTCCCATGGTGATAGCGTGGGGGATACTTAGTTGGGAAAGTGCTTACTCTGAGGAGTGATGTTAAAGCCCTACGCATGGATTGGTGTTGTTATTCGACCGGAGAGTGGTTTGGAGTAGCATAGTGAAGAGATGGTATTTATTAATTTATGATGTTTTCATTGTTGAGAGTGTCCACTAGTGAAAGTAGGATCCTGATGCATGTAAAATGCATACATGAACTTTGCATGTTATTACTTGTTTTTTCTACATATTAGCAACTTATATTCATGTTTTATAATGATTTGGGAGATTTTCTAAACAATCCCCCTTCTTTTGGTTCTAACCCTGTTTTTCCAGAAAACATACTTTTTAGTGTTTCAGACTTTCCGGGAGCTTCGGGACTCCAAAAAGGGCAAGGCCAAAGAGCACGGTTCAGAATTTTTGAGACGAAGACCATGGGCCAAAGTAGAGGGCCAAAAGGCCAACCAGGTGGCAAAGAGGACCCTCCACGCGGCCAGATTCCTTGGCCGCGTGAGAGGCCCCCTTTTGCCCCCATGGCTCCGATTCCGTCGATCTTTCTTCTCCCGAGTGTCTCGTGACCTAAAAACGACTATATAAAGGGTACCCTGGCATTTTCGAGGAGGAGGCGGCGCCGAGAGACAAAACCACGAAAAAGAGAGACAGAAGGCTGCCGCCGGAGAAGATCAGAGGGGGGAAACGCCGCCGGGATCACCCCCGGAGGGCTCCACCCCCTCCGGCGTGTTCATCATCAACATCTACAGCAAGATCAGCTCCATCTCTCCACTGTAATCTCTTGGCAAACACGATGTATGATGCAATACTATATTCCCTTGATGTATTGTGTCTCCCCGTCTATGTTTGAGTAGTGAATTGTTCTTGGCAATGGTGAAATAGTTCGTTGATTGGTTGCATACAAGTTTGTTATCTTCTATGATTGTCTTTATGTACAATATATGAGTGCACGCATATGTTGGGGAATGCATGTAAGGTGATCACCGGTAGCATAATGGAGTGGTGGTGACTTGGGAGTGACAGTAACCTGAGACCGAGACACAAAGTTAAGTTATTGGGGATATATATAGGTGACCTTAGAATGTAAGGCTATGGTGGGACTTTGTGTCTTAATCAATCTTGTGCAGTCATTTACTTGGCCACATGATCCATCATAAGGGGTTGTAGATCATTTACTTGACTATACCTATTCATGGCTCCTTCCTAGAAGAAACAACTAAGACTAAAACATGTGCTTCACTAATTGTGACAACCACACGAACGAAACCTATTGCTAGAACACTTGCTCCCTTGAGATACTTGAGATATTTGCTGCTTGCTACTTTAGAAACTTGCTTTAGGATTACTTGCATTTTAAACTTGCTTCACTAGTTACTAGACAAACCACACTCCACGTCACTTGCTTTTAATTAGTTAGTTCCTTTTAGTCAAACTTATTGCTTTGCATAAACAGCCATATAAGAGGGTTATAGGGCTTTAGAGAATAGATAGCTTACCTTCAGCTCCTCGTGGGTTCGACACTCAAATACTTATCGAAAGGTACTACAATTGATCTCCTGCACTTGGGAGTCATCAAGCACTTTTCTGGCGCCGTTGCCGGGGAGCGTTGTGCTAAGCTTTTATTCTATTTGCATTGCATACTAACATATAAACCTAAAACACACAAAAAAAATTATAAAATGGAAAACAACCAAACAATTTTAGAACTGTATAATATCTACCTTGAATTAGGACATGAAGTGTTTGAGGAGAAATTGAAAAATTATTTGCACAACAATCATATTTGTTGTAGTACTAATTCTTTGAACACCTTTATTGCTAAGGAAAACCTTGAGCTTGGGGAAGTTTGTCTTGATGAATATGATATTTTTAGTCCCCCTACTATTGAGGATAAAAATGATATACTTGCTGATTATATGGGAAGTTTTTAGCTTGGGGAAGTTGGTTTTGATGAGCATGATATTTCTAGTTCCCCAAGCTTGGAGGAGAAAATTCACTTTGATGATACTATGCCTCCTATATATGATGATTGCAATGAAAATTATGAATGTTTAACTCCCACTATCACTAATGAGGATTTTACTTATGTGGAGATTAGTGATTCTTTTATGCATGTGGCTCATGATAAGAATGTTTTATGTGATATTCATATTGTTGAATCTATTCATGATGCTACTGAAAATTATTATGAGAGAGGGAAACATGGTTACACATATTTCAACAATATTAAGTTTCCCCTCTTTATGCTGAAAGTATTGAAGTTGCACTTGATCTACCTTTCTATGCTTGCTATTATGTGCTTCTTTTATTTGTTTCATTACAAAATGCCAATGCATAGGAAATGGGTTAGACTTAAAAATAAATTGTTTAATATTTTTTGGTGTGTTCCTTATGCTTTAATTTCCTATTCGGTTTGAGCACACATTTATGTCTTTACAACATGTAAAATGCCTTTACCTACTGTTATGTATCATTTAGTTTAAGATTTTCATTTTATAAAAAATTTGGGAAAGTAAACGAGAAGGATGAGTAATGGAGAAGTTGGGGTCGACCTTGAACATGTGTTGTTCATGCCAATGAAACCATTGCAAAGTCTCTATCATTAAAACTTTTTCCAAAGCTAAAAACAATAAAAATATTAGTTCACTACTGTAACATCACATTTCTGTCTTATTTCTCATCATAAATGGCAAGAATAATCTTATATGAGAGATAGGATTAAACAATAGTAATTAGCTGTCCAGAAAACAGATTCCTGAACTTCACTGCGAAAAATGTTTAAAATCACAGAAGTGGAATTTTGACTTGGTAATTTACGAGAGCAATATTTAGTTATCACTACATATTTAATTAGTTTTAAGTTTTCTGATTTGAGCAACTTAAGTGCCTCTAAAAATTCACTCTTTACGGGTTGTTCAGTTTTTGGCAGATTATGTCTTTATTTTGCATTGCTCTCATTACTTGTGTTTTGTGTGGTTCTTTTGATCAAGGAGCAATGCACAACTGTAGTAACAGTAGTTAATATTTAGAATCAACTCATGATGTGTCTTTTATGTACCTATGTGGATTTTATTAATGGAGGCACTAACCCCTCTAATCAAGTTTTATGTTGAGATTTGTGTAAGAAGAATTTTTTAGGAGGAAGAGTTGAGTGAGATGAACAAAGATCAAGAGGGACAACCAATCAAGATTGGGGATGTACCCCTGGGCTCACCCTACATGTATCAAATAAGTACAAGAATCCAAGCTTGGGGATGTCGGGTCACCTCACTCCAACCATCATGATGTTAAGTAAGTAAAGCCTAGCTATATGGCTATAAAGAAAGCGCTTTACGGGAGGCAACCCGGTTGTTTTTGTTTGGATTTTCCTAGTGTCCTATTGATATCTCAATATATTAGTTTTTGTTGTTTTAATTCTGGAGTTTTCAATAAAGAGTCAAGTCAAACCCATTTGGACTTATAAGTTGCTATCCTAGTGCATAATTTCTGTTTCAGCACGAGTCTGCTCACCGTATGATTTTACGTTTTTTATTGGTATGTCGTATTGATCTAATTTTTTAGTATGTTCTGCAACTTTTCATCCTCTGTAAGAAAAAAATTGGCTTAATTTTTTTACGAGTCTAGCTTAGGGAAAAACGTTCGTTTTGCTGCTGTTGCTTTTCTGGACAGATTCTGCCTTCTTTTATTTTATGCACTCTTTGGGCTTGGGAATCGAATTTCCATGATTCTTTCAAGCAAGAGAGTGAACATACAACATAATGAACCATATTTTCTATCTACTGGAGCATTTGATTTGGAATTTTGCACAGCAAGCATGTGATTTGTTTGTCCTTGCTAATCTCACCCCACAGAAAAAGAATGGGAGAAACATGTTTTGTGAAGTTTTTTCACAGGGAATAGAGGAGCTGCGCCTCAAGACATCCAAGAATGGTGAAAGCCATAAGATTAGGGATGTGATGAACACCCCACTGGAGCTACACTCTTTTGGTTAGCACACGTCTACTTTCTGTTTTTCTAAGCAAAGCATTTATCGTAGAGACTTGAAGCGTCTAGTTTTTGTTTTTATTTTTGTTTTGATAAGACCACACCCATCATTTTATATGAGATTGAGCTACTGTAGTTTGGGGTTTTAATGTATTGGATGCTAGTATTATTACTTGGAATAGGGATGCCATGGTTGATTTAAAGAGCTACATATGTTTGCATGATTTATAGACTTTTTATGTGTAGAAATTTGCAATAATGTTGTCTTGAGCTATCTCTTATTCATATCCTTGATGTTAATTGCTGGTTTATTTAGTTTGTCATGAAATGAGTAGTTCTAAGGACATATGCATGCATAGTAGCTGGTCAACTATCTCCCTCTTGCTAGCCAAAAATTTAAAAATTCCAACAAGTAAAAACTTGTTTCCAACACTCCTTAGCCAAGTATTTCCAGTGAGTCCACCATATCTTCCCATTAGCTTCATTTCTATTCCCAGTATGTTCACCATGTTATTGTGTTATCTATGTTCTAAATTAAGATATTCCCTTTATTAATTGTCATGGGTTGAACTTGGGATAGGACTCTCACGAACTTTTGAAGGCACACTTTACTTTTTATGCATCTAATAAACATGACCCAATAATGGGAGCCACAAGTTTTGCGTTTGACAAGTGTGTGGTTGGGAGCTAGCTATAAACGTGTATCACCGGAAAGCTTTCAACATTGCACAATTTTTTTTACATTTGGTTGATATCATGTACTTTTGTTTTTGGACTCCTGCCATGCCGAAATGAAATAGAGGAATAGTAAGTTTTGATGAGTAAGTATCTATATGACTAGAGAAACGCATTGGGCCGCTAACCCAAGCCATGCTTTATCATGGTGGAAATTTACTTACAGCTTGAGTGACTCTACAACACATCCTACAATAAAATAAGAAGCTATGCATAATAGTGAATGAAAATAAAAAGGATGATGAGTCTACTCCGTTTGTTTGTCTTGTCATTGTGACATGGGCTTGTTTCCATGTCATGGGGCAAGAGGTGCCTCTTTGCGGTTCTCTATGATGTCATTAATACTTATTATGATTGTACAAAGCTTATTAGGAATCTTAAGTTGAGTAATCATGGAGTAGGTTTTCAGACTCACGGGGCATGAGGCTTTCAACCACCTTGTCATTCACATTACTTCAACATTCACCATTTAAGATGCTAGTGATAAAGGGGCAATGATAGTCCTAGATCAATGGATACCACATTTCAATTAGTAATTTTAGTTGAATAATTTAGAGGCTAAATAAGACTTGATCATGTTTTACCTCTACTCAATTTTCTCAAAAGTGTCCACCATATTTTCTATTTTCCATTATGCTATTCTTTGACCAATATAGGATTTTATTTTTCATTTTGTGTATGCATTTGGTCCATAGTGCTTTTATTTCATTATACACTTTGTGAACTTTCATGAAGCATCTTTGCTTGCATATTTGATATTTCTTACAACATGAATTGTATATTGCTACTCATTTCTAGTATTAATCATTTGATTATATGTAGCATGAATAATCCTCCTTGATATCCCATGATTGTTTCAATATGCAAAGTCCATGTTAGTTTTATCACCTTCATACTCGAGGACGAGCATGGGTTAAGCTTGGGGATGTTGATGCATGTAAAATGCATACATGAACTTTGCATGTTATTACTTGTTTTTCCTACATATTAGCAACTTATATTCATGTTTTATAATGATTTGGGGGATTTTCTAAACAATCCCCCTTCTTTTGGTTCTAACCCTCTTTTTCCAGAAAACGTACTTTTTAGTGTTTCAGACTTCCCGGGAGCTTCGGGACTCCAAAAAGGGCAAGGCCAAAGAGCACGGTTCAGAATTTTCGAGACGAAGACCATGGGCCAAAGTAGAGGGATAAAAGGCCAACCAGGTGGCAAAGAGGACCCTCCACGCGGCCAGATTCCTTGGCCGCTTGAGAGGCCCCCTTTTTGCCCCCGTGGCTCCGATGCCGCCGATCTTTCTTCTCCCGAGTGTCTCGTGACCTAAAAACGACTATATAAAGGGTCCCCTGGCCTTTTCGAGGAGGAGGCGGCGCCGAGAGACGAAACCACAAAACAGAGAGACAGAAGGCTGCCGCCGGAGAAGATCGGAGGGAGGAAACGCCGCCGGGATCATCCCCGGAGGGCTCCATCCCCCTCCGGCGTGTTCATCATCAACATCTACAGCAAGATCAGCTCCATCTCTCCACTGTAATCTCTTGGCAAACACGATGTATGATGCAATACTATATTCCCTTGATGTATTGTGTCTCCCCGTCTATGTTTGAGTAGTGAATTGTTCTTGGCAATGGTGAAATAGTTCGTTGATTGGTTGCATACAAGTTTGTTATCTTCTATGATTGTCTTTATGTACAATATATGAGTGCACGCATATGTTAGGTAATGCATGTAAGGTGATCACCGGTAGCATAATGGAGTGGTGGTGACTTGGGAGTGACAGTAACCTGAGACCGAGCCACAAAGTTAAGTTATTGGGGGATATATATATGGGACCTTAGAACGTAAGGCTATGGTGGGACTTTATGTCTTAATCAATCTTGTGCAGTCATTTACTTGGCCACATGATCCATCATAAGGGGTTGTAGATCATTTACTTGACTATACCTATTCATGGCTCCTTCCTAGAAGAAACAACTAAGACTAAAACATGTGCTTCACTAATTGTGACAACCATACGACGAAACACCTATTGCTAGAACACTTGCTCCCTTGAGATACTTGAGATATTTGCTGCTTGCTACTTTAGAAACTTTCTTTAGGATTACTTGCATTTTAAACTTGCTTCACTAGTTACTACACAAACCACACTCCACGTCACTTGCTTTTAATTAGTTAGTTCCATTTAGTCAAACTTATTGCTTTGCATAAACAGCCATATAAGAGGGTTATAGGGCTTTAGAGAATAGATAGCTTACATTCAGCTCCTCGTGGGTTCGACACTCAAATACTTATCGAAAGGTACTACAATTTATCTCCTGCACTTGGTAGTCATCAGATCCCTAGGCATTATTTCCAAGTATTGAAACATTGTTTTTCGCCGGTTCTGCTACATGTTTGCCTGCTGCCATATTTATTTCAGATTTCTATTATTACTTATAACCATCCATATTACTCGCATTTCACTATCTCTTCGCCGAACTAGTGCACCTATATACCTGACAAGTATACTGGGTGTGCTGGGGACACAAGAGACTTCTTATATCTTGATTGCAGGGTTGCTTGAGAGGGATATCTTTGACCTCTACCTCTCTGAGTTCGATAAACCTTGGGTGATCCACTTAAGGGTTTGCTGGCCTCCACCTGTACTGAGTATGAGCTCTACTTGTGCATCCAACTCCCCAAAACCAAAGTATAACAAATGTGTCCACCATACCTACCTACATGTGGTATTTAACCGCCACTCCAACGTAAATTGCTCATGTGTTACCTTTAAAAAACTTTCAAAATTACCCTTGTTTTGTGCTCCTGTTTTAGCTCACGCGGACGTGAATAGAGAATCTTTAACTCACATGTTGATTGGACTTCACACCCTGGACTAGTGGCTTCATCCTCTTATCCACTTGCTAGAAGAGCTGGCAGCAGGGTGCCCAGCCCCAAACTTAATTACAACAAATTCTTTTCACTATTTTTGCCCCTGATTTATCAGTCAAAGCATAATTTTGTAAACAAAAGATAAAGAGGGACGACCTTCTAACCAGTTGCGTCCTTCTATGGGATCTGCTCTTGTGAAGTCTAGTTGGCTTGTGAGGTACTGTATTTTCTGTTTACCATTCGTTGACATACACATACACCTCTATTAAAAAAATGTTTTCAATACCTCTATTTGACAAAATAAAAATCTCTAGCACATGAGTGATCCCTGCTTCACTCTGCGAAGGGCCTTTCTTTTACTTTTATGTTGAGTCTCCATCTTATAACTTTATGCACAGTTGAGAGAGCATAGTTGTCATTCTGATTTTAAAGTGAATTTGTCCCAAAAATATTATTGATTGATTCATACCATGTTATTACTTGCTCTCAAATTATTTGTTCTAGTCTTCCATTTAAAGTTTTAAGGTGTCGTGGCATTTACGTTTTGCCCCACTCTTAAGGACAAGAGAAATACCACTTTGCTATGTTTTCTTGATGCTCGAAACGAACGTATAACTTTCAAATGAATTATTATTCATGATCTTCTATCTCTGTTACTTTTTATGATGCAAAGTGATTGCTAAGTTTCATTGTTAGAATTATATCTACCATGCTTGTGTTTAAAGTACTATGATCTCAGCTTACATATGCTTTTACAATTTTGATGGTCAAGTTTATGTCGGTAGCATGTCACCTCAGAAATTATTTGTTTTTATCGTTTACTTACTCGAGGACGAGTAGGAACTACGCTTGGGGATGTTGATACGTCATAAACGTATCCATAATTTCTGATATTCCATGTTGTTTTCATGCTATATGCTACATGTTTTCTATACACTTTATGCCATTTTTATCGATTTTCTGGGACTAACCTATTAACAAGATGCCACAGAGCCAGTTCATGTTTTCTCTTTTTTTAGTTTCGGAAAAGTTCTTCTGGAAATATTCTCGGAATAGGACGATTCGAAGCCCGGAGGTCTTAGAAATCTGTCGCACACACGGATTCTGGAGGAGGCCCGGAGGGGGGCCACAGGGGCCCCACACCATAGGTTGCCCCCCTTGGTCGTGCCCAGGGGTTGTGTGGGCCCCCTGGCCGCCCACTTACGTTGCCCTCTCGCCTATTTATACCTCTCGGGAGGTTAACCCTAAAAACAGAAGCTTTTCCCACGAAAAACACCCGAGGCCGTCGTCATCGTTAACCCTAGTTTGGGAGGGTTCTGGAGCTCTCCCCGGCACCCTGCCGGGAGGGTAAATCATCACCGGAGGGCTCTACACCACCATGCCCGCCTCCGGAATGATGCGTGAGTAGTTCATCCTTGGACTACAAGTCCATAATAGTAGCTAGATGGTTGTTCTCTCCTCTTTATGCCTCATGTGTAGATCTTGTGAGCTTCCCTACATGATCAAGATCATCTTATCGTAATGCTACATGTTGTGTTTGCTCGGATCCGATGAATATTGAATGTTATGTATCTTGATTATCAATCTATTTTTTTCATGTGTATGTTATTTATGATCTTGCATGTTATCCGTTATTAGTAGATGCTCTCGCCAAGTAGATGCTAGTGACTCCAAGAGGGAGTATTTATGCTCGATAGTGGGTTCATGCCTCCCTTTTACTCACGCTCGATTCAACTTTGGTTTCTTTCTGAGGGAAAACTTGTCGCTACACTCTTCACAACCTTTCTCTTGGGGCTTACCAACGTCAGCCATCAGTTACCTTCTCCTATTGCTATTAATAATGATGCTTGTTCTAGTAACTCTATTTCTTGTGAAGCATCTACATTGAAGGAGAATGTTGAGCTAACGGCTCAACTTGAGTTTCTAACTAGCAGTTATGGGAAATTGGAAGAAAGCCATGAAAAGCTCTGAAGCTCTCATCAAGATCTTTTAGTCTCACATGATAATATAAAGTTAGCTCATGAGGCTATGATTACCAAGGTGATATCTTGTGAGCCTCATGTGTACATTAGCACAAACTATAGTAAAAAATCTATTTTGCCTCAGGATAGTCCTAGTAATTCATCCACTTATAATATCTCTACATCTTGTAATGAATTTCTTTCCATGCCTTGTTGATCTAACATTGAAGTGTAGCATCCCACTTTTTAGCAAAAGTGGAATACATGTTTTATTGTGCTAGTCCCTGGATAAATTGCTAGCACCACAATACAAAATGAAATATCATGCAAATGCATCAAATTCTATTACATTGCATGATCCAGTCTTTACAAAATAGGATTACAACTTGCATAGTCTTAGAAGAATAGCAGAAAACAAAGAAATACATCGGAAAACATAGAGCAACATTGATCCCATCTTCTTCATGTGCCACATGCAAAACATGTTGGCGATAGTCTCGAGATCCTAAACGAAATCATCACTCGTCTTCAGAAACATCTGCAATATGGAATATGCAGCCACAAAGGGGTTCAATACAATTTAATGTATTGGCAAGTAACTCTATGGTGGATATAAATGGCAAGACTATATCTACATGCATATTTGGCTTGGTGGAGTTTTGGCTAGTTTGCATAAAGCAAGTTTTCTCCTATCACTTTTGTAAACAACTTTTATTTTCAAAGGGTGGCAACATTGGAGTAAGATCCAAGCACCACAGTACTGTTCACTTGGTCAAAATTTTACTTATTAAAACGGTGATGTGATTCTTCCATCCTTCCTTGTCCAGCTTCTCCTAGTTGTCCATAAATGGGGACACGGCTAAGATCTTAGTTTGTTGACTCTGCAGAGTTTGTGCACTTTCACCTTCAGACTCAATTCAGACCAAACATCCTATACACCCTGAGTGCATTAATGAAAGGAGAAGATTGAGACGAGATCTTTCAGAAGCAAGAATTCAACCTAATGGCAAGACCTGTTCCACCTATAATTATGCTACATCCGCTTGTCAAGCCCAGACTGAACCCTCGCAACTTAGTTAATCAAGACAGAGCCCATATGACTAAAGGCTGCACTGGAAGCAATCTAAACTTGGGGAACATCATAATCACTTTGTTCCTGGGTGGCATTCCTTCAAGTGAACTCCCCTCGGGGAGACACTCAACTATCAACAGCCAAACAACCAATCCACCAAGGTGGTTCATTGAAGTAGTTACTTAGAATTTTTCCACAACATCAAGTAAAACAAATTTTGTAGCAACGCTAAGCATCAACTAAGCAACAAGGCGTCAAAATAACAAGGTATAAGGATGGCTACACACTACTAGGATATAGCATAGCATAATACAACTTAGTAAAAATTTCCTATCATGCATACTACTCAAAATCAACTAATGCATATAGAAAATAATGGTTAGTTGAATGATGTGTTACTTGCCTTGTTGAAGTTGGTGAAGAATTCACACTCTCTTCACAAAAGATCATTGCTCTCCGTACAATCTATTCATTGAAAACACAATAACAAAATAAACAAGCATCATAGCAAACAAACATACAAGTGTAGAAAACATACATAGCAACTAACATATCAAAAGGGGTTTAACCAAGTTGGTTAGGACAAGGTCAAGGTTTGATTTTGAAAAGATTTATTCTCTAATGGTTCAATATATTCTAAGGAGTTTCCAAGGTTTTACTTGGGATGGACTAGGTTGAGTTTTGTAGAAAACTAAATTTATTTTAACCATACTTGTCGAGGAAGTTCCAAGAGTTTACTAAGGATATCTAGGTTGGGTTTGTAGCGATGAAACGTTATTGAAAACATATTTATCTAAGAAGTTCCAAGAGTTCCTCAAGGTGATCTCACTATTTCAACTAAAGTATCACATCATAAAGTGTAACACTTAATTGTTCTCATTCAAAACATTTGAGTACTCTAAGTTAGTCTTTCCATTTTGGTTTAGGGTAGGTCTAGGTTCAACTAACTTCTTAACAATAGAGAAAACAAGATAAAGTCTTGGGATTTTCCATTTGGGTCAATGGTTGGGCAAAAACAACTTGTTATTCTTCAACTTGTGTGGATGGCTCCAAGTCTTCACATGCTTGTCTTTTTGAAGTTCATCTTCCTGCTTCTAATGTAGTTTCCTCCTTGTTGTGAAGCTTATCTTGTACTTGATAAATCTTCATGATCTTCACTTCACTACTTGGTTTAGGTATGGGATGGGCACAAATACCACTAAGTCAAATTGGAAAGAATATAAGAAGAAAGATAGAAAGAGAGGGGGAGATGTTTTCTTCTGAATTTCTTCACACTTGTACTTATTGAGTTTCTTCTAGGTGTGGAGTCCAATTCTTTTCTTCAAAACTTCTTCATTGATCTTCCTTGTAACTCTTCATGTTGCCACTAAGTTGAAAATGAAGTTTTCTTCTTGTGCTTGAGTCTTGATCTCCATTTTGCTAACTTGATGATTTCTTGAAGCATGGAAGGGGAGTGGAGAAGTAGATAGAAAACTAAAGCTCACTACTTGGTACTATATGTGAATGACATATTCTAAGGACTTGGTCTTGGATCCAAATAGCCACAACATCAAAGAATGGACGATGAAAACAATTTCTAAGATATGGTGAAAATGTATGTATCACTATGTTGGGTTTTTGGTAAAAAACACATGGCCATGGTCCAAGGGTATCCAAAATGATTGGTCAAGGATGTCTCTGGTTCAAGGTTACCAAATGGAACAAATTTGCAAAAGGAACTATATTGAAAATATATATAGAATTAAATCTATGTCAAAAATACTCAAATATACAAATTAATTATAAATTCCAATTTAACTTGTTCAAAAATTATTTTGGGACATAGGGTGTGAAAGTACTCATCCTAAGGTTTCCAAAAATATTTTATTTGCAATTTTTGGATTTGTAGAATTTGAATTATGCCAAAATTCATCAAACAAGCATTTTTAAATTTGAACCAATGCAAGTTTGTCAAATTTGAATTTTAACAGTGTTAAAAGATTCTATATATGTGATGATTTCAAAAAGTCCAAGTTTGCTAAATTTTGATAAGTGGTTAAAAATTTATGATGATTACAAGTTAAAGGGGCTTTTCTGTAAATCTGCCAATTAAATCTATTCGGGAGAAAAATCAGAAAATGATCATGACAAGTGGCAGCTCCTGATTGGGTGTTTGTGCTGACTGGACCGCTGGCATGGCGTGTTGACTAAGCGAGGTGGATAAGTTAATAGATCGGGGCCACTGGATCTGGATCTAACGGCGGCGTACCTCTTTGCTTAAGTGATTAGATCTTGCCCGTATGCTCTAGATCTAATGGCCAGAATAGAGGGAGGGGGCTCACCGGGGATCTCCCGCCGGAGAATGGTGCGACGACGGCGCCGGGCTTAGAAATTTCATGGCGGTGGCGCTCAGGAGATGCTCCGTCTCAACGGAGGTGACAATGGCGTGCTGCGCGACACGACGGACTTGGAGGAGGGGACGACGGCGCCTGCGAAGTCTTCTGTCGGCAGTGAGGAGCGGATGGAGGGGCTCGGGCTGCGGTGAGCTTCAGAAGATGATGGCGCGGCCAAATTCCTGCACCAAAATTCTTTCAAAGCGCGTCGTAGGTTCGCACGGGAAAGGGGACGAGGTTGGGCGTGGTTTTGGACTCGGGGACGGCTTACCTGGATGGCAATGGCGAAAACACGGCGACAACTACCATGGTCTCCGGTGAGAAATAAAGGCGGTCATGGCCACCGGATTTGTAGTGGAGAATGAGGGGAAATAGAGAGGACTGCGGGGACTTCTTATAGATGCCGAGAGGGGACGCAGTCGCGGTCTTAATGGTGCGAAATCGCCGGGCGAGAATTCATGGCCGAAACCTACGGGGGTTTCCTCCGTGAGGAAGAAACGGTGATGTCATCGCTCACGTCACTGTTGGACCCACCAGTCAGTGAGAGATAGAGAGAGAGGCCGCGGGCTGGCTTGGTGGGCTGGCCTGCGTGGCTCTGCGCTGCGCGCGAGCGAAAGGGAGAGAGGGAAAGGAACGGACTCGGCCTAGTTTGGGCTAGCTAGTGCCTCCTCTTTTTTTTATTTTTTTTCAGTTTGTATTTCCGTTATAACTTTTGATTCAAAAATCCTTTTAGCCTCAAGTAAATTTCAAAATTCTTGAAATGAAATTTTCTTTCAACTAAGCACACTTGAAAACTATTTTGGACACGTTTCAACTTTTGAAATTTTAAAATTATAGATAATTCACTAATAGTACTTAATACCATTTTAAATTAAAAATAATAATAATATGAGGTTTGAAATTTCAGAGACAGTATACATGTCAAATACTATTTTAGAAAGTCATTTTACCTCACTTTCATATTTTATAAATTTAAGATTTCAATGATTACTAATAGTAACTTAATTCCATTTTAAATTAGAAAATTAAATAATTCTAAAAGTGGCTTAAATAAAATTTAGAAAAACTCCACAATCTTTAATATTGTTTTCAAGTCTTATTTTATGTTATTTACAAAGCAAAGCATTTTATATTCACCCCTTTATGTTTAAAACTTGGAGTATCATTTGTATATCAATATAAATAGTTGTTATTCTCATAAAAAAATTGAGGCAAATAAACTTTTAAGAGGTAATAATTCTCTGGTTTCAAAGGCTATAAAATATTTTCAAAGTAATAGTTCATTTGAAATCATGTTATAAAATAAGGATTTCTAAAAGAAAACAATTTCTTTGAATAATGGAAAATTTGAATGGGCTTTTAGTGTTTAGGAAAATAGAGGCCTAATGGATTCTAAATTCCAATATCATTGGAAAAACAATTAGTGTTTACTTGATGTTTGAATTTTGTTTGGTTCTTGATGGCTTGCTTTAATAGAAAACAAATAGTTTCAATTTTTTGTGATTTTTGAGTTTTCCAAAAATCACGTATGTTACAGACTACCACCCTTAAAAGAAATCTCGTCCCGGGATTTGGGAAGGCAAGAAAGAAAGATTAGGTTTGGGTAACTGGGTTCCAGGACAACTTGGTGGCTACCACCCTTAAAAGAAACTTTTGTTGGTAGTCTCAAACTCTTGTCTAATTGGCTGCTAGTTTTGACTATGTGTTCAGCTAGAGTCATACTTCATTATCCATAGTATTCTTGCATGGCAAATATCAACTCCTTGTTGGTATTGGGGTCTTGAATCCATTTTTTAACCTTTTGGGGTTCTATGGGTTAAGACTCTCTTCCAATAGGATGTGTCCATACACATAGCTTGTAGTGTGGTTTTACTTAAGATGGTTTGAGTAGAACTTTCCTTCATGGTAGAGTTACAAACACACAAAATTGTGTTGAACTAACTTTGACACAGAGGGGTCACTCTTTGGGTCAATCAAAAGTCTTTGGGTCACTTTCAACTTGGTCTTTTGATGTCCTTGGAAATTTTCCATCTTGTTGTTGTCATCCTTGAATGCAAACACCATGCTATTTGTAAGGAAATTTTCATGGCAGGAAATATCTTCCATTTGTTTGATACCTCCAAGGTTGGTTTGATCCTCACCAAAATTAGTACGTTTTCAGCAACACTAACATAGGTTCATTATTGTGTTCTACCATTCTATGGTCCAGGTTTAACATCGTCGTATCTGTAATAGGTATGTCACTCAGATTTAACATTCCTCGTAGCAAAAGTAAATAATGTGAGTAGTCACCATGGGGTCCAATCCATGTTGCACTCAATCATTACCTTGTACTTGGATTGGTGAATCTTTCTTAATAACACTACGTCAAAACACTTGTCTAACAAAAGTTTCCAATCTGTAAGACAAACCTGAGCTAAACTATTGTTTTGTCATACTATGGGTTGTGTAAAACTCTTATGTAACACAAACTGGATAGTTGTGTTTCTTCATTGTTTCTTCTCTTGGTGTAGTTGGCTCTTAAATCTTCATATCTCATGCAACTTGGGGTTCACTTGTCTTTCTTCACTTGTTGATTTGCTTGCTGCTCCTTATGATGTAGTTGGCATTGATCATGGATGTGATTGTTCCTTCACACAAAAGGATCTTGAAATCTGTGACATTCCTCAATTGTATGGCTTGTGTCTCTATAAAGAACTAGTCATGACATTCTTGGGTGAAAGGTTTGTTGTTGAACTTCATAGGGTAGCCCAAAAGGGTTGGTAAATGGGTATGGGTTTTGGTTTGGCTTAGCATGAAAGAGTAGAGATTAGAAAGAGACTAAACTCATCTTGCAAACAACACATAACAAACATATAGCAACACATTAATCACACCAACCAACATGGTTTTTGAAAACAAACTAATATTGTCACACCACACTCATTGGTATGATCAATACACTAACACGTTAACGTTGTCCTAGCAAAGTAACTAGATTGGTGGTCTGATCTATATCTTCTTGACTTTATCTTCAGATTCTTTTCTCAATGTCTTGAGGTGTTCTTGATTGTTTGGAAGTCTTTGTTTTTTTCAAGTTCTTCAATAATCTTGAGTGTAGGTCTTCATGTGGTGAAGATACTTCTTGCACTTCTTGGTATGATCATCAACATTCCTGTCTTGATGGTATTGAAGAGGTAGGTCATCTAGAAACTTTTGAAGGTGAGTAATAGATGAGATGATATGAGAAGAATTAAGTTGATTGTTTTGTTTCTAGAAAGTTTGAACATAGGAAATTTTCAGTCCTAGGGTACTTTCCAAACTTAGGGTCTCGAATTCTACAGGCAACACAATGCTTTGATACTATTTTGTAGCATCCCACTTTCTAATAAAAGTGGAATACATGTGTTATTGTGCTAGTCCCTGGATCAATTGCTAGCACCACATTACAAAATGAAATATCATGCAAATGCATCAAATTCTATTACATCGCATGATCCAGTCTTTACAAAATAGGATTACAACTTGCATAGTCTTAGAATAATAGCAGAAAACAAAGAAATACAGCGGAAAACATAGAGCAACATTGAGCCCATCTTCTTCATGTGCCACAAGCAAAACATGTCGGCGATAGTCTCGAGATCCTAAACGAAATCCTCACTCGTCTTCAGAAACATCTGCAATATGAAATATGCAGCCACAAAGGGGGTCAATACAATTTAATGTATTGGCAAGTAACACTATGGTGAATATAAATGGCAAGACTATATCTACATGCATATTTGGCTTGGTGGAGTTTTGGCTAGTTTGCATAAAGCAAGTTTTCTCCTATCACTTTTGTAAAAAACTTTTCTTTTCAAAGGGTGGTAACATTGGAGTACGATCCAAGCACCACAATACTGTTCACTTGGTCAAAATTTTACTTATTGAAAACGGTGATGTGATTCTTCCGTCCTTCCTTGTCGAGCTGCTCATAGTTGTCCATAACCGGGGACACGGCTAAGATCTTAGTTTGTTGACTCTACAGAGTTTGTGCACTTTCACCTTCAGACTCATTTCAGCCCAAACATCCTATACACCCTGAGTGCATTAAGGAAAGGAGAAGATTGAGACGAGATCTTTCAGAAGCAAGAATTCAACCTAATGGGAAGACCCGTTCCACTTATAATTATGCTACATATGCTTGTCAAGCCCAAGCCGACCCCTCGCAACTTAGTTAATCAAGACAGAGCCCATATGACTAATGGTTGCTGATGCACCCAAAATGCATCTACTTTTCCAAGCACTTTGCATCGTATTTCTCTCCGGAGTCCCCCCATAATTGAATAAATCTGCAGAATCTGACGCTGTTTTTAGCAAAAGTCTTATTTCCGTCTATTTTCGCAGGACTTTTCACAGGGGACGAAAACCACGTATTTTTTTATGGAAAAGAATGGGAATGAGCACCAGATGGGGCCCGGGGGCCACACGAGGGCCAAAAGGGGGCCCCACACGCGGCCAGATTCCTTGGCCGCGTGGGGTCACCCCTTTTGGACCCAGATGGCCCACTCCGGCTAGGTCTTCGACGTACCCCTCCATATATACGAGAAACTGATGGGTTTCGAAGGAGAGGGATGTTCGTGAAATGGAGCGCCGCCGCCACTACGATCTTCGATTTTGGAGTCAGATTGATCCGGGATTTCACCCCCGGAGGTGGAATTCGAGGGGCTTCGTCACCATCATCATCACCACCATCATCTCCAGCAACCATGAGCTCCATCACCCCCTCCATGTGTGAGTAGTTGTTGTAGGCATGTGAGGCGTGAGGGGTTTTGGATGAGATTGATCATGTAATTGCTACCCGGTATGCGGGATCTAGGGGTTTGTCTTGAGAATTCTTATGTCTTATGTTGATGCACTATTGCTAGGCTTAATGCTTGTTACTAGGGCCCAAGTGGTATGATTTCAGTACTGAACTTACATTGCTACATCATATATTTGATTTTGGTATCTATCTACAATGTGTATTACCTGCTATTATGTTGAACCTGCGAACCCTAAAGTGACAGCTAGGGAAAACAAGGGGGATATGTTCTAGTTTGAGGATTATGTGTGTTCATGGAGTGTTAATGCGTTGGTCCGGGATATTCGAAAGGGTAGACCTTAATTACCTGTAGTTCCAAATTGGCCCCGGTGAAATGGGCAGGTAGGACAATAGGCTTTGTGCAAATTCTCTTGGTTAGTACGCACAATAATTTACGGAACACACACCTACATAAAACTGAGATAGAGAAAGGCCCCGCTGCTAGCAAAACATTATTACATGATCAATCTTATCCGTGCAACACCCCGCTGTCACCTCATGCCTGCGTTTTAGTCTCTGGTTTACTTTCACTCTTTTCCGGTGAAAACTGGGAATTGCTCTCCATTTACTTTCTGTTTGTTTACTTTCACTGCATTATTACACTCACCACTCGCGCTGCAAGTTTGTTGATACACAGGTGTGGTTGGGAGTGACGTCCCAATTGCTAAAGTCTCACCGGTATTCTTGTGTTCCCACTGAGTCGAACTACAAATTTGGGTAATACTTCCCATCGAAGACTACGATTGATCTCTTGGACTTGGGAGCCATCAAGACTGTTTTCTGGCGCCGTTGCCGGGGAGCCTAGCTTTATTGGTAAGACCACTTGTTATTGTCTACTTGCTGCACTTTCTTGTTCCCTACAATGGGAAAGGGAAAGGACACTTCGAAGGAGGTAATGCCTTCGACTACTCGTTCTGGTAATGATTTGCCTAGTAGACCAAAATTTTCACCTAATATTGTTTCTACTGTGGCTGCTAAGAAAAAGAAAGGAATAGCTGGTAAATCACCATTGTCAAAAATGTATACTAGTACATGTAATGATCAAACACTTGATAATGTAGACAAAGAACTAGCTTCTGAAATTCCTGAAACTATTGAAACACCTGAGGCAAATGAAACACCTGAAACAACTAAAATTCCTGAATCTTCTATAGATGAAAATGTAGAACTTGAGCTAGAAAGAAATGAGACTCGTAGTGAGTATGAATATGGGGCCTCTTCTGAAGAAGAAGAAGCATTTGTTGAGGCCTTTATATCACCTGATTATACAAAACTTGATAAACTCTCTATTTATGATGATGCATCTCTTGGAAACTATTTTGCTGCTACTAGGAATTTGTGTGGCCCAGCTATTAGAATTAGAGATAAAGATTATGAATTCAATGTTAATCCTGAGATAATTGAGATAGTTGAGAAGTCTAGATTCTATGGAAAGGATGAGGAGTCTCCTCTTGATCATATTGCCGAATTGCATGCTTTATCTACTACATTTGGAAATGATGAAATCCGTCAACATTATTTATTCTTAAAATTGTTTCCTTTTTCTTTGGGTGAAGATGCTAGAGTTTGGTATAATCGTTTAGGACCTGCATGTATTACTAGTAAGGAATAATGCTTGCAATTGTTTTCAATAAATATTTTCCTGCTGAAAGGATACATGCATTAAATGTTGAAATTGGCAATTTTAAACAAGATAAGAAAGAGAGTCTACCCCAAGCTTGGGGGAGATTTGGTAAAAATGTGTAAGAAATGTCCTGGTCATGGTTTTAAACCTCATGAATTGCTTGATATATTCTATAATGGACTAATGGGGGAAACAAGAGACTACCTTGATAGTATTGCAGGGAATATCTTTAGGGACAGAAGTGTTGATGAAGCAATTGAATTACTGGAGTCTATTCTCGAGAATGAAGCTGATTGGAACATTGAGGAGATAGATAAAAATGAGACACTCCCAGAGAAGAAAGGAGGTATACTCGAATTGAACCAAGAAACAATGGCTGAAGCTTCCAAGGATATTAAAGAGAAGGAAATTAAAACCTCTCATCTCAAGGAATTATCTGAAATGGGTATTAAACTTCCTACTGATGAACCATGCTTTCCAATTCAAGTGAACTCTATACTCCCTATGGAAGGTAATGAGGAGGTAACACCTCCTGTTGATGTCTCTTATGTTAACAATTTTGCTTATCATGATAATCCCGAGGAGCGTAAAATTAGAATGACTATCATGGAAAACCATCATAAAATTAATTTCCTCCGTGAAAAATTAAATGCTAGTGTAGGGGAAGTTAAAAGAATTGTTAAACATTGTGAAATGATGGACAATCAAGTTGAGCAAATGATTTCTTTACAAAATCAATTGTATGAAAATCTGAATAAACAAAAACAATTATGTGGAGTTAATACAAGGGGAGGTGCAAGCACCCAGGATCCTGATTATCCTGATGATCATCCTAAAAGAAAAGAGCAAGTTGCTCTTAAAGATAAATCTTTTGCAGGAAAATCTCCCAATGAAAATGAGCATGATGATGACTCCAATGAGCAAGACAAGGATATTTCTATTTCTGATGCTGAAACTGAGGATGATAATAATGAAGAAGAAGAATCATCTCCGCCTGATATTGAACAACATGATGATAATAATGAAGAAGCTGCTGGTAAGGAGGATCCTCAGCCTCCTATTGAGAAGACCAAGAAGAAGAAGAAACCAAATAAAGATAAAGATAAAGGTAAAGAAAGGGATCCATGGGTACAAAGACCCATTCCATATCCCCAAGAGGTATCAAAAACAAAAGATGAAGAGAGGTATGGGCAATTTTATGATATGATTAAGAATATGAAATTAGAGATTCCACTTATTGATGCTATTAAGAATCCTCCATATTCAAAATACATGAAAGATACTGTCACTAATAAAAGAAAGATACCTACTGATGCTATTACTGCTATGCTTGCTGATTATTCATTTAAAGGAAAATTGCCTGAAAAACATGGAGATCCTGGTATTCCTACTATTCCTTGCAAAATTAAAGAAGCCTATGTGAAATATGCATTATGTGATTTAGGAGCTGGTGTTAGTGTTATGCCTTTCTCACTATATAAGAAGCTTAATTTGAACAAACTAGTTCCAACAGAAATATCTTTACAAATGGCTGATAAAACAACTGCTGTACCTATAGGAATATGTGAGGATGTTCCCATCTCTATTTCTAATGAGTTGATACCTACTGATTTTGTTATATTAGAAATGCCTGAAGATGATAATCTATCTATTATTCTTGGTAGACCTTTTTTGAATACTGCAGGAGCTGTGATAAATTGCACTGAGAGCAAAGTGACATTTAATGTTAAAGGCAAATAGCACACTATTTATTTTCCCAAGAAGAAACATGTTACAAGTATGAGCACAAGTGTGAATGCTATACAAATAAATTCCATTAAGATTGGTAGCATTGAAATACCTATACCACCTCCAGCACCAAGGTATGAAATATTGATGATTGGGACCATTCCAATCAAATATGAGGTAAATTGATTTTTTGTTTTTATAATAAGTAATAATAAGAATCATGAGCTATATTCTTTACATGTTGCTAATGAGACATGATCAACCTCATTACTAATGTGGAAATGATAAAGGCATGATTCACAAACATTTAAATTGCATTTTTTTAAATGTTATTTGCTTTAAAATTGTGAGACATAGACATAGTATTAAAAAATTTAGAATCAGAAATCACAGAATATGAAGTTTTAGAAATTCTCTGTAGAAAAGTTTCACGTAAAATTCCAGAAAAATTAGGGGGTCAGTTTTTTTTGCCCGAAGGGACCAGCAGCCAGTGGGGGAGCACCAGCAGGCCACCAGGGGCCAAAATAGGTACCTCCACGCGGCCAGATTCCTTGGCCGCGTGGGATACCCCATTTTTGGCCACAAGTGGATGCTGGGGCCCATCCAATGCTCATCTGCTCCCTTTCGACCGAAAACCAACCCCAGTTCATCTCCTCCATTTTTCTCGTGCTCTCTTTCTCCGTCAATCCTCGATCTCCACATTTGAGGCAGATTTTTCAAATCTGTTTGATGGAATCACTCCTTGGTATGTAACTCCTTCACTCATCCAATTACTTTTTGCTCCCATGCTTTGTGTATGAAGTATTTTGTGAAGGGGAACGTAGCATAGAAAACAAAAATTTTCCTACGCGAGAGACACCCGAAAGGCCAAGATCTAATCTAGGAGACGAAGTGTAACGGGCAACAAGAGGGTTAAAGAGAACACATACCCTTGAAGACTCAAAGTGGTACGAGATCAAATCTCGTTGTTGGCGTAGTCGTACTCACACCGATCCCGATAGCGAGAAGATGAGCACCGCAATCCGGCGGTGCATCCGTGATCGGTCACACGTACGGTTGATGACGACCTCCGTTCCCTCGTTCCAGCGGGGCGCGGAAGTAGAGGATCCCTCGGAACTCCAGCAGCACGACGACGTGGTGGTGGTGAAGAATCCCACGGTCAGGGCTTCGCCAAGCCGGAGACCATAAAATGGAGCAGCGGGTGGAGGGAAAGGGAAGTGGCCAAGTGTGTGGAGAAGAGGAGCTCTCACCCTCCTTTTATAGGGGAGGGGGAGGCAGCCCAAGAGGGGGGTGCGGCCAGCCATGGTGTGCCCCCACCTCTTCCCTCTTCATGTGAGTGGAAGCTCCACTCACACCCACTCATGCTCCCATAATTTCCCACTTGGAAAATCCAAAGGTTTTCTTTTAATAAATAAATAAAACCTTTTTATTTCTTTATTTCAGCATTTGTTAATTCTATTAACAAACTTTTGCATATAGCACCTCGAATCATTTGTTAATTCTATTAACAACCATTCGACGAAAAACCCCTTGAACTATTTCAATTTTCCCCGAAACAATTTCGGTGCTGTCCAAAATATTCTTCGATATTCCGTATCCTCTCAAATGCGTCATCGAACCTTAAGTGTGTCACCCTACGGTTCGCGAATAAGATAGACATGATCGAGACTCCTCTCCGATCAATAATCAACAGCGGGATCTGGAGATCCGTGATGACTCCTATATATTCAACGATGACTCTCGTGATCGTGTGAACCAACAACGCCGTGAACTATTCCCTTTGTCTCGCGATATTTTACTTGTCCGAGATTCGATCATTGGTATCAACCATACCTTGTTCAATCTCGTTACCGACAAGTACTCTTTTCTCGTTCCCGTGATATAACATCCTTGTGATCATATCACGTGCTTGCAAGCGGTTTCGATGTGATATCACCGAGAGGGCCCAGAGTATATCTCTCCGTCATTTGGATGGACAAATCCCACTCTTGATCCATGATCCTCAACTAATACTTTCCGAATACTCAATGACACCTTTATAGTCACCCTGTTACGGTGTGACGTTTGATGCCATCAAAGCACTCTTCCGGTATCAGTGATTGACATGATCTCATGGTATAAGGAATAAGTTACTTCGTGTGTTTGATATAACAATGTAAACTAAATGACTTGATCGCATTGCTATATTCTCTTTGGGTATATGTTCATCACATCATTCTTCTAATGACATGACCCCGTTATTAATAACATCCGATGTTCATGATCAGGAAAACTTGATCATCTATTAATCAACGAGCTAGTTAAAAGAGAGGCTTTACTAGGAACCATTGTTTGTTTATTAAGCACACATGTATCAACGTTTCCGGTTAATACAATTCTAGCATGAGAAATAAACATTCATCATAAACAAGGAATAAGATAATAACCATTTTATTATTGCCTCTCGGGCATATTCCCTTCAGTCTCCCACTTGCACTAGAGTCAATAATCTAGTCTGTAAGCACTTAACACATATGGCGTACCAGTGTTATTACCATGCTTCGCATGTGGTAAACATTATCAAAAAGATCTGAACCGTTCAGGTCCTATTGTATTTGCATGTTCTTTGCGTCTACACGCATCACTCATTCTCTAATGAGATGGCTTTGTATATATATGGTCAATCAGTGAAAACTTAATTCCTCAGCTTAAACTGATGTCACTAACATTGTGAAAATGTAGCTTCATAGTGTTAGCATTCTTGGAAATTCACCAAGTTCCGGTGATACCTTAATTCCTCAGCTTAAACTGATGTTACTAACATTGTGAAAATGTAGCTTCAAAGTTTCAGCATTCTTGGAAATTCACCAAGTTCAATAAAGAACTCCTTGACACAAAATACGCTTATTGTCAGTTGTCAACACAACGATATACTTTAGCCTTTGTTGTAGAATCTGTCACAATATTTTAATTTTGAAACTCTTTCAAATCCAGCATGGAACTTTCTTCCATCCTATTGTGCTACCGTTCATCACATATTTTAATTGAGATAAAATTACTTGAATAAATGACAAGACTATTAGTGTAACATATTACAACTAATATTTTGTCATTACTATATAGGAAAACATATCCTTAGCATTTCTAAAATGACACAAGGATCTCTCCCACTGTTGTCTAATCATCATATGAATTATCCTACTATAACATTTTATAGCATAGGACTCATCTGGTTGTGTACATAGCATGGAAACATGACTTAGAAATCTCAATTTCAATGATGCTCATCATGTGTCAGAACACATGAATCTTGCTCAATTATTTTCCATGTGACAAGAACTCCTTCTTATCAATTTTATATTGACTTACTTCAATATTTCATCTATGTAATTTGGCTTCAATCATATCAGGCGCTTCAATTCATCTTTTATAGATATCGATGCCCAATATCTTCTAAGCCTTTCATCAATATGAAAATCTTAACCGTGTTAATTTAAAATACATATTTTCCAATCAACCATATGTCATCTACATAAAGTATTGGAAATATGTCATAGCGCTCCCACTTAATTTCTTGTAACTTTACAAGCATCTTTATCGTTCATGATGGAATCAAACTCTTTTGATAACTTCATTAAGGTAAAGATTTCAACTTCGTTATGCTCACTTCAACCATTGAAGGGTGCATACCTTTCTAGCAACCTTTTTGAATTTTACAAAACTCTCAGACTGTGTCAAGTACACATCCTTGATAAAACTTCCTTGAGAGGAGAGTTGGTTTTGTTATTCAACTGCCATATCATAATATGTAACCTTTTGCTAGAACTATCCGCAAAGACTAAGCATCACTACGGAAGATCAAAATCTTGTAGTAGTGAACTCTTTGAACTTCGTCGAAAACAACTTTTCGATAAGTACAACTTTCAAAGGATGTAAAATCCATGTCTTTATCGCTATATAGACCCTTTTGCTATCGTTAGGCATCATGCCTATCGAAAGGACTACCAAGTCACATACTTGATATTCATACAAGGATACTATGGCGGATATAATGACTCATAGTCAATTTTACGAAGCCAGGGCCCATCATTTGCTTCCTTTATAAGGTTCAGGTCCTTTTGTTGTCAAAACAACACTTTACACTTAAACCACAAGTTGTTCTAAGTACAAAGTTTTTGGACTTTACTGGTACAGTTCGTAAACTCATTTGAAGTATCTACAACATTTGTAGTGTCTTCTACTTAGTCAAAATAGTAAACCCCGGAACAACTTCCAGTGCTGCGCTACTCTTGACATGATAACGAAGATTCTCTAATCTCGTTGAGTTTGTACTGTGCTCCCACTCACTTGTTTCGCAAGAACTACTTTCTCGAGAAATCAACCCTTTCTGACAAACAACATTTGTCTTTTGGTTCGGTGATAGGAGAAATACCCAATATTTTATTTGGGATAACCTTATAAACATATATTTATCCTATTTTGGTTGTAAACATTTTACACATGCTATGCATACCAAAACTTAAGAAAGTGACAATTCGGGTCACTACCCAAACCATATCTTATATGTTGTCAATTTCAGCGGATCATGATGGTGCTCTTTTCAGTGGGAAAAACGGTTGTCACTAATGTATAAACTACAAAATTATAATGGCATTTTTATTAATCTTACCATGTCAAACAGGGTTTGATTTTGTCTTTTGAATACTCCAATCTAATGTGGGGTATTCGAGAAGTATAAGTTGTAGAACAATTCTGCAACTTCTCAGATGTTTTGCTAAACTTGTAACTCAAACTTTATCCTTTATGATCCAATCATAAATACTTGATTATCTTGTTACATTGATTTTAACTTCATATTAACAAACTTTTGAACCAATTCAAAATGTCAAACTCCGTTTTCTTTAAATAGATATACTCACATATCTACTCAAATTATCGAGAGAATTTTATGAAGGAAAAATTAATCCACCATACATGACTACACATAATGGACTATATACATCAATATGTATAATCTCCATTAAATTAGTCGTCCATTCTACTTTGGCCTAAGAACGGAATTCTAGTCATCTTTTGGAAGAGGTCTCACAAGCGTCAATAAAATGACTCCGGAAGTCCATCAATATGGAGTTCCTTCATGTTTTCCTTTCCGATATGAACTAAAATGGTGGTGTCACAATTTAAGTGAAACTCTTCAACGTCTTGCAACGTTTAGCATTTAGTCTTATAGATGTTTACTTTACCAACATGATTTATATTAACATATCCATCAATTATGGAATATGATCATAGTTTGAACAATCTCATTTGTTCTCACAAAAGACTAGAACAAAATAACAAATTATTAAGTTCTTCAAATAAATCTTGACTGGTTGGTTCGATACGACAATGAACACAATAACACTTTATTTATGTTCTTGTCATAATCGATTCCACATCTATTACTAGTTCCTTTTAGGCCCTTGTATTTCTTTCATTGCGTTGCTTTGTATGACAATTCATACCAACCAATGTGGTATCAAAATACCCAAAAATACATTGTTAACTAGTAATACATCTATAACTTGTATATCAAGTATATACTCCTGAGCTGGACTTTTCCAGTTATCTTCTTTTCTGCCGTATATCTATTTGTAATTCTATTTCAATATTCCCTTTCCTTTATAGAAGAATCATTCAACATCAAACAATGCTAGTCTTACTAGCTCATTTTCTTTGGCGTGTTAGTCATATACTATCACCCATTGAGTCATACTTTGAGTTTGATTGTTCTACTAATATCACCATATTAATAGCATTCTTCTAGATTCCACTCTTAGCAATTTCCAAGTAAGGTAAAATACTTTACCCATACTTCTAATCCATCCCATCATAACAATTTTATGATTAAGTTACTATAGCTCGAAGGAAGGGATTTAGAGGATAATTTTGAGCGCCCAACTTCTTGAAATATTCAAACGCCCAGCGTCTTCAATCATTGCATATATTCAGATAATATAAGCAAACATTGTCACGCTAAATTTGCATATATTCAGATAATATAAGCAGACATTGTCACGCTAAATTATACTCAGTCATGTTGCTACAAATAAGTTTCTAGATATCAATATATCTTTCACTTGATTGTTTCTGAAAACAACTCTTTTCAGTTCCAAAATCACCTTGATCAACAAAACATTCTTTTGAAGATAAAGTAATACGAAAGCAACCATGACTCTGGATTCTAAGTAGGAATTATTTTCTCTCTAGATTAATCAATCATTAACCATATGGAGCTAGGTAGGAAATACCAAAAATCTACAATAGGACTCAATTTTAAATTTCACTAATACGGTACCAATCTTAAATGGTATTTACCAGATCATAACAGTTATATCTCAATTAACAATCTAAGTGTAAGGTAGTTATGTGGATGCCAATGAATACTACAATTTGTGCAAATTCACTTTGATTTGTTGTTCATGATAAATAAGTTCAAGTTAATTCAAAAATTAAACCATGAACTCCCACTCAAAAACAACATCCCTCTTAGTCGTCTTTAGTGATTACACGAACCAAATTCACTACACCAAAACCGATCATCACGTGAGATGATGTAGTTTCAAAGGCGAACATCGACATGTTCATCATATCATCCATATGACTCATGCTTTACCTTTCGGTTACGTGTTCCGAGGCCATGTCTGTACATGCTAGGCTCGCCAAGTAGAACCGTAGTATTGCGTGTGTTTCAAGGCCATGTCACACCCGATCATCACGTGGTGTCTCGAAACGACGAACTTTCTTAACGGTGCATACTTAAGGAAGAACACATTATTATCTTGATATTAAGTGAGAGGGATCATCTTATAATGCTACCAACGTTATCTAAACAAAACAAGATGCATAAAAAGGATCAACATCACAGACATCACATGAAAGGATAACGTGATATGATATGGTCCTTCTTGCACTTGATCTCCATCATGTGCATTATGGTATGATCTCAATCATTCCACCAGCGTGGTACCAAGTACCACGGTACCCCAAACTTGATTGTCCATCAATAAGAAGACAACCATATGGATACCTTCCGGTATATCAATAATTTACAAAATAGATCATCTCATAATCAAATTTGTAATATTGACCATATCAATTCACATGCCCAGCAAAAACTAGTTAGACGCTTCTAATTTATTTTTGCATATTTTACGTGGCTTAGGGCTTTCGAGGATAGAACCGTTCATACCTACGAACATCAACCACAACGTTGATAAACACATTTTTAACAACCCTTCATAGATTAGATCTTAACTATAGTAGGAGAAACAGACACCCGCAAGCCACTTATGCAATACAAGTTGCATGTCAGTTGTGGAACAAGTCTCATGTACGTGGACATGTAAGGTTAGTCCGGGCCGCTTCATCCCACTATGCCACTAAGATCATAAAATAATCAAGGAGGTAATAACATGATCATCAACGCCCACATACACCTATGTGTTCTACCCGTACAAAACATCTACGCATAGATCCGGCTCTGATACCACTGAAGGGGAACGTAGCATAGAAAACAAAAATTTTCCTACGCGAGAGACACCCGAAAGGCCAAGATCTAATCTAGGAGACGAAGTGTAACGGGCAACAAGAGGGTTAAAGAGAACACATACCCTTGAAGACTCAAAGTGGTACGAGATCAAATCTCGTTGTTGGCGTAGTCGTACTCACACCGATCCCGATAGCGAGAAGATGAGCACCGCAATCCGGCGGTGCATCCGTGATCGGTCACACGTACGGTTGATGACGACCTCCGTTCCCTCGTTCCAGCGGGGCGCGGAAGTAGAGGATCCCTCGGAACTCCAGCAGCACGACGACGTGGTGGTGGTGAAGAATCCCACGGTCAGGGCTTCGCCAAGCCGGAGACCATAAAATGGAGCAGCGGGTGGAGGGAAAGGGAAGTGGCCAAGTGTGTGGAGAAGAGGAGCTCTCACCCTCCTTTTATAGGGGAGGGGGAGGCAGCCCAAGAGGGGGGTGCGGCCAGCCATGGTGTGCCCCCACCTCTTCCCTCTTCATGTGAGTGGAAGCTCCACTCACACCCACTCATGCTCCCATAATTTCCCACTTGGAAAATCCAAAGGTTTTCTTTTAATAAATAAATAAAACCTTTTTATTTCTTTATTTCAGCATTTGTTAATTCTATTAACAAACTTTTGCATATAGCACCTCGAATCATTTGTTAATTCTATTAACAACCATTCGACGAAAAACCCCTTGAACTATTTCAATTTTCCCCGAAACAATTTCGGTGCTGTCCAAAATATTCTTCGATATTCCGTATCCTCTCAAATGCGTCATCGAACCTTAAGTGTGTCACCCTACGGTTCGCGAATAAGATAGACATGATCGAGACTCCTCTCCGATCAATAATCAACAGCGGGATCTGGAGATCCGTGATGACTCCTATATATTCAACGATGACTCTCGTGATCGTGTGAACCAACAACGCCGTGAACTATTCCCTTTGTCTCGCGATATTTTACTTGTCCGAGATTCGATCATTGGTATCAACCATACCTTGTTCAATCTCGTTACCGACAAGTACTCTTTTCTCGTTCCCGTGATATAACATCCTTGTGATCATATCACGTGCTTGCAAGCGGTTTCGATGTGATATCACCGAGAGGGCCCAGAGTATATCTCTCCGTCATTTGGATGGACAAATCCCACTCTTGATCCATGATCCTCAACTAATACTTTCCGAATACTCAATGACACCTTTATAGTCACCCTGTTACGGTGTGACGTTTGATGCCATCAAAGCACTCTTCCGGTATCAGTGATTGACATGATCTCATGGTATAAGGAATAAGTTACTTCGTGTGTTTGATATAACAATGTAAACTAAATGACTTGATCGCATTGCTATATTCTCTTTGGGTATATGTTCATCACATCATTCTTCTAATGACATGACCCCGTTATTAATAACATCCGATGTTCATGATCAGGAAAACTTGATCATCTATTAATCAACGAGCTAGTTAAAAGAGAGGCTTTACTAGGAACCATTGTTTGTTTATTAAGCACACATGTATCAACGTTTCCGGTTAATACAATTCTAGCATGAGAAATAAACATTCATCATAAACAAGGAATAAGATAATAACCATTTTATTATTGCCTCTCGGGCATATTCCCTTCATTTTGCTGCACTAGGTGTCACCTATTATGTCTAAGAACTCCATGAATTTAAGTTTTCTAGTTGATATGGATGCATGATATTGATTAGAGGACTAGTTATGGATGCCTTAGCAATGTTTTAGAGTGATACAATTTAATTTTTGTTGAATTTTATTTTGGTACAGCAAGGTAACATGCTGAACAAGGGAAAGGCATTGCTTGGGATGTCCTCAAGGACAAGGAGAAGAGAATCAAGGGTGTCCAACAATCATGATGATAATCAGTTATGGGAGGATGAATTGGTTTTTGCAGGTGACAATCTGCGTGTCCATACCACAAGATGGCAAGACCCCGAAGTTCTTGAACATTGGGGGATTGTTGAAGATTTCCAAGCCTTTGCTGCAACTACGGGGCTGCTTGAGTTCTCACGCCATCCACGCAACACATATGTGGAACTCTCGAGGGAATTCCTCTCTACATTCAGGTTGAGGGACCGGTGGTGCACCAGAAAAGTAAGTCTAAGAACCCTCCTCCAGCTACTTTTGTCATTAAATTTACAATGAGGGGGCAGCGTTTAGTCATGTCATTAGAGGAATTCTGTAAGGCTATACGTGTACCAACTACGGGGTTATGGGATGAAACATATGCTGATTCTAGAGAGGAACTTGTCACATTCTGGCGTAGCATTGCTAAAAAATATTCCTGAAAGAATGAATAGAGGCAAGCTCACATGCACCCAACACCCGGGCCTTAGATATTTTGCATTGTTTCTTGCTAGAGGATTCCTTGCTAGGTATAACACTTCTGCTTGCACTTGTCTTATGATCTATTTATTAAAATGTGCAATGGAAAATACAACACCTATATATAACCTGGGAACCATACTTGCTAGAACTTTGCATTTAGCTGTGAGTAGGAATGGCACGGATAAAACTCTTTTATATGTTGGTGCCATTGCCACTTTAATCCATGAATACATTATGGCAGAATGAGGTTTTAATGATAACTTGGGTACCATGGTAAATGAGTCTCGACTGCTAGATTTTGGTTTACTTTTTCGCATGGATATGAGCAGGGCTGAGAAAGAATATTTTTCATATTGCTATAAGGATTCTAATGGGCACATTGTGTCTGTTAGGCTCCCTTGTGCTGACTTGTTTGACAGGGAGACAAAGTGGACTGTGCAAGAAGAGCCACAACAAGAAGAGCAACAATACCAGGCACCTATGGCATATCCCTGGGGCTTCCCTAAACCACACCTTGGACCACAGGCATGGCAGGATCCATCCTTCTTCCAGGGAGGTTCGTCGAGTGGTGGACATGATTACCACCCAGGATACTAGCTTGATCACAAGCTTGGGGGAGTATTTCTCTCCCTCCTCATTCGTTGTGTTATATCACTTGCATGTTATTTGTTGTTTTATGTTCTTTAAATCTGAAAAACACAAAAATATTTTTGTTATTTGTTAGCTAGTTTACTTCTGGTTATTTACATTATGTTTCTAAAAATCAAAAACCACAAAAAGATTTTTGTTTTCTTGAGTTTAGTATAAATACGGAGCTGCAGGAATTGCTGAAATATGTTCACTATTATATGCTTTAATCTTTACTCGTGACTCCGTTTGAGCTGAAAATTTAATCACTACTTCAACTTTTTATGGCCTTCACCTCTGTAAAACATGAGAAACTTTTGAGGTGTTTAGGTAGGTAAACAAATTGCTGAATGCAGTAACTTTTTATAGCAAGATTTGAGTTTTTATTGAGCAGTTCAAGTGGGGAGAGGAGAACAACAATGATATGATAATGTGCTTGAAGGGATGAATGGTATGACACCTTTGCCATGCTTATGTATGCTTTTTAATAACAGCAAGTGCACACCTTATGATTCCCTTAACACTTAGTGACATAATAGCCATTGTTTATATTCTCCGTGGTTTAGTAGAATATATTCTGATGCAACTGAAATATTGTTTAGTGTCATTACTTGGCTGATGAATTGAATAATTGTAGCCTTAAGCAAAGGTTTACGCATCCCATTGTGCTTACTGAACTTGCCAACCAAGGAAAGAATTAAAAGAGAAAATTTCATGAATGGTAAAAGTGGAGTCTTATACTTGACGAACTTATGGTTGGGGGTTAGTCTAAATGTGTATCACATGGAAAACTTTCAACGCTGCACTAAGAATTCTATATTCAAGTTGATATCATGTTCTTTTAACTGTGGATGCCTGTCATGCCGAAATGAGGTAGAGGAATAGTAAGTCTTGATGAGTAAGTATATATGATTAGAGAGACGCATTGGGCCGCTAACCCAAGCCATGCGATATCATGGTGGAAATTTACTTATAGCTAGAATGGACTCCGCAACATATCCTATAATAAAATAAGAAGCTATGCATATAGTGAATGAAATAAAAAAGGATAATGAGTCCATTCCATTTGTTTGTCTTGCCATTTTGACATGGGCCGATTTCCATGTCATGGGGCAAGAGGTACCCCAATTAATGCTCTATATGATGTCATTAATACTTACAATGATTGTACAAGGCTTATTAGGAATCTAGAGTTGAGTAATCATGGTGCGGGACTTCGCTTTTAAGGGGCATGAGGCTTTCAACTTGTAGTTTGCCAAGCATAAGAATCAAAATGAAAAATTAATGCTTTAGCAAAACTGAGAGCAAGGTAGTAAGCACAATGATTTTACTTGTCAACATATGAAAGAATCAGAGATCTCAAAAATCTTGATATGATTCAATCATCAGCGATGCACAAGCCTTTGTTTATGTATACAATTGAGCAAACTCATTCAAGTATTAACACTTCATGTTATTTCTATTGCAACAAGTATATATGCTTCAACACTGAGTAGATGCACACTTGCTAGTATTTTGCTACTTGTAACAGGAATCATGTCTTGAGTATTTGCTAGTATTAAATGATGATGCATATGCAATGCAAAGTTCTTGCCAAAGTTTTTATCGCTTCTGCACTGCGTTTGAGTTGTTTGAGGACAAACAACGAGCTAAGCTTGGGGGAGTTGATGCACCCAAAATGCATCTACTTTTCCAAGCACTTTGCATCGTATTTCTCTCCGGAGTCCCCCCATAATTGAATAAATCTGCAGAATCTGAAGCTGTTTTTAGCAAAAGTCTTCTTTCCGTCTATTTTCGCAGGACTTTTCACAGGGGACGAAAACCACGTAACTTTTTATGGAAAAGAAGGGGAATGAGCACCAGATGGGGCCGGGGGGCCACCCGAGGGCCAAAAAGGGGCCCCACACGCGGCCAGATTCCTTGGCCGCGTGGGGTCACCCCTTTTGGGCCCAGATGGCCCACTCCGGCTAGGTCTTCGACGTACCCCTCCATATATACGAGAAACTAACGGGTTTTGTAGGAGAGGGATGTTCGCGAAACGGAGCGCCGCCGCCACCACGATCTTCGATTTTGGAGTCAGATTGATCCGGGATTTCACCCCCGGAGGTGGAATTCGAGGGGGTTCGTCGCCATCATCATCACCACCATCATCTCCATCAACCATGAGCTCCATCACCCCCTCCATGTGTGAGTAGTTTCTGTAGGCATGTGAGGTGTGAGGGGTTTTGGATGAGATTGATCATGTAATTGCTACCCGGTATGCGGGATCTAGGGGTTTGTCTTGAGAATTCTTATGTCTTATGTTGATGCACTATTTCTAGGCTTAATGCTTGTTACTAGGGCCCAAGTGGCATGATTTCAGTACTGGACTTACATTGCTACATCATATATTTGAGTTTGGTATCTATCTGCAATGTGTATTACCTGCTATTATGTTGAACCTGCAAACCCTAAATTGACACCTACGGAAAACAAGGGGGATATGTTCTAGTTTGAGGATTATGTGTGTTCATGGAGTATTAAGGCGTTGGTCCGGGCAATTCGAAAGGGTAGACCTTAATTACCTGTAGTTCCAAATTCGTCCCGGTGAAATGGGCAGGTAGGACAATAGCCTTTGTGCAAATTCTCTTGGTTAGTACGCACAATAATTTACGGAACACACACCTACATAAAACTGAGATAGAGAAAGGCCCCGCTGCTAGCAAAACATTATTATATGATCAATCTTATCCATGCAACACCCCGTTGTCACCTCATGCCTGCGTTTTAGTCTCTGGTTTACTTTCGCTCTTTTCCGGTGAAAACTGGGAAAACACTTGCTCTCCATTTACTTTCTGTTTGTTTACTTTCAATGCATTATTACACTCACCACTCTCGCTGCAAGTTTGTTGATACACAGGTGTGGTTGGGAGTGACGTCCCAATTGCTAAAGTCTCACCGGTATTCTTGTGTTCCCACTGAGTCGAACTACAAATTTGGGTAATACTTCCCATCGAAGATTGATCTCCTGCACTTGGGAGCCATCAGTTGCACTGGAAGCAATCTAAACTTGGGTAACATCATAATCACTTTGTTCCTGGGTGGCATTCCTTCAAGTGAACTCCCCTCGGGGAGACATTCAACTATCAACAGCCAAACAACCAATCCACCCAGGTGGTTCATTGAAGTTGTTACTTAGAATTTTTCCACAACATCAAGTAAAACAAATTTTGTAGCAAGGCTAAGCATCAACTAAGCAACAAGGCTTCAAAATAACAAGGTATAAGGATGGCTACACACTACTAGGATATAGCATCGCATAATATAACTTAGTAAAATTTCATATCATGCACACTACTCAAAATCAACTAATGCATATAGAAAATAATGGGTAGTTGTATGATGTGTTACTTGCCTTGTTGAAGTTGGTGAAGAATTCACACTCTCTTCACGAAAGATCATTTCTCTCCGTACAATCTATTCATTGAAAACACAATAACAAAATAAACAAGCATCCTAGCAAACAAACATACAAGTGTAGAAAACATACAGAGCAACTAACATATCAAAAGGGGTTTAACCAAGTTGGTTAGGACAAGGTCAAGGTTTTATTTTGAAAATATTTATTCTCTAATGGTTCAATAGACTTTAAGGAGTTTACAAGGTTTTACTTGGGATGGACTAGGTTGAGTTTTCTAGAAAACTAACTTTATTTTAACCATACTTGTCGAGGAAGTTCCAAGAGTTTACTAAGGATATCTAGGTTGGGTTTGTAGTGATGAAACTTTATTGAAAACATATTTATCTAAGAAGTTCCAACAGTTCACCAAGGTGATCTCACTATTTCAACTAAAGTATCACATCATAAAGTGTAACACCTAGTTGTTTTCATTCAAAACATTTGAGTACTCTAAGTTAGTATTTCCATTTTGGTTTAGGGTAGGTCTAGGTTCAACTAACTTCTTAACAATAGAAAACAAGATAAAGTCTTGGGATTTTCCATTTGGGTCAATGGTTGGGCAAAAACAACTTGTTATTCTTCAACTTGTGTGGATGGCTCCAAGTCTTCACATGCTTGTCTTCTTGAAGTTCATCTTCCCGCTTCTAATGTAGTTTCCTCCTTGTTGTGAAGATTATCTTGTACTTGATAAATCTTCATGATCTTCACTTCACTACTTGGTTTAGGCATGGAATGGGCACAAATACCACTAAGTCAAATTGGAAAGAATATAAGAAGAGAGATAGAAAGAGAGAGGGAGATGTTTTCTTATGAATTTCTTCACACTTGTACTTTTTGAGTTTCTTCTAGGTGTGGAGTACAAGCCTTTTCTTCAAAAATTCTTCATTTATCTTCCTTGTAGCTCTTCATGTTGCCACTAAGTTGAAAATGAAGTTTTCTTCTTGTGCTTGAGTCTTGATCTACATTTTGCTCACTTGATGATTTCTTGAAGCATGGAAGGGGAGTGGAGAAGTAGATAGAAAACTAAATTTCACTACTTGGTACTATATGTGATTGACATATTCTAAGTACTTGGTCTTGGATCCAAATAGCCACAACATCAAAGAATAGATGATGAAAACAATTTCTAAGACATGGTGAAAATGGATGTATCACTATGTTGGGTTTTTGGTCAAAAACACATGGCCATGGTCCAAGGTTATCCAAAATGGTTGTTCAAGGATGTCTCTGGTTCAAGGTTACCAAATGGAACAAATTTGCAAAAGGAACTATATTGTAAATATTTATAGAATTAAATCTATGTAAAAAATACTCAAATATACAAATTAATTATAAATTCCAATTTAACCTGTTCCAAAATTATTTTGGGACACAGGGTGTGAAAGTAATCATCCTAAGGTTTCCAAAAATATTTTATTTGCAATTTTTGGATTTGTAGAATTTGAATTATGCCAAAATTCATCAAACAAGCATTTTTAAATTTGAACCAATTCAAGTTTGTCAAATTTTAATTTTAACAGTGTTCAAAGATTCTACATATTGTGCTGATTTCAAAAAGTCCAAGTTTGCTAAATTTTGATAAGTGGTTAAAAAGTTATGATGATTACAAGTTATAGGGGCTTTTCTGTAAATCTGCCAATTAATTCTATTCGGGAGAAAAATCCGAAAATGATCGTGACAAGTGGCAGCTCCTGATTGGCTGTTTGTGCTGACTGGACCGCTGGCGTGGCGTGCTGACTAAGCGCTGAGGTGGATAAGTTAATAGATCCGGGCCACTGGATCTGGATCTAAATGCGGCGTACCTCTTTGCTTAAGTGATTACATCTTGCCCGTATGCTCTAGATCTAACGGCCAAAACAGAGGGAGGGGGCTCACCGGGGATCTCCCGCCGGACAATGGTGCGACGACGGCGTCGGGCTCAGAAATTTCACGGCGGTGGCGCTCAGGTGATGCTCCGTCTCAACGGAGGTGACGATGGCGTGCTGTGCGACATAGCGGACTCGGAGGAGGGGACGACGGCGCCTGCGAAGTCCTCTTTCGGCAGTGAGGAGCGGATGGAGGGGCTCGGGCTCCGGCGAGCTTCAGACGATGATGGTGCAGCCAAATTCCTGCACCAAAATTCGTTCAAAGCGCGTCGTAGGTTCGCACGGGAAAGGGGAGGAGGTTGGGCGTGGTTTTGGACTCGGGGACGGCTTACCTGGATGGCAATGGCGAAAACACGGCGACGGCTACCATGGTCTCCGGTGAGAAATAAAGGCGGTCATGGCCACCGGATTTGTAGTGGAGAATGAGGGGAAATAGAGAGGATTGCGGGGACTTCTTATAGATGCCGAGAGGGGACTCGGTTGTTGTCTTAATGGTGCGAAATTGCCGGGCGAGAATTCATGGCCGAAACCTACGGGGGTTTCCTCTGTGAGGAAGAAACGGTGATGTCATCGCTCGCGTCACTGTTGGACCCACCAGTCAGTGAGAGATAGAGAGAGTGGTCGCGGGCTGGTTTGGTGGGCTGGCCTGCATGGCTCTACGCTGCGCGTGAGCGAAAGGGAGAGAGGGAAAGGAACGGGCTCGGCCTAGTTTGGGCTGGCTGGTGCCTCCTCTTTTTTTTTCTGTTTTCTTATTTTCTTTATAACTTTTGATTTAAAAATCCTTTTAGCCTCAAGTAAATTTCTAAATTCTTGAAATGAAATTTTCTTTCAACCAAGCACATTTGAAAACTATTTTGGACACATTTCAACTTTTGAAATTTGAAAATTATAGATAATTCACTAAGAGTACTTAATACCATTTCAAATTAAAATAATAATAATAATATGAGGTTTGAAATTTCAGAGACAGTATACATGTCAAATACTATTTTTGAAAGTCATTTTACCTCACTTTCATATTTTATAAATTTAAGATTTCAATGATTTACTAATAGTAACTTAATTCCATTTTAAATTAGAAAATTAAATAATTCTAAAAGTGGCTTAAATAAAATTTAGAAAAACTCCACAATCTTTAATATTGTTTTCAAGTCTTATTTTATGTTATTTACAAAGCAAAGCATTTTATATTAACCCCTTTATGTTTAAAAATTGGAGTATGATTTGTATATCAATATAAATAGTTGGTATTCTCATAAAAACAATTGAGGCATATAAACTGTTAAGAGGTAATAATTCTCTGGTTTCAAAGGCTATACAATATTTTCAAAGTAATAGTTCATTTGAAAACATGTTATAAAATAAGGATTTCTAAAAGAAAACAATTTCTTTGAATAATGGAAAATTTGAATGGGCTTTTAGGGTTTAGGAAAATAGAGGCCTAATGGATTCTAAATTCCAATATCATTGGAAAAACAATTAGTGTTTACTTGGTGTTTGAATTTTATTTGGTTCTTGATGGCTTGCTTTAATAGAAAAAATTCAAATTTTTGTGATTTTTGAGTTTTCCAAAAATCAGATATGTTACATGAAGCATCTACATCCTCTATTATTTGTGTTGCTAATAACCATGTAGAGGAAATAAAAGAGATCAAGGCCCAAATCACTTCTTTGAAGAAAGACTTGGAAAAGCATCATGGGAAGTCCGAACTTTACAACTTATTGAATGTGCAAAGATTACCCAATGACAAAAGTGGACTTGGATTCAACTCCAATAATAACAAGAAGTATAATATCAAGAAGAAGCATACGATCAACAAGAACAAGGGACAAGAACAAGTCAAGAATTCTTCCAAGATTGTTTGCTTCAAGTGCAAGGTTGAAGGGCACCATGTTAGATCTTTTCCTTTGAAGACAAAGAATCTTAGTGAGAAGAAACAAGGGAAACGGCCACAGGTTCAATCTCATGCTCAACCTCAAGTTCAGAAATCAACTAAGAAGAAAAGAGGAAGCTAATGTTTCTACTTATGTCGTGAAAAGGGCCACTTTTCTTCTTCATGCACTAAAGGTACCTTATCAAACCCTATCATAATTTATGATGTCTATTCCCTTTGGAAGGATAAAATTGGCAATGTGCTTGCCAAATATGTTGGAACTCAAAGTGGTGTCAAGAAAAGAACCATTTGGGTTGCTACGTCTATTGTAACTAACCTCTTAGGACCCAACTTAGTTGGGGACCAAAACGCTAAACTTGATCAATAGGTGTTGTTGGAGGGCATTGGAGACTAGTCTATCTCATGAAGAATCAAGTGATCTTCATCTATCATATTTACTCAAGCAAAGTCATTTGGATCATCATATATATACATATATATATATATATTTCATATCAAATGTTCTCCTTGTGGTAACTTATATTTAAACTATATATATTGAAAGTTGCTTGCCCCTTGCATGTGTTAGTTTTGTATCTAGCATGTGTTGGTATATGGTGTGCATAATAATTATCAAATCTTGATTAATCTAGTAAGTTTTTGTTGGTTTGCACTCCATGTACTTGTTTGTTTTGTGTTGAGCCTTTACTGCAATTTTTGTTTATCTTAGTTGGCTCTTTTGAGTGATTAATGGACTATCCAATTTTGGGGGAGTGATATGTTTTGGCACCTCACAATCCTAAAATGTGTGTACATGAGGAAAACCAATTATTATTAATATGAAAAGATTATATAGTCTACATGTGGCATGTCATTCTCATGAGAAATTCAAATTCTACAATGTTCATTAATTATATATCTTGTTGGTTTTTACTTGCCTATTGTTGAAAAAAATGGATTGTCACATTATGGGGGAGTAATAAGCTATGTGCATATTACGATCCTAAAAAATGTGAACATATGAGGTAATTCCACTTATAATTGATATTCTAAATTATCTTTTTTACTATGTGGCATGATTAGCTCAACCAAGTTCCATATTTTCTTAAATGAGTTTTGTTTCTAATATTTTGCTATATTTATTGTGAGAGAATTTCTTGGTGTGGTTTTCCTCAAATGTGCGCTAGTATGTATTATTTGGGAAATCGATTGCTTCAAGATATATTAATCATTTGTTTGCATGATCATTTGACTATTTGAAGCCACCAAGAATCTCTATATAAGTATCATAATTAACTCCTATCTTTTTCCATATGGTTTTGTATTGTGAACATGATCATGAATACCTTTCAAATTTACCACCTATAAGTAACACCATACCCTCCTTGTCCTTGGACAAGTGACAATCATATTTGTGGTAGAAGTTATTGATCATGTTCACCTTTGATATCATTTGTCTCTTACTTTGTTCCAAGAAATAGTTTTGTATTAACTCCATTGTCTTCCATTCCTCTTGAAGATCTATGCATTATACACAAATAAAATTCTCGTGTAATGGTTGTAAGAAAAGCGAGGATCCCCTTGTAGTGCATTTTGTATTCAAAAGCAAACATCTAGATAATTCACAAGTCATGGGAGAGCTATCTTATTTCTTTTGGAACACTATATTTTCAATTGGATCTTCTTGCCACTTAATGAATGCATCTAGTGTATAAATATGGAAAGTGATGATCCCATCTGTGTGCAAACTCCAAAATCATGCACAAATCATGGGGGAGATTTCATATATTCTTTTGAACACTAGTTGTCTTCAATTGATATTATATTTTTTCAATTGGTATTTTAATTACTGTCATGTGTGTTTGTGGAAGACAAAACTTTTATTTTTGGTACTTTGTGCCATCGTAAAACGTGTAGACGGTTTGGTTTATTTCTTCAAATGACTCTCTCCTTTAGGATTTGGTTATCTCATTCCTTGTTCTGCGGTCTATCATTCTTTATGAGATAAGTCCTTGATCATATTTTATATTTTCATCTTCTATGTTTATTGGTTTTGCTTTGATACCTCAATTGGTATTAACTAGAGTTTGGTATCTCATTCATAGATATTTGCTTCAATTGACATATCTTGGGATTTGACATGTTTTATTTGATGTCTATTGGGATTTCAATATTTTACTCTTTGATGAATCTTATATTTGGTATCCCTCGAGTGATAATGATTTCTTTGTTATTTTATTTTCACTTGGTATATTTTCCAATTGGCACCGTATCGATCATGAGTTGATTTTATTTGGTTCCAATTGGTGTCTCATTTAATGTGTTGATTTGGTTCTTTTATATAATTTGGTCAACCTTTATGTCAAGTCACACCTTTGTGTGCATATCTTGGTTTACTTGGTGTTTTGTCCAAATTACATCGTTTGGGTTCTTGAAAGTGTTTCCATGCATTTTTACTAACGTATATGTTATAGCATGTTTATCTTCCTTGATCGAACACACATATATATATATATACATGCAATCTATTCTACAACCAGGTGTAGAATAGTGTCCTACAACCAATTATGAACTTCTCACAGAAAAACACAAAACTGTCCCGCTATAGGGACAGTTCTGTGTGGTAATTTTAACGTAGCTTTTTAACTGTTTATCGAAGTTGAGCAAATGATATACCGTTGAAAAGCAAGTGAAATTCCGCATCTTTCCTTGTCTCCCGTAGGTTTCCAAATTCGTAATTGTTTTTAAACAAATTAAAAAAATACTCAAATCTGTTAAAAACTATTGTGAACGTATTTTTTGATAACTTTTTAACCGTTTATCGGAATTGAGAAAATGATATACCGTTGAAAACGCAGTGAAATTACGCATCTTTTTCATTTTGTCACTTTTCCCAAATTCGTTATGGTTATTTTTCTATTTCTCAAAAACATGATCGCCAAAATGTCACACATAACGTATTTTTTAAATATTTTCTTAACCGTACATCGGAACGATGCAAATGGTATACCGTTGGAAAGCTGTTCAAATTCCGCAACTTTTTCTATTATACGGTTTTCTTTAATTCATGACCGATTAAATTCAATTTCAAAAATATACCAATCTGTAACGTAGTATAAAAAATAGAGTATTGAACTTCACCCGACACACATGTGAACTTCCCGGTATACGTCTGTGTACTGCCCGACGGAGTTTTCGTGATTTGTGTTTAGTAAAACAATAATAACTTTTTAACCGATTATCAGAATCGAGCAAATGATATACCGTTGAAAAGTCAGTGAAATTACGCATCTTTCCTTGTCTCACATAGGTTTTCAAATTCGTAACCATTTTTAAACAATTTCAAAAATACTCAAATCTGGTAAAAACTGATGCGACCGTATTTTTTTGAATAACTTTTTAACCGTTTATCAGAATTGACCAAATGATATACCGTTGAAAAGCTAGTGAAATTACGCATCTTTTTCATATTGTCACTTTTCCCAAATTTGTTACGGTTATTTTTATATTTCTAAAAAACACGACCGAAAAAATGTCACATAGAAAGTATTTTTCAAATACTTTCTCAACCGTAAATCGGAACGATGCAAATGATATACCGTTGGAAAGCTGTTCAAATTACGCAACTTTTTCTTTTCTACGGTTTTCTTTAATTCATGACCGATTAAATTCAATTTTAAAAATATACTAATCTGTAACGTAGTATAAAAGATGGAGTATTGAAGTTCACCCGACACACATGTGAACTTCCCGGTATACGTCTGTGTACTGCCCGACATAGTTTTCGTGATTTGTGTTTAGTAATCAATAATAATCTTTTAAAGGTTTATCGGAAATGAGAAAATGATATACCATTGAAAAGTCAGTGAAATTACGCATCTTTCCTTGTTTCATATAGGTTTTCAAATTCATAACCATTTTTAAACAATTTAAAAAATACTCAAATCTGATAAAAACTGTTGCGACCGTATTTTTGAATAACTTTTTAACCGTTTATCAGAATTGAGCAAATGATATACCATTGAAAGCTAGTGAAATTACACATCTTTTTCATTTTGTCACTTTCCCAAATTTGTTACGGTTATTTTTATATTTCTAAAAAACACGATCGGCAAAATGTTACACAGAAAATATTTTTTAAATATTTTCTCAACCGTACATCGGAACGATGCAAATGATATACCGTTGGAAAGTTGTTCAAATTTCGCAACTTTTTCTCTTCTATGGTTTCCTTTAATTCATGACCGGTTAAATTAAATTTAAAAATATACTAATTTGTAACGTAGTATAAAAAATTGAGTATTGAATTTCACCTTCACCCGACACACATGTGAACTTCCCGGTATACGTCTGTATACTGTCCGACGGAGTTTTCGTGATTTGTGTTAACTAAAACAACAATAACTTTTTAACCTTTTATCAGAATTGAGCAAATGATTTACCATTGAAAAGCTAGTGAAATTACGCATCTTTCCTTGTCTCGCGTAGGTTTTCAAATTTGTAACCATTTTTAAACAATTTAAAAAATACTCAAATCTGGTAAAAACTACTGTGAACGTATTTTTTGAATAACTTTTTAACTGTTTATCAGAATTGAGTAAATGATATACCGTTGAAAAGCTAGTGAAATTACGCACGTTTTTCATTTTGTCACTTTTTCAAATTTGTTCAGTAATTTTTTTTATTTCTAAAAAACACGATCGGCAAAATGTCACGCAGAACGTATTTTTTAAATATTTTCTCAACCGTACATGAAAACGATGCAAATGATATACCGTTGGAAAGCAGTCCCAATTCCGCAAGTTTTTCTCTTCTACGGTTTTCTTGAATTCATGATCAATAAAATTCAATTAAAAAAACATACTAATCTGTAATGTAGTATAAAAAATTGAGTATTGAACTTCACCCGACACACATGTGAACTTCCCGGTATACGTCTGTGTACTGTCTGACGGAATTTTCGTGATTTGTGTTTAGTAAAACAACAATAACTTTTTAATTTTTATCGGAATTGAGCAAATGATATATCGTTGAAAAGCCAGTGAAATTACGCATCTTTCCTTGTCTCAGGTAGGTTTTCAAATTCGTAACCATTTTTAAACAATTCTAAAAATACTCAAATCTGGTAGAAACTGTTGTGACCGTATTTTTTGAATAACTTTTTAACCGTTTATCAGAATTGAGCAAATGATATACCATTGAAAAGCTAGTGAAATTACACTTTTTATTTTCATTTTTTCACTTTTTTTTCAAATTTGTTACTGTTATTTTTATATTTCTAAAAAATACGATCGACAAAATGTCACATAGAAAGTATTTTTTAAATATTTTCTCAACCATACATCGGAACGATGCAAATGATATACCGTTGGAAAACTGTTCAAATTTCGCAAGTTTTTCTCTTCTACAGTTTTCTTTAACTCATGACCGATTAAATTCAATGTCAAAAATATACTAATCTGTAATGTAGTATAAAAAAATGAGATATTGAACTGCCTAATTTATGTGCTTCGAACTTCTCTTTGTAAGGGTTCAAACTGCTTCTGTTTGGAACCGAGACTGCGTTGTTTATGGGCTTTAAACTTATCTATGTATGGTGTTGAACTGCTTACTTTATTTACTTGAACTGCGTTGTATATATGCGTGAACTGCTATCGATATTGGCGTGAAATTATGTCTGATTTGGCTTGAACTGCATTGTGTTAAGACATGAACTGCTCTCTGGTTGAATTGTGAACTTCTCTTCATACATGATTGCACTGTTGTGTGTATGGGATGTTGAACTGCCTATTTTATGGGCTTCGAACTTCTCTATGTAAGGGTTCGAACCGCGTTTTCTTTTGGTGCCCGAACTGCACTTTTATGGGCTTTGAACTTCTCTATGTATGGTCTTATACTGCTTAGTTTATATACTTGAATTACATTGTGTATATGGCTGAACTACTATCGATATGGGCATGACTTTCTCTCTTATTTGGCTTGAACTGCATTGAGTTAAGGCCTGAACAGCTCTCTGCTGGAACTGTGAACTTATGTCCATACAGGGTTGAACTACGTTGTATATGGGATATTGAACTTCCTAGTTTGTGATTTTCAAACTTCTCCATATAAGGTTTCAAACTGCTTTATTTTGGTACTCAAACTTCTCGTGTGATGAGAGTTCGTGTATTGCCGGGTTTATCACCGTGTGTACTTCCGAAAATCATCGCATGTAATGCAACCGCCTCGTCCAGCTTGATTGGCCACGCACAACCTGGCCATATGACTATGAGTGAGCATCTGGCCACCGTCGAGTAGAAAACCTCCCATGTGTTTCGACGCGGCGGCAGGGAACCGGCACAACCACCATCTTCGGACTAGCAACTAGCAAGTCCATTATCTCAAGCCTAAGCAATTGTACTGTCGACATCGAGTATCTGTACTGCCGATCGTCTTGGCCCCCGATCTCCTCAAGCTCCCCTCTATCCTAGAGACGTCGTTGCGTGATGTGGAAAGGAAAGGCACAGGGGTGGTGGCGGATGTTGCTTTTGGAGGTAGTGGGCATCAACGCCATGGCCCGTGCCAGGCCGGCCGGAACAGAAACAAGCAGCGATGACAACTCTAAATTGGTCGGGGCTTGTTTGATAGGAATCGCCGTGAGCACCAAGGTTGCTGGCTATACATCGGGAAGTTCATGACGAGAGGGCACCTACGGAAGCGGGGCTAGGACGCAAGGTGGCAGCGATTTCCCGGCCGGCGTCAAGGAACTGGCCTTTAGGCGGCCGCACTAGAGGTCGGAATGGCCTGCACATGGCGGCGCTAGGGGTCGGGGATGGCGTGGAAAGCCAGGCCGGCAGCGCGCTTGGGGTGGCGCGTAGGGATCCAAGCGGTCGGCCGTTGTCGGGGCGCGCATGCCTAGGACGGTGGTGCGTACAGAGCCAGGCGGGCAGCCATCACCGGCGTGCGGGGCCAGGACGGGCGTCGCCGGCCGGCGACGCTGGTAGAAGATACGAGGCATGGGGTCGAGTTAGGTAAATGATGGAGACACCGTGAATTTCGGGTCGTTTTATCTGTTTCTAATGGAATTGGCTTCTATAGGGGGCGGCTAGTTGTAGGCAACTCAAATACAACCGGTTGTATGAACATCCCTAATACAAACTTCCGGATCTCTAGACCCGATAAAATAAGTTCGCTTGAAAAGTAAACTCCCTGATAAAAAAGAAATAATCTCTGCAATATACCAATTACCAAGTGCATTTTGTGAAAAACTTTAGCGATAATTCTAACTAACATGACCGCTGCACTTCCGGGACACAATAAAATGTATTCCTTGGAAATATTAAGATTCTATGCATTTTTTTTAATAACAATAGGCATAAAGTTTTATGTTCTTTAGATATGGAATAGACAAGTTAGCAAATAAAATAAAAAAGAGGCCAGAGATAAAATTTTGGATTCGAACATGGGTGATATAGTCGTCAGTCGGAGGTTACGGCTGTGAACCAATGGGCCAGATCCGGTTTGGTTATGAACTGGAAAATGATGGGAATCGTCCGGGGGATCGCATCGTTTCAACCCCCGCATCGGTTGCTTTCACGTGCGTCCCTTCGACGTACGGAACCTGGGAGACAGCGGTGGTTGAGGCCCCACCACGGCACCACGAGCCTTATCTCCTTCCCTTCTCTTTCACATGATTCAACTCACAAACAGCGACCACACCTCTTCCCTTTTTCCTGTACCCGTGCTACTCCATCCCACCGGCAAGCTCCGCCTCCACCCCGTCATGGCTGCTCGCCACGTTTTCGGCAACGCGCGCTCTCCACCCCTCCCATCGCCGCACTCCTCGCCGTCGTCCTCCTCTTCCGTGGCGGCGGGCGGCGGTAGACACCATGCGTGCGCGGCGGCGGATCTCCCGGAGCTCGCCGAGCTTCCTGGCCACCAGGCCCTTCATTCGGCGCCCCTTGAGCCACTCCGGCGAGGTCACTCGACGGTGCTGTGAACAATAGCCGGCCATGGGCGGGGTGCTGCCTTGGTACGACTGTTGCTTCTGCCAGGCAGGTGGCGCGGTGCTACATCGGCACGGCGGCGTTGCTTCCGTCACGGTTGCGCGGTGCTACAATGGCACGGCTGAACGGACAACGACGTCGCCTAGAGGGGGGGTGAATAGGCGATTAAAACTTTTCCGGTTAATGCTTGCTAAATGCGGAAATAAACTAGGTGTTTAAATTAACAAGCATACAACCTAAATATTCTAGGGTCAACTAGATGAACCAACAACTTATGCTAAGCAAGACAAGTAACAAGGTGATAGAAAGATATATAACTTCAAGCTCGAAGGCTATCACAATGTAAATTGCATAAGTAAAAAGCTCGGGTATAGAAATAACCGAGACACACGGAGACGATGATGTATTCCCGAGTTCCTCCCACAAAGGGAAGTACGTCTCGTTGGAGGGGTGTGAGCTCACCACGAAGGCCTACTCAACGCCACAAAGGTCTCACCCTATTCTCCGATGAACCCCGCCACAAAGGTATAGTTCACCTTCCACTATTGGCAACCTTCAAACCCGAGGCACACATCCACAACTCAATTGGAGGCTCTCGATGTCACCACAATCTTGGGGCACGCATCCACAACTCAATTGGAGGCTCCCAAGAACACCACAAGTCGTCTAGGGTCAAAGACCCAAGAGTAACAAGCTCACAAACTTTCAACTTCCACGAATCCTCGTGGAGAGAGCAAACCGATGCAACCGATGCAAATGGCAAGAGCACAAGTGCTCAAATCCTTCACTCTCGAATTCCAACAAAGCAACAAATGCTTATGGGGGAATAAGAGAGTAAGAACAATGGAGGAGAAACACCAAGAACTCCAAGATCAAGATCTACTAAGTTTCCCTCACTAAGAAGGAAGATGGATTGGTGGAAATGTAGATCTAGATCTCCTCTACCTTCTCCCTCAAAGATATGCAAGAATCATAGGAGGGATTGGAAGAGGGGCAAGCTTTCCAAGGTCAACAATGGTGGGGGAGAGAGGATATTTCGTGCTTGGAAGACTTGGGGACCAATGGGGAAGAAAGCCCCCTTAATAGGTCCCCACAAAAACTAGCCGTTTTGTGTGCAGTCTGAGCAGGATATTTCGAAATATCCGGTTCAAAACTGGACAGGAATATCCGGTCCAACAGGAATATCCGGTCCGAAGTGAATAATCCGGTTCAAATAATCCGGTTCACTCTAGAGAGAAATATGGTCCGAAAACTGCCCAAACCGGAATATCCGGTATGCCCCGAATAATCCGGTTCAAATAATCCGGTTCACTCCAGAAAGTTTTGACTCTGGTCCTTAGCCGTTTTCGAGCAAAAACTCCGGAGTGGAGGGACAGATGCCAACCGGATATTCCGGTTCAAACTTGAACCGGAATTTCCGCCCCTCGCGAGACTAACAAAAACAACAACACGAAAACTGCAATAACTTTTGCATCCGGACTCCGTTTTTGATGATCTTGGGCTCGTTGAAATCACCACAACGATATCTACAATTATATGCAGAGAAATATCATTGTCCACCAATGGAAGATAAAACCAAATGGGTAAAGTTTTATACCTCTCAAATAGGAACACCCGGTAAAAGTTCCAACACGAAAACTCACATAACTTTTGCGAATGAATTCCGAATTAAGTGAGTCCAAATGCATTGGAAAGATAACAGCAAGGAGTATCCAAATAAAAGGTGAAAATATTGATACCTCAAAGTATGGAGAAGTTACCACACATGGAAGGTGTGGGAATATTCTCAAAGACGAACGGAATATTTTCACCACCGAAAACGCAACAAATTTTTCTTACGAAATCCGTTTTCGAGAAACCAAGGCTTGTCATGAAGATCACGACAAGCACTAAAACCCAAAGGAGACAAAAGCCAAATAAGAACCAAGAAAAATGATATGCAAAGTATGCAAAGGTTTGAGCTCTCCAAAACGATCCGATCAAGTTACTCACTTGAGAGACCCTCTTGATAGTACGACTATCTATCCTATAACCCGGTCTCCCAAAGATACGAGACCGGTAAAATAGAAAACCTATCAAGATTATACATTTGCCTTGAGCATTCCACTTGAGCTAGATGATGACGATCTTGACTCTCTCAAGTAGGATCTTCTTTCTTGATTGCACTTGCTAGCACAAACTCCGCTTGATGAAGACTTGCAAGTTGCTCCCCCATACACCATTATGAGAGAGACTAGCTCCCCCATACACCATTATGGGAGAGACCATTCGGCAAATCTTCACAAGACCACAATCTCCAAACGGGTGGCAAGAATCAAGCATATGATATCTTGTAGATGCTTCACTTGAGCTTCCACGTCAAACTAGATGACAAACACCGCTTGACGGCGACATAGACCATGGGCTATATGAAATTTTCCTTTTGGTTCATGCCCATGGAAAGATACCCAACCATACATAGAGATGCGACACACACATATCATGGGTTAGTTCACAAAGCTATATTGACCAATGCTTACCATACCATGGGATACACAATCCCACTTGGTACAACTTGTAGCTTTGTGTGTTGATCGCTTGCTTGATCAACCTTGTATCTTTGCTTCTCACTTCTAAAGATGATGTCTTGAAGATGATAATGAAAGATCACCTAATCCTTTTCTTCAAGACACACTAGCAATAAGCTCAACTCAAACCATGACCATTCTTCATATAAATCCATGAATATAACAATGGCCATCAAGGAAGCTAATAGAGTTCAACACATGGGCTCCATTATTTCCTATGGACAAGATCTACAAAGATAACTCAATGCAAACATTAGTCCATAAGGATTGTCATTAATTACCAAAACCACATATGGGGGAACCATGCGCTTTCAACGGCGGCGGTGCTACGGTGGAGGCGGCGCGGTGCTCTAATAGCACGGCAGCGGTGCTCCTGTGGCGGCGGCGCGGTGCTACACCGGAACAGTGGCGTTGCTCCCGTGGCGGCGGCGCGGTGCTACATCGGCACGGCGGCGTTGCTCCCGTCACGGTAGCGCGGTGCTACATCGGCACGGCGGCGTTGCTCCCGTCACGGTAGCGCGGTGCTACAATGACACGGCGGCGTTGCTCTCATGGCGGCGGCGTGGTGCTCTAATAGCACGGCAGCAGTGCTACTGTGGCGGCGGCGTGGTGCTACATTAGCATGGCGGCGTTGCTCCCGTCGCGGCGGCGCGGTGCTACAATGGCATGGCGGCGTTGCTCCCGTCGCGGCGGCGCGGTGCTACAATGGCACGGCGGCGTTGCTACATCGACATGGTGGCGTTGCTCCCGTGGCGGCGGCACGGTGCTCTAATGGCACGGCGGCGTTGCTCCCGTTGCGGTGGCGCGGTGCTGCAATGGCACGGCGGCGTTGCTCTCATCGTGGTGGCGCGTTGCTACGAGTGCTCGGTGTAGGTTGCTTCCAATGGAGGGCCATGGTGCTCCCATAGAAGCGTGGGTGTGCTATTATGTGAAAGCGACGATGCTACGAGTACCCTGGGGAGCTCTGTGGTGCCAACCTTCCTCGGTGCTTCGACAACCGGCGGGGGACACCTCACCGGAGTTTCGCCGGAGTTTCTAGGCGACCCGACGATCCTGCAAGGCTTTTTCGAGCAAGGCTTTTCGAGCACCCACGCGGAGAAGAAACTGTGTGGTGTGGCTTGGAAGACGGGCCCACCCACGTGGGATGGGAAAGTGACGCTGCGTTTGTGCTTTTATGCGCGAAAGAACATGCAGGTCGCAGCTGGATTAGATGGACAGGGAGACTCGATCGGACGGCTCTCCACCCGGAGGATCGGCGCGCGCGATCCCCGGGGGACGCTCAGTGCTGCCCTTATGAACTTCGGCTCTGGACATACAAGATGCGACCAAGTCGCGTAACTGAATTTGATACAAATTCAGAAACCTTAAAAAATAGAAGGTTATGGATCTAACGGAAATTGAACTCGGGAACTCGCAGGACTAAATTCAGGAAACTGACCAGTAGGTTTTTCAAGTGTTTGTGAATGGATTGGAAGCTGATATTACCTGAGCCAACGACGAGGCGTTAACTGTATTTCCGATCGGAAAGTACTTCTCATCCGAGACGCAATAGACTAGGATGAACTGGAGCGAATGCTTGCTCTTGTGGTTGTGCAAATTGCAGGGTACGGTGTGATAAGCTGGGTCCGGCTGCTGGTATGCAGGGTGAGACATCCCGTGTGTGCCGAGTACCAAGCGAAGGAACGGCCAAACAGGAGCTTGTTCAGCTCACGGACATGGCGTCCATGGTGGACGGACAGAAACCACGGGGGGAATGGCACAAATAGGACGCAATCGAGACGGAGGAGGAGGGGAACCGCGAGAGGTGCTCACGGAGGGAGTGCTAGAGTAGAACATCGAGCCTGAGGAAGTCGTTGGCCGCCGGAATCGGAGAAAGAGCGCCTCCGGCCGAACTCTGGAGCGTCGGTCCTGTGGCGACAGAGCTGAATCTCTAGGGGGGTCATGCTGCTCTCTCGCGCTAGGAAATACAGTAGAAAGGAAACATGGACAGGAGCTGGAGATCGAGCTTCCCTGTCGTCGTTGTTCGGAGGATTGTAATGGAGGACGGAAAACCAATGGGCACACGGGAAAGTTCAGAGGCATCGCCCACAGAAGTTCACATGCATCGACCATGGAAGTTCAGATGTGTCGGTAGACTAGGAATTGTCGTTGAACACGAGATGCCCACGGGGACATCTGGAGCCGTTCGGCGGTGCGCGGAGCCGCTCCTTCCGGCAGTGTGCGTGGGTCACCGGTGGGGGCGCCGGAGCCGTTCTTGCCGGAGCGCGCGTGGGTCACCGATGGCGGCGTCGGACCCGTTCTTGCCGGAAGCCCGCGTGGTGGCACCGATTGCATTGCACGGAGCAGCTCCCGCCGGCAGCGCTCGTCGGGCCCTTACGAGGACACGGAGCCGTCCCGCCGGTAGCACGCATGGGGGATGGAGGCAGGAGGTCGGAGATGGTAAGTTGGGAGCGGTTCGGCGGCACGCCGGTGAGCCGTTCCGGCCAGGGTCGGCCGCGCCGGCCGGGGAAGAAGGTGGTCGGAGTTGGGGCTACAGCGTCCGCGTACGCCAGGGAAGAAGGTGGTCCGAGTTGGGGCTCTGGCGGTTTTTTTCTCCGTTTCGTAATAAGGAAAACGCTTTGGTTAGGGGACTAGACTTGCTTTTTTTTTTTTGATAAAACCACACTCTGTATTAACTGGAAATAATATTTATGGGTACAGTGGATGGATCATGTGGAGTCCCTAACCAAATATGCCTTCCATAACCGAGAGAGAGGCCATATTTTGCCAGATTGTGAGCTTCAGTATTCGTAGCTCTAGACTCATGGTGTATCTGACAGTAGCTAAAATTCTTCATTCTCCCTTGAATCTCACGGATGACAGCACCACAAGCACCCAAGCCCATGCTATTAATAGCATCCACCACACTTTTGCAGTCCGAAACAAGTTGGAATTCAGTAAGCTGAAGATCAACAGCCAAAGCTAAGCCTTCCCTGCAGGCAATTGCTTCGAAAATCTCAGGATCCGAGACCCCTTCAGTAACAATGAGAGAAGATCCCACAAACACTCCATTAGCATCTCTACAGATTGCTGCTGATGCACTCTGGTTTCCCCTCATAAGAACAGCACCATCAACATTTATTTTGGCTGTTCCAACCGAAGGAGGAAGCCACCTCCCTCTCGGTATTACAGGGGCTCTAGAATTTTGAACCAAATGAATAACCCCTTGATTAGCATCCTCATATTCTTGTATCAATCTCCCCACAAACATATGCGTTGCAAAAGGACTTTGGAAGATATCTTCATGAATAGCTTTTCTTCTAGCAGACCAAACAGCCCATAATTTAACCACCACTCGGATGAATTCTTTATGCAAAAGGGTATCATTTAGAATGAACAGCCATTTCTTAGCATTTGTTTCTCCGCATGTTTGTATTTTGTCAAGAAGATCATCCTCCTCTAGAGCCCACACACTCCTCGCCATTGGACAGTCGATGAGGGAGTGTCTCCAAGAGTCCAAATCACCACACAGAGAGCAGCTACTAGATGAAGCCATATTCCTTCTGTTTAATACATCAGCTGAAGGTAATGAATGTTTTGATAAACGCCACAGAAAAAATCTAATTTTCGGTGGCACTTTCATTTTCCAGAGGGATTGCCAAGCTTTCTCCTCAATTCCCGAGTTAGAGGTTCCAAGCCCACGATCAGCAAGTTGATCCTTCTCAGCCAGTAGCATTCGGTAGGCCGAACGAACAGAGAAAATACCGTTTCTCTCATGCATCCATCCCCAAAAATCATCAACAGGCCATGTACAAATAGGAATTGATCTGATCATCATCGCATCCATAGGTAAAAAGAAGTGATTGATAATATCACTATTCCACCTAGCCTCATTATGAATAATAAGCTCATTTACTAGCAACGGAGGGTTTTCATGGAGAGGTAAAAGGGGTCGAGGCATAGACAATCTTGGGAGCCAATTGTCCTTCCAAATTTCGGTGGTAGCACCATCACCAATTCTCCTAATAATTCCTTTCTTTAGAACATTCAGACCATCAAAAATTCCTCTCCAAATCTGAGATGGATGGGACCCCAAAGACGCTTCCAAAAAGTCTGAATTTGGAAAATAAACAGCCTTGAGGATTCTTGCGCTAAGTGAATTTGGATCCTGTAATAATCTCCACGCTTGTCTCGCAAGGAGAGCGAGGTTGAAAAGTTCCATGTCCCTGAATCCAAGCCCACCCATAAACTTTGGCCTTGTCATTGTTTCCCAAGAGACCCAATGAACTTTCCTCTTTCCTCTTTTACTTCCCCACCAAAACTGTCTGACAACCGAATTGAGGTGCTCACAAAACCCCTTTGGTAAACGAAAACAAGCCATAATAAAGACCGGAAGTGCTTGGGCTATTGATTTAATTAGTACCTCTTTACCCGCAGTAGAGAGCAATTTTTCCAGCCACCCTTTCACCTTGTTCCATAATCTATCTTTCAGAAATTTGAAGGTCTCATTCTTTGATTGGCCCACCTCAGTAGGCATACCCAGGTTTCTCTCCGAAAGAGACTCATTCTGAACTTGAAGCACCTGTTTAATTCCATCCCTTATATGAACGGGCATAGCTTACTGAAGTGGATAGAAGATTTGTCACGGTTGATCCTCTGCCCTGACGCCAAACAATAGGTATCCAACAGTTTAGATAACTCCTCCGCCCCCTGAACACTTGACTTAAAAAACAGCAGGCTGTCATCCGCGAAAAGGAGGTGGTTCACCGACGGTGCCGATGGAGCCGCCTTAATCCCATTCAGAAGAGATGACGGTGGTCTAAATTTTAAGAGGCACGAAAGGCCCTCTGCTGCTAATAAGAAAAGATAGGGTGAAATCGGATCCCCCTGCCGGATACCTCTGGTAGGCCCAAATTCCTCAAGTTTCTTCCCATTAAAAGAGACCGAGAAAGAAACCGAGCTTACCATACCCATCACTGTAGCCACCCAATTATGATCAAAACCCAGCTTTTTCATCATGGCTTCCAAATAACTCCACTCGACCCTATCATAGGCTTTCATCATGTCGAGTTTAAGGGCACACGTACTATTAACCTTTGCTTTGCTTCTCTTCATAAAGTGAAGACATTCATATGCGGCAATTATATTATCAGTTATCAGTCTCCCAGGAACAAAAGCGGATTGCTCTTCAGAAATAATGTCCCGCAGAATTTGCTTTAGTCTATTGGAAATCACCTTCGAAGCAATTTTATATAGAACATTGCAGAGGCTAATAGGGCGAAACTGAGAGAGAGAAGTTGGGCTTTGTACCTTTGGTATAAGAACCAAAATAGTGTGATTGACAGACTCCGCACTATCCTCTCCATTAATGATCCTAAGAACAGTTTTGGTAACATCATCACCACATATATCCCAGTGACGCTGAAAAAAATGAGCTGGAAAACCATCGGGGCCAGGGGCTTTAGTAGGAAACATCTGGAATAAAGCATCCTTAACCTCCTTCTCCTTATATGGCGCAATAAGAATATCATTCATCGCTCGGGTAACTCTCGTAGGGACGTGAGATAATACCTCCTCCATACCAATCACCCCTTCCGAAGCAAATAAGTCACTATAAAAATTAGAAGCCAAACTTTCCATCTCAACAGGACAATCCGTAGTTTGCCCATCAGGTTTCGTGAGCATCTTAACCATGTTCTTCCTTCTTCTCATAGATGCTCTCAAATGAAAGAATTTTGTGTTCTTGTCCCCCGATTTCAGCCAGTCCACTCTTGATCTTTGTCTCCACATAATCTCCTCCCTTTTATACAACTCAAGCAGTCTATCATTAATTTTGATCTCCACATGGTTCGGTCCAGCCCTGTTTGGGGTGTTCTGTAACACCTCGAGTCTCTTTTTCAGCTTGGAAATCTCCTGTTTGACATTACCAAAAACCCTTCTATTCCAATTACCCAAGTCTTCCGCTAATCCTTCCAATTTTCTGTGAATATCATCCACTGAAACAATACCATTACCTTGAGTCCAAACCGAAGCCACTTTGCTCCTCAACTCAGGATGATCCTCCCACATCAGCTCATAACGGAATTGTTTCCGTTGGGTAACAGCCCCAACATTGGCATCGAATTGTAGCATGATTGGGCGGTGATCAGAGGACGCAGCCGTGAGATGTGTAAGTGACGCCAGAGGGAACTGGGCACACCATTCAGCCGAGCCCAGGGCCCTATCCAGCCGAACCCTGGTGAAAGAACCCCCTGCCACTTTTTTCTCGAAAGTCCAAAACTGACCAGAAAAACCCAAATCCAATAAACCGCAAATATCAACAGTGTCTCGGAAACCTTGGATTTGAGTATTAGTACGGTGCCCAATCCCTTCATACTCCGTGTGGCGGAGGACTTCATTGAAATCACCTATACAAAGCCATGGCAGAGAACAGGAGCCACAAATATTTTTTAGAGTATCCCAGGTTTTATACCTTTCATGGGTTTGAGCTTCACCGTAAACACATGTCAATCTCCAGGGATCAGAGCCTGCTTCTTCAACTTTAAAATCAACATGATACTGCGAGTAGCCAATAACATCCAAATTTATTCCATTGTTCCAAAAAATTCCAATACCACCACTTCTACCCATACTTCCTACAGCGAAACTATTATCATAACCAAACCTCCTTGCTAAACTTTCAGTTCTACTTTTACTAATTTGAGTTTCTAAGATACAAAAAAAATTTAGGAGCAAATTTATTGGCGAGATCACGGATCTCGTGAACTGTCGCATCGTTGCCCGCTCCGCGACAGTTGAAACTTATAAGACTCATTGCTCCCGGCGGCACCCCCCCTGGAGGCCCGCCGATAAATTTCCAGTGTTCTCGTCATCTCCTTTATTCTCTCCCATCTTCACTCTTTTCGGGTCCCTCTTCGGTGGTGGACTTGGAGGAATCAGACCACTAGAAGCATTGCCACTTTCAAACATTGACAGAACATTACCCACCTTCCCCGCAGGGGAGTTTGCTTGTGTTAATGCCATCCTTTTACGGTTTCCATCCTCCCCATCATCCTCCTTTGTATCCATCCCAAGTTCATCTGAAACCTCCTCCTCATAGTCATCAGCTGCCATATTATTTCTCGCACCTTGAGTTCCTCTGCCACGGCCTCGGCCACCAAAGCTCCCTCTGGACCGACTAGGTCTACCAGTATCCCTAATGCTCCAAGCAGCCCGTAGATCTTTGAAGACCAGCGCCGAAGGAGGATGAAGGCCATTGCCATGCTCTTTAAACATATGTCCCATCATGCCACACACCGCACACCAATCTGGGAGTTTCTCAAACTTGACCATAAAGATCTCTCTCTTACCAGCCCTACTAATAGACACATGATTACGTAAAGGCTTTCGAACATCCAATTTGACCTTGACTCTCACAAAATTACCAGAGAAATCCATCGAAGCCGGTTCCGAAGCAATAAAATCGCCAACCTTTGATGACAGAGCTTTCACCATGGGCAAATAACCATCTGGCAGATCATGGATTTGTATCCAAATATTGATGAAATTGAGTTCAATTTTAGAGGGTTTAGTAAACCCATCATAAGGAGCAAGAACAACGGGATTTCCCCTAAAATTCCAGGGACCTCCATCCATCACCTTCTCCCAGTCTCCTAAGCAACTGAATTGCAAAGTGTACAAATTCCTCTCTAGGGTTCGGATGCGGACCTGCTGGGCAAGATCCCACGCAGTAATCATGTTTTTTTTGAACCAGAAGTCACTGTATTCTTTCTCTGTATGCACCCTGGCAATTGCAAGCCACCGAACCACTTCATCCGGCCTCTCCACCACTTCCTCGAAGACCACGTCATCAAGATCATCCTCCGCAAGCCCCAACTGCTCCATCATCGCCTCAAGATCGTTGCCCCCTCCGCTGCATGCAGAATTCGCCATTGGCACGGTCGTCGTCCAGGAACCCTAATTCCGTCGCGGAAACAGCCCAAAATCGCAAGCCAAGGCCGGGAAGCGAGGCAGAGCTCACCCCTTATTCAGCCCGAACGAGCAATCTCAGACGAATCCGTCCCGGAGAGGGGAAGAAATCTCAACGCTGCAGCGAGACGGCGAGAGTACGTAACCCTAGCGAGAGGGGACAGGTAGGGTTAGATTAGATAAAACCTTTGGTGGGACTAGACTTCCTAATCTTAGATCCCTTCCTGTTCCAGCGTGGGGGAGTCTTGTTGGGCCGGTTTTTAGGCCCAGTTAGCAACAATTTGTCTTTTTAGCTCAATTTTCGAGTTAGAATATATTTCCAGCAGCCCACTACGTGCAACCATATATATGTTAAGTGTTTCGTCACTTTTAATGGATGTTGCGTACGTCTTTAAAATTTGTAACAAATTTGCACGCATTTTGTTGAGAAATCACAAGTGAGATGTTGCAATATTTTCTGAATGATTTTGTAAAGAATACGTATATGTGTTTAGAATTTATTTGGAATGATATGTTTTTATGCGTTCATTCACATATTGTAAACATGTGATTTTATTGTTGCTATCGTTTTGCTTTTTTGTTGAAACGACGGATAATTTTTGTTGCAACTGGAACGATGACAAATTATTTTGTTGTTTATCAACTTTTTAATTGATACAAATAACTTTTTTTGTTGCAATAGGTTGTGATTTTTGTTGAATTGCTTGAATTTTTTTGTTGCAACGAAATAAACACATTGTTTAACTATTCTTTTGTATCATTACTTATATTTTCGATTTTGTTTCGGAACAATTTGTTGCAATACCTTTTTTTTTTGTACACATGGTCGATAAGTTTTGTTGCGATACCAATGAATTTGTTGCAATGGCAGTTTTGTTGTAATTATCGAGATAGCCGGGGGCAACGCGATATACCCCTTCGCTTAAGTGGGGCTGTTGTGGACAGCGGGTTCTATATCCAGAAAAGTGAGGGGCTCAAATGCAAAAACACGTTTTGCGGATTTTTGACCGTTAGATGCAGATCCGATGGCTCGCGAGGGGACCTAAGATTAGCAAATGTTAGGGCGACCTACGCCTAGCACTGCCCTTCGTAATAATTACTGACTTCAACCTTTTACTCAGGATATTTTTCGAAGAATATTGGTCTTATGCATCGAAGCAAATGTTACTGTGTGTTTTTGGTGTTCTTGTCAACCACTAATCAACTCAATTTTGTGTAGGTCAAATGTGTGTGATGCCATTAGGTTTGTGTTGGTTAATAACTCACTCGCTTGCTTAGGTATGTTCCGTTTTTGAAAAGAAGATTTGGTGTGCCAGCTATAATTGATGAATTTATTTAGCCCATGCTCAGTATCTTTATGATGCTTAAATAATCACTGGTTTCTGAAACTTGTTTTGTGTTTGAAAAGGTTGCTATAGCATGCTGGTGATAAGCTAGAATTATTTCTCCAAGGTTATTGTTGTGGCAAGTTCTCTACACATCTGTCTATGTTTTATCTCTTATTTGTATCCCAGGATAAAATCCTTTGAAAACACTAAGCTCCCTAGAAATGAGAAGTTGTTTCTGCTTCCCATTGTTAGCGCTAGGTATGAGGTATCCAACATCAGTGAAACCCACAGGTAAAGCTGCTAGGTGGTGGATGAGATCGAAGTTAGCCATCTGATCGGCACGGAGAGCAAAAATTGCATTCCCTTCTCAGGTGACGCCTCTCGCCCTTTGTTCGCCGCACCTCATGGCTAGTGGCGCATACCATTTTTTCAACCTTCCTGGTTGGTCGAGGCCGGAGGTGTCCGGACAAGCTTCTGATCGGTAGCATGGATTCGAGTACTCCAGATTACTTTTTCTACCCTTCATTTACCGTCCTATGGTTTCAAGGCTACTCTCCATTTTGGTTCCTAAAGGTCTTCTCTTCTGCCTTGTAAGAAGATGAAGTTGACTTTGGTTCATGTGTGGGATAATTATCCACCGTCACAAAAGAACCAACTGATCACCAAGTGCATGTTAGTTCGAAACTGGTTTGTTCTATTCTCATGGCACCAGCCGTTCTACTTGAGCAAACTAATTGCACTGAGTTTGACTCAGAATTAGAGCTAATGGGTACAACCAGAGGCGGTTCAACCAAAATAATGATAAAGTAATGAGGTACAGATTTTTTTAAATATATTCTTTTAAAAAAAATAATGAGGTACAGATTCACAGAGGTAGAACTGATGAAAAGTTAGTTAAGAAAGTATATTATCTAACTTGCAGTTCCCTTTTATTAGTACATATTCCCTCCGTTTCATAATTTAAGCCTTTTTAGGATGCTAAATTATAGCTTGCTAAAAAGTTACATTGTGAAACAGAGGAAGTATTTTAATATTCTCATCGGTAAGTGTTGATCTTATAAGTTGTACACAGGACATAGATTTGGCTGATGAAGAACGCATCTTGGCTAAGCTAAGCGACCATGTTGGTCAAGTGTGTCATCCAAACGGTGGATGGTGGTCAGAGATACGGATAATGTTATGTTGCAAACCAACAAGAGCAACCGGTCAAATCATGGACCTAGCGATGGCAGTCTACAGGCAACGGGCAAAAGGAGGCTCGATGGTTTTCTACGCCTTCCAGCCTGCGTGGTCGATGGTGGTGTCACCACGCCTGATGTAAGGGAGCCACCCGAACACCAGGGCACACAGAAGGTGCATCTCTGCTCGTTTTCGTTTCTGCCATACAAGTGTACAACACATTTCAAGCTTGCACAGTAGATGCTCCAAAAGAAAACAGTCAATAATATTATCCCAGTTGGTAGATAGATAACCACTACACAGTTCCAGTAGTCCTGAAGATCCCACATAACCACTACACTCAGCCACTCAGGCACCAAACCTTCCAAACTGTTCCATGGCAAATCTTTTACCCCAAGTCAGACCAAACTGGACTACACCTAATTCCTTTATACACGAGCAGAATTCATTGTGCAAATAATTAAGAGCAGCTTCCATACATCTTCACCCATACAAAAAGAATCCTAAAGAGGGTCTGCTCTCACATCACGCACGGGCATCTGACCAGTCCACACCGTCGTCGTAGGGCGACACGTACCCAGGTAACCACATAATCCTGAATACTTCCTGGATCCCACCTTGTTTCAGAATATTGACAAGCGAAACCAGACCAGCCCTTCCGTCCTTCTTTACCCCAGCGACGTCGAAGAGGAAAGCGCAAATGTAAAGGAGGAACACCGGCATCCTATGTCAAAATAAATAAACAAGAAAAACAATTAATAACTGTCAGTTATCTTGTTTTAGGCCATTCATGCTGGGCTGACTGCCCACATACATCATGTGTTGCTTAATGCGCGTACCGCATATGCAATTTGAATAGCTCGGTCACCTACTATTAGTGTAAGACAGCCACTAACACTTCTCTTACGGCACCTTAAACAGAACAAAGTGAAATACATACAATAAAATCTAATAAAGGCGAAAGTTTGTATCTCCATCTTTCTTTACCATTACTCATTTCGTGCGTAGGACTTGCTGTTCTATCTCAGATAAGAACATCACGAGGGCGTATAATTTTCTAGGAATGCTTTCTAGAGCTATAATGTTTCCCTAAAGATCACATTCTCAGCACAAGGTTCTTATGGATACAAAAATCATTAGCTACCGCTGTATGGATGACACATAAGGTAGATAAACCATAACTCCTGAAAAATAACTCCTATGAGGTTGTAGTTGTAGTGTTGGTATATCAGCTTGGCAAGCCATCTTAATTCTGCTACCTTCATTCCAAAATATAAGACGTTTTGGTAGGCCATTTTAGCCTACCAAAACATTTTATCTTTTGGAGGAGAGATAGTACTCCCTAAAAACAGAATTAAGTGATGTAAAAATTCGAGGATATGTTGTCATTCCAGAGTTTGTAATTCATTTTTTTAAAAGGATATTTCTTATTTAAAAAATGCAAGCGACAATCTAGATGAAACTGCCACACCTGACTACTAAATGATTTAATAGTTAGACAACACATACTGACCTAACAAGATCCAACAACACATAGTTTTTCTTGATATCCTTCAAAACCATGACGAGAATGGTACCTACAATGAGAAGGTGATCCAATGAATGTCCAACAAATATGGCGAAGTGGAAAAAACAGGAATTAGATTGAACCATTGAAAAAATAAAGTTAAGCCGATGTTATCATCTAGGCTCATAACTATTCAAAAGGAACATCTTACGCCCATGCTTCACAAGCAGAAATATCTAGTAGTCAGAGTTTCAAGATAACTATTCTATGGTACTTTTTTTCGTTGTTCTACTAATGAGATTTGTAAACTTGGCCAACCAGTACCAGCTCTTGGTGGCATTTTTTAAGAAGGTGAATACCCACCTGAGCCTCAAATGCGGCTGGGCAGGCCTCCGAGCACCACAGACTGCCCCAGCTAGCCACCCGAGCACACTTACCATGAGAACTAATTCAGCCTTTATTGCTGTTTTAGTTTCTAAATAAAATGCCAAAGCACTATGGATAATCTGACTCAGTTCATGACGTAAAACTCAAGAGGAAATCGACCAAGTTCACACCAATTCACCAAGTCCCCAACCATATGATGATTATAAACATGAAACGCTACAACTAAACAAACTGGTGCAGATGCTGTTCTTCTAAGAACTACTACAACACAGGATAAACACAATCGCAAGAATTGCACGTAACAGTGAGCAACAACCAACGATCAGTACCATTTTTACCACTAAAGCATGAGTAAATCAACATGGTTCATTACTAATTTCACCACAAAAGCAGTTCGTCAAGTAAAAAATAACAAGGTTCATCACCAATTTCAACCACCAAATCAATTCATCAAGACGAAATCAACAGGTTCACGGCCAATTTCACGACCACTAAGCATTAGGAGACCAACAGACTTCATTACCAATTTCACCATCAAAGCAGTTCATCAAGACAAAATCAACAGGTTTCACTACCAACTTCACCACCAAAGCAGTTCCTCAAGGCGAAATCAACAGGGTTCATGACCAACTTCACCACCACCGGATCAGAAACTACAAAATGGACGACCAGAGAAGCAAAACAGGGCAACGAAGACACCGGACATCACCACATCAACAAGGTGTCTCTCTCAACTCCACAGATAACAACGCGATAACCAGGAGTAACCCTTGAGGACATTTTTCTTTTAAAGAGGAAAAGGGGAGCACCGACCATGCGAAGGCTGATCCTAGCTGGCCAGCCAACTAACTGAGCACGACAAATGAGAATCAAGTTGAGCTTTAGTTGATACTTACCGAATTTCAGACGGGTAAACAAGTCGTTGCATTTTCCCTGACGGTGCAGCTCAGAGGACACAACGCTGAGTTTATAGAAAGCGTAAGCAAGCGCAGTATCAAGAAACACCGAAGGAGCAGCCTTCCAGAGCTGGTAGCACCCGACCGAGCCAAGAAGTGCCCCTACAGAAGTAGCAATTAACAACAAGCAGTAACAATATCAGAAAAGCATGTTGATCAGTGGATCCAAATGGTCCATTTTGGAGCTTTTTTTCAGATACATAACGATTTGATGTCAGGTATTACCAGATAGCATGCCGATTTCGTAATCCTCGAGATCATAGACAGATCGAAGCGATACCATGTGTGATAGGTTGCCCACCAGTGGACTGAACATTTCTTGAACCATGCCCTTCAGCGCCTCCCACCCCTCGTTTCTCCCAATGTTTCGAGCTAAATGCTGATCGCCCCCCAGCGGAGAGGAATCAGTCGAGCAGCGCTACAAGGAATCGGCTATAGTCATGGGTTTGGATTTAGATCCAAAGAGAAGAAGCTTACGAAGGAGCTTACCGTTGCCCAACGAGCATTGGAGGAAGGCGAGGATGCGACCCTCGGGAGGAGACCGAGGCCTCGAGCCTTCGTGGTGCTGGCCTTCGGTCGCGCAGCGCCGGCGCCGCAGCATCTGCTTCTCGGCGGCGTCAAGTAGGCGCCGCCGCCGCCAGCCGCGCACCGGAGAGCCATGACGATGACGGCGTCTGTGGGCACTCCTCTCTTTTTTAGGGTTGTCTGTGGGCAATTCCTATGTGGACGCAACGCCAACGCGTACCCCTCCTCCCCTCCCAGCGTTATTTCTGTAAATGGGCCGGCCCACAGCTGCTCTCTTCGTCGGTCCGTTTTTTCGTGGTTTTGGGACTCTTCTGGACACTTCCAGACAGCTTTTTGGTTTACCTATTTTTTCGGTTTTTTCTGTTCGTTTTCTCATTTCTATTTTGTAATGTTTTAAATTTATGGGAATTTCAAGATTTTTTAAAAAAATGCTTGAATTATTTAAAATATATGAACATTTTTCTAACCGATGAAAATCTAAAATTCAGTGAACATCTTTTAAATTCATGAATATTTTTATGTTTACATACATTATTTGAAATTACAGTATTCCAGTTCTTGAATACTGTACGAAATCATGATATTTTTTTAAAATTCTTGCACTTTTGAAATTCAATAACATTTTGTAAAATTCGTGGATATTTATAAAATTTATGAACATTTTTTAATCAACGAACATCTTTAATTCGTGAATATTTTTTAAAAATTTACCACTTTAGAAATTAGTGACCCATTTCTTAACATCACCAAAATTTCAAAATCAACGGAAAAAGCGAGATAGAAAAAAAAACGCACCATTTTTCATGAGCAACAAAAAAAAAGAACGGACTCCGCGCTCCAAACGTAAGGGCATCTCCAGCCGTCCCCCCAGAGCTCCCCCAAGCGGCGTTTTTCGCGCCGTTTCGCACCAGTTGCCACCCCCCCGGATCCGATTTAGCGCCGCTTTCCGCCGTTTTTTGCGCCGTTTCGCGCCGCCGAACCCAGGCCAAACCCAGCGCGGTTCGGCTTGGGGGGCGAAATGCGCGCGTGGGCCACAACTGTCGGTGACGGAAGGCGATTTTCCTCCCTTTTTCGGCATTTCCCTCCACTTTCCCCCCTCATGTATGTCTCCCCCCACTCCATTCCCGCCATTTTCCCCCGTCCCCGAGATCTAGACGCCATGGCTCCCGCCCGATTTACAGGACCCCGCGCCGCCGCCACCGCCGTCTCCATCCCCGCCACCTCCGATCTCGGCAAGAAACCGCGCAGGCCGAAAGCGCCATGGTCCTGGCCGTCCCCGCAAGGAACCCAAGGTATCCCCGCCCCCATCGAGCCTCGCATCAAGTGGTTGAACAGGGAGGACGTCCTCCTCGCCGAGGCGTGGAAAACGATCAGCATGGACCCGATCGTCGGCGCCAACCAGCACGTCGACAACTACTGGAAGCGGGTGAAGACTGCCTACGACGAGCGCCGGATGATCGATCCCTACTTCTGCTGTTGCGTCACCGACCACGGCCAGAAGGCCATGGCGAACCATTGGGCGAACATCCAGGCGTCCTGCAACAAGTGGCACGGCATCCAGGAGGAGATCTCGATGAGGCCGCAGAGCGGCGCCAACCGCGAGATGGAGATCGTCCGGATGCTCGAGGCATACAAGAACGACGAGGGCTCCGACTTCAAGTTCCTCCACGTCTTCGTCGTCGTCGAGAAGTGCGAGAAGTGGGCGGAGGTGCGGCGGTCGATCAGCAAGGGCAAGGAGTACGTTCCCGACGCGGTGGCTGCGTGTGTGTCCGAAGGGCGTCCGCCGATGGGCCACAAGAAAGCCAAGTTGGCAAGGGACGGCGCGCCGGCAGCGGCAAAGCTCCAGGCGTCCATCGAGACCTGCATCGCCGACGCCCAGGCTCAGGCCGGCAAGAGGGAGGAGGTCGCCAAACAGCGATGGGCGCGACGCTCATGGCCAACTCGCAGGTCAAGATCGACCTCCTCAGGACTGGCACCGCGGCGAAGAAGAGGAACAACGACCTCGCCTTCCTCACGGGGGGTGACCCGGCCGCGATGACCCCCGAGGTGAGAGCTTGGTTCTTGGCGCAGTGCACCCTCATCCTGAGCGATATCAGCACGCCCCCGGCCCCGACTACGTCGTCTGGTGGCACCAGCTACACCACCGCGCCGACGAGCACGCACGTCTACCTGGAGGATGTCGCGATCGTCGTCGACAAGGATGCCGAGCCCGTCGTCGACCTGGAGGATGACGCGCCCGTCGTCGACAAGGATGCCGCGCCCGCCGTCGACCTGGAGGATCCATCGCCCGTCATCGACCTGGAGGATGCTGCGCCGAGCTCGCTGCCTGCTCCGACGCCGGCCGACGCGTCTGCCTGATCGCCTACGTTTGCCCACGCCGCGCGCGCCCGTCTGTGATTCGATCTAGACTCTATTTGATCGCCCACCTGTGGCGTTTTTTGTAATATGATTGCCCAAAACCATGGCTGTCGTGATCGCCGAACTAGGGCTCTATTTTTTGGGGCGGGAAGAGGAAGTTTCAAATGATATAGCCGTTCTCTTTTCTGGGCCGCCGAACGGCTGGTGAAATCGCCCCCCCCCCCCCAGGTTTTGGTGCGGGGCGGTGCTTTCGCTAAAAAGCGCCGATCTGAAACCTGGGGGGCCGAACGGCTGGAGATGCCCTAAGTGGCGTTCATTACGGACGCAACCAGCGTGTGTGTCTCTACGCTCGCTGCTTGTAGGTGATCAACACACTCCATCGGGCTCATGCGATTACTAAACTACATCAAACAATATGGGTTGAAAACCACATCCGGTGTGACGAAGGCATGGATCCTGGACCCCGCGGGTAAGGACACCCCATCTCAGGCCCAAGGTTAAGGCCCAAGAAGAGGAGCCCTTGGAGTATTCTAGAAGGCCCACGTGAAGCCCACCCGCACTAACTTGCGGGTTAAGTTTGGAAACTTGTAACCGACCTAGGGTTAGAGTTCGAGTCCTCTCCGGGTAAGGTTTGAGACCTGGCACCTATATAAGGCCAGGAGAGCCACCGGTAGAGGACCAAGCAACACAGCAACACCAAAACCTTGAGTTTGAGATCATACTCTCGACTCGAGCCATCACCATTGTAACCGATCTTTTCGACTAATACAGATCGACAGAGGCAGGAGTAAGGGTTTTACCTCTACGAGGGCCCCGAACCTAGGTAAATCTCGCCCCCTGTCTAGCCGACGATTCCACCAGCGCTCATGAGTTCTCCTAGTCGAAACCCGATAGGGTCACCTAAGGGATTTGTAGAGTCAAAGATTCGACACGGTGCTAAGGAATGACACCGATGAACCTGAAGCTAAACGATGGCATAAGGACCTGAAACCACATCCGGTGCTGCAGGAGACCACCGTTCTGCTGGAAGAACCTCTGCTTTGCTCTGAGCACATTCTCCTATTCTAAACACTCAGATGTGCCCAGAAGCACACTAGGATCACCAGAAGTTCTGGTCCAGAACACCAGCCTATGCTTACGCCTGGTCACCTGCACACAGGCCAGGCCACCAACGAACCGGTACGGTCCTACCGTTTCCTCTTTGAAAACAGAAGGAACCACGGTGTCCCGGCGGTACTCCGCCACCTTCTTCTTGAACTCTGTCACCATAGTCCCCACCAATGACCACAGCTAGGCATTCGTGCACGTACGTCGCCGAGAACGTACCCACCACCTTATTCCCTCTCCCCTGCACGCAGGACAAACAAACAGATCGGCCACATCGATGAATACGAACAGAACAACAAAAAGGAAGCAGCGAGAGGCGCGGGTTTCCCGGGTGGCTTACGTCTTGCAGGATGTGCACCGACGGGGGTGTTCACAAGAGGCATGGCGGTGAGCGACGCTTCCCACATCGTCATGATGGCCTCTATGACCTTGGCGTGGTTGGCCACCACCAGAACGGCCGGCCTCGCTCGCCGCGAGACCCCGATGGTACGCGAGAGGACACCGCTGAGCTGGCGCCATGCCCGCGCAGTAAACTGACCACATCCATCCGGAAAAGCATCATGTACACCTGCTCTGGCTCCACCAGCTCCATTGCCAACATTTTCTCCGTGGATCTCGCGGCCTTGCCTGAACGCCCCGATACAGTCTAGCACGCTTCAATTGCAGTTGATTAATCACAACAACGTCAATTGTGGGTAAGTTTCATCTCCATTTGAATTTTGTGAGAAATCAAAGTGCTACAGAAGGTATCAGGCACGGACATGCCACTGTCGAAGTCCACGACCGGCGGTGTGGCCTGGACATCCTCTACGACGCCGGCGGCATCGTCATCCTGACCGGCCTCCTGATGTGGGTGAGGATGTCGAGCATGCTTACCATGTCGATGCAGTGCTTGCGGGCGGCGCTGGTGGCGGGGTAGGACTCGACAATCATGGAGTTGTCGGCGCCGATCCAGTGGCAGCGGCCACGATGACGGCCTGAGACGCGTCCCGCGTTGGCCGTGTGTGATAGCGTCGAAGTGTATGGGATCTCCACCGGCCGGCGCTTGGCGCGCGCCAGCTTTACCGCCTGCGCTCCCTGAGCATGCCGCACGGGCCCGCGCACGCTTTCTTGTTGCCCTCGTGGTTGCCGGCCCCCTTGTGGTGCCAGTGGTCGTGCAGCGCTTCTTGGTGCGGCTGCTTGTCGTCGAGCGCTCTCAGCCGCGCCATTTGCCAATCTAAAAGTAAAGTTTTTCGTTGTGCACTGCACCAGGGGTATCAGTGTTCAGTAGTGGAGCTAGGGAAGGATTTGGGATTTAACCATAGAGGGGGCAAAGAATACAATGGAGAAGGGGAATACAGAGTTCGACAACAACAGAAAGAGACGAGGAAGGGAGAAGCGAGTTGGGGCAGCAATAGGAAACCCACTGAGAGCCTTCCCGACTCGGAGAGGCCCTCTATGGGGCGAAAACCTACGGTCACCTAAAAGTTCATACAACGAGTCTACACCAACAACCACAGGATACCACCAGGAAACCACAGTTCCAAAACACGCAGCCAGCGCCACACCCAAACGAGCAAACACCAGCAAATAGAACCAGGACAGCAAACACTTGAACGTCGGAGCCCCGCCACACCTCAAGCACCAGAGATCATCAGCATCGACTTGACCCCCACGCGAACTCCGGTCCTGGCCTGGGAATAGAGCTCAGCCGTCGCCTGCATCATCTTCGTTGCCTGAGACTTTAGAATCTCCTTGTCTTCATCATCCTTCTATAGACCTGCCCAGTAGATCAACAACGAGATTGCTACATAAACAGACTCAAAAGGAGAACACATCTTATGGTTATCAAACGTTACTCTATTCCGAGTTTTCCAAATGCCCCAGCAAACCGCAGATAGACCAACCATATAGAACTTCTCCCCTCCAGGAAGGTGAGTATAAAACCGGGCAAACGCCTACCACAGCGAAGTGGCACACGTACTAGCGCCAAAGGTACGCCCCACAATCCCCCAGGTGCACCGAGCAACATGGCAGGAGAAGAACAAATGTTCAGCTGAGTTAGCTTGACGACAAAAGGAGCAGACAGGATTCCCAGGCCAGTTTCTCTTCTTCATGTTATCACGCGTAACCAAAGCATTCCTAAACAGTTGCCATAAAAAAACCTTGATTTTTAATGGGAGTTTTCCCCCCCATATTTCTTTGTTATTAGAACCAGCAAGCCCGGATTCAAGGTGCTTATACATGGATTTGGTAGAGAAGATACCATTAGCATTCAGTCCCCAGGAGACAACATCATCAGACTCAAAGAAATTGAGTCCTCTCACAGCATCAACAATGGAGTTCCAGTGATATACAAGCTCTCCCCGGAGAGTTCTCCTAAAAGGTAGATCAAAGTTACAGGTGATTGCCTCCTGCACAGTGCACTCCTGGCACTGGCGAATGTCAAAAAGGTCAGGATACTGCACACTGAAAGGAGGCTTGTTATTTATACAATCAAGCCATAGCCGTGTGAGATTACCACACCCTAGGGAAATTTTCCTCCCGTCAAGATAGGAGTTCTTGACCTTTTCTTGACAATCCTTTGCCAAATGCCATCATATTTTTCAAGCTTCCACCACCACTTGGTAAGAAGACTAACATTTTGTCTATGGAGATTTTTTATGCCCAAGCCCCCTTTAGATTTGGATCTGCAAATCCTAGACCACTTCACCATACAATAACCTTTTTTCTTCTTTTTACCGTGCCAGAAAATATGTCTACGATGTTTGTCGATTCTCTAAATGAAGGTTTTGTTAAGGAGGAACATAGACATACCATAGGAGGGAAGATTTGACAAACTAGAGTCCACCAAAATGAGTCTGCCCCTGAGGATGCAGCATCACAGACCCATGCATCCAGCTTCTTAATGAAATTAGAGTTAATATATTCCAGGTCAGCACACCTGAGAGTATTGAAACTGACAGGAACTCCTAAATACATCATGGGCAGGGAACCAACTTTGCAACCAAACATATTAGAATAAAATTGTGCCACATCATTATCACCCCCAACCAGGAAGATTTCACTTTTTTGGTAATTAATCTTCAAACCAGACATCAACTCGAACATGTGAAGTAACAACTTAAGGTTGATTGCCTTATCCTCATCATGAGAAAGACATAAAATCGTATCGTCCGCATACTGTAAAATGGCCAGACCCCCTTCAATAAGATCAGGTATCAGCCCATCCACCAACCCATTAGCTTGAGCTGTGTTCACCATTTTGGTGACGCACTCGACATCACAATTAAACAAAAAAAGGTGAGAAGGGGTCCCCCTGCCTAACACCCTTGGCACTCTGGAAATAAGGCCCCACACAATTGTTTATCTTCACTGAGACAGTAGCATTAAGTAAAATTTGCTTCACCATGTTACACCACCTGTCAGAAAAACCTTTGGCTCTAAGGCACTCAATCAGGAAGTCCCAATTGACTTTATCGTAAGCCTTCTCGAAATCTAGTTTAAGGAAGATACCAACTCTCTTTTTGATATGAGTATAATGCATGATTTCATGAAGGGAAAGGATCCCATCCATGATATTTCTTTTCTTAATAAAAGCATTTTGATGGACACTGGTCAACTTATTCATAAAAGGCTCAATCCTGATGGTGAGAACTTTAGTTAGGAGTTTGTAGATACATCTCAGGAAACAAATGGGTCTATACTGAGTAATCCTATCAGCTCCTGAAGTTTTAGGGAGAAGGGTAATAACCACATAATTCAGTCTATGGACATCCAAGGTCCCCTCATGGAAAGATGTGAAAAGTCTCATAATATCCCATTTCACAATCTCCCAGCAATGCTGATAAAATTCAGCAGGAATACAATCAGGTCCAGGAGCTCTATTACCTTCCATAGAAAAATGGTCGTTTTAACCTCATCCATCGAAAAGGCTTTATGCAACAAAACATTATCATAATCACTCAACCTCTCCTCACTACTCCACATATTATGGTTGAAAGGAATCAGGTTACCAGGGGCAGGGCCAAAGAGTTCTTTGTAATATTCAGTAGCATGCTTCAAGAGATTATCAGTCCCCTCGATATTAATATCGCCTTCTTTGAGACTTAGCATGGTGTTTTTACGTTTACGACCATTAGCAACTCGATGAAAATAACTAGTATTGCGATCACCCTCAAGGAGCCATCTAGCATGGGACTTTTGAAACCATTGCAATTCCTGCTCTTCATAAATTTTCTTTAAGGCCACTGAAATCTCCACTTTTCTACTGAAAGAATCAGGGGTCAGTTCTTCAGATTCTTCCAAACATTCCAAAACAGCAAGCTCCTCCTTGAGCTCACACTTCAACTTCTTGGTGTGTCCAAATAAGCTGGAGCCCCACCCTTTAAAGTACTTCTTAATTCTTTTCAACTTAATATTAAAGATGTCAATAGGATCAACACTGCTGACTCTCTTACCCCAAATCTGCTCCACCAAATGTGAAAACTCCTCATTTTTTAGCCAGGAAAGGTCAAATTTGAACTCTCTAGGTCTGTTTGAATTAGAAGCCCCTTCACCAGAATCCAACAAAAGAGCATTATGATCTGAGAGGTCCTTAACCAACTTTTTAATGGAAACCAGAGGAAACATCATCTCCCAATCAGGGGACATAAGAATACGATCAAGTTTCTCCATAGTAGGCTGAGCGTGCTGATTAGACCACGTGTAGAGCCCTCCCATGCATATAGATTTCATGCAGACTACGTGAGTGAATGATGGTGTTGAACAAATCAGTCGAATGAGAACGATGGAAAGTGGTATTTCCTCCCCCCTCCCATGCCTCAGGATATTAAAGTCCCCCTCAACAATATAAGGCATCATGATATTGTTGCAAAAGGAGGCCAACTCAGTAAGGAATTCACATTTAAATTCTTCATGTGCGGGCCCATAAACCACCACTGCCGAATCTCTGACTCTACAAATCCCTTAGGTGACCCTAGCGGGTTTCGACTAGGAGAAGTCATGAGCGTTGGTGGAATCGTCGTCTAGACAGGGGCGAGATTTACCCAGGTTCGGGGCCCTCGTAGAGGTAAAACCCTTACTCGTGCCTCTTGTCGATCTGTATTGACGGAAAGATCGGTTACAATGGTGATGTTTGAATCGAGAGTAAGATCTCGAGTTCAAGGCTTTGATGGTGTTGTGTTGCTTGGTCCTCTCCCGGGGGGCTCTCCTGGCCTTATATAGGTGGTCAGGTCTTGAATCCTACCAGGAGAGGACTCGAACTCTAACTAGGTCGGTTACATATTTCCTATCTTAACCCGCAAGTTAGTGCAGGTGGGCTTCACGTGGGCCTTTTGGAGTATTCCAAGGGCTCCTCTTCTTGGGCCTCCAACCTTGGGCCTGAGAGGGGGTGTCCTTATTCGCAGGGTCCAGGATCCATATATTCGTCAGTAGCCCCCGAGCGTTTGCTCGAGTGGGATTTTTCCAGTCGAGTAGACGGTCAAGCCTTTCTTGGTCTGCCTTTCTTATGGATAACCAGCTTGGTTGTTTTTTGTTTTAAAGGGTGTGTTCCCTGTGCAACAAGTCTTCATGCTCGAGTGTCGAGCAGCATAGGTGCCTGTTTTTGCGGCTTTTATCGCAGAAGGATGCGGCACAGTAGCTTGGCTCTCCCGAGAAATCAGGGCCAATTAATTGCGACTAGGGCAAAAACATTCCTGGCCTACACAGATTCGAGACCTCCGACTCGAACCCGATAAGGTGATTGTTGCGACTGAGCCGTTGTGGACTTATCGAGTCGAACTTAACCTACAGGGGTACCCGGCGCGTCCGCTAGGATTTTTCTTCGTGTTGTTGACACGGAATCATACCGGAGGACGCAGCTTTCGAGTGCGATTCCAGGCCCTTAAGAAAGATCTTTTTGGGTCTTACCTTCATATTCGAAGAATATGGCATCCGGATGTGCCTAGTCGGCTGAACAATCCAGGTCTTTATGATGTAGAAATATCATGTGTGAATGGAGGTAGGTTCTTTCTACCCGAGTGATTGTTTAAGATTTAATCGAAAGAACTTTCGTACTGAAAAGAGTCATGCCCATATGAAAGAGTTTTCATGTTTGGATTGTTGTGCCCGTACGAAAGAGTTTTCGTGTATAGGGTAGTTATCTTGTTTTAAAGAGGTCTTGCTCCATGATTTGTTCGCAATGGAATTGCCTTTAATCGAAGGAATTTCATACAAAGCTGTTTTCGTGTTTGAATTTTCCATTCGAAGGTTCTTGAATTTGATGATGCATGCCATGACGTCATGGCGCACTTTTCTCCTTGAAAGCTCATGATCCCTCTAATGATTTTGGTGATGATGATAACACGGATATATCCTATCTAACAATGTTGTTTAGACTGTGCAGCTAATATCTCAGATGATCATTGCTATACTCTCATCAAAAGATCAAAGAGAAGGACTATATTCTGGAATTACTGCCACCGGATTTTTCAGTATGCAGGCCGGAAATTCCGGAACTTAAAGGGCGGATTATCCGGCCCCCACACCGGAAATTTCCGGCCCCCTTCCTGGTACTCTCGAAAACGACTAAGTTCTTTTCTGCCCGCGCACAGATGCCAGGGCGGAAATTTGCCCCGGAAATTTCCGGTGCAAAAATCCGGCCCTCTGGGACTTAGCAGAAATTGGATCATTACAAGTTGCCCGCGCACAGAGATGGGGGCGGAATTTCTGTCCGGAAATTTCCGGGCCCAGATTTTTCAATTATCCGCCCCCCGGATATTTCAATATTCCGGTCATCAAGTCCTTAGCGATTTTTCCACCATTGGTTGATGCCCGCGCACAGAAGGTGGGGCGGAAATTTGCCCCGGAAATTTCCGGAGCAAATATCCGGCCCCTGGTCCTTAACAATTTTTCATCAGCAAGTTGATGCCTGCGCACAGAGATGGGGGCGGAGTATTGGGGCGGAATCCCCCCCCCCCCGGATATTTCAAATATCCGCCCCCCGGAGAATTCAAATTTCCAGCCAAGACACACCGGAAATTTCCGGCCTTTACTCTGGAATATTCCGGTCCCGCAGGACTGCAACGGTCAGATTTTGGAGGAGCCTATAAATAGCTGTCTTCTTCCTCTAGATAGGTAGCTCGTCCATTCCTCTCTCTCCTCCATTGTTGTAGAGCTCAAAACGCCCCGATCTCCCTCCTCCTCCAACCAAACTCGATGCCCTTCAAGGATCTCATGGAGGAGGACTAGATCTACCTTTCCACCAAGCCAAAACGTGTGTACCCACACCACAACTCTTGGGATCTTGTAATCTCTTGGTTGCTTTGACATCCAAGGGAAACCCTAGTGCTTGTAGCTTCCACCTTGTAGCAAGAAGCTTCAATTGTTGAGAGCCTCCATCTCACTTGTGGAGTAGCCTCAACCCCTTGTAAAGGTTTGGTCAACGCCTTCAAGTCGACCTCATAGTGGAAACGAGAATCTCCCTCACCGGAGAAGCTCAAGGAGAACAAGGTGTGCACATCCGTGCTATTGAGGAGCGCCTAGGTGGCTCCCCACCTCTCCAACGTAGACGTACTTCTTTCAAGAAGGAACTACGGGAAACATATCCTTGTCTCCGTGTTTTTCACTTGTTGTTTTCTTGTACCGTTCCTTTATTTCCGCTGCTACTTGCTTCGTACCACCTAGGGTGTTCACTTAGTTGCACATTTAGGTAATCAAGCATTTACTTTCTTAAAGCCCCCATTAAAAGTGAAAAAGAAGTAAAATTTGTAGGTCACCTATTCACCCCCCCTCTAGTTGACCATATTGCACTTTCAATTGGTATCAGAGCCTCGGCTCTTTTATCGGGCTTAACCGCCTAAGAGTAATCATGGTCAACGGAGATGATCCCGAATCTTCTAAGGAGGAGCTCTCCAAAATGGCCGAAACTATAGCCAACCTAGAGACAACGGTTTGTACCACTCAAACCCAATTGTCCAAGGTTAGCTCTAGTGTGGGCTCGGAGGTTTCCTCCATCAAGAAGATGTTGGAGAACATGATGGGTAGAACCAAGGGTCCGTCTCACTCTCCCCATGTCACCGATGAGGATAGTTCGGATGAGGAAACAAATCCGGATATTTCCGAAATCGAAGAAAACATTGCCAAAGCTAAGGCTAAAGCCGGACAAAAGGCTAAAGCCAAAGCTAAGGAGAGTGACGGTGGCTCCAAGTCTCAAACGGCTAATGGTTCGGGGTCCAATTCAAAAGTTCCACCACCACAAAACTATGATTCTATCCACCCAATCGTTTCCATGCCACACATCCTTAATGTTGGAGTTCCACCCATCCTTAACACTAACGAATTTTCCTCTTGGAAGTTTGAAATGGAATCTCACATTTCAGGATCGTGTACGGCATTGTGGAGAAGCGTGATCCATGGATTTCATCCTCATGACCCAAGCAACTTGACTCCAAGGGAGGATGTTGAATCTCAACTCAACAAAACTGCTCTTGTTATTATCCAGAAGGCTCTCCCAAGGGAGCATCTCACTCACATCCGCGGTTGCAAGACCGCCAAGGAAGCTTGGGATAAACTTGATACCTTGTTTCAAGGAAATGGTAGTATTCAGTCTTCCAAGTATGATGTGGCCATTGACAACTCCGAGAACTTTGTTATGCAAGAGGATGAGACTCCTGAAGAGCTCTATAGGCGAGTTGTCACTCTCGCCAATCAACTGAGAGACTTTGGCAAGGAAGAGATCACCGATGAGTGGATAAAGAGGAAATTTGTCAAGGCTATCACACCCTTCGAGAAGAATCTCGCCACTAGTATCCGGACAAGAGCGGACTACAATACTCTCAACTCCATTGGTGTTCTTAGTGAGTTTATCGCAATTTCTCTCTCACACAAGAGTGCGGATGATGCTCTAGCTCTCTCTAGAGGGATAGGAAAGTCTCCCAACCTTGCATTGAAGTCAAAGGCAATGGCTCGGGTTGATGAAAGTGAAGAAGATGATGATGATGAGGAAGACTATGAAGATACTTACACGGGAGCTCACAAGTGCATTGCCCTTGCTATGCATGGATATTGGAAGAGATGGGAAGCTCACAAGGCCGGATCTCCAAGGCCTCCACGAAACAAGAACTACAAGAAGAAGGGGGAGCGACCAAGGACATGCTACAATTGTGGTAGCGCTAACCACTTCGTGAAGGAGTGCCCCTTTGAGCCAAGTGAAGAAAACGAAGGCAAGCTCGTTCGCAAGAACAAGACCAAGCCTCCTCAAAACAAGAACTTTGCAAGGAAGGTGCCAAGGGCTCTCTACGTTCAAGAAGGGGCGGTACTTGAGACTTAAAACTCCGGAGATGAAGGAGAAGATGAGGTAGTTGGAGTTGCTCACATCGCCAAGGCCACCGCATCATCACCTTCGATCTCTCTATTTGAATCCCCCAATGAGAATGTGGCTGCCCGACCTACATGTCTTATGGCAAAAGCCACTTCGGTATGCTCTCCCAACTCCAAGACCATTGTCACTAACCCTCCTTTGTTATTAGATTGTGTTGAAAATGCTTGTGAGGAGGATAGTGAGTCTAATGAGTTAAGCATATGGCTATCTAGCCTTAAGGGTGAGACTAAGGAAAAGGTGAACTCCCTTTTGAGGCAACTTGATGAGGCTAACTCTCTTGTTGATGAAAAGGAGGAGATTATCATGACCTTAGAAAGCCATGGAGGTCACACTTGCAATGAGCAAGAGCTTGAAAAAGCTCTTGATAGTGAGCGTTCCATTCGTGCCTCACTTGAGGAGAAATTGTCTTGTCTTGAAGAAAACTTTGCCATAAGTGTAAGCTTAGGAAGGAAAATGCTCAATCTCTTTCCTTAATTAAAACTCTTGAACATGAAGAATTGAAGCTAGGAATTGCTCACGAGGAACTTGGTACTCGTTATGAAAAACTTGAAAAGGAGTTCATGTCTCTTAAGGAAATTCATGACAAGTTAACCAAATCTCGTGACAATCTTCTAGCTCAACAATCAAACAAGCAAGTTGTATCCACTTCACTTTCTAGCTTGAATGTCTTGCCTAGCAATGCTTGTAGTACAACTAATCTTGTAGGAAATGAGAAGAGTTCCCATGAGATTGCTTCTCAACGTTCCAACAATGGAAAGGAGGGACTTGGCTATATAGCCAAGTCAAAGAAGAAGTACAAGAAGAAGAACAAGAAGAGAGTCACCTCCCCCTCACAAGAAGTAAGATTTGTGAAAGAGGGAGATGTGACCAAAGGGAAGGAGACCAACACCATTGTGGGTGGTGAGACCTCTAGGGGGAGCACCACTCACAATAACTTTGCCGGGAAATATAATCCATCTTATGTTCTTATGAAGTCTAGAGATGGTCATGTATATGCTAAATATGTTGGTACTTCTTATGGTGACGATTATCATTGGAGTATTTGGGTTCCTAAGACCCTTGTCGCTAACATGAGAGGACCCATTCAAAGATGGGTCCCTAAATCAAGAAACTAATCTATTGTAGGGAAGTGCTTCCAGTTCGAGCAAATGGACGGTGGATAGTGGTGCATCCCAACATATGACCGGAAGAAATGACGCAATGAGTGATATTCACCCTCCATTACCTCATCTCAATTGCGTTACTATTGGTGACAACTCCGAACTAAAGGTATTGGGACGAGGCAAGGTAGCAATCTCAAATGACTTGTCAATTGAGAATGTTCTTCTTGTTGAGTCCCTTGGCTACAATCTCATCTCGGTTCTTCAACTTGCTAAAAGTGGTTTTACCTCTTTCTTTAATAAGGAGAATGTGATTGTCACTTGGGAAACGACTCTTAAAGTAGCCTTTGTTGGGCATGTCGAGAACGGCATGTATGTAGTGGACTTCTCCAAAGGAGACACGTGTGCCGCGACATGCCTAATGGCTAAAGTTGATGTGGGTTGGCTATGGCATCGCCGGTTAGCCCACACCAATATGAGGACGTTGCATGACCTTCAAAGTGGCAATCACGTTCTTGGACTAACAAATGCTAAGTTTGCCAAAGATCGTGTGTGTAGCTCTTGCGTTCTAGGAAAGCAACATGGAGAAGCACATCCCATCAAGACGAACATCACTACATCAAGAATCCTTGAGCTCATTCACTTGGACCTCTTTGGTCCTCTATCATATGATAGTCTTGGAGGCAAGAAGTATTGCTTGGTGATTGTGGATGATTACTCACGATATTGTTGGGTGTACTTCTTCAAGAGAAAGAGTGAGACTCAAAAGCGGGTCATCGAGTTCATCACTTTGGTGGAAAGACAACATAATACAAGCATCATGGCTATCCGAAGTTGTCGCACCCGGACTTCTAAAGAATACTCGCCGTTCCGTTGAACAGTAGTAGATTGGATTACGGGGCGTACCGGCACCCGCGTCCTCTTACGAGTAGGCCAACACACGTATGTGTGACAACCAACCCCTATCTGTTCAGCGTCGACGTAAACTATCCCATAGAAATCAGGATACTTCCATTGACGTACTTCAAAACATACACACATGGTACGTCAACGGCATTGGAACAAGTGATATCACAACAGATCTCTACGACACAAAAGATTGAAATAAGTTGCAAATAGCTCTCATTAGAGCAGAGATAGCAAATACAATCATTCAGAGGACACATGTCCCAACATATCATCGTTACATCACAGCGGAAGCATTCCACATGTCTGAGTACAGACAAGATCCAAATAGGCCTAAGAGGCCGGAAACGAAAAGACGGAGCCCATCCACGAAGTCTCGGATCCTGCCCGGGTCCGCTATCTACTCGTCAGCAGTCTCGTCATACTCCACGTAGTAGCCACCATGTAGATCCTCGGAAACGTCGTCTGCGGAAACCACAGCCCCAAAGGGGTCAGTACATAAACGTACTGGCAAGCAAGACTCACAATTCACCAAAGTGTAACCCGTCAACACCACGCACAGATGCTTTGGGTTCAACGGAAGCAAGGGGATATAAAAGAGGCTGCAACTGGCTGCTCTAACCAACTACAGAACACACTACAACTTCCGGCTATCAGAAAGGAGATAAGATCGTGTATCGTAACCAACTGAAAGATAACTTCAAGCAAACCCATCCTGGATCTCGCCCCTTATCCAAAGAAGCAATCCGAGGATAACTCACACAGTTGAGTTAATGATGGTTCATATTATTGTGTCAATAAGCCTATTACTAGTCAAGTTGTTAATCATTGGGTGTAAGGTTGTTAATCATTAGGTTTAAGTTGTCCTGAGTACTTGTTAGCCAGTACTTTCACCAAGTAATCCATAACCGCGGAAAACACGGCTTCTCGAGAAGATTATCCCTGCAGGGTTGCACCAATTTGGCCGTACACGCATGAATAACCCGCCAGATGGAAAGGCCCTTCCACCAAGCGGGGCACTCAACACAACTCAACTCTTCTTCGCATCAAGCCCAAAGAACCTTGGGCGCACGGCTAATCGAGCCCAGAAGAAAATGGACCCTCATAGCACTCTAAGAACGTGTCCCCCTATATGCCGACTACGAAAGTTCCACCCGGGTACCAAGGGCTCGCAAGATCATGCATGCAGCAAATGGAAAACCCGAACTAAATGAGGCGATTTGGACGAGATGCGAATCGAGTCAAATTGAGGGGGGCGCCCATACTCGCTTCCCACATGCGGGTAGTGCGCTCATCATGGATCAGTAGACAAGATCCTTTTCCTATTAGGGTCGACACTAGCAGGCCTCAAAACCACAAAGGGCCTCCTGCCGGTGCCTTATCATCAAATTTATTATTGATAATAACATTAGCATGATTGATTGATTAAACATCAAGCCCCCAGAACATAATGGAATATAGTAACAGAAAGTAACGGGTAACAGACTCGAGCAAAACAACCTAAGAATGCTAGTAAGACACGGGCTCAAACAAAAGGTTATAGGTATGGAGGGGAGGCAATATCAGGGTTAAAGGATACATGTGATCGGTTCGTAACAGAAGCAACTAATCATATGGCTAGCAGAATAGACAACGGAAAGTATCGGTAGCCAATGTTGAAAGGAACACAATGGTTCATGTGAGTGATAACTTGCCTGCAAACCCAGTAGCCTGGTACTGAGCTAGATCCTTAGAAGGGGTGTCGTAAGTATCGTCGGTCTCAACGTCGTCGTGTATCCGAGAAGAAGCAAACAATCAATGCAGAAAGATAAACAATCAATATCATGGCATAGTGCACAAGCATGGGATGATGCATGACCATTTAATTGATGCAACAAAATAAACTAGTTGACAAGATAGCAACATGACTAAATGGACCCACATGCAATTGGATTGCATCTGGAAAGCCCATGAATTATGGTTGAATTAATTGTTTTACAACTAATCAAATTGTGTAAGTGAATTAGCATGATGCATGGATGAGGAAAACAACAAAATAACAGCAATAGAATCAAATGGAAATAAGGGTTACCAAGTTTAGAAATTCATTTATTGAGTTAGGACATTTTGGTTACTTAAAGATGTCAAACAAGCATTTGTTGTTTTCATCAAGTTAAATTGTTCAAAATAGATAACAAAGTTCATATTTGAAAAGAAAACAAGATTTTAGTTGGAATACATGTTTCACTTGTTGAAAAAGGATTTCAAATAAATTATTTAGGAATTAAACAAGTTAAACAAGAATTAAATTGGAATTAATTCAAGTGTGGATGTTAATTGAATTTTATTTGATCAAAACATTAAACCAAGTTCATATTTGAAAAGGTTATGCTTTGACGGTTTGAAAACATATTTTATATGTCCCAAAAGAATTTGATTTGATCAAGTTATGAATTTAGCAATATTAAATGATTTAAACAAGGTTTAAATCATTTAACCAATTTTAATTATTCAAAACATGAAACAAATTTTATATTTGGAAAGAGGGTTTAATTTTGCATGGAAAACATATTTCATTTGTGGAAATTGGATTTAAAATGAGCAAGTTATTATTTTGGCAATTTTAAATGCAATAAACAAGAAACAGTTGTTTTCAGCAATTTAAATTATTCAAAACAGCAAACAAAATTTATATTTGGAAAGTACATGAAAAGTTGATTGGAAAACATATTTAGTTTGTGGAATTTGGAATTTTTATGAACAAGTTATGAATTTTGCAAGTTTAAGTGAATTTGACAAGTTTTCAAATATTGCACCAATTTAAAATATTCAAAACAGTAAACAAATTTTATATTTGGATAGAACATTTAATTTGGGACAGAAAACATATTTAAAAAGTTAAAATTGGAGTTAAAATGATTTTCTTATGCAATTTACAAGATTTGGGGTGAATCTGCCATTTTTACCTTATTAGGGACTTAGGAAAAATATTTCGGGGGTCTAGAAATTATTACCAGGGGCCTAGCTGTGATTTGCAGAAGGTTCTGTGACCAAATTGATGAAAAATAAAAAGGTTGGATTAATTGAGGGAGGGGGGATTCGAACCCCCCACCTCCTAATGCGCTCAAGGGTGCCTAACCAGTGGGGTGTTGCGCTTGGTTTGTACAGAAGGGGTTGCAGGGGGGATATAAGCTGCTGTTTCGGGGTTAACTGAAATTAAACGAAAAAGGAGCAGAAAGAGTGGGGGGCTGGGATTCGATCCCCCCACCTCTGGCTTGCACGCAGGGACCTGAACCAGTAGGGCTATGCGGTTTGTTGTGGCTAGGAAGGGCTGCGGGGGTGGATATGGTATGGCTGGCGGGATTTCTGAACCTTTTGCGTAACTGAATCGGACAGGAGCTGGGCTGATCGATCGCTGCAGCGAGGCTGCTCGCCGGAGGGAAATAGGGAGGCGCTGTGTGGGGTGGTGGAGTGCGAGAGGAGGAAAGGGAGGAGAGCGAGCGGGAGGGAGGCGATCAGAGGTGGGGCGCTCACCTCGATTGGAGAAGAGCAGAGGAGGCGGACGGGTTCAGGTCGGGGCAGCAGGGACTTGGCCGGCGGCATGTCGGCGATGGCGGCGGCGGCACGGTGCGTCCCCGCCCAAGCCGATGGGGGGGGAGAAGGGAGCCCGTGCCGCGGCGTTTCCATTCCCGGTGTCGCGGCGGCCGGAGGGGAAGTCTAAGGCGGCGATCACCGGCGGCAAGGAGGTGAATTTTCGGGTGGTACAGAGACAGGCAAAATACAGAGAGCAGAGGGAAGAAGTGGAAGGAAAGGGAAGATGGCGGCGGCTGGTGAGGGAGAGGGCTTAGGGCAGGGCTAGGGCACCGGGGTGGAGTTCTTATGGAGGGGGGAGAGGAGGCACAGCCGTTGGTGCTCTGTTCTCTGAACCACGTGGTGTGCCTGGATGTGCAGCCGTACGCACGAGGAAGAAGACAAGCCGTGAAGGGGTACTGGGCCAGAAGGGGGAAGTTGGGCTGGGGGTTAAGTTGGGCCTCTCTCCTCTCTCTGGTTTCTTTTATTAATTGTTTTGGGTTTTTTTTTTGGCTGAATTGAGATAGAGAAGAAAAGGAGGTATATTTGGGATAGAACATTTTAGGGAGAAATTTTGTGATAGCTATTTTGGATTAACATCAACCACTTGTTAACTTTGATTTCCAAAATTTTCAAAAGAACTTGTGGTTTGCAAATTAATTCAAAGTTGAATCATCTTCATATTAAGTGGTTATTGAAAACAATAATTTAATTAGGGTGGACATATATTTTTAATTGGAAGCAAAAGGTTATGATTGTTGTGTGATTTCCCTAATTTTAAATTAGGTGCTGTTTTTGGTTTGATTTGAATTTGAATGCAATTTATATTAGGTGGATTATTAAATAACAAATAAGAGTTGAGCTTTTTTATTATTTCATGGAAACAAATGGAAGTGTTAATTGAACCATTTTATTTGGAGAGTTTTGTTTTGCAATTTTCATAATTTCAACATGGTTGTTGTTTGGAAGAAAATCATAATTGAATTTGAAAAGTGTTTGGTTATTGGATGCATTTTTATAGAAACAAAACAACAGTTTTGGAATCACACTTCAATGGAAACAATTGTTTGTTTTGATTTGAAATATCATTTTGGAAATTGTAACATCACAAGGATGAAACAAAAGGTTTGAATTTTGGTTTGAAATTCAAATAGAAAATAAAGGAAAACAAATGAAAACAGTTGGAAAACAAAAGGAAAACAAGCAAAACAATTTGCAATCAACATGATGCCATGATGAAAAACATAAAATAACAGAGAGCAAACATTCTAATGGCTATTTTTCAGACTTGGGATGTTACAAAACGCCCCCCCTTGAAGGAATCGCGCCCCGAGATTCCTACTGAGAAAAGAAAAGGTCCGAAAACTTCTTGGGAAGATCTTCTTGAGCTGTGTCACGTGAAACACATCGTGCACCTTGGATAGTTCTTCTGGAAGTTCAAAACGATAGGAATTTCTGGCAACTCTTCTGGAAGACGTCAGGGAATTTGGTAACCACCGGAACATTTTTGAGTAAAGGGAGAGGTTTTGCATCGAGGGTGTATAGCTGGATAGAACTTGATTCATTTGGAGAATAGATTATCTGGAATGTGGTGCTTCAGGAATGCTTCCTCGAAACAACCCCAGGTGATAGGAATGCCAGCTCTCATAGCCTGGAATAAACAACAACAACAACAACCTTTCTGGCCAGATAGAATTGATATTTGGGAAGTTTTGATTAGAGGCCGGTAGAAGAATTGGAATGGAAAGCAACAACAAGATTTCAACGGACGAAAGGGATGTTGAGAAGAACAGGATAATGAAGCAACTCCGGGAAAACGAGATCAAAACTCCTGAGGTACTACGGATAACCCATCCGGGCTTCTAAAGGATCAATATCGACTGCTTAAGGAATAGAGGATCTGCTTCCGGGGCTTACACGCCTCCGTTCTCAATCATGAGTAGGCAACATGATAAATCATGTCACAACCATCTCCATTCCTATGGTCTAGTAGATATAACCATCCTAGAGAAACCAGAATTCGTGAAATCCTAACTTGAAAGTTTAGATGAGAAGAGAAAAACAACGTTGCACTTCCTTACCAGAAAAGGGAGGGTGGGTGGGGAAAGAAGAAAAAGAACAGAATTCCTACTCTCACGTTTCATTTTTTCCTATATAGCTACAAAATTGTTTCTAGACTCAACTGCGACCAGTAAAAAGGGATCCTACAGGCAGACAGGCTCTGATACCATTTGTCGCACCCGGAGTTCTAAAGGATACTCGCCGTTCCGTTGAACAGTAGTAGATTGGATTACGGGGCGTACCGGCACCCGCGTCCTCTTACGAGTAGGCCAACACACGTATGTGTGACAACCAACCCCTATCTGTTCAGCGTCGACGTAAACTATCCCATAGAAATCAGGATACTTCCATTGACGTACTTCAAAACATACACACATGGTACGTCAACGGCATTGGAACAAGTGATATCACAACAGATCTCTACGACACAAAAGATTGAAATAAGTTGCAAATAGCTCTCATTAGAGCAGAGATAGCAAATACAATCATTCAGAGGACATATGTCCCAACATATCATCATTACATCACAGCGGAAGCATTCCACATGTCTGAGTACAGACAAGATCCAAATAGGCCTAAGAGGCCGGAAACGAAAAGACGGAGCCCATCCACGAAGTCTCGGATCCTGCCCGGGTCCGCTATCTACTCGTCAGCAGTCTCGTCATACTCCACGTAGTAGCCACCATGTAGATCCTCGGAAACGTCGTCTGCGGAAACCACAGCCCCAAAGGGGTCAGTACATAAACGTACTGGCAAGCAAGACTCACAATTCACCAAAGTGTAACCCGTCAACACCAAGCATAGATGCTTTGGGTTCAACGGAAGGAAGGGGATATAAAAGAGGCTGCAACTGGCTGCTCTAACCAACTACAGAACATACTACAACTTCCGGCTATCAGAAAGGAGATAAGATCGTGTATCGTAACCAACTGAAAGATAACTTCAAGCAAACCCATCCTGGATCTCGCCCCTTATCCAAAGAAGCAATCCGAGGATAACTCACACAGTTGAGTTAATGATGGTTCATATTATTGTGTCAATAAGCCTATTACTAGTCAAGTTGTTAATCATTGGGTGTAAGGTTGTTAATCATTAGGTTTAAGTTGTCCTGAGTACTTGTTAGCCAGTACTTTCACCAAGTAATCCATAACCGCGGAAAACACGGCTTCTCGAGAAGATTATCCCTGCAGGGTTGCACCAATTTGGCCGTACACGCATGAATAACCCGCCAGATGGAAAGGCCCTTCCACCAAGCGGGGCACTCAACACAACTCAACTCTTCTTCGCATCAAGCCCAAAGAACCTTGGGCGCACGGCTAATCGAGCCCAGAAGAAAATGGACCCTCATAGCACTCTAAGAACGTGTCCCCCTATATGCCGACTACGAAAGTTCCACCCGGGTACCAAGGGCTCGCAAGATCATGCATGCAGCAAATGGAAAACCCGAACTAAATGAGGCGATTTGGACGAGATGCGAATCGAGTCAAATTGAGGGGGGCGCCCATACTCGCTTCCCACATGCGGGTAGTGCGCTCATCATGGATCAGTAGACAAGACCCTTTTCCTATTAGGGTCGACACTAGCAGGCCTCAAAACCACAAAGGGCCTCCTGCCGGTGCCTTATCATCAAATTTATTATTGATAATAACATTAGCATGATTGATTGATTAAACATCAAGCCCCCAGAACATAATGGAATATAGTAACAGAAAGTAACGGGTAACAGACTCGAGCAAAACAACCTAAGCATGCTAGTAAGACACGGGCTCAAACAAAAGGTTATAGGTATGGAGGGGAGGCAATATCAGGGTTAAAGGATACATGTGATCGGTTCGTAACAGAAGCAACTAATCATAGGGCTAGCAGAATAGACAACGGAAAGTATCGGTAACCAATGTTGAAAGGAACACAATGGTTCATGTGAGTGATAACTTGCCTGCAAACCCAGTAGCCTGGTACTGAGCTAGATCCTTAGAAGGGGTGTCGTAAGTATCGTCGGTCTCAACGTCGTCGTGTATCCGAGAAGAAGCAAACAATCAATGCAGAAAGATAAACAATCAATATCATGGCATAGTGCACAAACATGGGATGATGCATGACCATTTAATTGATGCAACAAAATAAACTAGTTGACAAGATAGCAACATGACTAAATGGACCCACATGCAATTGGATTGCATCTGGAAAGCCCATGAATTATGGTTGAATTAATTGTTTTACAACTAATCAAATTGTGTAAGTGAATTAGCATGATGCATGGATGAGGAAAACAACAAAATAACAGCAATAGAATCAAATGGAAATAAGGGTTACCAAGTTTAGAAATTCATTTATTGAGTTAGGACATTTTGGTTACTTAAAGATGTCACACAAGCATTTGTTGTTTTCATCAAGTTAAATTGTTCAAAATAGATAACAAAGTTCATATTTGAAAAGAAAACAAGATTTTAGTTGGAATACATGTTTCACTTGTTGAAAAAGGATTTCAAATAAATTATTTAGGAATTAAACAAGTTAAACAAGAATTAAATTGGAATTAATTCAAGTGTGGATGTTAATTGAATTTTATTTGATCAAAACATTAAACCAAGTTCATATTTGAAAAGGTTATGCTTTGACGGTTTGAAAACATATTTTATATGTCCCAAAAGAATTTGATTTGATCAAGTTATGAATTTAGCAATATTAAATGATTTAAACAAGGTTTAAATCATTTAACCAATTTTAATTATTCAAAACATGAAACAAATTTTATATTTGGAAAGAGGGTTTAATTTTGCATGGAAAACATATTTCATTTGTGGAAATTGGATTTAAAATGAGCAAGTTATTATTTTGGCAATTTTAAATGCAATAAACAAGGGTGCCTAACCAGTGGGGTGTTGCGCTTGGTTTGTACAGAAGGGGTTGCAGGGAGGATATAAGCTGCTGTTTCGGGGTTAACTGAAATTAAACGAAAAAGGAGCAGAAAGAGTGGGGGGCTGGGATTCGATCCCCCCACCTCTGGCTTGCACGCAGGGACCTGAACCAGTAGGGCTATGCGGTTTGTTGTGGCTAGGAAGGGCTGCGGGGGTGGATATGGTATGGCTGGCGGGATTTCTGAACCTTTTGCGTAACTGAATCGGACAGGAGCTGGGCTGATCGATCGCTGCAGCGAGGCTGCTCGCCGGAGGGAAATAGGGAGGCGCTGTGTGGGGTGGTGGAGTGCGAGAGGAGGAAAGGGAGGAGAGCGAGCGGGAGGGAGGCGATCAGAGGTGGGGCGCTCACCTCGATTGGAGAAGAGCAGAGGAGGCGGACGGGTTCAGGTCGGGGCAGCAGGGACTTGGCCGGCGGCATGTCGGCGATGGCGGCGGCGGCACGGTGCGTCCCCGCCCAAGCCGAGGGGGGGGGAGAAGGGAGCCCGTGCCGCGGCGTTTCCATTCCCGGTGTCGCGGCGGCCGGAGGGGAAGTCTAAGGCGGCGATCACCGGCGGCAAGGAGGTGAATTTTCGGGTGGTACAGAGACAGGCAAAATACAGAGAGCAGAGGGAAGAAATGGAAGGAAAGGGAAGATGGCGGCGGCTGGTGAGGGAGAGGGCTTAGGGCAGGGCTAGGGCACCGGGGTGGAGTTCTTATGGAGGGGGGAGAGGAGGCACATCCGTTGGTGCTATGTTCTCTGAACCACGTGGTGTGCCTGGATGTGCAGCCGTACGCACGAGGAAGAAGACAAGCCGTGAAGGGGTACTGGGCCAGAAGGGGGAAGTTGGGCTGGGGGTTAAGTTGGGCCTCTCTCCTCTCTCTGGTTTCTTTTATTAATTGTTTTGGTTTTTTTTTTGGCTGAATTGAGATAGAGAAGAAAAGGAGGTATATTTGGGATAGAACATTTTAGGGAGAAATTTTGTGATAGCTATTTTGGATTAACATCAACCACTTGTTAACTTTGATTTCCAAAATTTTCAAAAGAACTTGTGGTTTGCAAATTATTCAAAGTTGAATCATCTTCATATTAAGTGGTTATTGAAAACAATAATTTAATTAGGGTGGACATATATTTTTAATTGGAAGCAAAAGGTTATGATTGTTGTGTGATTTCCCTAATTTTAAATTAGGTGCTGTTTTTGGTTTGATTTGAATTTGAATGCAATTTATATTAGGTGGATTATTAAATAACAAATAAGAGTTGAGCTTTTTTATTATTTCATGGAAACAAATGGAAGTGTTAATTGAACCATTTTATTTGGAGAGTTTTGTTTTGCAATTTTCATAATTTCAACATGGTTGTTGTTTGGAAGAAAATCATAATTGAATTTGAAAAGTGTTTGGTTATTGGATGCATTTTTATAGAAACAAAACAACAGTTTTGGAATCACACTTCAATGGAAACAATTGTTTGTTTTGATTTGAAATATCATTTTGGAAATTGTAACATCACAAGGATGAAACAAAAGGTTTGAATTTTGGTTTGAAATTCAAATAGAAAATAAAGGAAAACAAATGAAAACAGTTGGAAAACAAAAGGAAAACAAGCAAAACAATTTGCAATCAACATGATGCCATGATGCAAAACATAAAATAACAGAGAGCAAACATTCTAATGGCTATTTTTCAGACTTGGGATGTTACAGAAGTGATAATGGCTCCGAGTTCAAGAACTACACCGTAGAGGGATTTCTTAGTGAGGAAGGCATTGCTCATCAATATTCCACTCCCTACACTCCTCAACAAAATGGTGTGGCGGAGAGAAAGAATCGGACTCTTATGGATGTGGCTCGAACCATGATTGCGGAGTTCTCTTCTCCTTATAATTTTTGGGCCGAGGCCGTCTCCACCGCTTGTCACGCTAGCAACCGATTATATCTCCGCAAGATCTTGAACAAGACCCCCTATGAGATTCTCACGGGCAAGAAGCCGGACGTTTCATACTTCAAGGTCTTTGGATGCAAATGCTTCATTCGCAAGAGAGGGAAACGCTTGTCAAAGTTCGAGACTAAATCCTTTGAGGGTATCTTTGTTGGCTATGCCTCAAACGCTCATGCTTATAGAGTCTATAACAAGTCCACCGGACAAGTTGAAGAAGCTATAGACGTGGTATTTGATGAGGATAATGGGTCCCAAGGGGGCCGTATAAATCATGGTATTGTAGGAGATGCAATTCCTCCCATCGTCATAAGAAGAATGGGGATTGGTGAAATAATCCCCATTGAGGGTTACCGGATGACGGAGGGAGAAGGACTATGCCCCACTCAAGTGGAGCCATTGACTACATCCATTGATAACCAAGCTACCCAACAAGATGCACCAAGCCCTCACGCTTCACCACAAGGCCAAGCTAACAATCAAGGTCAAGCTCATGATGAAGGCCAAGCTCACAATGAGGAACAAGATACACATGGTGATGATACAACTAGGAACATAAGGGATCCACCTCCCGTTGATGATCAAGATCAAGGTGGTCATATTTCCGATGATGAAGGTGATGATCAAGTACTATCCAAGGAAACTTTGGAGGAGATGCTAGCTCGTAGGGCAAAGAGAAGACTAGATAATCTTGCTCGTGCCGGTCACACGGAGGACATGATTCCTGGACAAGTTCGTGGAAGGGTCGTCACAAGGAGGCAACTAGCGGATTTTAGCAAAGCGCATGCATTCGTCTCTCACATTGAGCCAAAGAAGGTCTATGAAGCTCTTGAAGATCAAGATTGGCTTGAAGCTATGCACGAAGAACTCAACAATTTCGAGCGCAACAAGGTGTGGAAATTGGTGCCAAGACCCAAAGATTGCAAGAACGTCATCGGCACTAAGTGGATCTTCAAGAACAAACAAGACAAGGACGACATCGTCATCCGCAACAAGGCTAGATTGGTTTCTCTCAAGTCGAAGGTGCCGATTTCGGTGAAACTTTCGCTCCCGTTGCTCGTCTTGAATCTATTCGTATCTTACTTGCTTATGCCTCTCATCACAACTTTAAATTGCAACAAATGGATGTTAAAAGTGCATTTTTGAATGGTCCCATCCACGAGTTGGTTTATGTCAAGCAACCTCCGGGTTTCGAAGATCCCAACCACCCCGATCATGTCTACAAACTCGATAAGGCGCTATATGGGCTTAAACAAGCTCCACGTGCGTGGTACGAGCACCTTAAAGAGTTTTTGGTAGATCGTGGGTTCAATGTTGGTTTAATCGATCCCACCCTTTTCACCAAAAAGGTTGGAGGTGACTTGTTCATATGCCAACTCTATGTGGATGATATCATCTTTGGTTCTACTAACGTCGCATTCAATGATGAGTTTTGCAAGCTTATGACGGATAAATTCGAGATGTCAATGATGGGAGAATTGGAGTATTTTCTTGGCTTTGAGATCAAGCAACACCCCGAAGGCACATTCATCAAGCAAGCCAAGTATACTCAAGACATGCTCAAGCGCTTCAACATGCACGATGCCAAACCTATGAAGACTCCCATGTCCACGACTATTGACTTGAAACCCGACCCGAATGGTAAAGAGGTAGATCAAAAGGTATACTGCTCCTTGATTGGCTCTTTGCTCTACCTTTGTGCATCTAGACCCGATATTATGTATAGCGTTGGTAAATGTGCAAGGTTTCAAGCCTCCCCGAGACAAAGTCATTTTGAAGCGGTTAAGCGTATCTTTCGATATTTAGTTCATACCCCAAACTTTGGTCTTTGGTATCCCAAGGGTTCAAGCTTTCAGCTCATTGGGTATTCGGATGCGGACTATGCGGGAGAGAAGACGGATAGGAAATCTACATCCGGAAGTTGTCAATTTCTTGGCCGCTCATTGGTATGTTGGTTTTCCAAGAAGCAAAACTGCATTGCTCTCTCCACCACTGAGGCCGAATACATCTCCGCGGCGAGTTGTTGTGCTCAATTACTTTGGATGCGGCAAACATTGAGAGATTATGGCATCATCTTCGACAACGTTCCTCTCTTGTGCGACAATGAGAGTGCCATCAAGATCGCCTACAATCCCGTTCTTCACTCCAAGACGAAGCACATTGAGATACGACATCACTTCATTCGGGATCATGTTGAGAAGGGTGATATTGACCTCTCCTATGTTGCGACCAAGGATCAACTCGCGGATATCTTCACGAAGGCCCTTGATGAACCAAGATTTCAGGGTTTGAGGAATGAACTAAATGTGATCGATGCGTCTAACTTCTCTTGAACCCTTGCATGAGTACCTTCACTATATGTGCTATCTAGTCTAGATGTAGGCATGGACATAGGGGGAGCGTAGTTCAACTCATGAACAAACACTCCACCTATCATGCGTAAAACAATCAAAACGTCATGCATATCTAGTCAATTTGTGACTTATTGTGCTTAAAACGCCGCCCCAGGACCGGAATTTCCGCCCCCCGGAAATTTCCCTGAGGCCGGAATTTCCGCCCTGCGGAATTTCCGCATCCTTGACCGGAATTTCCGGCCTGTACTGAATCTCGAACAATCATCTCCTTGCTTCATTTTCTCAAGTCATGAGCCCCGTTTTTTATTTTTGTTTGGTTCTCTTTGCATCTTTCTCTGCCTTCCTCGCAGATGGTTCAAGCTCTAGGCCCGGAAAGCTGCCCAGTACCCGCAAGCGCCTCCGCCACCTGACAGAAAATGAAGAGGGGACCTTTGTTGAGGATAATGAGACTCGCCGGCGTGCGAGGGATGCTGAGAGAGAGTATGAGCGTCAACGTGATGCTGACAGGGCTGCCCGCAAGGCCGGTAGACAGCAAGGCAAGGCCACTCTCAACGTGGGCACCATGTCAATTCTGGAGTTCAAGGCATGGAGGGCCAAGGCATGGTACACGGAGGGTCCTCAGGACCCCACCATTGACTCATGCTTTTGGCATGTTGAGCATGAGACCCTATTCAAGCAGGTATACACTGTGATGAGCAAGCCCGTGTGCCCCATGAAGGTGATCAACTTTGCTCATCTGGCTGCCAACCCCGCCTACTTCAACAACTCTGTTCAGCTAGCTGAGGTTCTTGGTCTGCGTCCGCTCATGGAGACTTGGTGCTCCTACAATACCACATTCATTCAGCAGTTCTATGCCACACTTGTCATTGATGATTCTGAAGAAATTGGGATGTCCTGGATGTCTGGCCCTCACTTGCTCACAGCCAACTTCCATGACTTTGCTTCTAAGCTTGGGTATCCTTTTTCTGGCCTCAACACTCCCCAGGGTCACCGCATGCATATTCACGGGGTTGAGTATGAGAAGAACAAGCTGGCTGAGTTGTATGGCTCCACAGGTGTGATTGGCTCGGCCAAAGGGCTGTATCCCATATATGACCTTCTGCTGCGCATGTTCCGGGAGTCTATTGCCCCAAGTGGTGGCAATAATGATGCTATTCGTGGTGGCTTGGTCAACCTCATGCACCACGCCTTCTTGACCTTCACTAAGAGCGACATGACTGACATGGAGGCCCACAAGATTGATGTGATGGATTTCATCTTCCATGAGCTCCACTTTGCTCTCTTCCACCGCAAAGTGCCTCCATATGCTCCCTATATTATGAAGCTCATCAAGGCCCGCTATCCCGCAGCACTTCGTGAGGACCTTGAGCTTGACTGCGAGGAGCACAAGGACGTCACCCTGTACAAGAAGGCTGCCCACACCCAGCAGGCTGCACATGATGTTGGTGCCACAGGTCAAGGCCACCGGGATCCTCGCATGCGTCCTCCTCCTCCTGGCAAGAAGAAGCGCTCCTGGCTTGTTCGCGCAATTGAGAAGGTGCTGTGCATGAATGTGTGCCTCCACAAGGAGAACTACAGCGCCTAAGTGGAGCGCCGCAGCATCCTCGAGAACCAGCATCACATCATGACTGCTCTTGGTGCCCCCAATGTGCCACCACTTCCTCCTCCCAGGATTGCCTACAAGAACTGGAACAACCGCGACGTTGACTGGGACATCGGCGTGGATGATGATGAGGACATGGAGGATGTCACCGAGGATGAAGCAGAAGAGGAAGAAGAGGACACCCAGGCCTAGAGTTTGCTCCATGGGACGTAGCTCTATCTTTTCTCTTTTTGGTATCCTGATGCCAAAGGGGGAGAAGATCTAGATGATCGCGGGCATTTGCTTGGGAGGGTTTCGTTCTTCATTTGCCGTTTTTTATCATTTCGTGCGTCTTTCGAACTTCGTTCTATCGTACTCGTTATTCGTTGGTGAACTATTATTATTAGGAGGCATGTCTCCTATATATGCTATCTGTGATGTTTTCGTATATTACATTGTTAGTTTACTTTCCCGCAAATACCCGTGTTGTCATCATTCACCAAAAAGGGGGAGATTGAAAGCTCATGATCCCTCTAATGATTTTGGTGATGATGATAACACGGATATATCCTATCTAACAATGTTTTTTAGACTGTGCAGCTAATATCTCAGATGATCATTGCTATACTCTCATCAAAAGATCAAAGAGAAGGACTATATTCTGGAATTACTGCCACCGGATTTTTCAGTATGCAGGCCGGAAATTCCGGAACTTAAAGGGCGGATTATCCGGCCCCCACACCGGAAATTTCCGGCCCCCTTCCTGGTACTCTCGAAAACGACTAAGTTCTTTTCTGCCCGCGCACAGATGCCAGGGCGGAAATTTGCCCCGGAAATTTCCGGTGCAAAAATCCGGCCCTCTGGGACTTAGCAGAAATTGGATCATTACAAGTTTCCCGCACACAGAGATGGGGGCGGAATTTCTGTCCGGAAATTTCCGGGCCCGGATTTTTCAATTATCCGCCCCCCAGATATTTCAATATTCCGGTCATCAAGTCCTTAGCGATTTTTCCACCATTGGTTGATGCCCGCGCACAGAAGGTGGGGCGGAAATTTGCCCCGGAAATTTCCGGAGCAAATATCCGGCCCTTGGTCCTTAGCAATTTTTCATCAGCAAGTTGATGCCTGCGCACAGAGATGGGGGCGGAGTATTGGGGCGGAATTCCCCCCCCCCGGATATTTCAAATATCCGCCCCCCGGAGAATTCAAATTTCCGGCCAAGACACACCGGAAATTTCCGGCCTTTACTCCGGAATATTCCTGTCCTGCAGGACTGCAACGGTCAGATTTTGGAGGAGCCTATAAATAGCTGTCTTCTTCCTCTAGATAGGCAGCTCGTCCATTCCTCTCTCTCCTCCATTGTTGTAGAGCTCAAAACGCCCCGATCTCCCTCCTCCTCCAACCAAACTCGATGCCCTTCAAGGATCTCATGGAGGAGGACTAGATCTACCTTTCCACCAAGCCAAAACGTGTGTACCCACACCACAACTCTTGGGATCTTGTAATCTCTTGGTTGCTTTGACATCCAAGGGAAACCCTAGTGCTTGTAGCTTCCACCTTGTAGCAAGAAGCTTCAATTGTTGAGAGCCTCCATCTCACTTGTGGAGTAGCCTCAACCCCTTGTAAAGGTTTGGTCAACGCCTTCAAGTCGACCTCATAGTGGAAACGAGAATCTCCCTCACCGGAGAAGCTCAAGGAGAACAAGGTGTGCACATCCGTGCTATTGAGGAGCGCCTAGGTGGCTCCCCACCTCTCCAACGTAGACGTACTTCTTTCAAGAAGGAACTACGGGAAACATATCCTTGTCTCCGTGTTTTTCACTTGTTGTTTTCTTGTACCGTTCCTTTATTTCCGCTGCTACTTGCTTCGTACCACCTAGGGTGTTCACTTAGTTGCACATTTAGGTAATCAAGCATTTACTTTCTTAAAGCCCCCATTAAAAGTGAAAAAGAAGTAAAATTTGTAGGTCACCTATTCACCCCCCTCTAGTTGACCATATTGCACTTTCACTCCTCCCGATGGGACGTGACGGAATGGTAACAGATGGGCTGGCCCACCTAGTCATCTTTTTGACCGGGAAACGAGACGCCGCTCCCGGTTTTTACGTGAACGGTGCAGTAAATGCGCACGATCTTCTGTTAAGATCGTGGCACGGAACATCGTTTCACCGTCTCCTCGTTTCATCTTCACACGTGGTGGCTGCGATAGGCGCCATGTAGCGCATCGAATGGCTGGGGCTGATTCGCTCCGTGTATAAATACGGGACTTAGCGCCGAGGTAAAAACTTCCCAGCCTTCGTCTTCAGTCCATCTCCTTCCTCGCGCCCATCTTCTTCCTCGTGCTCGAGCTCGTGCTGTCAACCATGGCTGGAGGCAAAAGACGTGGCGCCGCCACCTCTGCAACCGGAGAAGTTTCCGCGCAACCTGCGCCTCGAGCTGGCGACTGGCGTTCGCCCAACACCACCGCGAAGAGCATCAAAGAGATGCAGCGGGAGGGGCTGCTGCCGGCTGAATCTGAGAAGCGGGTGCGCCTCGGGAAGAAAGAAGAGGTACCAAACCCGCAGTCGAACGAGCGCGTGGTCTTCGTGGACCACGTGTCTCGGGGTCTTTCCTTCCCTCTCCATCCTTTCCTCCTCGGGTTGTTGTATGTCTATGGCATACAGCTTCACGATCTTCCTCCGAACGCGGTGCAGCACATATCGTGCTTCATCGTGTTCTGCGAATGCTTCCTTGGCATTCGCCCTCATTGGGCGCTTTGGAAGGCCCTCTTCAAAGTTCGCATCTTCCACGAGAAATTGCGGGTGGACTCCGAGCCTGGCGAGCCGCTACGCAAGGTGGCTTCGGGATCCAGGCGCGACTGGAGAGCAGCTACTTCAACATGCACTTCGTCGACTCCGCCCAAGGCTGGCGGAAAAGTGGTTTTACGTCATCGACAACAGCTCGGGTGGGATCGTGGAATTCCACCCGTTCGCTGTTTTGAAGAGGCGGAAGTCCTGGGCGCACAAGCTGTCAGCCGAAGAAACCCAGGTTGTCACGCCCTTACTCGCAAGGGTGTCCGCTCTCCGGGATCAAACTGCTGGAGTGGTACTCAACGGGCTGCACCTGGCGAGTATTTTTCTGAAGCGCAGGATCCAACCGCTGCAGCAAAGGCCTTCCACCATGTGGGAATACCAAGGCGCTGAAGATCCTAGCCGAGTGAGCCGCGAGGAGCTTTCGAACGTTGAGTTCGAGAAGAAAATCGCGGCTGTCACCAGCTTGAAGGTGGGGGAGAAGTTCCCCGACTGCACAGTCGAAGCCTTCGACACTTCGAAACCTCCACCAGCCGCGGTTAGTTTTACCCTTCCTGTCTTCTATTATTTTCTTCTTTGCTTTGAGCTTTAGTCGACTGAATTTTTTCTTGCCTTCTTCTGCCTTCTTTGTAGAGCTTAGCAGTGGCGAACTGCTACCCGCCAGTTGCGGGAGAGGACGCCTCGGAGTTATTGGCGAGTCACCTGGACAGCTTAGCCGATACCAGTGTAGTCGATGCTTCTTCGAGCTCCGAGGACGATTCTTCGGATGATGCGGAGGGCTCGAATGGCGGCCTTCATCACCACAAGCGTCGTCGAGTGGATGATAACGAGGCACTTCCAAGGATAACTCCTTGGAAGAATCGCCTGGGAAGGCTCCTGTCTCCGCGACTCCACTTCGCTCACTCGCCCCTTCCCCTTCATTCCCAGTGATCACGCCCGCTTGGAACGCGGATTTGTTGGATGAAGATGACGATGATGAGTGAGTTCTTCTTCTTGTCCTTTAGTCGAACTTTTTCCTTTGCACCTATGTTGATGTTTATCCGTTGGAGGTTGCAAACCATCAGTCCTCGCAGGTATGCTTCTTCTGTTCCTCCCGAAAAGAGGAATAGAGCAGGAGCTGCGGGTGAGACTCCCACTGTCCAGAATTCTCCCAGCGCAGCCCCCCATGCGGTGACTGTGGAACGTGAGGCGCCTAGCTTTGCTGCCAGGACTTCATCTTTGAAAGAAGTGACGGATAGCTCCGTGGATCCCCTCTCCCGCGCCACGGGCCAGGTAAACTTTGTCATTTGTCATAATATTTTTATCGGGTGCACGACAGTGCTCCCGATGGGAGTAGCCCCCGAGGCTGTAGTCGATCGCGTGCGATCGGCTACAGGCTCAAAGCTTTGTCCTTTTCTTCTTCTTGATTTTATCAGGTGCACGGCAGTGCTCCCGATGGGAGTAGCCCCCAAGGCTGTAGTCGATTGAATTTAATCGGGTACAGGCTCCAATTTATATCTTCTAATTCTTCTATCTCTGTATTTTTGTACTCGCTTGTTGACTCTCTTGCGGCGATTGGTCGCCGAGTTATTCTTGCCGAGTCAGAATGTGAGTCGCTTCGATCAGACCGCAGTCGACTCTCGTCTGAGAATGAGCTCCTTAAGAGTAAGTCTTATCATCTTTTCTTCTTCCTATTTTTTCTTCAATTCTTGATTTCTGACAAGTGTTTCTATGCAGCCCGACTCGAATTCGCGGAATCCGAGAAGGGCAGTCTCTCTGAGCGGGTAACCACTCAGGGGGCTGACCTAGCGGCCATCCGACAAGAATTGGAGACCTCCCGCATGCGATCGGAGGATCTTGAAAGGCAACTTGCGGATGCGCGGAAGGCTCTAAAGGATCAAGAGGATGCTGGCAATAAGGCCGATTCTGACCTTGTCACGTTCCTCCGTCCCCTTGCTGAGCGTCCCGCGGGTAAGCAATTTAAGCTCTCGCGATTTCATCTTTTATCCTGCTGAACTTGCCAGGTCTTGATATTATTTTCTTTTGCAGGTCTTCTGGATGTTCCTCTGGAGATCCCTGGGATCCAACGGGTAGACGTACTAACCGACACTCTTGCTCAACTCAAGAGGCACGCCGAAGGAGTTTGCTCCTTGATTGGTGATGCCACTCATGTGTTGACGCAACTGCACGGTCGCTTCCTCGCCAACGCTGCACCTCCGTCTGCGCTAGATGACTTGCTGAAGATCTTTTCGAAGAGCAGTCTCTTGGATGCCTACGCAGTCGCCCAGTCGGAGTCTGCCGCAAAGACTGCGATCCAGTTCGCGCTGGCGCATGGAGTCACCGTTTTGGAGGAAGCCTACTCGGCTCTTCCAGTCGACCCCTCCACGGGCAAAAAGGTACGGCTCTCTCGTTTTGGCGAGCAAGCCGCCATCCTTGCTCGGAAGCTGTCTGAGCTATTTGCTCGGCTCGCAGGAGGGGCGACTGCCGCTAGCGGGAGTACCACTGTAGCTTCGTAGTTTTGTATTCCTTTTCCGCTTTGAATGTAATGAACCTTGGGATGTATTCCCATATTATCTTTAATCGAAATGTTTGCCTGGAAATTGCTTCTGGTAGTTTGTGTATTCTCTCCCGATGGGAGTAGCCCCCGAGCATTCGTCAGATGTGCGACTAGAAATACTTCGAAATAGGGCGTCTTACTTCTTTCCTTGTACTCTTCCAGGCTACTGGATTTGTCGCAGAATCCTCAGGTGGACTTGCTGCCCGAGCTGATCCACTTGTTGCAGCTGTTGGGTCTTTGGCGGGTCTTCGTGATCGTGTAGCTGATGGCGAGCGCAAACTGAAAGTGTTGCGTGGGGTAGCCGATGTGGCGAAGTCCAAGCAAAAACTGGCGACTGAACGCGAACAGTTTGTGATGGACGAGCTGGCTTCCCTTGCTAGGGAACTGTTGTGTAAGTAATACAGCCCCCAAATCTTCTTTGTCTTGCTTCCTTATCTCATTACGTACTCTTTTCTGCAGTTGTTAAACCGGATGATAGGGAGGAAAAACAGTGGGTGGAAAACCACATTCTTCAAGAAGCTGGCAGCTCAAGGCCTCATGCGAACAATTTTTGGTCTGATCGCAGCCGAGGTTTTGTGTTAGCTACTTTGAAGTTCCGTGTCTCCCAGATAAAAGTTCTCGTGAGTTCTTTTCACGAGGTCTTGATCGCGATAAACGCTGCATTCTACCCGCTTGAGAGGGGTCCTGAAGATTGGAGCTATCTCCTTGGGCTCTTCGGGCAGGAGGGAGAAATTTGCGAGTGCGTGCGCAACCAGATGATTTGCGGCGCGGTGGTTGCTCTCTCCTTTGTCCGAATACGATATCCTGAAGTAGATTTTAACTCCGTAGCTAGCCTCCCAGATGGACCAATCGATGATATTTCTCCGTATTACGATGCTGTTCGTCCTGCAGCGGAGAAAATCATTCGATTGACCTCTGAAGAAGTAGAGAGAGTGTTGGCGACTGAGAATGCTTATCGCCATGATTGATTGTATGCTGTATAGCTTGTAAAAACTGTGTATAAGGTGTGTAACCTTGTGTGTATGAATTTTCTTGTGATGCTTAGTTGTAGGCTTAGCCCCCGTGTGTTTATGGGGTGTGTACCTGTAACTATTTTAGCATGTAAGAATAGATAATCTTCGAGTAAATATGGTTGAGCTACAAGAGTGACTAGTATAGCCTTATTTGTTGTGACAATAAGAAATCCTAGGGATAAAATTTGCGGAGGTGTGCGATATTCCAAGGATTGGAATAGATTCCTCCAGTCGACAGATTCTTCAGCCTGTAGGCTCCTCCTGGGATGACTTCGTGTATGAGGAAGGGTCCTTCCCAGGGTGGCTCGAGCTTGTGCCCTTCCTTCTGCTTGAGCCGCAGCACTAAATCTCCAACCGCGAATGCTCTGTGGCGTATGCGGCGACTGTGATAGTTTCGCAGTGATTGCTGATAGACTGCGGATCTTGCGAGCGCGATGTCCCGCATCTCGTCGAGTGCATCCATATCTTCCGCGAGTGCCTTGTTGGAGGTTTCTTCGCTGTAGGCCACGACTCGTGGGGCGCTGAATCTAACATCCTCGGGTAGGACTGCTTCTGCCCCGTATACCATGAAAAATGGTGTGTATTTTGTGGATCGGTTTGGAGTTGTGCGGAGGCTCCATAGTACGGAGGGTAGCTCTTCTGCCCAATGTCCTGCGGCGGGGTGTAGACGATCGAGTAGACGTTTCTTGATGCCAGCCGAAACTAAGCCGTTGGATCTTTCGACTTGTCCGTTCGTTTGCGGGTGGGCAACTGAAGCAAACTTGAAGTTGATGCCCTTTTCCTCGCAAAACTGTTGCGTTTCCTTTGCTGTGAAGTTTGTACCATTGTCTGTAATGATGTCGTGTGGCACGCCAAATCTGCATACAATGGAGTAGAGGAATTTGACTGCGCATTGGGCGCTAGCCGAAGTTACTGGCATGGCCTCGACCCATTTGGTGAACTTGTCGACTGCAACCAGCAAGTGCGTATATCCGCCAGGTGTGGACTTGCGTAGTGGTCCAACCATGTCCAGCCCCCATTGTGTGAAGGGCCAGGCAATGGGTATCATGTGCAATTCCGTAGCAGGTGTATGTGGTTTTGGTGCGAATCGCTGGCAAGCGTCGCATCGCTCGACCAGGTTCTTTGCATCGGTAGCTGTTGTTAGCCAGTAGAATCCCGCTCGGAAAGCCTTTCCCATGATAGTTTTCCAGCTAGCATGATGTCCGCAGTCTCCTTGGTGGATGTCCTGGAGTAATTCTTTGCCGTCTTCGGGTGCGATGCAGCGTTGAAATATACCCGAGATGCTTTGCTTGTATAATTCTCCATTAACTACCCGAAAGGATTTGCTGCGTCTCACTATTTGTCGAGCCTCGCGTGGATCGGCCAGGAGCTGTCTGTTGATCAGGTAGTCGAGATATTTCTGCGTCCAGACTGGCTCGACCAGAAAAACCTGTCGTGATATATTATGGGTAAACTCGATAATGGCGACTTGCGGGCTGACCTCTGTTTCTGACGCTGCGGGTGTTCCTGTAGCTTTCTTGACTTTGACCGATCTCTTGATCATCCGTTCGAAATATATTCCTGGTGGTATGGGTGTATTTGTGGAACCCATGTTTGCCAGCCTATCTGCTTCTTCATTGCTTGATCTTGCAATGTGCTTCAACTCGCACCCTTTGAAACTTCCTTCGAGTAGATTGTACATGTCGCGATACGCGACCATGTTTTCAGCAATTGCATCATATTCTTTCATTGTCTGCTGCACAATGAGATTGGAGTCGCCGTAAATCATTAATCGAGTAGCTCCGCAGGCAACTGCCATCTTCATCCCATGCAACAGGGCTTCATATTCCGCGTCGTTATTCGATGCTGGATCATCTGGTGGAAAGTCCAATCACAGGACGTATTGCAGTTTGTCTCCATGTGGCGATATGAGGACAATTCCAGCTCCTGCTCCTTCGTTTCTTTTGGACCCGTCAAAATACATTATCCAATTGCTCGTGTACTCAGGTGGCCCGGGCGTTTGTAGTTCTGTCCATTCGCTTAGGAATTCCACGAGCACCTGAGATTTGACTGCGTTGCGCCCTGCGTAAGTGATGTCCCAGGCGCCCAACTCGATGCTCCATTTGGCTATTCTTCCGGATGCCATGGGGTTGTTCATGATTGTCCCGAGTGATGCATCATTAACTACTGTGATGGCGTGTTCCTGGAAGTAGTGCTTGAGCTTTCGGGCTACCACCCCGTATGCGAGCTTCTGGTAATGAGGATATCGTTGTTTGCATGGCGAGAGTACTTCGCTGATGTAATAGATTGGACGCTGAACTCCGTACGCTTTGCCCTCCTCAGGTTGTTCGACTACGATTGCTGTGCTGATGACCTGGTTTGTGGCAGCTAGGTATAAGTAGAGTGGCTCCCTTTCTTGCGGTGTTGCAAGGACTCGCCTACTTTGCAATGATCGCTTTAGGTCCGCGAATGCTTGCTTAGCTTCCGGTGTCCACTCGAATTTGTCCGTCTTCTTCAGCAGCTTGTAGAAGGGTAACGCTTGCTCTCCCAATCGTGCGATGAACCTGCTCAGGGCGGCCAATCACCCTGCAAGCTGTTGAACTCCGCGTAAATTAGTTGGCTCCTTCATTGTCAAGATTGCTTGTATTTTCTCTGGGTTGGCTTCGATGCCTCTGGCGGATACCAGGTACCCGAGAAGTTTCCCTGCTGGAACGCCGAAAATGCATTTTGTCGGATTGAGCTTGATCCTGTATGCGTTGAGGGCATCGAATGTTTCTCTAATATCCTCAAGGAGTGTGCTCTCGACTCGAGTCTTGATGACTATGTCGTCAACGTACACCTGTACGTTTTTGCCAATGAGCTTGGCGAGGCATTTTTGCATGCAGCGCTGGTATGTTGCGCCTGCGTTCTTGAGCCCGAAAGGCATTGTCGTGTAGCAGTAGACACCGTGAGGTGTGATGAATGTTGTCTTTTCTTCGTCTTCTCTTTTCATCCGGATCTGATTATATCCCGAATAGGCATCCAGGAAAGAGAGGCGTTGGCAGCCTGCCGTAGAGTCCACGATCTGGTCGATTCGCGGGAGGGGAAAGTTGTCCTTGGGGCAGTGTTTGTTTAACGACGTGTAGTCGATGCATACCCGAAGGATGTCCGTGTTCTTTTTCGGGACCAGTACCGGGTTTGCTAACCAAGTGGATATCTTGATCTCCCTGATGAATTTTGCTGCTAACAATCTGTTTACTTCTTCTCCAAGCGCCTTCTGCATGGGTTCTGAAAATCGTCGAGTAGTTTGTTTGATTGGTTTGGCATCTGGAAAGACTTCGAGTGAGTGCTCGACAAACTCCCTGGGTATTCCTGGCATATCTGATGGCTGCCAAGCGAAAATTTCCCAGTACTCACGGAGGAGTTCGACGAGCGCGCTTTCCTATGCTTGCGGAAGGGTGGTGGAAACCAGCGCTGTCTTCGCAGGATCTGTCGGGTGCACTTGATGCTTTCTAGTGTCGCTATTAGCGCTGAACTCCAGTTCAGGCGCGTTTTTCTTCGTGAGGGGCATCACGGAGTGATCCGTGGTTTTTGCCAGCTCTTGAAGTTCTTCTTGCATCCCAAAAGATTTTGCGATCTCATTAAATTCAATGTCGCATTTGTTGGATTTCTGAAAATCTCCGTCGATGGTGATTACGCCATGTTCTCCAGGTAATTTGAGCTTCAGGTAGGCGTAATGCGGTACTGCCATGAATCTGGCGAACGCTGTTCGACCAAGAATGGCGTGGTACTGCGAAGGCCAGTCGACAACTTCGAAGTCGAGGAATTCTCTTCTGTAGTTGCTCTTAGTGCCCAGCACAACTTCTAGGTTAATTGTTCCGAGTGGACGGATTGCTTTTCCTGGAACTATCCCGTGGAAGGATGTTTCCGACTCCTGGAGGCCGTCCAAGTTCCTGTTCATCCGACGGAGTGTATCCGCGTAGATAATGTTGATGCTACTGCCACCATCCATGAATAGGCGGGCCAAGTCGTAGTTGCCAATTTGTGCTTGGATGACAAGGGCGGCGTGTCCTGGTCGATAGACTCGTGGCGGGTGGTCCTTCATCGAGAATGTTATTGGCTGGTCCGCCATCTTCAAGTATTCTGTTTTTGTTGGCGGTGTCTGCACGGCCATGCACAATTGCCTCGTGTTAGTCTTTTGAGCTCTGCGGGATGGACATACCTTCTGGATCATCGCGAGTTGCCCTGCTGGATTCGGGTACGAGTTGGCCCCGGAGTTTTGAGCTGGCGGTGCAGGTAGCGCGGCTAATGCCATGTTTGGATTTGCTGGTGGGGGTGGGGGTTGTGGCGGCTGGAACCCTTGGTGGCCTCCTCCTGGAAGCGGTGGGTAATTTTGCGCGTGTGCAGCTCTTTTCCTTGCGAGTGCTTCTGTGATATCGATAAACTTTCGGCAATCCTTAAGAAGGTGCGTTGCCTTAGTTTTGCCCGTGCGTTTATCTGTAAATAGATGTAGCGAGCAGTATCCATCGAGGTCTTCGTCAGGTGATTTTTCTTCAGCTTTTGGTCTCCACTCGCGATTCCCACGGCGACCGGAGTCGCGGCCTCGCGTGAATTCCGCTGCGACCAACTCCTCTCTGTCTTCGTGATCGTAGTATTTTCTCCTCTTCCTTCGACTATGACGATCTTCATCATGTGCAGGTGATGATGCCCTCTCATTGCGCACCGCATCTTCTCCGTTAGCCCATTTTTCGACTATGTTCATCAGTTCCCCAATAGTCTTGGGTGCGGCTCTGCCCAGTTCTTCTCTGAAAGCCGTTCTTCGGGCGCCTTTCGCGAAGGCTTCAATCGCCACTTCTTTTGAAATGGTTCCTGCGGTATTCCTGAGCGTAGTCCATCGCTGGATGTACTCGCGGGTGGATTCGCCACTTTTCTGCTTGCATGCTCGCAGTTCTTCAATGGTGGCTGGCCTCTTGTAAGTCGACTGAAATTTTTTGCAGAAATCGCGGTGCAAATCATCCCACGATGCGTAGCAAGATTTTGGTCGTCTCTCCAGCCAACTGCGAGCCGCGCCGGCGAGATGCAAATTGAGGTATTGCATAGCCGTGTTTTTATTCCCACGTTGGCATTTTACTGCCGTGAGGTAATCGCTTAGCCATTGAGAGGGCTCGAGTGAGCCGTCGTACTTTGTTACTTCCGTGCTAAGTTTGAATCTTTTGGGTAGGGGCGCCTCGCGGATACTGCGGGCAAAGCAGAGAGCGCCGCAGGTTTCGTCATCCGAGGAGCCAGACGAGGAGCGCTCGCGATATCGCGAAGCCCTCGCCTTATCCACCCTTTTTTGCGCGAGATCTGATCGCGCATCGTACTCTGGCCGGTCGCGGTCAGTATCCTTCCTTGGCTCCTTGCTTCGCTTTCGCGAGCGGCTGCTATGATGCCGCGAGCTCTTGTCTCTCGGACTGCCTTCGCTGCTACTTCGACTGTCATCACGGCACCGTGCTTCTTTTCCTCGACCACGACGTGGTGACCTGTCCCTTCTTGGCTAAGAACTCTTGCGTTTACGGGATGCTTCCCTATCCTTGTCTTTTTCCTTCTCCTGTTCCTTCTCGAGCTGCTCTGCGGCCTTCTTTCGATCATAAGCGGCGAGCCTTGTGGCCGCCAGCCCTAATCCCCTGCGTACTTGTTTATATTGTTCCGCCCGAGGGTCACTTTCCATCGGTTGGTTCATCTGCATGTAAGTTGCTGCGGCTAGAACCGCGGCAGCAGGAGTTTGCGGGTAGACATTGCCAACGTCGTCGACTCGCATGAGAGAAGGGGTGACTGATCTGCTGGTTCCGGCTAGGGACTCGTTGTTCCTGGATGTGGATGTGTGTCCCTTTCTCGTGGGTCGGGTTCCAACCGAAGGTTTTATGGATAGCCCGGCTCGCCTTTGGCTCGACTCGTCCGCCGCTCTTCTTCGGCGGGCCAGATCTATCCGAGCGTCCTTGATAGTCGTGGCTGCTCTCACTAGGTGATTGTGGTAGGCAACCATGTCTTCGTGTGAGGCCCCGGATGCGGGTGGCTTGCTCGTTCGCATAGCTTCCTTTGCTCGGTTCCAGGATTCCCGTGAGACGCCGATTATGTTGCGCTCTGTCGCGCTGTGTTCTGTTTCCGAGGCTTGTTCCGATCCTGTCATGCAGACTTGAGCCAGTCGAGGCTCGTGTGTCCTAGGCGTAGGTTGAAAGTTTCTTCGAATTCTTGATGGTTTCTCTGTCGAGAGGGTATGGTAGTCGTTGGCGTTGAGGCGGATGGATTCGCCGCTTTTCTCCAGATGACGGCGCGAGTCGACAGCTCCAGATTCGGTTTCCGATTCATCCGAGAAGTGGAGGATTCCGTCCCGGTTAGTCACGAATTTTAGGCTCCCGAACGTCAAGGTGACGCTTTTCTCCAGATCCTCGAATACCGGGCGCGATTCCGGCGAGTGAGGTGTGACCACGACAGATCCGATCCGTATAGGATTGTTCGGAGCCGTAATCGATGGTTTCCAACGAGAGTGTGTTGTCGATGAAGCCGAAGATGCCGGTGATCCAGCGCCCGTCTTCCCCACGGTCGGCGCCAATTGTCGAATCTCTGACTCTACAAATCCCTTAGGCGACCCTATCGGGTTTCGACTAGGAGAAGTCATGAGCGCTGGTGGAATCGTCGGCTAGACAGGGGCGAGATTTACCCAGGTTCGGGGCCCTCGTAGAGGTAAAACCCTTACTCATGCCTCTTGTCGATCTGTATTGACGGAAAGATCGGTTACAATGGTGATACTCGAATCGAGAGTAAGATCTCGAGTTCAAGGCTTTGATGGTGTTGTGTTGCTTGGTCCTCTCCCGGGGGGCTCTCCTGGCCTTATATAGGTGGCCAGGTCTCGAATCCTACCCGGAGAGGACTCGAACTCTAACTAGGTCGGTTACATATTTCCTATCTTAACCCGCAAGTTAGTGCAGGTGGGCTTCACGTGGGTCTTCTGGAGTATTCCAAGGGCTCCTCTTCTTGGGCCTTCAACCTTGGGCCTGAGAGGGGGTGTCCTTATTCGCAGGGTCCAGGATCCATATATTCGTCAACCACCAAAGCCCAATTGCACTTCTTATTATTATCCCAAAGGATAAATTGCATCATATACTTACCAGTTTTAAAAGCACTAACATCCAAGGTTTCACTCTTAATACCACAAGGATGCCACCTGAACGACCCACGGAAGGATTCCACTTCCAAAAATACTTGTCCCTAGGATCCAATTTTTGAAAAAGCTACTATTATAATTCTTTTTCATAGTTTCTTGAATACCAATGAAATCCAGGGAGTAATCATCCATAAGGTCTACCAAACAGGTCATGATGCCTTTTTCCCCACCCCTCTAATGTTCCAAATGGCCCCTTTCATCTAAAACGAGTAGGTTTTTGCCTATTCCTGATAACTCTCCCATGATTCTTAGGGATGTTATCCGATTCAAGGACTTTTTTCTTCTTACTCCTAGTAATAGGCCTAGAGCATTGGACCACACTTCTCCTTCTAGAATTTTTCGTTTTTTTACTTTCCACAAGAATAAAAGACTCATCATCAGGATTACTTTCCTCTATCCAGTCTAAGCAAAGAGGGTTGGATTCTCCAGATTCCTTCTATATGAACAGGGAGCAATTATTAACAGGGAGCATATTATTTTTTAGATTCATTTCATTTCTATCCATGTACAGTTCTCTAATCATATCAATCACAGAGAAATCATTATCAGGAATAATAACACCCATATCAGCAGCACGCAACATGATTTCTCTATCAGATAGGACATCAAAAGAATTCGAAAAGCATGGTTTATTACAAGTAGAAGTGGTACCTTCCAGATTGCGTTTCTTGGATATCCTTGTAGCTTTGTCAATCACCATATCATTGACATCTCCCTGAAGTATGGAACTGAAACGAGTCCCAGGATGCACCTCAGCAGCATCTTCAAATAGGAGGAGCCCTATCACCATGAGACTCAGGGGACTGGACCAAATACCCCTGATCATTGCCATCAACAGGAGAATTATCAATATCAGTGATGTCTGTCACCACAGTAAGGGGAGGCCAATCGTCTTGAGGATTCTATCTTTCACTGATAAGGACCTCATCATTCAAGTTCTGGTCCACAGTATGCACAGCTGTCTCAGGGTTAGCCATAGCAGGGCCACCTGCAAAGGGTACAATCCACTTGTTCCCACCAAAGGGCACCTCACGGTTCTGCATCTCCAAATGTTCCCTAGCAATCTGTTCAATTAACAACTCTTGATCATCCACACTTGCATCCTCCGAGTCTTGCTCATAGGTTCCGTTCTCTTGTTCACCAGACGCCGAGACCATGTGTCTAACCGAGTCAGTCTGGATCCCTCCACCTTGACTCCCCACCACGGGTTCCTCAGAGGCCCCCTCGGACAAAGCAACATCACCAGTAACCCGTGCCCTTTTAGGAGAAGGAGCCCCCTGGTTATTTGCAACCAAAACAGAATCATATGGCTTAGGGGATCCAGCCACTACCACCTTATCGATTTCGAAGAAGAAGTCATAGAAGTTATCCCCAAGACATGCTTCAGCAGAAGCATGGATTTTCTCCACATCACGACAACCAACCAAGACTCTAAAAAATTCAGGTTTGTGCAGAGTAGACGCATCCAGTTCCAGCGACACACCAATAAGAGAGCCAACATAGAACACATTAGCTTCGTTTCTTTTGTCAAGGGGAATGTTACTGATACGCACCCAGGCCTTCTGCAGCACTGCCTTAGCACCAACAGATGCCGTCCAGACTGATAGTTTCACATTTGCATCCACATATTTCAACTTCATGCGCTCACCATAATAGACAACACTCTGAACCTCCCTAGCAGTGGGAAACCTCATGATATATTGATTAGGGCCTATGGGACGAGCTGTGCATCTCCAGCTATCCCCAAAGAAGGTGTTGAACTCGCGTTCCAGGTCCCTAGAGGTGGCAACACCCTCAATAACAGTAATAACCACGCTGCTCGACCTTTCTTTACTCTGTTTGGCGGAACTAGCATCAGGCATAAAGAAAAAAAACCAAGCCAGGTGTTTGAAATCCACACATTGACGCAACACATTCCCATGGAAGAATCACTTGACAGATTTGGGAAACATGACCAAGAGCCTTGCAACGTTCGCATCTAATAGAGGGGCACACAGCAGTAAAATGTCTAGGGAGATTGCAGTTGAGACAGGAGTATTTCTCACCAGCATCAGCAGGGGAATCGATTTGGATCTCTTTCCCACCTCCAGCAGATCCAGATCCAGGGTTAGATGCAGTCGCATCCGCTTCCTTCTGACCAGCGCCCAACCCTTTCGCCGCCTGTTCCCATCTATCACTAGAGTTCAGCGATCCAGAGCCCTTCGCTGAGTTCGACGAGGCCGAGAGCAAGTCCCGATGATTCCGATGCCAGACATGGTGACACCCGCGGTCGAAGCGGCCTTGACCCCCTCTACCGCCGCCGAACCGCCCACCAGCCCCTCCACCTCGACCCGTCGCACCACCGCCAGCAAAACGAGCTCCCAGATTGGTACCCCCACCATGCCCGTCCCCGACTCCCCTCCTGCCATGGATCTAGGCGGGGAAGCGGCGACCTGAGCGAAGGAACGTGGGTCACCCGCAACTTTGCCACTTCACCACGCGAAGGAAACAGAGGTTGGAGGTCTAGGTGAGGAAACCCTAGATCCAGTCCAAAAGTGGCTGAGAAGAGAGGAGAGATCGAAACCCGCGGCGATTCTCGTGGTATAAGTAGCCGTCATACCTGGTCCTACCTGTCGGCGACCGCCATTGGAGGACCTTGCGACGCCAGCGTGTCCAACCTCCCCCGAGTCAGCCCATCCTGTAGCAGTTGGGCCAGCGCCTCCCGCGAGTCGAGCCCAAGCGGAGTTTGTCGAATCCACGTGCGCGACGGGCCTCCCGCCCAGGATCCCTTCTGCCGCGACGGAGGGCCGCCGGCGTCCAGGGTCGAGAAGGTGATCGTCGCGGGGCCAATCGGGCACCGCCCGGAAAAGCTCTGAGAGAGACGTAGGGCACGTCATCCGATCGCGGGGCCGATCGCGGGGCAAGAGGATTTGTTGATCAAACAACTGCTGACTATCAAAAAAATTAACATATCGCCACAATGGAGAAACAATAAATGGAAAAAACATGTTTCGACTATAATATAGTTTCGGTATAAAAACATAACAATATAGTTTTTGCATTTCAAAACCACTCTAGATCTCTACTACTCCCTCCGGTCCAGTAAAAGTGTCGGAGCCAAACAAGGCAGCCAGCACACAACGTACATGTAACTTCCGACTCTTTTTTCGGATCGGAGGGAGTAGTTTGCGCGTTCATATGTGCATATTGAACTAGTACTCAATAATCTAATCAACGTTCAGTGTTTCTGCTATTTCCTTGCTTTGTAACAGAATATAAATATTGTATACTTTCGTTTAGTCGACCTGCTATGTTAAGATGAAACACATATGTTATCCGGAATTGATCTAACAGTAAGTCTAACTAGCCGTTTTGCACAATCTAATTCCAATATATTAGTACATGTAGGACAAAATCTGATGGATTAGATGCTTAGATTAGGCGTGAGCCATACCATGACATTGGAGACGATCTTGGTTGCAGGCCTTTGGAAGATTTGCTGGCCGTCTATGCCACCTGCCGCCGGTCAGCCGAAGCTAGCTCCTCCGAGATTTGAAACATATTCCCATGCTCTACTGCGGCGGCGACGGAATGCAACACACAGAGGAACGAAAGGCGGATGGGATCACGTACGCGAAGTTGCCCTAGGCCTGCACCGTCGATGGTTTATGATTAAGGTATAGGAAAAATTTCCGTGCGTTGCAATGGAAAAAAAAAAGTTGAGAATAAGTTCACGTTGATACACTTGTTGCATGTAAAAAAAAATCATTAAGCGATTAATTTATCTTAGTAGTTTATGGGAACATCATTATTTGGAACATATCTGACATGTACATTTTTTTAGGAGTTCTTCATACTTCATAAGTACATGCTAAAATTTGATAGTGTCTCCATCGATGGCAAGCACAAAAATAATTATATATTTTTGTACATTATTTAAAATTCTAGATGTCAAACTCATAGTCCAACATAATATGTTCAGCATGAATGAAAATTAAATTGCTACAAAGTCACGTCATGTATTATGTTAGCTACCTATTCCACTCCGAACAAATCCAAAGAAATCTTGAACCAAATAGTTTCTATGACAAGCCGTGGTTAGTCAATACTGTTTTTTGTACTATATTTAGTTCTACCGAAACACAACATGTCCTTTTGGGTTATTTTGTTAACATAACCTGAAGGTAATCTATCAGTCATGAACCTAGATTAAATTGGAAGTTCACACCTTTTAATGCACATTGAATCCAAGCATTCTTAACACCCTACTTTTTCAAAACATCATTCAGATTCTACTTAGCTAGCAAGATGACTAACTGCGTACCTTGTGTGGATCACGGGCGTCGCGAATTTCGGCAAAGTCGGCTGAACGACGAGTGATAACCATCTTGTTAGCACGAGTGGTCCCAGTTTCCGGTGAAGTCCGTTGAGCAGCGAGACATCAATGTCTAGCACAAATGGCAAAGTCGTGCAAGTTATTGGTGCGGAGCGGCGAGGCAGCTCTGTCGAGAACAAACAATACTGTCTGCGTGTTGCTTCTATCGGAATGTTTATAGTGATGCCAATTCGATCCGACCTGTGTCATTGTATATCGAGTATAACACGGCGATGCACATGAGCGTATTTTCATTCGGACACAACACAGCAGCTGCCGCCGACGGGGAATAGAAGCCAAGTATGACACGGCGACACGCATGAGACTATTCTGATCCGGACAGTACACATCAGACCTGCCACCGTGGGCCACCGGCAACGTGAGGGAGAGAAGCCGCGCGGCCGACCATGCGCATGCGGCGTTCTTGGCGCGACACGTCGGGGGCTGCCTGGCACTTGAAGATGAGCTGCATATAGAATCTCCTCAGGTCCGGGCTGATCGCGGTGATCTCCATGACGCCCGGGCACTCCTCCAGCATCAGGTCGGCGAGATTTGCGCAGCTCGCGACCAGCTGCAGCAGCGCCACGCCTGGTGCCATGATCCACTTGAGGCACAGACTCTCCAAGGACGTGGCGACGTGGACGGATGCCGCTCGGCGGGTCGAGCGGCCACTTGGTGAGGCACAGGTGGCGCAGTATGTCGCAGGGGACATCTGGCGCGGAGTCTTGGTGAAGCTGCCCCTGGCGTCAGAGCCCAAGTCTGCCGAGGCCTCTGGGCTCTTCCCTCTGCACTCTGGCCCTGGAGCAACGGCACCAGCGACGGCAAACACAGAACATTCACGGTGCCGCTGCCCAGCTATGACAAGAGCTTACTTTCGTTTGTAACTTTCAGCTTGTTGGAGAAGAGGTGGGTCCTGAGCATGTGTGCTTGCCGTACCAGGTGGCCTTGGTGGGGAGCTAGCTAGTTGATGTTAGGACCCGGCGGCACCCTGGCCATGCACGCTCCGCCGGTGACCAGTGCCGCCGTGACGGCCACGACGAGTAGGAGAAAGAACCCATATCTATCGTAAGTTGGATTGTGTTTCTGTGAGTGTCGTACGTGGTGTATAGATCTGTGTGGGGGCGAGGGTATTTGAGCCAGCGTCGCGGTCGCGTGAGCGAGTGCGGAACTGACGGGTGAACGGCCGCGGTAGCGACGACATTTGCCTAGACTTGACTTGATCTATTTCTTCTTTATCATTTGGGAATTCGATGTTCATGTGTGTAATTTTCACCTTGTTGGAAAAGAGCAACCGGGAATTCGATGTCCATGGATGTCTAATAGAGAAGCTTAGGGAGGCGGAACATGCACAGAGGAGTTCCACGCATGTGGAGGATTGTTGGTGGCTGATGTTGGTAACCCCAAGAGAAAGGTTGTGAAGAGTGCAGCGGAAAGTTTTCCCTCAGAAAAGAAACCAAGGTTGAATCGACCAGTAGCAGGACAAGCAATCTCTGAAAGTTGTTGGGGTTGAGGTGGCAGGGCGCACTACCGGTTCAGCAGCAACGTGAAACCTAAACAATAAAATCAAATCACTTTGCCCCAACGAAGTAGTGATGTTGTTAATCTCACCGGTTTTGCTGAACACAAAGAGGTTAAACGTATGGTGTGGAAAACAATATGAGAACAGTATGAAAGCAGTAGCAACACTGTGAAAACAATGGAAGCAATGTGTGTATTATGAGTATGAGAAAATAGACCGGGGTCCACAGTTCACTAGTGGTGTCTTCCGTAAAAGATAAATAACATGTGTGGTGAACAAATTTCAGCTGGACAATTGACATAAATGAAGGCTGCACTGTAGTGCATACGCATGACATAAAAATTACTATGTGATTCATGCGGGCATTACAACAAGATACATAGACCATCATCCAACTGCATCTATGACTAATAATACACTCTCTGAATATCATCCAAACAAATGTTGGGTATTAAGTTGCAAACAACAGATAATCGCAGAAAGCAAAGTGTGTAAAATAAACAATGTAGACGAAGTAAACATCGTTGTTTTCTCCCCAATAGCAACATCACATCCTCCATCTGTCACATTTCTGTCACTCGAGCACAGATGCAAAGGAGGCATGAAGCCACTATCGAGCATAAATACTCCCTCTTGCAGTTACTAGCATCTACTTGACCATAGCATCTACTAATAACGGAGAGCATGCAAAATCATAAATAACATATGCATGAAGATAACATGATAGATTGATAATCAGAATACATAGTATTCGACATTTATCAGATTCCAGCAAACACAACATGTAGCATTACATAAAGATGATCTCGACCATGTAGGGCAGCTTAGGAGATCTAAACATGAGGCATAAAGTGGTGGAGACAACCATCTAGCTACTTCTATGGACCCGTAGTCCAGAGATAAACTACTCACGCATCACTTCGGAGGAGGGCATGGTGGTGTAGACCCCTCCGGTGATGAATTTCCCTCTATGCAGGGTGCCGGGGAGAGCTCCAAAACCCTCCCGATCTCGGGATGACGATGACGGAGGCCTCGGTTGTTTCTCGGGAAAAAGTGGTATATTTCTAGGGTTGATGTATCGGGGGAATAACTAGGCGAAAAGGTGATGGCGGTGGGCGCCCGAGGGCCCATACCACCCCCAGGCGCGGCCAGGGGCGCCGCCCTATGGTGTGCCCCCCCTCCAGACCTCTTCGGGACTCCGTGAAACCTTCGGGATTTCTTAGACTTCCAGGCTTCGAATTTTCCAATTCCGAGAATATTTCCAGAACAACTTTTCTGGAACATCATAAATTAAGAATACGTTTATGACGTATCAACATCCCCAAGCTTAGTTCCTACTCGTCCTCGAGTAGGTAAACGATGAAAACACATAATTTCTGAGGTGACATGCTACCAACATAAACTTGATCATCAATAATGTAAAAGCATATGTAAGCTGAGATCATAGTACTTTAAACACAAGCATGATAGATATAATTTGAGCAATAAAACATAACAATTACTTTGCATCATGAGAAGTAACACAAATAAAAGATCATGAATAACTATTCATTGAAAGTTATACGTTTGTTTCAAGTACAAAGAAAGCATGGCAAAGTGATATTTCGCTTGTCCTTAAGAGTGAGGCAAAACATAAATGCCAGGACACCTTCAAATTTATGAGGAAGACAAGAACAAATAATTTGAGAACAAACAATAACACATCATGAATCAATTAATAATGTTTCTGGGACAAATGCATATTAAACTCAGAATGTCAACTATGCTCTACCAACTGTGCATAAAGTTAGAAGATGGAGACTCAACATAAAAGTAAAAGAAAGGGCTTCGTAGAGGGAAGCATGGATCACCCATGTGCTAGAGCTTTTATTTTATTAAATAGAGGTATACAATGTTTGACACTCCTCCCAACCATCTTACACAAACCATGGCTAACTGAATCCTCGGGTGCCTGCCAACAATCACATACCGTGGAGGAGTGTCTATTTTTTAGAGAGGTGTATGCTTATGTCAACGAATGGTAAACAGAAAATACAGTACGTCACAAGCCAACTAGACTTCACAAGAGCGTCTCCCATTGAAGGACACAACTGGTGTAGAAGGTCATACCTCTTTCTCTTTTGTTTACACAATTATGTTTTGACTGATAAATCAGGGGGAAAATAGTGAAGAAAATTTGTTTCTATTAATTTGGGGCTGGGCACCCCACTGCGAGCTCTTCTATCAATTGGATATGTAGATGAAGCCACTAGTATAGGGTGTGAAAGTCCAATCAACAAGTGAACTAAAGATTCTCTATTTACGTCCCCATGAGCTAAAATGGGAACACAAAACGGGAGTAATTTTGAAAAATTTAGTGGTAACACATGAGCAATTTACTTTGGAGTGGCAGTTAAATACCACGTGTAGGTAGGTATGGTGGAAACATTTGGCATACTTTGGTTTTTGGGAGTTGGATTGCACGAGTAGAGCTCATACTCAGTACAGGTGGAGGCTACCAAAAGACTCGGAGCGACAAATCAAGAGAGCAATAATGGCCACAATCATGCATAGCGAAAAACATCATTAATCAAAGCATAAGTGGTACCACAAGCTCAAAAACTAAATGATCATAAAGGATATATGTGACTGTTTTGTAGTCATAAACATGGTGTAAGCATGCGCCAAGTCAAACAAATAAAACATTCAAAGGAGAACACCACAAATTTATGCTTCAATATGATAAGAACAACTCATGATTCTTTCAATGGAACATTAAACACTCTCAACTATTTGATACAAATCATGCTACAAAATAACCACTAGGCTTTAAGATTAAAATAACATCTAGCATGATATGAAAAAGTCCAGCCACGGTCTATACAAGCTTCTATTTGCATCGTTATAAATTCTACCACATGCAGGAGTTTCCTTTCCCAACAAGCACAATACAAAATATGTTTTTAACAAAAACTCTCTAAATGATACAGAAAGCAAACATGAGAGTACTCACATAACACTACTAAAACTAACATATCTTAATAAGAGATGCAATGAAAACAAGATCTAAACAAGAATTTTGCAGTAGCTAGAAGAAAATTAAGAATACGAGCATAACGAGCATTCAAATGTAAAAGACGAGCGTGTCTCTCTCCGAAACAAGGATGATATGTTCCAATTATATTATTAAAGCAAGGAAAACAAAAGAAAATAGAAGAAAACTGAACAAAAAATATAAGATGTTCCAACTAAATTTCATATGATGTGACCGAATAAAAATACAGTTTCACTAGAAGTGACGTGATAAATTGTTGATGAAGAAGGGGATGCCTTGGGCATCCCCAAGCTTAGATGTTTGAGTCTTCTTAGAATTTTCTGGTATGAACCACGGAGGCATCCCCAAGATTTGACCTTGATCTCTTCTTAATCACATTATATCATCCTCTTCTTTTGACCCTTGAAAACTTCCTTCACACCATGCTCAAAGAGTAATTCACATTAGAGGGTTAGTGCAACAATAAAAAAATCCATGGGTTCTGTATGGGAACAAGTGCTATTGATAATTTTAAACATTAGATACAGCCACTCATGTTTCGTGAAGTAAAGAAATCCACTTGACATCGTAAAAGAGCAAATGCAAGAAAAATGACTAGAATCTGCCAAAACCAGAACAGTCTATAAAGACGAATTTTTTCGGTGCACTTACGTTGCTCAAATAAAAAAACTTAGAGAAAAAAGTTTCGAAATTAGCTGAGGAACAAGCACAAAAAGTTTCAGTTCATTTCGATTTTTCTGTGAATTATAGGATTTTTTACAGTGGACAGCAGAAATCTGTTTCCTGCGCAGAAATCCAAAACCAACTCCAACTTTCATCAGAAACTGTACTTGGCACAAATATACAAAGGAGTTGCTATAGAAGTATACAACTCCTTGGCTCAAATAAAATAGAGAAAAACAAAGCAAAAATAAAACTATGAGTTATCTCCCAAGAAGTGCTTTTCTTTTAACGGCTTTTAGCTAGGCCCAGAAAAGAAGATTCATGTGTTTTCAAGTGAAGAAGCATCCAAATTGTAATTTTTTGAATAATAGGATCAAAAGGAAACTTCATTCTCTTTCTAGTAAAGTGCTCTATAGATTTCTTTAGTGGGAATTGAAATTTAATATTCCTCTCTTTCATATCAATAATAGCACCAACAGTTCTAAGAAAAGGTCTTCCCAAAACAATTGGGCAAGAAGCATTGCATTTGATTTTCAAGACAACAAAATTAATGGGGCCAAGATTGTTATTAACCATGATAAGAACATCATCAACTCTCCCCAAAGGTTTCTTTCTAACATTATGAATAAGACGAACATCCAAATAACAGGGTTCTAATGGTGGTAAATCAAGCATATCATAAAGTTTCTTAGACATAACAGAGATACTAGGACCAAGATCACATATAAAATTGCAATAAAAATCATTAACTTTAATTTTAGTGATAGGTTCCCATCCATCATCTAACTTCCTAGGGATAGATGCTTCACATCTTAATTCGTCCTCTCTAATTTGCATGAGAGCATTTGTAATATGTTTTGTGAAAGCCATATTCATAGCACTAGCATTAGGACAACTAGCAAGATTTTGTAAGAACTTAATCACTTAAGTTATGTTGGAACCATTAAAGTTAAGATCATTTTTATCAAAGGTAATGGGACCATTGTCTCCCATGTTTCTAAAAATTTCAGCACTATTATCAGGAGCATTTTTAGCAGTTTCAAGCAATTTTGCATTTTTAATAGCAGGAGTGGGAGTATTGCAAACACCAATTACTTTACTATTGATAGTAGAAGGTTTACTAGCATGAGAGGCTTAAGTTTTACTAGTGGTGGTAATGGTGCAAACATTAGCTATATTATTCTTTCTAGCAATTTCATCTTCCCTTTCCCATCTAGCATGCAATTCGGCTAACATCCTAACATTATCATCAATTCGAATTTGGATGGAATTTAAGGTTTTGCTTTCTTTAACATAATGAGGCATAACCTCTAGTTTCAGAAAATCAACATCAAGATCAAGGCTATCAACTTTAGAAGCAAGAACATCAATTTTCACTACAAGAAAACCGGTCTCTTGCAACGAAATCTGTAGCTACGGTTTTTTTTCGTTGCGATATAATCACAAATTACGACGAAATTTCAGGTTGTGGTGATAGGGCACTCATATTTCCACGACTCTTTTTGGTCGTGATAAATTATCGTTTTGTTGCGGTAGAGGCCTCCTATTGCCACGATTTGTACTGTTGTTGGAATACAAGCGCGGTTTTGCGACAGAGTATTTTCGTTGCGTGAGGCACTCCTTTTGTTGCCTTAGAGACATGGTATTCCAACAAAATAAGCATTCGTGGTGATATTCAGTCATATATTGCAACATCTGTATTTGTGTTGCGGTAGTTACAAATATTGTTGCAAAAAAAAGCTAACTATTGCAACCAAATTTTTCGTGTGGCAATACCATATGTTTTTCGCCTCAAATTTATCCAGCGGCAATACCTATTGTTTACTGCGACAATTTGGGTCGTATGGTAATAGGTTAAACGTAAAGCAACAATCACCCTTCTGTTGCAAAAATGAACAAGTTATTTTGCAACGACCATTCATAGACTAGCTTAACGGGCCTCATGGGCCGTGTCCTTGATCACTGTTGCAATTTTCTTAGGACTACAATTCATTTTTGGTCCAGTATCTCAGTTTGGTGAGCACAATTTTTTTTAAATATTGTTTGCAACTGAATTTCTGCAGCACTTAGCATTTGACTAATGTTGCAACAAGTGACAATACTTAATAATCAATCAAGAACTCATAGAAAACGCAATTTCACTAGTACATTTAGCATGGAAATTCAAAATTTCTAAACACTGAAACTTTGGAATATTTAAACTAAAATTATGTTATTACACGATCTTTAATCCATGCATGTTCATGGCAAAACATTTAAGCAAAACAGTGCAGAGACAGCCTACGCAAAGAATCCATGGTCATCATCCAATTCATCCTGTACCAAAGGAGCAACATGACCATCATTTATGTAAGACTCATAATCATCTGTATCAGCATCATATTCGACTTGGTCTTCGTCAAACTCAGCAGGTCTTAAATTATTTATGACTTAAACATCAACGTTGGTTCCTTCATCATCATTTCTGCACCAACTAGTCATATCGTCAGGTACAGTAAATTCTGGAACTTTAATTCCTGCATCGACGACATCCTGTACATCTGCATCACCACGTTCATCTCCTTCTGCAGGATCATCAAGGTCTGCACCATTTAAAACCGAAGGAGCAAACAAATTGCGTGGATTCATTTTTATAGCACTTGCCCAAGTAGGGCTCTTCACATCTCTCACGTAGAAAACCTGTGCAGCTTGGATGCCTAGAATGTAAGGGTCTTCCGTGAATCGGTGTACACTAGTGTCAAGGTCAATAATTCCATATTTGTCCCTCTTATACCCCTTACTATGATTTCTATTGGCAGGAGGCACGTCGAACCAGTCGCACTGCAATAGAACAACCTCCTTATCAGGAGGAAAGTCAAGAAATATGATTTTCTTTATCACCCCATAATAATCAGTACTGCTGGTGCTTTCTTGCGCATTGACTACGACGCCACTATTTTGGGTACTCAAGTCATGCTCTATTTCGGTATTATGAAAGTAATATCCATTCAGTACTGTACGGTTGAACACACGAGCAATTTGATCAGGCCCTTTAGCTAGTGTATACAACAGACTGTTGACCTTCCCATCTTTATGGAGTTGTGTGATCTGTTTCATGGAATAGAATATGTGTGAGTGTACTGTACACCATTGTTTTTTATTACGAGAAACATTTATGAAAATGCTAAAGTAACTTACCCGTCTTTCGAACCAGCCAACAAAATCTTCCTTGTGTTTCTTTTTAGGATTAGGACAATTGTTCTTTTTGAGCTCGTCAATATGTTCCCTTCAAAAAGAAATGATATATGGTTACTTCATAACCAAAGTATTAATGCATATCATGATATGAAACAAATACATAAGTATCCTTACCGAATCCATGGCTCGGTTTCCTCGCAGTTTGTTATGATGTAGTGCCTCATTTGATTAAGAGCTTCCAAAGACAGTGATTCACGGGCAAAACCTTTCTTGGAGTAATCAAATGAACTCATTATGCTAATCCCTGTTGGTGCTTCATCTGTAGCTCCATCTGCATGGCGTTCGGACTGACTTATTTTTGTAGGCGAGCCTTTAACGAATCGACTGCAGAATGTCATGCACTCTTCAAGTATGTACCCCTCTGCAATTGAACCTTCTGGATGAGCCTTGTTACGTACATATCCCTTCAACGTACGCAGGTATCTCTCAACCGGATACATCCATCTATACTGTACAGGCCCTGCCAACCATGCTTCTTGAGCTAGATGAATTGGGAGATGCATCATAATATCAAAGAAAGCTGGTGGATAGATCATCTCTAGTTGACATAGAATTTCTGGAATTTGTTCACCCAAATTCTCCAAATCGTCATCCCTTAACTCCTTGGAGCATAAATCGGAAAAGAATTTACTGAGCTTAAGCAATGGGGTAAGGACATTCTCTGGCAGAAGCTTGCGCAACGCAATAGGAAGAAGTATCTGTAATATAACATGGCAGTCATGAGTTTTGAGTCCACTAAACTTGCACTGCTCGAGGACCACACATCGCTTAATGTGTGAAGCATAGCCATCAGGCATCCGTATGCTCTGCAGAAACCTGAGGAGCATTATCTTCTCTTCCTTTTTTAAAGCATACACGCCTTTCTTCATTTTGTACTTATCCTTACCGGCGGGCTTTGCGTGCTGATCCTCCCTAATTTTCAAGAACTCCAAATCAAGGCAAGCCTTCGTACCATCCTTTGTTTTCCCATCCATCTCAAGCAAAGTACCCAGAATGTTGTCACAAATGTTCTTCTCGATGTGCATAACATCCAAATTGTGCCTCACGAGCAAGTGCTTCCAATACGGGAGCTGGAAGAACACAGTTTTCTTCCGCCAATTGTGCCAGGGATTAGTTTCCGGTCGCTTTCTCTTATTTGACCGCCCAAATGGTTCATGTTGAATGCTATCAAGCTCCTCTAGAACTTCACTTCCTGTAAGTGGCACCGGGGCTTCTCTATTTTCTGGCTTGTTGTTGAACATAACATTGTTTCGACGCCATTTGTGGTTTTTCCGTAGAAAACGTCGGTGTCCCATGTAGCAATGCTTTCTACCAAACTGGAGCCATGAAAAGTCTGTATGCTTGTGGCAGTAAGGGCATGCTAGCTTGCCTTTTGTGCTCCAACCACTCAGCATTGCGTAAGCCGGGTAGTCATTGATGGTCCACAACACGCATGCATACAACGTGGAATTTTCTTTAGTTGCAGCATCATATGCTTCAGCACCATCCTCCCATAGAACTAATAGTTCATCAATCAAAGGCTGCAAGTACACATCAATGTTATTTCCTGCTGACTTTGGTCCTGGAATAATCATTGACATTATCCAGTTCTCTTGTTTCATACACATCCATGGTGGCAAGTTATATGGGATCAGAATGACAGGCCATGTAGTGTGTGATATACTCATGAGCCCAAAGGGGTTGAATCCATCTGAAGCAAGGCCAAGCCGAACACTGCGAGCATCTTTTGCGAATTCTTTCTGACTATATTTATCATCAAGGCTTTTCCAGGCCTTCGAATCTGCAGGATACCTCATTATGCCATCATCTTTACGTTTCTCCTTATGCCATTTCATATCAGTTGACATATCTTCTGTCATGTACATCCTTTGCAGTCTTTGAATGAGTGGGAAATACCATAGAACTTTCCGTGGCACTTGCTTCTTTGATTTACGGATCGATGAATCAGCTTTGTCTACGGTTGGACTTGATTTCCATCGAGACGTATGATAGACAGGGCATTCTTGGGCATCAGCATACTCATTACGGAATAACACACAATCATTATAGCACGCGTGTATCTTCTTGTAATCCAGTCCAAACTCTTGAATGACCTTCCTTACTTGTGTGAGATTAGTAGGAATGCAGTGACCCTTTGGCAGGACCTCCGTGAACATCCGCAGCATTAAGTCACATGCTCTGTTGGTCATCCCAGACACGCACTTGATTTGGTAAAGCTTCACAATGAAAGATATCTTTGTGACCTCCTCACAACCTGGGTACAACGATGTTTTTCCCTCTTCCAATAGTTTGTAGAACGCCTTTGCAGATGCATTTGGCTCCTGTTTCATTCCATCACCGCTCGTGTCTCCTGCATTACTTCCCACTTTTGTGGCCCTTATGAGAGTTTGGAGCATGTCACATACCTCTTCACCACCATCTGCAGCGTCTTCATCATCAGAATCTTCAGCCATGTTGTCCTCCTCAGGTTCACCATGGTATACCCAATTTTTGTAGGACGGATCCATCCCATTCTTAACCAAGTGCATATGGACCTCCTTTTTAGTTTTATGAGCATTATTCAACATTTCGTACACGGGCAAAAGATTATTGCGTCTGGGTGAGCACCATCAAAACTAAATTCCAAGAAACTCTCGATGCCACTTTGCCACTCCACAGAATCTCTTTCCTTCTACATCCAGCTCTTGTCTTGTGACATTTTGCGTTATCTCCGTATAGACGGTCTTGTAAAAAAAAGGAGCAGCATTAGTTCGCACGTAAGTATTTCGAAACAACACATACATCAGAGAGACAGGCATAATGGTCTTTCAAGTCAGTAAGAATTGCAGGGGATTACATTAGACATTACTTCACAACACAATGTTCGATTTAAACTAACACTTACACCTGAAACTGACATGGCTATGAAAATATAAAACCTAGTTCGTACCTGAATTCCTGACATTGCTATGAATATTAAACTAACACTTACACCGGAAACTAATAAAACAGACACGTATATGTGAACACTAGCAGCTAGTCTATCTGACAGCGATTGCAATCGCCATTAACTTCATCGAACCGGCAGGATGGAAACCAAGGATTTCATCAGTATTGGTACAAACCTTGTAATTGCGTCTGACGAGCGGCGGAAGCAACGGTTGAGTACAAGTCGGCGGGGCAGCGTTGGCGACAGTTCAATAGTTTACGCTAATCGAATTCGGATGGCGGCGAGGTAATAGTGGCGGATTGGTCGGTCGCGCAGGGCCGATACGGCGGCGAAGTCGCCTGAGGGCGGATAGGGCGGCGTTGTCGTGTGGGGGCAGGGCAGTTTGGAGGAGACCTTTCGCTCGCCCAATGGCCCAAACGGAGTATGGGCCTATTAATTGTACAATTTGTCTTCACAACCCATTTGGCTTGTGAACGATATGTTTTTCCCTTGGCAATAACGTTCAAGTATTATAAATGCTAGAAATTCAAAAAAAGTATTATAAATGCTATATTAAGTTTTACTAGTTTCATTTTATGATTAAATTTATTCATTTCTTTATTTTTAAATGCATTGTTGTGTTAATATTCAACACTAGTAGGAAAAGCCCTGATAGTGGTGTGGCTTTTCTTCAATTCTGGCGTGAAACTCGTAGGCCACTGCTATCTAGGTGATAAATGGAAGTAGTGACGTCGAACAACGCAACAGTTATATCTAGGTGTCCATTGGCGTGTTTCTGGACTCGACACAGGTTACTAGCTGATCATTGGCGTTGATGTCATAGGCCACATCACTATCCTATAGAAATCGGTAAATAGAAAGGGTATGTAATATTGACTAGAAGCACACAAATGGTATTCAATTATGAGATAACATAACAACCATTAAAAAATTTCGCATAAACATTCATAGATTCAACCAGATAGTACTCATCATTAACATATAATCTAAAAGTTCGCATAAAGATAGAACTCTCATCTACAACCACGATACCTACTCATCATCTGACTGAATAATGATAACATGTGTATCCTCAGTAGGGAGCTATGGGAACATCATCTTTGGTGTCTTAAGCATCATCAGGTCGATCATAGAGGAAGTAGGTGGACACATCACCTTCATCGAGATATAATGTCAATCTCCCTGTTGGATCCATCTCGTAGCGTTCCACAAGCTGGCCCCATTGCTGACCACTGAAGTATGTTTTTCCATCCTCATTTGTGACAAGAACTGTGTGCTGGTGGTCTAGCACTCTCGAGCTCACCAAGTTCACCTCGAGAGTTCTAGGGTGGTCCCAAATTGCAACGTGAATATGCTCCAAAAAGTCACGCCTGTATCTGCAAGGTATGATCTGTAAAAAAACAAGAAGTACACATTTTTAGTACAATTTTTTTGTCAGTTTTCAAAAAGTAGATTGACCAAAAGTATATACCAATCTGTTTTCAAACCCCACTGGTAAAACAATGGTAAATTTCTTGTTCATGCACTCCTTATAGGCACACTGTTCACATACATCCATTGCCCGCGGTGGTGCGTCACTGAATTCAGATACACATCTAACCATTTACCATTCAAAAATCAACTTAAATCTAACAATGTACATCTAATTTTGGTGGCTGAATAAACTTAAATCTAACAATGAAAATCTAATTTCTAAATCGATCTACATCTAAAATCACAATAATCATCTAACATATAACTTAATCTACATCTAAACTTAACAATGAAAGGTACGGCGGCCGGGGAAACTTACCTGCGGCGCGACGGCTGGACGGCGCGAGGACGACGGTGGCGGTTGCGGTGGCGTTTGTCGCGGCGTCGTTATGCGGGTGTCGGTGTAGGCGGCCCCGTGGTCGCGGTCGTCCGTCGGTGCCGTGGAGAGGGCTAGGCGTGGCCGCGGTGGGGGATCGGGGGGCGGAGAGGGCTAGCCGTGGCGGCGGTGGGGGATCGGGGGGGGGGGGGGGAGGAGGGAGAGGACTCGAGTTCGTGTGTGTAGCAGTTGGTGTGCGTGTAGCAATCGATTAAATTAGAGTATAAATGGTTTTCCTCAAAATTTCATTATGTGAACCGTTCCTCCACATTTGATCTTTCATAAATTGGTCCTTAATGATGAAGCCAATGATAAACCGTGCCCACCACATTTGATTCCCTCATCCTGGTTAAATGTTGTTGAACCGTGGTGGCACATGCTGGTGGTCGGTTCGTCCGGTGGTTGCGAGGCTCGCCTTTGCGGGGCACCTACGCGACGGATCGTCAGGGATGGTGGTGAGGGTGTGTTCGGGAGAAATCCTTGTTGGAGTACCGACATTAGAGCGGTGTCGCCATCGGGTGGCATCCTCCCTTCATGAAGGGCATCGTGTCTACCCTGCATCCGCCGCCCCGATGTGATGGGGGAAACCCTAGAAGCGCGACTATCCTTGTTGAAGGTGTTGATTGGTATCTGACGTCCCGGTGCTAGAAGCGTGATGGTAGTTTGTAGGTGGGCGCAGCGGTTGCGGGTCCTTATCGTTTCGCCGATCCGCTTTTGTCTCCTTTTCTTTTCTTCTTTGTCGTTTATTGGTTGTCGCCTCAGCCGGCGTTGTATCAAAACTGTTGTACCGGGTGGTTGCTATATTAATATAGCGGTGATTCGGCCTATTTCGCCAGAGCATGGGGAGAATATCCTGTAATACTAGCCCTCTTTCATGCTCCCATGGCACCGTTTCGAATAAATGAAGTTTGGGTGATTCAAAAAAATCTAGGAAAAATCATGAGTGTTCAAATGAAAAGTTTCTGCAATGTGTAATAATTTTATGTCCAGATACGAAAATAATATTGACTAACCAAAAAGACAAATCCAAATGTGAATATATAGTGCATTTTTGCTGATTTATACTTTTTGTTTCTCAATGTCTAGGTCGAATTTGGACCTGAATTTTTTTAACATGATGTAGACAGATTCTTTGGGAACATTAATATTTTTTTCCGGAATTTTATATAACATCTATAGTTGATTTTTTAAATGGTAGCATGGGAGAACAAGGGGCTAGTATCACTGGATATTTTTCCCATTGAGCATGCGTGGTTTGCATCCTTGTTTACATTTATATGAGTCATAAAATTCAATAAAGTAAAGCAAAATTGGTAAAGCTTAGCATAAAAATCAAAATGACATCATGCAAGTAGTAAAACTAAAAAATTAAAACTTTTAAAATGTGTGAGAATTCGGCAATCTAATATAGAGTCTTAACACGGTTTATTATTGTAGCAACGGAGCTGCATGCATATAGTTGCACACAAAAACTATCATCAATGCATTCCTATTACAGACCAATTTCAGGGACATGGGTAGCAAACAAGTAAAGCCCTTCAGTGCCCTGGTATAGCAAGAACAACATCTTGTCACCCTGCTTGAGATGACTTTCCTTCGCCACGAACTCTTTCCACCCACTGACGCACAAGCGACCATCAAGCTCAGAAATTGAATATGTCGATGTCACCTCAGTTTTCGGGTAGCAAACAATAGTGATGGTACCATTTCTTTCCATATGTGCAGGAATCAGACAGCTTGGGATTTTCTGTTGCATGCAAAGACTTAAAGTCAAGAGAAAAGCTAGCGGAAAATAATCATGTTAAAATAAAGGAAAATAGAACAAGTGTACACGTATTACTTTGTGCATAAGAGAAGATGTGTTCTTAAAGATTTACCACGTGTTTATTGAAGTTCTCGTTGTTTGTCCAATTCAGAGTATGCAGCACTTCGACAACCAGTTGTGCTTCCTCATACTCTCCAGCTCTGTGGAACAGAACCGTGTAATCCAAGTTTTTAACAGCGTCGATCACCGTCTCCATCATCCTCCAGTTAATCATGGTCCCATCAGTGCTAGAGAGAGAGTCAACAATGTGACGCCACTCAGGGGACATCTGGTAGTATGCTGTAAAAATTTCATACGCCTGATATATGTGGAGTACACATGCCGCAACCAAGTAATATAGTCATGTTTATGTGCACAACATTTTTTTTTGAATTAAGTAAGAACTTACATGGATGGATGATTGGGTCATTTCCAGTTATGACCTCAGTTTGGCCTCGACGTGTGTCAGTTTTGAATATTAGCTCCGTACCAACCTTTAATTTGTAAACTTTGCTAAATTCTTTCCAATATTCTCCATTCAAAAAGGTTTGCCCATCAATGTTGGTAAGCTCAACAATGAATGAGAAACCTTCATTGGTTATTAGTGTTGCTTGACAACTTGTGTTCTCCAATGGGAAAACAGCATGCATGTTTAGAAAATAAGTTCTGATGTAGCAGGGGATCACCTAAATAAGAGCATGTATTTTATTACATTATGATCCAGTAGTAAATTGGACTTACTATAAGTAGATATATATCCTACAAGAGTAGCTATTTGTAGTTTTTCCTATAATTGGACATTGAAGCAATAGTCCTGTACTGCAAATAACTGAACATGCACTCATAGTTTCAGAATGGTACCCTTCAAGTATCGAAATTGCATGTAGGTACTTGATAAAAGAAACACACGTCCATAACTAATAGAGATCACACTCACAAAAAATTTGTTAGCTAGATCAGCTACGTATATTACATGAATGATTAACACATGACACAATGAGTACTAGGACCGGTAGATATGCTACGTATATTACATGTGAATAACCACAAAAAAAATTAAATCCCATTTGTACATGAGTAGATTAGAATCCTTACCGTCTTCTCCTCAAATCCCTCTACAAGGGTTATGACGAAATAATCAGTAGTCATGGTCTCACTGCCACACATCCCGAGTTTGTCAAAACAAACAGGACACTGCGAGAAAAAATAATGAAAACCATCAGATCTGATGTGATAATCACGATCGATCAAGAGGAAAAATGATGCGTTAGATCGAGTTGGCACGTCTTTGCTTGGCTTCATGGTCGAAGACGAGCGTGCGCCGGTAGACTACTGGTTGGTCAAAGTCGTGCGGCAGGGTGATTTCTGACTGGCGGCGGCGGACACGTGGCGAGGGAGGCGTGTGAACGAGGAGGTTTTCTGCGAAGGAGAATAATGACTGCCGTCCTTAGGTCAGGCCTAGACTAGCTAGGTTTTGATGGGACAATTCGTGGGCCGCGCTGGCCATAGTGTAAGTAAAGTAAATTAAAATGAGGTTTATTAGTATAGGCCCACAAACAAGTGACTGCTTTGTACAACCTTGCGTGTATTATGTACCCACACGGCACAGGTGTTGCCCATTTTTTTCTATCGATTTCACACGGAAATTAACCAGTTCGACTCTACTCCTTCCAGTATTAATACTCTCCCCTGTTCTTCTCTGTTTTCCACTCGTATTCTCCACTCTCTTCTTCTTCTAACCGCTCCACTCCACTCTCTTCTTCTTCCAAGCATGGATGAAGCGAAGTATTTCTGCCGCAGTTTGCAGGTCTCCATCCACGGCGAGGGAACCATCGACGTCACCTACACCAACGACCCCGCCGAGGTGCAGCGAGTCGTTGACATGTACCAGCAGTGGCTTGAGAGCGGAGAAGAAAGGTTCATGGGCCTGGATTTCGAGTACACGTCCCATAAGTCGGAGATAGAGAAAAAGATCGCCGTTGTTCAGCTTTCCTTCCGCCACCACGTGCTGGTGTACCATCACTCCAGGTAAAAGACATTATTTCTTTTGTTTTCTGCAACTAGTACTCATCTAGATGTTCTTGTGATTGCTATTTTGTTATTCCTGGTTGTTGTGATTGGTGCTACTAGTACTTTTCTAAACTCTTGTTACTTGTGTACTTCAGTGGTGACTGGTGGCAATCTGCGACGCTGGCTGATCTTTTTTGTTTTGGAGGTGTCAAATTAGCAAGTGTTGACACCACCAATGACAAGAAATTGCATGCAAGAACCTGGAACTTTTCTATTCCAAAAGAAAATTATGAGGATATCCAAGATCTATACTTTGATGTGTTCAACGAAAAGAAAGTTGGAATGGCTACCATGGCAGTAAAACTTATTGATCCGTTCTACAAAGACATGAAGAAGAAGGATTATCGGTGGCACAACTACTGGGACAACAAGAAACTAGACATGGAACACATCACCTATGCTGCAATTGATGGGTTCCTCTCCCTAGAGTTGTACCGTGTGCTCAAGCCCATGAGTGACGCCAAGAAGACCGGAGAGGGAGGCAGATCATGGAGGGCGAGGGCGAACCGCACTTGGCACTAGATCACTTGCTGCGGCGTACTATGCTATTTTTGGTCCTTGTAATTAGAGTTTATGTTCAAGTGTCGATGAAAATTATTCGAGTAGTATGTAGTATGTCGCTCTTGCAGTACGCTTCGAGCTATGGATTAATCTTGGTACTTTTGTTCATATTGTATGTGCTATATCTAATTACTAATGCAAATTATGTTACGTGAACTCTGGTTTGAACTCAATGACAACTCTCCCTCGCTGGCGGTGTTCGAGTCGGTCCGTCCTAGTACTAGTCCTGCCGCCCTTCTCCTTTGGATGGTGCGTTGACTAGGGGAGAGATGTCAAGATGGGAGTTTGTTATTCCTAAGAGGCACCAGCATCGGTGGCGACGCGGCTCTGATCTCCTTTTAGGAAAGGCCTTCTCTTGTGTTTGGTTTTTGCATCTGTGGGGCAGTTCTCGGACTAGCCGGTGTGAAGTGGTGTAAGTGATAGTGTTGCTCGCAACGAACTGTCAAGTTCATGTACTCAAACCACTATCTCCTATAAAAATCAGGTGCCCAATTGCGTACCCTCAAAAAAAGAAACAACTCTTTAACAATATTAATAAGTTCTGCAAAACGATAACATAAAAATGACATAATGTTTCACATAGTGCATCATGAAGTAGTACGGGAAGCAACACATAGTTTAAACAAAAGAAACATTGTCTTCACAGGCACAACTTAGAAGATCTTGTCAACTGGGCCAGCTTCCATGGGATCAGGTATGAGTGGAATGAGGGAATTCACCTTATGGAAGGTGACTTGTTCTCCCATCCACTCGTACCTCTTCCCGTGACACCTTAGCACGTCCTGTTTACGCATCTTGATGTAAAGATGCGCGGTGTCTCCCTCTTGGTGAGACTGGACAATGCGCCAGTTGGTATTACCCAACTTGCTAAGGAGTACACGTAAAACCATGAAAGACGATGGTCGCTGGTTCGGCGTTACCAAAGATTGAAGAACCTTGTCGGTGCGCAGCCCCTTTTGCTCATTAGGCTGAAGTATCACCAGATTGGAGACATGGACTGAGCATGCTGATTTTTCATCAACATTTGGTGATCTTGGAGGTTCTTCTTCAACATCTTCATCATCTTCTCCAGAGTCTTCTCCAGAGTCTCCATCCAGAGAACCATAACCATCTGACATAGTCAGTCCCCCATCAAATGACTCTTCTTCAACTCTCGGCTCCTAAAATGCAATAAGCCAATATGTTAAATGAAAACTGAAGTTCCTCATTCGTTTTTAACTTTGATATCATTTATTGGAAAAGAATTCAAATGGATATGAAATCTACAACCTATACTAAACCCAGTATATCATAACCAAATCAGATAATTAGAATCCATGTAGGCATGCACGTTTAATTAACCTAAAAGCTACTGTGCACAATTATTACAAAATGAGATATGAAATTGCAGTTGAAATAATGTGAAGATTATTGCAACCCAAAAAAGGTTGTAACACCATAAATAGGAGAATCCAGGATGATAACACACTATACAATTATTTCAGCATTAGATATAAAGTTGCAGTTCTAATTATTACATGAAGAGATATAAAATGGCATTTGAAAAAATGTAAAGAACACTTGAGGAATAAAAGAATAAAATTAGAAAGCAAAATCGATCTACTCCCTCTTTCTTTGAATACAAGGCAACTATCAAAAATACAATTTCTATGTATACAAGGCCGCTATCTCTTCCAAAGAGAAATTGATTTGGATTCTACCACAGAGAATGGTGCTCATTGATGTGAATGTGCCATGCAACCATAGAGTAAGATGCCCCACATACAAAATATTTAATTAGCACAGAACACAAGAGTTTATTCACATAATTGTTTCTGCTATTTAAAAGTTGGCTTTCTTTTCTTGGTATTTAGGAATTAAGTTAGTGGCCTTGTATAAAATAACGAAGGTACGTAGTATATGTTGTTTGTAGCAATATAAGAATTCTGGAAAAATGCATGTTACATATTCTTTTGAGTATCTCTATCGGCTAGTACTCCATGAATTACAATTTCTTTTGTTTATCTGCTACTCCAACAGTTGAATGGATATGAAATGTACAACCTATACTTAGCCCAGTATTTCGTAACAAAATCAGATAATTAAAATCTTGCGGATCTAATTACCCAAGCTATATTCATTGAATTTTATTAGAATAAAGTACAGAGTGTACAATTATTACAAAATGAGATATGAAATTGCATTTGAAATAATGTGAAGATCATTGCAACCCAAAAAAGATTGTAACACCATAAATTGGGATACAATTATTACAACATGACATATTAAGTTGCAGTTAAAATTATTACATCTAGAGCTATAAAATGGCATTTGAAAAAAAATGTAAAGAACACTTGAGGAATAAAAGAATAAATTTAGAAAGCAAAATCGATCTACTCCCACTGTCTGTGAATACAAGGGCACTATCAAAAATACAATTTCTATCTATACAAGGCCGCTATATCTTCAAAATAATAATTGATATGCAATTGTAGCCGTCTATGAATTGATATGCAATTGTTTATATGTACGAAGACTTGTTTATCTGCTACTCATTTAGTTCAAGGGATGGTTTTGTTCATACCCAAATTACCAAAGCCGGGATATTACTAAACAATTTGGGTACTAAAATTCGTCGGCAGTTTAAGATAGAAAGAACATTAGATTCATGTGCAATTGAAGGAATGCTTCAGTTCAGTTCATACCCAAATCACGAGAACTCGAGGGCAGTTGAACATAGAAATAATGGTTGATTCGAGCTGGTACTACCGCTAGGAACCCTGGATATCACAGACTAACCATAGCATGTTCACTAAAACTAGATCTAGTTTTGTAAGAGGGATGTACCTCCGTCGGCGCGACAGTCGGCGCATCGGTCGGCGCCGCGGTCGGAGCGGTGGTCGGCTTAGCGGAGACGTGCCCCCACATGGCGTATTCAGCTGCTTCGTCGTAGCTGTCGTCAATCTCCTTGTACGCCGCCTCGAGGTCAGATGGCACGGCGGCGTGGGATGGGCCATCTTCTCCGACCTCGCTCAGCGTCTTGTTCCGATCTATCTCCGAAGAGACATCACGGGCCGCCGAGTCCACCGGCGTGGCCTCAACGGAAGCAGCAGTCCCAGTGCCAGAGCTGGCCGCGACTGGGCCGACAGCAGAAGACGGCTCGACGACGACGGACGCCACCTCCTGATCTTCCTCGGCGTCGAAGCATTCCTGTGATCTCTTCATGGCGGATGGGAAGGGCAGGGGAACCGTCGAGGGTTTTCCTGTGGAAGTGGAGGGGAGGATGCGTTTTTTGGGGAAAAGTTGTTGCAGAGACAGAGGAAGGAAGGTAGTGGATATGCGTCAAACCGTCCATTTATGGAGTTCCCCTTTTGCTCTCCCTATGACGCAAGGTGCACGTGTGAATCTAGGGTTTTTTTTGTATATTTTTTTTCCATATTTTTTGCAGATAAATGGCAGAAATTGAACACCAAATGAAGTGAGGTTGAAGGAAACTATATTCTCGACCGAAAGTGCCCGAAAACGGCTACGGCATAAGATTCGTAAGCAATTTGAGAATGGAAGCGGCTTTTTGAGATCCCAAACGTGCAATGTTGTAGAAATGAAGTCAGGTTCTTGGAATGCACCATGTTTTCAACTTTGGGAATGGGAAACAACAAGTTGGCCAAGGAAATCCACGTTTTCGACCGTTTCTTTCGTGTTCGAAGGCAATAAACCAGATCACGCATCTCCCACTCATGGCCAGGGGTAAAAAGGTGCAATGTTGCATGTGGAGTGAGACTTAGGGAGTGGGTTGGAAGGATGACATTGCGTCGAGGCTGTCATGCAAGCGAGAAGCGGCGAGAATCGTCCCGGTTAACGTCCGGTGGTTAGACTCCACCCAACGCACCATACAAGTCCTGCAATGGGGTTCAAACATTTTGTGTGGGCCCACATGGCCAAGTGTGACTTGCATTCTCATCTCTATAGTTTTCCAGGCATCCTAGGGGGAAGGAAACTATATTCTCGACCGAAAGTGCCCGAAAACGGCTACGACATAAGATGGGTAGGCAACTTGACAATGGAAACGGCTTTTTGAGATCCCAAACGTGCAATGTTGTAGAAATGAAGTAGGGTTCTTCGAATGCACCATGTTTTCAACTTTGCGCATGGGAAACAACAACTTGGCCAAGGAAATCCACGTTTTCGGCCCTTTCTTTCGCGTTCGAAGGCAATAAACCAGATCACGCATCTCCCACTCATGGCCAGGGGTAACAAGGTGCAATGTTGCATGTAGAGTGAGTCTGAGGGAGTGGCTTGGATAGATGACATTGCGTCGAGGCTGTCATGCAAGCTAGAAGCGGCGAAAATCGTCCCGGTTAACATCCGGTGGTTCGACGCCACCCAACGCACCATACAAGTCCTTCAATGGGGCTCAAACTTTTTGTGTGGGCCCACATGGCCATGTGTGACTTACATTCTCATCTCTACAGTTTTCCAGGCATCCTAGGTGGAAGGAAACTATATTCTCGACCGAAAGTGCCCGAAAACCGCTACGACATAAGATTGGTAGGCAACTTGAGAATGGAAGTGGCTTTTTGAGATCCCAAACGTGCAATGTTGTTGAAATGAAGTGAGGTTCTTGGAATGCACCATGTTTTCAACTTTGGGCATGGGAAACAACAAGTTGGCCAAGGAAATCCACGTTTTCGGCCGTTTCTTTCGCGTTCGAAGTCAATAAACCAGATCACGCATCTCCCACTCATGGCCAGGGGTAACAAGGTGCAATGTTGCATGTGGAGTGAGTTTGAGGGAGTGGGTTGGAAGCATGACATTGCGTCGAGGCTATCATGCAATCTAGAAGCGGTGAAAATCGTCCCGGTTAACGTCCGGTGGTTCGACGCCACCCAACGCACCATACAAGTCCTTCAATGGGGTTCAAACATTTTGTGTGGGCCCACATGGCCAAGTGTGACTTACATTCTCATCTCTACAGTTTTCCAGGAATCCTAGGTGGAAGGAAACTATATTCTCGACCGAAAGTGCCCGAAAACCGCTACGACATAAGATTGGTAGGCAACTTGAGAATGGAAGCGGCTTTTTGAGATCCCAAACGTGCAATGTTGTTGAAATGAAGTCTGGTTCTTGGAATGCACCATGTTTTCAACTTTGGGCATGGGAAACAACAAGTTGGCCAAGGAAATCCACGTTTTCGGCCGTTTCTTTCGCGTTCGAAGGCAATAAACCAGATCACGCATCTCCCACTCATGGCCAGGGGTAACAAGGTGCAATGTTGCATGTGGAGTGAGTCTAAGGGAGTTGGTTGGAAGGATGACATTGCGTCGAGGATGTCATGCAAGCGAGAAGCGGCGAGATTCGTCCCGGTTAACGTCCGGTGGTTCGACGCCACGGCGGCACCATACAAGTCCTGCAATGTGGTTCAAACATTTTGTGTGGGCCCACATGGCCAAGTGTGACTTACATTCTCATCTCTATAGTTTTACAGGCATCCTAGGTGGAAGGAAACTATATTCTCGACCAAAAGTGCCCAAAAACGGCTACGACATAAGATTGGTAGGCAACTTGAGAATGGAAGCGGCTTTTTGAGATCCCAAATATGCAATGTTGTTGAAATGAAGTGAGGTTCTTGGAATGCATCATGTTTTCAACTTTGGGCATTGAAACAACAAGTTGGCCAAGGAAATCCACGTTTTCGGCCGTTTCTACCGCATTCGAAGGCAATAAACCAGATCACGCATCTCCCACTCATGGCCAGGGGTAACAAGGGGGAATGTTGCATGTGCAGTGAGTCTGAGGGAGAGGGTTGGAAGGATGCCATTGTGTCGAGGCTGTCATGCAAGCGAGAAGCGGCGAGAATCGTCCCAGTTAACGTCCGGTGGTTTGACGCCACAGCGGCACCATACAAGTCCTGCAATGGGGTTCAAACATTTTGTGTGGGCCCACATGGCCAAGTGTGACTTGCATTCTCATCTCAGCAGTTTTCCAGGCATCCTAGGTGGAAGGAAACTATATTCTCGACCGAAAGTGCCCGAAAACGGCTACGACATACGATTGGTAGGCAACTTGAGAATGGAAGCAGCTTTTTGAGATCCCAAACATGAAATGTTGATGAAATGAAGTGAGGTTCTTGGAATGCATCATATTTTCAACTTTGGGCATGGGAATAAACAAGTTAGCCAAGGGAATCCACGTTTTCGGTCGTTTCTTCCACGTTCGAAGGCAATAAACCAGATCACGCATCTCCCACTCCTGGCCAAGGGTAACAAGGTGCAATTTTGCATGTGGAGTGAGTCTGAGGGAGTGGGTTGGAAGAATGCCATTGTGTCGAGGCTGTCATGCAAGCGAGAATCGGCCAGAATCGTCCCGGTTAACGTCTGGTGCTTCGACGCCATGGCGGCACCATACAAGTCCTGCAATGGGGTTCAAACATTTTGTTTGGGCTCACATGGCCAAGTGTGACTTACATTCTCATCTCTATAGTTTTCCGGGCATCCTAGGTGGAAGGAAACTATATTCTCGACCAAAAGTGCCCGAAAACTGCTACGACATAAGATTGGTAGGCAACTTGAGAGTGGAAGCGGCTTTTTGAGATCCCAAACATGCAATGTTGTTGAAACGAAGTGAGGCTCTTTGAATGCACCATGTTTTCAACTTTGGGAATGGGAAACAACAAGTTGGCCAAGGAAATCCACGTTTTCGGCCGTTTCTTTCGCGTTCGAAGGAAATAAACCACATCACACATCTCCCACTCATGAACAGGGGTAACAAGGTGCAATGTTGCATGTGGAGTGAGTCTGAGGGAGTGGGTTGGAAGGATGCCATTGTGTCGAGGCTGTCATGCAAGCGAGAAGTGGCGAGAATCGTCCCGGTTAACGTCCGGTGGTTCGACGCCACCCAACACACCATACAAGTCCTGCAATGGGGTTCAAACATTTTGTGTGGGACCACATGGCCAAGTGTGACTTACATTCTCATCTCTGCAGTTTTACAGACATCCTAGGTGGAAGGAAACTATATTCTCGACCGGAAGTACCCGAAAACGCCTACAACATAAGATTGATAGGCAACTTGAGATTGGAAGCGGCTTTTTGAGATCCCAAACATGCAATGTTGTTGAAATGAAGTGAGGTTTTTGGAATGCATCATGTTTTCAACTTTGGGCATGGGAAACAACAAGTTGGCCAAGGGAATCCATGTTTTTGTTCGTTTCTTCCGCGTTCGAAGGCAATAAACCAGATCACGCATCTCCCACTCCTGGCCAGGGGTAACAAGGTGCAATGTTGCATGTGGAGTGAGTCTGACGGAGTGGGTTGGAAGGATGCCATTGTGTCGAGGCTGTCATGCAAGGGAGAAGCGGCGAGAATCGTCCCGGTTAACGTCCGGTGGTTCGATGCCATGGCGGCACCATACAAGTCCTGCAATGGGGTTCAAACATTTTGTGTGGGCTCACATTGCCAAGTGTGACTTACATTCTCATCTCTAGAATTTTCTATGCATCCTAGGTGGAAGGAAACTATATTCTCGACCGAAAGTGCCCGAAAACTGCTACGACATAAGATTGGTAGGCAACTTGAGAGTGGAAGCGGCTTTTTGAGATCCCAAACATGCAATGTTGTTGAAATGAAGTGAGGCTCTTGGAATGCACCATGTTTTCAACTTTGAGCATGGGAAATAACAAGTTGGCCAAGGAAATCCACGTTTTTGGCCGTTTCTTTCGCGTTCGAAGGAAATAAACCACATCACGCATCTCCCACTCATGGCCAGGGGTAACAAGGTGCAATGTTGCATGTGGAGTGAGTCTGAGGGAGTGGGTTGGAAGGATGACATTGCGTCGAGGCTGTCATGCAAGCGAGAAGCGGCGAGAATCGTCCCGGTTAACGTCTGGTGGTTCGACTCCACCCAACGCACAATACAAGTCCTGCAATGGGGTTCAAACATTTTGTGCGGGCCCACATGGCCAAGTGTGACTTGCATTCTCATCTGTATAGTTTTCCAGGCATCCTAGGTGGAAGGAAACTATATTCTCGACCGAAAGTGCCCGAAAACGGCTACGACATAAGATTGGTAGGCAACTTGACAATTGAAGCGCCTTTTTGAGATCCCAAACGTGCAATGTTGTAGAAATGAAGTGAGGTTCTTCGAATGCACCATGTTTTCAACTTTGGGCATGGGAAACAACAAGTTGGCCAAGGAAATCCACGTTTTCGGCCCTTTCTTTCGCGTTCGAAGGCAATAAACCAGATCACGCATCTCCCACTCATGGCCAGGGGTAACAAGGTGCAATGTTGCATGTAGAGTGAGTCTGAGGGAGTGGCTTGGATAGATGACATTGCATCGAGGCTTTCATGCAAGCTAGAAGCGGCGAAAATCGTCCCGGTTAACATCCGGTGGTTCGACGCCACCCAACGCACCATACAAGTCCTTCAATGGGGCTCAAACTTTTTGTGTGGGCCCACATGGCCAAGTGTGACTTACATTCTCATCTCAACAGTTTTCCAGGAATCCTAGGTGGAAGGAAACTATATTCTCGACCGAAAGTGCCCGAAAACCGCTACGACATAAGATTGGTAGGCAACTTGAGAATGGAAGCGGCTTTTTGAGATCCCAAACGTGCAATGTTGTTGAAATGAAGTGAGGTTCTTGGAATGCACCATGTTTTCAACTTTGGGCATGGGAAACAACAAGTTGGCCAAGGAAATCCACGTTTTCGGCCGTTTCTTTCGCGTTCGAAGGCAATAAACCAGATCACGCATCTCCCACTCATGGCCAGGGGTAACAAGGTGCAATGTTGCATGTGGAGTGAGTCTGAGGGAGTGGGTTGGAAGGATGCCATTGTGCCGAGGCTGTCATGCAAGCGAGAAGCGGCCAGAATCGTCCCGGTTAACGTCCGGTGGTTCGACGCCACTCAATGCAACAGCGGCACCATACAAGTCCTGCAATGGGGCTCAAACATTTTGTGTGGACCCACATGGCCAAGTGTGACTTACATTATCATCTGTACAGTTTTCCGGGCATCCTAGGTGGAATGAAACTATATTCTCGACCGAAAGTGCCCGAAAACGGCTTTTTGATTATTTTTTTGAATTATTTATGCTCATTTGAAACCATCGCTCTATTGTCATGAGAAATGTGCTTCAAATGAGGTCCAAAGCTAGGGTAAATACCCCCATTTGTGCTTCAACATTTTTTGGCATCTTGTCTAAATCAGCCAAATTAATTTCCTAGACATCTATTCTAAATATATAGTGTAAATCTGAAGTTTCATTATGTTTTGAATAATTCTTCTATTTTTTAAATTTTTTTATTTAAATAACCTGGTTCAATAGAAAAATCATATGTAAAACAGATAAAAATCATCGTTGTAGTAAATTTGAAGTTTCATTATGTTTTGAATAATTCATTTATTTTTTATATTTTTTATTTAAATAACATGGTTTAATACTTAATAGAAAAGAAATCATATGTAGAACAGATAGAAACCATCGATCCCTTTGGCCAACGGACCAACCAATCCGAGCGCAGAACGAGCGTCTCGCGGATCGCTGTGGCTGCGAGCGCATCCGTCCGATGGAAGATTCCTTCTGGAAGGCGTCGATCCAACAGCCCAGGTCGAATCTCTGGGTATCCTTCTAGAAGCTTTTCGGCTGGGTCAATAGAGGGTTGACCAAGCTTGAAATGAGCATACGTAATTCAAAAAAAATCGAAAAAATATAAAGCCGACGCACATAGTATTGTTATGTCATATAGTAACGAGAAAAAAATATAAACCTGTCTTATAAAGAGTGGAACGAAAAAGCCTTGTCTAATATGTGATACCTCGAACAGAGTAGTAGAGAGTTCAAGGAAATGAGATGAGTTTCAAACCTTTGGAAATCAAATAAGGTCAAAAACTCACCAAAGCTTCATTTTGGAGCGACTAAGAAAGATCCAAAGTTACTTTTTATTTTTGATGTTTTAAACTTGTTTTATTTACGATTTTCGATTAAAACCATTATTATTCAAAAGAAAATAAATAATACGAATATTCATCCCACAAATTGTGAGGCTTCGGAATTACATTATATAGGTCGAATACAAGTCTAGGAAAAATATAAATAGGATTTATAAACATTAGAACGAAAGCCTTCACTAAAATGTGATTCCTCGAATACAGTAGAGATTTCAAAGAATATGAGGTCGAACATTGTGAATCTTCCGAAGAGGTGGGTTCTACCTTTTTATTTTGTGTTCCTATGGGATATCCTAACACAACCAAGAAAATAGTTCCACATTGCTACCCCCTTTCGACGCCGTTACCGCGTGTTTAAGTATAAGTCCGGTATTTCTCCAGCGGGTAGGGTTTCACCGGGGGGGCTACGGAGCGTCTGGATCCCAACACAAGCCAGGGGGTGCCATACCATGTTAGTATAGGTGTGTTGTGTGCTTTAGATGTCAAAGATTGCTCTCCGGGGTGTGACCCGCTTCACCGGCATCCACTTCTCTCTCGTGAGTTTACATGCGCTTATAGGGTGAAACTCCTGTATCGGACGAAACATTGTGAATCTTCTGAAGAGGTGGGTTCTACCTTTTTGTTTTGTGTTCCTATGGTCTATCCTACCACAAGCAAGAAAATAGTTCCACATTGCTACCCCCTTTCGACGCAGTTACCGCGTGTTTCCGTATAAGTCCGGTATTTCTCCACCGGGTCTAGGGTTTCACCGGGAGGGGGGCTACGGAGCGTCTGGATCCCAACACAAGCTAGGGGGTGCCATAACCATGTTAGTATAGGTGTGTTGTGTACTTTGGATGTCAAAGATTTCTCTCCGGGGTGTGACCCGCTTCACCGGCATCCACTTCTCTCTCGTGAGTTTACATGCGCTTATAGGGTGAAACTCCTGTATCAGACGAACCATCGGGAATCTTCCGAAGAGGTGGGTTCTACCTTTTTTTATGTTCCCTATGGTCTATCCTAGCACAACCAAGCAAATAGTTCCACATTGCTACCCCCTTTCGACGCCGTTACCGCGTGTTTCCGTATAATTCCGGTATTTCTCCATCGGGTCTAGGGTTTCACCGGGAGGGGGGCTACGGAGCGTCTGGATCCCAACACAAGCTAGGGGGTTCCATACCCATGTTAGTATAGGTGTGTTGTGTGCTTTGGATGTCAAAGATTTCTCTCCAGGGTGTGACCCGCTTCACCGGCATCCACTTCTCTCTCGTGAGTTTACATGCGCTTATAGGGTGATACTCCTGTATCAAACAAAACATCGGTAATCTTCCGAAGAGGCGGGTTCTACCTTTTTGTTTTCTATTCCTATGGGCTATCCTAGCACAACCAAGCAAATAGTTCCACATTGCTACCCCCTTTCTACGCCGTTACCACGTGTTTCCGTATAAGTCCGGTATTTCTCCAGCGGGTCTAGGATTTCACCGGGAGGGGGGCTACGGAGCGTCTGATTCCCAACACAAGCAAGGGAACCAGATCCTCTTACTTTCCCTACGTTCTCTGACTTTCTCCCCATGACACGTGGGTCCGGTGTGTTATGGGCTCCATTTGTCAGTGCCGTCAGAGGAGCCCGTTCCCGCACAAAGAAGCGCTCGTCTCAGCGTCTGCAGGCCGTTGCCGTTGTAGTTTTGTCGTGGTGGTGTCACGGCAGATGCCATGGGATGGCTAAAGATGTGGGGACGATGGACGCTGGAGGTGTCCGGGGAGGGATCACGCGACGAGTAGCCGCGTGAGGTAAGATCCACACAACACAAACAACACGATGTACCCAGGTTCAGGGCCCTCGTGAGGAGGTAAAACCCCTACTCCTGCCTTTCTCTATGTATTAGGATGTCTCTCCGAGTAGCCACGGTACAAAAAGTAACGCTACCGAGTAGCCTTTCTCTCCTCTCCGAGTAGGGCTAGGTCAAGAACTTAGGGTTTCTAGGGTTTCCAGGGAGCGACCGTTAGCGTCTATGGGAGCATGCCTCGCGCAGGAGGCGGCGGGGCACCTTATATACACGGTGCCCAGCCGGATACGTCCAAATCTAGACAAGTGTCGACATAGTGTGCACACTGTCCTTTCTCCGAGTACCCGCTGACAGCTTTGGTCGTTGATCTTGGCTGCTTCTGTAAAGTCGTTGGGCAAAACTAGGGGACAGACTGGTATCACTGTACCTAGGCACAGAGTAGGCCCCCCTTATCCTGCCACGGCCTGCTTCCATGCTGTCACTGTCAGGCAGGCCGTCCCCACGTGAACAGTAGTTCGAATGCAGCCAAGTACGGACCCACGATACACGGGATGCTGTGTCAGAACGGCTCCTTTGACTTCCTGCCCGAGTAGCTTCCCGCCAAAGGTTCCCGCCAATTGTATTCGGGCCAAACCTTCTACTCGTCAGGGCAGAACTTGATTGATATCTCCTTCTGGTCATCTTGAGGTGAGACCGAGTAGCAGTCGACCGGGTAGCGAGTACCCGGTAGTCGGCTACTCGACCAAACCTCTCTTCTGTAAGCGGCCTTTACCACCTGTCTTTACCCTACTCGGGGGTAACCCCCCGACAGCAGTCCCCGAAGCTGGTTGAGTCTTGCGAACTTGTTCACTAGGCTCTGCCAGCTTAAAACCAGCCTTTGCATCTCAGCCATCGAACCTCAAGATGCCGAGTAGGTCCTCCGAGTAGCTATCTGGAAAGTACATTGAGTTTCCTCTCTTCCGAGTAGCACTTGCTTTCTACTCTGTAACCGAGTAAAAAGACTTAGCGAAATTTCGCAAACTGAGCCTCTGCAGCGCAGAGCAACATCCAGCCCTTCACGCAGGCACTGCCCACGTGTCAAGCATCCACGACCTCGTCGTTTGGTTGCCCAGGACACGACGCCACGCGTCCAGTTTTCACGCTGTGGGCCCACCGGCCGTCATGTCCCATCACGCGCAATTACTGGCCACGATCTGATGGTGGGATCAAATGCGGCCGTTACGCGCGCAGCCCGCGCTTGTGTGCGTTTCTAGCCGGCCACAGGACCCACCACACGCCACAGTCGATCCCACTTCCGCGGTGGTAACGGTAATCTCGCGAGGGAGATATAAATACCCCCGCGGTAACTTCCTTTTCCCCTTCCCTGCACTTTTCCTCCTCTGCCTCTTGTTCTTCTTCGCCACTGAGCCCTCCGCCGCCGCGCAAGCTTCCGCGCCGCCGCGGACTCACTCCACCGAGCAACTTCATTCGAAATCATCCACTCCTCCCACTCGCAACGATGGCCAAGGCTAGCTGGGCGGGTTCCTCCGTCACCAAGGCCAATCTCGCCTGGCTCGTGACCAGCAGAAGGGTTCCCCCCGGCGTGGAGTGCCGGACACCCGACGACGAGGTTGTGCCAGCTCCACGGGACGGCGAGCGGGTGGTCTTCATGTCGCACTTCGAGCGCGGCTTTGGACTGCCCGCCTCCAACTTCCTGCGCAAGTTCCTCGACCACTTCGGGCTGCAGATGCATCATCTGCCGCCCAACGCGGTCGTCTTCCTCGCCTACCATGCCGTGGTCTGCGAGGCTTTCCTCGGCATCAGGCCTACGACAGATACATGGCTCAGGTATTTTAATCTTCGCCAACAGTCAGTCGGGAAGAAAGATGCCGCAGGCATCGGCCGCGCCACCGATACGGGCTGTGCCATGATGGTGCAGCGGACCGGGACGAATCATCCCCGCATCCAGGGGCTGGATTCCTGCCGAATGTGGCAGCAGTCGTTCTTCTATGTCAAGAATGTCCCCGCCACGGAAGGGGGTGCGGTTGATGATCGAATCAACCTGCCCGCTTGGAGGAATCGTGCTCCACTCGGGTCGAACTGGAAGGAGAAGCCCACCATCGACGAAATCGCCATCGAGATAGAAGACAGACTCGGCGAGCTGAGGAAACTGGGCCTCAAGAACGACGACCCGGTGGTGTGCTGGATCAAGCGCCGAGTGCTCCCTCTGCAGGAGCGCTGCCATCTCATGTGTTACATGGGAGGCCCCCGCGACTGCACCAGGACCACCACCATCGAAATTGACGACGTCGACGTTGCCTATCATGCCAAGAACATTCTGAAGACAAGCCTTAGCGAGAAGTGGCGGTATGGTTTCGTCCCGTACAGCCGCACGCAACCGATTGCCCGGGTACGCTGTTCATATTCTGTTTTCGCCTCTGCTCTTCCCGAGTAGATAACTTCCCTTTCCGCCCCGACTAGCAATCACCTGGTGCACCGAGTAGAGCACTTAGTCGACTCGCGCTTAGGCTTAGTATGCTTTGTGTTTGCACGCCTATCCGGGTAGAACACTTAGAAAACTGCATAGGCTTAGTGTGCTTTGTGTCTGCACGCCTATCCGAGTAGAATACTTAGAAAACTGCATAGGCTTAGTGTGCTTTGTGTTTGCACGCCTATCCGAGTAGAGTTCCATCCTGATACTCGGTTGACTTATGATCCTTCTCTGTCTTTCAGACTCTTACTCGACAGTTGATTGAGAGTCGCGAAGTTTTTGAGGACAACTGGTCCGACGATCGCGAGGAGGATGACATGCTGCCCTCTGATGACGCGGAACAGAGCAGCCCCGTTCCTGACAAGCGCGATGCTCTCCGCACTTGGTCGGATGAAGGCTCTCACGGTATTGCTATTTTCATCTTGTTTGTTTCTGAGAAATACCAACCCCTTGCACTGCTGTTTCTGATTCTTCCTTCTTCTCTTTTGAATTTCTCAGATGAGGCCGCTGCAGAGAAGGACGACGAGGATGAGGACGAGAACGAGGGCGATGCGCCCCTTGTCGTCCAACCTCTGTCTACTGCCCCTCCCGAAACCCGCAAGCGGACCGGCAGCGGAGCACAGGCACCTCCAGCCAAGAAGAAGAAGCCCGCCGAGAAGGAGGAGGCCGTCGAGAAGAAGAAGAAGGTTACTGTAAAGAAACCCCGACGACAGCTTAAATCCACCACTGCGTGAGTTCTCTTCTCGTTTGCCCTCCTTCTCGCGTAGTATTGTTTTCTCCCAAATCTTCTTCCAATCTCTGATTTCTTTCTTCTCTGCAGTCCTGCCATGGATGCGAACGCAGCCTTTGCGTCCGACCAAGTCAGGGAGACAGCAGTACCCCTGATCGACCTTGTTGACGACGAGAACGATGCCGCCAATGCTGCTGCCACCAACGCACAGGCTAGTGATGCTCGAGGAGCAGAACCAGAGCCAGCAGCACAAGATACCACCGTTCACGAAGAGAGACCCCCTTCTCCTCCGGCTAGCAACGCCGAGGAGAACCAAGAACAAGAAATGCAAGACGCCGCCGCCCTTGAGCGGCCAGAAGTAGAACGGGAGCAGCCCACCACCGAGGCTGCTGCACAAGAGAACATCACTGCCGAGCAGCTGGTGAAAGACGACACCGCCGCGGATGCTACCATAGCAGATGTCTACCCACTGCCAGGCGGCGCACCGAGTAATGTTCAGCCAGGAGCTGCACCGGGCGATGGATCTGCGGCGCCACCAACTGCGCAAGGCCCTACGCCACCAACTGCGCAAGGCCCTACACCACCAACTTCCTCCTCGTCGCCACAGAGCAAGGACACATCCAGCCCTCCTGGGCGAGTAACCAGGCAACAGGCCCTTGATGCTCTGAGGAACGAGGTTGTCAGAAGGGAATCCGAGAAGGAAGCTGCTGAGAAGGCCAAGGCCGAGGAGGAAGCCGCCGAGAAGGTCAAAGCTGAGAAAGAAGCTGCTGAGAGAGTCAAGGCCGAGCAGAAGAAAGCCAGGGCTGAGCAGAAGAAGGCCGAGAAGCAAGCTGCCGAGAAAGCAGTCGCCGAGAAGGCAAAGGCCAAGACTAACGGGAAGAAACCCGAGGATCTCGAGAAGCAGGGAATCGAGAAGGAGCAAACGAAGAAAAGGGCCAGAGACCAAGGCGCATCCGCAGGCGGAGCGCTCGTGATCCGCGAGTCCGGCCCCATTCCTGCTGCGCTCTCGGCTGATGCTCGCGCTGCTGGTCAGCCCTGCTACCCGGAGTATATGATTGAGGTTAGCCAACAACACACCATCGGCTTCCCTCCCCAAGATAAAGCTTTAGCTATTCAGAAGGGAAGGAAAGTTGTAGCCAGGAATACTCCTCCCTTCGATCCAGCTCAAAACAAACCCGTCAATATTGCTTCTCGGGGAGTCCAAGACAAGCCAATAACCTCCAAGGGTCTTGAGCAGGTACTGGACACTGTTGGCCACATCAGCGCCAGGTGGGACAGCAGGGTTCTCGGAGAGGAGAAATGGCACGGCTTGACCCTTGGCTCCATCGACCACTACCGCGTGGATTGGAACAAGATCGACCTGGGCCACCAGCCCATGTCCGTCTCCACTGATACCGCAACCCTCGCAGCCAAGATGTTCTTGCACCGCAAGAACGCCGAAGATATCGAACAGAGCTACGCAGTAAGAATTTTTTGCCTTTTCCGAGTTGAGATTTCTTCTCTTCTATTCGCCTTCCTTGTTCTTTACCATCACCCCCAGTCCCCGAGATTCTAGCCGAGTAGATGGATACTCTCCGAGTAGCCTCCTACTCGGGTTGAATCTTCCCTGCTTTTTCTGACTCGCTTCTGCTCGGTTTTCAGGATAGCGTCCTTAAGCGGACACACTTGTACCGCATCCTTCTGTGGAACCACTCCATCGCCAGGAGGCGAATTGCTGCGCTGGAGAAGGAGAAGATAGCTGCTGAGGCCGCGAGCAAAAATGCAAACGACAGCACCCAACAGCTGGCCGAAGTGCAAGGTACGCCTTTAGCCACGCGGTTTCTGCGTTTTATGTTTACGCCCGCTTCTGCTTTCTTACGCGCTAACCTTTCCTTCTCTGCAGACAAACTGAAGGCCTTGGCCGATGAGCATGAGAAATGCCGCACTTTCGTGGCGAACGCCGAGGCCACCATAAAGAAACTTGAAGGTGAGTTTGCTGTCTACTCGGTGTGACCTTGAATTTGGTTCTTCTCTGCTTATTTACTAACCTCATCTACCTTTTCGCAGAAGGTCATAAGTCATTTGCTGAGGCACACCAAGATCGCGTCAAGCCAGCGGAGGTGGAGAAACAGCTATCCGACCAGGCCATTACTCTGGTGAAGGACCACACCACCGAGATGGAGAAACTGCAGGTCCAGCTTCAGAAAGCACTCCAAGATGTCGTCAAGATCGGCGCCGAGAGGGACAAGGCAATCGCCGAGAAGGCCAAGGCCGAGACCACTTTCAAGGCCAAGGAGAGGGCCCTCGAGGCTGAGTGCGAAACTTTGAAGAAAACCAACGCTGATCTCTTCGCTCAGATGGACAGCTTACGCCTGATCCAAGAAAAGCACATTGGCAGCGAGGAGTCCTGGAGAACCAAGCTGCAGCAGCTGCGCCGCCAACTGATCGGTAAGTTTTCTCTTTATTGCATCTTTCTTCTCGGTTTTGTTCCTTCCCGGCTTCTTTTTTCTTTCTCGGTTTTTGATCTCGCCACTTGCTATTTCAGATATCTGGCCTCGTCTTGATTCTTCCTCTGCGCCTACGATAGCCAAGGCCCGAGCAGTTCGCCTTTCGCTGGGTGAGCCAATTGACACTAGGGCTGATATCGAGGACAGCTTGCTGGTGCTCAAAGGTTACTTCGAACAGCTGGCCGGCTGCGGGACTGATTTGATGCATGCTGGCTTCGAGCTCCATCGGCTGTTCTGGCCTCATGACCCCCTGCCAAGGAACATGCGGGATCTCGCCCACAAGCTGGAGAACGTGAAGGCCGAGCTGAAAAAATGGCGAGCCTCTGGAGCCCGTGCTGGTGCGGACGTGATGCTTCTCTGCATTGCGTCTTGGTATGAAAACCTGGATATGCAGCGCATCCGCGGGAAGCGCAATGATTCCAAGTGGGAGTCGGATGCCGAGAGCGTGGCCTTGCGCAAGCAGATTGCGTATGAGGTCGCAGAGTGCGCCGAGACGGAGGTCTACATCGAGGGCGTCCCCGAACCCGACACCGAGTACGAGGAAGAAGATGATGACGAAGAGGAAGAACTTGGCGACTTCTTCGAATCTCCCAAGGGCAAGGCCGGAAGGGGAAAGGCCACCGTCGTCGCGAGTAGCGATGAAGACGAAGGGGCGCACATCGACAGCGAGCCACTCGACTTCGGCACCTCCTCAGGTGCTGCTCTCGACGACACGGTGCCCCCTCCTGGCCACGCTTCATGCTCCTCCTCGGCTCCAGGACCCGTCTCGGTGGCCACGGCCACTTCCGAGCAAGCGGCCACCCAGGAGGATGCCGAGATGACGGAATCCGCCACCGCCCAGGCGGGAGCGGATGCCACTCAAGCCAGCACCGAAGGAACGGCTGCCGCGACCGCCACTGAAGAAACTGCTGCCAAGACCGCTGCTGAGGAAGCATCAGCCAAGGCCAGCGCCGAGAACGCTGCCTCCTCATCTTGAAACAACCTGCATTCTCTTTCAAACTTGAACACTTATCAGATCCCCGGGATGCCGGGAGCAGATGTAACAGACTATCTTTATCTTGCTTGCTACTCAGTTTTTATGCCCACTCGGTTTATGTTGACATTAATCAATTTGAACGACACTGGCTTAATGCCGAGTTGTGTTTCCATGCGAGTCCCCGAGTAGCATTTCTTATTCACCCTGTCTTTTCATCTCTGCTCTACCTGCGACTTGTCGCTTGTTTGGTATTCGAGTCACAAGAATCAAGTAGCAGGGCTGCAAATACTTAGCCGCTAGAAACAATCATGGTAACGCAGCCCACCACTTAGCCGAGAAGACGAAAACAAAGAACAAAAAGTAACTGACAATCTACTCGGTTCCTGCACTCTTTCTTCCTTAGTGATTTTCGTGTGCTCATTGACCTTTTGCTTGTTCTCTTGCTTGCCATGAAGCCGGGTTTCGGACAGCAGCAGAGTCGAAGAGTTGGCATATAGGTTTAAACACAGTACTTAATGCACTTATGAGTTCTAAAGTGGAGCAACCGAATAGACAAAGGACCAAGCCGAGTAAGAAAAACACTTAGAGCAACTTTGGACGAGGGCAGTCCCCGAGAACAATTTCAGATTGCAGAGTAGAATTTCAACTCCGATGAGAGGGTACATACACATCTTTGCTTACGAATGAAAACGACGAAGTAGAGCTACATTCCAGGGACGCTTGGTTTCCTCTCCAGCTTTATCTGCCCTGTTCGCCTGCGATGGGCGCACATCTACAAGATAGTACGCGTCATTGTGCAGCGCTTTGCTGACAATGAAAGGCCCTTCCCATGGAGGAGACAACTTGTGCATCCCGGCTGTGCGTTGCACAAGCCTAAGGACCATGTCTCCTTCTCGGAAAACCCTTGGGTTCACCTTTCGGCTATGATAACGCCGCAGGTTTTGCTGGTAGATAGCCGAACATGACAGAGTCAGCTCTCTTGCTTCTTCAAGCAGGTCAACGTCGTCTTCTCGAGCTTCTCTCGCCTCCACCTCAGTGTAGAGGGCTACTCGGGGGGAGTCATGCTCTAAGTCTATTGGCAACACGGCCTCGGCCCCGTATACCAAGAAGAATGGCGTGTAGCCGGTTGACCGGTTAGGGGTAGTCCTTAGACTCCACAACACCGCTGGCAACTCTTCTAGCCAACACCCTGGCGTTTTCAGCAATGGCTCAATCAGCCTTGGCTTGATGCCTGCCAGTACCATCCCATTTGCTCTCTCGACTTGCCCATTGGAGGCAGGGTGCGCGACTGACGCAACGTCTAGTCGGATATGCTTATCTCTGCAGAATCGCACCATTGCCCCCTCTGCAAAGTTGGTGCCATTGTCGGTGATGATACTGTGCGGGTAGCCATATCTCATGATCACATCCTTCACAAACTTCACAGCTGTGACTCCATCGCACTTCCGAATAGGCTTCACCTCGATCCACTTGGTGAACTTGTCCACCATGACCAAGATATGAGTCATGTTGCCTTTAGCCGGCTTGAAAGGACCAACCATATCCAAGCACCAGACAGCAAAGGGCCATGTGATAGGAATTGTTTTCAACTCGGAAGCTGGCATGTGAATCTTACTTGCGAACATCTGGCAGCCGGCGCACTTCCTCACAATATCTTCGGCTTGCTGCAGTGCAGTGAGCCAGTAGAAGCCATGCCGGAAAGCTTTCTTGACTAAAGCCCGAGAAGAGGCGTGATGCCCGCATTCCCCTTGATGTATCTCCACCAGGATTTCTTCTCCTTCTTCTGGGCTCACACAGCGTTGCAGCACACCAGTGGCGCTTCTCTTATGCAGCACATCTCGGACTATAGTGTAGCCCTTGGACCTTCTCTGAATCTGCCTCGCAGTTACCTCATCTTCAGGTAAAGTGCCGTCCCTTAGAAAGGATAATATGGGCATGGCCCAACTCGGTGTCTCCCGCACGGGAAACACTGGTTCGTCCATTTCCATTGGGACAGGCTCTGTTGGTTGCACAGGAGGAGTAGGAGCGCTTCTCTGCAGCCCAGACCGATTGGCGAGAACTTCTTCAATGAATGCAACAGCTTCTGGGTTGAGAGCGGCAGTCCCCGAGTAAGGAGTGGCAGTCCCCGAGTAAGGAATGGCAGTCCCCGGGTAGGGAGTGGCAGTCCCCGAGTAGGGAATGGCAGTCCCCGAGTAGGGAATGGCAGTCCCCGGGTTCCCTGCAGCACTCTCCCAGTCAATCTCCATTGGGTCAGATTCCTCACTCGGCAGAGAAGGAACAAAGATGGATTCCGAGTTGGGGGAAGGCTTGATGGATGGCTTCCTCAAATGCTCCAAGGCAATCCCTGCCGGGATGGACTGCCGAGAAGATCCCAACTTGGATAGCTCGTCAGCGGCTTCGTTCTCTGCTCGGTGAATGTGCTGGAACTCACAGCCTTCGAAAAACCCAGTCATTGACTGCACCAGGAAGCGATACGATGCCATGTTGGCATCCAAAGCATCCCAGGTACCTGAGACTTGCTGCACCACTAGATCTGAATCACCATAGCATACAATGCGCTGCACACCAACCTCCTTTGCTACTCGCAAACCATGCACCACTGCCTCGTACTCGGCTACATTGTTGGATGCCTTGAAATGAATCTGCAACACATACTTGAGCTGATCCCGCTTGGGTGATGTAAGCACAACGCCAGCACCAAGGCCTTCTTTCACCTTTGAGCCATCAAAGTGCATCTTCCAATAGTTGTAAACTGGAGCAGGAGGTTCATATTGCATCTCGGCCCAGTCCACAAGAAACTCCGCCAGTACCTGAGACTTGATCGCTTCTCTTCTCGTATACGCGGGAGCGTACGCGGCTAGCTCTATCGCCCACTTGGCTACTCTGCCACTCGCCTCCTTGTTGCCCATGATGTCCGAGATGGGAGCTGAGCTCACAACCGTGATGGGGTGCTCCTGGAAGTAATGTTTCAGCTTCCTGGCGCCCAGGTACACACCATAGGTCATCTTCTGGTAGTGCGGATAGTTTTGCTTGGAACTGGACAGCACTTCACTGAGATAATAGACTGGGCGCTGCACACTCTTGCCCTCTTCTTCTCGCTCCACCACTATCACCACGCTGACCACTCGGTTAGTCGCGGCAATGTACAGCAGCATAGGCTCCTTGGGTAGCGGACTAGCCAAGACGGGAGCGCTAGCCAACATTGCTTTCAGCTCATTGAATGCCACGTCCGCTTGCGGAGTCCAGACAAACTTGTCGCTTTTCTTCATCAGCTGGTACAGAGGCAAAGCCTTCTCGCCCATTCGGCCCAGAAAACGGCTCAATGATGCCAGACAACCCGTGAACTTCTGCACATCCTTCAATGATCTCGGTAAAGACATGCTCTCAATAGCTTTTATCTTAGACGGATTGGCTTCAATGCCCCGACTAGAAACGAGAAAGCCGAGTAGCTTTCCAGCTGGTACACCAAAGGTGCACTTACTCGGATTCAGTTTCATTTTGTACCTGCGTAGGTTAGCAAAGGTTTCCTCCAGGTCGGCAAGCAGAGTATGTGTTTTATTCGTTTTGATGACAATGTCATCTACGTACACCTGCACATTCTTGCCGAGCTGGTCATGCAAGCATTTCTGCATGCATCTCTGATAGGTTGCACCCGCATTCCTCAGGCCAAAACACATGACACGATAGCAATAAGCCCCGTACGGGGTAATGAAAGCAGTCTTTATTTGATCAGCAGGGTTGAGTGCAATCTGGTGGAAACCAGAGTAGGCATCTATGAAAGACAACAGTTCACAGCCGGCAGTGGAATCGATCACCTGATCGATGCGAGGTAGCGGGAAGGGATCCTTGGGGCACGCCTTGTTCAAGTCGGTGTAGTCGACGCACATGCGCCATGCAGTGGCAGCCTTGGGATCTTCCTTTTTCTTCTCGACCATGACCGGGTTGGCTAACCAGTCCGGGTGCAGCACCTCCATGATGAAGTTACTGATCAGCAGCTTGGTGATTTGATCACCGATGGCCTTCCTTCTCTCATCCCCGAAGCGGCGTAAAGCCTGCTTCACTGGCTTGGCGTCAGGACGCACATGCAAAGAGTGGTCAACCAACTCCCTCGGGACTCCTGGTAGATCTTCATTGGTCCAGGCAAAAACATCCCGATTCTCACGGAGGAAGTGGATGAGCGCGCTTTCCTATTTCTCGGCCAACCCGGCACCAATGATAGCCACACGCTCCGGGAACTCGGGGTCAACCTGGACTGTCTTGGTCTCCTTGGCAGCTTGGAAAGCAGTACCATGCTGAGTACTCGGCACACCTTGTGCGCCAGCTTGTGCGGACTGAGCCATGGCCACCACCTCGTACATCTTCTTCTTCTCGGCAGCAATCACCATCGATTCCGCCAGCTGAGAGCTAGCAGAGGCACACTCCATGGACTTCTTGTAATCTCCCGAGATGGTGATGATGCCATTGGGACCGGGGATTTTCATCTTCAGATAAGCCACATGTGTCGAGGCCATGAACTTGCTCAGAGCAGGCCTGCCGAGTAGAGCATGATAAGGGCTTTGATGATCCACCACCTCAAACTGCAGGCGCTCTGTGCGGCAGTTCTCCCGAGTACCGAATAGCACATCAATCCACACTCGGCCAATCGGGTTGCATGAGATCCCGGGCACAATGCCATGGAAAGTGGTCTTGCTAGGCAGCATCATGTTATCGGCCAGGCCAAGCTTCTCGAGTGTGTCCTTGTACACAATGTTGATGCTGCTGCCGTTGTCGATCAGCACCTTGCTGAACCTCACATTCTTCTCGGGGCCCAGGAAGGTAGGATCCAGCACCAAGGCATAGGTACCCGGATTGGGCATCACCTTGGGGTGATCTGCCCGAGTCCACCTGATCTCCTGGTCACACCAATACATGTAGTGAGGGACAGCCGGAATCACTGCATTGACCTCCATGGCCCGCCTGTGCTGTGACTGCTTGTCGACTGCCTCAGAAGTGAAGATCATATAGCTCTCATGGTGCTCTTGGTACTGGTTGGAGCCATTGCCCCCATTGTTGCCATTGTTGCCATTGTTGTTGCCCTGATAGTTGTTGTTGCCTCTGTTGCGGTTGTAGTTGTTGTTGTTGTTGCGGTATCTCTCGTTGTTGAAGTTCCGGTTGGCTCCTAAAGCCACCTGGTTGACATTCTCTCTTCTCGGGTACACTGGCGGCCGAGCTGCAGGATCGCGAGTAGGCTGAACAGTGGCATTCGCGGCTGGCAGAGGAGGTGGAGGAGGCAAGCCATCACTCTTGATCACATCCCACCATTCGCATTGCCGAGTAGTGTGGTTGGCGGGCCTTGAGGGGTGGTGAGTGTGGAAGCTACACGGACCATCCTTCATGTCATCAAAGACAAACTTCTTCGGCTTCTCGGAGTTCCCGCTACCCGGCTGCGCAGTGCGGAACGGTTTCTTGTTGCCTTGGCCCTGGTTCTGGTTCTGCCCGTAGGCTCCAGCAGGTTTTTGCCTTTGGCCACCACCGCCTCCGACATTCACTTCATTCACCTCTTCGGGATCATACCGAGTATCTACTCGGCGCTTGTTGCGGAACTCGTTGCGCTTGCTGCTGTTGAAGTTTCTTCTCGGCTCAGAGGAATCCATCAGTGGCTGAGTAGGATCTCCGAGTGCGTACTGATCCGCAATCTTGATGGTCTCGGCCAGGGTATTCGGCATCTCCCTCTGCAATCTTTGCCAAAGCATGCTGCCATGTCGGCAACCCTGCGCAAACCAAGTGATGGCCTGTGCCTCATTCACACCCTCACAGGTGTTCCTCAAGGTGCTCCACCGAGTAAGATACTCGCGGTCCGTCTCGTCTTCTCGCTGCCTGCAAGCCGACAGCTGCTGTGGCCTATTCGGCCTCTTGTAGGTGCTGGTGAAGTTGCTGACGAATGCGTCCGAGAAGTCCAGCCAGCAGTTAATGCTATGCTTGGGCAAGTTGTTGAGCCAGGTGCGGGCTGGACCCTCTAGCATCTGCGGCACATAGCGCACCGCCCATCTCCTGTTGCCACCCGCAATGTGGACCGCGGTGACATAGTCATTGAGCCAATCTTCAGGCTTGGTGCTACCATTGTAGCTCTTGGTGCCTCTCGCGAGCTGGAACCCCTTCACGGATGGCTCGTTCATGATGCGCGGGCCAAAGCACTCGGGGCCAGGAGGACCCGTGCTCTCAAGCCGCGCCGACAAGCTGAGACGGTCCAGCTGGTGCCTTGCATCTCCAGGCGCCAACACGCGCTCACCAACACGGTCATGAATGTCATAACCAGCCATCTCCATGGCCGAGTAGCCATCATCATACCTATCCACCTGCATGGCTGCAGGCTGCTCCACCGGGTTGGCGACTGGTGCCACTGGGCGCGGCTGCTGCCTCTGCCGAGTAGGCGGAGCTGCGGGTTGCCGAGAAGTACCCGGACGCGCGGCTTCTCGGACACGGCTTTGAGCTTGATGGGCTTGAGAGCCTGCTCTTGCAGTGTTGTGTTCTTGCCCGGGCTGCTGCGGCACAGCAGTCTGTTTCGCGGCAGCAGCCGGGTCATACACCTGCATTTGCCTATCTCTACCCGAGCGCCCGCTGCGGCTCTTCTCGCGGCTAGGATGCGGAGATGAGGCTTGATCGTTAGATCTTGCCGCATGCGAGTGAACCACCTGCGAAGCTCCAGCTCCCGGGTTGGCCTTGCGGAACTCCTCGTTCTGCCTGGCGGCCTCCAGCACCAACTCGTTGAGCCTCTCCTGCTGCCTGAGACGCGCCTCTCCATCTAGGCGCGGCAACTCGGCAGCCACGGCCTGCGCAGCCCTGAGCGTCTTGGCGGGTGTGCTGTACCTTGGCCTTGTGAAGGTGTTCGCGGTGGCGGACTGCGCGGGCTCCTCCGCAACCGTCGCCATCTCGGCGCCCAGGTTGCGCCGCGTAGCGCCTACTCTGCTAGGCCTCCTGGCAACCGGCGTGAAGCCGTGAGCCTTGTTGTACTCGAGCTGGTCCAAGCTCAGCTCAAGCCTGATCTTCTCCAACTCCGCCTGCTCGGCAAGCAGCTCCTGGCGTTGCCGCTCGAGCTGCTCCCTCGCGGCTAGGAGCTCGACGTCGGTGGGAGTGGGCATGCCGGTCCGCGCAGCAGACGCGGGGATGACCGTGGACGTGGAAGGCGGCAAGTTGCTCTCCTTCTCGTAAGGCCGGTGGTTCCTGCCACCTACGGGCGGGTCGTCAACCTCCTCGATGACGGCCGCAGCGCCAGTAGCAGCTGCGCCAGCGTTTGCCGCCAAGCCTGTCACCATCACCTCAGCGCAGCACGCAGAGCTGCATTCGGGCCTTCCGCGAGCAGCAACCACCGCGGGAGGATCCTCCGCGTCGTGAACCAGCTCGGGGTAGGCGCTGTTGGCGACGGTGGCGACGTAGACGAGATGAGAGCCGAAGGAGATCACCGAGCCGCCCTCCGGCATGGCCATGCCGCCGAAACAGCCGGCGTTGTCGGTGACGAAGTCGAAGGAGCCGAATCTGTGGACAAGGCCACAAACTACGCGCTCCGCTGATGAAGATCCCGTCCGAACAGAAACTCCAGCCAGCGCCGCTGGCAGCCCCACGGTGGGCGCCAACTGTCGTGGTGGTGTCACGGCAGATGCCATGGGATGGCTAAAGATGTGGGGACGATGGACGCTGGAGGTGTCCGGGGAGGGATCACGCGACGAGTAGCCGCGTGAGGTAAGATCCACACAACACAAACAACACGATGTACCCAGGTTCAGGGCCCTCGTGAGGAGGTAAAACCCCTACTCCTGCCTTTCTCTATGTATTAGGATGTCTCTCCGAGTAGCCACGGTACAAAAAGTAACGCTACCGAGTAGCCTTTCTCTCCTCTCCGAGTAGGGCTAGGTCAAGAACTTAGGGTTTCTAGGGTTTCCAGGGAGCGACCGTTAGCGTCTATGGGAGCATGCCTCGCGCAGGAGGCGGCGGGGCACCTTATATACACGGTGCCCAGCCGGATACGTCCAAATCTAGACAAGTGTCGACATAGTGTGCACACTGTCCTTTCTCCGAGTACCCGCTGACAGCTTTGGTCGTTGATCTTGGCTGCTTCTGTAAAGTCGTTGGGCAAAACTAGGGGACAGACTGGTATCACTGTACCTAGGCACAGAGTAGGCCCCCCTTATCCTGCCACGGCCTGCTTCCATGCTGTCACTGTCAGGCAGGCCGTCCCCACGTGAACAGTAGTTCGAATGCAGCCAAGTACGGACCCAGGATACGCGGGATCCTGTGTCAGAACGGCTCCTTTGACTTCCTGCCCGAGTAGCTTCCCGCCAAAGGTTCCCGCCAATTGTACTCGGGCCAAACCTTCTACTCGTCAGGGCAGAACTTGATTGATATCTCCTTCTGGTCATCTTGAGGTGAGACCGAGTAGCAGTCGACCGGGTAGCGAGTACCCGGTAGTCGGCTACTCGACCAAACCTCTCTTCTGTAAGCGGCCTTTACCACCTGTCTTTACCCTACTCGGGGGTAACCCCCCGACAAGTTTGCATGCATGGACTCGATCTGCACCGTTCCTTACGATCAAACGATTGAAAATGATGCGGTGCATGGACTGGGTGTTTTGTCTCAATGTAACTGCATGCAACAACGTACACTGTCTAGTGGGGCCCTGTTCACCAGCCCGGTGCATGCAGCCCTCGACGTAGTCCTGCACGCCTGGTTTTTTCAGAGTAGGCAACGTCGCAGAAGAAGAGAAGAGTCAACAACGTCGCGTCGCATTTGCAGCCATGCACGCCTCGTTTCAGAAACACGAGTCGCGTCGCATTTGCAGCCCTTCACGCCTCGTTTTCACAAAGTAGGCATCATTGCACGTAGCGAGGCAGGATTTGGCGTGAGACTTTGGATTTCATCTTTTCACCTCTTTAATACATGCATGCAACGTCGCATTAGTTTGACTGCCTAATGCACGCTCGAACGCCTAAGCCTAGTCCTACGCCTACGCCTATTGCACGCACCGCTTTGACCATGCATCGACTGTTCTACACTGCATCCAACGTCACGCAGTTGCTTCATCTACCCCAATTAATTCGCGTCTCATCGTGTCTTTAAATAGCCCGTTTCACTCGTCCTCCATCTTATCATCCCTCTCCAAGCCCTTTGCATTCTCTCTTCTTCAAGCCCCGAACACCTTCGTCCTCCATCTTCTCATCCCTTACCACCATGTCTTCCTCCTCTCTCCCTTCAAGCCCCGAGTCTGTCATCGACGAGGACAACCACCCCAAGGACCGGCCTTAGTTCGAGCCCGATTGGACGTTGGAGGAGATGGGCCTCGTGCCCGTCGAATCTCCCAAATGGGAGCGATCGCCATCGCTCCCGTTCGTCCACCGCCCCGACCCCGCCCGCATCGAGCGCACCGAGAAGCTCTCCCCCGCGGCGAAGAACCGCCGCCTCAAGAAGGAGACGCGGCTCGAGAAGAAGGATCTTGAGGCGGAGGAGAAGGCGGAGGAGAAAGCTCTCCGCGCCCGCATCAAGAGGTCCCGTGAGGCCTCGGAGGAGAGGATGCGGGAGGACAACCGCCGCACCCGGGCCAAGCAGGAGACGGCGGCCAGGACGGCGGAGAAGTAGGGCGGCGGAGGGCGGGAAGGGCTCCCGCATGCAGAGCGGGAGCAGTTAGGCCTAGTTTTTTTTATTTTTAAATTAAATGTAATGTCCGTCGGGCCCCATTGAATATATGTAAAGTGGGGCCAGTTATCCTTTCTAATTATGTTTAATTATATATAAAGTTATGTTTACTTATATTTGTCCAAATATACCCACTGTTTAGAATATACCGCGCGCGTTGCTGTAGTGATCGCTTTAAAATCTGCACATTGTAAACAAAATTTATACATAAGAGATGTGATGCATTATGTTTTCTAAGATAATATACACATTTCAGTTGATCATAGTATATATTTTATATTATTAATATGAATAATTTGATGGTTTAATAAATGGATAATGTGTAGCATGCATGTAGTGATTAATAAATAAAAGTGGAGATGACATGGCCAATTGATTTGCTAGAAGAATGGATGATGTGGATAGTTTGCATGTTGAGATAGAAAAATCATTAATGCATGTTAGTGGGGTTTTGCTTTATAAGTTTAGATTTGTCTGAATGTTTAAATTAAATTTGTCAAAATGTTTAAATTATATTTGTCCAAATGTTTAAATTATTTTTGTCGAAATTTTTAAATTATATTTGTCCAAATGTTTAAATTATTTTTGTCCAATGTTTAAATTATTTTTTTCCAATATTTTTCATGCAAGCGAGAAGCAGCGAGAATCGTCCCGGTTAACGTCCGGTGGTTCGACGCCACCCAACGCAACGGCGGCACCATACAAGTCCTGCAATGGGGTTTAAACATTTTGTGTGCGCCCACATGGCCAAGTATGACTTACATTCTTATCTCTACAGTTTTCCAGTCATGCTAGGTGGAAGGAAACTATATTCTCGACCGAAAGTGCCCGAAAACCGCTACGACATAAGATTGGTAGGCAACTTGAGAATGGAAGCGGCGTTTTGAGATCCCAAACGTGCAATGTTGTTGAAATGAAGTGAGGTTCTTGGAATGCACCGTGTTTTCAACTTTGGGCATTGGATACAACAAGTTGGCCAAGGAAATCCACGTTTTCGGTCGTTTCTTTCGCGTTCGAAGGCAATAAACCAGATCACGCATCTCCCACTCATGGCCAGGGGTAACAAGGTGCAATGTTGCATGTGGAGTGAGTCTGAGGGAGTGGGTTGGAAGGATGCCATTGTGTCGAGGCTGTCATGCAAGCGAGAAGCGGCGAGAATCGTCCCGGTTAACGTCCGGTGGTTCGACGCCACCCAACACACCGTACAAGTCCAGCAATGGGGTTCAAACATTTTGTGTGGGCCCACATGGCCAAGTGTGACTTACATTCTCATCTCTAAAGTTTTCCAGGCATCCTAGGTGGAAGGAAACTATATTCTCGACCGAAAGTGCCCGAAAACGGCTACGACTTAAGATTGGTAGGCAACTTCAGAATGGAAGCGGCTTTTTGAGATCCCAAACGTGCAATGTTGTTGAAATGAAGTGAGGTTCTTGGAATGCATGATGTTTTCAACTTTGGGCATGGGAAACAACAAGTTGGCCAAGGAAATCCACGTTTTCGGTCGTTTCTTTCGCGTTCGAAGGCAATAAACCAGATCACTCATCTCCCACTCGTGGCCAGGGGTAACAAGGTGCAATGTTGCATGTGGAGTGAGTCTGAGGGAGTGGGTTGGAAGGATGCCATTGTGTCGAGGCTGTCATGCAAACGAGAAGCGGCGAGAATCGTCCCGGTTAACGTCCGGTGGTTCGACACCACCCAACACACCGTACAAGTCTAGCAATGGGGTTCAAACATTTTGTGTGGGCCCACATGGCCAAGTGTGACTTACATTCTCATCTCTAAAGTTTTCCAGGCATCCTAGGTGGAAGGAAACAATATTCTCGACCGAAAGTGCCCGAAAACGGCTACGACATAATATTGGTAGGCAACTTCAGAATGGAAGCGGCTTTTTGAGATCCCAAACGTGTAATGTTGTTGAAATGAAGTGAGGTTCTTGGAATGCATCATGTTTTGAACTTTGGGCATGGGAAACAACAAGTTGGCCTAGGAAATCCAAGTTTTCGGCCGTTTCATTCGCGTTCGAAGGCAATAAACCAGATCACGCATCTCCCACTCGTGGCCAGGGGTAACAAGGTGCAATGTTGCATGTGGAGTGAGTATGAGGGAGTGGGTTGGAAGGATGCCATTGTGTCGAGATTGTCATGCAAGCGAGAAGCGGCGAGAATTGTCCCGGTTAACGTCCGGTGGTTCGACGCCACCTCACGGACCATACAAGTCCTGCAATGGGGTTCAAACATTTTGTGTGGGCTCACATGGCCATGTGTGACTTAGATTCTCATCTCTACAGTTTTCCAGGCATCCTAGGTGGAAGGAAACTATATTCTCGACCGAAAGTGCCCGAAAACGACTACGACATAAGATCGGTAAGCGACTTGAGAATGGAAGCGGCTTTTTAAGATCCCAAACGTGCAATGTTGTTGAAATGAAGTGAGGATCTTGGAATGCATCATGTTTTCAACTTTGGGCATGGGAAACAACAAGTTGGCCAAGGGAATCCACGTTTTCGGCTGTTTCTTCCGCGTTCGAAGGCAATAAACCAGATCACGCATCTCCCACTCATGGCCATGGGTAACAAGGTGCAATGTTGCATGTGGAGTGAGTCTGAAGGAGTGGGTTGGAAGGATGCCATTGTGTCGTGGATGTCATGCAAGCGAGAAGCGGCGAGAATCGTCCCGGTTAACGTCCGGTGGTTCGACGCCACCCAACGCAACGGCGACACCATACAAGTCCTGCAATGGGGTTCAAACATTTTGTTTGGGCCCACATGGCCAAGTGTGACTTACATTTTCATCTCTACAGTTTTCCAGGCATCCTAGGTGGAAGGAAACTATATTCTCGACCGAAAGTGCCCGAAAACGGCTATGACATAAGATTGGTAAGCAACTTGAGAATGCTAGCGGCTTTTTGAGATCCCAAACGTGCAATGTTGTTGAAATGAAGTGAGGTTCTTGGAATGCACCATGTTTTCAACTTTGGGCATGGGAAACAACAAGTTGGCCAAGGAAATCCACGTTTTCGGCCGTTTCTTTCGCGTTCGAAGGCAATAAACCATATCACGCATCTCCCACCCATGGCCAGGGGTAACAAGGTGCAATGTTGCATGTGGAGTGAGTCTGAGGGAGTGGGTTGGAAGGATGCCATTGTGTCGAGGCTGTCATGCAAGCGAGAAGCGGCGAGAATCGTCCGGGTTAACGTCCGGTGGTTCGACGCCACCCAACGCACCATACAAGTTCTGCAATGGGGTTCAAACATTTTGTGTGGGCCCACATGGCCAAGTGTAACTTACATTCTCATCTCTGCAGTTTTCCAGGCATCCTAGGTGGAAGGAAACTATATTCTCGACCGAAAGTGCCCGAAAACGGCTACGACATAAGATTGGTAGGAAACTTGAGAATTGAAGCGGCTTTTTGAGATCCGAAACGTGCAATGTTGTTGAAATGAAGTGAGGTTCTTGGAATGCATCATGTTTTCAACTTTGGGCATGGGAAACAACAAGTTGGCCAAGGAAATCCACGTTTTCGGCTGTTTCTTTCGCGTTCGAAGGCAATAAACCAGATCACGCATCTCCCACTCGTGGCCAGGGGTAACAAGGTGCAATGTTGCATGTGGAGTTAGTATGAGGGAGTGGGTTGGAAGGATGCCATTGTGTCTAGGCTGTCATGCAAGCGAGAAGCGGCGAGAATTGTCCCGGTTAACGTCCGGTGGTTCGACGCCATCCAACGGACTATACAAGTCCTGGAATGGGGTTCAAACATTTTGTGTGGGCCCACATGGCCAACTGTGACTTACATTCTCATCTCTACAGTTTTCCAGGCATCCTAGGTGTAAGGAAACTATATTCTCGATCGAAAGTGCCCAAAAACGGCTACGACATAAGATTGGTAAGCAACTTGAGATTGGAAGCGGCTTTTTGAGATCCCAAACGTGCAATGTTGTTGAAATGAAGTGAGGTTCTTGGAATGCATCATGTTTTCAACTTTGGGCATGGGAAACATCAAGTTGGCCAAGGGAATCCACGTTTCCGGCCGTTTCTTCCGCGTTCGAAGGCAATAAACTAGATCACGCATCTCCCACTCATGGAAAGGGGTAACAAGGTGCAATGTTGCATGTGGAGTGAGTCTGAGGGAGTGGGTTGGAAGGATGCCATTGTGTCGAGGCTGTCATGCAAGCGAGAAGCGGCGAGAATCGTCTCGGTTAACGTCCAGTGGTTCAACGCCACCCAACGCAACGACGACACCATACAAGTCAAGCAATGGGGTTCAAACATTTTGTGTGGTCCCACATGGCCAAGTGTGACTTACATTCTCATCTCTATAGTTTTCGACGCATCCTAGGTGGAAGGAAACTATATTCTCGACCGAAAGTGCCCGAAAACGGCTACGACATAAGATTGGTAAGAAACTTGAGAATGGAAAGCGGCTTTTTGAGATCCCAAACGTGCAATGTTGTTGAAATGAAGTGAGGTTCTTGGAATGCACCATGTTTTCAACTTTGGGCATGGGAAACAACAAGTTGGCCAAGGAAATCCACGTTTTCGGCCGTTTCTTTTGCGTTCGAAGGCAATAAACCAGATCACGCATCTCCCACTGATGGTCAGGGGTAACAAGGTGCAATGTTGCATGTGGAGTGATTCTGAGGGAGTGGGTTGGAAGGATGCCATTGTGTCGAGGCTGTCATGCAAGCGAGAAGCGGCGAGAATCGTCCGGGTTAACGTCCGATGTTTCGACGCCACCCAACGCACCATACAAGTCCTGCAATGGGGTTCAAACATTTTGTGTGGGCCCACATGGCCAAGTGTGACTTACATTCTCATCTCTAAAGTTTTCCAGGCATCCTAGATGGAAGGAAACTATATTCTCGACCGAAAGTGCCCGAAAACGGCTACGACATAAGATTGATAAGCAACTTGAGAATGGAAGCGTCTTTTTGAGATCCCAAACGTGCAATGTTGTTGAAATGAAGTGAGGTTCTTGGAATGCACCATGTTTTGAACTTTGGGCATGGGAAACAACAAGTTGGCCAAGGAAATCCACGTTTTCGGTCGTTTCTTTCGCGTTCGAAGGCAATAAACTAGATCACGCATCTCCCACTCATGGCCAGGGGTAACAAGGTGCAATGTTGCATGTGGAGTGAGTCTGAGGGAGTGGGTTGGAAGGATGCCATTGTGTCAAGGTTGTCATGCAAGCGAGAATCGTCCCGGTTAACGTCCGGTGGTTCGACGCCACGGCGGCACCATACAAGTCCTACAATAGGGTTCAAACATTTTGTGTGGGCATACATGGCCAAGTGTGACTTACATTCTCATCTCTACAGTTTTCGAGGCATCCTAGGTGGAAGGAAACTATATTCTCGACTGAAAGTGCCCGAAAACGGCTACGACATAAGATTGGTAGGCAACTTGAGAATGGAAGCGGCTTTTTGAGATCCCAAACATGCAATGTTGTTGAAATGAAGTGAGGTTCTTGTAATGCATCATCTTTTCAACTTTGGGCATGGGAAACAACAAGTTGGCCAGGGGAATCCACGTTTTCGGCTGTTTCTTCTACGTTCGAAGGCAATAAACCGGATCACGCATCTCCCACTCATGGCCAGGGGTAACAAGATGCAATGTTGCATGTGGAGTACGTCTGTGGGACTGGGTTGGAAGGATGCCATTGTGTCGAGGCTGTCATGCAAGCGAGAAGCGGCGAGAATTGTCCCGGTTAACGTCCGGTGGTTCGACGCCACCTCACGGACCATACAAGTCCTGCAATGGGGTTCAAACATTTTGTGTGGGCCCACATGGCCAAGTGTGACTTACATTCTCATCTCTACAGTTTTCCAGGCATCCTAGGTGGAAGGAAACTATATTCTCGACCGAAAGTGCCCGAAAACGGCTACGACATAAGATTGGGCGCGGTTATTACAAGCGGTCAATACGACTGTTTACCAAAATAATAGGGCATGGAATACTTTTGTACTATCATTTGTAAAAGTGAACACACCATTGGTCTGTTAGCCATTAATTACAAAAAGTACTGGAAAGCTTGTCTGGCTGCTCCGTGGCGTGGCGTAGGACAAAGATCAAGAGGGCAGTGGAGAAACAGAGGAGAAAGCAGGGGAGGGAGTTCAGATAGGAACCATAAAAATGGCAAATGCCCTGCGGAAATGTACCCACCTTTTGTGGTAACAGACTTACATGTGGGCCCAAGTATCATCTTCCTCTCGTATTGTCACGTCAAGTTCGCACTCCTTCTCTTTGTGTAGCTACAGTTATTTGCTCCGAGAAAACCCTTTTTCTGCAGTTCACCGACACCGCCGCCGCCGCCACCGTCATCCATCTCTCGACCTCGCCGCCCCTCGATCAGCATCGCTCTCTGGGCCGCCGCATTCTCGCGACCGCTATCGTTGCCCGTTTCGTCATCGCGCTGTCGATTCACCACTGATCCATCGCGGGCCGCACTCAGGTTAGAACTTCTTCTCTTCTGGATGCATTGCAGAACGATTTCAGTACAAACACTAATTTTCTTTAAGTTTACCGGTGTCCTACTTGTCTAGACAGGAAAGAAATGTGAAATCTTGTGCTAGATATAGATGGTAGCACGTATTTATGTTCGATGTCATTCATGATTGATTTGTCTGTTACACGTTTATTACTCAAATAGATGGTACTTACATGCATCTGATTGAGATGTTGCACTCTACCTTCATGTAATTTTGATAGTTCCACGTGCCCAATTGATGTTGGTAGCTTTGTGTGTGCCTTTTTCTAGGTAGGTAATTAGTGAAAGTAAGACCTCTGGTACTCACACTGGCCTATCTAGGACCAGTACCTATTTTTAGTAATTTCCATTTTTACTCTTCAGCAGTACAGTTGACTTGACCCCTTTTTAGGTTCATTAGCTATTTTTAGTAATTTTCATTTTTACTCTTCAGCAGGACAATTGATCTGAGCCATTTTTTAGGACCAGAAGCTATTTCAATTAATTTGCTAAAGCAGTACAATTGATTGTCGGCACACCATTTTCTTGTCATACTAGTAGATTTTCTTTTCTGAAGTTTCGTACTTCCATGAAATTCTTGAATGCATGTCAAATTTAAATTGCACCTGTATGAATGTCTCTGAACCTTGATGTTGCTAGATTGCATTTAGTCCTAAATTTCTAGTGAACCTTCATGTTTCTTAACCTCTGCTGTTTTGGCACGTCTGCTAAAATGTAACTTAAGTCAGACTTTTTTGTACGATCAACAGGCGAGTTTGCATACGATGGACTGCGAGTTCCTCGCTTACGTAGATGATGCTTCATCGGACAAACATGTATTGTACTCAGTTTAGGTGTCATTTTAGTCAGATAGGTGTAATGATGTTCATGGATTGCTCTATCCTCTGCTGCAGTCACTGCCTAAGAAGTTCGCAGACTTGCTGGGGGACCGTAAACCCCGTGCACTGAAGCTACTTGAGGTCGGCCATCGGCGTAGCACCACGTGGGACGTTGATGTGTGGTTGGACAGCACTGGCCGCATGTTCCTCAAGCGCGGCTGGGAGTGTTTCGCCTAGACGTACAAACTGCAGAGAGACTTTATTCTGATCTGCAGTTACAACGGTCGCAATGTCATCACAGTAAAGATGTTCGACCTTAGCAGTTGCTGCATGCAATACAACGCGGCATTCAGTACGTGCACTCTATCACCAAAATGTCAATACTCGATTATGTAGCCGGAAATTGAGCTGCATTCTTTTATATGATGAACAGAGGAATCTGTTAAGATGGAGTTGGCAAACTTTGAGTTCTACTCCGTCGTAGAAGACCCTACATCGGACAAACTGGTACGCTTCATCGACCCACACCACCAATTCAGTTATTTAGTCCGACATAGTGTCTGAACTATGAGCCTGTAGCTAGTTAAATTTGTGAATCAAATTAAGGTCTAACAGATGGGTTGTAGTAGCTCAAGTGCTCTTCGTGAATATGTTCACTCGATATGGTAAATTTCATCTCCCGCTGAAAGTTCATCTTTTCGAAATAATGTGCCAAACACCCTGATTACTCAACTTTGATTTAGTGGAACTGATTACTCTGTACTACTTGTTTATATTTTTTATATTACTGATCCATCATCAAACAATAACCTTATTTGTTGTAAGCCCTCTTTTCCATCTATTTAACTTTCATAATGCTGCAGATGCTGCCTAAGAAGTTCATGGAGTTGCTGAAGGGTCGTGAACCCCGTGAACTGAAGCTGCGTGAGGCGGACGATCCGAGTAGCGACATGTGGGACATGGATGTGCTGTTCGATGCAGCTCGCCGCTTATTCCTCGGGCGCGGCTGGGAACAGTTCGTCGAATATTACTTCCTGCAGCCCGGCAGTTTCCTCCTCTTCAGTTTCGACGGCGACGCCTTGCTCACCTTCAAGGTGTTCAAGCTAGACATGTGCCGCAGGCACTACTTGTACGACCATGATGCCAGTACAAGCAATGAAACTGGCCCAGATCCCAGAACTGATGAGGAGTCCACGTATGAGGAGTCCACGGATGAGGAGTCCATGGATTAGGATGACCCATTCGACTCTTCCATCATTGTCTCCCAGAGAGCTGATCTTGATGACGATGAGAAGGACCACGTCCGTGATCTTCTACCCCCAATAGATGAGTACATTGGAGTGCCATACGTGACTCGCTTGACGAGGACAAATGTGGTCACATATGAGATGGTACGTATGGTGCCAATGCTATTTTTGTTTTTCAATACAAATTATGCTTACAACGTGTGCCTTAGTATGACCTACTTCTTTTTGTCTTTCATGCACACGTTCAAAATTCAGAAACTACCTCAGTCCGTAGCGGACAGTGCTAGAATTCCGTCTTCAGGCCATGCTGGGCTATGTCTCGGATCATCAGAGCCGTTCATCCCCGCTCCATACAACACGGACAGGGATGGCCGCATTATGTTTGGCAGGAATGCATGGCGGGACTTCCTTGAAGGCAAGCATTTAAATGAAAAGCAAGCTCTTCTCATTACACTTAGGAGCACTCGTAACCGCCACTTGGACGTGAAGATTGTGATGCGGGCGGTCTCGCCCTGGTTGTAGTACGTAGTCTGCCAACCTGGACATTCTCGTCCGATCATGAACATATGGATGTCTGTAATTATTGTAGTGCCAACAGCGATGTGCTTGAGTACATTGATCACCAAAACCCTCTGATGTCTGCATCTGCAATGAAGATTACTTGTCTTCTTTATATTTTTAGTGGCAATTTGAAGTTTGCAGAAATAAACAAGGCGGCGACAGCTAATTAGATGCATGAAATAATTGTTCAGTGACATTACATGACTCATGTGAGACTTCCACATGTTTTCAATCCTACTTTGTAAGCGCTAGGGAATAAATCCCATCAGTTTTCCCTCAATCCCGATCGTTTTTATGTCATTGGCACCTAGTTAAGAGCCTGACGTCTAGAAACTCAATGCAAAATATGTCTTCTAGGCAGCCGGCGCTTGCATGCGTTGTTTAACTGCTCAATTAGCGCCTATATTAGCGCCAAGGCATTGTGGTTGCTCTAATACGATGTCCCACTAAAAAAATTTAAAAGCTCCCGCTAAAACGCCTAGTCTCTGCGAAATTTTGTGTTCCCACCAAAAAAGAAAAGTAGTCACTTTAAATTTCCCGCTAAAGTCTATTCGTAAGTGCACGAGGCTCGTCCTGTTTCGCGATTGCATTATCTACGGGCCGCCTGTTTCGTTTAGATCTGATCGCCCTCATCGTATTCACAGCTCTCGACATGTCGACGTCGCCATCGGAGTCCATGGAACGCGAAACCTCTCAGGTTATTCCTTTCTAATCTGCTTCTCGTCCGTCTCCGTGATCTCGCCGTTCTTCTATGGTCTCGATATTGGTTGTTATTCTCTGTTCTTCTCTGTGTTATTCTCTGTTCTTCCTCTAATCGAAGCGTAAATCCTTGTATGAACACCTAGTCGATCATTTGTGTATCTGAATTTCATGTGTGATTTTAGTTTGCTGTGTTGTGGTTAATCGTATTGACGATGGGAGACTCGTTATCTATGTGAATAATGCCATGTAACTATTCTTTTATTTCAGATCTGCTAACTCGGTGATTATTTGGGTTCTCATTTTTTACTTCTATCTAATTGTAGACGACCGAGCCCATTTGGAAAGTAAGCCTTTTCTACGAAGATGATCATAAAAACAAGAAAGTTGTGGAAGCAGACATGGAACCGGACGACATCTGCTATATGGAATTTATCAATTTGATTCAAAAAGTTGGCTTCAATGGCATGCATCATTACCTATACTGCAGGCTAAATAATGGCTGTGGTAAAGGAAAACTTGTTCCCATCGACCATGTTACTGATTTGGAGCCATCGGTACGCATGCACTATAATGATAAGAAGATCAACCTGTGTGTTTTTTGGGAGAAGACCTTAACCGTTGATATTGCAACAAAAGAGTCTCTGCTTGATGATGGAAGTGGATCCACCAGAAAGAAGCGACCGATCACTCTCACAGGTTATACTTTCATCCCAAATCTCCAACGCGCAACTCCTTCAATACAGACTTTAATAAATATTTTCCCAGTAACATTTTTATGCATTCCTTAACTAATTCACAATTTTGATAAACATGCAGTTAGGGATGCAAATGATGAGGAACAAGCTTCAAACGAAACAGAAGATACAGATTTCTCCTTTAGCAATGGTACACAAGTTCATTAATTCTTAATCAGGTTTCTCAATTATGCAGAATGCTAATGCTTTGTCCATTTATTGTTAACATGTTCAGTAATCAAAAAAGGATCTGTCAACATGACAAGGGTTGACAGTTTAAAAAAATATAAAAAAAGTCAGGGAAAACGTAGATGTGGTAATTTATTTTTGACATTTATGCTTTGTCTAAGATTTGTTATAATGCATAAAAACCACGATTGCTGATTCAGTACAAATGTTAACCCTGAAACAGGAACTGAACAATCTATCACTGTTGTGTCTGAAACTGACATGTGTGTCCTTACTGAATGGCCTTCCCATGCTCGCCGCTATCGCCCGGCGCTACAAGACGGTACTAGCTATTTTTTTACATCTGTGTCCTAATTTCTTACAATCAACTACAAAATAAATTGTTTCTTTGTGTGTGTTTTGGGATGTAGGCGATGACATACAGAAGAAGAAAGGGCGAGGTGTAGTGAAAGGTTTGAAAGCCAGTAAGAAGCGTCATGCCAATGGATCTGCAAAGCTATGTGTTGATTTCTCTGATACATTGGGCGGTCCAGTAGGAATGAACAACCGTTCATTCAAGTATGACGTGGTAATCATAATGAAAAGAAGGTTACCAATTATTGGAGTGAGGAGGTTGTCGAGACATCGTAGTAGTTTTCATAGACTGGGGTGCCATGAGACTACGGTAGAGACGTGGGGTAACGGGATAGCGTAGTAACACAGAACACGGGATTTACCCAGGTTCGGTACGTCGCGACAGTACGGCGTACCTACTCCTGCACTTCTCACTATGTGGGACTAAAGCCCGTATAATAAGGTTACAATGTAAAGGAATAGATCCAGCTACTCGTCGAGGATGAACTTCCCGGCGAGTTGCGCAAGGCTTAAGCTAGAACCTAGAACCTTGTAACTAAAAGAACTTATGAAATCTATCTCCCGTCCGGCTTTATATAATAGCCGGATTAGGGCTTACAGAACCAGAAACCTAGAAGACTACGTTTAACTTGTAACTTGGAAAGTAAGGAATCCGTCTTCTCCTCCAAGCCAGATCACGCGGGCCGTGATCCGGGTTCTTCTAGAATCCGGCTTCTACGCGTTGGACTACTGGGCCGCCCAATGGACCTAAGCCCATTACCTTGCAGGCCACCCTGGTAGTCCAGCTCTTTTGTCTACCATCTTCCATACCCCTATTCGGTATATATCCGACAGTAGCCCCCAGGAAGGATCAAAACTCTGAAACTCCGCCTTTCGTCAAATACATTTTGTCCGGGAAACTTGATTCAGCAGTCTTGATTCTTTCTTCTTCCCTTTTGAAGGAGATGGTAACATAAAACTCGGAACTATGAAAATCCGGCTTTTCTTCTCGCGATCCTTCGCGGAAAAGGAACACGTGACATCAGCGCTTTAATCATGCTGACGCAAGCGCCGCTTGGTTTCACGCGGGAAACCCTGCAACGTATCTCTTGACAGATTCTCACGAGAAACGAGGAGATAGCCATCATTCCTCTGTCGTTCCGTTTCCCGGATTTTCCGGCGAGCGACACGCGTCGAACATCCAACGGTCAAAAGAGCCGTTGGCGCGTATCTAGAGGTTTTTAGGCTATAAATAGCCGTCCTCGTCGTCTCCGGAAATCTTTCCTCACTCCCTCTGCCCACGCCATTGACGCAAACGCGAGCACGAGAGCTTAGAACGAATCCTTGCCCCGACGAGCCCTTTGCACGCCGGAGCGCTCCGTCACCACCGAAAACGATGGCCTCTCCGTCGTCCTCACCGGCCCGCGCCTCCATCGACGAGCTTTTGGGCGACCTGGATACACAACTGGGGTCGCCCAAGCATGCCGGCGGCGGGCCGGAAACAACCACGGCATCCGCGGCGGGCGGAGGAAACGCTTCCGCCGCCGCGGACGTAGCGGGCTCAAGCACCACAACATCCCCGCCGTTCGCACCGGAAACGGCGGGGGCCAAGATTCACTCTCGTGGCACTGAGCGCTTCTCCGCCGGAGCTGATGAAGAAGCAGAATTTGTCGGAATTTGGAATCAGAGTGATACTTCACTCGTCCTCCTTCGTCGGATGTCAAGGGATAGATTAATAGTTAAAGGCAAATGGCGGATCTCGAAGAATGAGCCAGAGCCCAAGCCAAAGGAAGGAGAACGCGTCCTCCTCACCTCTCATATCACGAGAGGTATGGGTTTTCCGCCTTCCGCCTTTTTCCTAGACGTCCTCAACTTTTATGGTGTTCAACCACAAAATATCTCTCCAAATTCCATCCTCCAATTAGCTAGTTTCCAAGCTCTTTTCGAAGGGTATCTTGGAATAACTCCCAACTTAGACTTCTGGCATTATTGTTTCGAGGTAAAACACAACATCACAAACGGTGTTTCGCCCATCTGCGGTACCATATCTTTTATCCTCAGAAACTTTAGGGAAGAATGGTATCCAAGGATAAGAATGCCGAAACCTGACCAATCTTGGCTAGGTTCTTTCTTTTATCACCAAGACATTCCGTTTCCCAACAAAGAAACCGGACTTCCTCCCTTTGTCAATTCTGCTGCCATTCCTCATGAAAATTGGACACTCGCAATAACAGAGGATTTGCCTGAAAACCTGATGAAAATAAAGCGTCGCATTGCCAAACTTTCTTCTTCTCAACCACCTTTGGTTTGGAAGGATATCGTGTTATGCTGGTTTGGACGTCGCGTACAACCTTTATCCCTTCGTTCCCGACTTCTTTGTGAGTACACGGGACCGGAAGATAGCATGAGAGGCACCGATAGGTCCTTTAGCAAGAAGGATTTTATAGAACGCCTTCATCAGATAGTTGCCGCCGATAGCCAGGTTGAAGAAAGTCTAGCCATATATCATGCGGAAAATCTGGTTCCTAAGGTACTTTTCTTCCCTTGTTTCTGAGTTTCCTCAGATTATCTTCTCTCTTCATTTTTAACATACTGCTGATTCTTTCCTAGTTTGACGAACTTGGAGAAAATGATCTTGCTTCTGATGCTGAAATCAGCCAATTGTATGCCGAGTTTTACAACAACCAAAAGCGCAAGAGGCAAACTACCATCAAAGAAGAGTTTCCTTCTGCAGCTGCGGGTAAAAAGGGGAAAACGAATATGCCAATGGGCGGAAATTTTCAATCACCCGTCAGAGACGAATCCATTCCTGCTCCAGATAATATCCGGGTGAAAGAAGAACTTTTCGACGAACTCGGATATATTCGTCCGGAAGCTAAGAAGTTTTTTGCTCCTGCGCCTCTGGTTCGCCCTTGGCCACAAAATGGATTAGTTATCCGCAATAATATCGCATTCTCGCCCCGCCAGGTCATACACGATGGCCTTCACCACGTAGGAATTCTTTTCATGGAATATGCCAGAGAATTCAAGGAGACTTTAACTGATTTGCGAGAAATGAGCCAGGTAATACCTCTAGCCCCCAAGCATTAAGTTGAAAATCTAAATTCTTCTTAATGATTCTTTGTATGCTTGTTCAATCTTAAGCATCTGGCTTTCATTTCCATGTTTCAGCATTCCGCAGATGCCATAAACGTGGAAGTTTTGAAAAAACTTAGCCTCAAAAGCAAAGAAGTAAAAACACTTCAATCTACTATTGAGTCAAAAAGCAACGAACTGGCGTCGACTCAAAAGCAATTATCCAAAGCCACCGGTATTTTTCTTCATGTTTGTTGATTTTTGCTGGAAAAGTCATTTCAAAATCTTGCCGTAATGTCGGATTATTTTGTCCCTACTTTTCAGCTGCTTTAACCAAAGCCAAGAAGCTCACAGCAAACGCTGCTTATTTTTCTCAACTTCGTGAAGAAAACTCCAACCTTCAAAGAGAACTTTCAAAAGTTCGAGAAGAATTGGAAGCCAGTAATCTAGCCCTTGGGATTGCGCAATCCAAGGCTTCTTTGCAGGCAGCAGAGGATAAATCTATTATCAATGATTTAGAAAGTATGCTATTTCCTCGTATGAAAGAAAGCGATGAAATTGACGCGGTTCTTGGTAAGTTGACTTCTTTTACCAATACTTTCAAGCCATATTCTTATATTTTCTAATCTTTGCCTTTTGTCAAAAAAGCAGGAAATTTTCCAGGGATTTCTCGGACGGAAAAGATCCGGGCCTTTGGGAAGATATGGAATTCAATCAGAAATGCAGGAATGCACTTAATTAGTAAATTCCTGCCCACAAGCAGTATACAATTCTCAGAAGTTTACCGACTTCCGGATGGCATTATGGAAGTAGCAAATTCGAAGGAATCTTTCCTTCGCTCTGCAGCACGGGGTGGTGCACGAATGGCACTTGGCCTCATGCGCTTACACTACCCTGATGCAAAATCCTGGCGTGTAGCATCCGGTATTCCTCAAGAATGCTCAGAGGCACAAATAAATGCAATCTTTAAAGAAGTTGAAGGCCATGCCACGCAGATTGCTTCCATGGTAAATATCTCCATTACTTATCCGGAAGAAGAAGTGCCCGCAGCCCCCGAGAATGATGGCAGTGATGAAGACTCAGAAATTTAAAGGGGGCGCACTTAACCTGGATGATGGATGCGTATAGTAGCTTCTTTACAATGTAATTCATATTGTAATACTTCTATGTCATTTGTCGGAACAAGAACTCCGCCTTTTGCGATTTCATACTTATTGCAAAGTTTTTCCGGGTTTGGCTGCTCCTTTATCTTCTAAGTAATCTGGTATATATGCTTTAACTGTCTTTAGTGTTTGAAATGGCTCAAATAGCATTATGAATCGTTATGCCGAGTAACTGGGGACGAACCAAGCAGTTTTGAAACTCGAAAACATGAATCATGCTACAGGCATTTTTACTAACTAGTTCCAGTAACCCATCATACGCACGATCAGATAAAACTTAGAGAAAACAAGGAACTGTTCTGAAACTTGGGCACGCAGGCACAATCCGAGTTTCCTTTAACCTTTAACAGGCCGAATCATTCAGCTTTTAAACACCGAGCACGCAGGCACAATTCGGGTCAACATTGAGTATTTGTAAGATCATTGGGAAATAGATAAAACGGAAATATTTTGTACTTATAATGAATATGAATTCCGATAACTTTATTTCATGATCTCAAAGATGTTTACATAGAAATTGAACTAAGTGTAGAAGGGACGTAATTGCTGGATACTCCAAGGCCTATTTGTCTCTCCTAGTTCAGCATCTATTTTTCTCTTTCTTTTGCGATTCGGCTTTTTGGGATCATCCTCCGTATCTCGAATGTCGACAAGATAATATGATCCATTCTTCATGGCTTTACTGATGACAAATGGTCCTTCCCATACTGGGGCCAATTTGTGCTTCCTTTGTTGCACCAATCTCAGCACCAAGTCACCTTCCTTAAAAGAACGATGCCTGATTTTACGACTATGATAACGTCGTAAACCTTGCTGGTAGATGGCGGATCTTTGAAGCACAAGTTCTCGTTCCTCTTCTAGGAGATCGACAGCATCCTGTCGTGCTTCTTCGGCATCCGAGTCGTCAAAATTTTGCACTCTTGGGCTGTCATGGATCATGTCCGTTGGAAGCATAGCTTCCGCACCATAAACTAGGAAAAACGGGGTTTGCTCAGTTGACCTATTTGGCGTCGTTCGAATACTCCATAACACGGAAGGTAGTTCTTCTACCCATGCTCCAGCTGCTCTATGAAGAGGAGTTTCGAGTCTTGGGCGTATTCCTTGCAGGATTGAGCTATTCATTCTTTCAACCTGTCCATTAGATTGCGGGTGTGCCACAGATGCAAGATCCAAGCGAATTCCCGTTTGTTGGCAGTATTTTGCCAACTCCCCAATGGAGAAATTCGTCCCGTTATCAGTTATTATGCTGTGTGGGACGCCATACCTCATTACTAAATCGATAATGAAATTTCTGGCAGTTGCGCCGTCCAGCTTTTTGATGGGTTTAGCCTCCACCCATTTTGTGTACTTATCTACTGCTACGAGTAAATGTGTAAGTCCACCTCTTGCAGTTTTGAACGGTCCCATCATGTCTAGCCCCCAGACCGCAAACGGCCAAGTGATAGGGATAGTTTTTAATGCTTGGGCCGGCAAATTGGTCTGCTTGGCATAATATTGGCATCCTTCGCATGTATTCACTATGCGTTCGGCGTCTGTCTTGGCTGTTAGCCAGAAAAACCCTGCACGTAATGCTTTTTTGACTATGCTTTTTGATTGAGCATGATGTCCGCAATCGCCGGCATGGATTTCTTGCAATATTTCTCTTCCTTCCTCTGGTGAAATACACCGCAGAAAAACTCCAGAAGTACTGCGTTTGTATAAGTGGTCGTTGATTACTACGTATCCTTTGCATCGACGTTGTATTTGCCTTTGCAGGACTTCGTCTGCTCCTTCCGGGTACTTCTGATTGACTAAGAAGTTTAGGTACGGGATTGTCCAATCCGGTTTAACGAACATGACTTCAATTGTTTCAGATGCTAAAGGGTAATCGACGTCTCCACCTTTTATGGATGGTTCATGCAAATGCTGGACGAATACCCCTGGTGGTAAAGTTTTTACTCTCTCTGATCCCATGCGGGCTAACGCATCTGCGTTCCAGTTTTCCTCCCTTTTTATGTGAAGGACTTCGAACCCGAAGAAGCAGATGGTAAACTCATCCACCGTTCTCCGATATTCGGCCATTATGGGGCTTTTCGCGTCCCAGGTTTGGTTGAGCTGATGCTGTACCAAATCCGAGTCTCCGTAGCACAAGATGCGTTTTACCCCTATTTCTTTTGCAATATGCAAGCCATGAAGCAAAGCTTCGTATTCTGCCACATTATTACTGGCGTTGAAGTGTATTTGCAATACGTACTCCATTGTGTCTCCCTTGGGAGATTTTAGAACTACGCCGGCTCCAGCTCCTTCCTTCATCTTAGATCCGTCAAAGTGCATGATCCAGTACTCGGATTCTGGCATCGGTGTATTTTCCATTGCTTCTGTCCAGTCGGCGACGAAATCTGCCAAAACCTGGGATTTTATTGCCGTCCTTGGCTGATACTTAATGTCGAAGGCTGCCAGCTCGATGCCCCATTTAGCTACTCGGCCGGTTGCCTCCGCATTGTTTATAATATCTCCTAGTGGTGCTTTACATACCACTGTTATAGAATGTCCTTGGAAGTAATGGCGCAGCTTTCTGGATGCGAAAAATACGCCATATGCCAGTTTCTGATAGTGCGGGTATCTTTGTTTGGATTCGGAAAAAACTTCGCTTATGTAGTATACCGGATGTTGATCTGGTATGCTTTGCTCTTCTTTTGTCCGTTCCACAACGATTACCGCGCTAATAACCCGACTAGTAGCCGTAAGGTATAATAACATGGGTTCTTCATCTTTGGGAGATGCCAAGATGGGAGCGTTCATCAAGGTTTCTTTTAACTGGGCTAACGCTGCATCGGCCTCTTCTGTCCATTCGAACTTGTCGGATTTCTTTAACATTTTGTATAGTGGCAAGGCTTTATCCCCCAGCCGACTAATAAATCTGCTGACGGCTGCAGCGGAACCCGTCAATCTTTGGACATCTTTTACACATGTAGGCTTTGAGATATTCAAGATTGCCTTGATCTTTTCCGGGTTAACTTCTATTCCTCTGTGAGAAACGATGAAACCTAGAAGTTTTCCTGAGGGAACCCCGAATACGCACTTAGATGGATTCAACTTCATCTTGTAAGTGCGCAGATTTTCGAAAGTTTCTCGCAAATCCTCAAGGAGTGTATCTTTTTCCTTGGTTACGACAGCAATATCGTCCACGTAAACATGGACGTTTTTTCCAATCTGACTATGCAAACAACGTTGCATGCAACGCTGGTAGGTTGCACCTGCGTTCTTCAGGCCAAAAGGCATGGTTACGTAGTAATACGTCCCGTACGGGGTTATAAAAGAAGTCTTGATTTGATCTTCCTTTTTCATGCGTATTTGGTGGTACCCGGAGTATGCATCCAAAAAGCATAAAAGCTCAGAGCCTGCAGTGGCGTCTATTATTTGATCGATTCGCGGTAGCGCAAACCTATCTTTCGGACATAACTTGTTTAATCCTGTGTAATCTATACACATTCTGAGTGCAGTTGTGTCTTTCTTCGGTACTAATACCGGATTTGCGGACCAGTCAGTATGGATTACCTCCTTGATGAAATCCGCTGCTAAAAGCCGGATAATTTCCTTGCCAATAGCCTTCCGTCTTCTTCCGTCAAATCGACGGAGACCTTGTTTGACGGGTTTTGATCCGGGAATAACCTTGAGTTGGTGCTCAGCAAGTTCCCTGGGTACGCCTGGCATGTCAGCTGGACACCAGGCAAAAATGTCCCAGTTCTCACGGAGGAACTTGATGAGCTCGCCTTCCTATTTGTCGGTCATCCCAGTCCCTACAACGACGAATTTTGTCGGATCTTTGGGATCTAGGATTACCTGTCTTGTATTCTCGGATGCCTTGAAGCTATCTGTTGGCTTCCGAGTTTCTTTTCCTGCCGGCATTTCTTTCGGCGATACCTCCTTGGCTAACTCCTTCAGTTCTTCCTGAGCTATAACTCTTTGAGCGCAAAGGGCGTTTTGCTTCTCCAACTCGTTTGCCAGCTTGAAATCACCGGCAATGGTGATTACTCCTCCTTTGGGTCCTGGCATCTTCAGCTTGTTGTAGATGTAGCAAGATCTTGCCATAAACTTGGCGAAAGCCGGACGTCCGAGTATTGCGTGATACACGCTCTCGAACGGCACAACCTCGAAGGATAATTTTTCCTGCCGGAAGTGATCTTTATCTCCGAAGGTGACATCTAGGGAAATTTCTCCTAGGGATCGTGCTTGCCTGCCAGGAACGATGCCATGGAAGCGTATATTGCTGTAATTGAGCTGGGACTCGGATATCTTCAAGTGCTTCAGTGTATCCAGGTACATTATATTGATGCTGGATCCTCCGTCCATCAGCACTCTTCTTAGCCTAGTGTTTTGAACAATAGGGCTTACAACAAGAGCTTGTGTGCCGGGTTCAGGGATATTTCCGGGATGATCAGACTGATCCCAGATCATTGGTGTGTTGGAATACTTCAAGAATTTTGGGGTTGCAGGAACAACCGCGTTTATTTCTCGAAGTGTCCTTTTGGCCACCTTTGCTGACGGGGTTGCTAGGAAAGTTAGCATTGCTTCTCCGTCAACTCTCGGAAATTTAGGTTCGCCTTTTCGCTGTTGTTCCTGGATTTTATCATCAGTGTCCGATTCACTGTCTTCTTTTTCAGCTTCTGGCTTTTGTTTGGCAGGCTTCCTCTTGGAACCCTTCCCTTTATTTCCGGATCCTGCATTGCCTTTCATATGCTTGTTTAGCCGGCATTGCGCGTTCGTGTGGGTTGGTTTCCCAAACTGAGAGTGGTGGACGCAGGGTTCCGACTTAATTCTCTCCCATTCTTCAGGAGTGTAATTGATGGGATCCGGACTGTGGCCTTTCCACTTGTTCCCTTTTTCTCCTCCAAAGGCTAAGTTAACCTCCTTGGGCTTTGTTGTTGACTCCGGGGTTCCTTTTTTATCAGAACGAGGTGTTTTCTTGGCCAGTATCAGTGACTCAATATTGCCTCCTCTTGCTCTGATATCGTCTTCGGCTGCAGCATGCTCATTAGCGGTTGTAAGCATAGATCCGAGATCTTTGTGCTTTTTAGAACCAACCATGAACGGTACAAGTCCGGGTTTTAGGCCATTGACGAAAGCATGCATTGCTTGTACGTCAGTTACTCCAGAGCAACTATTCTTCATTGCAGTCCATCTGGAGATGAAATCCACGTATGGTTCGTCTTCAAATTGGGTGCAACGGTTCAGCTGGTTGATGCTATTTGGGCGTTTGTATGTTCCTCGAAAATGCTGAGTAAATACTCTCGCCATATCATCCCAACTGTCGACAGTTCTTGATGGTAAACCATTAATCCAATCTCTGGCTCCGTCTAGCAACATTAGGGGAAGAAACTTGACAGCTTCCAGGTCTGTCCCGTTGTTGATCTGGACAGCTGTGTAATAATCTGAAAGCCAGGTATCCGGGTTTGTACTGCCGGTGTATTTTTGGTAGGTTGGACCAACTTTGGCGAAGCCAGAATGCAGGGTTATCCTTCGGATCCTGTCTGTAAAACACTTAGGACCAAAGTATAGATCATCCTTTTCTGCTCTATCAATATGTGCAGAATATCTCCCGGCTGAATGGACAGAAGGGGATCTGCTCCTTTCTTTTCCATTGTTACGCGGACGCGTTTTTCCGAGGTTATCTCTATCTCTTCCGTTGTCACGCCCTCTGGGATTAGGTGGAGTCCTGCTCCTATACCTTTCCTTATCTTTGGGCGGTGTCCGAGATCTTTCACGCCTGTGAGGTGTATCGTATCTTCCAGCTTTTTCAGCTGGGTTTCTCGGAGGTGGCATTATTTTGCCGTCATTCCGGTGTTTGTCTTCCCGATCGTGTGGTTTGTATCCATCTTTCGGGAGATGAGGTCCGGTTCTAGACGCTGCGTCCCGGTTGTCGGGGTTTTTCTTGTCTTTTCTCGGATCCTCTTTTTTGTCCGAATCTCCGGGTTCTTCCGGTCCAGGTGCTCCAGCAGCGCAAGTGACAGTTTTGCAGAGGGCGGAATTATCCAGCCTCCCTGACCGCTCTTGTCCTCGCTGTTGCTGCTGTAATGCTTTTCCTAGGAAAGCATACACCCCTTGGAGTTTTTCCCCGTTGGAGTACAGATCATTGTTCAGGATGGCGAACGCTGCTTCCGCGTTTTCAGCTGCGGTTTTGTATATTGGTTCGCCCTTGGCATCTTTGCCGTTTAACTGCTTTTGCCAAGATGGGTTATAGAACCTTTCTTTCGGCGGCAGTTCTTCCGGTTTTGCAATTCCGGGTAACCTTGTAGGTTTTAAGGCAGATCTATGCTTTCTCTCGTACTCCTCAATTTCTTCCTTCATAATTTTGATGTCATTATGGGTTTGTTGGAGATGTTGCCGAGATCTAAGCAATTGTTGCTGTCGCCGTTGGAAAGCTTGTCTCCTGGCTTCCAGCATCTCAGGGGGTTCATTGGGTCCCACTGGAGTTTGTAATAGTTCTTGCTCTTCCAGTTCTGTCATTGGCGGAGCAGTGATTTCCTTAGATTTCTTTTCCGTAGGCTTTGTGCCACTAATATCTCCAACTTCCAGGTTTTCATCAGCGAGATCAGCTGACTTTTTCTTCCGGAGTTTGTACTGGAGTTTTTTAGAAGCACGGTGCTTTTTCTTGGAAGATGGAGGTTTTTTGACAGGTTCATCCTTTGTCATCTCCTTGACATTAGGAAATATCGGAGAAGTTTCTCCGTCTTCCCTCTCCTCTGCTGGCGGAGGGGTTTTAGGGCTTTCCTGGCTATCGGCACCCGTTGTATCAGCTGGTTTTGCCATTAGCACTTCATGGAATCCCTCTTGAAAGGACTTAACTTTTCTTACGAAGGCATCATCATCTTCGTCTTCGGAGAAGTTATCCGATCCGGTTTCCGACTCCAATCTCGCCTCAATGGCGGCGAGCACGGAATCTGTTTCCGAGTTCATCGTCTGGTTGACGGATGTCGGATCTTCCGTCTCTGTGACGGGTATTGGTTCTTCCGTCTCTGTGACGGGTGTATTGTTGTCTGCCTCTTGCACGGGATTTCCGTCATCCCTGTTTTCGGCGATCTCGGATTGCACCATGCCGATAAAGTGCGTATCACTGTTTTGTCGGCGATCTGAGCAAAATCCGGCATCATAGTCGTCTTCGACTGGGTATAGGGCGGGTGGGAGATAATTGCTTTCACCGCAAAACCCCATTGCTTCCGCGGTTAATCCGATAAAGATATTAGCAGATCCAATCGGTAAAACGCAGGCACTTACCAGATGGTTTTGCGCCGGTATGTAGGATCCGTTGTCGAGGAAGCGCCCGACGTCGTCGTCGAATTCCAAGCTTCCGACAGTGATCGATCTTCCGATTCCGCCTAAAATCCCAGATCGGAACTTCACGCCTGACGTCGTTTGCCCCACGGTGGGCGCCAACTGTCGAGACATCGTAGTAGTTTTCATAGACTGGGGTGCCATGAGACTACGGTAGAGACGTGGGGTAACGGGATAGCGTAGTAACACAGAACACGGGATTTACCCAGGTTCGGTACGTCGCGACAGTACGGCGTACCTACTCCTGCACTTCTCACTATGTGGGACTAAAGCCCGTATAATAAGGTTACAATGTAAAGGAATAGATCCAGCTACTCGTCGAGGATGAACTTCCCGGCGAGTTGCGCAAGGCTTAAGCTAGAACCTAGAACCTTGTAACTAAAAGAACTTATGAAATCTATCTCCCGTCCGGCTTTATATAATAGCCGGATTAGGGCTTACAGAACCAGAAACCTAGAAGACTACGTTTAACTTGTAACTTGGAAAGTAAGGAATACGTCTTCTCCTCCAAGCCAGATCACGCGGGCCGTGATCCGGGTTCTTCTAGAATCCGGCTTCTACGCGTTGGACTACTGGGCCGCCCAATGGACCTAAGCCCATTACCTTGCAGGCCACCCTGGTAGTCCAGCTCTTTTGTCTACCATCTTCCATACCCCTATTCGGTATATATCCGACAGAGGTGGTCAGACATTCACCCTGACATCCATCGACTCATCGTCGCAGATATGTTGGTGAGTACAGTTATTTTCTCACATGTGTTGTCTGTTTTTTTGTCCATAATTAATGAACTATTACTAAACTAAGTCTATCTGTTTGTTCTACGCATTACATGACAGATATGAAATGGAAGATACAGCAGAAACAGCCGAAAAAAATCTTTAACTTGCAAAAGAGCGATACAGAGGCTGGCGAGGAAACCTAAGCAACACTGACAAGGCATACAAAACAGATGATGCAGAAAGGGCAGTTAAACCAGAAGATTTACAAAAAGAACATTGGGAATGGCTGATCGAGTACTTTGGCACTGATCCGAAATTCCTGGTTATTTCTATACTACCTGTTTGTGAATTTTGTACTATCATGAAATGGCTTGTGTGACAAGTTTTTTTATAACTGAATGAGCAGGAACTCAGCAAAAGAACAAGGAAAACCATACGCAGATGAAGACAAAACACAGAGTAGGATCAAAATCCTACTCTCAACTCAGTTTTGAGAATGTATGGGCTTACTCACTATGCATGCGTCGGTGTTCACTGTGCTTTAATGTTTATAGCATCTAATTGTTGCACTCCTTGCAGAGGATTCGGAAACTGGAGAAGAGCCAGACTGTGTTGCTCTCTGGAAACTGACCCACACAAAGAATGAAACATGGACTACAAAAGTGTCCAAGGATGTTTACACGAGTTAACTGACTTAGAAGCTACTCTAAACATATTTACTGTTCTCCATCTTGGATGTTTCTTCATCTGATTTGAGAGTTTTTTCGTTATCAGGACACATCATGTAAAGAGATTGAACAAAGATCAAAGGAAACTGATGTTCCAGTGTCATCTGAACAAAGAATCAATATTTTCCAGAAAGCATATAAAGATATAGTTGATTGCAAGTCATCGCAGCCTCGTGGGTTCGTATACATGGCCAAGGTGGAAACTAGTTCTCATCGGTCTAAGTTGCTGTTTGAGGAGCAAGCTTGGGCTACGACAGAGACCCAAAAAGTAAACTCCCAGCTCACCACGAAGGTCACTACTTTAGAACAGAAGTTACTAGATGGACGTGCAAGCATGGAAGATAAGATTAATGTAGAGCGGGCTAAGAGAGAAAATCTTGAGAAGAGATTAATGGAAGAGCTTGCTGAAAGGGAACAACTGATGGAGTTGGAGAGAAACTCAAGACAAGAATTTGAAAAAAACTTGGTTGCACAGTTCCAGGAAAAGTTTGAAAAGCTCTCCGCACAGATGGAAAAGCAGAAGACGACTACACCTCAGGTGATAGTCATACGATTGCAAACTCGTAAGATTTAGTTGTTTACTTGCGTTGCTAACAGTGCACTTTGTTTTTGCAGTTGTTTAAGAAGTCGAACCAGCAACCATCACTTGCAAACAGTCCTGCTAAGAAAATAATTCCTCCGCACAGCACGGTACAGAATAGTCGAATGTATAAAGTAATTGTAAGTCATAATCTTGTACAATTCGGTACTACTACATTCTGTTTTTGCTTCACCCACACTATAGTGTTGCTGCACCCACCTTATACTTGCTGCAATTTATGTTTCACTATGGGTTGTGGCTTCGTTGAGTTACAACAACTGTTTTTGCTTCATCCACACACTATAGTCTGCTGGTTCTTATGTTTCAGCATGTGTTATTGCTGACTAGACTCACAACTTCTTTTTTTTTGACAATTGATTGCAGGACGGCAATCAAACCTCTGATGGAAAAAAATAGCTGCACTGGATATTTCAGTTTGATTTGATCCATATTGTACAAGAATTTCATTTGTATATAGTATAAATAGCTATGAGAACTATTATTTTGTGTAAATAAACATATTTTACGTACGATTTTGCACATTTTAATTCAATGCCCGTATTTTTTGTTTCCTTATTTTTTTGTATAACGTGGCAATAGGTAATTTAAAACGATAATTGTAGTGTTGCGTGAAGCCTCAGTCGCCACAACAAAGTGCTTTGTTGAAATAGACTCTCACCACCATGAGGGAGACATCGTCGCAATATTTTTTCTCCACCAAACTAACTTTGTTGCGATAGTTAATTCACGCCACCAAATTATGTTCGTTGCAATAGAGAATGCCCATACGTCTTGCCATGAAACTAAAATTTGTAGAAATAGAAAGGCGCAACGAATAGTTGAAATTGTCGCAGTTGTTTCTAGCTACTAAAATTTGGACGTTGTGAATAGTACATCTCGCCACGAAAATAAAATTTGTCGAAATACAATGGCGCCACGAAAAGTTGTAATTGTCGCAGTTGTTTCTAGCAACATAAAATGTGGATGTTGCGAATACTACATCTCGCCACGAAACTAAAATTTGTAGAAATTGAATGGCGCCACGAATAGTTGAAATTGTCGCGATTGTTTATGGCTACTAATATTAAGGCCGTTGCGATTACTATTGCAAAATCATCTTACCACGATTGATTGTGTGTGGCAAATCGTTGTTCCCACGCGTATAATGTTTGTTGCCATAGTTTTTTGCCACACAATTGGACGTGGCAAATAAACTCGACTTTTGCAACGAAAGAGCAGGCGCAACGGAACACTCGCCGTTGCCACATTGGTCACTCGCCACGTTTCGGTATTTGTTGCACTAGAGGTGTACCAACGAAAAATGTACGTTGCGTTAGGTGCGAGACGCAACGGAAAAGAGAGTGGCAATTGGCCCAGCAAATGGTTGCTACTGGTTAATTTTGTAGCCACGAATCTAACTGCGCGGAGACAGGCTTCTACCACGGAGGTTTTCGCAACGCCTCCCAACGAAACCGATTTCGATGCAACACAAACCTATTGCGATGATAGGCCACTTGTTACAACGACTATTTTCGTTGCAATAGACCGGTTTTCTTGTAGTGTTTGCCAATTTTTTCCTCAACGGATTTATTAAAAGCAGTTTGTGTACTAATAAAATTCTTAAGCATGTTCTCAAGATCAGAGGACTCCATTTTGTTGCTGTTGTAAGAATTACCATAAGCATTATTATTATCGATGATCGATGGTTCCTCGACAACCCTAAATGGATCAAATATAGATCATCAGAAGAACATAAACTACAATAAGAATAGAAACATAGTCTAACATATTGCTGATCAGATATAGATGATCAGATGATCAAATGAACTCAACAACCATATATTTACAAACAGAGTCTCAAACATATTGCTGAATTTGTCTTCCAAATATAGTCTCAAACCATAGAAACCAGTGCAACATTGTCTGCAACAGAAACCACAAGCTAATGAACCATGTTGACCAAAGCATCATTTTCACTGTTTTGCCTAAAATATTACAGGTACCATCACAGTTCTAAATAGAAATCACAAGCTAATAAACCCCATCCTGTTCATGGTTCTGTTCCTGCCTTTCTCTATGGGTTTGCCTTACCTGCATTTAGGTAACTCTGCATTCTTCTAGTTTTTTTGCCGGTCCTGGAGCTTACTCTCCTAGTTGCATATCCACTAGCACCAGCATCACAAGCAGCAACACTCCTAGGTGTAGTAAATGGTCTTGGGCCTGCTGGTTCTAGAGCTAGAGGTGCACTCTTTGCTGTAGAAGCACTTTGGGCAGATGATGTAACTGGAGGTGCCTTTGTTCTACAAGCACTTTGGGCAGGTCTTCGAGGTGGAGGTGGCTTAGGTGTAGAAGAAGTAGGCGTAGAAGAATTTTGTGTAGATGATGGAGCTAGAAGTGCATTTACTGTAGAAGTGTTTTGGGAAAGCCTTGGCTGTTAACAACAATATTACAGAGTTAGTATTGCAACATGTGAGTATAACTGGAAGATATTTAGACAATTACATGATGCTTGTCTTTCCTAAGCTGTAGTTCTGGCATCAATCTTTCATGATAGTAGTCAAACCTATGGACTACTTGCTTGTAGTTACCACGAGTGATGCTTTCCATCCTGGAACTATCCCTAGGTTTAGGAGGCTCAAATTCCCCTCTTCTTCTAACAGTTTGTTTTCTGCCAGGTGCAAATTTGAAGACAGGTGGATCAATATCTTCTGTATTTGTTTTAGGACAATCGTCAGGACCAGGGACATCGTAGATGACATTTTTGAAAGCCTCTTTGTACATTGGTTTATTGAAAAAGGCATGCACATAGTCCTCTACCTGTTGCTTTATCTTGCTTATCACAAAGATATCATGATTGCAAGGTATGCCTTTTACATCCCACACCCTGCATCCATAGGTTCTAGCTCTCAAATCCAATGCATGTTTGGCAGGCCCATTGGTGTTAACTTGCCATAGCCCCAGATCAGCATTCGATTTCCTTGCATTCTCTAGAATATTTCTTTGCCTCTTCTAATTTCTCAGAGTAAGAGGGTGTGATTCCCATCTTGTGTACTCTTATTTCAGTCTTGTTCCATTGTATTTTACCATTAGCTTATCTTTTATACCATCAATCATTGCCTCGATGGGCTTGTTCCTGACATCTAGAATCATTTTGTTGAACACTTTACTGAGCTTGTTCACAACAAGATCTGTCTTGCAATTAGTGTCAAAGGCATGTCTAGCCCAAGCTTATACTGAAATTTTCATCATCCAGTTGTATGTTGACTCACAATCAACTCTTAGAGCTTCCATTGATTTATCAAAACCACTCTTAGTGTATGCATAACTTGCACCAAATACATGCTTCTTGAGTTCTTCTCCTTTAAAACCAGCCTTCTCGAAATTAGCGTATATATGCCTCACGCGGTATCTACTTGGAGAGTTGGGGAACACGTTAGCTATGGCTTTTAACAAACCCTACACCAATATTTGTAGCATAAGTCACTAATGGCTTGCAAAGTAAGTTAAACTAGACATTAATAAGTTGTAGCAGTAGTCACTAACCTTTTGCCTATCAGATATGATGGTGTAATTACCAAATTTGCCAGACTGACAAATGTAATATCTCAGCTGGATTAGAAACCACATCCAGCTAGCTGTGTCTTCATGATCAACTATTACAAAAGCTATGGGAAAATGCTGTTATTCCCATGTCTTCCAGTTGCATCAAGGATTTGTTGCCGAGTAGCTAATTTGATTAAGCAACCATCCAGGCCTACAACATTTAATTAATTGACACACATTAAGCAAAAACCCTATAGTCTACAAAGTAATCTACAATAAGTAAAACCCTTATAGCCTACAAAGCAACATTATTTATACTTGCCTGTAAATGGCCTGCATCCATTAAGAAATCCTTCTTTAGAAGCATTTAGACAAATAAAAAGCCCATGGAATGTGGGATTGGTACTTGGATCAGTCAACACCTCCTTGGTGGTAACAACACATCTACTACCTGGATTTGTGTCCACTATTTCTTGCAAATAATCTCTCAGCCTTTTGTACTGTTTCTTGTGATCACGAATGACAACCTGAAATGCCTTTTTCCTACCTCTATAAGCCTTGGTCCTAGGCAGCTCAATTCTAAACTTTTTCTTGGCATTGTAAATCAATGTGTCCATTGTGGTGTTGGGATTTTCTCTCAGGGCTTGCTGAGACTGAAAATCCAACCAGTCAGTACTCACCTTGGTGTTCTCTCCAAGGGGAATGCAAGCGTGCATGTCTTCCATTTTTATGACGCAAAATGTTTTCTCATGTGCAATTTTGGAGGCAGTCATGAAAAATGGACATTTAGGTTTACTACATTGCACAACTATCATGTCACTACAGTTTCTATGGTACTAAAAATCCCTTAATTGAGCAATGTGGTAATTCCTAAGAGCCACTCTAAATTCATACACATCTTTGAAGCACATCTTTTTGTACAACTGCTGGTCTGCATCTGCCCTAGTCGGATCATACCATTGTCTTTTCTTGGCAGGCAACAACCTCCTCTTCTGTCCACTAGGAAAAACAAATGCTTCTACAAATCCATCATCATCACTGTCACACACCTTGTCACACCCCAGTTTTTGGATTCTTGGACTGTGCTCAAGAAGAAAAATATTAGGGCCAACAAATTATTTTTATAACAACATGATTGTTTGGACTAACATATGTTTATGATCTAAAACATATTTGCAACACAAGTTTTGTTTCTGGATAAAATCTATACCAAATGTTTCTGAAAACATTCCTATTAATTTTCCCTGATGTTTCTTATTATTACTTGAGTGGATTTTTATTCCAAGACTTGGATCATTCTTGTTTGCATCTTAAAACAAACTTTAAACCTTGTTGGATACGAAAATTTTTTCAAAAGAAGTTATGAAAGTTTCTTTTAAGTTTTCTATGGAAAACAATTCCTGAAAATAAAGCCAAGTACCTGTTTTCCACCCTTGTTTTCACTAAGCTATGAATTGTTATTTTATGGTTTCTTGACTTTTAATTAATCCTTGATATATGTACTACAAACCCATAAGATCATTTTTATTTTTCGAGAAATAGAAACTATCTTTTGCTTGTTGTTTTTTTGGTATAAAATTAAGGCAGAATAAGGCAGTTTTGAGAAACAGATAAAAACATAAAGTATACCTTTTTCGCATTATTTTCATGGCCTTAAACTAGTTCAAAATTGTTTTCAAAAGTTGTTTCTGAAAGTATATAACATGGTTAACAAGTCCATACTTTGAAAACCAATTTTGGGGATCATTTGAACCCTGAAAACAAACTCAACTTTTGCAACTTTTAATCTGTTTTCAACACTTAGAAAATTTCTAAGTCATAAGACTGAATTTTCTGAATTTCTCTGTGAACAGTAGGAGATACACTTTTGCACATTAGTTTTCTTGATGTTTCCCTACAAGATTAGAAGTGAGACCTTGTCTAGTGTGTTGACCATGACTTAGACTCCACATTGGATCCCTTGGACTACTTCTAGAAGCCTTGTGGACTAAGACAAAGGAGAGAGAAGGATGGTGACTAGGATAGGTATGGGCAACATTTGTCTTTGACATTTTTAACCTTACCACTTGCCCACTTGCACTCAAAGGCCATCCCTTGCTTGCATCACTCTTGGTCTTGAATAGGACACCATGTGCTCCCTCATGGAAGTGACCATAAAGCCCATAGCACCTCAATGCCATTGGGTGACATCCACCCGAGGTGACCATCTTGCCCTCAACCTCACTCCCTCAGCTATATAAGTCCATAGACCACATCCTTGCGCCCTGCACCTTCTCTCACTCTTTAGAGCCTCCCCAAACCAAAAGGAAGCCAAGCCCTAGCCTTGGGAGCGCGCACGTGCCGTGCCCACGCCGACGGTGACCACCACGGGCACGACAAGGTGCAGCCCTGCTCGAGCTCCCTCTTCCCCTCCCACTGCCCTGGATGGTTTCCCCTAACCCCCCTGAGTCTCCCTGACACTTCCCCGTGACCTCTCGTGCACAGGACCGCCGCCGCCGTCCACCTCGCCGCCGCGGGCACCACCCGGAGCGCCGCCGCAAGGAGCCGCGCCCGTCGCCGCCGTGACCTCCCCTCGACGCCCCTGTCACCCAGCAGCCACCCCGAGCCCTCGTAGCATCACCCCCGAGCCCACGGTGAGCCCCCGAGCCTTTTTCTCGCCGCCGGTCTTCGGGCTAGAGAGAGAGAGAGGTGAGGAAGAAGACGCGCCAGCGCCGTTCGATCTGAGATCGACGACCGCACTTAAACGACCTTTTACCGCACCCACACTCGCGTGCGCTGCGCTGCTGGGCCGCGCAGCCGCCTAGTTGGGCCGCGGCCTCGCAGATCCAGCCCGCGCTGCGATTCCTTTTATTCTTTTCTTTTTTTGACAGAAACTGATGCAATCACTTTGGACTTGTGAAAAATACAAAAACTGCAAAATAAAATCTGTAAAAATTCATGGACCTAAAGATATGAAATCTAAACCATACAAAATTTGCAGATCTACTTTTGGACCAATATTTTGGGCATAAGAACGGTTTTGCCCCAGACTGTCAGTGAGAATGATTTGAACATAACTTTTAAAATATGTAACCAAATTGAACAAACTAAAATGTTCTGGATAGGTACTGCAAATATCTAACCAATGCAGTTGACCTCACATCAAGGTGAGTTATAGAATGGAAAATACATCCAGATTACTAAAAGACCAGTAGGCTCTTCTATGATTTTTATAATGAGTTTAAAAATGATTTTTGGAGTAAATCCAACTGGATGAGTTTGGTATTGACTAGATCTATCTTATCGTAGCTTAGATTAATTTTTGAGGCTCTAGATTATTTTTGGTGGACAGATCTAGGAACATCAGCTTTTCTGTTTTGTTTTCTTTGTTTGTTTTTGTTTGAAATGAAATGTTTGGTTGGTTTAATCTTTGTTCCTAGAATGTTTGTATGTGTTGGATCTTGTTATTAGGTTGTTTTCTTGCATTACATCTACCATACAAAGTGTGTGCATGTTTGCAATATCATTTGGCTATAGAAGTAGCATATGTTATTTCCCTAGTTTATTTATTTGATGTTTTGTGTGAACCAACTCTTTGTGTGCTTGTTACCTAAGTTTGTGCTATGATTGTGGTGAATCCAGTACCGATTTGGTATTGTTATTTCTATGTTATTATATCTATTATTTTACACCTTATTTTATAGCAAAGCATGTGTAACATTTGTTGTTTGTTTTCTTGTACTTATTTGACTAGTTGTGTGAGCAAATGTTTCTGTGGTTGTGCACCTAATTTTTTGATGTCTTTAAGTTTATTACAGTACCATTTTGGTACTGATATTAGGATGGTAGTATCTTTGTTAGATTGCACTTGATTTTATGGAGATGCATGTGTAGCTTTTGTTTGCTTGTTTACACTAGTATTATTTTCACTAGTATGAATAGCCTTGTATGGTTTGCTTGGTTAGGTTAATTTGTCATGTGTGACCAGAGTATTTGTTACCTCTTCTTGCCTTGGTATTAGTGGGCCCATAACCCACTGGTCCCATTGCATCTTGGTTGTGGATGAAAATCCCCAACCATGCACATGTGAGAAATTGACATGTTCTAATTATATGATTGATTGCTATTTTTCCACCATGGAAAATATATTTGGTTGTTTCACTTATGAAAGTGAGAAGTTTATTTCTTATCAGAAGATACTAGTATGTTAGATGTGGTCCATTTGTTAGCATAATATTCCCTAGGATCATCATGTTAAGAAATGATTCACTATTGAGTGCTAAATTAAATTGTTTGCAAATGAAATGAATTCCTTTTGATTGATAGATTGTTTGTGAATGATTTTAAATTGAGTGTTTGGATTTTTGAAAATGTTTATATAACTTTTCTTTAAGTGCATAGCTACTAGTTGTGTAAGTTATACCTTGCTTGCTTGCTAGTAATTGTTTTAGGAAAACAGAAATTGCTAGAATTAATTTATGCATGCTTAATAGTTGTTTCATGGAATTGTTTTGATGTTTGTGCTTACTAGCATGTGTAAGTTTTGTGTACTGTTATTAGGTACATTTATGTTCATGACTTGCTTGTTTAGATTTAAGCATCATGGTAGCATTGTTTGCTTCTCTAGTGTTGAACTAGTGTGACCACTAGAAAATGGTGTTTTTTGCTCTAGTATTACCATCTTTTCTTTTATGAGTGTATGAGTTTATTATAGCATGTTTAGGAAGTTATTACTTCTGTTATCATGCCATGAATTATTTAGTTGCATGTGCTATAGTTACAGAATATAATTATCTCTTATAGCATGCTTGTGTAGATTTCCCATACTAGTATGCTAAACACAGTCTTGTTTTTATGCTTGTTTGATAGGAGTATTATCTTGAGCAATGATTGTGTTTTGGATTATTTTTATGACTTGATTCATTGGTTTTTAGGTACTGGTTTATTTCTAATTCTTTCATGATTGATGGATTCCAAAACCTCTAGTAAACAATAACATAGTAAATAAATAGTCTATTCATCTGTGGTGTTGTTTGCTTGCTTATTGGGTTTTGTTTTGAATGTTTTACCTTAGCATGAGTTTATACTTGTGTTATGATTTTGCTTAAGAGTATCTTATGAAACTAAAACATCCAACTAAAATCATGAACACTTTAAGTAACAGTTGCTTGTGGTGGATAATACCCACTGCCATGGGTATTGTCCTGTCTGTTTTTTTTTACCTTAGCAATCTAACCCTTTGCACCCACAAGCTATATTTTTAGCTTCTTAGATATCTTATTATGAGAGTAGTACAACACTCCATATATGGTATGTAGGATGTGGGGCATGGTTTTCTAAACCATACATGTTGTCAGACGATAGTTTTGGACCGTGAGAGCTATGTGAGATGGTTTTCGCGATATCGTTTCGAGAGAACTCGTGAGTGAACATTTGTTGCTGTATGTGTTGCTTAGCTTAGTTGTTTGTCTTTTAGACCTGCGTGTGTATCTTTTATTCTTTTACGACGCTAGAAAACGAAGAAGAAGAAGAAGCAGTTGTGGAGTTGTGCGTCAAGTTCAAGTTACTTCAAGGCCAGGGACATTAAGAGATTTAAGGAAAGCCATCCTGATGCTTGCTGATATTACACTTATCATTATCTATCATGCATGTTTACTTCTGAAAAGTTTTACAAAACTTTGATTTCCAAAAGTAAACTAATTCTGAAGTGAGTATCACTTCTATTAATATTATATATTATTATGCCATTAGTTAATACTTGGTGTTACCAAGCCCATAAGCCACCATGTGGTATTTATTACCATCACAAATACTAGTCCCTAAGTGGACACCTTAGAATTGTGTTTTTACAAAACAAAGGCTTTACGGAAAAACCCGGAGGAAAGGTGGATCCTTATTCTCCGGAGGAATGTGGAAGTGGTCATTTTTGGGAAAAACGTGTTTTTTCAAAAATGACACATAACCTAGTCTTCACCGGACAACCTTTACCGTACTGCCACCCTACCCCAACATGGGCATGGGGCTTAACTTGAAGTTTGTCATTGTTAGTGTGTGTTCTATCTCAATCGCTATAAGGGACGTCGTACCCTCGAACCGAATGTCGTCAAAACTCCCAATGTTGAGACATAAAAAGTGTGGGATTAATTTTCCCTCCGGACGTAGTAGTTGGGGCTCCTGTCTTGGCAGGGATTAGCCCGGTGCCGGGGATGCGGACACTCGACTGAAGAGGTAGACATACACTAGCTGGAACATAGTGGATGGTTATGATCAGATGCCTGATGTTTACATACTGTTGTGATAGTCCGTGGTTGTTTACGGCAGGTGTACTGTATCTGGTGGATGTGTACACCTCTGCAGAGTACAACTTTTTTGAAGAAGCCGCGTCCTCGGATATGGACAGTTGAATGGCCATGTAGCTAGTATTGTGTCAATGTTTTTAAGAAGGAAGTTTTCAAAAGGTGTTGAACTGGTGAAGTTCGGAAAGGAAGGAAATCTTGTACCGTGGAGGTACCGATGATGGAAAGCCATAATTTGTTTTACAAACTAAAAACTTTTGCAAATAAAACTTTTCTACTCTAAGCAAGAATTCTGGAAACTGATTCCAAGAAGTTTTGCAAAGAGAAAATTCCCTTTTAAACAAAAGTTTAACAAAACCTCTTGTACATGTGATATCTACAAGAGAAATAAAACTATATTATTTTCTTCTAAAGTATCTTCTTCAATGAAGATACATATTAACTTGACTGCAACTGTGGTGTCATCTTATATGAACTCGATTGATAGCGAACCCTATTTATAGCCTACCTATTCCACCATATAAGCATACTTGCATATTTGGTAGGTTACATGATGGATGTCTTGCTGAGTACATTCAAATGTACTCATTATGGTTTCGCCCCTGGTATCTATTTGCCAGACTTTGAGAAGGAGTCTCAGAAGAAGGTCTATGAAGAGGAGTGCGAAGCTGATGGCTTTGCGAACTAGGATCGTCTCCGGGTCAGCAGCCTGTAGGTTAAGGCGTGACTTGGGCTCTACCGCGTTATGAGTGCATTTAGTCTTCCGCTGTGTGTGTTGTGTGTTGCCCTGCGTGGCAGCCGTTTAGGCTTGGTCAAGTGACCATGCCCCTTTTGTAAGTGTTTATGCAGCCGTGTAATGGATATTGTGTCTGTGTACCAACTTGATATGTTGTTCACGACTGAATTTCTGGGATCGTGAATGTATGCATATCGGGGGTGTCCTTGAACAGTGGTTCGAAGGGCGGATCCTAAAGAGTTGGTATCAGAGCTATCCTGACCTTAGGAGACCTTAGTTAGCATGGACGTCAGATAGGAAAGGAACGTATTTTTGGGTAAAAATATATTTACTATCTAAATTATTCTTATCTAAGGGAGTTTTAACTATAGTTTCCATTCTTATTATCTTTTCAAATCGTTCTAAAACATTATCTCTCTGGGTTAAGAGTTTATTTCTTGCTTGTTTGCAACTGCCCCGCTCTTGTTTTTGAAATATCTCTCGTCTTTAAATTTTTCTATCAAAAATAAAATAATTAGTGTTTCAAAAACAAACTTTTTGCACAATCTTACCCATGCTTGTATACTTGGCGATGTCCCGAGAAAGACCCAAATATTTTTCTATCCGAAGAAAAAGGAGCAACCTTCTCAAGACATCAACGCCAGGGTGATTCATCTAGAAGGACGAAGAATTGCTACCACCCCCGAGATTGAGGTGATCTCACCATCAAGCTTTAGTTAGCATGGGCGTTAGCTAGTACTCTAATAATAAAAGCAAATAAAACCAGGTCACTAATATGACTATTTTCCAAAAAGAATTCTATACTCCATCCCCTGAGTGTTTCAAAAAGACTCTATTTACACTAAAGTTAAAAAGGAGCATCTTAAAATTTTGCACATTGTTACCTAACGTAATCTACTTTAAAATCTTGTGTAGATGGCATTTGTCTTCACCAAGTCCTTCCGGCTGGGATCGCATGCACCTTGCTACCGCCGTTTTGAGGAGGATTTGATCAAGATGACTCGCCTGATCGGTCGCCCCACATCTGAGTTGAAAGGAGCCCATATTCACCAAGATGGACGAGAGTTGTCCTGGCTGGTGGTCTACACCATCCGTGCACCATTGCTAGCACCGTCAACCCCAGAGATCACTTGGGAAGTCGTGTAGAACAGTTAGGAAGATGGTATCCTTAGAGTGATGCAGCTGACCATTGCCAAGCTCGCGAGCTTCTTTCGCGGCAAGTTTGCTGGCAACCCTTATAAATACTTTGGAAGACGCGACGAGGATGACAAGCCAGTAGAAGTCACTGGAGACTTTGTGTTTGCACGTCACTTCCAGCATCTGGAAGGACAACTGTACAACACCCAACTCTCCCTGGACAGAGTTAGAGCAGATTATGACCTCCGAGGCAGAGAGATAGGCCAGCTAGAAGCCAGTCTTGGTGCATCTTCGGCTACCGAGCGTCGTCTCAAGGTACTGAAGAAGACCATGAAGTACACTGACTCCCAGCACCGCACTCGAGTGATAGCGCTTCAGTTTCAGCCAGCAAGGACAGAGTTGAAGAGCTGGAGGAACAGCTACGCGCTTCCACGAGCACTTAGGATTGCCGCAGGATGTTAGGAGATATGTTGTTTCCACCCCAGACGCTTGTTGTGTTTGTGTCCGTGTCGTGTGAGCTCCTCCGTTAGACCTATGTGTGTGCAAGTTGTGTTGTAAGCCTTCTGATGTAGCCTTGTGAACCCTTAGGTTAAGTTATGCTTGTTAAAGACTCTGTTTCATGCGTATGTTACTCTTGGTTTGAGTTGGCGTTTGTTTCTTCGATGTTTGCTTGTTGTTGTGGTATCTATCGTTCTCATCTCTGTTATGAGCCGGTATGTGTCACAAGTCTTCAAGAAACCCAAAACCACCTTTAGTTGCTCTCGTCTTACACCGTTCTTTGTCTTCAGCATGGCGAGCGATCTACCTCCGTCACCTGAGCCGACAGTTGCTCAACCGTTTGTTCTGTTGAGGGAAGAAAGTGAAGCCGCTCGTGTCGAGCACATCGCCACCCATGCTATCCTGGAACAGTTGACTCAGCTCGTCATCACCAACGCTGAGAATACTGCGTTCCTTATGAGAGGATACCAGCAACTGCTTGCTGGAGAGAGCCGCAAACGGAAGATGGTGACGCCAGGAGAAACTAGTTTATGGGTGACTCGCAGCGTTTTGCCTGCAATTCCACAATCTTCAAGGAGGCGTGTTAAGGTCAAGCATAGAACCACGGGTTGCTTTACCTGTGCACAGGAAGGACACTTTGCTCGCGAATGTCCCAAGAAGAACCATATTCTAGCTCATCCTAAAGAAACCCAAGAGACCCAAGGTCCAACCCAGAAGAAACGCAAGAATCTGATGAGTGGACCTCGAAACCGAGATGATGTTACAGGAGCATCTGGGACTCCTGCCATAGCCAATGGTACGTTTCAAACCACACCTGTGAACCCCCTTGTTTTGTTTGTCATCGTACCCTGAAAAGCCTGACGTAAATGGAACACTAGAAGTGTCACGTCGGAATAAATAAAATCTTAAATAACTAACGATACTAACATAATCTCATCTAATTTTAGTATAACACTCTACGGAGTAAATTAAATTTTTGCCACATAAAATTGTTGCCACCCTACCGAGTTGGTAAAATGGCTTCATCTAATTCTAGTTCGAGGCCTTACAGAATTGGAGACCTCACAGAATTGGTAATATAACCTCATCTAATCTTAAGCTTAAGACCCTACAGAGTTGGCTCATCAATTTTCGTTTTAATACCCTACAGGGTGGTGTCTAAAACCAAATACCTTACAGAGTAACTTACAGAGTTGATATGTTACAGAATTGTTATCACCATTTTAAAAGAAAAACGTGCAATCAAATTTTTCCAAAAACAAAGAGAAAGGTGCCTTAGGATGATTCTATAGCTGTTTTGAAGAAAGTGAAAGGTTGGAGAAAAATATTGGACGGATAAGACTATGATCGTTACTAGGCAACAAGATCTCTCCTATGTATGTATTGGAGGAACCAGATCTTAGAATATGAGATGGTGGAAAACTCATTGAGGTTTAGCTTAGGTTGGAAAGATTGATGATCATAGGATTTTAGTGGAGTTGAATTATAATATAATATCCGGGGATAACCAGCTGAGGACCCCAAATATTTGGAAGTTATCAGTAACTAAGATTTTGTAGTTTTCGAAGAATGGTTGAGGTTTAGAAAGATTGGTGGATATAAAATGATGATGATAGATTTGAGGAAAAATAAATAGGTAGTACACCGAGTTGGTATAGCTATATGATCTTGATAAACTACCTTTGGGGGGAAAACAAATGATTGGAGATATCAATTATATTGAAGTAAGAGGAAGATAGTGGATTTTCCTGGATTTTTGAGATGAGCAATGGAAAGCTCATGCTAAATAAATGTTGGTGGATATCCATTAAATTGAACATTTGAGATTGGGAAAAATAGGTTTTTTTATCTACAAAATAAACCGTGGGTTGATAGCATGGTTTTAAGGAACAATAAGTTCTGGTTTATAACATGGCACCCAAACCTTTTTTGTGTTGACCATACCCTCTTTTCGCTTGCCTGCGAATCTCGGGACGAGATTCTTTTAAGGGGGGAAGGTCTGTCACACCCTAGTTTTTGGATTCTTGGACTGTCCTCAAGAAGAAAAATATTAGGGCCAACAAATTATTTTTATAACAACATGATTGTTTGGACTAACATATGTTTATGATCTAAAACATATTTGCAACACAAAATTTGTTTCTGGATAAAATCTACACCAAATGTTTCTGAAAACATTCCTATTAATTTTCCCTGATGTTTCTTATTATTACTTGAGTGGATTTTTATTCCAAGACTTGGATCATTGTTTTTTGCATCTTAAAACAAACTTTTAACCTTGTTGGATCCAAATTTTTTTTCAAAAGAAGTTCTGAAAGTTTCTTTTAAGTTTTCTATGGAAAACAATTCCTGAAAATAAAGCCAAGTACCTGTTTTCTACCCTTTTTTTTGAAACATTTTCTACTGCAGGGGAGTCCCCCACAGCCCTTTATTACCAACCAAAGAGTTACAGTTACAGATATGTACAAATAAACATGGTAATAGACTAAGGCAGTCTATCCCAGACTAATGTAAGGAGTTAATCCATAAAGCTAAATCAGTAGCCACAGAAGCACTCAACCTATGCTTAAGCATAAGGAGATCTAACATGAAGCCCACTTTCCTGTTTTCTACCCTTGTTTTCACTAAGCTATAAATTGTTATTTTATGGTTTCTTGACTTTTAATTAATCCTTGATATATGTACTACAAACCCATAAGATCATTTTTATTTTTGGAGAAATAGAAACTATCTTTTGCTTGTTGTTTTTGTGGTATAAAATTAAGGCAGAATAAGGCAGTTTTGAGAAACAGATAAAAACAGAAAGTATACCTTTTTCCGCATTATTTTCATGGCCTTAAATTAGTTCAAAATTGTTTTCAAAATTTGTTTCTGAAAGTATATAACATGGTTAACAATTCCATACTTTGAAAACCAATTTTGGGAATCATTTGAGCCCTGAAAACAAACTCAACTTTTGCAACTTTTAATCTATTTTCAACACTTAGAAAATTTCTAAGTCATAAGACTGAATTTTCTGAATTTCTCTGTGAACAGTAGGAGATACACTTTTGCACATTAGTTTTCTTGATGTTTCCCTGCAAGATTCAAAGTGAGACCTTGTCTAGTGTGTTGACCATGACTTAGACTCCACATTGGATCCCTTGGACTACTTCTAGAAGCCTTGTGGACTAAGATAAAGGAGAGAGAAGGATGGTGACTAGGATAGGTATGGACAACATTTGTCTTTGACATTTTTAACCTTACCACTTGGCCACTTGCACTCAAAGGCCATCCCTTGCTTGCATCAGTCTTGGTCTTGAATAGGACACCATGTGCTCCCTCATGGAAGTGACCATAAAGCCCATAGCACCTCAATGCCATTGGGTGACATCCACCCGAGGTGACCATCTTGCCCTCAACCTCACTCCCTCAGCTATATAAGTCCAGAGACCACATCCTTGCGCCCTGCACCTTCTCTCACTCCCTAGAGCCTCCCCAAACCAAAAGGAAGCCAAACCCTAGCCTTGGGAGCGCGCACGGGCCGTGCCCACGCCGGCGGTGACCACCACGGGCACGACAAGGTGCAGCCCTGCTCGAGCTCCCTCTTCCCCTCCCACTGCCCTGGATGGTTTCCCCTAACCCCCCGAGTCTCCCTGACACTTTCCCGTTACCTCTCGTGCACAGGACCGCCGCCGCCGTCCACCTCGCCACCGCGGGCACCACCCGGAGCGCTGCCGCCAGGAGTCGCGCCCGTCGCCGCCGTGACCTCCCCTCGATGCCCCTGTCACCTAACAGCCACCCCGAGCCCTCACAACATCACCCCCGAGCCCACGGTGAGCCCTCGAGTCTTTTTCTCGATGCCGGTCTTCGGCTAGAGAGAGAGAGAGAGAGGTGAGGAAGAAGACGCGCCAGCGCCGTTCGATCTGAGATCGATGACCGCGCTTAAACGACCTTTTCCCGCGCCCGCACTCACGCGCGCTGCGCTGCTGGGCCGCGCAGCCGCCTAGTTGGGCCGCGGCCTCGCAGATCCAGCCCGCGCTGCGATTCCTTTTATTCTTTTATTTTTTTGACAGAAACTGATGCAATCACTTTGGACTTGTGAAAAATATAAAATCTGCAAAATAAAATCTGTAAAAAATCATGGACCTAAAGATATGAAATCTAAACCATACAAAATTTGCAGATCTACTTTTGGACCAATATTTTGGGCACAAGAACTGTTTTGCCACAGATTGTCAGTGATAATGATTTGAACATAACTTTAAAATATGTAACCAAATTGAACAAACTAAAATGTTCTGGATAGGTACTGAAAATATCTATCCAATGCAGTTGACCTCACATCAAGGTGAGTTATAGAATGGAAAAGCCATCCAGATTACTAAAAGACCAGTAGGCTCTTCTATGATTTTTATAATGAGTTTAAAAATGATTTTTGGAGTAAATCCAACTGGATGAGTTTGGTATTTACTAGATCTATCTTATACTAGCTTAGATTAATTTTTGAGGCTCTAGATTATTTTTGGTGGACAGATGTAGAAACATCAGCTTTTCTGTTTTGTTTTCTTTGTTTGTTTTTGTTTGAAATGAAATGTTTGGTTGGTTTAATCTTTGTTCCTAGAATGTATGGATGTGTTGGATCTTTTTATTAGGTTGTTTTCTTGCATTACATCTACCATACAAAGTGTGTGTATGTTTTCAATATCATTTGGCTATAGAAGTAGCATATGTTATTTCCCTAGTTTATTTATTTGATGTTTTGTGTGAACCAACTCTTTGTGTGCTTGTTACCTAAGTTTGTGCTATGATTGTGGTGAATCCAGTACCACTTTGGTACTGTTATTTCTCTGTTATTATCTCTATTAGCTTACACCTTATTTTATAGCAAAGCATGTGTAACATTTGTTGTTTGTTTTCTAGTACTTATTTGACTAGTTGTGTGAGCAAATCTTTGTGTGGTTGTGCACCTAATTTTTTTATGTCTTTAAGTTTATTACGGTACCATTTTGGTACTGATATTAGGATGGTAGTATCTCTGTTAGTTTGCACTTGATTTTATGGAGATGCATGTGTAGCTTTTGTTTGCTTGTTTACACTAGTATTATTTTCACTAGTATGAATAGCCTTGTATGGTTTGCTTGGTTAGGTTAATTTGTCATGTGTGACCAGAGGCTTTGTTACCTATTCTTGCCTTGGTATTAGTGGGCCCATAACCCACTGGTCCCATTGCATCTTGGTTGTAGATGAAAATCCCCAACCATGCAAATGTGAGAAATTGACATGTTCTAATTATATGATTGATTGCTATTTTTCCACCATGGAAAATATATTTGGTTGTTTTCACTTATGCAAGTGAGAAGTTTATTTATTATCATAAGATACTAGTATGTTAGATGTGGTCCATTTGTTAGCATAATATTCCCTAGGAGCATCATGTTAAGAAATGATTCACTATTGAGTGCTAAATTAAATTGTTTGAAAATGAAATGAATTCCTTTTGATTGATAGATTGTTTGTGAATGATTTTAAATTGAGTGTTTGGATTTTTGAAAAGGTTTAGATAACTTTTCTTTAAGTGCATAGCTACTGGTTGTGTAAGTTATACCTTGCTTGCTTGCTAGTAATTGTTTTAGGAAAACAGAAATTGCTAGAATTAATTTATGCATGCTTAATAGTTGTTTCATGGAATTGTTTTGATGTTTGTGCTTACTAGCATGTGTAAGTTTTGTGTATTGTTATTAGGTACATTTATGTTCATGACTTTCTTGTTTAGATTTAAGTATCATGGTAGCATTGTTTGCTTCTCTAGTGTTGAACTAGTGTCACCACTAGAAAATGGTGATTTTTGCTCTAGTATTACCATCTTTTCTTTTATGAGTGTATGAGTTTATTATAGCATGTTTAGGAAGTTATTACTTCTGTTATCATGCCATGAATTATTTAGTTGCATGTGCTATAGTTATAGAATATAATTATCTCTTATAGCATGCTTGTGTAGATTTCCCATACTAGTATGCTAAACACAGTCTTGTTTTTATGCTTGTTTGATAGGAGTATTATCTTGAGCAATGATTGTGTTTTGGATTGTTTTTATGACTTGATTCAGTGGTTTTTAGGTACTGGTTGATTTCTAATTCTCTCATGATTGATGGATTCCAAAACCTCTAGTAAACAATAACATAGTAAATAAATAGTCTATTCATCTGTGGTGTTGTTTGCTTGCTTATTGGGTTTTGTTTTGAATGTTTTACCTTAGCATGAGTTTATACTTGTGTTATGATTGTGCTTAAGAGTATCTTATGAAACTAAAACATCCAACTAAAATCATGAACACTTTAAGTAATAGTTGCTTGTGGTGGATAATACCCACTGCCATGGGTATTGTCATGTCTGTTTTTTTTACCTTAGCAACCTAACCCTTTGCACCCACAAGCTATATTTTTAGCTTCTTAGATATATTATTATGAGAGTAGTACACCACTCCATATATGGTATGTAGGATGTGGCATGGTTTTCTAAACCATACATGTTGTCAGACGATAGTTTTGGACCGTGAGAGCTATGTGAGATGGTTTTCGCGATATCGTTTCGAGAGAACTCGTGAGTGAATATTTGTTGCTGCATGTGTTGCTTAGCTTAGTTGTTTGTCTTTTAGACCTGAGTGTGTATCTTTTATTCTTTTACGACACTAGAAAACGAAGAAGAAGAAGCAGTTTTGGAGTTGTGCGTCAAGTTCAATTTACTTCAAGGCCAGGGACATTAAGAGATTTAAGGCAAGCCATCCTCATGCTTGCTGATATTACACTTATCATTATCTATCATGCATGTTTACTTCTGAAAAGTTTTACAAAACTTTGATTTCCAAAAGTAAACTAATTCTGAAGTGAGTATTACTTCTATTAATATTATATATTATTATGCCATTAGTTAATACTTGGTGTTACCAAGCCCATAAGCCACCATGTGGTATTTATTACCATCACAAATACTAGTCCCTAAGTGGACACCTTAGAATTGTGTTTTTACAAAACAAAGGCTTTATGGAAAAACCCGGAGGAAAGGCGGATCCTTATTCTCCGGAGGAATGTGGAAGTGGTCATTTTTGGGAAAAACGTGTTTTTTCAAAAATGACACATAACCTAGTCTTCGCCGGACAACCTTTACCGCACTGCCACCCTACCCCAACATGGCCATGGGGCTTAACTTGAAGTTTGTCCTTGTTAGTGTGTGTTCTATCTCAATCGCTATAAGGGACGTCGTACCCTCGAACCGAATGTCGTCAAAACTCCCAATGTTGAGACATAAAAAGTGTGGGATTAATTTTCCCTCCGGACGCAGCAATTGGGGCTCCTGTCTTGGCAGGGATTAGCCCGGTGCCGGGGATGCGGACACTCGACTGAAGAGGTAGACATACACTAGCTGGAACATAGTGGATGGTTATGATCAGATGCCTGATGTTTACATACTGTTGTTACAGTCCGTGGTTGTTTACGGCAGGTGTACTGTATCTGGTGGATGTGTACACCTCTGCAGAGTACAACTTTTTCGAAGAAGCCGCGTCCTCGGATATGGACAGTTGAATGGCCATGTAGCTAGTATTGTGTCAATGTTTTTAAGAAGGAAGTTTTCAAAAGGTGTTGAACTGGTGAAGTTCGGAAAGGAAGGAAATCTTGTACCGTGGAGGTACCGATGATGGAAAGCCAGAAGTTGTTTTACAAACTAAAAAGTTTTGCAAATAAAACTTTTCTACTCTAAGCAAGAATTCTGGAAACTGATTCCAAGAAGTTTTGCAAAGAGAAAATTCCCTTTTAAACAAAAGTTTAACAAAACCTCTTGTACATGTGATATCTACAAGAGAAATAAAACTATATTATTTTCTTCTGAAGTATCTTCCTCAACGAAGATACATATTAACTTGACTGCAAGTGTGGTGTCATCTTATATGAACTCCATTGATAGCGAACCCTATTTATAACCTACCTATTCCACCATATAAGCATACTTGCATATTTGGTAGGTTACATGATGGATGTCTTGCTGAGTACATTCAAATGTACTCATTATGGTTTCGCCCCTGGTATCTATTTGCCAGACTTTGAGAACGAGTCTCAGAAGAAGGTCTATGAAGAGGAGTACGGAGCTGATGGCTTTGCGAACTAGGATCGTCTCCGGGTCAGCAGCCTGTAGGTTAAGGCGTGACTTGGGCTCTATCGCGTTATGGGTGCATTTAGTCTTCCGCTGTGTGTATTGTGTGTTGCCCTGCGTGGCAGCCACTTAGGCTTGGTCAAGTGACCATGCCCCTTTTGTAAGTGTTTATGCAACCGTGTAATGGATATTGTATCTGTGTACCAACTTGATATGTTGTTCACGACTGAATTTCTAGGATCGTGAATGTATGCATATGGGGAGTGTCCTTGAACATTGGTTCGAAGGGCGGATCCTACACACCTGATCTGTGCTGCTATACTCATCACATGAGGGCACAAAATAATATCCCAATTCTTTCTTTGCTTCATGATGGCACCTTCTAGTTGGACCAGCCCTCCCTACCAACATCTCATATGAAATAAAATCATGTTCACACACCCCCTCTTCCTCTGAATCCTCCTCTTCTGAATATATTTCTACCACATTAGTGTCCCCTTCAATGTGGAGGTCAGGATCTGCCTTTTGCTTCTTCAGTTCCCTGAGTTGCTCCTTAATGGCATCATCTTCAGAAGATAATTTCCTCTTCCCCTTGATTTTATTAACTAATGCAATATCCTATGGAACAATGGTGTCCTCCTCACCAGGTTTGTTGGGATGAAATGCATCATCATCAGAAGAATCTACATCAGTGACATCAATTGGCTGGCCATAACTCACATTTTCCTCGTATCAACATTGCAATTCTATTGTGTTCCATAACATATGGACTCTGAGTAGTTAACAGCAACTGGAAACTGTCCTATGTCCTCACTAATATCCATGAATAATTCTTCTTCATCCATGTTCAGACCTAGACGTAGTGCTGAGTTATGTTTCCTGACTGTCAGAGTGACCATCTTATGTTCCTCATATAAATCTAACATCTTTTCCAACTTTTACAAGCTATAAAGACCCTCCATTCCTTCTAACCCCTTTCACTTTTCTGGCACAAAATATAATGTGTCCAGATAATCATACCCATGCCCTTCGACTTGAGACATCATGTTTTGTATAGTCATATCAGATTTGCACACAAACTGACATCCAAACTCTCTCGACCAGGTAAACTAAAAGATATATGCCATATTTCATCATCCAAGCTATAAAATAAATTAAGCTTTCTATTAATTCGACTGAAATTGAATCAACATATGTGCAGTTATTATTCAGTTATAGTAAATTGCTTGTAACTACAAAACTTTCACAAAACTAGCAGTACAAAATAAAGAACAGAGGGAGATTACTAAATCTATACTAAATTCGAATAATCCTAAATCCTAAATGCAAGAACAGAGGCACTCCAGATTACTTCTAGATAACAAGAACATGGCAGGGACTGAATTGACGAACAGAACATAAACGAAATTCAATTCCGGTGTCGGGGTTACTTCACGTCGATGTATAGAGATGTAGCCTGTCATGGAATAAGCGCCATTGACGGCACCATCGCTGAATGCCCAGGCGACAGCGCGCTGATACTTCATAAACGTATCCTTAATTTCTGATGTTCCATGTTGTTTTCATGTTATTTCCTACATGTTTGCTACATAATTTATGTATCGATTTCTGGGACTAACCTATTGACAAGATGCCACAGAGCGAGTTCCCTATTTTCTTATGTTTTTAGTTTCATAAAAGTTGTTCTATAAATATTCTCGGAATTGGAAAATTCGAAGAACGGAAGTCTTAGAAATCCCGAAGGTTCCACGGAGTCCCAAAGAGGCCTGAAGAGGGGCCACCGGGGTGCCACACCATAGGGCGGCGCGCCCCCAGGCCGTGCCTAGGGGTGGTCGCGTCCCCTCGAGCGTCCACCGCCATCGCCCTTTTGCCTATTTATTCTCCCCGACATATCAACCCTAGAAATATAGAATTTTTTCTCGACAAACACCCGAGGACGCCGTCATCGTCATCTCAAGATCGGGAGGGTTCTAGATCTCTGCACGCACCCTACCGGGAGGGAAATTCATCATCGGAGGGGTCTACACCACCATGCCCTCCTCCGAAGTGATGCTTGAGTAGTTCATCCCTGGACTACGGGTCCATAGCAATAGCTAGATGGTTGTCTCCTCCACTTTATGCCTCATGTTTAGATCTCGTGAGCTTCCTCACATGATCGAGATCATCTTTATGTAATGCTACATATTGTGTTTTTTGGGATCCGATGAATGTTGAATGCTTTGTCTTCTGATTATCAATCTATCATGTTATCTTCATGCATATGTTACTTATGATCTTGCATGGTCTCCATTATTAGTAGATGCTATGTCCAAGTAGATGCTAGTAACTCAAAGAGGGAGTATTTATGATCGATAGTGGGTTCGTGCCTCCTTTGGATCTGTGCTCGAGTGACAGAAACGTGACCGATGGAGGATGTGTTGTTGCCATTAGGGAGAAAACAACGGTGTTTACTTTGTTTATATTGTTTGCATTACACACTTTGCTTACTGCGATTATATGTTGTTTGCAACTTAATACCCAACGTTTGTTTGAATGATATTCGGAGGGTGGATTATTAGTCATAGATGCAGTTGGATGACGGTCTATGTATCTTGTTGTAGTGCCTGCATTAATCACATAGTAGTCTTTATGTCTTGCATATGCACTACGGTGTAGCCTTCATTTCTGTCAATTGCACAGCTGTAATTTGTTCACCACACATGTTATTTATCTTGCACGGAGAGACACCACTAGTGAACTATGGACCCCGGTCCATGTTCTCATACTGATAATACAACCACTTCTTCCACTGTTTTCACACTGCTGCTATTTTTTTCATATTGTTCTCATACTGTTTTCCACACCATATGTTTAACCGCTTTGTGTTCAGCAAAACCGGTGAGATTGACCACCTCACTGCTTCGTTGGGGCAAAGTGATTTGATTGTGTTGTGTAGATTCCACGTTGCTGCTGAACCGGTAGTACGCCCTGCCATCTCAGCTGTATCAACCTTCTGAAGTTACTCCTTCCTCCTACTGGTCGATTCAACCTTGGTTTCTTTATGAGGGAAACTTGCTACTGTGCTCTTCATACCTTCCTCTTGGGTTCTCCCAACGAACGTGTGTTACATCCGCATCAAGCTATTTTTCTGGCGCCATTGCCAGGGAGGAAGAGAATTTCTGCAAGTGGATCTCATCTCCAATCTCTTTACTTTGTTTTAGTTTTGCTTAGTTTATTTTATTTTATCTTATTTGCTTCTGTATACCAAAAACACACAAAAAAACTAGTTCTTATTCTAGTTGTAGTTTTATCATGTTTTTAATCTTGCTAAAATGACTATTCCTGAGAACACTAAGTTGTGTGACTTTACTAGCACCAAAAATAATGATTTCATTAGCACACCTATTGCTCCACCTGCCCCTACTGCTGATTTTTATGAGATTAAGCCTGCACTATTAAATCTTGTTATGAGAGAGCAATTTTCTGGTGTTAGTACTGATGATGCTGCTGCCCATCTTAATAATTTTGTTGAACTATGTGAGATGCAAAAATATAAAGATGTAGATAGAGATATTATTAAACTAAAATTGTTTCCTTGTCTTTGAGAGGAAGAGCTAAAGCATGGTTGCTATCTTTGCCTAGAAATAATATCGATTCTTGGACTAAGTGTAAAGATGCTTTCATTGGAAAATGTTACCCTCCTGCTAAGATTATATCTTTAAGAAGTATCATTATTAATTTTAAGCAACTTGATAAATGAACATGTTGCTAAAGCTTGGGAAAGAACGAAATCTTTAGTAAAGAATTTCCCCACTCATGGAATGACTACTTGGATGATCATTCAAAAAATTTATGCAGGACCGGATTTTTCTTCAAGAAACCTTCTGGATTCAGCTGCTGGAGGAACCTTTATGTCCATGACTTGGGGAAACAACAAAGCTTCTTGATAATATGATGGTAAATTATTCTGAATGGCACACTGAGAGAGCTACAACTGGTAAGAAGGTAAATTCTGTTGAAGAAACCTCCTCTTTGAGTGATAGACTTGATGCTATTATGTCTATGCTTGTTAATGGCCATGCTCCTATTGATCCAAACAATGTTCCTTTATCCTCTTTGGTTTCTCAAGAAGAGCATGTTGATGTGAACTTCATTAAAAATAATAATTTCAACAACAATGCTTATAGGAATAATTTTGGTAGCAATGATTATAGGCCATAACCTCCTAATAATAATAATGCTTATGGTAATTCTTATAACAGCAACAAAAGTGTACCCTCTGATCTCAAGAACATGCTTAAGAATTTTATTAGTACACAAACTGAGGAAAGATTTGGCAAAATTGATGTTCTTGATTCTAAAGTTGATAGCCTTACTCTTGATGTTGATTTTCTGAAACTAAAGGTTATGCCTCATCATGTTAAAGAAAGCAAAACTTTTAGTGCCATCCAAATTCTAATTGATGATAATGTTAGGATGTTAGCTGAATTACATGCTAGATGGGAAAGAGAAGACGGAATAGCTAGAAAGAATAATATAGCTAATGTTTGCACCATTACCACCACTAGTAAAACTGAATCCTTTCATGCTAGTAAACCTTCTACTACCAATGGTAAAGTAATTGGTGTTTGCAATACTCCCACTCCTGCTATTAGCAAAATTGCCTGAAACTGCTTAAAATGCTCTTGATAATAGTGCTGAAATTTTTAGAAACATGGGAGACAATGGTCTTATTACCTTTGATAAAAATGATCCTAAATTTGATCATTGCAATAAAATAGAAGCTATTAAGTTCTTACAAAAGCTTGATATTTTTCCTAATTCAAATGCAATGAATTTGGCTTTCACAAAACATATTACAAATGCTCTCATGCAAATTAGAGAGGATGAATTAAGATGCGAAGCCTCTATCCCTAGGAAGTTAGATGATGAATGGGAACCTATCATTAAAATAAAGTGAATGATTTTGATTTCAATTCTCTATGTGATCTTGGTGCTAGTATCTTTGTTATGCCTAAGAAATTTTATGATATGCTCTATTTACCACCATTGGATCCCTGCTATTTGGATGTTCGTCTTATTGATAATGTTAAAAAGAAACCTTTGGGGAGAGTTGATGATGTTCTTATCATGGTTAATAATAATATTTTCCCCGTTGATTTTGTTGTTTTGAATATTGAATGCAATTCTTCTTGTCCAATTGTTATGGGAAGACCTTTTCTGAACTGTTGGTGCTGTTATTGATATGAAAGAAGGGAATATGAAATTTCAATTCCTACTCAAGAAAGGTATGGAATAATTTCTAGAATGTTAATGAAGTTTCCTTTTTTACTCTATTATTCGAACACATTACAATTTGGATGCTTCTTCACTTGAAAATACTTGAATCCACTTTTCTCGGCCTAGCTAAAAGGCGTTACAGAAAAGCACTTCTTGGGAGATAACCCATGGTTTTATTTTTGCTTTGTTTTCTTTGAGTCAAGGTGTTGTATACTTCTGTAGAAACTCCTTTGTATCTTTATTTTTATGTATTAGTTGTGCCAAGTAAATTTTCTGACGAAAGTTGGAGTTGGTTTTGGATTTCTGCGCAGGAAACAAATTTCTTCTGTCCACCGTAAAAAAACGTATAATTCGCAGAAAAATCTAAATGACCTGAAACTGTTTGTGCTTATACTCACCTAATTCCGAAACTTTTTCGTTCTTTAAGTTTTTATTTGAGCAACGTAAATGCCCCGAAAAAAATCATCATTACAGACTGTTATGGTTTTGGCATATTCTACCATTTTCTTGCATTTGCTCTTTTACAATGTCAAGTAGATTTCTTTGCTTCGCGAAACATCAGTGGCTGTAGCTAATGTTTAAAAGCATCAATATCACTTGTTCCCACACAAAACCCATGGATTTTTTTGCACTAACCCTTTAATGCGAATTACTCTTTGAGTGTGGTGTGAAGGAAGGTTTCAAGGGTCAAGAGAAGAGGGTGATAAAATGTGATCAAGAAGAGTGCAAGGTCAAAGCTTGGGGATGCAACCGTGGTTCATCCCATAAATTTTTAAGAAGACTCAAGTTTCTAACCTTGGGGATGCCCAAGTCATCCCCTTCTTCATCAACAATTTATCAGGTTACTTCTAGTAAAACTATATTTTTATTCGGTCACATCATATGAAATTTACTTGGAGCGTTTGTTATTTTTCGTTCAGTTTTCTTTTGTTTTATTTTGTTTTCTTTTGTTTTCCTTGCTGCAATAATATCATTGGAACCTAGCATCCTTGTTTGGGAGAGAGAAACGCTCCGCTTTTTCATTTGAATACTTGTTATGCTCGTATTCTTAGTTTTTCTTCTAGCTGCTGCCAAATTCTTGTTTAGCTCTTGTTTTCATTACATCTCTTATTTAGAGATGTTAGTTTTAGTAGTTTTATGTGAGTAATCTCATGTTTTCTTGCTGTATAATTTAGAGAGTTTTTGTTAAAACATATTTTGTATGGTGCTTGTTGGGAAAATAAACTGCTGCATGTGGTAGAATTTATATACAATGCAAATAGAAGCTTGTAAAGACCGTGGCTAGACTTTTTCATATCATGCTAGATGTTATTTTCAAGTCTAAAGCCTAGTGGTTATTTTGTAGCATGATTTGTCTCAAATAGCTGAGAGTGTTTAATGTGCCATCGAATGAATCATGAGTTCTTCTTGTCATATTGAAGCGTAAATTTGTGGTGTTCTCCTTTGAATGTTTTATTTGGTTCACTTGGCGCATGCTTACACCATGTTTATGACTACAAACCAGTCACCTATAGCCTATATGATCATTTAGTTTTTGAACTTGTGGTACCACTTATTCTTTGATTAATGATGTTTTTGTCGCTATGCATGATTATGACCATTATTGCTGTAACATCCCTGATTTTTGGAAAATGCAAAAATCACAAAAATTTGAAACTTTTTGTTTTCATGATTAAGCAAGTCACAAAAAACCAAATAAAAGGAACAAAGAAAAGAAAACAATATGTAATTGGAATACGGAATCCAAATTGCCTTCCATAAACCCTAAGGCCTATTTCTAAAACAAAATATGTTTCCTCATGTGAATAAAATATTTTCTTAGCAAACATCTTTACCAAACATGTTTTCAAATCAACTACCATTATGAAAATGATTATGATAATTAAAACCAGAGAGTTACTATCTCTAATATTTTCTCCTTGTCTCCAAGAAATTATGTCACTATTGTTATTAACCTTAACCAGATAAAAGTTGGTTATTTGTTTTCCAAGTATTATGTCAATCAACAAAACAATAAGGTGTTATATATATTATTGAGTTATGAAAACAAGTAAAGTGCCTTGGAAAAATAATGTTTTCAATTGGGAAAACAACATCTTCATTAGAGAAAACCTCTATGTACTTTACTCACCCTCAATTTAAAATTTATTAATAAATTCTCTATACCATGAGTGAATTGCTAATATGTTGAAAATACTTTAAAAGGGCCTAGAAAACAATAATTTGAACCATAGAAATATTTTCTAAAATCATTGATAACATATTTCTATAATTAACCCTCATTTTCTATTAAGTAACTATTCATATTTTCATCATATTTTAAAAATTATAAAAGATGAAAACACTTTGAATTGATTTTGAAAAATAGTATTTGATCATAATAAAGCTACTGAAATTTTATGTGACAAATATTTTTATTTTTTTTTCTAAATTAAAAATCACCTCAAGTCACTATTAGGTATTTATTCAATTTTCAAATTTCACATTTTGAAATATGTTGAAAAGTTTACAAAAATCATATTGTTTGAAAGATATTAAAATTTCAAGATTTTAGAAATTTATTTGACCTTAATAGGATTATTAAAACATAAGTTATTAAGATTTTAAATAAACAGGAAAAAAAAGACATTGATGATGTCATAAATGACGTCATCTTCTTCTTCAATGAACCAAAACTGCCGCGCCCGAAACAGCCGTTTGATTCCCTCTAAATGCAAGAGATTAAGGCTGCAATTGATGCCTCTCTCTGGACCTCCTTATATCCCGTGTTATCCTCCCCATAAGCCCTCTGGAACCTCGTGGGATTGCGCCCCCACACGGGAGTATTTGCTCGTCGGAGTTCGTGGTGCTCCGCCGCTTAGTCGAGCTCAACGTCGAGGTTTCGAGCACCCTGCGGCCTTTGCTTTCCCTCTTTTCCCTTCCCCAGGAACAAACTCCTTTTCCTGACTTTTTTTGTGTGCGATTGATCAACACAGTGTAGAGATTGGGCTCGCCGGAGTTGATCCTCCATCAGCGCCTCGGGATCTACTTGGCGCCGTCGATCCGGGAACAGAGGACGCGCACCATCACCGCCAGAGGGATCCTCGAGTCACGCTGCACCTCCCCGTGCATTCCCGGAGTCTCTAGGACCTCTCCAACGCCGCCGCCGTTCATCTTTTGCATCGCCGGCCACCGCAATCCATTTTCCGGCGACAAATCCGGCGCCAAGGTAACCCTAGCTCCCTCAACCGTTAGATCTTCATCTGGTGGCCACAAACAGATGACTTAAACGAATAGGTACCAGCCAATTAGAGCACGCCACGTCATACCGCGCTCGCGTTTCTTATTTGTCGCTCGGTGCAATGCGAAACCAGCCCAAGCCCACTTCCTGTCTGCTGCACTACGCGGCAGATAACCAAATCACAGCCCAGCAGTCACTGGAATTGTATTTTCCGAATAAAATTAGAATGTAATTTTTGCAGAAAAGCCCCTTCATCTTAGATCTATCATATCTTTTCAACCACTTAGCCAAATTTAGCAATCTTGGACTTTTTGAAAATCCCTTGAGATCTAGAAACTTTTGGCACTGGCCAAATTCAAATTTGACAAACTTAAATTTGTTTAAATTCAAATATGCATGTTTGATGAAATTTGGTATAATTCAAATTCTACAAATCCAAAAACTGTAAATAAAATATATTTGGAAACCTTAGGATGTGTACTTTCATATCCTCTGTCCCAAAATAAAAATTGAACAAATTAAAATTGATTTTAGAATTATATGGCCATTTGAGCAAATTTGACTTAGTTTAAATTCTATAAATAATTTTAATATGTTTTCTTAAGCAATGTTGCTCCATATGGAAACCTTAATCCATAGAAACCAGTTCCATAGAATTTTGGACAAATATGAGCCATACCCATGTATTTTAGGCCAAGTTATCACACACATGTTTCACACCATATTAAAAATGACTTAGGAAATATTTTGCTTAAGTGGTTCTATGTGTGTATGGCTATATGAAACCAAGGCTAAGTCCTTAGTGAAGTTTAAACTTATACTTAGCCAACAAATGAACCTAAAAACACTAGTACAAATGTTTCCATCAACTTTTTGTCTCCCCATGCTTGCTTCAAGATTTCACCAAGTTGGGATTTGTGAGAACCATGAAGTGCAATGAAGGACTTAGCAAATAAAACAAACTTCAGAAGCATCTCCAAGAAGTGGAAGCACTTAGAAGACTAACCCCCTTTCTCTCTAAGTCTTTTTCCTTCCCTTTTCTATTCTTCTCCTTTCAACTTGATGGCAAAATGAAGAGAAACAAGGAAGATCATTGAAGAAATGACTTAGGATCCACAACAATGTGAAGCATACTCCATCAAGTTCAAGTACATGAAGAAATGAAGAAGAAGACTCATCTCTCCCATTCTATCCGCTTGTCCCATTTATTCTCTATTTTGACTTAGTGATATTTTCACATTTGTTAAATAAAACACTTAGTTGTGACCACACCACTTGGGAAACAACTAGTGAGAAAACCATCAAGAGTATCAAGACCAAGAGAAGCACCACACCAAGGAAGGAAACAACTTAGATGGCATGATGATGATCTTCAAGAAGGCAATCACATGAGGTCTAGAAGCAATCCATACAAGTTGAAGAATAACAAGTTATTTTTGTCCAACCATTGACCCAAACGGAAAACTCAAGACTTCGTAATATTTTCCCTTTGATGATGAAGTTAGTAGACCTACCCTAACCACAATGGAAAATACTAACATAGTCACTCAAATATTTTTGAAGGTGAATATGACCAAGTGTTTGCATGTATTACTTTAGTTGAAGTAGTAATATGTTTATTCTTAGTGAACTCTTGGAACTTCCTCGACAAGTATGGTTATAATAAAGTTAGATCACATCAAACTCAACCTAGTCCTTCCCAAGTAAACCATTGGAATTTCCTTAACAAGTATGAGACCATTAGAGAATGAATCTTTCAACTCAAACCTAGACCTTGTCCTAGCCCACTAGGTTAAACTCCTTTGGCTATGTTATTGCTTTGTATGATCTCTCCACTTGTATGTTTGCTTGATAGTATGTTTGTTTATTTTGTTATTGTGTTTTCAATGAGTAAATTGTACGGAGAGCAACGATCCTTTGTGAAGAGAGTGTGATATCTTCACCAATGTCAAAGAGGCAAGTAACACATCATCAACTGCCCATTATTTTCTATATGCATTAGTTAATTTTTGAGTAGTATGCATTGATAGGAAATTTTACTAAGTTATATTATGCTATGCTATTATCCTAGTAGTGTGCAGCCATCTCTTTTATCCTTGTTATTTATAGCCTTAGAACTTGATACATGCTATGCAATGAGACAAATGATTTTTACTTGATGTTGTGGAAAAATTCTAAGTAACAACTTCAATGAACCACCTGGGTGGATTTGGTTGTTTGGCTGATGAGAGTTGAGTGTCTCCCCGAGGGTTGTTCACTTGAGGAATGCCACCCAGGAACAAAGTGATTATGATGTTCCCCAAGTTTAGATTGCTTCCTGTGCAGCCTTTAGTCATATGGGCTCTGTCTTGATTAATTAAGTTGCGAGGGTTCAGCCTGGGCTTGACAAGCAGATGTAGCATAATTATAGGTGGAACGGGTCTTGCCATTAGGTTAAATTCTTGCTTCTGAAAGATCTCGTCTCAATATTCTCCTTTCCTTAATGCACTCAGGGTGTATAGGATGTTTGGGCTGATTTGGGTCTGAAGGTGAAAGTGCACAAGCTCTGCAGAGTCAACAAACTAAGATTTTAGTCGTGTCCCCGGTTATGGACAACTATGAGCAGCTGGACAAGGAAGGACGGAAGAATCACATCACCATTTTCAATAAGTAAAATTTGACCAAGTGAACAGTATTTGTGGTGCTTGGATCTTAATCCAATGTTGCCACCCGTTGAAAAGAAATGTTGTTTTACAAAAGTGATAGGAGAAAACTGGCTTTATGCAAACTTAGCCGAAACTCCACTCAGCCAAATGAGCATGTAGTATTAGTCTTGCCATTTATATCCACCATAGTGTTACTTGCCAATACATTAAATTATATTGACTCCCTTGTGGTTGCATATTCCATATTGCAGATGTTTATGAAGACGAGTGAGGATTTCGTTTAGGATCTCGAGACTATCGCCAACATGTTTTTCCTGTGGCACATGAAGAAGATGGGCTCAATGTTGTACTGTATTTTCCGCTGTTTTCTGCTAGTCTTCTAAGACTATGCAAGTTGTAATCCTATTTTGTAAAGACTGGATCATTCGATGTAATAGAATTTGATGCATTTGCATGATATTTCATTTTGTACTATGGTGCTAGCAATTGATCAAGGGACTAGCACAATAACACAGGTGTCCTTACATTATTTAAATGTGGGAACGCTACAATTGCTCTCTTGATTTGTCGCTCCCAGTCATTTGCTAGCCTCCACCTGTACTCAGTATGAGCTCTACTCGTGCAATCCAACTCCCAAAAACCAAAGTATGCCAAATGTGTCCACCATACCTACGTACATGTGGTACTTAACCGTCACTCCAAAGTAAATTCCTCATGTGTTACCTTGAAAACCTTCAAAATTACTCATGTTTTGTGTTCCTGTTTTACCTCATGAGGACGTAAATAGAGAATCTGTATCTCACTTGTTGATTGGACTTTCACACCCTGGAATCGTAGCTTCATCCGCTTATCCAATTGATAGAAGAGCTGGCAGCGGGGTCCCAGCCCCAAATTAATACAAACAAATTCTCTTCACTATTTTTGCCCCTCATTTATCAGTCAAAGCATAATTGTGTAAATAAAAGAGAAAGAGGGATGACCTTCTACACCAGTTGTGTCCTTCAATGGGAGCCGCTCTTGTGAATTCTGGTTGGCTTGTGACATAATGTATTTTTTGTTTACCATTCGTTGACATAAGCATACACCTTTCTAAAAATTGTTTTCAATACCTCTGTTTTAATAAAATAAAAGCTCTAGCACATGAGTGATCCATGCTTCCCTCTGCGAAGGGCCTTTCTTTTACTTCCGTGTTGAGTCTCCATCTTCTAACTTTATGCATAGTTGAGAGAGCATAGTTGCCATTCTAAGTTTAATGTGCATTTCTCTCATAAACATTAGTAATTGATTCATGATGTGTTATTGTTTGTTCTCAAATTATTTGTTCCTTTCTCATAAAATTTGAAGGTGTACTGGCATTTATGTTTTTCCCGACTCTTAAGGAGAAGCGAAATATCACTTTGCCATGCTTTCTCTATACTTGAAACAAACGTATAACTTTTGATGCATTGTTATTCATGATATTTTATTCGTGTTACTTCTCATGATGCAAAGTGTTTGTTATGTTTTATTGCTATAATTATATCTATCATATTTGTGTTTAAAGTATCATGATCTCATCTTACATATTCGTTTACATCATTGATGATCAAGTTTATGTTGGTAGCATGTCACTAAGAAATTATGTGTTTTATCGTTTACTTACTCGAGGACGAGTAGGCACTAAGCTTGGGATGTTGATACGTCATAAATGTATCCTTAATTTCTGATGTTCCATGTTGTTTTCATGTTATTTCCTACATTTTTGGTATACATTTTATGTCATTTTTATCGATTTTTGGGACTAACCTATTGACAAGATGCCACAGAGCCAATTCCCTGTTTTCTGCTGTTTTTAGTTTCAGAAAAGTTGTTCTAGAAATATTCTCGGAATTAGAAAATTCGAATCCCGAAAGTCTTTGAAATCCCGAAGTTTCCACAGAGTCCCGAAGAGGCCCGGAGATGGGCCATAGGGGGCCACACATAGGGCGGCGCCCCCTGGCCGCGCCTGGGGGTGGTGTGGGCTCCTCGGGCGCCCACCGCCATCGCCCTTTCGCCTATTTATTCCCCCCGACATATCAACCCTATAAATATATACCACTTTTTCCCGAGAAACACACGAGGCCTCTGTCATCGTCATCCCGAGATCGGGAGGGTTCTAGAGCTCTCCCCGGCACCCTGTCGGGAGGGAAATTCATCACCGGAGGGGTCTACACCACCATGCCCTCCTCCAAACTGATGCGTGAGTAGTTCCCCCTGGACTACGGGTCCATATCACTAGCTAGATGGTTGTCTCCTCCACTTTATGCCTCATGTGTTAGATCTCGTGAGCTCCCTCACATGATCGAGACCATCTTTATGTAATGCTACATGTTGTGTTTGCTGGGATCCGATGAATGTTGAATGCTATGAATTCTGATTATCAATCTACCATGAGTTAGATCTCGTGAGCTCCCTCACATGATCGAGACCATCTTTATGTAATGCTACATGTTGTGTTTGCTGGGATCCGATGAATGTTGAATGCTATGAATTCTGATTATCAATCTACCATGTTATCTTCATGCATATGTTATTTATGATCTTGCATGCTCTCCGTTATTAGTAAATGCTCTGGCCAAGTAGATGCTAGTAACTCTCAAGAGGGAGTATTTATGTTCGATAGTGGGTTCAAGCCTCCTTTGCATCTATGATCGAGTGAGAGAAACATGACGGATGGAGGATGTGTTGTTGCCATTAGGGGGAAAACAACGGTGTTTACTTTGTTTACATTACACACTTTTCTTACTGTGATTATCTGTTGCTTGCAACTTAATACCCAATGTTTGTTCGGATGATATTCAAAGGGTGGATTATTAGTCATAGACGCAGTTGGATGACAGCCTATGTATCTTCTCGTAATCTTCGCATGAATCACATAGTAATCTTTATGTCTTGCATATTCACTACAGTACAGCCTTCATTCTGTCAATTTCCCAACTGTAATTTGTTCACCACAAATGTTATTTATCTTTCACGGAGAGACACCACTAGTGAACTGTGGACCCTGGTCCATTTTCTCATATCGATAATACAACAACTGCTTCCATAGTTTTCACACTGCTGCTACTGTTTTCATATTGTTCTTATACTATTTTCCACACCATACGTTTAACCTCTTTGTGTTCAGCAAAACCGGTGAGATTGATAACCTCACTGCTTCGTTGGGGCAAAGTGATTTGATTGTGTTGTGTAGGTTCCACATTGCTGCACTGGTAGTGTGCCCTGTCATTTAAGCTGCATCAACCTTATGAAGTTGCTCCTTCCTCCTACTGGTCGATTCAACCTTGGTTGCTTTATGAGCGAAACTTGCTACTGTGATCTTCATACCTTCCTCTTGGGGTCTCCCAACGAACGTGTGTTACACGCGCATCACGCGCCTACGCGTCGGCTCTTCTTGCTTCTCCGTTGAGGTGGTACAGAAAGATCGACGCTGCCGTATGGATATGTGGCCTATGATGGAATCACTGCCATTGACGGCGCTGCCGCCTCCGCCAATAAATGACCAGGCGACAACATTGGCTCGCGCCGGCCCACCCTGTTGCTAGTCCCTCGATGCGGGCCACCTAGGTCTCCGCCGCCACCTGGGTCGCCAACAAAAACGCCGCCAACACGTTCACCGCCGGCGGGCGTACCAGCCGTCATTGCTGACAACAGGGGAAGAGCTGCGCAAGTGGTGTGGGGAAAAAATGAAAACCTAGACCGGACAGGGCGAGTCAACAGGTGTCTTACCATAGTTAACTGACAACAAATGGACATGTCGGGCGTGGACACGTCATCGCAATGTGGGCCCCAACTGTCGGAATCGGTATCAATTCTGGTCCAATCGTGATTTGGTGCTATTTGAAAAAGGTTAGCAATAGAGTGGTGATTTTTTGCAATCTCACACTAAAGTGGTGGTTTTTTGAAATTTTGCACTAAAGTGGTGGTTTTATGCTGAACACTCCCCTGGATCCGCCACTGAGTGGAGCGAGGAAGTGAGGAAGAAGTGAGTGTACGTCTGATGCATGTAAAATGCATAGATGAATTTTGCATATTTTCACATGGTTTTCTATTACATATTGCATCATATAAGGGTATAATTCAATGTTTTATAGTATTTTGGGGTTAAATTACAAAGTCAACTTTTATGGAATTAACTCTGCCTGTCAGAAACTCCGTTTTCTATATTTTTGACGTTTTAGGGGGCAAACTTCCGTGCAATCACCTGAAAATCTGCGGGGGTCATTTTCTTGAAAGGAGAAGACTTGCGGGCGAAGGATCCACGAGAATTGGGCAAGGAGGCCCAAAAGAGGACCCTCCACGCGGCCAGATTCCTTGGCCGCGTGAGAGGCCCCCTTTGGCCCCTGTGGCCCCAATTCCTTCCATCTTCGACTTACCGACTCCGTCTTGACCTAAAACCGACTATAAAAAGGGTCCCCCGTACCCTTACGGAGAGGAGCGCTGCCGAAGCACCGAAACAGAGACCAGAAGTTCCAGATTGGAGGGGGAAAACTCCGGCGGGGCGCCGCCGGTGTGATCTCCTACCCCTCCAACGTCATCTCCATCGACATCTCCATGAAGAGGGAGTAGTCCACCCCAGGGCTATGGGTTTGTGGAAGTAGCACTTGTATCTCTCTCTCTATGTGCTTCACTAATTAGATCTGTATGAGCTGCCTCACATGATTACGGGTACCGTTGTAATTCCTATGTGGTGGATCTTTTCTATGAGTTATTGAATCTGAGATTGCAATTGTTTCTCTTGAGTTATTTGAGTAGATGTATCTTATGTACCCCGTTCTTATTTGCTATCTTTGATCAATCTATTTCTTGAGAGCGTGTGTGGGGTGATGGGTGCATTAGTTGGAGTAACGGGGGGTGGCTAGTGCTGTGAAAGTGACAGAAGTTCAGCGATCCACTTAGGTTTTGTTAAACCTTTCTTAGTTACCTCACTAGGGATAAAAAGGAGTACCTTGTTACTGGGGATTTGAAGTGACACTAATCAATCTCCATGACTAGATCTAGCAAGTTCTTACTTCAACTTCATGTCACATTGCTTAAAGCTATACTCTGGTTTTTCCTTAATTATCGAGGTGTTATGATTTATTTCGCATCTTGGTGGAGTATAAGAGGGATTAATATGACCGTAGAGATCTCTATGCTAGGACGTGATGCCCATATGAAAGTACTCAATGTTAAACATGTTATTGTAATCTCACATGTAATTCTTTATGTCCACCGTCTACCACTTTATTTGAGAGAATGCAAGTGTGAAACCATGAACCCCGGTCCTATTTTAAATATAAGAAAACACTCTAGTTACTTTGCTGCAATTTACTTTACTTGCACTTTACTTTACTTGCATCTCCAATTCGAATTTACATTATCTCCATCACCACTTGCATCACAAAAATACAAAAACAATCCATTGCATATTTGTTTTCTCATTTGCATTTAGTAGTAGATTTAATTATTGCACATTTACTTTCAGTTTTGCATTGCAATTTAGAAGTCTCACACCTTGTTCTTGACAACCACTTGGTGAGGTTGAGGGCACAAAATTCTCTACTTGTTTGCAGGATCCTGGAGGAAGCTTGGAAGACAACTGCTGAAATACTGGCTCCCCGAGAGTTCGATATAAAACCTTGAGTCACCCTCGTGGGGAAGAAGGCTTGCCACTAGCTACACACTCTGCACTTGGAGTCTCAACCTAGCCATCAACGTCCTGGATGAATTTTTAATGGCCTTCCGGTCGAGTGTGGATGCATCGCCTGCCTAGCCTTTGTGTGAAAGACAACATGGTATAGCGAGCCACCGACTACCACGAGCACAATCCAAAGTTTATCTACAGAAATTATAGGACATTTCGTATCTTGGATGACTTGTAAATCTGAATTGCTGTTTTTTTTTCACATGAGAGTTGATGTCTGTGTTCCGGACTTGCGGCGGCAACCATTCCAGGGGGACTAGGAACTTATCAAGAAGCGTGGAGGTGGTCGGAGAGAACGGATGTTGCCGTATGGTGGAGCTGCAGCGTCAATTTCGGTTGGGGTTGGGGAAGACAAGTCTAATTCGTAGGATTCCGTTCGCCCTCAAATCCCATAGGAGGGAGAAGACATCTAAGTGGAGCTAGGGGAGGAGTCTTAGATTCATCTGAGATTTCCTAAAGCGGCGGAGTACCGCGACGACAACGCTCGGGCTTCGTGGGGAGGAAACACAAGGAAAAAGGGAGAGCGAGAGATACTCGGAAAGAGAGTAGAGTGAGGGGAACCTCGTGGACCTCGCAATGAGGCAAGCAAGCAGGTAGGTGGTCTACGAAAGAAGACAAGGTGGGGGAAAATAGTCCCACTGGTCAAAATTTTGAGAATTGCTGGAAGAAGTTTGAAAAACTGAAATTTTCAAGGTTTGTTTAGGGGCCATAAAATGTCCAATAAACCACACAAAAAACATGGAGCTTCCTAATATTATATAGAAGCCTCACATGTTTTGATTTTGATTTGTGGAATTTAAGTTTACAATTTAGATATAGTGAAGCACTAATGAGAAGCATGATATACTAAATATTTATGAAAATATAGAAACGATGGATGTGTGCATGAATCTCTTAGGGTGAAGTTTGATTTTACTGAGAAAATATGTGCATGTTAGAAAAAATGAATTTAGCATTTTTATTCAAGATGAAGAGGATGAAAATAAGTAATCCCGGTTTCAAGATGTAAATCGTTCCCCTTAATAGTGAAGGCGTGCGTTGCACTACATAACAACAAGTACTTACTCACTCAGTCTCAAATTAATTGTCTCAAAGTTTGACAAAAGTCGATGTATCTAACACTTTAGTGTTAGATACATCGAATTTTGTCAAACTTTGAGACAATTAATTCGAGACGGAGGGAGTATAAAAGAGTAAACTTCGTAGATACATTTAATCACATCCCTTAAGTTATATGTATCAAACGGACATGATTGTTTTAATGCCGGATCGCTTGTTTTATTTCTTTCTTTAGACACAGGTTTTGATTATAAGACCATGCCGGATGGCTTGTTTTATTTCTTTCTTTAGACACGAGTTAGTTTCCTCGTACAAGTATTCAAGGCCAGGTCACGTCCTATTCAGGCCAACGTTGTTTTTTTCTTTTTGATCAGAGTAGTTTCTTTAAGAGTAAAATACATATAAGGTAATTAAACTTGTCTGTATAAATCACATGGGTAATCGTATTCAAAGAACTTGCAAATACAGTCACTAAAGACGCGCAGCTCTGTCACGTACGGTCATCCGCACGCGGAGGGTACGTATTGCATGACGTGGCAGGGTGGGTCCTGCATGGAAGTGGTGGAGCAACTTTGTGTCAGGAAATCTTACAGAAAAGGACCTGAAGTTATGGGATTTGGCAGATATACCCCGCCTCCACTGACTCTGCTTTATCGGCAGCACCGGTCATATAGATGCAACCGAGGGAGAGGAACGGACGCGCTCGTCAGAAGGCGCAATCAGCTGGAACCGAGAGAGAGGAAGGCGACGTCAAAACCTGCGCGCGTGTGGGCGAAGGGGAGCCGACGCCGGTCATCTCCGGCGGCAGGAGGCGGCGGAGATGCCTCCTTCCCGTCTCCCCTATAGAGCTGCACCCCCTGACTACGGTAAGCTCACTTCTACCCCAATCTATGAGCTTTTCTTCGACTTTGTCCAGGATTCATCGGAAAAGGCTCTTATTTTAGGGATTGTAGATGTGTCGCACTCCCTGACTACGGTTATTTGAGGGCTTATGCCATGTTAAATGAAGGGGTTTTGGGTAGAGTTTTGGGAGAAGAACTGAATTTTGGGCCACGGGTTTGGGCACTGTTATTGGCCATGGATTTGGTGAGTGCAACACTATGAATCACCTGAGTGTTACGGCATGGTTTGGCTTTGTTTCTATGTGGTAGTAAAATGTCTGAATTTTGTGCTTGTTTGGATAGTGCTTAAGTCTGAATTTGTTGTCTTTGTTGTATTGCAGGTACAGATAAGGACCAATATTCAGTTGAATTGCACCATGGTGGCTATTTTCTTGGTACTGGCAGTAACAAGTCATATGTCAATGGGTCTACAATTAGTTATGATCATATCCACAAAGAGCAGTGGTCACCTACAGAAATTGAAAATTGTTGAGGAGATAGTATATGAGATGGGAGGGAGAATCAAATTGTATTACTTCTTTCCACTATTGTCACTTCAGAGAAATGGACTGAGGGAGATAAGGACATCAGAAGACACTGACAGAATGCTCCAATTTATGTCAATTCGGTATCAGTTTCTACATGTTTACTTAGACCATGATGAAAGCTTCTGTAGGGTGGACATGGATGATGTTGTTCACCACCCAGTAGCTCATCTTCCACCTGTTGTGAGTCATGTGAAGGCAAGTAGCAGGGCTCATGTGCAACCAAGTGAAGAAGAAGAGCCAGTTCTGGAACCTGTACCTATTCTGGTAGTTGCAGTTGAGCCAATAGGTGTTTGCAAACCAACTGCTAGCAGTGTAAGGAGGAATCCTAAAGGGAAAGTTCAAGTAATTTGTGAAGATTCCTCAGAGAGTGATTCAAAGAATGATTCAGACTACTATGCAGCAGAGATAGATGACAGTGATAATGAGATATCTGATGGTGATGATGATCTGATTGAAGAGGAATCGACCAAGTGTATATTGAATCAACCAAGTGTTCATGCCAATGCAGGTGATGAGATATTAGAAGAGGAAGATCTGTGGGAAGCTTCAGATGAAGAAAAGGTTAATTTGAGGTTTAAATCATTCACACAGGAAGATTTGCATGATCCATCTTTTCATGTACAGCAGATATTTGAGTCAGTGCAGTTGTTGAGGAATGCCTTAGGTCAGTACATTTGCAAAAACAGGAGGAGCATAAGGTTTGGGGTCAATGATCTGTCCAGGCTATCAGCAAAATGTGTTGATGGATGCTCATGGTACTTATGGGCATCTAAAGATAGAAGAACCAAGTGTTTTATGATCAAATTATTTACTGGAGAGCACACTTGCAGCAAGATATAGAAACCAAAGGCATTCACTGCTAAGTTTGTAGCTGAGAAATATGTTGACAGTTTTAGGGCAGATGAAAATATGAGCATAAATTTTTTCAAAAGGGTTGTACATAAGGATTGGAATATGCAGCCTAGCACAAGCAAGTTACAGAGGGCTAAAAGGACTGCAATGAAAGTGATATATGGTGATGAGGTTGGACAATACAAGCTGTTATGGTACTATGCAAGTGAGATTAGAAGGAGTAGCCCCGATAGCACTTTCTATCTAGCACTAGATGAAATGTCTAGATTTAAGCCGTGCTATGTTAGTTTGGATGCATGTAAGAGGGGCTTCCTTCAGGGATGCAGGCATGTATTGTTTCTTGATAGGTGCCACATTAAAACAAGGTACAGAGGTCAGCTCCTAACTGCAGTAGGAATGGACCCAAATGACTGCATATTTTCCATTGCTTTTGGAGTTGTTGAGGTTGAGGACACAATAACTTGGAAATGGTTCTTGGAGACATTGAAACAGGACCTGAAAATTCAGAATACATCTCACTGGACAGTTATGTCAGACAAGCAAAAGGGTCTGATCAAAGCTGTACAAGAGCATTTCACAGACTTTGAGCACAAATTCTGTGTGAGACACATGTGGCAAAATTTTCAAAAAACATTTAGAGGCGATGTGCTAAAAAATTAGTTGTGGAAGATTGCTAGGAGCACTACTGTTGTCAAGTGGGAAGCTAACATGGAGGCTATGAAAGCAATTAATCCAAAGGCTCATTCATGGCTAGCTGAATTGCCACCAACTACTTGGGTTAGGGCCTTCGAAAGTGAGCTATCCAAGTGTGATGTCTTGCTTAATAAAAATTCAGAGGTGTTTAACAAGTAAGCACTCCTAATTGTTTGTGATGTTTTGCATGCCTATCTTCTATTCTATTTACTGTTTGTGATGTCTTGCTTAATAACAATTGCAGGTATTTGTTGGAAGACAGAGAGTTTCCAGTGATTTCAATGATAGATAGGATTCAGGGTCAACTTATGACCAGACACTACTCCAAGCAGAAAGAGGCCAACACCTGGCAGGGGCCTATTTGCCCTAAGATCAGAAAGAGGGTTGATAAGAATGTAGTATGCTGCAAACATATTTGTAAGTGGAGCTGGGGAAGGGATCTTTGCAATAGAAGATAATGGCACTGATATAATAACAAATATTTTGAAGAAGACATGTTCTTGCAGAAGATGGGATCTCAGTGGCATTCCTTGCCCTCATGCTTGTGCTGTAGCAAGGAGTGAAAAACTAGATCCATACTCCATGGTGGACAACTGCTATAGTGTACATGTGTTCAAGATAGCCTATGGAAATATAATCATGCCTTGCAGAGATAAGACAGAGTGGGTGAAGATAAATGGACCTGAGGTGAAGCCACCTTTCTATATGAAGAAAGTGGGAAGGCCAACAAAAAACAGAAGGAAAGCTCCACATGAAATTGAACATAGAGGGGAGGGAAAATTATGTCTAGGCATGGAGTTATCATCCATTGTGGCTACTGTGGTGAGCCAGATCACAACAGGAAAGGGTGCAAATACCTCAAAGCTGGATTGCCACCACCAAATGCAACTGAGGCACCTCATGCACCTCAAGCACCTTAGCCAAGTGAAGCACCTCAAGGACCAGAAACAACTGAAGCAGAATACTCTCAGGTAAAATTATAGCTTGTAATTCTGGCAATGTCATGTCTTATATGCTCAAATGTGGTAATTTTATTGTAGGGCCATACCATTCCAGGACAGGAAGGTCAACCATTTGCTCCTATCTATGGGGATTATTTAGTGGATGCACTTGTTCAACAGGTTAAATGTTTGTGATTGTTAATTTTCATCAGTGTTTACCTTTTTTGTCAGCTTGCTAACTTTTTCCATATGATTGTTTATGCTATAGATTCCAACACCAAGGGTTAGGATGCCAATGCCATTTCCCGAGTGATCTTTCATTACTGCAGCACAAAGACTTGCAAATGACGCTGGCTCTAGTAGTTCCCCTATAAGACAAGGTGATCTAGCTAGAAAGTTAGAGCAAATCAAGCAAGCAAGAGCACTGGAATATGAAGATAGAAAAACTGCAGTACTTGAGGCAAGATATGAGGCTCAGTTAAAGAAGTCAGAGGAAAGTGAAGCTAGAAGGATGGAGATGGAGAAGAGAAAAGCTTTAGAGGAAGGAACAAAGAGAGTAGCAGCAGCAGAAAAAAGGGAATTGAAGAAGGCAGAGCAGGCTGTGATGAATCAAGCTCAAGAAGAAGCTAGGAAATTTTGTGCTCAAGATAAGAAGGATGCAACTGCAAGGAAAAGAAGTGAAGCAGCTGAACAGAAGAAGAAGGAGGCAGAACGGAAGAAAAATGAAGCAAAAGCTAGCAAGCAAGAACTTGAAGAGCAGAAGAGGAAGGAGGCCGAAGAGAAGAAAAAAACAAGGCAAGGAAAAAAGCTAGTTCATCATGAGGCATCACAACATGAGCAGATCAATAATTCTAAGAAAGTCAACATGTTCGATGAATTAAGATAGACATGGGAAGTACCATGTTAGCATCAGAGTTTGTTATCATATTTTGGGCATGTAATTGATCTGAGAGGTACAATTGTAGACCTGGGAAGTAATGTTCACCATCGTAAGACTTTTCGATGTAATAGTGGGCATTTTAAGACTAGGACATGTTATTTTGGGCATGTAATATAACTGCAAGGTAACTGGGAGGTAATAGACCCTGCATGATCTACTTTGTTGCTACTAGTTCTCACAATACCAGCGCAAATAACAACCTGGGAGATACCTAACATGATCATTTCTCTGTAAGAGTACCTGGATGTTGTTTGTTAACACAAGTACACATAACTGACATCAAGGTTCAGTTAACACAAGTACACATATTGCAATAGACACATAACTGACATCAAGGTTCATGTCTCAATGCAACCCAACACAATTCAAAATACCAGCACAAATAACACCATCAAGCACCAATTTTCATATAACATAACTGACATCAAGGTTCAGTAACATAACTGACATCAAGGTTCAGTTCATAGAAGTACACGTATTGCAACAGACACATAACTGACATCAAGGTTCATTACATCAAAAGACACATCATTTCATTGACAGAACAGTACCTACACAACAACTAGACACGTCTAAACACTTCAACACCCAGCTACACAACAACTAGACACAACAGTTCATGATATTCTTCTGCTGCTATAGGCCTTCTTCTTCTACTTCACTTCCTGACAAAGAAGATAACAAACATTGCAACAATGCAGCCCAAGACAGCAAGTCCAATCTTGATCAACAACATCACCTCCCTCCCCATCAATATGAGCTCATTTAGGGTCCTAAGAACCACCTCATCATTGCCATTTTGCTGGGTTGTTACTGCTGGTGGATTGTTGGTGCTGCAGCTGCCACCTCCGAGGCCTCTACCCCATTCCTCTGCAAACTCTTCCTCCCCATTTGAATCTGCAGGTCCAGCCTTCGATCATCTGCCCATCCAATGGCTTCAACAACATCATCACCTTGCAACACATTAGTGTCAACGAGGTATCCAACGTACTCACGCTCCTAGTGCCAAAAGTTGTAGGCTTTCTGTCAGAAATGAAAAAAAATGATTCGGAGACTCAAATCAAATCGGCAAAACAAAAATCTTTCAAAAACGAAGAGAGTTTTGGCACCGATGTACTTACCCCATGGTCGATGCACCTGTAGAATGTCTAGCCGATGTGCTCCACGGTGGTGGAAACCCAGCACTTCACCTTCCGGCCACAGTAGGGGCAACAAATGATCGGAATACTGGGAGCACAGCGACGAGAAGACCATGGCGAGTTGTTGTACGACATGGCGACGAGTAGCGTCAGTGAGAGATGGCCGCGTATCGCTGGATTTCGGAAGATTGGGGAACGAGAGCTAGAGATTTCAGAGCTAGGAATTTGGGAAGAATGGGGAACGGGAGAGCTTATTTGTACTCCTAACATTTTTACAATAAGCCCCCTCCTGCTGGTGGGACCGTCACTTGACACAGGACCCACCCCTGCCACGTCACGCAATACGTACCCTCAGCGTGCGGGATGACCGTACGTGACAGAGCTGCGCGTCTTTAGTGACTGTATTTGCAAGTTCTCTGAATACGATGACCCATGTGATTTATACGGACAAGTTTAATGACCTTACATGTATTTTACTCTCTTTTTTAAGCCAGATCGGAATTAGTTTGGTACGTGCACATTGGTTTCCTTGCTAGGGTACGTGAAGTAAACCACTAAAACGAAAAGAGAAGAAGAGTTTTATCCCGAAAGGTACAAGGAAAAATGCATATTGGATGGTGATGCATGTACGTGAAAATTTTCGTACGTCTCATTGCAATATGGGGCAGCATTGTCTACAGCCACACTACTAGTACTCCCTCCGTCTCAAATTAATTGTCGCAAAGTTTGACAAAAGTGGATGTATCTAGACATAATTTAGTGTTAGATACATTCATTTTTGTCAAACTTTATGAGAATTAATTTGCGACGGAGAGAGTAGAATAATAAACGAGAAATTTATTTTGGCGCCCTGTGCATATGCGCCCGAGATTTAAAAAAGTATTTTGAAATGTTGAAAATTCGAAAAAAAACAATACTCTCGCATAGGTCTTAACATAATATGTGTGCATAAAGTCTTTTCATGAACAATCAATAATTTTGTGTCGTGTAAAAAGACAAAAGGTCGCCTAAATAGGCTTATTTTAGCATCAAATTTTGTCCCTTTTACACAAACCACAAAAAAGTGTTTTTGGTGAAACGATTTTTGAATATAAAGAATATTAAGATCTATATTGTGGGGACCCCAGACTAGATGTCCGAGACCGCCAATATGCATACACTCATGATCCCAGATCGACAGTCATGAGCAACATATTTAGAGAAGGTACAACAGAGTTCACATCCATTACACGAATAACATAGTCTTACACAAATGGTCTATCGACCAAGTCTGAGACAACTGCCGCGCAGGACAGTGGCAAACACATAGCATAACTACTTTATTTTAGCGGAAGCAAACACGACGAGCGGAACCGATGTCAACGCCTTAACACCACAGGCTGCTGACCGGGAGACGTGCCTAGTACGCGGGATCGTCAAAGTACTCCTCCTCAAAGGTATCCTCCTGAGACGGCTCCTCGAAATCTGACCAAGACAATAGCCAGGGACGAAACCAAACCTGAGTACGTTTGAATAAACTCCTGCAAGTCACCATAAATGAAAGCCCAAAAATGCAAGTATGGCAAGTGGTGGTAGGAAGGCTATTTAGTTAGGGCTATACTATCCATGGTGAGTATAAGACTCATCATGGTTGAACAATTTTTATTTCTTTTAAAACACCTTTTTGGAAAAAACATCATTTTCCCGGACCAACATTTCTCCGGTACCTCAAAGGTACGATCATTCCCTTTCATGTACCTCCCAGGTACGACAACATAAACAAGTTTCAGCTTTTTTGAAAACATTGACACAATGCTAGCTACATGGCCATTCAACTGTCCATATCCGAGGATGCGGCTATTCTGAATAGTTTTACTCTGCAGAGGTGTACACAATCCACAAGATCCAGTACATCCGCCGTGAACAACCACGGACTGTCTGAGACAGTATGCAAACATCGGATAACTGGTCCTAACCATCCACTATGTCGACGCTAGTAAATGACTACCCCTTCAATTGGGTTTCTTCTCCCCGGCACCGAGTGAGTCAGCCGTATCGATCCGGTTTCCCCTGACAACACACCGCCATGGCAGGAGACCAAACTGTTGCAACCGGTGGCGAACTTAATCCCCACACTGTGAATGTCCCGTTTCTCCCTCCTGGCGACAATTCGGTTCGGGGGACTCTAACCCCTATAGCACATTGAGGTAGACACGGACTAACATCGACAAGCAATTAGCTAGACCCCGTACCCATATTGAGGTAATGTGGCAGTACGGCTTGGTTGTCCGGCGAAGACTAGGTTATGTGTCATTTTTGGAAAACAATTTGAAAAACACTTCCTCCTTCACAAACCTCCCTCGGACAAGGTCCCACCTTTCCTCGGGGTTTTTCCAAAACCAAGAGTTTTCCAAAAACAACAAGTTAAGGTGTCCACAAGGGGACTTAATTTACTTAAGTGATGGCTCCAAGATTTCCTAAGGGCTTGGTAACACCAAGATTATGGAGTGGCTACGATACTTTATAAGAGCGACAAAACCATGTCTTTCTTTGAAAGAAGTAACTTGAAAACAACTTAAGTAAAACTTCAGAAGTAGAACATGCATGGTAAGTAAAACAGAAGAAAGCATTTAGGATGGCTTGCCTTGGCCCTGGTCTTGATCACACTCTTGAAATAAACAAGAGTTACAGAAAACCTCTTCAGGAGCAATAGTCTCTTCGTTATCTAACGTCGTAAAAAGTAAAAAGAAAAACACTCAATCAGAACAAGACAAAGACACACGCTAATACAGTACACATACAACAAACATTCATCTAAAAAGAATCACCCAAAATAACATTGCTACACAATGCTAAAACAATCAAACAATTCATCAGAAACATGCATAACATGGCATAGTCTTCTACAAGGCAAGCATCAAGCTTATGGCATGAGTCCAGTGGGTGTACCACTCTCATACATGGCCATAAAGAGTGATATGACCTTCTGGTCATTCACCAAAATGAGTACATAGCATGGAAAATAATCTAGGAAACAAATAACAAGCATGAGATGTGAAAACATGCATTTCTATAAACATGCAAGCCCTAATCTAGTTGTAAAATATAACTAAGCATGCAACCAGAAGCTAAACAAGTAAGTATCAGAGGCATATCATGACATGCAAGGCATGAAAACAATCTTGGCATGAAGGTACATATGGCAAACAACTCTAGTAATCAAGGAAAATAGGAAACAAGCATAGATATTGACATGCATGACAAACCATGGCATTTTCATGAACAAGATTCATCCTAACATGGTAGATCCATAATATAACAGTCACATGGCAGTGAAAACAACTCCTATACATGCTAGTAAGATCACACAAGGCATACACACATTTATCAAAATAAAAACATATGAGATTCACACATGGCAGAATACTATAAAAACTTGTAATGCATGCCAAAATTATTCTACAACTCAAAACATCACACAAATCTAGGATATGATATATATAATCATACAGAAGCACATCCAAAAGGATTCATCTCAAAAAGTATTTTAGAAAAATTCATAAAAATCATTTAGTGGCTCTCTGGTTGTTTACCATCTTGCATGTCATTTAAAATAGGAAACTCAAGTGCATGTGAAGCCAACTGCTGTAGTTAGTATTCATCAAGATCTATCCAGAGAGCTCAACCTCACTTCCATTGGATTCCTAAATCAAAAGTTATCGCATGTTTATGATTTCAGATAGGCTGGTTTGTAGGATTTTTCAAAGTCAAACCAGGAAGTTAAATGTAGATCTGCCACTTGCATGTGGTTGGAAAAACATGCAGGTACGTTGGAGAAAATTGGAGTGGCCAGATTTGAAGTTGAAGTATTTTTAGCAGGATTAAAGTGATTAGGCAGTTTCTGGAAAAATCAAAATTGATTTAAAACTGCCAGCGCAGGCCTGGCGGGCCTTTTTCCTCTACGCGCCAGAGCGCGTTGCGCTGGGCCGGCCCAGTTCGCTTGCGCGCGCGAGTGAACCGGTACGCAGCCACGGGATCAAGATCTAACGGCCAGGAACACATCCCCGAGGGATTCAAACAGAGACATTGATCTAAAAAGGGACGGCTACCCTCGTTTCTTCTTCCTCGCGCCCAGATCAGAGCACCGGTGAGCTTGGGAGTTCCCGTACGGGCAGGGGCTCACCTTGGGCTCGTTTGGACTCGATGTTTGGGGACGAGGCGATGCAGCAAGGGTGATGGTGGCGTCCAGAGGCAGCAGCAGGTTCCTGGCATGCACGCAGAGCTCCCACGCACCGAGGCGTTCCCGGCAACGACGAGCACAGCGGCGCCAAGCCTGCATGCCATTGAGCAAGGAACGATGTCAGGCATGTATGCCTCGAGTAGGGGAATCAAATGAACCAGAAATGGAGGTGGGAGAGGGAGAGACGAAGGCAATGCGTCTGGATCTTCTTCCGCGGACAGAACGGCGAGATCGTGTCCCTCTGGCCCTCTCAGAGAGAGCAACAGAGAGAGGAGCGGGTGGAGGTGAGTGCGGTGGATGAGAGGAGGTGTGTGGCGAAGCAGAGGGAGTAGGGGGTACTTATACAGGGAGGTTCACGGGTGGAGGGTGGCTCGGGCGCTCGCCACGGCCGCAATGGAGATTGCCACCTCGCTCGAGCTCCCAGGGCACAAGCAGCATGTGTGCAAGCATGCAAGTGCTTGGTGGCGTCCCTGCCGTGCGTGTTCTGGCCCTAGGCCGTGGAAGAACGGAGCCAGGGCACGGGTGGCCACTGTGCTCTGATGACAGGGCGGCTCGGCGGGGCACAATCCTTGTCCCGAAGCCAATCTTCCCTTCTGCCGCGTCCAGAGCAAAACCACAGGCTGGAATCGAGAGAGGAGAGTGTGGTGAGGTGGTTTTGCAACAGGGATTGGCAACACGATGATCAACAACAACGATTTGTGCTGAATAAAATCGGGTGCAAACACTGTCAGGCTCGGGTTCAGATTCAGAAAATTCAGTTAAGGATTTCTGAATTTTTCGAAGTCTAAAAACAGACAGAAGATAGAGAATGTGGGTGCTGTTTTGGAGAAGCAAACAAATCTCAATTTGAAATATGGAGGTATGGTTTTGAAGAGCACATCATCTAGTTTCAGAAACTTATTTTTCTCTGAATTTAGAAAATGTGGAAGGGGATGAAAACAATGTTGAAACAGGGGTAGTTTTCTCTTTTCTCTGTTTTCCTTTTTCCTGTTTTTCAACTAGGTAGAAAAACAACCATGAAAACATAATTTCCACTGGTTCAAAAATATTTCTTTTAACATGCTGAGCAACTCCATATCATAAGCATGGATGACAACCAAAGAAATATTCAAAAAGAATTGGATTCAAGGATAGAAATGGTGTCAAAAGTGTATGTGATAGCTGGAAAAAGAAAAGGAAAAATCATGTTTTTCCTTAGGGATTTCAAATTCAAATCTTGTTTTCTTTCTTGGGTGATCAAATACCAAGTTCAAAAAGTTTGAAAAGTGACAAGAACAATAAGATAACCATCCTCTCTTTATTTCTCAAAGGAGACATCATGTTTACATAAGGAGTTTAGAAAAAAACTCAGAAAAACAACAGGATCAACTGAAAGTTTTTGTTGGTCCCTAATTTTATGTTTCTCTCCTTACAACCTTGTCTCCAAAAAGAGGATGTGACATATATGCCAATATTTTAATATATTTTTTAACATTTTAAGATATGGTTAAAATACATTTTAAATACATGATGCATATGCACCTTGGTGCCAAAACACCTCCTCCATAGCAAACATGTTAGTGTATATTTAATTTCAGGCGTTCAATTGTCTTTGACCAAGGTTCAAATTAAATTGTTTCAATGTTGAGACCCAAATATATTATGTTAGTACAGACAATTTTTGTATTGAAATGTTAGGCTGAGGAACTTTATTGTTTGGTCAGCCTGAACTTTCGCAACAATTTGGTATGGACATATTGCGTACCATCACACAGGTCAACCTTTGGTTTGAAATCTTCATTGTATGACATCTTAGGAAAAGTAAATAAATTGTAATAAGAATTTTGAGAGGATCCATTTCTCTAAAATGGTGTACAAAGAATCATTAGAAAATATATGAAATGATCTCCATGGAAAAGAAAATTAATATTTGTATGTTTCCAATGTCCTATAAAGCTATTTTGGATCAAAAGATCTATTTACAGAGTCAAGAGTAATTTATAGTACTGTATCACTTCTCTTTTTTCTTAAATGGTGTTGCACATTGGTAGGTTAATAAATTTTATAGTAGCATATTACATATTTTCTTAAGATAATTATTTATAATAGCATGTTTAATTTGGTGAGCACGTGCATTGTTATTAGAAAGTTTTTTTTTACTCCCTCCGTGTCAAATTAAGTGTCGCAAAGTTTGACAAAATTGGATGCATCTAGACATAATTTAGTGTTAGATATATCCACTTTTGTCAAACTTCGTGACAATTAGTTTGAGACGGAGGGAGTATAATGCTTCCGAAAGCGTACATATGTTAGAGAAACAAGGTGCACAATTCCATAACCTTAATATCATATATGAAGTAATGAGTAATAAAAGATGTAGAAAATACAACACAAGCATATGTTTTAAATTAACGCTTCTATGCATTTTAAATATATTGATCAATAGTGAAGTCTTGCAGGTGCAATGCATAGTTTTTAGAAGTTTTAAAAGTAATTCCTTTTTTTTTTGAAATTTCAAAACCACTATATTAAGCAATCGGGCCGCCTCATTAAAAACCTTCCAGCCCCGTAGGTATCCTGGTAAGGAAAAGAGTGCGTAAGAAACCCGATGCCACAAAATTACACAATAGTTACATCATCCACGAGGAAGTTGATTAACCAAACCGGGGGTTCGTTCATCCAGCTAGACGAAGATCTATTACAAAAACTGAATTTTGCTAACTCATGTGCTAGACAATTTGTTTGTCGAGAACAATGCCTAAACACCACCTTTCCAATAGAATTTGTCAAATCCATGTATTCTGCAAAGATAGCCGCTGCCGAGTCCCACCATCGTGTTCTGCCAGAACAAAATTCGATTACCTCTTGTGAATCTGATTCAGCTTCCACCTTATGGAGACCTAAGCCATTTGCAAGTGCCAGTCCATATCTCATCTCTAAAGCTTCCAAAGCAATAGCTTGAGCTCCTCTCTCGATAAATAAGCACTAAGCCGCAATAAAATTCCCATGACCATCTCTTAAAATTGCAGCCGTTGCCCATGCCCCTTCACTCAAGTGGAAAGCAGCATCAACATTTAGCTTAACGAACTCAGGATTTGGTTTCAATTTTACACGTTCAAGACTGACACGGGTACTCGCTTTTTGGAAATTATTCACAATAGCTAGAATAGATATTTGCCATCTCTCCACCGGCGGGATTTTTTCATTGTGAGTAACCTGACGCCGAATCCACCACAAGTACCAGCCTGCCGCCAAAATTACTTCCTTCACCCCTACGTCAGGCATTGCTGGATATCGAAAATCATCTGAGATAAAAATATTTTCCAATATTACAGAACCTGATCTCTCAAGCAACATTAAGGTGTTCATATAATCATTGAGTCCCATCTTGTTCAACAATTCCTTGGCTGGATGGCACTCAAACAAGAGATGTTTCAAGTCCTTGGTTGCAAGATGGCAAATCGGACATTCACCAATGCTTCCAATATGTCGATTAGCAAGTATGCTTTTAACAGGAATAATTCCAAGTAGAACTCTCCAACCGAAAATAAGAATTTTACGTGGGAGTTTTAACTTCCAAAGTTGCTTCCATATATGTGGTGTCGATGAAGTACCTGGGTGTCTTTGTGACCAATGGTATGGCTCCATTCTGCGTGGTAGGCAGATTTTACCGAGAAAACCCCACTTCTATTAAATTGGCACGCAATAAAATCATCAAAAGAATTTGTATTCAGTGGAATCCTTAGAATCCTTGATGTGTCTACTGAATTGAATATGCTTTTAATTAGGTCTTCATCCCAAGAACCCGAGATTGGGTCAATCAATTGCCTAACTTTGGTGTAAACTGTATCTCCCCTTGGAGTAATAATTTTCATATCTGGGCTGGAAGGTAACCAGGGGTCGGACCATATGTTTACATGCTCACCTGTACCGATCCTCCATATGTAACCCCTTTTGAAAGTGGCAATTCCAGCCACAATACTCTGCCAAGTAAAAGACGAGCCATTTTTCGGACCCGCTTGAATAATGCTTCCATTTGGGAAATATTTCGACTTCAAAACTCTAGCACATAGAGATTCTGGATTTATAATGATTCTCCAACATTGCTTTGCCAAAAGATCTAGATCAAATGAGTGAATATCCCGGAACCCCATGCCTCCATCATATTTCGGAAAGCATATTTTCCACCACGAAAACCAGTGCATCTTTTTATTATCAATCCCATCTCCCCACCAGAATTGAGCAATCAGATCAGCCATATCCTTACATACTCCTTTTGGAAATTTAAATACTGACATTGCGAAAACATGAATAGGTTGGGCCACTGCTTTAATTAGAATTTCTTTACCTCCCAAAGACAGTTGCCTCTCCATCCAGCCTCTTAGACGTTGTTTAACTCTCTCAGAAAGATGCTTAAAACAGTCACTACGGCCCACTCCAATCATAGAAGGAAGGCCAAGGTATTTATTAGATAATGCCTTTGTGTCAATATGTAATTCTTGACATATATCAGCTCTTGTATCCACATTTGTATTAGGGCTAAAGAATATACTTGATTTGATAATCTCACCAATTGTCCCGAGTTAGCGCAATAAGAATCTAGCACATGCTGTAAGGAAGTTGCATTTAACACATCTGCTCTCATAAGAATTAGAGAATCATCAGCAAATAAAAAAAGTGTGAGAATGATGGTGCATTTCTGCACACTCTAATTCCCTCAATGCCACCTACTTCTTCTGCATACTGCAACATGCTAGATAGGCAGTCCGCACATAATAAAAATAGATATGGGGATAATGGATCACCTTGACGAATACCTCTAGAAGGGGTGAATTCCTCCGTTTCTTGGGAGTTAAATCTTACTCTATATTTCACAGATTTAACACAAGACATAATCATGTTTATCCAGATCGAGTTGAGACCTAGCTTATCCATCATTTTTGTCGCACCCGGACTTCTAGGGGATACTCACAGTCCGTTAAACAGTAGATAAATGGCTTACGGGGCATACCGGCACCCGCATCTCAATATGAGCAGGCCAACACGTAAACGTGTGACAACCATTATCTTACTATTCATCGTCTACGCAAACCATCCCATAGAAATCCAGATACTTCCATTGACGTACTTCAAAACATACACACATGGTACGTCAATGGCATTGGAACAAGTGATATCACAACAGATCTCTACGACACAAAACATGGAAATAAGTTGCGAATAGCTCTCATTAGAGCAGAGATAGAAAATACAATCATCCAGAGGACACATGTCCCAACATATCATCATTACAACACAGCCGAAGCATTCAACATGTCTGAGTACAGACAAGATCCAAATAGGCCGGAAACGAAAAGACGGAGCCCATCCACGAAGTCTTGGATCCTGCCCGGGTCCGCTGTCTACTCGTCAGCAGTCTCGTCATACTCCATGTAGTAGCCACCATGTAGATCTTCGGAAACGTAGTCTGCGGAAACCACAGCCCAAAGGGGTCAGTACATAAACATACTGGCAAGCAAGACTCACAGTTCACCAAAGTGTAACCCGTCAACACCAAGCACAGATGCCTTGGGTTCAACGGAGGAAAGGGGATATAAAAGATGCTGCAACTGGCTGCACTAACCAACTACAGAACATACTACAACTTCCGGCTATCAGAAAGGGGATAAGATAGCGTATCGTAACCAACTATGACTAACCACCAAACAAACCCATCCTGGATATCGCCTCTTATCCGAAGAAGCAATCCGAGGATAACTCACACCGTTGGATTAGTGATGGTTCAAGGTATTGTGTCAATAAGACTATTACTAGTCAAGTTATCATTAGTTAGGTGTAAGTTGTTCTGAGTACTTGTTAGCCAGTACTTTCACCAAGTAATCCATAACCGCGGAAAACACGGCTTCTCGAGAAGATTTATCCCTGCAGGGTTGCACCAATTTGGCCGTACACGCAAGAATAACCCGCCAGATGGGATGCCTCCCACCAAGCGGGGCACTCTACACAACTCAACCCTTCTTCGCATCAAGCCCAAAGCACCACGTGCTGTGCGTGCGTGGCTAATCGAGCCCCACGAAGAAAAGGGGACCCTCGTAGCACTGGAAGACCACGCCGCCCTAAATGCCGACTACAAAAGTTCCACCCTGGCACCAAGGGTTCGTACCTGCATATGCGTGCATCAAATGGAAAGCCCGAACTAAGTGTGGCGATTTGGACGAGATGCGAATCGAATCAAATTGAGGGGGGCGCCCATACTCGCTTCCCACTTGCGGTTAGTGCGCTCATCATGGATCAGTAGACAAGACCCTTTTCCTATTAGGGTCGACACTAGCAGGCCTCAAAACCACGCCGGGCCTCCTGCCGGTGCCTTATCAGCAAATTATTATTACCTCAAGATTAACAGGTTGTTGTTTAACATCGAGCCCCAGAACATAATAGAAATAATAACAGAAAGTAACGGGTAACAGACTCGAGAAAAACAACCCTAAGCATGCTATTAAGACACGGGCTCAAACAACGGGGTTGTGGGAGTGGAGGTGAGGCAATATCAGGGTTAAAGGATACATGTGATAGGTTAGTAACAGAAGCAACTATTCATAGGGCTAGCAGAAAAGACAACGGAAAGTATCGGTATCCAATGTTGAAAGGAACACAATGGTTCATGTGAGTGAACACTTGCCTGCAAACCTAGTAGCCTGGTACTGAGCTAACTCCTTAGAAGGGGTGTCGTAAGTATCGTCGGTCTCAACGTCGTCGTATATCCGAGAAGAAGCAAACAAACAATACAGAGAGATAAACAATCAATAACATGGTATAGTGCACAAACATGGGATGATGCATGACCATTTAATTGATGCATCAAAATAAACTAGTTGGCAAGATAACATAACATGATTAAAGGGACCCACATGCAATTGGGATTGCATATGGAAAGCCCATGAATTATGGTTGAATTAATTGTTTTACAACTAAGCAACATGTGAAAGTGGATTAGCATGATGCATGGATGAGGAAAACGGCAAAATAACAACAATAGTAACAATTTGAAATAAGGTTTACCAATTTAGAAATTTATTTATTAAGTTAGGGAATTTTGGTTCCTTAAAGGTGTTACGCAAGCATTTGTTGTTTTCATCATGTTAAATTGTTCAAAACAGATAACAAAGTTCATATTTGAATAGAACACACAATTGTGGGTGGATTACATGTTTCACTTGTTGAAAATTGATTTCAAATGAATTATTTATGAATTTAACAATTTTAAATGATTTAAACAAGGTTTAAATTATTTAACCAATTTTAATTATTCAAAACATGAAACAAAATTTATATTTGGAAAGGTGGTTTAATTTGGCATGGAAAACATATTTCATTTGTTGAAATTGGATTTAAAATGAGCAAGTTATTAATTTGGCAATTTTAAATGCAATAATTAAGAAACAGTTGTTTTCAGCAACTTAAATTATTCAAAACAGCAAACAAAATTTATATTTGGAAAGTACATGAAAATTTGATTGGAAAACATATTTAGTTTGTTCGATTTGGAATTTTTATGCCCAAGTTATGATTTTTGCAAAATTAAGTGAATTAAACCAGAATTCAAATATTGCACCAATTTAAAATATTCAAAACAGTAACAAATTGCATTGAAAAGGTTGAAAACATGTAGCAAAGGTTTCATTGAACATTTTGAGCTAGCAAACATAATTTTTGGGGGATTATTGAATTTATTATGCAATTTTCCATAATCATTCTTATTCTGCCATTTTTAGTAAACAGAGGGAAACATGCTCAAAATTAATTCAATTGTGTCCAAATAAAATACCAATGTGTAGAGTTTGTTAATACAATATTTTAGAGACCAAGTTTGCTTAATTTGGATGAGTAGAACTAAAGTTATGAAATTCCAAAGTTTCCAAATTTTATAGCATTTTCAGTAATTAATTATTTAGTGCAAAAATTGTTATAGAAACATATTGCAAACTTGACATTACTAGAAGGAGCACAAAATTATGAATCCACAGGATTTTGAATCATTCGCATTGGAGTGATATTCAATTTTAGATGGATTTTAGAGTTAATGGTCCAGATCTGACTTCCTGGAAGTTTGGGCAGAAAAGAAATAAAAACAGAAAAAAGGTGTGGCTTTGGGGGTTCGAACTCGGGACCTGTGGATTGTGAGCAAGGGACAGAACCAACTGGGTGTGCTGTGCGTTTGTAATAGAAGGGGGCAGCTCGGGGAGTTATGGTGCAGAACTGCTGTGAATCCAACTCGGAAAATAGTCAGAAAAAGGGGTGGGGCTGGGGATTCGACCCTGGGACCTGGGGCTTGCGCGCTGTGGGCTGCTACCAGTGGGATGTGCTGCTGCTTGTGATAGGAAGGGGAAAGGGGTGAGGATAAGGTACAGGTGGGCGGGTTTTTTCTGAACTGAACTGCTCAGATCGCTGCACCATCGACAGAGAACAGGCAGAGGTCGCCGGCGGGCGCTGCGCTCGCCGTGGCCTTGGGGGCGCCGTGCGCTGTGGGCTGCTGGTGCGTGTGCTGCCAAGAGGAGTAGGGGAGATGAGGGAGAGAGGCGAGGGGAAGAAGAGGAGCACCTCGAGCAGGCGGACAACGAGCAGGTCGTGCAGGTCGAAGCAGAGGTTGGCCGGCGGCAACCTTGGACGGCGGCGGAGCTCCGGGGCCTCCCGGCCGCTGCCGTGGGGTGGAGGAGGGAGCCCGCGGCTGGGGGGTTCCATTCCCGCCCTCGCATGGCCGGGGGAGGGCCTCCAACGCCGGTGATCACCGGAGAGAAATAGGAGAATTTCGGTGGGGTTCAGTTGGGTTCAGAGAGAAGAGAGATGGAGGGGAGGTGGAAGGAAGAAGATTGGAGGCGGGGAGAGGAAGAGAGGGGAAGGAGAAGGGTAGGGTTAGGGTTAGGGGACATCTGCTAGGGTTTATAGAGGGGGGAGGTGGAGCTCAGCCGTTCGTGCTCCCCTCTGTGTACGTGGCTATGGCTGATGCACGGCCGTACAGGAGGTTGAAGAAGGTCGAAGAGGTATGGGCTTTGGGGAAAAATGGGTTGGGCTCTGGTGTGCTCCTCTCTCCTCTCTTATTTTTATTCTTTTGTTCTATTATATTTTTTTTTGCTGAATTAGAAAATGGAAGAAATAGATGGAAATTTGAGGTAGGAAAATTATAGAAAAAATTTGGGTGGCTTATTTATTGTGTTAGTAACCATTTGACCACTTTTATTTTCCATGAATTTCAAAATATAAGTGATGTTTGTACTTGATTCAATTTGAATGGATTTTATTATTAATTGCATTATTTGAAACAAGAATTTAATTAGTTTGAACCTTTAGTTTAAAATGAAAACAAGGATTAGAATTGTTTTGGTAATTTGCATAAATTCAATTTGGGTGCTGTTGTAACATGTGATTTGAATTTGGAGTGCCACATGGAATTAATTGATTGATTAAAAGACACCATTTTAATAGCTGAACATTATGGAAATAATTGGAAACAAATGGAGTTTTGAGGTGGACTTTTTATTTGAAAAAGATTGTATCATGACAAGTATGAAACAAAGGTTGAATATTGTTTGAATTTCCATTGTGAAAACAACTAAAAACAGAGGCAAACCAAATGAGAACAAATGGAAACAAATGATTGATTTGATTTGAAATATCATTTTGGAAATTGTAACATCACAAGTATGAAACAAAGGTTTGAAATTTGAGTTGAAATTCAAATAGAAAACAAAGGAAAACAGTTGGAAAACAAATGAAAAACAAGCAAAACAAATGCAATCAACATGATGCCATGATGCAAAACATAAAATAACAGAGAGCAAACATTCTAATGGCTATTTTTCATACTTGGGATGTTACAAAACGCCCCCCCTTGAAGGAATCGCGCCCCGAGATTCCTACTGAGAAAGAAAAGGTCCGGATACTTCTTGGGAAGATCCTCTTGAGCTGTGACACGTGAAACACATCGTGCACCTTGGATAGTTTTTCTGGAATTTCAAAACGATAGGCATTCCTGGTAACTCTTCTGGAAAGACGCCAGGGAATTCGCAAACCACCGGAACATTTTTGAGTAAAGGTAGAGGTTTTGTATCGAGGGTGTATAGTTGAATAGAACTTGATTCATTTGGAGAATAGACTATCTGGAATGTGGTGATTCAGGAATGCTTCCTCGAAACAACCCCAGGTGATAGGAATACCAGCTCTCATAGCCTGGTAGTTTTCGAAACAACAACAACCTTTCTGGCCAGATAGACTTGATATTTGGGAAGTTTTGATTATGCGCCGGTAGAAGAACTGAAATGGAAAACAACAACAAGATTTCAACGGACGAAAAGGATGTTGAGAAGAACAGGATATCAACATCGGGGAAAACGAGAACAAAACTCCTGAGGTACTACGGAAAACCCATCCGGGCTTCTAAAGGATCAATATCTACTGCTTAAGGAATAGAGGATCTGCTTCCGGGGCTTACACGCCTCCGTTCTCAATCATGAGTAGGCAACATGATAAATCATGTCACAACCACCTCCATTCCTATGGTCTAGTAGATATAACCATCCTAGAGAAACCAGAATTCGTGCAATCCTAACTTGAAAGTTTAGATGAGAAGAGAAAAACAACGTTGCACTTCCTTACCAGAAAAGGGTGGGTGGGTGGGGAAAGAAGAAAAATGACAGAATTCCTACTCTCACGTTTCATTTTTCCTATATAGCTACAAAATAGTTTCTAGACTCAACTGCGACCAGTAAAAAGGGATCCTACAGGCAGACAGGCTCTGATACCATTTGTCGCACCCGGACTTCTAGGGGATACTCACAGTCCGTTAAACAGTAGATAACTGGCTTACGGGGCATACCGGCACTCGCATCTCAATATGAGCAGGCCAACACGTAAACGTGTGACAACCATTATCTTACTATTCCTCGTCTGCGCAAACCATCCCATAGAAATCCAGATACTTCCATTGACGTACTTCAAAACATACACACATGGTACGTCAATGGCATTGGAACAAGTGATATCACAACAGATCTCTACGACACAAAAGATGGAAATAAGTTGCGAATAGCTCTCATTAGAGCAGAGATAGCAAATACAATCATCCAGAGGACACATGTCCCAACATATCATCATTACAACACAGCGGAAGCATTCAACATGTCTGAGTACAGACAAGATCCAAATAGGCCGGAAACGAAAAGACGGAGCCCATCCACGAAGTCTTGGATCCTGCCCGGGTCCGCTGTCTACTCGTCAGCAGTCTCGTCATACTCCATGTAGTAGCCACCATGTAGATCTTCGGAAACGTAGTCTGCGGAAACCACAGCCCAAAGGGGTCAGTACATAAACATACTGGCAAGCAAGACTCACAGTTCACCAAAGTGTAACCCGTCAACACCAAGCACAGATGCCTTGGGTTCAACGGAGGAAAGGGGATATAAAAGATGCTGCAACTGGCTGCACTAACCAACTACAGAACATACTACAACTTCCGGCTATCAGAAAGGGGATAAGATAGCGTATCGTAACCAACTATGACTAACCACCAAACAAACCCATCCTGGATATCGCCTCTTATCCGAAGAAGCAATCCGAGGATAACTCACACCGTTGGATTAGTGATGGTTCAAGGTATTGTGTCAATAAGACTATTACTAGTCAAGTTATCATTAGTTAGGTGTAAGTTGTTCTGAGTACTTGTTAGCCAGTACTTTCACCAAGTAATCCATAACCGCGGAAAACACGGCTTCTCGAGAAGATTTATCCCTGCAGGGTTGCACCAATTTGGCCGTACACGCAAGAATAACCCGCCAGATGGGATGCCTCCCACCAAGCGGGGCACTCTACACAACTCAACCCTTCTTCGCATCAAGCCCAAAGCACCACGTGCTGTGCGTGCGTGGCTAATCGAGCCCCACGAAGAAAAGGGGACCCTCGTAGCACTGGAAGACCACGCCGCCCTAAATGCCGACTACAAAAGTTCCACCCTGGCACCAAGGGTTCGTACCTGCATATGCGTGCATCAAATGGAAAGCCCGAACTAAGTGTGGCGATTTGGACGAGATGCGAATCGAATCAAATTGAGGGGGGCGCCCATACTCGCTTCCCACTTGCGGTTAGTGCGCTCATCATGGATCAGTAGACAAGACCCTTTTCCTATTAGGGTCGACACTAGCAGGCCTCAAAACCACGCCGGGCCTCCTGCCGGTGCCTTATCAGCAAATTATTATTACCTCAAGATTAACAGGTTGTTGTTTAACATCGAGCCCCAGAACATAATAGAAATAATAACAGAAAGTAACGGGTAACAGACTCGAGAAAAACAACCCTAAGCATGCTATTAAGACACGGGCTCAAACAACGGGGTTGTGGGAGTGGAGGTGAGGCAATATCAGGGTTAAAGGATACATGTGATAGGTTAGTAACAGAAGCAACTATTCATAGGGCTAGCAGAAAAGACAACGGAAAGTATCGGTATCCAATGTTGAAAGGAACACAATGGTTCATGTGAGTGAACACTTGCCTGCAAACCTAGTAGCCTGGTACTGAGCTAACTCCTTAGAAGGGGTGTCGTAAGTATCGTCGGTCTCAACGTCGTCGTATATCCGAGAAGAAGCAAACAAACAATACAGAGAGATAAACAATCAATAACATGGTATAGTGCACAAACATGGGATGATGCATGACCATTTAATTGATGCATCAAAATAAACTAGTTGGCAAGATAACATAACATGATTAAAGGGACCCACATGCAATTGGGATTGCATATGGAAAGCCCATGAATTATGGTTGAATTAATTGTTTTACAACTAAGCAACATGTGAAAGTGGATTATCATGATGCATGGATGAGGAAAACAGCAAAATAACAACAATAGTAACAATTTGAAATAAGATTTACCAATTTAGAAATTTATTTATTAAGTTAGGGAATTTTGGTTCCTTAAAGGTGTTACACAAGCATTTGTTGTTTTCATCATGTTAAATTGTTCAAAACAGATAACAAAGTTCATATTTGAATAGAACACACAATTGTGGGTGGATTACATGTTTCACTTGTTGAAAATGGATTTCAAATGAATTATTTATGAATTTAACAATTTTAAATGATTTAAACAAGGTTTAAATTATTTAACCAATTTTAATTATTCAAAACATGAAACAAAATTTATATTTGGAAAGGTGGTTTAATTTGGCATGGAAAACATATTTCATTTGTTGAAATTGGATTTAAAATGAGCAAGTTATTAATTTGGCAATTTTAAATGCAATAATTAAGAAACAGTTGTTTTCAGCAACTTAAATTATTCAAAACAGCAAACAAAATTGATATTTGGAAAGTACATGAAAAGTTGATTGGAAAACATATTTAGTTTGTTGGATTTGGAATTTTTATGCCCAAGTTATGATTTTTTGCAAAATTAAGTGAATTAAACAAGAATTCAAATATTGCACCAATTTAAAATATTCAAAACAGTAACAAATTGCATTGAAAAGGTTGAAAACATGTAGCAAAGGTTTCATTGAACATTTTGAGCTAGCAAACATAATTTTTGTGGGATTATTGAATTTATTATGCAATTTTCCATAATCATTCTTATTCTGCCATTTTTAGTAAACAGAGGGAAACATGCTCCAAATTAATTCAATTGTGTCCAAATAAAATACCAATGTGTAGAGTTTGTTAATACAATATTTTAGAGACCAAGTTTGCTTAATTTGGATGAGTAGAACAAAAGTTATGAAATTCCAAAGTTTCCAAATTTTATAGCATTTTCAGTAATTAATTATTTAGTGCAAAAATTGTTATAGAAACATATTGCAAACTTGACATTACTAGAAGGAGCACAAAATTATGAATCCACAGGATTTTGAATCATTCACATTGGAGTGATATTCAATTTTAGATGGATTTTAGAGTTAATGGTCCAGATCTGACTTCCTGGAAGTTTGGGCAGAAAAGAAATAAAAACAGAAAAAAGGTGTGGCTTTGGGGGTTCGAACTCGGGACCTGTGGATTGTGAGCAAGGGACAGAACCAACTGGGTGTGCTGTGCGTTTGTAATAGAAGGGGGCAGCTCGGGGGGTTATGGTGCAGAACTGCTGTGAATCCAACTCGGAAAATAGTCAGAAAAAGGGGTGGGGCTGGGGATTCGACCCTGGGACCTGGGGCTTGCGCGCTGTGGGCTGCTACCAGTGGGATGTGCTGCTGCTTGTGACAGGAAGGGGAAAGGGGTGAGGATAAGGTACAGGTGGGCGGGTTTTTTCTGAACTGAACTGCTCAGATCGCTGCACCATCGACAGAGAACAGGCAGAGGTCGCCGGCGGGCGCTGCGCTCGCCGTGGCCGTGGGGGCGCCGTGCGCTGTGGGCTGCTGGTGCGTGTGCTGCCAAGAGGAGTAGGGGAGATGAGGGAGAGAGGCGAGGGGAAGAAGAGGAGCACCTCGAGCAGGCGGACAACGAGCAGGTCGTGCAGGTCGAAGCAGAGGTTGGCCGGCGGCAACCTTGGACGGCGGCGGAGCTCCGGGGCCTCCCGGCCGCTGCCGTGGGGTGGAGGAGGGAGCCCGCGGCCGGGGGGTTCCATTCCCGCCCTCGCATGGCCGGGGGAGGGCCTCCAACGCCGGTGATCACCGGAGAGAAATAGGAGAATTTCGGTGGGGTTCAGTTGGGTTCAGAGAGAAGAGAGATGGAGGGGAGGTGGAAGGAAGAAGATTGGAGGCGGGGAGAGGAAGAGAGGGGAAGGAGAAGGGTAGGGTTAGGGTTAGGGGACATCTGCTAGGGTTTATAGAGGGGGGAGGTGGAGCTCAGCCGTTCGTGCTCCCCTCTGTGTACGTGGCTATGGCTGATGCACGGCCGTACAGGAGGTTGAAGAAGGTCGAAGAGGTATGGGCTTTGGGGAAAAATGGGCTGGGCTGCTGGTGTGCTCCTCTCTCCTCTCTTATTTTTATTCTTTTGTTCTATTATATTTTTTTTTGCTGAATTGGAAAATGGAAGAAATAGATGGAAATTTGAGGTAGGAAAATTATAGAAAAAATTTGGGTGGCTTATTTATTGTGTTAGTAACCATTTGACCACTTTTATTTTCCATGAATTTCAAAATATAAGTGATGTTTGTACTTGATTCAATTTGAATGGATTTTATTATTAATTGCATTATTTGAAACAAGAATTTAATTAGTTTGAACCTTTAGTTTAAAATGAAAACAAGGATTAGAATTGTTTTGGTAATTTGCATAAATTCAATTTGGGTGCTGTTGTAACATGTGATTTGAATTTGGAGTGCCACATGGAATTAATTGATTGATTAAAAGCCACCATTTTAATAGCTGAACATTATGGAAATAATTGGAAACAAATGGAGTTTTGAGGTGGACTTTTTATTTGAAAAAGATTGTATCATGACAAGTATGAAACAAAGGTTGAATATTGTTTGAATTTCCATTGTGAAAACAACTAAAAACAGAGGCAAACCAAATGAGAACAAATGGAAACAAATGATTGATTTGATTTGAAATATCATTTTGGAAATTGTAACATCACAAGTATGAAACAAAGGTTTGAAATTTGTGTTGAAATTCAAATAGAAAACAAAGGAAAACAGTTGGAAAACAAATGAAAAACAAGCAAAACAAATGCAATCAACATGATGCCATGATGCAAAACATAAAATAACAGAGAGCAAACATTCTAATGGCTATTTTTCATACTTGGGATGTTACAAAACGCCCCCCCTTGAAGGAATCGCGCCCCGAGATTCCTACTGAGAAAGAAAAGGTCCGGATACTTCTTGGGAAGATCCTCTTGAGCTGTGACACGTGAAACACATCGTGCACCTTGGATAGTTTTTCTGGAATTTCAAAACGATAGGCATTCCTAGTAACTCTTCTGGAAAGACGTCAGGGAATTCGCAAACCACCGGAACATTTTTGAGTAAAGGTAGAGGTTTTGTATCGAGGGTGTATAGTTGAATAGAACTTGATTCATTTGGAGAATAGACTATCTGGAATGTGGTGATTCAGGAATGCTTCCTCGAAACAACCCCAGGTGATAGGAATACCAGCTCTCATAGCCTGGTAGTTTTCGAAACAACAACAACCTTTCTGGCCAGATAGACTTGATATTTGGGAAGTTTTGATTATACGCCGGTAGAAGAACTGAAATGGAAAACAACAACAAGATTTCAACGGACGAAAAGGATGTTGAGAAGAACAGGATATCAACATCGGGGAAAACGAGAACAAAACTCCTGAGGTACTACGGAAAACCCATCCGGGCTTCTAAAGGATCAATATCTACTGCTTAAGGAATAGAGGATCTGCTTCCGGGGCTTACACGCCTCCGTTCTCAATCATGAGTAGGCAACATGATAAATCATGTCACAACCACCTCCATTCCTATGGTCTAGTAGATATAACCATCCTAGAGAAACCAGAATTCGTGAAATCCTAACTTGAAAGTTTAGATGAGAAGAGAAAAACAACGTTGCACTTCCTTACCAGAAAAGGGTGGGTGGGTGGGGAAAGAAGAAAAATGACAGAATTCCTACTCTCACGTTTCATTTTTCCTATATAGCTACAAAATAGTTTCTAGACTCAACTGCGACCAGTAAAAAGGGATCCTACAGGCAGACAGGTTCTGATACCATTTGTCGCACCCGGACTTCTAGGGGATACTCACAGTCCGTTAAACAGTAGATAAATGGCTTACGGGGCATACCGGCACCCGCATCTCAATATGAGCAGGCCAACACGTAAACGTGTGACAACCATTATCTTACTATTCATCGTCTGCGCAAACCATCCCATAGAAATCCAGATACTTCCATTGACGTACTTCAAAACATGCACACATGGTACGTCAATGGCATTGGAACAAGTGATATCACAACAGATCTCTACGACACAAAAGATGGAAATAAGTTGCGAATAGCTCTCATTAGAGCAGAGATAGCAAATACAATCATCTAGAGGACACATGTCCCAACATATCATCATTACAACACAGCGGAAGCATTCAACATGTCTGAGTACAGACAAGATCCAAATAGGCCTAAGAGGCCGGAAACGAAAAGACGGAGCCCATCCACGAAGTCTCGGATCCTGCCCGGGTCCGCTATCTACTCGTCAGCAGTCTCATCATACTCCACGTAGTAGCCACCATGTAGATCTTCGGAAACGTAGTCTGCGGAAACCACAGCCCCAAAGGGGTCAGTACATAAACGTACTGGCAAGCAAGACTCACAGTTCACCAAAGTGTAACCCGTCAACACCAAGCACAGATGCCTTGGGTTCAACGGAGGAAAGGGGATATAAAAGATGCTGCAACTGGCTGCACTAACCAACTACGGAACATACTACAACTTCCGGCTATCAGAAAGGGGATAAGATAGCGTATCGTAACCAACTATGACTAACCACCAAACAAACCCATCCTGGATATCGCCCCTTATCCGAAGAAGCAATCCGAGGATAACTCACACCGTTGGATTAGTGATGGTTCAAGGTATTGTGTCAATAAGACTATTACTAGTCAAGTTATCATTAGTTAGGTGTAAGTTGTTCTGAGTACTTGTTAGCCAGTACTTTCACCAAGTAATCCATAACCGCGGAAAACACGGCTTCTCGAGAAGATTTATCCCTGCAGGGTTGCACCAATTTGGCCGTACACGCAAGAATAACCCGCCAGATGGGATGCCTCCCACCAAGCGGGGCACTCTACACAACTCAACCCTTCTTCGCATCAAGCCCAAAGCACCACGTGCTGTGCGTACGCGGCTAATCGAGCCCCACGAAGAAAAGGGGACCCTCCTAGCACTGGAAGACCACGCCGCCCTAAATGCCGACTACAAAAGTTCCACCCTGGCGCCAAGGGTTCGTACCTGCATATGCATGCATCAAATGGAAAGCCCGAACTAAGTGTGGCGATTTGGACGAGATGCGAATCGAATAAAATTGAGGGGGCGCCCATACTCGCTTCCCACATGCGGTTAGTGCGCTCATCATGGATCAGTAGACAAGACCCTTTTCCTATTAGGGTCGACACTAGCAGGCCTCAAAACCACGCCGGGCCTCCTGCCGGTGCCTTATCAGCAAATTATTATTACCTCAAGATTAACAGGTTGTTGTTTAACATCGAGCCCCAGAACATAATAGAAATAATAACAGAAAGTAACGGGTAACAGACTCGAGCAAAACAACCCTAAGCATGCTATTAAGACACGGGCTCAAACAACGGGGTTGTGGGAGTGGAGGTGAGGCAATATCATGGTTAAAGGATACATGTGATAGGTTCGTAACAGAAGCAACTATTCATAGGGCTAGCAGAAAAGACAACGGAAAGTATCGGTATCCAATGTTGAAAGGAACACAATGGTTCATGTGAGTGAACACTTGCCTGCAAACCCAGTAGCCTGGTACTGAGCTAACTCCTTAGAAGGGGTGTCGTAAGTATCGTCGGTCTCAACGTCGTCGTATATCCGAGAAGAAGCAAACAAACAATACAGAGAGATAAACAATCAATAACATCGTATAGTGCACAAACATGGGATGATGCATGACCATTTAATTGATGCATCAAAATAAACTAGTTGGCAAGATAACATAACATGATTAAAGGGACCCACATGCAATTGGGATTGCATATGGAAAGCCCATGAATTATGGTTGAATTAATTGTTTTACAACTAAGCAATATGTGAAAGTGGATTAGCATGATGCATGGATGAGGAAAACAGCAAAATAACAACAATAGTAACAATTTGAAATAAGGTTTACCAATTTAGAAATTTATTTATTAAGTTAGGGAATTTTGGTTCCTTAAAGGTGTTACACAAGCATTTGTTGTTTTCATCATGTTAAATTGTTCAAAACAGATAACAAAGTTCATATTTGAATATAACACACAATTGTGGGTGGATTACATGTTTCACTTGTTGAAAATGGATTTCAAATGAATTATTTATGAATTTAACAATTTTAAATGATTTAAACAAGGTTTAAATTATTTAACCAATTTTAATTATTCAAAACATGAAACAAAATTTATATTTGGAAAGGTGGTTTAATTTGGCATGGAAAACATATTTCATTTGTTGAAATTGGATTTAAAATGAGCAAGTTATTAATTTGGCAATTTTAAATGCAATAATTAAGAAACAGTTGTTTTCAGCAACTTAAATTATTCAAAACAGAAAACAAAATTTATATTTGGAAAGTACATGAAAAGTTGATTGGAAAACATATTTAGTTTGTTGGATTTGGAATTTTTATGCCCAAGTTATGATTTTTGCAAAATTAAGTGAATTAAACAAGAATTCAAATATTGCACCAATTTAAAATATTCAAAACAGTAACAAATTGTATTGAAAAGGTTGAAAACATGTAGCAAAGGTTTCATTGAACATTTTGAGCTATCAAACATAATTTTTGGGGGATTATTGAATTTATTATGCAATTTTCCATAATCATTCTTATTCTGCCATTTTTAGTAAACAGAGGGAAACATGCTCCAAATTAATTCAATTGTGTCCAAATAAAATACCAATGTGTAGAGTTTGTTAAGACAATTTTTTAGAGACCAAGTTTGCTTAATTTGGATGAGTAGAACTAAAGTTATGAAATTCCAAAGTTTCCAAATTTTATAGCATTTTCAGTAATTAATTATTTAGTGCAAAAATTGTTACAGAAACATATTGCAAACTTGACATTACTAGAAGGAGCACAAAATTATGAATCCACAGGATTTTGAATCATTCACATTGGAGTTATATTCAATTTTAGATGGATTTTAGAGTTAATGGTCCAGATCTGACTTCCTGGAAGTTTGGGCAGAAAAGAAATAAAAACAGAAAAAAGGTGTGGCTTTGGGGGTTCGAACTCGGGACCTGTGGATTGCGAGCAAGGGACAGAACCAACTGGGTGTGCTGTGCGTTTGTAACAGAAGGGGGCAGCTCGGGGGGTTATGGTGCAGAACTGCTGTGAATCCAACTCGGAAAATAGTCAGAAAAAGGGTTGGGGCTGGGGATTCGACCCTAGGACCTGGGGCTTGCGCGCTGTGGGCTGCTACCAGTGGGATGTACTGCTGCTTGTGACAGGAAGGGGAAAGGGGTGAGGATAAGGTACAAGTGGGCGGGTTTTTTCTGAACTGAACTGCTCAGATCGCTGCACCATCGACAGAGAACAGGCAGAGGTCGCCGGCGGGCGCTGCGCTCGCCGTGGCCGTGGGGGCGCCGTGCGCTGTGGGCTGCTGGTGCGTGTGCTGCCAAGAGGAGTAGGGGAGATGAGGGAGAGAGGCGAGGGGAAGAAGAGGAGCACCTCGAGCAGGTCGTGCAGGTCGAAGCAGAGGTTGGCCGGCGGCAACCTTGGACGGCGGCGGAGCTCCGGGGCCTCCCGGCCGCTGCCGTGGGGTGGAGGAGGGAGCCCGCGGCCGGGGGGTTCCATTCCCGCCCTCGCATGGCCGGGGGAGGGCCTCCAACGCCGGTGATCACCGGAGAGAAATAGGAGAATTTCGGTGGGGTTCAGTTGGGTTCAGAGAGAAGAGAGATGGAGGGGAGGTGGAAGGAAGAAGATTGGAGGCGGGGAGAGGAAGAGAGGGGAAGGAGAAGGGTAGGGTTAGGGTTAGGGACATCTGCTAGGGTTTATAGAGGGGGGAGGTGGAGCTCAGCCGTTCGTGCTCCCCTCTGTGTACGTGGCTATGGCTGATGCACGGCCGTACAGGAGGTTGAAGAAGGTCGAAGAGGTATGGGCTTTGGGGAAAAATGGGCTGGGCTGCTGGTGTGCTCCTCTCTCCTCTCTTATTTTTATTCTTTTGTTCTATTATATTTTTTTTTGCTGAATTGGAAAATGGAAGAAATAGATGGAAATTTGAGGTAGGAAAATTATAGAAAAAATTTGGGTGGCTTATTTATTGTGTTAGTAACCATTTGACCACTTTTATTTTCCATGAATTTCAAAATATAAGTGATGTTTGTACTTGATTCAATTTGAATGGGTTTTATTATTAATTGCATTATTTGAAACAAGAATTTAATTAGTTTGAACCTTTAGTTTAAAATGAAAACAAGGATTAGAATTGTTTTGGTAATTTGCATAAATTCAATTTGGGTGCTGTTGTAACATGTGATTTGAATTTGGAGTGCCACATGGAATTAATTGATTGATTAAAAGCCACCATTTTAATAGCTGAACATTATGGAAATAATTGGAAACAAATGGAGTTTTGAGGTGGACTTTTTATTTGAAAAAGATTGTATCATGACAAGTATGAAACAAAGGTTGAATATTGTTTGAATTTCCATTGTGAAAACAACTAAAAACAGAGGCAAACCAAATGAGAACAAATGGAAACAAATGATTGTTTTGATTTGAAATATCATTTTGGAAATTGTAACATCACAAGTATGAAACAAAGGTTTGAAATTTGAGTTGAAATTCAAATAGAAAACAAAGGAAAACAAAGGAAAACAGTTGGAAAACAAATGAAAAACAAGCAAAACAAATGCAATCAACATGATGCCATGATGCAAAACTTAAAATAACAGAGAGCAAACATTCTAATGGCTATTTTTCATACTTGGGATGTTACAATTTTCTCTAGAAAAATCCATTCAACACGATCATAAGCTTTATGCATGTCCAATTTCACCGCACATAAACTAAATTGGACATACCTCTTGTTCTTGATCTTGTGGATACATTCATAGGCAATAAGAATATTGTTTGTTATCATTCTACCTGGGACAAACGCACTTTGGGTATCTGAAATAATTCCGGGAAGTATGTTCTTCAACCGTGCTGCCATCATCTTTGATATGATTTTATAAAGGACATTGCAAAGACTAATAGGTCTATACTGTGTTAATACTTCTGGACTATCCACCTTCGGAACCATTACCACAATTGTATCATTCCAAGAATCTGGAATCTGACTTGTATTTATTGCATTTAGTACCTCTTGTGTGATTTCAGGACCAATAATGTCCCAGTATCTCTTGAAAAAAATAGCATGGAGGCAATCTAGACCCGGGGCCTTTAAGTCTCCAATACTACTTTACATCTTTGGAAACGAAAGGAGTCTGGAGCATCTCATTCATTGGATTAGTCACTTTTGCTTGTACTTTTTGTAGGACAGCTGGATCAACCTGATTAATTTCAGAAGTAAAGAGGTTACATAAATATGCTTGAATATGTTCATTAAGTGCATTTGTACCTTCTATAGTTGTACCATTATTATCTTTCAGACTCTTGACAAAATTCTTTTTTCTCCTCGCAGATGCATGAGCATGAAAGAAAGATGTATTTTTGTCTTCGTTTTTCAACCAGTTTGATCTCGACCTTTGCATCCATTGGATCTCCTCAAGTTCTAATAGGAATTCAATTAGTTCGTACAACTCCCTTCTTTTCCCCTCGTTATCATCAGTCATAGGACCGGCCATCACCTCCTCAAGTTCTCTTTACGCCTTTCTAATTTGCTTGGTTTCTTCAGAACACGTTGGTCCCAGTCATGGAATTCAAGGTGCATACGAGCAACTTTATCATGAACGTTGCGATAGTCATGTCATTATTAACCTTTTCCCAAGCCTCTTTTACTATCCTTGGGAAATCATCTTCTCGAAACCATCTTGCTTCAAAACGAAGTGGAGTTGTGTGGGCTCCTCCCTCCGATTCCTGTGAGTAATAATCCGTGTTAACCAAAATTGGCCGGTGATCTGATCGTACAAACTGTAAGTTTTCCAAGGCTGCATTTGGGTAAATTTGTCTCCAATCATCATTGATAAGCCCCCTATCCAATCTCTCCCGAATCCTTCCACGACGCCGAGTAAAGATATTACCAAGATAACCCATATCGTGTAGATTACAGTCCTCCAAAGCTTTGTGGTAATCTTCCATATACCTACTTGGTCGTGGATTCCCTCCTTCTTTTTCATATAGATAAAAGATTTCATTTAGATCACCTAGCATAAACCACGGGACATTATGGTTATTATGGAGTTGTCTGCATCTGTCCCAAGTCTTGTGCTTATTCTCCCATCAAAATCCGCCATACATACCCTTGAACCTCTAAGTTTTGCTATTTTTGGTTACATTAACATCAATAAAGTTTGCATTTAGCTCTAACGGTGTCACAGAAATATCTTTGTTCCAGAACAGTACAAGACCACCTTTTCTGCCATCACTTGGACACACTAACTTCTGGTCCATCTTCATTCTTTTTCTTAAGACTTCCGTTGGGTAACTGTCCAAATGAGTTTCTGATAGAAAAATCATATCAGGCTTATATTTACCAAGGACGTCCAACACTGAACGAACTGCCGGGTCTTTGCCAAGACCCTGGCAGTTCAAACCTAAAAGTTTCATTGCTCCCGGCGGTCACTCTCGAGGAGTGCCACCGATCCTAATAGTTCATTATCTGATACTGAAGTAGAAATTTCCACACCATCCGAATTTTTACTCTTCTTCTTGTTCATATTTCTTTCGTGGTGTTGATTGAGCGTTCTCACCTTTGTTCAAGTTCGGTTCAAATTGATGAACCATGTCTGCCACAGGAGGTTGTGAATCATAAATGATTAAAGCCCTTGTATTCTGTATCTCATTGGAGGTTGCAGCTGAGTCCTCCGCCGGCCTCTTCCTTGCTGGACCCAATTCTTCTTGTGCTATCATATCAATCGACGTCTCCTTTGAAGACTCTGGCCGAGGATTTGAAATCCCCCCATATTTCTTACATTATTGAATCTCCGGTTGATATTCTCAGGAGCTAGGTTGACACGTTCAGAATCCACTCCTCTATTCCCTCTGCCAAAACCTCTACCAGCTTGAGCCTCTCCTCTTCCTCTACCGAAACCACGGCCAGTACCTCTTCCAGGGTTTCTATTATTTCATTCGTCCGCGAGAATAAAATCTCCCCACTCAAACTTGGATTTGTCATGGTCCCTGGTGCCACATTCTTCATGCCAATGACCCATCAATCCACATTGCCAGCAGAACAGCGAGAGTTTTTCATATTTCACTTGATACCAATCCCTCTTTCCCGATCGTGTTATAGGAACAAAATGGATTAGCTTCTTCGTCACATCCAATTTAACACGATACCCAGACGGAAGCTTGATTTGGACCTCGGAAGTTGCTCCCATGTTACAACACATGCCTTTTATCACCACTTCATCCAGGTAGCTTCAGAACACGCACATCAATTTTCTCAAGTTTTGATCGAACTAGGGTTTGTGAATCCATCATACACTTCAATGATTACGGCCTGATTCCTAAATAACCACGGACCACTAAGCATTGCCGTATTCTAATCTGCAAGACAACCAAATTGAACCGTGAAGAGATTTGGTTCGATCAATCTCCAACGTACCAATTTTGCCGGATTCCATGCGGACCGCATCTCAGCATAGAGTGCCGAGGGGCTAAACCCTTTTTCCGTATGAACTTTGGCGATCGCTAGCCACTTTGCTTGCCGATCTGGAGTTTCCACTTCATCTTCCTAGACGAATTCGTCTTCACCTGCATCACGGAGATCCAATCTGTTCAAAAGGTCTTCCACGTCTTCTTCTCCGCGGTCTCCACCACTCGATACTCCTTGATCCACCATGCAGGAGTCGCGATCGGCAAAACTGAGGCGATGAGCAAGGTCTCAGAACACTCGGCGAGAATCGCCGGAGGAAAGAAAAACCCTAGTTATTTCGCTAGGGGAAAGACTCTTCTCCACTTTTTTTTTTGATTTTTCAATTATATAAATATAAGCAAGCAAGCCGCCTCATTAAAAACCTTCCAGTCCCGTATAGGTACCCTGGTAAGGAAAAGAGTGCGAAAAAAACTTGCTGCTGAGTTTAGACAATAGTTACATCATTTGCAATAACAGCACGAATGAAATATGGTGGGTCATCGTGCCACACATCGTAGTCACTACCCCTAAATTTAGCTAAACTATGAGCCGCCATATTAGCATTTCTAGGGCAGTGGTCAAAAACTACTCGAGTGAAATTGCGACATAAGAAAGCACATTTTTCATATATAGCTGCAGCAGCCCCTAGGGAATTACCACCATCCTTCATCGTGTCGACTACCTCCATGTTGTCAGACTCCACAACCAATCTAGCACATCCAATATAACCAGCTAGAAGGAGGCCTTCCCTTAGTGCATGTGCTTCCGCAGTTGCCGCATCATCCACATACCACAGCGAACCTCTGCAAGCAGAGATAAACGAACCATTGTGGTCTCTCAGTATTGCCCCGGAAGTCCCCGAACCCGTGTCCGCGTCGAAAGCAGCGTCCACGTTCAGCTTAATCATGTCTTCTGGGGGCTTCAACCATTTTCCCGGACTAGCATCAGTCCTATTCTTCCTTACCCTCGTGTAGTTGATGGCAAGGGCCATTATCGCATGTGCGGGTCGCATCGGGGCAGAAATCACTTCTCCGTGTGTAGCCTTGCGCCTTTCCCACCAGATGAACCACCCTGCCACAGCTACAAGATCACCAATTAGTACATCAGTAATAAGCGGCGATGGCTCACGTTGCATCAGTAGAAATTCCAGAGCTGTGATTTCATTTGTTTCGGCCCCAAGTGCTTTGTCAATGATGTGATCCATCGCCAAACCATGCCAGATCTCCTTCACCCTCTGACATGTAAACAATGCATGCGTCACAGTTTCGCATTCCTGCGAACATAATTTACAGAGGCTGGAGTTTATAATATGTCGGTTGGCCAAAACTGCTTGGCATGGGATCGCCTCAAGCATTGCCCTCCAGCAGTGTATCTTTATTTTTGTCGGTACCCTCAGCGCCCAAATTGATTTCCAGATGGGATTGGATCTCGAGGTATCAAATGGTCTTGTAGTGCGAAGTTTCCGACCGTGTTGATGATCCCATTCTAAATGATAAGAGGACTTCACGGAGAAGACCCCATTCTTATTGGCATGCCAAGAAACGAAATCCTCCATCATCCCAACAGCAAGAGGAATCCTGAGAATCCTCTCCGCATCGACTGACCAAAATAGTTCTCTGATGATCACCTCATCCCAAGAATTTGTTTCTGGATCAATTAACTCAGAAACTTTTGTATAAATAATATTACCTCGATTTGTCATAACTCTCCGATTTGGGCTACTTGGGATCCAACAGACATCCCAAATATTAATGTTTTCACCGTTTCCAACTCTTTAAATGTGACCACGTTTGAAAGATTGAATTCCTGACCATATGCTCTGCCATGTATAAGAACTCCCTTTCTTCAAAGGACAATTAAGAAGATCGGTTGTTGGGTAATATTTGGCCTTAAGCACCCTGGCACATAAAGATTGTGGTTCTGATAATAACCTCCAGCATTGCTTAGATAACAGAGATAAATTAAAGCTTTCGAGATCCCTAAAACCCATACCTCCTTGCGATTTCGGAACACACAATTTCCACCAAGCAAACCAGTGCATCCGCTTATGTTGCTCTTCATCTCCCCACCAGAATTGGGACATTGCATTGATTATCCCTTTACATATCTGTTTGGGTAGCTTAAAAACCGACATAGCATAGACTGGAATTGATTGGATAATTGCCTTTATTAAAACTTCTTTCCCACCAAAAGAGAGCATATTTTCCTTCCAACCACTGATTAGTTTGCAAGCTCTATCAATAAGGTGTTGGAAACAATCAGATCTATCAACTCCAACTAGGGGAGGTAGACCCAGGTATTTATCTGTAAGTGCCTCAGTCATAATATCAAGAGTGGTACACACTTGAGCCCTTGTATCAACAGTAGTAGATGGGCTGAAAAAAATACTTGATTTGGCTACGCTCACCAATTGGCCCGAGGCAGCACAGTACTCATCCAATGCTCGTTTGAGCCCAATGACATTCCCATTATCTGCCTTCATAAGGATCAATGAATCATCTGCAAAAAGAAGGTGGGAAATAGAAGGAGCATCTCTACAAACTTTAATTCCTTGTAAGTTTCCAGCATTCTCCTCAAAAGAAATTAAACTAGTCAGACCTTCAGCACACAGCAGAAATAAGTAAGGAGAAAGGGGGTCACCCTGACGAAGCCCCCTTGATGGTAAAAATGGCTCGGACAACGTACCATTCAGTTTCACTTGGTATCTCACAGAAGTAACACATTCCATAATCAGCTCAACCCAACCAGTGTCAAAGCCGAGTTGTATCATAATCAGTTTCAGAAAATGCCATTCCACCCTGTCGTAAGCCTTGTGCATATCTAACTTTACAGCACAAGTACCCACTTTCCCGGTCCTTCTATTTTTAATTGCATGGAAGCTCTCAAACGCAACAAGAAAATTATCAGTGATTAGCCTTCCGGGAACAAAAGCACTTTGCATTGGGGAGACAATCTCAGGTAATAGGAATTTGAGCCTAGCAGCAATCACTTTGGAAATAACTTTGTATATCACATTGCATAAGCTAATGGGCCTAAATTGTGAAATATGTTCCGGATTTTTTACCTTTGGAATCAGCACAATTGTGGTCTCGTTCCAACCCTCAGGAATTTTCTTGTGATTTAAAGCCAGCAGAACTTCATCAATTAAATCTTCCCCAATCACATTCCAGAATTTTTTATAAAAAATTGCGTGTAGACCATCCGGACCCGGGGCTTTTAAGTCCCCAATATTGAAGAGAGCCTTTTTTATTTCCTCCCGAGTATAACTCGCTGTAAGCACCTCATTCATCAGATGAGAAACCCGAGGTTGCACTTTCATAATAGTTTGAGGACTCGGTTCTTGTGCTTCAGATGTAAACAAGCTGAAAAAATATTGTTCAGTTAACGGCTGTAGAGAGACTGCATCCTCCACCCATAAACCATTCTCATCGCGAAGTCGTTTAACAGTATTAGTCTTCTTCCTAGCTGAAGCAAAATTGTGGAAGTAAGCAGTATTACGGTCCCCAGCATTCAACCAATTAACTCTGCCCCGTTGGACCCAATATATTTCTTCTTTCTCCAAAAGATCTTCAATTTCAATCTGCAGAAGCTGCTGTTTTTTTAACGCATCATCATCCATCATACCTGACATCAGATCATCAAGATTTTTCTGTAATTCACGAAGCTTTGTTCTCGGGCCTTTCAATACTTCTTTATCCCAGTGGTGTAGTGCTGAGTGCACTTCATCAGTTGCTTGAGCTAGCGAAACCCCCGGTCTGCCTTTCGCTTTATCCATGCGTACTGCACAATAGTATCCACAGATTCCTCCCGAAGCCATCGAGCTTCAAATCTGCGGCGAGGGAGGTTACCCTGAATCGGTGCAGTAAGGTAATAATCTGTATCAACCACCAGAGGTCTATGGTCGGATTTACCAAATTCTTCATGGATGACAGCCAATGACCCATCAATCCACATTGCCAGTAGAACAGCGAGAGTTTTTCATATTTCACTTGATACCAATCCCTCTTTCCCGATCGTGTTATAGGAACAAAACGGATTAGCTTCTTCGTCACATCCAATTTAACACAATACCCAGACGGAAGCTTGATTTGGACCTCGGAAATTGCTCCCATGTTACGACACATGCCTTTTATCACCACTTCATCCAGGTAGCTTCAGAACACGCACATCAATTTTCTCAAGTTTTGATCGAACTAGGGTTTGTGAATCCATCATACACTTCAATGATTACGGCCTGATTCCTAAATAACCACGGACCACCAAGCATTGCCGTATTCTAATCTGCAAGACAACCAAATTGAACCGTGAAGAGATTTGGTTCGATCAATCTCCAACGTACCAATTTTGCCGGATTCCATGCGGACCGCATCTCAGCATAGAGTGCCGAGGGGCTAAACCCTTTTTCCGTATGAACTTTGGCGATCGCTAGCCACTTTGCTTGCCGATCTGGAGTTTCCACTTCATCTTCCCAGACGAATTCGTCTTCACCTGCATCACGGAGATCCAATCTGTTCAAAAGGTCTTCCACGTCTTCTTCTCCGCGGTCTCCACCACTTGATACTCCTTGATCCACCACGCAGGAGCCGCGATCGGCAAAACTGAGGCGATGAGCAAGGTCTCAGAACACTCGGCGAGAATCGCCGGAGGAAAGAAAAACCCTAGTTATTTCGCTAGGGGAAAGACTCTTCTCCACTTGCTCTTGCCTAGCTCCGTCGAAGTGTATTATGGCAGGAAACTTTCAAAAGTAATTCCTAATCTTCTGGTTCCATAGGCAAAGCCCATATAATAGCTTCTTTGAGGAAATAAAGCGCACACAAGTCGTACATGGGCCTACGGGGCTGTATGGGAGTGGACATATTGGTCCGTATGGAACCGACAACCAGCGAAAAACCTACAACATTGTCATGGCTCTCAGGTGCGCGGCTGGAGGCGGCAGCGCCTACTCGATCCCGCCGAGAAGCAGATGCTGCGGCGTCGGTGCTACACGAGCTGCTGCCGCGACGAAGAGGATACAAGGGCTTAGCGTCCTCCGTAGGGTCCCGTACTCACCATGCTCGAAGGTTCCAGGGGTATTGGTAAGCTGCCACGCGATTGCACTTTGTTATTTGTGGATTTTATTCCAAACCCAGATCTAAGCAGATTCCTTGTAGCGCTGCTCGACTGGTTCCTCCCCCCTTGGGGATGATCTGCAATCACTTCGAAACGAGGGGAGAAACGATGCGTTGGAGGCGCTGAAGGCCATGGTCGAAGACATGTTCAGGCCCCTGGCTCGCAACCTCTCGGACATCCTATCCCTTCGCACTGTCTATGATCTCGAGGATTACCAAATCGGCATGCTATTTGGTAATATATGTGCTACCGGACATCAAACTCTGAAAACGTCTCCAAAAAATAACCACTTGGATCCATTGATCCACTCTGTATTTACTGATTTTGTTACTGCCTGTGCAGGCTCTTTTCTTGGCTGCGTTGGTTGCTACCAGCTGTGGAAGGCTGCTCCCTCCGTCTTTGTTGACGCCGCCCTTGCATATGGATTCTATAAACTTAGTGTTGTGTCCTCTGAGCTACGTCGGCAAGGCAAATGCAATGATTTGATAACCCGTTTCAAATTTGGTAAGTATATATTACTGCTTTGTTAAGTGTGCATGGGTCGCTAGCTAGAGCAGTCTGTTCTTCTCGGAGGAATGCCCACCCATGTTTAAGGGCAGGGTGGGTGACTGGGTGCTCACCGGGGATGGAGATAGCCACTTTGACCACATATCAGTAAAGTAGTTTTTGTGGCAGCCGCTTAAACTCACTTGTGGGGTTAAATGGCGCCGTGCCACCGCGAGGGGCTCTTTCTTGCCTGGCACGCGTCACTGTCTTGTCTCCATTGCGCGACCAATTGCCGCTGATAGACTAGCTGTAGCTGTGCGTGCTTGTCTACCCTCTACTTGGTCAAACTAGCATGCACCACACCCCCCCACATGAACACTCAACAGTTGAGTTCAGAACTGAATTTAACACCCCTCGAATGGATGAACGAAGTGTTTGCATACATTACCCGCTTTCAGCCGCTCCTGCTCCATAGCAATTCTCAAAAACCGTCCATGAACAAACACACACAAACAAGGTGGAGTCGATGAACTAGCAAATGCGTACCACAATCATACAGCTAGATATCACTCTAAGCTAGGCGCATAAAAAGTTTCTCAATCTGTTGGTAATGGGCATGTCCTTGCTGGTCGATGTTGGCAATAAAAGCCGTCCTCTGTCATCTAATATAGGAGAAACCAAATTAAAAATCCATCTGGATTAGAAAGAACGACTGAATCAAGGGAGGGCTAAAGAAGGAACCATAGGATACCCACAAGGCCACATCAACAGTAAGAGATCAGAAGAAATCATAGCTGAATTAGGGTATGGCATTTAGGCCAGAGTCCATGGCCCTAGCGGAACAGGGCTGATGTGGAGAAACAAAGACGAGCGGACGCTAAAGCAAAAGGAGAGGGAGGAGCGCCACTGTATGGTGTCGTCGCGTCCAGCCGATGACTGTCCTGTAAGGAATGTATCAAAGGTAGGCAACGCCATGCCACATACGCCACTTTGTGGTCTTCCACATACTCCATTTAGATGAGTTTTTGTGGGCGACTTATGTGTGTGTCGCTGCCGTTTACGCACCTAGTCTTACCTGCACCTAGTCTTACCTTCTTGAAATGATGTCACCAAGTGTTTGTCGTAATTCATCGAGTTTATATAAATCTCATAACAACAATGGAAACAAGTACCATAAAGATAGTTACCTTGAATCCTTTAGTCAGAGTTTTTGACTTATATTTAGAAAGTAAACCAAAGTTCTAATCTTATCTTGATTTAACTTTTTATCAACCTCATATCCTTTCAGGTATTGTAGCTATTATGGCTACTAAGAACTACACGAAGAACTATGAACTATTGGATATTGTCAAGTTAGTATGAACCTTTTTTTAGTTTTTCGATATTCTTGACTTTGTGAATTCCAGTAGTTGGAGTGGATCTATTCTGTTATCAATATATGAATTATCATAAATAGCATGTTTAAATGATTTTTTAAAATCTTATTTAAGTTAAAATTGTAACTAGGTTGTTGACAAATGTTTTATTTGATTGCTTGGTATTCAATAGCCAAGTGTAATCCACTATCTGTTGTGTTCTACTTGGATCTCACTTAGCATAGTAGATCATAGCTGTTAGATGCCTTTATTATTCTATTGCTAGACTTTGTTTTCCTACATGCGACATATGGTTATTGTCCACTTTCACTATAATTTTACTAATACTTCCACCGCTCATTAATTTGTTTATAAGATTATGTCACCGACTATTTCTTCTTTTATCAGGTTGCCAGTTTTCTCTCTTTATCTTGGGATATTCCTTTTTGATGTGGGACAAATGAAGAAAGATGGGAAGTATTTTTTGATGGTCATGATTAGTCGGTTGAAAACGAAGGACGGACGCCAAAAATTGTTAAGAATACTGTTTTCTTAGGACTATACATCTCCATATGATTTTACTTCCGCAGAAAATAAAACTAGATACTGTATAGTGCTCAAATCCTTCTATAATACTCTCTCTGTTCCAAAATATAAACTGTTTTGGTAGCTTTATTTAATTATCAATACGGCTTACATTTTGGACCAGAGGTAGTATTATTTTGCAAATGATCCAATACTTGTAATAGTAAGTTATGCAAGGTTAATTATATTATCTTTTACATTTGTACATAAGCTATTATTTGCTGGTGTATAATATCTGCTTTTATCATAACCAAGTAATATCCTTTTTATGTAGCGGATTTTCAAAATATCATTGTTTTGTCTTTTTTGGGCAGCTTTCAAGATGTTCTTATTTTGCATTTTTTTTTCAAGTGAACCTATTATACAATCTTATTTTTGAAACAAATATATTATACCATCTTTCCGTTTATGCTTTCTTTATAACGTCTAGATTTATTATTGTAGTTTGTTATATAGCAGGTAAAACGGGACGGGCTCGTTTCTATTGTTATCACAGACAGATTCCCCACTAAGAGTATCTCCAACCGACAACCTGCCCGCACGAAAGGCGCCACCCCGACCCCCTCCCATACTCAGTCCAACTAACCCTGATGTTGGACAAATTCCAAATCTAACCCATATGTGGGGAGAGTTTGGGGTGGCATGTAGTGTAATGAGTTGTTTATAGGAAGATCATAGGGAAGAAACTAAAAAGTTGATTGTGCCGTGGCTGGAGTAGTCTAAGCGTGGCCTATTTTGTGCATTCTGAACAAAGCTTCACAATGGCGAACATGCAAAATACAATACTTAGTTGGATCGAAGATGGGCAACGGATCATGTCTCCTGCTTGCACTCTGCATTATATATTCATAGGAGACTCGGATCTTTCTATGATTTGCATACGGCTGGCACCATCGGACCATGATATCTGTGACAAAAGTAAAACATCTCTACAGTATGCATGATATCTGTTGGAGTGCCGCCTTCTTTTTCCTGCTATTTGTGGCCTTCTCCACGCCTTAATAATACTTTGTTCCATGGTGTCATCTATCCTAGGAGCCGCATCGGCCTCGTCCACAAACATGGCAGCCTGTTGTAGGTACTCCTCCATGTTGAGCGTCGCAAAGAGGCCCTGCGTCCAGTCAGTTTCAGGATCTCGAAAGAGGTTGACGAGCTGCTGTAGCTCTGCTCTGAGCGACGGCATTGCCGGATCCACCAGTTTGTCCAGCATGAAATGGCCCCGCCACAGTGTACCCACGGTTGCTTCTATATTCGTGCGGTCCTCCGCTAGTGAACTCGCCTCCTTGATCGTCTCTGTGCAGTAGAGACTAGGATCAAACCGAACCTCGTCGACAAAGGGCAGACCATGTGTCCATGCCGCCGTCGCCGGGCCAGGGAGCAACGTTGATGGCTTCGTGTGGCGCTGCGAGCAGTCCCTCGTGCCTCTCGCACCCACCGTTGGCCGCAGGCCGCACCGGCTTGTGCATGCCGCGCTCACCAACTCGGCGGGCAACTGGTCTGCCTGCATCGGCCCTCCTACCGTCGTCCCGTCCACCACCTAGGAATCGGGCGGCCAGGCGGGTGGCAGCGCCATTGGGACTGCGCCTAGACAGCGTGCGACGCAGCGTACCCTGCAGCAACAGTCGGCGGCGGAGCTGGCCGGCCGCATGGGCTACGTGGCGGATCGGCACCGTGCAGACCTGGGCCCGCGCCGCGCTCACCGACACCTTCCTCGACTCCTTCGCCACCCACACAGGCGGCGGCGCCCGTGACAACGTCAAGCGTAGGGGCATCACCTCGAGCAGTCCACCAGCAACGCCCTCGTCCTCACCCTCGTCAACCGTCTGCATCCGCCGCCGTGCCTGTTCAATGGGCTAAGCAATGTGCTACTCTCAGTGGGCGAGGGCGTTGCCTGATTAATTTCTCAATTGTTACTGACCGTAAATCACAGTTTGTAAACAGACCGCATGATTTTTGCTGCTCGTTTGTGATTGCAACCTGAAAAACAACAACAAATAATCGACACCACGTGACAAAACGGATCCGGCGAAGATCCAGGGACATCAAAGATATGCTGATTCCGATCTCACGACAGGAAATTTACCGATCTCCAACAACCGTTCGACAAACAATTCTAGCAAAAATAAACCTGTCAATCTTTAAACCCACAGGGACAAACCTCGTGGTGATCAACCTGACGCTTCAACAACATGTAGCATTACATAAAGATGATCTCGTTCATGTAGGGCAGCTCACGAGATCTAAACATGAGACATAAAGTAGAGGAGACAACCATCTAGCTAGTGCTATGGACCCGTAGTTCAGGAATGAACTACTCACGCATCACTTCAGATGAGGGCATGGTGGTGTAGACCCCCCCGGTGACGAATTTCCCTCCCGGCAGGGTGCTGGGAGAGCTCCAGAACCCTACCGATCTCGGGATGACGATGACGGCGACCTCGGGTGATTCTCGGAGAAAAGTGGTATAACTTTAGGGTTCACTGTCACACCCCAGTTTTTGGATCCTTGTACTCACTTCGTCTCAAATTAATTGTCTCAAACTTGCACAAAAGTGGATGCATCTAACCCTAAAGTCCAACTTTGAGACAATTAATATGAGACGGAGGGAGTACTGTAGTTAAAGGAGACAAAAATGTGGGCCAACAATTTTTTTTATTTAAACATGTTTGTGTGAACCAACATGTGCATGTGACAATAGTCATATATGCAATGCAAGAAAAAATTACTTTTAAAACCAATGCAGATTTTCCTGAAAGCACTTTTATGTTTTCTCTCAGGTTTTCCAAAATGTGACTTGAGTTATTTTTATTCCAAGACTTGGATCATGTTTGTTTTCATCTTGACTTAAACTTTTAGCTTTGGATTAAAAAAAAATGCAAAATGAATTATAGAGGTTATCTTTTAATTTTTCTATTAAAACTTTTCCCTGAAAACATAGCCAAGTACCTGTTTCCACTCTTGTTTTCAATGAGTTATACTATTCCATTTTGTGTTTTCTTGACTTTTATTTGTTCTTTGATATGTGGACTACAAAAATATAAGCTTGTTTTGATTTATGGAGTTTGAAAACAATCAATTGCATGTTTTTTTTATGGAAGAAAATAAGACAGAAAAAGGATTTTTATAAAACAGAGAAAAACAGAAACTAGCCATTTTCCCACTTTGTTTTCATAGCCTTCCACTATTCCAAATTTGTTTTCAAAAGATGTTTCTGAAAGTAAAAAACATGTTTAACAATCTCAAACCTGAAAAACAAAATTTGAAATTCATCTGAGCCTTGAAAACAATTTGAACTTTTTGATGATTTCATCTGTTTCCAACACTTAGCAAATTTTGCTAAGTCTCTGTTAACTGAATTTTCTGAACCAGTGTGGTAGATGTTTTCATTTGGTTTTGGTGCAAACTTGGAAATGAGACTTTGTCATTTGTGTTACCCAATGTTTGTACTCCAAAGTGGTGCCTTTGGTTTGCTTCTAGAAGGATCAGAGAGGGAGAGACACGAGTGAGAAGAGGGGAGAGAGAGGGGGAAATGGGCTGGGTGCACAGTGCATGGTCACTATGGCCATGCCGCCGCCGTGTCCGGCCTCTCCTCGACACCATGAGCCACACCCGGACCCCCCTCTACCTCCTAGACCACCGTAGGCTTCGTTGCACGTCGTGGAGCCGTCCGGGAGCACGCGCCCGTGCTCACCGCGGCGTTTCCGTGAGCACGCACGCACACCCGACCACGGCGCCGCGCATATAAAGCCCCATCAACCCCACCCTCTCGCCGCACTTCTCCACACCTCCACCGCACCCGCCTTGAGCCGCTAGCCCAACCCCGGAAGCTCCCGGTTAGCTCCACGGGGCGAATTTTCGGCGCCAGCACCGCAACCGCACCACGCAGGTGGAGCTCGAACCCGTCGTTCCCACTGCTCCCTTTCACCACCTTTCTGTTCCCCGTAGCCGTTCACACTTCCCTGACATCCTCCTGTGCTCGCTCGTGTGCAGGAGCGCCACTGCCGTCGTCGTCACCGCCGCGGGCTAGCAGCTCGCCGCCGCCGTTTGCAGCCGTCCCGGTCGCTGCTGTGTGCACCCCTCCACCGCCCCGAGTCCCCGCCAACCCTACGACACCGCTCCACCGCCCCTCGCAGCCTCATGGTGAGGAATCGGTGATCCCGTGCCTTCCCGTTTTCCGTTCATGTCTGTGGTGAGAGAGAAGAGAGGGAGGAGGGAGATGCGCCAGGGACATTGATCTGGGGATCAACAGACCCCTTTGAACGGGCACGTTTTCCATGCGTTGCCAACGTGCGCGCGTGCTCTGGGACGCATTGAGCCTAGTTGGGTCGCCCGCATGTTAAACCCAGCCCGTGCTGCTGTGAATTGTTTTTATTTTAAAAATAAAGAGAAACTCGATGTTTTGCTTTGGACCTGTTAAGAATAGAAAGAAGGGAAATAAAATTCAACCAAAATTCATGCATGTAGCTTATCATTTTCTTAACCACGTCCAACTTGTAGATCTAGATTTGGTGCAATATTTTTGCATTAGTAAATTAAATGCGAGAGACTGTCTGATAGTTTTTTGTGTGCATAACTTTAAGAATATGTGTCCATTTTTGTCAAACCAAATTATTTTGAGTAGGCCTTGAGTATTTCTATCATTAGCACTTGACCTTGTATCAAGGAGAGTTGTCTATAGAAAATGCCATCCATTTTGGTAAATGTCCAGTGGGCATTTATAGGATTTTTAGAGAGTGTTTAACAATGATTTTATGTGGATCTAATTGGAAGAGCTTGTGTATGAATAGATCTATGTAGTCCTAGCTTTAAATAATTTTTAAAGCCATAGAATAATTTTGGCATGCATTTCTAGAATTAGCACTTTTCTGTTATTATTAAATTTTGTGCAAATAGAGTTAAATAAATGTTTGTGTTATGGAATCTTGTTTGCTAGCATGTGTAGATGTGTTGCTCTCTATTATTATGATGTTTTATTACATTACTAGTATTTTAGGAAGTTTGTCTATGTTTGGAAAACAAATAGAAATAGAAATAGTCTAGTATTGTTTTCCTAGTATTTTTATTGTATCGAAATTGTGAGCGAGTATTGTTATGTTTATTACCTCGGTTTTTCATGTTGTTAAGTTGAGTAAAGCACCATTTTGGTACTGATTATAGGATGTTATCACCTCTGTTATCTTGCGCATTAATTTATAGGAAAGCATGTGTAGCATTGTTTGTTTGTTTCATTCTATTGTTTTCACTAGCATGAGTAGTTGTGTGATGATTGTTTTGGTAGAATATTATTTTCTCAAGTGAGACCAGAGGCCTTGTGACCTCTCAATGCTTGGTATAATATTGGAACACCCACTGATTCCATTGCATTTTGGTTAGGGATATAATTTCCCTATCATACACATGTTTGTCCGTGGCATTTATCACTATTTGTGTGTTTAGTATTTTCCACCAAGGAAAATGGACTATTGCTCTACTTGTTTGGTTGAAGTGTTTAGTGATTCCTTGTGACTCCTAGTATGTTTGGTGAGGTACCCTTTTGATGGTTGTTCCCTTAGTAATATCATGTTAAGGAGTGATTGACTATTTCTTTTGATTAATTGGAGTGTTTGCACTAATAGAAGTATGTCCTAGTGTTGATAATTATTGCGTGCATAGAAATTCACTTGAGTGGTTTAATTTGAGAAAGGATTGATTTGAGCATGTATTGAGTGCATAGCTACTGTTTGTATAACATGTCACTTTGATGCTTGCGATTTGGTAGTTAGAAAAGCATGGATTATTCGACTTGGTTGATTCTTGCTAACTAGTTATTTTCAGAGAATTAGTTTTAGTATAATTATTTACTAGCATGTGTAAGGTGCATGTTCTGTTAGTAGGTATTTATAATCATGTGTCGCTTGTTTAGGAGCATGCATTCTTTTAGTGTTGATTGCCTCTCTATTAATGTATTAGTGGTACCCCTATATTTTATGAGTTGCTCTATTATTATTGCCTTTCTATTTTATGGTTGTATGTTAAGCATAGAATGTTTAATATGTTTTCTATAATGTTATTCTGGCATAGCTTTTTTAGTTGCTAGTTGTTACTGGTTGTGGAATACATTATTTTCTCAGGCATGCTTGTGTAGTAATCTTTCGTACTAGTATGCTATTAGTGAACCCTTGTTGTTATTCTATTTGTAGCTATATCACCTCATATGATTTTTGTGTCCTAGAGTGTGTCTTATGACTTGTTACATTTGGTTGAGCCACTGGTTTGTTTATTTATGTTTATGATTGAGTGATTCTATAGTCTTTGTGTAGATATGAGCATAGTCAGTAACTACCTTGTTCATATGTGGTTTGTTTTGATAGTTGGATTATTCTGAGTGATTACTTTAGCATGAGTATTGATTACTTTAGCATGAGTATTGTACCAGTGGTATGGTTGTGTTTAGTATTGTCTTTTTATCTATACATTTGGTCAAGGGTAAATTTATTTAGTGATGCTTGCTTGTGTTGTTGTTAATACCCATGTGTGGGTATTGTTTTGAATGGTTGTTATTACTTTAGTAGTCTCACCCTTGTGACCACAAGCTATTTTTAGCTTGTTAAATGTATTGGTATGATAGTGGTACACCCACTCCTCTATGATATTTAGGATATGGAATACGGTTCCCCAACCATAAGTATTCTAGTGATACTATTTATACCATGAGTGTTTATGAGGTAGTTTTCTCGATAACTTTCTGGGTGATTGCATTAGTATAAGTTTGCTTGTTGTATGTGTTGTTTGTATTATTGGTTGTCTTCATTTGGTTCTGAGTGTGTGTATTTTATTCTTTTACGACGTTATAAAACAAAGAAGAAGAAGGAGTTGTAGAGCTGTGTGTCAAGTTCAAGCTACTTCAAAGCCAGGGACACAAAGAGTTTCAAGGCAAGCCATAATGATGCTTGCTACTACACTTATCATTATATATCATGCATGTTTTTACTTCAAAAAGTTTTACAAAACTTTGATTATCAAAACTATTTTTGTGTGGCTACTACTACTATTAATATTATATAAGTTATTATCATGCCAGTAGTTCAAACTTGGTGTTACCAAGCCCATAGCCACCATATGGTATTATTACCACCAAAAGTATAAGTCCCTAAGTGGACACCCTAAAAATATGACTTTTGCAAAACAAAGGCTTTATGGAAGAACCCGGTGGAAAGACGGAGCCTTATCCATAGGAGAATTGTGAAGTGGTCATTTTTGGAAAAAGATGTTTACAAAAATGACACATAACCTAGTCTTCGCCAGGCAACCTTTATCGTACTGCCACTCTACTCCAACATGGGCACAGGGCTTAATTTTGAACTTGTTCTTGTTAGTGTGTGCTCTATCTCAATTTGCTATAAGGGATGGGATCCCTCGAACCGAAATGTCGCCAAGTTATGAAACACGAGGCATATAAAGTGTGGGATTAAATTTCCCTCTGGGCGCATCAGATGGATCTCCTGTCATGGCGATGTGTGACGTGGTGCCAGGGAGATTAAACTCAATTGAAGAGATAGTCATTTACTAGCTTGAACATAGTGGATGGTTAGGATCAGTTATCTGATGTTCACATACTGTTGATACAGTACGTGGTTGTTTACGGCAGATGTTCTGGATCATGTAGAATGTGTACACCTTTGCAGAGTCAAACTATTCCGAATAGCCGCGTCCTCGGATATGGACAGTTGAATGGCCATGTAGCTAGCATTGTGTCTATGTTTTCAAAGAGGAGTTTTGAAAAGGGGTTTGAACTTGTGAAGTGCTGAAAGGAGGAACTTTGTACCAGTAAGGTACGGATGAAGAAAAGCTGGAAGTTGTTTTACAAGAAGTTTTGCAAAGAAAACTTTCTTTTCTAAACAAAGTTTTACAAAAACTCTCGGACATGCAATATTTACAAGAGAAAGAAAACTATAATATTTTCTTTTGAAGTATCTTCTTCAACAAAGATATAGAGATTTTCAAAATCAACTATGATGTATCTTTCATTCATCATGGTAGTGAACCCTAAGTATAGCCTACCAAGCTCCACCATGTAAGCATACTTGCATTCTATAAGCTTCTTGAAGGATGTCTTGCAGAGCACATTCAAATGTACTCATATTGGTTTCCTCCCTGGTATCTACTTGCCAGACTACGAGGAGGAGCCTCAGGAGGAGTTCTACGAGGAGGAGTACTGCACTGATGGCCCTATGAACTAGGATCGTCTCCCGGCCAGCAGCCTATAGGTTAAGGCGTGACTTGGGATCTACTACGTTGTGTGTTATCTGTCTTCCGCTGTGTGTGTTGTGTGTTTGCCCTTCGTGGCAGTTGTGTTAGACTTGGTCATGTGACGATTCTTATTTGTAATACCTTGTCTGTAATCGCGTAAAGGATGTTGTATCTGTATGCCAACTTGATATGTTGTTCACGACTGGTGTGATCTGGGATCGTGAATGTATGCATATCGGAGGTCCTTGAACAGTGGTTCTAGGGGCCTTACATTCACGTATCGGGGGGATTATATAGGCGAAAGGGCAATGGCGGTGGACGCCCGAGGGGCCCACACCAACCCCATGCATGGCCAGGGGCGCCGCCCTATGGTGTGCCCCCCCTATGGCCTCCCTCCGGGACTCCGTGGAACCTTCGAGAATTCTAAGACTTTCAGACTTTGAATTTTCCAATTCCGCGAATATTTCCAAAAGAACTTTTCTGAAACAAAAAACAACAGAAAACATGGAACTGGCTCTGTGGCATCTTGTCAATAGGTTAGTCCCGGAAATCAATAAAAATGACATAAAGTGTATAGAAAACATGTAGGAAATAACATGAAAACAACATGGAACATCAAAAATTAAGGATACATTTATTGCGTATCAACATCCCCAAGCTTAGTTCGGACGAGTAGGTAAAAAATAAAAACACATAATTTCTGAGGTGACATGCTACCAACATAAACTTGATCATCAATATTGTAAAAGCATATGTAAGCTGAGATCATAGTACTTTAAACACAAGCATGCTAGATATATTTCTAGCAATAAAACATAGCAATCACTTTGCATCATGAGAAGTAACACAAATAAAATATCATGAATAACATTGGATTGAAAGTTATACGTTTTTTTTTCAAATATATAGAGAAAACATATCAAAGTGATATTTTGCTTGTCCTTAAGAGTGGGAAAAAAAATAAATGCCAGGACACCTTCAAAGTTTAAGAGGAAGTCTAGAACAAATAATCTGATAGAAAGTAATAACACATCATGAATCAATTAATAATGTTTTTGGGACAAATGCACATTAAACTCATAATGGAAACTATGCTCTCTCAAACGTGCATAAAGTTAGAAGATGGAGACTCAACATAAAAGTAAAAGAAAGGCCCTTCGTAGAGGGAAGCATTGAACACTCATGTGCTAGAGTTTTTTTATTTTATTAGACAGAGGTATAAAATGTCTGACACTCCTTCCACCTTCTCGCACAAACCATGGCTAACCGAATCCTTGGGTGCCTGCCAACAATCACATATCATGGAGGAGTGTCTATTTTTATATAAGTGTGTATGCTTATGTCACCGAATGGTAAACATAAAATACAGTACGTCACAAGCCAACTAGACTTCCATTGAAGTATGCAACTGGTGTAGAAGGTCATCCCTCTTTATCTTTTGTTTACACAATTATGCTTTGACTGATAAATCAGGGGAAAAATAGTGAAGAGAATTTGTTTGTATTAATTTGGGGCTGGGCACCCCACTGCCAGATCTTCTATCAATTGGATAAGAGGATGAAGCCACTATTCCACGGTGTGAAATACAATCAACAAGTGAGATAAAGATTCTCTATTTACATTCTCATGAGCTAAAACGAGAACACAAAACAGGAGTATATTGAAAGTTTTGAAGGTAACATATGAGAAATTTACTTTGTAGTGGCGGTTAAGTAACACATGTAGGTAGGTATGGTGGACACATTTGGCATACTTTGTTTTTTGGGAGTTGGATGCACGAGTAGAGCTCATACTTGGTACAGGTGGAGGCTAGCAAAAGACTGGGAGCGACAAATCAAGAGAGCAATAATGGCCATAATCATGCATAGCGACAAAAACATCATTAATCAAAGCATAATTGGTACTAAAATTTCAAAAACTAAATGATCATGGGGCTATAAGTGACTGGTTTGTAGTCATAAACATGGTGTAAGAATGCGCCAAGTCAACCAAATAAAACATTCAAAGGAGAACACCACAAATTTATGCTTCAATATGACAAGAACAACTCATGATTCTTTCAATGGCACATTAAAAACTCTCAGCTATTTGAGACAAATAATGCTACAAAATAACCACTAGGCTTTATAATTAAAATAACATCTAGCATGACATGAAAAAGTCTAGCCTTAGTCTATACAAGCTTCTATTTGCATCGTTATAAATTCTACCACATGCAGCAGTTTCTTTTCCCAACAAGCACCATACAAAGTATGTTTGAACAAAAACTATCTAAATGATACAACAAGAAAGAATTATAGTACTCACATAACTCTACTAAAACGAACATCTCTGAATAAGAGATGCATGAAAATAGGAATTTTGCAACAGCTAGAAGAAAAACAAAGAATACGAGCATAACGAGTATTCAAATGAAAAAGTGGAGCACGTCTCTATCCCAAACAAGGATGATAGGTTCCAATGATGTTTATTGCAACAAGGAAAAAAAAATAAAACAAAGGATACCAAAATAAAAACAAACATACGCTCCAATTAAATTTCATATGATGTGACCGAATAAAAATATAGTTTCACTAGAAGTGACCTGATAAATTGTTGATCCAGAAGGGGATCCCCAATCTTAGATGCTTGAGTCTTCTTAGAATTTTCTGGGATGAACCACAGCGGAATCCCCAAGCTTTGACCTTGCACTCTTCTTGATCACATTATATCACCCTCTTCTCTGGACCCTTGAAAACTTCCTTCACACCACACTCAAAGAGTAATTCACATTAGAGGGTTAGTGCAACAATAAAAAATTCATGGGTTTAGTAAGGGAACAAGTTCTATTGGTAATTTTAAACATTAGCTACATCCACTGATGTTCCGTGAAGCAAAGAAATCCACTTTACATCATAAAAGATCAAATTCAAGAAAAATGGCAGAATCTGCCAAAACCAGAACAATTTGTAAAGACGATTTTTTCGGGGCACTTATGTTGCTCAAATAAAAAAACTTAAAGAACAAAAAAGTTTTGGAATTAGCTCAGAAATAAGCACAAAAAGTTTCAGGTCATTATGATCTTTGTGTATTTTATACTCCCTCCGTCCTAGTTTATAGGACACATATAGCAAATCTCTAGTACCAAGGTGCTAGTTTATTGGGACTAAAATCTTGCATGCATTGGTGGAGAGGGATGGAGAGAGGCAACCACCCACTAATTGGAAGAGAATTGATGCAAAATGTGCCTAAAAGGTGGGACAACATGGTTTTGAGATTGTGCCCTACAAACCAAGACGAAGGGAGTACGATTGTTTACGGTGGACAACAGAAATCTGTTTCCTGCGCAGAAATCCAAAACCAACTCCAACTTTTGTTAGAAACTTTACTTGGTACAACTAATACATGAAAATAAAGATACAAAGGAGTTTGTAAATAAGTATACAACACCTTGACTCAAATAAAAGAGATAAAAAGCAAAAATAAAACCATGGGTTATCTCCCAAGAAGTGCTTTTCTTTAACTCCTTTTAGCTAGGCCCAGAAAGTAAGAAGATGCTCACATAAGAAATATGAATTAAGAAAAAGAGAGAATAAGTAAGAAAGTATAAAATAAATTTACGTATAACCCACTTCCTATGCATAGGAATCTTGTACATAAATAAATCGAAGAAGCTCAAACAAGAAATCATGGGAAGGTGGAACAAGAGAAATTTCAAAACTTTTAACAATACGAGATTTTTTTTGTAACATGATAATTCCTAAAACCATATTTTTCTCTCTCATAATAACTTACAGTAGAATCATGAACAAACATAACAACATAATCATCATATAAAGCTTGTTTTTCATGGTATAAAAGCACACAATTCATATCAAGCTCAAAAAACAGTGGGATCAAAATTAAAATTAAAGACCTCTTCTTTCCCACTTTTAGCAATAGCAAAACAAGATGATTGATCATTCTTAAAAGGTATATGACACATTATAGAAATCCTATTTTCAGTAGCATTATAATTTATAACATCAAGTAACATAGGACCATCATCTATAGCATTATCATATAAAATTTCTAAACAAACCTCCTCATTATCATGCATGTCAATAGTTGGAATAAATAGAGGATTGTCATAGGATTTATCAAAGTAGAATGGATTATCATACATAACAGTAGCAATATCCTTATTACAAGTTTCATTCATAGTAGTGTCAAGGGCACAAGTATAGCAAGTATCAATTTCACCCAAAAGCGATATTTCAAAAGAATCAATATGATCATCACAATTATGAGTTAAAGAGTTACTCTCATTGGGAGGTAGACATGGGTAGCTCCATTATTCCTCCTCGTGATCATCACCCTCCTCCTGTTTTTCATCCAATGAGCTTCCAGATTCAGCAATTTCTTCTTCCATAGGCTCCTGCAAGGCATTAGTCTCCTCCATTGGGGGAGAGCATCTATTAAGTATGTAGTAATTACAATCCCTGTAATTATCAAAGAAATATTCAAGAATAGCATAAATATCATATTTATAAGATGCATCATCAATAATTTCAACCAAATAGGCAATTTCGAATGGACCCTTCAAAGCAATAAATTCCTCAATTTGTTCCACATCATCAAAGTCATAATTTCCCTTAACATAAGAAGATATGGTAACATCATCATTATACTCACATTGAAAAGGGAGGTGTTTATACCTCCTACAACAACAAGATTTATCAAAGAAATACGTAACATTATAAGTAGAGCACAAGTTTTTAGCGTAGTTATTCAACTTATTAATTTGTTCCCATAAGTGTATCCCTTTTTGTGACAAGCGGTGTTCCTTATAATAGTTTTGTTGTTTTTCCATCAAACCAAAGAAATCACCCATTGGTAGCAAGCATGATAAAGCAAGTAAAAATCCAAAAAAATAACAAAGTAAAAATGATTGGAGGTGGCAGACTACCCCTGCAGAAATTCTCTTCCTCCCCGGCAATGGCGCCAGAAAATAGCTTGATGGTGCAGGTTTTGCACTCGTTGGGAAACCCCAAGACAAAGGTATGATGAGCACATCAGCAGTTTTCCCTCAGAAAGAAACCAAGGTTTAATCGACCAGTAGGAGGAAGGAGTAACTTCAGAAGGTTGATGCAGCTGAGATGGAAGGGCGCACTACCGGTTCAGCAACAACGTGGAACCTACACAAGACAAACAATTCACTTTGCCCCAACGAAGCAGTGAGGTCGTCAATCTCACCAGTTTTGCTGATAACAAAGAGGTTAAATGTATGGCGTGGAATACAGTATGAGACAATATGAAAATAGTAGTAGCAGTGTGAAAATAGTGGAAGCAGTGTCTGTATTATCAGTATGAGAAAATGGATCGGGGTCCACAGTTCACTAGTGATGTCTCTCCATAAAAGATAAATAACATGTGTGGTGAACAAATTACAGATGGGGAATTGAGAGAAATGAAGGATGCACCGTAATGCATATTCAAGACATAAAGATTACTATTGTGATTCAAGCGGGCATTACAACAAGATACATAGACCGTCATCCAACTGCATCTATGACTAATAATCCACCCTCCGAATATCATCCGAACAAACATTGGGTATTAAGTTGCAAGAAACAGATAATCGCAGTAAGCAAAGTGTGTAATGTAAACAATGTAAACGAAGTAAACATCATTGTTTTCTCCCTAATGGCAACAACATTTACTCCATCCGTCATGTTTCTGTCACTCGAGCACAGATGCAAAGGAGGCATGAACCCACTATCGAGCATAAATACTCCCTCTTGGAGTTACTAGCATCTACTTGTCCAGATCATCTACTAATAACGGAGAGCATGCAAGATCATAAATAAGATATGCATGAAGATTACATGATAGATTGATAATTAGAAGACATAGCATTCAACATCAATCGGATCCCAGCAAACACAACATGTAGCATTACATAAAGATGATCTCGATCATGTAGGGTAGCTCACGAGATCTAAACATGAGGCATAAAGTGGAGGAGACAACCATATAGATACTTATATGGACCCGTAGTCCACGGATGAACTACTCACGCATCACTTCGGAGGAGGGCATGGTGGTGTAGACCCCTCCGGTGATGAATTTCCCTCCCGGCATGGTGCCGGGGAGAGCTACAGAACCCTCCCAATCTCGGGATGACGATGACGGCGGCCACGAGTGTTTCTCGGGGGAAAAGTGGTATATCTTTAGGGTTCACATATCGAGGGGATTATATAGGCGAAAGGGAGACGGTGGTGGATGGCCGAGGGTGTAGGGCCTGCCCTTCGAAACACGGTTCAAGGACACCCCTGATATGCATACATTCACGATCCCAGTAAATTCAGTCGTGAACAACATATCAAACTGGTACACAGATACAATACCCATTACACGGTTACACAACACTTACACAGACGCATGGTCGCATGACCAAGACTACACAATTGCCACGCAGGACAACACACAACACACACAGCGGAAGACTAAACACACACAAAAACACGGTAGAGCCCAAGTCACGCCTTAACCTACAGGCTGCTGACCCGGAGACGATCCTAGTTCGCATAGCCATCAGCTCCGTACTCCTCTTCGTCGACCTTATTCTGAGACTCCTTCTCAAAGTCTGGCAAGTAGATACCAGGGGTGAAACCATAATGAGTACATTTGAATGTACTCAGCAAGACATCCATCATGTAACTTACCAAAGATGCAAGTATGCTTATATGGTGTAATAGGTAGGCTATAAATAGGGTTCACTATCAATGGTGTTCATATAGGATGACACCACAGTTGCAGTCAGGTTAATCCGTATCTTCGCTGAAGAAGATACTTCAGAAGAAAATAGTATAGCTTTGTTTCTCTTGTCGATATCGCATGTACAAGAGGTTTTATAAAACTTTATTAGAAGAAAGTTTTCTCTTTGCAAAACTTCTTGGAATCAATTTCCAGATGTTTGCTTAGAGAAGAAATATTTTCTCTGCAAAACTTCTTGTAAAACAACTTCTGGCTTTTCATCATCGGTACCTCCATGGTACAAGGTTTTCTTCCTTTACGAACTTCCCGAGTTCAACACATTTTTTAAAACATCCTTTTGAAAACATTGACACAATGCTAGCTACATGGCCATTCAACTGTCCATATCCGAGGACGCGGCTTCTTCGAAAAAGTTGTACTCTACAGAGGTGTACACATCCACCAGATACTGTACACCTGCCGTGAACAACCACGGACTGTAACAACAGTATGTGAAACATCAGATAACTGATCCTAACTTTCCACTATGTTCAAGCTAGAATGTGTCTATCTCTTCAGTTGAGTATAATCTCCCCGGCTCCCTGCCTAGACAGGAGACTCAACCGTCGCAACCGGGGGGTAACTTAATCCCTCACTTTGTATGCCCCGTATCTTCCACCTAGCGACAATCGATTCGAGGGCTCGACGACCCTTATAGCAATTGAGATAGAACACACACTAACAAGAACAAACTTCCAGTTAAGCCCCGTGCCCATGTTGGGGTAGGGTGGCAGTACGGTAAAGGTTGTCCGGCAAAGACTAGGTTATGTGTCATTTTTTTGAAAACACCATTTTCCCAAAAATGACCACTTCCACATTCCTTCGGAGAATAAGGATCCGCCCTTTCTCCGGGTTTTTTCCATAAAGCCTTTGTTTTGTAAAAACATAATTTTAAGGTGTCCACTTAGGGACTAATATATGTGATGGTAATGAATACCATATGGTGGTTATGGGCTTGGTAACACCAAGTATCAACTACTGACATAGTAGTAGTATATATATAGTAGTAGTATTCACTCAAAAATATATTTTTTTGGAAATCAATGTTTTTATAAAACTTTTCAGAAGTAAAACATGCATGATATATAATGATAAGTGTATTATAACAGCAAGCATCAGGATGGCTTGCCTCAAGTCTCTTAATGTCCCTGGCCTTGAAGCAACTTGAACTTGACGCACAGCTCCACAACTGCTTCCTCTTCTTCTTCGTTTTCTAGCGTCGTAAAAGAATACAAGACACACACTCAGGTCTAAAAGACACACAACTAAGCTAAACAACACATACAACAAACAAAGGTACAATAGTGCAACTCACAAGCGTTATTGAGAAAACTGCCTCACATAACTCTCAGGGTACAAAACTATCGTGAGACAACTAAGTATGGTTTAGAAAACCATATCCCACATCTTACATACCCTATATGGGGTGGTGTACCACTCTCATAACAAGGTATATAAGAAGCTAAAAATATAGCATGTGGGTGCAAAGGGTTAGGTTACTATGATAAAACAAACAGACAGAACAATACCCATGGCAGTGGGTATTAGCAACACACAAGCAAATAGTTACTTAATAAGTTTATGATTAGTTTGGATGCTTAGTTCTCAAAATAATCCTAAGCACAACAACACTAGCACAACAAATAACACAAGTATGACACTCATGCTAAGGTACACACTCAGACAATTTCCAAACAACAGGTAAACACACCACAGATGAATAGGCTATTTATTTACTACCTTAGTGTTCACTTGAAGTTATGAAATCCATCAATCCTGAAGATTTAACAAACAACCAGTAGCTAAAATAGAGGATAAACAAGTCATAAAATAATATAAAACACAATCATCACTCAAGATAACACTCCTATCAAAACATAGAAACAAGACTGCACTAATAGCATACTAGTATGGGAATTCCTACCCAAGCATGCTATAAGAGATAATTATAAATCTACAACCATAGCACATGCAACTAAATAATTCATGGCATCATAACAGAAGTAATAACTTCCTAAACATGCTATAATAAACTCATACACTCATAAAATAAAAGATGACAAAACTATAGCTAAAATCACCATCTTCTAGTGGTGACACTAGTTCAATACTTAGAGAAGCAACAATGCTATCATGATGCTTAATTATAAACAAGCAAGTCGTGAACATAAATGTAACTAATAACAGTACACAAATCATACTCATGCTAGGAAGCAAGAACATCAAAATAATTCCATGAGACAACTATTAAGCATGCACAACTTAATTCTAGCCATTTCTGTTTTCTTAAACAATTTCTATCAAGCAAAACATGGTGGAACCTACACAACCAGTAGCTATGCACATAATGAAAAGTCATATAAACCTTTTCAAAAATCCAAACACTCAATTTAAAATCATTCACAACAATCTATCAATCATAAGGAATTTAGTTTATTTGCAAACAATTTAATTTAGCACTCACTAGTGAATCATTCCTTCACATGATACTCCTAAGGAATACTATGCTAACAAAATGGATCACATCTAACATGCTAGTATCCTCTGGTAAGAGACAAACTTCTCACTTGCATAAGTGAAAACAAACAATTATATTTTCCATGGTGGAAAATAGCAATCAATCACCATTTAACACATGATAATTTCTCACATGTGCATGGTTGGGGATTCTCATCCACAACCAAGATGCAATGGGACCAGTGGGTTATGGGCCCACTAATACCAAGGCCAAAGAGTTACTAAGCCTCTGGTTACTCATGACAAAAATTAGTATAACAAAATAAAATATTACAAAGCCATTTATTCTAGTGAAAACAATACTAGTGCATAAGAATAACAAAACCTACACATGCTTCACTATAAAAAGGCATGCAAGCTAACAGAGGTATTAACTTCAAAATAACAGTACCAAAATGGTACTGGATCCATAGCAATCATAGCACAAAATTTAATATATCCCTCACTCAAAGATCTAGCTCTCCCAATAATTCCAAATAATAAAGCTAGAAGTTATCAACTGCTATCTCATTTTTATTTTAGTTTCCAAGCATGCACACACTCTCTAGGGTAGAGGTACTGTAAGAAAACAACTTAATAACAAGCACTAACAACTTTATACAATCTAGGAAACAAGATCAAAACATCCACACAACTGATTTCAAACAAGCACACAATTAAAAACAGAAACAGAAAAGTGATGTTTCAAGATCTGTCCACCAAAAATAATCTAGAGCTTAAAAAATTAATCTAAGCTAGGATAAGATAGATCTAATCAATAAAAAACTCATCCAATTGGATTTGCTCCAAAAATCATTTTTAAACTCCTTATAAAAATCATAGAAGATCCTACTGGTCTTTTAGTAAACTGGATGGCATTTTTATTATACAACTCTCCTTGATGTGGGGTTAGGTGCATTATATATATATTCAATACCTATCCATAACAGTTCAGTTTGTTCCATTTGGTCACATATTTTAAAAGTTATAGTTAAAACATCCTCACTGACAGTCTGAGGAAAATCATTTATTTTGTTCAAAATATGGGTCCAAAAGTAGATCTGCAAAGTTCCTATGGATTAGTTTCATTTCTCTAGGTCCATGAATTTTTACAGATTGTATCTCACTCGTTTAGTATTTTTACCACGTCCAAAGTGGAGGTACAAGTTTCTGCGGAAAATTAAAAGCATAAACACAAACAGCACACGGGCTGGATCTGCGAGGCCGCGGCCCAACTAGGCAGATGCGCAGCCCAGCCGCGCTGCGCACGCAAGCGCGGGCGCGGGAAACGACCGTTTGAGCGCGGCCGTCGATCGCAGATCAGACGGCGCGTGCTCGTCTTCCTCCCCCGACTCTCTCTCTCTGAACCCGAACTTGAGGAAAATTGGGGTGGCCGTAGCTCACCTTGGGAGGCTCGGGGAGGGTTGCTGGCGCTCGGTGGTGGTTGCAGGGTGGTCGGGGAGTGGAGGGGCGGCGACAGCGGCGCTCGGTGCGGCCTCACGGGGTGGAACACGGCCGGCGCTCTGCGCGGTGACCGCGGCGGCGCCTCCGGGGCCTAGAGGGGGTGGGGTGGTGTCCGGGAGGTTCATGGGGACTAGGGGAACATTTCTATGGCAGTGGGAGGGGCTGGAAGAGAGGGGTGCGAGCAGGGCTTGGCCGAGACCGTGGTGGCCACCGGCGGCTAGAACTCGAGCTCTAGGGGCTCTAGGGACAAGGGCTCGGGGTCCAAGTGACTTGGGGAGCTAGGAGGGAGTGAGAGAGGTGCAGGGTGCAAGGGTGCTGCCTCTGGGTACTTAAAGCTGAGGGAGGAACCTCGAGGGAAAATCGGGGAGCTCGGGTGGATGCCAATAATGGCATAGAGCAAACCCTAGGGCTTATGGTCTTTTCCAAAACGTGCACTGGCTTGCCCTAGTCACCAAGCATGTGGGTGCAGGTCTTATCCTGGCCAATGGGTGCAAGTGGAGCAAGTGGCAAACCAAATAGGTCAGAGGGATGGCTCCCACTTCTGCCACATCATCACCTCTTCTCTCTCTAATAAGTTCAAGCCTAAAGCTTCTAGAAGGTATCCAATGCATTATTGGTCGAGTAGGAACCCTGGTCAACAAGCTAGGTCAGGCCACACTTCCAAAAGATCAAGGGGTCAACAAGAAATCAAAGGTGCAAAAGTGTATCTCCCGCTGTTCAAGAAAAATTCAGAAAATTCAGACTAAGGACTTAGAAATTTTCTAAGTGTTGAAAACAGACAGAAAGTTGGAAAAGTTGAGTTTTTTTTTTCAGGGTGCAAATGATTCTCAAAATTTGTTTTCAAGTATGGATTTGTTAACCATGTTATATACTTTCATAAAAAACTTTTGAAAACAAATTTGAAATAAGTTAAGGCCATGAAAACATTGGAGGAAAAGGTATACTTCCTGTTTTTATCTGTTTCCCAAAATGCCTTTTTCTGCCTTAATTTTAAACCACAAACACATCAAGCAAAAGATAGTTTTTATTTTACCAAAAATAGAAGTGAGCTTATAGCTTTGTAGTATACATATCAAGGTTTAAGTAAAAGTCAAGAAATCACAAAATAACAATTTATAGCTTGGTGAAAACAATGGTAGAAAACATGTATAAGGCTTTATTTTTAGACATTGCTTTCTAAGGGAAAGTTAAAAGAAAACTTTCATAGATCATTTTGGAAACTTGTTCTCTTGTACCAAACAAGGTTAAAAGTTTGTTTTAAGATTCAAACCATAATGATCCAAGTCTTGGAATAAAAATCTCTCAAGTAATAATAGGAAAAACATCAGGAAAGAAAATAAAAAGGAATATCTCTCAGAAACATAAGGTATTGGTTTCATATAGAAACAAACTTGGGTTGCAAATATGTTTAAGATCACAAACATATGTTAGTTCAAACAATCATGTTGTTATATAAAAAAAAATTGTTGGCCCTAATTTTTGTCTTCTTGAGCACAGTCCAAGAGTCCAAAAACTGGGGTGTGACAGACCTTCCCCCCTTAAAAGAATCTCGCCCCGAGATTCGCAGGCAAGCGAGAAGAGGGTATGGTCAAAACAACAAGGTTAGATGATTTGTTTACAAACATGTGTTGGTGGTTTGTAACATTATTTACAGGGGCTTCCCCCCTTTGTTTTTTCTTACCAGAATCCATCGGTAAATTTGTTTTCCTTTCAAAGGTTTGGGTGTCATGCTCTAAACTTGTACTTATTGTTTTCTTAAAACCAGGTTATCAAACCAGGGTTAGAAGGACCAACTTGTTCCAGAAAAGTTGCTTTTCTCTGGTACCCCAAAACAAGAAACTTCACTTTTCTAAAATCGACAGGAAAGTTCTGGCCGCCCATAAGTGGTCACAGAAACCTAGTGTGGCAGGGGTATAGGCTACAAACAGCTAGTAGGCTTTCCATGATTTGGAGGAAAGCTCAGAAGCTAGATGTACCCAGGTTTTTCTCGAGTGTTTTGCTGACGTGTGGGACTGGGCTCACTGGGCAGTCGATGCCCTCCTCGTTTCTCCTTCTCCTTGTGGCCTTTTCTTCTCATCTGGTGCGCACACTTTCAGCATCAGGGTGTCCCGCCCACTGTGAGTCCATGATGGGCTGACACCTCGCTGTAGGACTGCTGCGAGTGTGACAGGTTGATGCTTTGGCCACTTGGGAAAGAGGTGCGCGGTGTTTTCGCGCCATTTATGAGTACTGCGGCTGGATTCTTCGGCTCTTCCCGCGTAGTGCTTGATGAAGGAGAGGGCTCTGCTCTTGCTTCTATAAAAAGGGTAGCCGAGGTTCTCTTAATCGCACCACACGATGAGCTTCATTTCCCAGTTAATCAATGACTTCTTTAAGGAGTACGTCTCTCTGCTCGAGCGAGCAAATTTCTTGGAGCACTTCCTCATCGTGCTATCCTTCAGCTGCTGCTTGGTGGGATCGGTCACAGTGATCCTGTTAGCCCTGATCTTCGCATGCTGGGACATCCACGACTGGTGGTATGGTACCCGGAACGAGGCTGTGGTGGAAGAAAGACGAGCTGTGGCGCCGGTGGTTGCGCCAGTGGAGGCTCACGCTAGTGGCACTAAGCCTGGAAGACTGGAGGGAATCCGTCGTCGACTGACTCGGGGTTCTGCATCAGGTGAGAGTAGCTCACCTTCAAACTAAGCTACCATCAGTGAGAGCTTGGCAGGGTTAGGGTATACACCAAAGTAGGTGTAGTGGTCAGTGCTAGGAAACAGACTTGTATCTTATGTTTCTGAAACTTTTACCTGTTGGTGTAATGTTATTTCTGGAGTAATGTATCCCTCGGAGTTCCTAAAAGACTTGTAGTTCTACCAACTCTATAAGATGGCAACAATTTTATGCCGCAAAAGTTTAATTTATTCCGGGGGGGGTGGTATACAAAAATTTAGATGGAGGTTTTGGTTAGTATCGTTAGATTTTATTTAGTCCGACGTGACACTTCTAGTGTTCCATTTACGTCGGGTTTCTCAAGGTAAAATGACAAACAGGCAAGAGGGTTCACAGGTTTGGTTCGAAAACGTACCATTGGCATGAGTTGCATATGCTTCTGCAACATTAGTTTGGTCTCGAGGTCCACTCATCAGATTCTTGCGTTTCTTATGGGATGGACCTTGGCGTTCTTGGGGTTCATCAGGATGAGCTAGGATATGGTTCTTATGGGGAAAATCACGAGCAAAGTGTCCTTCCTGTCCACAGGTGAAGCAACCCGTGGTTCTAGGCTTGACCTTCACACGCCTTCTTGAAGATTGTGGCATCGCAGGCAAAGCGCTGCGAGTCACCCATGAACTAGTTTCTCCTGGCGTCACTGTCTTCCTTTTGCGGCTCTCTCCAGCAAGCAGTTGCTGGTAATCTCTCATAAGGAAAGCGGTATTCTCAGTGTTGGTGATGACAGGCTGAGTCAACTGTTCCAGGGAAACACGGGTGGCAAAGTGTTCAGCACGAGCGGCTTCACTTCCTTCCCTCAGCAGAGCAAACAGTTGAGCCACTGTCAGCTCAGGTGATGGAGGTAGATTGCTGGCCATGCTGAAGACAAGGAACGGTGTAAGGCGAGAGCAAATAAAGGTGGTTTTGGTTTTCTTTTGGAAACTGGTGACACATACCGGCTCATAACGGAGATGAGCACGATATACACCACAACAACGAGCAAACGTCGAAGGAACAAACGCCAGCTCAAACCAAGATTAACATACGTATGAAACAGAATCTGAGCAAGCATGCTTAACTTAAGGTTTCATAAGGCTTACAACACAACTAGCACAGTCAAGGTTCTAACAGAGTTCACACAATACAGACAAACAAGCGTCTCGGTGGGGATTACACAACTCCTAACACCCTGCGGCCATCCTAAGTGCTCGAGGAAGCGCGTAGCTGTTCCTCCAGCTCTTCAATTCTGGTCTTGCTGGATGCAAGCTAAAGCTGAAGGGCTCTCACTCGTGTGCGGTGCTGGGAGTCAGTGTACTTCATGGTCTTCTTCAGTACCTTGAGACGGCGCTCGGTAACCGAAGATGCACCAAGACCGGCTTCTAGTTGATCTATCTCCCTTCCTCGCAGGTCATAATCTGCCCTTACTTTATCAAGGGAGAGTTGGGTGTTGTACAACTGTCCCTCCAAGTGCTGGAAGTGACGAGCAAACACAAAGTCTCCAGTGACTTCTACTGGCCTATCATCTTCGTCGCGTCTTCCAAAGTATCTATAAGGGGTTCCTGCAAACTTGTCGCGAAAGAAGTTCGCGAGCTTGGCAATGACCAGCTGCATTACTCTAAGGATACCATCTTCCCAACTGCTCTCCACAACTTCCCAAATGATTTCTGGGGTTGACGGTGCTAGCAAAGGTGCACGGATGGTGCAAACCACCAACCAGGACAACTCTCGTCCATCATGGTGAATCTAGGCTCCCTTCAACTCAGGTGTGGGACGACCGATAAGATGAGCCATCTTGATCAAATCCTCCTCAAAACGGCGGTAGCAAGGTGCATGCGATCCCAGCCGGAAGGACTTGGTGAAGATAACTTCCATCTACACAAGATTTTAAAGTGGGTTAAGTTAGGTAACAGTGTGCAAAATTTTAAGATGATCCTTTTTAACTTTAGTGTACATAGAGTTTTCGAAACCCAGAGGGGATGGAGTATAGAATACTTTTGAAAAATAGTCAGCTTAGTGACCTGGTTTGGTTTACTTCCATTGTCAGAGTACTAGCTAACGTCCATGCTAACTAAGGTCTCCTAAGGTCAGGATAGCTCTGATACCAACTCTGTAGGGCCTGCCCTTCGAAACACGGTTCAAGGACACCCCTGATATGCATACATTCACGATCCCAGGAAATTCAGTCGTGAACAACATATCAAGCTGGTACACAGATACAATATCCATTACACGGTTACACAACACTTACACAGACGCATGGTCGCATGACCAAGACTACACAATTGTCACGCAGGACAACACACAACACACACACCGGAAGACTAAACACACACAAAAACGCGGTAGATCCCAAGTCACGCCTTAACCTACAGGCTGCTGACCCGGAGACGATCCTAGTTCGCATAGCCATCAGCTCCGTACTCCTCTTCGTCGACCTTCTTCTGAGACTCCTTCTCAAAGTCTGGCAAGTAGATACCAGGGGCGAAACCATAATGAGTACATTTGAATGTACTCAGCAAGACATCCATCATGTAACTTACCAAAGATGCAAGTATGCTTATATGGTGTAATAGGTAGGCTATAAATAGGGTTCACTATCAATGGTGTTCATATAGGATGACACCACAGTTGCAGTCAGGTTAATCTGTATCTTCGCTGAAGAAGATACTTCAGAAGAAAATAGTATAGCTTTGTTTATCTTGTCGATATCGCATGTACAATAGGTTTTATAAAACTTTATTAGAAGAAATTTTTCTCTTTGCAAAACTTCTTGGAATCAATTTCCAGATGTTTGCTTAGAGAAGAAAGATTTTCTCTGCAAAACTTCTTGTAAAACAACTTCTGGCTTTTCATCATCGGTACCTCCATGGTACAAGGTTTTCTTCCTTTACGAACTTCCTGAGTTCAACACATTTTTTAAAACATCCTTTTGAAAACATTGACAAAATGCTAGCTACATGGCCATTCAACTGTCCATATCCGAGGACGCGGCTTCTTCGAAAAAGTTGTACTCTGCAGAGGTGTACACATCCACCAGATACAGTACACCTGCCGTGAACAACCACGGACTGTAACAACTGTATGTGAAACATCAGATAACTGATCCTAACTTTCCACTATGTTCAAGCTAGAATGTGTCTATCTCTTCAGTTGAGTATAATCTCCCCGGCTCCCTGCCTAGACAGGAGACTCAACCGTCGCAACCGGGGGGTAACTTAATCCCTCACTTTGTATGCCCCGTATCTTCCACCTAGCGACAATCGATTCGAGGGCTCGACGACCCTTATAGCAATTGCGATAGAACACACACTAACAAGAACAAACTTCCAGTTAAGCCCCGTGCCCATGTTGGGGTAGGGTGGCAGTACGGTAAAGGTTGTCCGGCGAAGACTAGGTTATGTGTCATTTTTTTGAAAACACCATTTTCCCAAAAATGACCACTTCCACATTCCTCCGGAGAATAAGGATCCGCCCTTTCTCCGGGTTTTTCCATAAAGCCTTTGTTTTGTAAAAACATAATTTTAAGGTGTCCACTTAGGGACTAATATATGTGATGGTAATGAATACCATATGGTGGCTATGGGCTTGGTAACACCAAGTATCAACTACTGGCATAGTAGTAGTATATATATAGTAGTAGTAGTATTCACTCAAAAATATTTTTTTTTTGGAAATCAATGTTTTTGTAAAACTTTTCAGAAGTAAAACATGCATGATATATAATGATAAGTGTATTATAACAGCAAGCATCAGGATGGCATGCCTCAAGTCTCTTAATGTCCCTGGCCTTGAAGCAACTTGAACTTGACGCACAGCTCCACAACTGCTTCCTCTTCTTCTTCGTTTTCTAGCATCGTAAAAGAATACAAGACACACACTCAGGTCTAAAAGACACACAACTAAGCTAAACAACACATACAGCAAACAAAGGTACAATAGTGCAACTCACAAGCGTTATTGAGAAAACTGCCTCACATAACTCTCAGGGTACAAAACTATCGTGAGACAACTAAGTATGGTTTAGAAAACCATATCCCACATCTTACATACCCTATATGGGGTGGTGTACCACTCTCATAACAAGGTATATAAGAAGCTAAAAATATAGCCTGTGGGTGCAAAGGGTTAGGTTACTATGATAAAACAAACAGACAGAACAATACCCATGGCAGTGGGTATTAGCAACACACAAGCAAATAGTTACTTAATAAGTTTATGATTAGTTTGGATGCTTAGTTCTCAAAATAATCCTAAGCACAACAACAACACTAGCACAACAAATAACACAAGTATGACACTCATGCTAAGGTACACACTCAGACAATTTCCAAACAGCAGGTAAACACACCACAGATGAATAGGCTATTTATTTACTACCTTAGTGTTCACTTGAAGTTATGGAATCCATAAATCATGAAGATTTAACAAACAAACAGTAGCTAAAATAGAGGATAAACAAGTCATAAAATAATATAAAACACAATCATCACTCAAGATAACACTCCTATCAAAACATAGAAACAAGACTGCACTAATAGCATACTAGTATGGGAATTCCTACCCAAGCATGCTATAAGAGATAATTATAAATCTACAACCATAGCACATGCAACTAAATAATTCATGGCATCATAACAGAAGTAATAACTTCCTAAACATGCTATAATAAACTCATACACTCATAAAATAAAGGATGGCAAAACTATAGCTAAAATCACCATCTTCTAGTGGTGACACTAGTTCAATACTTAGAGAAGCAACAATGATATCATAATGCTTAATTATAAACAAGAAAGTCATGAAAATAAATGTAACTAATAACAGTACACAAATCATACTCATGCTAGGAAGCAAGAGCATCAAAATAATTCCATGAGACAACTATTAAGCATGCACAACTTAATTCTAGCAATTTCTGTTTTCTTAAACAATTTCTATCAAGCAAAACATGGTGGAACCTACACAACCAGTAGCTATGCACATAATAAAAAGTCATATAAACCTTTTCAAAAATCCAAACACTCAATTTAAAATCATTCACAACAATCTACCAATCATAAGGAATTTAGTTTATTTGCAAACAATTTAATTTAGCACTCACTAGTGAATCATTCCTTCACATGATACTCCTAAGGAATACTATGCTAACAAAATGGATCACATCTAACATTCTAGTATCCTCTGGTGAGATACAAACTTCTCACTTGAATAAGTGAAAACAAACAATTATATTTTCCATGGTGGAAAATAGCAATCAATCACCATTTAACACATGATAATTTCTCACATGTGCATGGTTGGGGATTCTCATCCACAACCAAGATGCAATGGGACCAGTGGGTTATGGGCCCACTAATACCAAGGCCAAAGAGTTACTAAGCCTCTGATTACTCATGACAAAAATTAGTATAACAAAATAAAATATTACAAAGCCATTTATTCTAGTGAAAACAATACTAGTGCATAAGAATAACAAAACCTACACATGCTTCACTATAAAAAAGGCATGCAAGCTAACAGAGGTATTAACTTCAAAATAACAGTACCAAAATGGTACTGGATCCATAGCAATCATAGCACAAAATTTAATATATCCCTCACACAAAGATCTAGCTCTCCCAATAATTCCAAATAATAAAGCTAGAAGTTATCAACTGCTATCTCATTTTTATTTTAGTTTCCAAGCATGCACACACTTTATAGGGTAGAGGTACTGTAAGAAAACAACTTAATAACAAGCACTAACAACTTTATACAAGCTAGGAAACAAGATCAAAACATCCACACAACTCATTTCAAACAAGCACACAATTAAAAACAGAAACAGAAAAGTGATGTTTCTAGATCTGTCCACCAAAAATAATCTAGAGCTTCAAAAATTAATCTAAGCTAGGATAAGATAGATATAATCAATAAAAAAGTTATAGTTAAACTCCTTATAAAATATCATAGAAGAGCCTATTGGTCTTTTAGTAAACTGGATGGCATTTTTATTATAAAACTCTCCTTGATGTGGGGCTAGGTGCATTGGATATATATTTTCAATACCTATCCATAACAGTTCAGTTTGTTCCATTTGGTCACATATTTTAAAAGTTATAGTTAAAACATCCTCACTGACAGTCTGAGGCAAAACATTTATTGTGTTCAAAATATGGGTCCAAAAGTAGATCTGCAAAGTTCCTATGGTTTAGATTTCATTTCTCTAGGCCCATGAATTTTTACAGATTTTATCTCATTCGTTTAGTATTTTTACCACGTCCAACGTGGAGGTACAAGTTTCTGCGGAAAATTAAAAGCATAAACACAAACAACACACGGGCTGGATCTGCGAGGCCGCGGCCCAACTAGGCAGATGAGCAGCCCAGCCGCGCTGCGCACGCAAGCGCGGGCGTGGGAAACGGCCGTTTGAGTGCGGCCGTCGATCGCAGATCGGACGGCGCGTGCTTGTCTTCCTCCCCCGACTCTCTCTCTGAACCCGAACAGGAGGAAAATTGGGGAGGCCGTAGCTCACCTTGGGAGGCTCGGGGAGGGTTGCTGGCGCACGGTGGTGGTTGCAGGGTGGTCGGGGAGTGGAGGGGCAGCGACAGCGGTGCTCGGTGCGGCCTCACAGGGTGGAACACGGCCGGCGCTCTGCGCGGTGACCGCGGCGGCGAGTGGACGGCGGCGGCGCCTCCGGGGCCTAGAGGGGGTGGGTGTAAGGACCCCAGACCGGCAGTCTAAAACCCTACGTATGCATACATTCACGATCCCAGAAAGATCAGTCGTGAACAACATACACAGTTGGCACACAGAAATACATCATCCATTACACGAATACATAAAGGTATTACATAAAAGATCACATGATCAAGTTTAACGCAACTGCCACATGGGGCAGGCAACTTATCAAACACAGCGGAAGACAAATAAAACACAACGTAGTTGAGCCCAAGTCACGCCTTAACCTACAGGCTGCTGACCCGGAGACGATCCTAGTTCGCAAAGCCGTCAGCCCCGTACTTCTCTTCATAGATATCCTTTGGAGGCTCCTTCTCCAAATCTGATAAGTAGATACCAGGGGCGAAACCATAATGAGTACATTTGAATGTACTCAGCAAGACATCCATCATGTCACTTACTAAACATGCAAGTATGCTTATATGGTGGAATAGGTAGGCTATAAATATGGTTAACTATCAATGGTGTTCATATATGATGACACCACAGTTGCAGTCAGGTTTATCTGTATCTTCGTTGAAGAAGATACTTCAGAAGAAAAATAATATATAGTTTTATTTCTCTTGTAGATCTCACATGTACAAGAGGTTTTGTAAAGTTTTGTTAAAGAATATTTTCTCTTTGCAAAACTTCTTGGAATCAGTTTCCAGAATTCTTGCTTAGAGTAGAAAAGGTTTTCTTTGCAAAACATTGTGTTTTGTATATCAGCATCTGGCTTTTCATCATCGATGATACCTCCACGGTATAAGTTTCCATTCCTTTCCGAACTTCACAAGTTCAACACTTCCTTTCCAAAATTCCTTTTCAAAAACTTCCTTTTTGAAAACATTGACACAATGCTAGCTACATGGCCATTCAACTGTCCATATCCGAGGACGCGGCTTCTTCGAAAAAGTTATACTCTGCAGAGGTGTACACATCCACCAGATCCAGTACACCTCCCGTGAACAATCACGGACTGTAACAACAGTATGTAAACATCAGGTATATGATCATAACCATCCACTATGTTCAAGCTAGAATATGCCTATCTCTCGATTGAGGTTGTTCTCCCCGGCATCAAGTCCCACCCTGCCTAGCCAGGAGCCTAAATGAATGCATCCGGAGGGAAAATTAATCCCACACTTTATATGCCTCAACATTGGGAGTTTTGACGACATTCGGTTCGAGGGTACGACGCCCCTTATAGCAAGTGAGATAGCACACACTAATAAGAACAAACTTCAAGTTAAGCCCCTTGCCCATGTTGGGGTAGGGTGGCAGTACGGTAAAGGTTGTCCGGCGAAGACTAGGTTATGTGTCATTTTTGAAAACACCACTTTCTCAAAAATGACCACTTCCACATTCCTCCGGAGAACAAGGATCCGCCTTTTCTCCGGGTTTTTCCGTAAAGCCTTTGTTTCGTAGAATCACAATTTTAGGGTGTCCACTTAGGGACTAGTATATTTGATGGTAATGAATACCATAGGGTGGCTTATGGGCTTGGTATTACCAAGTTTTAACTACTGGCATAATAGTAACCTATATACTAGTATAGTAGTAATAGCCACATCAAAAATAGTTTTGATAATAAAGTTTTGGTAAAACTTCAGAGGTAAAACATGCATGATAGATAATGATAAGTATTGTATCAGCAAGCATCAGGATGGCTTGCCTGGTATCTCTTTGTGTCCCTGGTTGTTGGAGTGACTGGAACTTGAAACAGAGCTTCACGACACTTCCTTCCTCTTCGTTTTCTAACGCCGTAAAAAGAGAATAAAGGACACACATTCAGAACCAAACAAGACAAACAAGTCTACAAGTAATACATACAGCAAGCAATCAAGAAGTACCACCCAAGTTCTCAATTTTTCCCTTAAGAAAAATTGGCATAAAAAATATAGTTGAAAAGTCTGCTTTTTTCCTAGTGTTTATGTGTGGCCAATTTAATGATTTTTAGTTAAGAACACCATGGACCAGTGGGGTAGAGCACATGTTACTAGACAGTAGGGTGTCACATAAAACACATTTTTATGTCTAAAAACTCCCCCAACAATCTCTATGGCTAGCACATATAATTTGCTAAAATACTCGAGTGGTGAAAAAGGCTCATGACAACAAGTCAAGCCTATTTCCCACCATGATGCAAAAGTACCAGTGGGTGTTCCACTAAAAAGAAAATGCTCACCCAGAGGTTAATAAGCCTCTGGTCACTTTTATAAAAGTGCTCCAAACAAACAATCTAGCATCCAAAAACTCCTACTCATACTAGTAGAAAATTTAGGAAAAATACTAGACTAGTTTAGGCTACACTAGTTAATTTTATGCACAAGTGTGCAAGATAGCAGAGGCAAAATACTCCTCTAACCAGTACCATAATTGCTACTGGATTCCACAAAATAACATAAAAAGCATAGCTAGGAAACAAGGAAAAACTATGCTTAAAATGCTACACATGTGAGGAGATTAATTCCTAGTCATCCAAGTGTTACTCATGCTTTTATGCTACTTAAGAGGAAACCTATCAGAGGTGAAAACCCTAAGATAATAATGCCACAAGGACATTCCATCCTCTGGTTTCCACACCAAAGATTCATAGTTTTCCCTAGGGTAAAACAAGACAAAAAGCATACATGAATATCCTAGTATGAAATTTAGACTTTAAGCATTGCTATTTAAATCTATTTCAAACACAAGCACCAAGTATCTAGAGGTGCTATAACCAAAATAACAGTACCTAAATGGTACTGGTTTCATGAGAATTAATCTAGCAATAAGCCTAAAAAGCATTTAAAGATCTACTCAAAACATATATAAAAGAAACACATCTAGTGTGGGGGAAATAATGTTTCCACCAAAAATGCAATGACACCAGTGGGTGTTCCACTATCATATCAAAGCATTAAGAGGTCACAATGCCTCTGGTCCATTTGCTAAAAATTAACAAAAAACTAAACTAGCATCTAGTGCATTAACAATACTAGCAGAAAATAATAGGGTGCTTAAATAAGCAAGGCAATGCTACTCATGTTATTGTTTTCACACAAGTGAAAACTATAGGGGTCAAGTACTCATAATAACATCATCAAAATGCTACTGGTCCTATGAACACAATACAAAAATATGTGGCTACACAACCACAAAAACTTATGTCAAAAATTCCACACATGAGGGAATTTTTCCATAACAATTTCATAGCCATCACAAAGCTAATAGTGCTTTTCTACCAATTCCAATGCAAGATAGAAGAGGTGATAACAACACAAAATAAGTACCAACATGGTACTGAATCTAATATCTCACCACAACAATTCAATCACTTGCACACAAATTAATCAATCAAAAATTATATGCAAGTAATGAACTAGAGATAAAACATATGCTATAAATATAAATCCTATTTCTTCTCAACTCAAGTCCACACATTCTAACATGATAAAATAGCTAAGTAATACTTAGAAAGCAAGTTCACACAACTTATACATGCTAGAAAACAATATGGCAACACAAAAATATCATCACACAAATTAATTAACAAAAATGCCAAAATGGCAGAAACAGGTGAAACAAAGACCTGTCCACCAAATTTTATATGATGCTCTAAAAATTAAACCCTTCTTGGTTTGGATAGCCCTAAACATATACAAGACCATCCAGTTGAGTTTGCATCAAAAATCATTTTTAATTATTTTATAAAAATCACCAAAGTGCTCACTGGTGTTTTACCAATTTGCATGCCATTTCAAAAATACATGGAATTTGGAAACGAGGTTAAATGATCCTATTCGGAAATTTCAAGGGCTTTCCAATGCAATTGGCATCACTTCATTCTGAGTTGTAAAATAAAAATGGTGCTCATTTTGGTGTTTCTGGTAGCTGTTACCAAAACATTTTTCATTTCAAATCTATCTATCCAAAAGTAGATCTACAACTTGGAGATGGTTTAGAATTAGTTGAGGTACCACTGTAAATTTTAGTTTGGTCAAATTCATATTTTAAGTTGCCTTTTAGGTCCAAAAGTAAACAAGGCACATTCTGTAAAAAAAATAAATGGAAAAAGAACATGTCACGGGCCAGATCTGCTACTGGGCCGGCCAGATCCAATCCCACCGCGGCCAGAGCTAGCCCGAGCCGCTGACGCGCGGGCCAGGCCGCCACGCGGCTGCCACGCAGGCGAGCGCTGGGGCCACCGGCCAGTTTGACTCAAGCGCGCGGGGTCAAGGCAGCAGCGTCAGCTCGACGTCATCCCGAGGTCATCGCCGGCGGGAGAATCTCCGGCGAACTCGTACAAAGCGAATCCGGCCACCAAAAGGCAAAATAAAAGCATCTAAAAATTCCTTACGGCGAGAGGAACCGAGGGGAGGTGGTATCGTTTCCATGGAGGCACCGGAGGGGCGGCGGCGACGGCGCGCACGCGGCGGCCGGACGGCGACCACGGCCCTGCGTCGTTTCGGAGGGAGAGGGAGAGGGGTAAACGGTCGGGGAGGTTCCCCTGCTCACCTTGAATGCGATGGAGGGCTCGGCTAGGTCGTAGGAGGCTTGACGCGACGGGAATGTCTCGCCGGAGCGCCGTCGGGGTCGGAGAAGAAAATGGACGGCGCGGGGTCTACGGGTCGTCCCACCTCGATTACCTTGGCACAAAGCACCACCACGACGAGGCGGAGCTGTAGGTCCACTCGGCTGCCGGCGGCGAGCACGGCAACTGCCGATTCGACGGCGGCCATTTTCGGCTAGGGTTCGGTTTGGTTTTTCTTTGAGAGGAGAGAGAGAGCTTGAGTGGGGGAGAGAGAGGGGGCAGGTAGAGATTCACTTGAGGGGTTTTTATCCACGAGAAGCCTTCCTATCGAAGCTAAGGAATCATGGGCAGCCATGCCCTCTACTTCGTCATCTACAGGAAGAAGAAGGACATGTGTGACTAGGATTACATTTTGGTCCCTGCTCTTTACAAATAGGTCCTTTTCCTCTCTGTAAATTGATTTTTTCCCTAAGCAAACAAAGTTAAAATTTGAAATCCTTTTGCCCAAAATTCTTATTAGTTAAGATGTACAACATATATGAAAATTGGCTCCATTGGATAAACTTTATAATTCAAAGTTGTTCAAATTCAAATTCTTACATAAATGGACATTGAATTTATTAGACTACTTAGGAGCTTCCAAAAATGATAATTTTTGGCACACTTTCCTTATTTGATGTGTTCCTTATGTGGTAGAAAATTCAAGTCATTTTGAGTTACTTCATAGAACAAACTTGTTCAAATTTCAAAAAGGTGCTGTCAAGAAAACAGGGGTTTTTGGCAACTTAAATTATTCAAAAACTTGTGCCCTTTTGTTTTTCATCCTTATTTATGTTATAGAGCATGTGGTATTTATTTCATGGCATTTGGAAAAAGTTTGTAGAACAAACTTGTTCAAAATCCCAATTGTTGCTGTGGAGAAAAACCATGTTTTCAGGACTTTAATGGATTCAATTTTTGGTCTCCTATTGTGTGTGTTCCTTATTTGATATAAGGAAGCAATGGTATGAATTTCAAATCATTTGAATCAAGTTTCCAATAGTAACTTGTTTTAGTTTTCTGTTTCTGGAAATATTGGAATTTCTATTTAATAAAGCACTAGGCTTTTCTTTAGCAATGCTTTGCCAAAATATTTATGTGACTAGGGATAGCAAGTCAATGCTCTCCAATACCTTTGTTTTTAATCTTGCAAGGTTGGAAAAACATTTGATAATATTTTGGTGAAGCATTTAAGAATGCCTCTTTTTCTGATAATCCTTTATGGAAATTTATTAAGTGTTTTCCTCTTTCTTAATTTAGGCCTTGGAATAATATTCAACAAGTATGAGTTTCATAAGATAGTTTTTGGAAAACTCTTTGATCAATATTTACTTTAGAAAATATTGCCAAAGTCATTGGAACAATATGTTGAATATTTTTATCATTGGAACAATATGTTGAATATTTTTAGTTTACTGCTTTGCTATCCTTTTTAAGTTTGTTTAGTTGCACTTAAACAAACACAAACAAACACAATCAAGGTTTATTAGCCAAGCAATTAGCAAAACAACTGTGTTAAAATTGGGATGTGACAGGTCTTCCCCCCTTAAAAAGAATCTCGTCCCCGAGATTCACAAGCGAGGACTAAGGGAGGGCCAACAAACACAATGTTAGTGTTGGAGTGAAGGTGCTTCCCCCCTTTGACTTTTCTTGGGAGGAGGGGTACATCCCTAAATTAGAAAATTCATTTTAAAAAGTACACCAGCACTGTGTTAGGTCCAAAACTTTTGTTTCAAGTTTGAACAAAAATTAAGGTTAGTGCAGGACTACCTGGAAATGTACCGTCAATTATTTACATGCGTTCCTAGCTATAACCCACATCTTACATAACACATATGGAGTGGTGTACCACTCACCTAACATGGTACATAATAAGCTAAAAAATATAGCTTGTGGGTGCAAAGGTTAGGTTGCTATGGTAAAATAAACAGACAGAATAATACCCATGGCAGTGGGTATTACTCACCACAAGCAACTATCACTTAATGTGTTCATGATTTTAGTTGAATGTTTTACTTTCATAAGATACTCTTAAGAATAATCATAACACAAGTATAAACTCATGCTAAGGTAAAACATTTCAACAAAAATCCAATAAGCAAGCAAACAACACCATAGATGAATAGACTATTTATTCACTAGGTTATTGTTTATCAGAGGTTTTGGAATCCATCAATCATGAACAATTAGCAAACAACCAGTAGCTAAAAACCAATGAATCTAATCATAAAGATACTCTAAAACACCATCTTTACACAAGGTAAAACTCCTATTACACAGGCATAAAGAAAAACAGGACTGCACCCATAACACACCAGTATGAAAAATCTACACCAGCATGCTATAGGAGATAATCATATCCTATAACCATAGAACATGCAACTAAATAATTCATGGCATGATAACAGAAGTAATAACTTCCTAAACATGCTATATCAACACATATACCCATAAAATAAAAAGAGGGTAATACTAGAGCAAAAATCACCATTTTCTAGTGGTGAACTAGTTTCACTCTAGAGAAGCAAACAATGCTATCATGATGTTTAAACTTAAACAACCAAGTCATGGATATAAATGTACCTAATAGCAGTACACAAAACTTACTCATGCTAGTAAGCACAAACATCAAAACAATCCCATGAAACAACTATTAAACATGCGTAATTTAATTCTAGCAATTTCTGTTTTTCTTAAACAATTACTAGCAAACAAGCAAGGTATAACTCACACAACCAGTAGCTATGCAATTAATGAAAAGTTATCTAAACCTTTTCAAAAATCCATACACTCAATTTAAAATTATTCACAAACAATCTACCAATCAAGAGGAATTTATTTTATTTTGTGAACAATTTAATTTTAGCACACGATAGTGAAACATTTCTTAACATGATACCCCTAAGGAATATTATGCTAACAAAAGGATCACACCTAAACATATTAGTATTTACTAATAATAAATAATCTTCTCACTTGCATAGGTGAGAACAAACAATTATATTTTCCAGGGTGGAAAATAGAAATCAATCACATAGTGAAACATGCTATTTTCACACAGGTGTATGGTTGGGGATTTTTATCCTCAAGCTAAAATGCAATGGGACCAGTGGGCTATGGCCTACTAATACCAATGAAAAATAGGTACTAAGCCTCTGGTTAGTCATGAAAAAACTTTGCATACAAGATAAAAATATAATGCTATTTAATCTAGTGAAGCAATACTAGTGCATATTGATAGCAATGCTTACACATGCTTTACTATTAAAAGACATGCAAGTTAACATAGGTACAAGCATCAAAATATCAGTACCTAAATGGTACTGGACTCCAATAAACATAGCACAAAATTTACTAAGAAAGTATACACAGATCTAGCTCTCACAAAATTTCCAAATAATTAACTAGAAGGTGACAAATGTTATTTCATTTTTATTCGAGTTTCCAATCATGCACACGCTTTCTAGGGTATATTTATTGTAAGAGATCAACATAATAACGAGTCCTAACAACTCCATATAAGTTAGGAAGCAAGATTGAATAAAATACAAATTTATTTCAATCAAGAGCACACAAAGAAACAGGAACAGGAAAACTGTTGTTTCCTAGATCTATCATAACCATTCCATCGTTCACTTAATTTTTAAACCCCGAATCTCATAGTACCTACAATGTCTATTAAAATTTGGTTTCCAAAGTAGATACACATGATATCCTATTGACTAGTAAACGAATAGGTCATCGTCTTATTTTCTCGTGACTTCTCCTTTTTACCAACTCGATTAAAAGGTGTCTTAAATCACTTAATTCCTTGGTTTAGAAAGAGTTGTCAGTAGTTCGCATGCTTTGGTTAGGTGTCAACCTAATATTTGTCAAAGCATGTTAGTCTTGTTAGCTTTCTATTTAATAATGTTTGTCCGACAAGATACGACTAGCGTCATCGTCGGATATTGAATTGTGCTCTTTTGATTGGCTTTCTGAGGGGGTTGCGCATCATGGTATGTGAAGACTCCTTTTTGCACCTTTTCCTAGAGGAGGGAGGTATATAACTTTTAAAAGGGGATCTCTTTAGTTTGGTCTTTTAAAAGGGAACATAAACAAGTGCAACATTTAGCCAACATGGTAGAAAGAGTCTTTTGCACACACACAAACATAGAGGTTTTGGTCAGTATTGGTTGGTTCATTCACGCCTTTTCTTCTTTGATGGTTGTCGTTGTTGGAGCTTTATCTGTTGAAGTGCATCACTGGTATCAACGCTATCAGCTCGTGTGGCTTGATGGTCCTCTATTATTAGGCACAACGGTGCTTTCATTAATTGTGGGGGAGATGGTGGTGGTTCACGATGGGTCGCATTATGAAGCGAAAACAAGTATAAGTCTAAGCAACAAATTCTTGTTTTTGAATGCTATACAAACATTTTTGCTTGCAAAAATCTTAACAAGAGGCGATTCAAAAACAAGAGCGGGGCAATCACAAATCTGCAAATTTTTTAGCACCCCACAAACATATAGAAGCCTAGATGAATCAAAATCTACACCACACAATAGCACAAAGTCCTACGGACACACATAAGCAAGCCATAACACACAAGCAAGGCTCCATTGGAGCTACGTCGGGGGAGACGACTCATGGAGTTATCGCTAAATTACTCCAAACTAGACTAATCCAAAATCCTAGAAGTGGCTGAAGAACTATATCTACTTCTGACCATCATCACTGTAGAGCTAGGCAAATATTTTGGTCTTCTCGGGACATCGGCAAGTATAAAAGTTTTTGTATGAAAACAAGATAAATAGAAGTAAAGTTTTGATAAAAACTTTTAACTGTGAGAGGTAATAATATGCAACAATCTGTTTTTGAAACCCCAACTATTTTCTGAACAGAAAACTTCAAAAGCGAGAGATGTTTCAAAAACAGAGCGGAGCAGTTGCAAACAAGTAAGAAATAAACTCTTAACCGAGAGATATACCAACTCTATAAGGCCCGCCCTTCGAACCACTGTTCAAGGACGCCCTTGATATGCATTTAGAATCTTTTGAAAAGATCAGAAGGAGGGGAAAATATACTAAAAATCCCTTAGATAAAAATAATGCACATAGTAAATAGGTTTTTACTCAAAAATACTTTTCTTTCCTATCTGACGTCCATGCTAACTAAGGTCTCCTAAGGTCAGGATGGATCTGATACCAACTCTGTAAGGACCCCAGACCGGCAGTCTAAAACCCTACGTATGCATACATTCACGATCCCAGAAAGATCAGTCGTGAACAACATACACAGTTGGCACACAGAAATACATCATCCATTACACGAATACATAAAGGTATTACATAAAAGATCACATGATCAAGTTTAACGCAACTGCCACATGGGGCAGGCAACTTATCAAACACAGCGGAAGACAAATAAAACACAACATAGTTGAGCCCAAGTCACGCCTTAACCTACAGGCTGCTGACCCGGAGACGATCCTAGTTCGCAAAGCCGTCAGCCCCGTACTTCTCTTCATAGATATCCTTTGGAGGCTCCTTCTCCAAATCTGATAAGTAGATACCAGGGGCGAAACCATAATGAGTACATTTGAATGTACTCAGCAAGACATCCATCATGTCACTTACTAAACATGCAAGTATGCTTATATGGTGGAATAGGTAGGCTATAAATATGGTTAACTATCAATGGTGTTCATATATGATGACACCACAGTTGCAGTCAGGTTTATCTGTATCTTCGTTGAAGAAGATACTTCAGAAGAAAAATAATATATAGTTTTTTTTTCTCTTGTAGATCTCACATGTACAAGAGGTTTTGTAAAGTTTTGTTAAAGAATATTTTCTCTTTGCAAAACTTCTTGGAATCAGTTTCCAGAATTCTTGCTTAGAGTAGAAAAGGTTTTCTTTGCAAAACATTGTGTTTTGTATATCAGCATCTGGCTTTTCATCATCGATGATACCTCCACGGTATAAGTTTCCATTCCTTTCCGAACTTCACAAGTTCAACACTTCCTTTCCAAAATTCCTTTTCAAAAACTTCCTTTTTGAAAACATTGACACAATGCTAGCTACATGGCCATTCAACTGTCCATATCCGAGGACGCGGCTTCTTCGAAAAAGTTATACTCTGCAGAGGTGTACACATCCACCAGATCCAGTACACCTCCCGTGAACAATCACGGACTGTAACAACAGTATGTAAACATCAGGTATATGATCATAACCATCCACTATGTTCAAGCTAGAATATGCCTATCTCTCGATTGAGGTTGTTCTCCCCGGCATCAAGTCCCACCCTGCCTAGCCAGGAGCCTAAATGAATGCATCCGGAGGGAAAATTAATCCCACACTTTATATGCCTCAACATTGGGAGTTTTGACGACATTCGGTTCGAGGGTACGACGCCCCTTATAGCAAGTGAGATAGCACACACTAATAAGAACAAACTTCAAGTTAAGCCCCTTGCCCATGTTGGGGTAGGGTGGCAGTACGGTAAAGGTTGTCCGGCGAAGACTAGGTTATGTGTCATTTTTGAAAACACCACTTTCTCAAAAATGACCACTTCCACATTCCTCCGGAGAACAAGGATCCGCCTTTTCTCCGGGTTTTTCCGTAAAGCCTTTGTTTCGTAGAATCACAATTTTAGGGTGTCCACTTAGGGACTAGTATATTTGATGGTAATGAATACCATAGGGTGGCTTATGGGCTTGGTATTACCAAGTTTTAACTACTGGCATAATAGTAACCTATATACTAGTATAGTAGTAATAGCCACATCAAAAATAGTTTTGATAATAAAGTTTTGGTAAAACTTCAGAGGTAAAACATGCATGATAGATAATGATAAGTATTGTATCAGCAAGCATCAGGATGGCTTGCCTGGTATCTCTTTGTGTCCCTGGTTGTTGGAGTGACTGGAACTTGAAACAGAGCTTCACGACACTTCCTTCCTCTTCGTTTTCTAACGCCGTAAAAAGAGAATAAAGGACACACATTCAGAACCAAACAAGACAAACAAGTCTACAAGTAATACATACAGCAAGCAATCAAGAAGTACCACCCAAGTTCTCAATTTTTCCCTTAAGAAAAATTGGCATAAAAAATATAGTTGAAAAGTCTGCTTTTTTCCTAGTGTTTATGTGTGGCCAATTTAATGATTTTTAGTTAAGAACACCATGGACCAGTGGGGTAGAGAACATGTTACTAGACAGTAGGGTGTCACATAAAACACATTTTTATGTCTAAAAACTCCCCCAACAATCTCTATGGCTAGCACATATAATTTGCTAAAATACTCGAGTGGTGAAAAAGGCTCATGACAACAAGTCAAGCCTATTTCCCACCATGATGCAAAAGTACCAGTGGGTGTTCCACTAAAAAGAAAATGCTCACCCAGAGGTTAATAAGCCTCTGGTCACTTTTATAAAAGTGCTCCAAACAAACAATCTAGCATCCAAAAACTCCTACTCATACTAGTAGAAAATTTAGGAAAAATACTAGACTAGTTTAGGCTACACTAGTTAATTTTATGCACAAGTGTGCAAGATAGCAGAGGCAAAATACTCCTCTAACCAGTACCATAATTGCTACTGGATTCCACAAAATAACATAAAAAGCATAGCTAGGAAACAAGGAAAAACTATGCTTAAAATGCTACACATGTGAGGAGATTAATTCCTAGTCATCCAAGTGTTACTCATGCTTTTATGCTACTTAAGAGGAAACCTATCAGAGGTGAAAACCCTAAGATAATAATGCCACAAGGACATTCCATCCTCTGGTTTCCACACCAAAGATTCATAGTTTTCCCTAGGGTAAAACAAGACAAAAAGCATACATGAATATCCTAGTATGAAATTTAGACTTTAAGCATTGCTATTTAAATCTATTTCAAACACAAGCACCAAGTATCTAGAGGTGCTATAACCAAAATAACAGTACCTAAATGGTACTGGTTTCATGAGAATTAATCTAGCAATAAGCCTAAAAAGCATTTAAAGATCTACTCAAAACATATATAAAAGAAACACATCTAGTGTGGGGGAAATAATGTTTCCACCAAAAATGCAATGACACCAGTGGGTGTTCCACTATCATATCAAAGCATTAATAGGTCACAATGCCTCTGGTCCATTTGCTAAAAATTAACAAAAAACTAAACTAGCATCTAGTGCATTAACAATACTAGCAGAAAATAATAGGGTGCTTAAATAAGCAAGGCAATGCTACTCATGTTATTGTTTTCACACAAGTGAAAACTATAGGGGTCAAGTACTCATAATAACATCATCAAAATGCTACTGGTCCTATGAACACAATACAAAAATATGTGGCTACACAACCACAAAAACTTATGTCAAAAATTCCACACATGAGGGAATTTTTCCATAACAATTTCATAGCCATCACAAAGCTAATAGTGCTTTTCTACCAATTCCAATGCAAGATAGAAGAGGTGATAACAACACAAAATAAGTACCAACATGGTACTGAATCTAATATCTCACCACAACAATTCAATCACTTGCACACAAATTAATCAATCAAAAATTATATGCAAGTAATGAACTAGAGATAAAACATATGCTATAAATATAAATCCTATTTCTTCTCAACTCAAGTCCACACATTCTAACATGATAAAATAGCTAAGTAATACTTAGAAAGCAAGTTCACACAACTTATACATGCTAGAAAACAATATGGCAACACAAAAATATCATCACACAAATTAATTAACAAAAATGCCAAAATGGCAGAAACAGGTGAAACAAAGACCTGTCCACCAAATTTTATATGATGCTCTAAAAATTAAACCCTTCTAGGTTTGGATAGCCCTAAACATATACAAGACCATCCAGTTGAGTTTGCATCAAAAATCATTTTTATTATTTTATAAAAATCACCAAAGTGCTCACTGGTGTTTTACCAATTTGCATTCCATTTGAAAAATACATGGAATTTGGAAACGAGGTTAAATGATCCTGTTAGGAAATTTCAAGGGCTTTCCAATGCAATTGGCCTCACTTCATTCTGAGTTGTAAAATAAAAATGGTGCTCATTTTGGTGTTTCTGGTAGCTGTTACCAAAACATTTTTCATTTCAAATCTATCTATCCAAAAGTAGATCTACAACTTGGAGATGGTTTAGAATTAGTTGAGGTACCACTGTAAAATTTAGTTTGGTCAAATTCATATTTTAAGTTGCCTTTTAGGTCCAAAAGTAAACAAGGCACATTGTGTAAAAAAAATAAATGGAAAAAGAACATGTCACGGGCCAGATCTGCTACTGGGCCGGCCAGATCCAATCCCACCGCGGCCAGAGCTAGCCCGAGCCGCTGACGCGCGGGCCAGGCCGCCACGCGGCTGCCACGCAGGCGAGCGCTGGGGCCACCGGCCAGTTTGACTCAAGCGCGCGGGGTCAAGGCAGCAGCGTCAGCTCGACGTCATCCCGAGGTCATCGCCGGCGGGAGAATCTCCGGCGAACTCGTACAAAGCGAATCCGGCCACCAAAAGGCAAAATAAAAGCATCTAAAAATTCCTTACGGCGAGAGGAACCGAGGGGAGGTGGTATCGTTTCCATGGAGGCACCGGAGGGGCGGCGGCGACGGCGCGCACGCGGCGGCCGGACGGCGACCACGGCCCTGCGTCGTTTCGGAGGGAGAGGGAGAGGGGTAAACGGTCGGGGAGGTTCCCCTGCTCACCTTGAATGCGATGGAGGGCTCGGCTAGGTCGTAGGAGGCTTGACGCGACGGGAATGTCTCGCCGGAGCGCCGTCGGGGTCGGAGAAGAAAATGGACGGCGCGGGGTCTACGGGTCGTCCCACCTCGATTACCTTGGCACAAAGCACCACCACGACGAGGCGGAGCTGTAGGTCCACTCGGCTGCCGGCGGCGAGCACGGCAACTGCCGATTCGACGGCGGCCATTTTCGGCTAGGGTTCGGTTTGGTTTTTCTTTGAGAGGAGAGAGAGAGCTTGAGTGGGGGAGAGAGAGGGGGCAGGTAGAGATTCACTTGAGGGGTTTTTATCCACGAGAAGCCTTCCTATCGAAGCTAAGGAATCATGGGCAGCCATGCCCTCTACTTCGTCATCTACAGGAAGAAGAAGGACATGTGTGACTAGGATTACATTTTGGTCCCTGCTCTTTACAAATAGGTCCTTTTCCTCTCTGTAAATTGATTTTTTCCCTAAGCAAACAAAGTTAAAATTTGAAATCCTTTTGCCCAAAATTCTTATTAGTTAAGATGTACAACATATATGAAAATTGGCTCCATTGGATAAACTTTATAATTCAAAGTTGTTCAAATTCAAATTCTTACATAAATGGACATTGAATTTATTAGACTACTTAGGAGCTTCCAAAAATGATAATTTTTGGCACACTTTCCTTATTTGATGTGTTCCTTATGTGGTAGAAAATTCAAGTCATTTTGAGTTACTTCATAGAACAAACTTGTTCAAATTTCAAAAAGGTGCTGTCAAGAAAACAGGGGTTTTTGGCAACTTAAATTATTCAAAAACTTGTGCCCTTTTGGTTTTCATCCTTATTTATGTTATAGAGCATGTGGTATTTATTTCATGGCATTTGGAAAAAGTTTGTAGAACAAACTTGTTCAAAATCCCAATTGTTGCTGTGGAGAAAAACCATGTTTTCAGGACTTTAATGGATTCAATTTTTGGTCTCCTATTGTGTGTGTTCCTTATTTGATATAAGGAAGCAATGGTATGAATTTCAAATCATTTGAATCAAGTTTCCAATAGTAACTTGTTTTAGTTTTCTGTTTCTGGAAATATTGGAATTTCTATTTAATAAAGCACTAGGCTTTTCTTTAGCAATGCTTTGCCAAAATATTTATGTGACTAGGGATAGCAAGTCAATGCTCTCCAATACCTTTGTTTTTAATCTTGAAAGGTTGGAAAAACATTTGATAATATTTTGGTGAAGCATTTAAGAATGCCTCTTTTTCTGATAATCCTTTATGGAAATTTATTAAGTGTTTTCCTCTTTCTTAATTTAGGCCTTGGAATAATATTCAACAAGTATGAGTTTCATAAGATAGTTTTTGGAAAACTCTTTGATCAATATTTACTTTAGAAAATATTGCCAAAGTCATTGGAACAATATGTTGAATATTTTTATCATTGGAACAATATGTTGAATATTTTTAGTTTACTGCTTTGCTATCCTTTTTAAGTTTGTTTAGTTGCACTTAAACAAACACAAACAAACACAATCAAGGTTTATTAGCCAAGCAATTAGCAAAACAACTGTGTTAAAATTGGGATGTGACAGTGGGGTGGTGTCCGGGAGGTTCACGGGGCCTAGGGGAACGTTTCTATGGCAGTGGGAGGGGCTGGAAGAGAGGGGTGCGAGCAGGGCTTGGCCGAGACCGTGGTGGCCACCGGCCGCTAGAACTCGAGCTCTAGGGGCTCTAGGGACAAGGGCTCGGGGTCCAAGTGACTTGGGGAGCTAGGAGGGAGTGAGAGAGGTGCAGGGTGCAAGGGTGCTGCCTCTGGGTACTTAAAGCTGAGGGAGGAACCTCGAGGGCAAATCGGGGAGCTCGGGTGGATGCCAATAATGGCATAGAGCAAACCCTAGGGCTTATGGTCTTTTCCAAAACGTGCACTGGCTTGCCCTAGTCACCAAGCATGTGGGTGCAGGTCTTATCCTGGCCAATGGGTGCAAGTGGAGCAAGTGGCAAACCAAATAGGTCAAAGGGATGGCTCCCACTTCTGCCACATCATCACCTCTTCTCTCTCTAATAAGTTCAAGCCTAAAGCTTCTAGAAGGTATCCAATGCATTATTGGTCGAGTAGGAACCCTGGTCAACAAGCTAGGTCAGGCCACACTTCCAAAAGATCAAGGGGTCAACAATAAATCAAAGGTGCAAAAGTGTATCTCCTGCTGTTCAAGAAAAATTCAGAAAATTCAGACTAAGGACTTAGAAATTTTCTAAGTGTTGAAAACAGACAGAAAGTTGGAAAAGTTGAGTTTGTTTTCAGGGTGCAAATGATTCTCAAAATTTGTTTTCAAGGTATGGATTTGTTAACCATGTTATATACTTTCATAAACAACTTTTGAAAACAAATTTGAAATAAGTTAAGGCCATGAAAACATTGGCGGAAAAAGTATACTTCCTGTTTTTATCTGTTTCCCAAAATGCCTTTTTCTGCCTTAATTTTAAACCACAAACACATCAAGCAAAAGATAGTTTTTATTTTACCAAAATTAAAAGTGAGCTTATAGCTTTGTAGTATACATATCAAGGTTTAATTAAAAGTCAAGAAATCACAAAATAACAATTTATAGCTTGGTGAAAACAATGGTAGAAAACATGTATAAGGCTTTATTTTCAGACATTGCTTTCTAAGGGAAAGTTAAAAGAAAACTTTCATAGATCATTTTGGAAACTTGTTCTCTTGTACCAAACAAGGTTAAAAGTTTGTTTTAAGATGCAAACCATAATGATCCAAGTCTTGGAATAAAAATCTCTCAAGTAATAATAGGAAAAACATCAGGAAAAAAATAAAAAGGAATATCTCTCAGAAACATAAGGTATTGGTTTCATATAGAAACAAACTTGGGTTGCAATTATGTTTAAGATCACAAACATATGTTAGTTCAAACAATCATGTTGTTATATAAAAAAAAATTGTTGGCCCTAATTTTTGTCTTCTTGAGCTCAATCCAAGAGTCCAAAAACTGGGGTGTGACAGAGGGTCCCACACCACCCCTAGGCACGGCCAGGGAGGCGCGACGCCCTATGGTGTGCCCCCTGTGGCCCCCCTCCGGGCCTCTTTGGGACTCCGTGGAACCTTCGGGAATTCTAAGACTTCCGGACTTCGAATTTTCCAAATCCGCGAATATTTCCAAAACAACTTTTCTGAAACTAAAAACAACATAAAATAGGGAACTGGCTCTGTGGCATCTTGTCAATATGTTAGTCACGGAAATCGATAAAAATGACATGAAGTGTATAGCAAACATGTAGGAAATAACATGAAAACAACACGAAACATCAGAAATTAAGGATACGTTTATGACGTATCAATCTCTTATTCAGAGCTTTTTGTTCTTGTATAGTAGTGCTACTCTCTTGTTTCATTGATATATCATATGGAGAGTTTTTGTTTAAATAATATGATGGTGTTGGAAAGCAATAAAATATTTCATACTTATAACGGTGCAAATGGAAGCTTGTTTAGACTGTGGCTATACTTTATCATGTTATGTTGGATGTTATTCTAAATTTAGTCCTATAATTATTGATGCAGTATGACTTGTACTAAACATCTGAGAGTGCTTAATGTGTCATTGAAAGAATCATGCGTTGCTTTTACCATATCGAAGCATAATATTGTGGTCTCCTTTGAATGCGTTAATTGGTTAACTTGGCGCATGCTTACACCATGTTATGACTATAAACCAGTTATGTTTAGCCTCCATGATCATTTAGTTTTTGACTTGCAATACCGTGCATGCTTTGATCAATAATGTTTTTGTCTCTATGCATGATTATGTCCATTATGCTCTCTTGATTTGTTGCTCCCAGTCTTTGCGAGCCTCCACCTGTACTGAATATGAGCTCTACTTGTGCATCGAACTCCCAAAAACCAAACTATACCAAATGTGTCCACCATGCCTACCTACATGCTGTATTTAACCGCGACTCCAAAGTAAATTGCTCATGTGCTATCTTTAAAACCTTCAAAATTACACCTGTTGTGTGCCTCTGTTGTAGCTCACGAGGACGTGAATAGAGAATCTTTATCTCACTTGCTGATTGGACTTTACACACATGGACTAGTGGCACATTCGCTTATCCAAATTGATAGAAGAGCTGCCAGTGGGGCGCTCAGCCCCAAAATTGGTTACTATAAAATTATCTTCACTCTTTTTGCCCCTGATTTATCTGTCAAAGCATAATTGTGTAAACAAAAGAGAACAAAGATGATCTACTAACCCACTTGTGTCCTTCAACGGGATCCGCTCTTGTGAAGTCTAGTTGGCTTGTGACGTACTGTATTTTTTGTTTACCATTCGTTGACATAAGAATACACCTCTCTCAAAAATGTTTTCAATACCTCTGTTTAATAAAATAAAAAGCTCTAGCACATGAGTTGATCCCTGCTTCCCTCTACGAAGGGCATTTATTTTACTTTTATGTTGAGTCTTCATATTCTAACTTTATGCACAGTTAAGAGAGCGTAGTTGCCATTCTAAGTTTAATGTGAAGTTGTCCTAAAGATTATTATTCATTGATTCATGCCATGTTATTACTTGTTCTCATACTATTTTTTTCTAGTCACCACTTGAACTTTGAAGGTGTCCTGGCATTTATATTTTGCTCCACTCTTAAGGACAAACTGAATATACTTTGGTATGATTTCTTATTGCTCGAAACAAACATATAACTTTCAAATACATTATTATTCATGATCTTTTGATGTTGTTACTTTTCATGTTGCAAGATTGTGAAGTTTCATTGTTAGAATTATATCTATCATGCTTGTGTTTAGAGTACTATATCTCCGATTTACAAATGTTTTTAAAATTATAATGATCAAAATTATGTTGGTAGCATGTCACCTCAAAAATTATTTTGTTTTTATCGTTTTGACTACTCGAGGACGAGTAGAACTAAGCTTGGGGATGTTGATACGCCTCAAACGTATCTATAGTTTCTGATGTTCCATGTTGTTTTCTTGCCATATGATACATGTTTTCTATACACTTTATGTCATTTTTATGGATTTCCATATGCCTATTAACAAGATGCCACAGAGCCAGTTCCTGTTTTCTGCTCTTTTTGGTTTCAGAAAAATTGTTTTGGAAATATTCTCAGAATTAGATGAAACGAAAACGTAGGACCTTAGAATTATGTCACGTACACGGAGTCCGGAGGAGACAAATATCCCACAAGTATAGGGGATCGTGTGTTGACTTTTCGATAAGTAAGAGTGTCGAACCCAATGAGGACCTAAAGGTAGGATAAGTATTCTCTGAAGTTCTATCAACCACTGATACAACTCTACGCATACTATTTTTTTTGCAATATCTTGGAAATAAAACTAGAGTAACAATACGGGTAAACAAGATAGTTTTGCAGGATAATTAATAGATGAAAGTAAGGTTAGTTGCTGCATCAATAAAGTATACTAAATGACTATAAACTAGCAGTAACATGAGTGTGGAAACGTGGTGGAAAGTGTGATGGATTTGTCCGAGATCAAATAGTCAAATACAAGGTTGATATTCCTCTTTTATGTGGGAGAGGCAAAGCTAACAAGCTCTCACTATCCAATGATTGCAAGTACTTATGATTGGAACTCTAGCAAACATCCGTAACTACTAGAAGATACATGAAGTTAAAAAATACCCAACCATAGCATTAAGATTAAAATGTCCTCTTTATCCCATATGCTTTAATCACTAGATTGGGGCTCATGTTTCTGTCACTCAAGCAGCCCCTCCTCTAGCTTTCTCCACATACTACAAACCCTGTGATGTGATCCATGTGCGCATAAACATATGATTGCAACATAGGACTGTAAAAAATTCAATATATAGTTCAAACCATCCATAGAGATTCAACAATCAATCATATAACAAAAAGAATCTACACAAACATGACATAGATGCAATAGATCATCTACAAATAATTTATAATGTCAAACACCATGTTTACATAGGGCGGTACAAAGGTGTGTGGGAGGATGAACCACTGTATACAAGGAGGAATTGGCGATAGGGATGGCAGTGAAGATGGTGGAGAGGACAGCGTGGGGCGCAGGGCGGTGCCGCCGGTGGCGCAGAGACTCCTTCAATGTGCCGTCGGCATCATGGGCGAGCATCGCCCCATATCCCTCTTCCTTCATAGTCTTGGGAGCCCTCCCCCATGGAGATGGGATCCATGGAGGAGGGTAAAACCTGGCTTTGGTGGCTGGAAATTCGTGGTATGGGGTGTCTCTCACGACCTAGCATTCCTCCCTTTATATAGTCTCACGGATTTTCGTCATCCCATCTAGGTCTGCAGTAAATTGCGCATATCTCGGCCGTTCGGACTTGGAATCAGGCGAATTTTATGTCTAGAACGTTCGTCGCGAATTTCCCCACAATTTGGTCTTCTGTAAGATTTCCGTTTGACGCTGTCTTCGATCCGAATGTGACAATCTTTAAAAAGAGTTTTCAGACAGATTTCAGAAAGTCCCAATTCGACTCCAACAAGGTTTCCTCTTCTATTTTTGATAATTCGTGCACATCAAAGTGTAAAACAAGAACATTGTGCACTTTTGCAACTCTAGTAGGTTAGTCCAAATAAATCATAAACTTAATAAAAAACAATTATCAAAAGCATAAAAGGAGCATGAAACCATCAAAAATTATATATACGTTTTGGATGTATCAGTTATGTACCAGAATAACAAAAAAATATTACTAACGATAACCAAAAAAATCTTACTAACGATAACCAAAGTAATGGAGGTGATCGGTGTTCATACCTTTGAAGACCATAGCGGGGATTACTCTCCCGCACAAGCGTTGAAAAATAATTCGTACGTAGCCGGCCTTGAGGTCGTGTAGTCGAAGTAGATGCGACTCGAGCACCAATAGTATGTCACCTCGGAGGGTTTACACATGTATGGTGTAATGGACGACTTCTAGGCTCCGCTCCAACAAATCAGCGAAAGAGGGAGATGGACCGAAGAAACCACGACACAACGAAGTGTATATGGTGGAGAATGTCTCTACTCCGAGGCAAGTCCAAAATGGGAATCACGGGATGAGAAGAGAGAGAGAGATAATTATGTGATGAAAAGAGGAGGGATGCCTCTCTTTATATAGAAGAACGAGGGGAGGGAGCCCCCATGGCTTAGCCATGTGGGACTAATCCCAAATGTCTAATGCGCACAGGGAGGAGCTGCGTAGCCCCTATGGGCCCCATAAGGCCCATACGGCTTGCTCCATTCTCCCTCTCCTCTCTATCCCTTCCCTCATGGACCTCTTTTGCCAATTCTTGCCGATTAGAAGAAAAATCAACTAAATATTAAATAAGAATAATTTTAATTATGAACTACAGTAATTAACATTTAAATACACATTACTTAATATTTTCTAACTACAGAACCCCTTCCGTCCATCGATCTCCATCAGATACTTCTCCTTCATCCCGATACTTCTTCAGAACTTTCTGATTTCTACCGGATAATTCCCGTAACAATTCTGGGTCTCTTCTCTTTATATCCTTCGGTTCTAAGATCAATATATAACATCATTTATTACCCTTAAGTGTGACACCCTAGAGGTTCGGGTTCACTCCAGACATGACCGAGATACTTCTCTGGTGAATGATCAACATGGGGATCTAAAAACCCATGATGGTGCTTGTGCAATCCACGAGTAACTTCATCACTTGATGAAGGGAATATGCCCGAGGAGGCAATAATAAAGTGGTTATTATCTTATTCCTTGTTTATGATGAATGTTTATTTATCATGCTAGAATTGTATTAACCGGAAACGTTGATACATGTGTGGTAAACAAACAATGGTTCCTAGTAACGCCTCTCATTTAACTAGCTCGTTGATTAACTGATGATCAAGGTTTCCTGATCCTGAACATTGGATGTTGTTAATAATGGGGTCATGTCATTGGTAGAATGATGTGATGAAAATATACCCAAAATTAGTATACCAATGCGATCAAGTCATTAAGTTTACATTGTTATATCAAAAATATGAAGTAACTATAATCCTTAGACCATGAGATCATGTCAATCACTAACACCAGAAGAGTGCTTTGTTGTCATCAAACATCACATCATAATAGGGTGACTATAAAGGTGTCGTTGGGTATTTGGAAAGTATTAGTTGAGGCTCATGGATCAAGAGTGGGATTTTTCCATCCAAATGACGGAGAGATATACTCTGGGCCCTCTCGGTGATATCACATCGACACCGCTTGATAGCACGTGACTAGGTCACAAGGGTGTCATATCACGGAACGAGTAAAAGAGTACTTCTCGGTAACGAGATTGAACTAGGTATGCTTTATACCAATGATTGGATATCGGAGAAGTAAAATATTGCGAGACAAAGGGAATTGGTTACGACGTTTATGGTTCACACGATCACTAGATTCATCGTTGAGTGTGTAGAAGTCATTATAGATCTCCAAGTCCCGATGTTGACTATTGATCGGAGAGGTGTCTCGATCATGTCTACATTATTTACGAGCCGTAGGGTGACACACTTAAGGTTTGATGACGCGATTGAGTGGATACGGAATATCGGAGAAAAGTTTGGACAAGACCGAAATTGCTTTGAGGAATATTGAAATAGTTCAAGGTGGTATATGTTAATGTTTGATTAACAAATAGTTCAACGGGCTAAGTGTTAATGTTTGTTAATAGGATTAACAAATATTAAAATAAAGAAATGAATTTATTTATTTATTTATGTATTTATTAAAGAAAACCCTTGGAATTTTGAGTGGGAATTGAAGAGAGAATGAGTGGGTTGAGTGGAGACTCCACCCACATGATGAGGGAAGAGGTGAATGCACCAAAATTTCGTGGCTGCCTCCCCCCTCCTATATAAAGTGGGGTTGGACCTCCCTCTCCCCACACAACTTGGTGTCATATCTCTCTCCCTCCTCCCGCTGCTCCACCTCTTGGTCATCCGCTTGGCGAAGCCATGGCTGTCTAATTTCTCCACCACACCACACAGTCGTGTTGTTGGATTTTCTGGCGGATCCTCTACTTCTGCTGCCCCGCTGGATCGAGGGAACGGAGGTCGTCATCGAGCTGTACATGTGACCGAGTGCGGAAGCGCTGCCGGATTGCAGCGCTCTTCTTCACGATCTTGAGATCGATGTGAGTTTGACTACATCAACAACAAGATTCAATCTCGTAATGCTTTGTGTCTTCGAGGGTATGTTCTCCTTCAGACTCTCTTTATATAGAAGAATGAGGGGAGGGAGTCCCCATGGCTTACCCATGTTGGAGTAATCCCAAATGTCTAATGCGCACAGGGAGGAGCTGCGTAGCCCCTATGGGCCCCATAAGGCCCATACGGCTTGCTCCATTCTCCCTCTCCTCTCTGTCCCTTCCCTCATGGACCTCTTTTGCCAATTCTTGCCGATTAGAAGAAAAATCAACTAAATATTAAATAAGAATAATTTTAATTATGAACTACAGTAATTAACATTTAAATACACATTACTTAATATTTTCTAACTACAGAACCCCTTCCGTCCATCGATCTCCATCGGATACTTCTCCTTCATCCCGATACTCCTTCAGAACTTTCTGATTTCTACCGGATAATTCCCGTAACAATTCTGGGTCTCTTCTCTTTATATCCTTTGGTTCTAAGATCAATATATAACATCATTTATTACCCTTAAGTGTGACACCCTAGAGGTTCGGGATCACTCCAGACATGACCGAGATACTTCTCTGGTGAATGATCAACATGGGGATCTAAAAACCCATGATGGTGCTTGTGCAATCCACGACTAACTTCATCACTTGATGAAGGTAATATGCCCGAGGAGGCAATAATAAAGTGGTTATTATCTTATTCCTTGTTTATGATGAATGTTTATTTATCATGCTAGAATTGTATTAACCGGAAACGTTGATACATGTGTGGTAAACAAACAATGGTTCCTAGTAACGCCTCTCATTTAACTAGCTCGTTGATTAACTGATGATCAAGGTTTCCTGATCCTGAACATTGGATGTTGTTAATAACGTGGTCATGTCATTGGTAGAATGATGTGATGAACATATACCCAAAATTAATATACCAATGCGATCAAGTCATTAAGTTTACATTGTTATATCAAACATATGAACTAACTATAATCCTTAGACCATGAGATCATGTCAATCACTAACACCAGAAGAGTGCTTTGATGTCATCAAACATCACATCATAACAGGGTGACTATAAAGGTGTCGTTGGGTATTTGGAAAGTATTAGTTGAGGCTCATGGATCAAGAGTGGGATTTTTCCATCCAAATGACGGAGAGATATACTCTGGGCCCTCTCGGTGATATCACATCGACACCGCTTGATAGCACGTGACTAGGTCACAAGGGTGTCATATCACGAAACGAGTAAAAGAGTACTTCTCGGTAACGAGATTGAACTAGGTATGCTTTATACCAATGATCGGATATCGGATAAGTAAAATACTGCGAGACAAAGGGAATTGGTTACGACGTTTATGGTTCACACGATCACTAGATTCATCGTTGAGTGTGTAGAAGTCATTACAGATCTCCAAGTCCCGATGTTGACTATTGATCGGAGAGGTGTCTCGATCATGTCTACATTATTTACGAGCCGTAGGGTGACACACTTAAGGTTTGATGACGCGATTGAGTGGATACGGAATATCGGAGAAAAGTTTGGACAAGACCGAAATTGCTTTGAGGAATATTGAAATAGTTCAAGGTGGTATATGTTAATGTTTGATTAACAAATAGTTCAACGGGCTAAGTGTTAATGTTTGTTAATAAGATTAACAAATATTAAAATAAAGAAATGAATTTATTTATTTATGTATTTATTAAAGAAAACCCTTGGAATTTTGAGTGGGAATTGAAGAGAGAATGAGTGGGTTGAGTGGAGACTCCACCCACATGATGAGGGAAGAGGTGAAGGCACCAAAATTTTGTGGCTGCCTCCCCCCTCCTATATAAAGTGGGGTTGGACCTCCCTCTCCCCACACAACTTGGTGTCATATCTCTCTCCCTCCTCCCGCTGCTCCACCTCTTGGTCATCCGCTTGGCGAAGCCATGGCTGTCTAATTTCTCCACCACACCACACAGTCGTGTTTATGGATTTTCTGGTGGATCCTCTACTTCTGCTGCCCCGCTGGATCGAGGGAACGGAGGTCGTCATCGAGCTGTACATGTGACCGAGTGCGGAAGCGCTGCCGGATTGCATCGCTCTTCTTCACGATCTTGAGATCGATGTGAGTTTTACTACATCAACAACAAGATTCAATCTCGTAATGCTTTGTGTCTTCGAGGGCATGTTCTCCTTAAGACTCTCTTTATCACCGTTGCATACATATCCTATATTAGATCTTGACCCTTCAGGTGTCTATCACATAGGAATTTTTTTGTTTCCTATGCAACAATCCCTTCACTACTCGTCCTCGAGTAGGTAAAACGATAAAAACAAAATAATTTCTGAGGTGACATGCTACCAACTCAATCTTGATCATCATATTTGTAAAATAATTGCAAGCTGAGATCAAAGTACTCTAAACATAGATATGATAGATATAATTTGAACAATGTAACTTAGAAACGATGTTGAAACATGAAAAGTAACACAAACAAAAGACCATGAATAATTATTTACTGAAAGATATATGTTTGTTTCGAGCATAAAGAAAACATAGCAAAGTGGTATTCCGCTTGTCCTTAAAAGGAGAGCAAAACATAAATACCAGGACACCCTCAAAGTTCAAGTGGTGACTAGAAACAAGTAATAACATATCATGAATCAATCAATATTAAATTTTGGGACTGATGCACATTATACTCAGAATGACAACTGCTCTCTTAATTGGTGCATAAAGTTAGAAGATGAAGACTGAACATAAAAGTAAAAGAAAGGCCCTTCCCAGAGGGAAGCAGGAATTAACTCATGTGCTAGAGCTTTTTATTTGATTAAATCAAAGGTATTGAAAACAATTTTGAGAGAGGTGTATGTCTATGTCAACGAATGGTAATGAAAAACTTATAATGAATCACGCCAAGAAAAGTGTTTAGACTCCCATTGTTTATTAGTTTGGCACTTCCTCTCACCATGCTTTTCACAACCTAGGGCTAGCTGTATCCACAAGTACCCACCAACTTTCATCCATCCATGGGGAAGTTCCTTTTTGGTTATATTAATTGGAACCAACTCTCTGCAAATTTAGATGAGCACAAATTCCATACTCATCGGGTGAAAGAGGGAGAAAATCTTTGCTTGACATAAGAGATAAGACACAATAAACTTTAAACTACTTCCTCATGAGCTAAAAAAGGGGCACAAAACAGGTATAGTTTTGAAGGTTTTAAAGGTAGAACATGCAAAAATTACTTTGGAGTGGCGGTTAAATACCACATGTAGGTAGGTATGGTGGATACATTTGGCAAAATTTTGGTTTTTGGGAGTTGGATGCACGAGTAGAGCTCATACTCAGTACATGTGAAGGCTAGCAAAAGACTGGGAGCAACAAATTGAGAGAGCAATAATGGCCATAATCATGCATAGCAAACAAACCTTATTGATCAAAGCATAAATGATATTACAAGTCAAAAATAAATGATCATAGAGGCTAGAGGTGACTGGTTTGTAGTCATAACATGGTGTAAGCATGCGCCAAGTCAACCAAATAAAGCATCCGAAGGAGAATACCAAAATATTATGCTTTGATATGATAAAAACAACTCATGATTTCTTGCAATGCCACATTAAGCACTCTCATATATTTGAAACAAGTCATGCTACATCAATAACTACTAAGCATTAAAATAATATCTAGCATGACATGATAAAGTCTAAGCCACAGTCTAAACAAGCTTCTCTTTGCACCGCTATAAGCACGAAATATTTTATTGCTTTCCAACACCATCACTTTATTTCAACAAAAACTCTCCATATAATATATCAATGAAACAAGAGATCTGAAAAAGAGACGCATGAAAAACAGGAGCTAAAAGGAGTTGCAGTAGCTAGACAAAAATTAAGAACACGAGTATTCATATGAAAAAACGGAGCGTGTCTCTCTCCCACACAAGAATGCTAGGATCGAACCAAATTTAATGCAGAAAAGAAAAAATATACAAGCAAACAGACTCTCCAAGTAAAGTACATATGATGTGACGAATAAAAATATAGTTTCACTAAAAGTGACCTGATAAATTGCTGATGAAGAAGGGGATGCCTTGGGCATCCCCAAGATTAGAGCTTGAGTCTTCTTGGAATTTACTGGGATGAACCATGGGGGCATCCCCAAGCTAAGGATTTTCACTCTTCTTGATCACATTATATCATCCTCTTCTCTCGACCCTTGAAAACTTCCTTCACACCAAATTCAAAGTAACTTTCACTAGAGGGTTAGTGCACAATCAAAACCTCACATGTTCTGCATGGAAACAAGCATTATCAATACTTCCTAAACATTAGCTATAGCCACTCATGTTTTGTGGAGCAAAGAAATCCACTCAACATAGTAAAAGAGAGAATGCAAAGTAAAAAAGTTAGAATCTGTCAAAACCAGAATAGTCTGTAAATGCGATTTGTTTCGAGGCACTTATGTTGCTCAAATCAGAAAACTTAGAACTAAAAAAAGTTTTGTAAATAGCCGAGGATCATCCACAAATAATTGCAGGACGTTTCGATTTTTCTGGAAATTTATATGAATTAAACAGTGGACAGAAAAATCTGTTCCTGCGCGGAATTCCAAATCTAGCATCAACTTTTCACTAGAGACTTCACTTGGCACAACAATTCGAAAAAGTAAAGATACAAAGGAGTTGCTACAGAAGTAAACAACACCTTGAATCAAAGAAAACAAAAGAAAAATTGCAGAAATAAAACATGGGTTATCTTCCAAGAGTTCTTTTCTTTAACGCCTTTCAGCTAGGCACAGAAAGAAAGAATCAAGTATTTTCAAATGAAGAAGCATCCAAATTGGGACCAGAAACCTTACATTTACCTCTCTTACCCTTACTCTTATTTTTAGGGAACACATGATTCCAACCTGGTGTGGAGGTGAAATTCAAGGTTCGCTTTCCCATATCTATTGTTGCTCCCAAGAGTTTTAGCAGAGATATTCCAAGAGTGATGTTTCCTTTTCCTACACATTCAATAACAAGATAATTAGTGGATACCGTTCTTCCTAGGAGTTTTGTAAACACTCCTTCAGCTACGCTGATGGGTAATATAATGGCATTATCAATAAGAGGTATTTCTTCTTCACATTTAGAAAGTTCCCAAAGATCAAAGATTCATAAATATCTTTGGGCATAAGGCAAAATTCAGAAATAATATCACAACGAGCATGAAAAGTTTCACCATTTATAGCAACTTTTACTGTAGGGATCCATTTCGAGGTTTCAAAATTTATTGAGATATAATCATAATGTTCATGAATCCGATTATAACCTTCTTTCAAACAAGATATATGTGTCTCAAGAGTGTTTAATCTAGCATAAATGCTCACAAGGGCTGAATCAGATTTACTAGGCGAGCTAGAGGTTGCTATCAAATTTTTTATAGCATTAAAAGCTTGATCCCCATCACAACGATGGAAATCTCCTCCTACTATAGCATCCTAAGCATATCTATAACAAAGAACAAGACCGGAGTAAAAGCTACTAAGAAATAGGCTCAGGGTTAATTTAGGCGCGGTTTTACTATAAGAATAAAAAAACTCTAGTCCAAGTTTCTTTAAAACTCTCCTCACTCCCTTGTTTGAAAGTAAAGATCATTTCCTCAGGTGACATAGTAATAGGGATAGGAATAGACATAAAGGCAAATTGAAATAAGAACTAAAATTTTGTGTTTTTGATATAAAGAAGCAAACAAGACAAAATAAAATAAACTAAGAAAAACAAAAACAAAGTAAAGAGATTGGAGGTGAGAGACTCCCCTTGTAGAAATCATCTTCCTCCACGGTGGCAGAGCTAGAAAAAGCTTGCTTGCACGTGGACACACGTTCGTTTGGAGACCCCAAGAGGAAGGTATGAAGAGTATAGCAGCAAGGTTTTCCCTCATAAAGAAACCAAGGTTTAATCGAACGAGTAGGAGAAAGAAATCACTTATGAAGGTTGTTGACAGCTGATGTTGGTAGGGCGCACTAACAGGCTCAGTAGCAACGTGCAATATGCACACAACACAACCAAGATACTTTGCCCCAACGAAACAGTGAGGTTGTCAATCTCACGGGTTTTGCTAAAAACAAAGGATTAGACGTATAGTGTGGAAAACGGTGTTTCTTTGCAGTGGAAGAAATGAGAACAATGATTGCAGTAAAAAGAACAGTGCTTGCAGTAGGCTATATTATCAGTGTGAAAGAATGGACCGGGATCCACAGTTCACTAGTGGCGTCTCTCCGTAGAAGATAGATAACATGCTGGGTAACAAATTACAGCTGGGCAATCGACAGAATTAAAGGCTGCACCGTAGTGCATATGCAAGACATGATGATTAGTATGAGATTTATGTGGGCAATACAACATGATACATAGACCGTAATCCAACTACATTTATGACAAATAATCCACCCTCATGACGTCATCCGAGCAAACTTTGGGTATTAAGTTGGAAGTAACAAATTATTGCATTTAGTAAAGTGCGTAATGTAAACAACAGAATTATCCTTAGACAAAGCATTGTTGTTTTCTCCCCAGTGTCAACATCACATCCACAATCTTAGAATTTATTGTCACTCTCCCAGATAACTCGAGGCATGAACCCACTATCGAGCATAAATACTCCCTCTTGGAGTTACACGCATCAACTTGGCCAGAGCATCTACTAGTAACGAAGAGCATGCAAGATCACCAATAACATAAACATGATAGATCTCTATCCCAGCAAACATAACATGTAGCATTACAAATAGATGATCTTGATCATGTTTGGCAGCTCAGAAGATCTAAACATGGTGGCATAAAGAGCAGAAAACAATCATCTAGCTACTACTATGGACCTGTAGTCTACTCACGCATCACTCCGGAGGCAGGCATGGTGATGTACAGCCCTCCGGTGATGATTTTCCCTCCCGACAGGGTGCCGGGGAGAGCTTGAGAACCCTCCCGAACTAGGGTTGACGATGACGACGACGATGGAACTTTTCGTGGATGGAGGCTCGGGTGTTTAGGGTTTTCCTGAGGAAGACTTTACATAGGAAAAAGGGTGATGTCGGTGGGTGCCCAAGGGGCCCACACCACGTGGTGGCGTGTCCACGGTGGGGGGGGCTATGGTGTGGCCACCTGGTACTCCGTGTTGGAGTCAAATTCCACCAGACTCCGTGTACGTGACAAAAAAAATAGGATCCTGGGATTTTGTTTCGTCCAATTCCGATAGTATTTCCAGAACAACTTTTCTGAAACCAAAAATAGCATACTACATGAACTGGCATCTTGTTAATAGGTCAGTCCCAGAAAATCCATAAAGATGTTATAAAGTGTATAAAAAACATGTAGCAATTGGCATGAAAACAACATGGAACATAAGAAATTATATATACGTTTGAAAGTATTAATGGGGTCCTAGTCATTTTCCTTATTATACATGGTTTACAAGTGTCAAGAGATTCAAACTATAATTACCCAAAAAGTCCATCAAAATGGAGCTTCTTCATGAGTTTCACTCCAATGTGACCAAGACAGCAATGCCACATATACATGGAATTATCATCACAAGGTTTAAATATTTTGGATTCTATTCTATGAATGTGAGTACTACTATCGAGATCCAATAATAACAAACTATCGCGCTGTCGTGCATGAATATAAAATATTTCATTCATAAAAAGAGTACAACCCTTGGGCACTGATTTGAATGAATAATTGTCTCAAAGCAAGAAAGACCCACTTATGATGTTCATACCCAACGCGGGCACATAATAACATCTATTCAACATTAAAACTAATCCCAACGGTAGATGTCGAGGTAGCGTGCCGACGGTCAACACATCAACTTTATTACCGTTGCCGACGCGCATCGTCACCTTGACCTTTATCAGCTTGCGTTCATTCAGCAACTCCATGTAAGAGTTAGAAATGTGAGCAACAGAACCAGTATCAAATACCCAAGTTCTACCGCGGGAGCTAGTAAGGTAAACATGTATATAAAATATACCTTTGTCTTTATCAGCAATTTAGCCGGCGTTCTTGTCTGCTAAGTACTTGGTGCAGTTGCGCTTCCAGTGGCCTTCACTATTGAAGTAGTAGCATATGACACCAAGATTGTAGCCAGAATTGGAGGCCTTAGAGTTGACAACAGGCTTTCCACTCTTCGGATTTTCTTTCTTGCTTTTTTCGTTGGTGCCAGATTTCTTAAAATCCATGGTCTTGTTCACCATCAAGACCGCATGCTCCTTCTTAATCTCCACCTTAGCATTTTTGAGCATTATGAACAATTCATACATCGACTTATCCATCTGTTGCATGTTGTAGTTCATTAGAAACCCTTTGTAGCTAGAAGGAAATGATTGTAGCACCCTATCAACAGCCAGGCTGTCTGGAATCTTGCATTCTAGAGCATTTAGGTGTTGAACGTAGCCAGAAATTTTTAAAGTGCTCGCTCATACTATTGTGCTCTTCGATCTTTGCTTAGAAGTATAGCTTTGAAGCTTCATACCTCTCAGCCTTGGCCTGTAGTGCAAAGACTGCCTTGAGATTAGTGATTATCTCATAAGCACTCATATTTTCAAAGTCTTTTTTGCAGTTCAGTATCCATGGCATATAGCATGCCACTTTGTACCATAACAAAGTCATCCTCATCTTGGATTAATAGACGTTCTTGTCGTCCTGGGTGACGGTTTCTGCAGGACTGTCACCTAATGCGTTCTAAAGAATGTAGCCCATCTTGTTGGGAGCGAGGAGGATCCTTAGTGTGCAGAATCATGATTGATAGACCGTTTGACGTTGTCTTCGATCCGAATGTGACAATTTTAAAAAGAGTTTTTAGACAGATTTCAGAAAGTCCCAATTCGACTCCAACAAGGTTTCCTCTTCTATTTTTGATAATTCCTGCACATCAAAGTGTAAAACAAGAACATTGTGCACTTTTGCAACTCTAGTACGTTAGTCCAAATAAATCATAAACTTAATAAAAAACAATTATCAAAAGCATAATAGGAGCATGAAACCATCAAAAATTATATATACGTTTTGGATGTATCAGTTATGTACCAGAATAAAAATAATCTTACTAACGATAAACAAAGTAATGTAGGTGATCGGTGTTCATAGCTTTGAAGACCATAGCAGGGATTATTCTCCCGCACAAGCGTTGACAATGAAGTCGTACGTAGCCGGCCTTGATGTCGTGTAGTCGAAGTAGATGTGACTCGAGCACCAATAGTATGTCACCTCGGAGGGTTTACACACGTATGGTGTAATGGACGACTTTTAGGCTCCGCTCCAACAAAGCAGCAAAAGAGGGAGAGATGGACCGAAGAAACCACGACACAACGAAGTGTATATGGTGGAGAATGTCTCTACTCCGAGGCAACACCAAAAAGGGAATCACGGGATGAGAAGAGAGAGAGAGATAATTATGTGATGAAAAGAGGAGGGATGCCTCTCTTTATATAGAAGAATGAGGGGGTGGGACTAATCCCAAATGGCTAATGCGCACAGGGAGGAGCTGCGTAGCCCCTATGGGCCCCATAAGGCCCATACGGCTTGCTCCATTCTCCCTCTCCTCTCTGTCCCTTCCCTCATGGACCTCTTTTGCCAATTCTTGCCGATTAGAAGAAAAATCAACTAAATATTAAATAAGAATAATTTTAAATATGAACTACAGTAATTAACATTTAAATACACATTACTTAATATTTTCTAACTACAGAACCCCTTCCGTCCATCGATCTCCATCGGATACTTCTCCTTCATCCCGATACTCCTTCAGAACTTTCTGATTTCTATCGGATAATTCCTGTAACAATTCTGGGTCTCTTCTCTTTATATCCTTCGGTTCTAAGATCAATATATAACATCATTTATTACCCTTAAGTGTGACACCCTAGAGGTTCGGGATCACTCCAGACATGATCGAGATACTTCTCTGGTCAATGATCAACATGGGTATCTAAAAACCCATGATGGTGCTTGTGCAATCCACGACTAACTTCATCACTTGATGAAGGGAATATGCCCGAGGAGGCCATAATAATGTGGTTATTATCTTATTCCTTGTTTATGATGAATGTTTATTTATCATGCTAGAATTGTATTAACCGGAAACGTTGATGCATGTGTGGTAAACAAACAATGGTTCCTAGTAACACCTCTCATTTAACTAGCTCGTTGATTAACTGATGATCAAGGTTTCCTGATCCTGAACATTGGATGTTGTTAATAACGGGGTCATGTCATTGGTATAATGATGTGATGAAAATATACCCAAAATTAATATACCAATGCGATCAAGTCATTAAGTTTAGATTGTTATATCAAACATATGAAGTAACTATAATCCTTAGACCATGAGATCATGTCAATCACTAACACCAGAAGAGTGCTTTGATGTCATGAAACATAACATCATAACAGGGTGACTATAAAGGTATCGTTGGGTATTTGGAAAGTATTAGTTGAGGCTAATGGATCAAGAGTGGGATTTTTCCATCCAAATGACGGAGAGATATACTCTGGGCCCTCTCGGTGATATCACATCGACACTGCTTGATAGCACGTGACTAGGTCACAAGGGTGTCATATCACGGAACGAGTAAAAGAGTACTTCTCGGTAACGAGATTGAACTAGGTATGCTTTATACCAATGATCGGATATCGGAGAAGTAAAATATTGCGAGACAAAGGGAATTGGTTACGACGTTTATGGTTCACACGATCACTAGATTCATCGTTGAGTGTATAGAAGTCATTACAGATCTCAAAGTCCCGATGTTGACTATTGATCGGAGAGGTGTCTCGATCATGTCTACATTATTTACGAGCCGTAGGGTGACACACTTAAGGTTTGATGACACGGTTGAGTGGATACGGAATATCGGAGAAAAGTTTGGACAAGACCGAAATTGCTTTGAGGAATATTGAAATAGTTCAAGGTGGTATATGTTAATGTTTGATTAACAAATAGTTCAACGGGCTAAGTGTTAATGTTTGTTAATAGGATTAACAAATATTAAAATAAAGAAATGAATTTATTTATTTATGTATTTATTAAAGAAAACCCTTGGAATTTTGAGTGGGAATTGAAGAGAGAATGAGTGGGTTGAGTGGAGACTCCACCCACATGATGAGGGAAGAGGTGAAGGCACCAAAATTTCGTGGCTGCCTCCCCCCTCCTATATAAAGTGGGGTTGGATCTCCCTCTCCCCACACAACTTGGTGTCATATCTCTCTCCCTCCTCCCGCTGCTCCACCTCTTGGTCATCCGCTTGGCGAAGCCATGGCTGTCTAATTTCTCCACCACACCACACAGTCGTGTTGTTGGATTTTCTGGTGGATCCTCTACTTCTGCTGCCCCGCTGGATCGAGGGAACGGAGGTCGTCATCGAGCTGTACATGTGACCGAGTGCGGAAGCGCTGCCGGATTGCAGCGCTCTTCTTCACGATCTTGAGATCGATGTGAGTTTGACTACATCAACAACAAGATTCAATCTCGTAACGCTTTGTGTCTTCGAGGGTATGTTCTCCTTAAGACTCTCTTTATCACCGTTGCTTACATCTCCTATATTAAATCTTGACCCTTCGGGTGTCTATCGCGTAGGAATTTTTTTGTTTCCTACGCAACAATCCCTTCACTACTCGTCCTCGAGTAGGTAAACCGATAAAAACAAAATAATTTCTTAGGTGACATGCTACCAACTCAATCTTGATCATCATATTTTTAAAAGAATTGCAAGCTCAGATCAAAGTACTCTAAACATAGATATGATAGATATAATTTGAACAATGTAACTTAGAAACGATGTTGAAACATGAAAAGTAACACAAACAAAAGACCATGAATAATTATTTACTGAAAGATATATGTTTGTTTCGAGCATAAAGAAAACATAACAACGTGGTATTCCGCTTGTCCTTAAAAGGAGAGCAAAACATAAATGCCAGGACACCTTCAAAGTTCAAGTGGTGACTAGAAACAAGTAATAACATATCATGAATCAATCAATATTAAATTTTGGGACTGATGCACATTATACTCAGAATGACAACTGCTCTCTTAATTGGTTCATAAAGTTAGAAGATGAAGACTGAACATAAAAGTAAAAGAAAGGCCCTTCCCAGAGGGAAGCAGGAATTAACTCATGTGCTAGAGCTTTTTATTTGATTAAAACAAAGGTATTGAAAACAATTTTGAGAGAGGTGTATGTCTATGTCAACGAATGGTAATGAAAAACTTATAATGAATCACTCCAAGAAAAGTGTTTAGACTCCCATTGTTTATTAGTTTGGCACTTCCTCTCACCATGCTTTTTACAACCTAGGGCTAGCTGTATCCACAAGTACCCACCAACTTTCATCCATCCATGGGGAAGTTCCTTTTTGGTTATATTAATTGGAACCAACTCTCTGCAAATTTAGATGAGCACAAATTCCATACTCATCGGGTGAAAGAGGGAGAAAATCTTTGCTTGACATAAGAGATAAGACACAATAAACTTTAAACTACTTCCTCATGAGCTAAAAAAAGGGGCACAAAACAGGTATAGTTTTGAAGGTTTTAAAGGTAGCACATGAGAAAATTACTTTGGAGTGGCGGTTAAATACCACTGTAGGTAGGTATGGTGGACACATTTGGCAAAATTTTGGTTTTTGGGAGTTGGATGCACGAGTAGAGCTCATACTCAGTACATGTGAAGGCTAGCAAAAGACTGGGAGCAACAAATTGAGAGAGCAATAATGGCCATAATCATGCATAGCAAACAAACCTTATTGATCAAAGCATAAATGATATTACAAGTCAAAAATAAATGATCATAGAGGCTAGAGGTGACTGGTTTGTAGTCATAACATGGTGTAAGCATGCGCCAAGTCAACCAAATAAAGCATCCAAAGGAGAATACCAAAATATTATGCTTTGATATGATAAAAACAATTCATGATTTCTTGCAATGGCACATTAAGCACTCTCACATATTTGAAACAAGTCATGCTTCATCAATAACTACTAAGCATTAAAATAATATCTAGCATGACAATATAAAGTCTAAGCCACAGTCTAAACAAGCTTCTCTTTGCACCGCTATAAGCACGAAATATTTTATTGCTTTCCAACACCAGCACTTTATTTCGACAAAAACTCTCCATATAATATATCAATGAAACAAGAGAGTACTACTAATCTACAAGAATTAACAACTCTGAAAAAGAGATGCATGAAAAACAGGAGCTAAAAGGAGTTGCAGTAGCTAGACAAAAATTAAGAACACGAGTATTCATATGAAAAAACAGAGTGTGTCTCTCTCCCACACAAGAATGCTAGGATCGAACCAAATTTAATGCAGCAAAGAAAAAATATACAAGCAAACAGACGCTCCAAGTAAAGTACATATGATGTGACGAATAAAAATATAGTTTCACTAAAAGTGACCTGATAAGTTGCTGATGAAGAAGGGGATGCCTTGGGTATCCCCAAGATTGGAGCTTGAGTCTTCTTGGAATTTACTGGGATGAACCATGGGGGCATCCCCAAGCAAAGGATTTTCACTCTTCTTGATCACATTATATCATCCTCTTCTCTCGACCCTTGAAAACTTCCTTCACACCAAATTCAAAGTAACTTTCACTAGAGGGTTAGTGCACAATCAAAACCTCACATGTTCTGCATGGAAACAAGCATTATCAATACTTCCTAAACATTGGCTATAGCCACTCATGTTTTGTGGAGCAAAGAAATCCACTCAACATAGTAAAAGAGAGAATGCAAAGTAAAAAGTTAGAATCTGTCAAAACCAGAATAGTCTGTAAATACGATTTGTTTCGAGGCACTTACGTTGCTCAAATCAGAAAACTTAGAACTAAAAAAAGTTTTGTAAATAGCTGAGGATCATGCACAAATAATTGCAGGACGTTTCGATTTTTCTGGAAATTTATACGAATTAAACAGTGGACAAAAAATCTGTTCCTGCGCGGAATTCCAAATCTAGCATCAACTTTTCACTAGAGACTTCACTTGGCACAACAATTCGAAAAAGTAAAGATACAAAAGAGTTTCTACATAAGTAAACAATACCTTGAATCAAAGAAAACAAAAGAAAATTGCAGAAATAAAACATGGGTTATCTTCCAAGAGTGCTTTTCTTTAACGCCTTTCAGCTAGACACAGAAAGAAAGAATCAAGTATTTTCAAATGAAGAAGCATCCAAACTGGGACCAGAAACCTTACGTTTACCTCTCTTACCCTTACTCTTATTTTTAGGGAACACATGATTCCAACCTGGTGTGGAGGTGAAATTCAAGGTTCCCTTTCCCATATCTATTGTTGCTCCCAAGAGTTTTAGCAGAGATATTCCAAGAGTGATTTTTCCTTTTCCTACACATTCAATAACAAGATAATTAGTGGATACCGTTCTTCCTAGGAGTTCTGTAAACACTCCTTCAGCTACGCTGATGGGTAATATACTGGCATTATCAGTAAGAGGTATTTCTTCTTCACCTTTACAAAGTTCCCAAAGATCAAAGATTCATAAATATCTTTGGGCATAAGGCAAAATTCAGAAATAATATCACAACGAGCATGAAAAGTTTCACCATTTAAAGCAACTTTTACTGTAGGGACCCATTTCGAGGTTTCAAAATTTATTGAGATATAATCATAATGTTCATGAATCCGATTATAACCTTCTTTCAAACAAGATATATGTGTCTCAAGAGTGTTTAATCTAGCATAAATGCTCACAAGGGCTGAATCAGATTTACTAGGCGAGCTAGAGGTTGCTATCAAATCTTTTATAGCATTAAAAGCTTGATCCCCATCACAACGATGGAAATCTCCTCCTACTATAGCATCCTAAGCATATCTATAACAAAGAACAAGACCGGAGTAAAAGCTACTAAGAAATAGGCTCAGGGTCAATTTAGGCTCAGTTTTACTATAAGAATAAAAAAACTCTAGTCCAAGTTTCTTTAAAACTCTCCTCACTCCCTTGTTTGAAACTAAAGATCATTTCTTCAGGTGACATAGTAATAGGGATAGGAATAGACATAAAGGAAAATTGAAATAAGAACTAAAATTTTGTGTTTTTGATATAAAGAAGCAAACAAGACAAAATAAAATAAACTAAGAAAAACAAAAACAAAGTAAAGAGATTGGAGGTGAGAGACTCCCCTTGTAGAAATCATCTTCCTCCCCGGCGACAGAGCTAGAAAAAGCTTGCTTGCGTGTGGACACACGTTCATTTGGAGACCCCAAGAGGAAGGTATGAAGAGTATAGCAGCAAGGTTTTCCCTCATAAAGAAACCAAGGTTTAATCGAACCAGTAGGAGAAAGAAATCACTTATGAAGGTTGTTGACAGCTGATGTTGGTAGGGAGCACTACCAGGCTCAGTAGCAACGTGCAATATGCACACAACACAACCAAGATACTTTGCCCCAACGAAACATTGAGGTTGTCAATCTCACGGGTTTTGCTAAAAAGAAAGGATTAGACGTATAGTGTGGAAAACGGTGTTTCTTTGTAGTGGAAGAAATGAGAACAATGATTGCATTAAAAAGAACAGTGCTTGCAGTAGGTTGTATTATCAGTGTGAAAGAATGGACCGGGATCCACAGTTCACTAGTGGTGTCTCTCCATAGAAGATAGATAACATGCTGGGTAACAAATTACAGCTGGGCAATCGACAGAATTAAAGGCTGCACCGTAGTGCATATGCAAGACATGATGATTACTATGAGATTTATGTGGGCAATACAACATGATACATAGACTGTAATCCAACTACATTTATGACAAAGAATCCACCCTCATGACGTCATCCGAGCAAACTTTGGGTATTAAGTTGGAAGCAACAAATTATTGCATTCAGTAAAGTGCGTAATGTAAACAACATAATTATCCTTAGACAAAGCATTGTTGTTTTCTCCCTAGTGGCAACATCACATCCACAATCTTAGAATTTATTTTCACTCTCCCAGATAACTCGAGGCATGAACCCACTATCGAGCATAAATACTCCCTCTTGGAGTTACACGCATCAACTTGGCCAGAGCATCTACTAGTAACGAAGAGCATGCAAGATCACAAATAACATAAACATGATAGATCTCTATCCCAGCAAACATAACATGTAGCATTACAAATAGATGATCTTGATCATGTTCGGCAACTCAGAAGAACTAAACATGGTGGCATAAAGAGCAGAAAACAATCATCTAGCTACTACTATGGACCTGTAGTCTACTCACGCATCACTCCGGAGGCAGGCATGGTGATGTACAGCCCTCCGGTGATGATTTTCCCTCCCGACAGGGTGTCGGGGAGAGCTTGAGAACCCTCCCGAACTAGGGTTGACGATGATGACGACGATGGAACTTTTCGTGGATGGAGGCTTGGGTGTTTAGGGTTTTCCTGAGGAAGACTTTATATAGGAAAAAGGGTGATGTTGGTGGGTGCCCAAGGGGCCCACACCACGTGGTGGCGTGTCCACGGTGGGGGGGGCTATGGTGTGGCCACCTGGTACTCCGTGTTGGAGTCAAATTCCACCAGACTCCGTGTACGTGACAAAAAAATAGGATCCTGGGATTTTCTTTTGTCCAATTCCGATAGTATTTCCAGAACAACTTTTCTGAAACCAAAAATAGCATACTACATGAACTGGCATCTTGTTAATAGGTTAGTCCCAGAAAATCCATAAAAATGTTATAAAGTGTATAAAAAACATGTAGCAATTGGCATGAAAACAACATGGAACATCAGAAATTATATATACGTTTGAAAGTATTAATGGGGTCCTAGTCATTTTCCTTATTAGACATGGTTTACAAGTGTCAATAGATTCAAACTATAATGACCCAAAAAGTCCATCAGAATGGAGCTTCTTCATGAGTTTCACTCCAATGTGACCAAGACAACAATGCCACATATACATGGAATTATCATCACAAGGTTTAAATATTTTGGATTCTATTCTATGAATGTGAGTACTACTATCGAGATCCAATAATAACAAACTATCGCGCTGTCGTGCATGAATATAAAATATTTCATTCATAAAAAGAGTACAACCCTTGGGCACTGATTTGAATGAATAATTGTCTCAAAGCAAGACCCACTTATGTTCATACCCAACGCGTGCACATAATAACATTTATTCAACATTAAAACTAATCCCAACGGTAGATGTAGAGGTAGCGTGCCGAAGGTGAACACATCAACTTTATTACCGTTGCCGACACGCATCGTCACCTTGACCTTTATCGGCTTGCGTTCATTCAGCAACTCCATGTAAGAGTTACAAATGTGAGCAACAGAACCAGTATCAAATACCCAAGTTCTACTGCGGGCGCTAGTAAGGTAAACATGTATATAAAATATACCTTTGTCTTTATCAGCAATTTAGCCGGCGTTCTTGTCTGCTAAGTACTTGGTGCAGTTGTGCTTCCAGTGGCCTTCACCATTGAAGTAGTAGCATATGACACCAAGAGTGTAGCCAGAATTGGAGGCCTTAGAGTTGACAACAGGCTTTCCACTCTTTGGCTTTTCTTTCTTGCTTTTTTCGTTGGTGCCAGATTTCTTAAAATCCATGGTCTTGTTCACCATCAAGACCGCATGCTCCTTCTTAATCTCCACCTTAGCATTTTTGAGCATTATGAACAATTCATACATCGACTTATCCATCTGTTGCATGTTGTAGTTCATTAGAAACCCTTTGTAGCTAGAAGGAAATGATTGTAGCACCCCATCAATAGCCAGGCCGTCTGAAATCTTGCATTCTAGAGTATTTAGGTGTTGAACGTAGCCAGAAATTTTGAAAGTGCTCGCTCATACTATTGTGCTCTTCGATCTTTGCTTAGAAGTATAGCTTTGAAGCTTCATACCTCTCAGCCTTGGCCTGTAGTGCAAAGACTGCCTTGAGATTAGTGATTATCTCATAAGCACTCATATTTTCAAAGTGTTTTTTGCAGTTCAGTATCCATGGCATATAGCATGCCACTTTGTACCATAACAAAGTCATCCTCATCTTGGATTGATAGACGTTCTTGTCGTCCTGGGTGACGGTTTCTGCAGGACTGTCACCTAATGCGTTCTAAAGAATGTAGCCCATCTTGTTGGGGGCGAGGAGGATCCTTAGTGTGCAGAATCAGGACATGAAGTTGTTCCATTTGTCTTAAGTTTATCGTCCTCTAGGAATGGGCCTAGGTTGAAGGTGGGCAAGACATCTACAATGGCATTTGCAAATTACATCAAGACTATGTTCATAATTATTGGGTTCATGTTATACAAACAATATAAACTACGAACTCCCACTCAAATGAAAATCCCTCACTTTGTTTAACTGATAACACTATCCCCATCCACTATACCACCCCGATCGTCACAGCCGATGGTATAGCTTCAAAGGTAGACATCTCTATGTTCAATCACATCGTCAATGTGACTAGTGCTTAACCTTATGGTCACATGTGTTCCGAGGCCATGTCTATACATGCTAGGCTTGCCAGATTCCTTTTCAACATATAATGTTGTGCATACATGGCTTGCACCCTCTTTATGCAAACACAGAGGGAAGAACTCAATCGTCACATCCCACTTATCCATGTCCAACTTTCTTGGCCGTGCTTGCTAAAGGGAGAACACTAATGCTAGAGTTTAGTTGATGGGTCATCTTATATAACTACCGTCGTATATAGTATATACAATATATATTATACACGATATATAAAATGTACAGAACAAACATTCATAATGTAATGCAATGTGATATGGTCTTCGCGTCTCCACGCCGACAGTTAATAAACTTACCATGACCACATCACATGGCCCTTCAAAATATATTTAGACACTTCTACTTTATCTTTTTATCTTTTACGTGGCTTAGAGGCGTTTGCAAAAGAACCGCTTATATTTACAAACTTGTATCCACAACACCGAGCAGATAATTGTCTGTTAGATATCCCTTTCGGGGCTCCCATTGAAAATGCCATGCCATCTATTGTAAGAGAGACAGACACCCCGCTAGCCACATATACGGTACAATACGCATTCAGTGGTGGAAACAGTCTCGCGTAAGCATACACGTAAGGTCAATCTGGGGCCGCTTTATCAAACAATGCCAACATGCAACATCATGAGTAAGTGCACTCAAGGAGGTGACAACTAAAAGGTCGATGCCCTCATCCACCATAATTTCCAACACTACTTTATATCTACGCATAGACCGGCTCTGATACCACCGAAGGGGTTACGTAGCAGAATAACAAAAAAATCTTACTAACAATAAAAGAAATATAGCAAAGATTTATCTATTTCTATGCAGATATGAAGTAACATAGGTGGTCAGTGTTCATACCTTTGAAGACCTATAGCGGGGATTACGCTCCCGCACAAGCGTTGACGATGAAGTCATACACAACCAATCTCGAGGTCGTGTAGTCGAAGTAGATGCGACTCGAGCACCAAAAGTATGACACCTCGCAGGTTTTACACACGTACAGTGTAATGGACGAATTCATGGCTCCAGTCCAGCAAAGCAGCAGAAGAGGAAGAGATGGACCAAACAAACCACGACACGGCGGAGTGTATACGATGGAGAATACATCTACTTCGACACAACCCCAAAATGGGAACCACGGGATGAGAATAGAGAGACAGAATTATGAGTTGAAAAGAGTAGGCTTCCTTTCTTTATATAGAAAGAGGAGGGGAGGGAGTCCCCTTGGCTTAGCCATGTGGGACTAATCCCACATGGCTAATCCGCATGGGGAGGGGTTGCGTAGCCCCCATGGACCCCATAAGGCCCATGCAGCTGGCTCTCTTCTCCTATCCTCTCCCGCCCTTCCCTCATGGGTCTGTTTTCTCTATTCTGGCCCATTAGGGGGGAACAACCATTAAATATTAAGTAAAAATATATTTAATTATTAATTAAAGTAATTAACATTTAAATGCATATTACTTAATATTTTCTAACTCCAGAACCCCTTACGGATCCACGGATCTACATCGGATACTATCAGCCCACTTAGCGGTGTTGATACTAACCTTGTAGAGGAAATGAAATAGCTGAAGATCCAATTCACTATTTTGAAGAAAAACCTCGAGAAGTATTATGAAGTGAAATCCATACTCGACAATCTTAAGTGTGCGAATATCCCTTAATGAAAAGATTAGACTTGGATTCAAATCGAATAACAAGAACAATTCCAATAGTAATAATAAGACGGGCCAAGAACAAGTCATGGATTCGGCCATAGTATTTTTCTTCAAGATTTTTCCTAGTTAAATTAGATAGGGTGTTTAGTTGTTTGATTGCTTCATTTTTAGATTATTATACTATGGCTAACGAAGAAAATTTGATGATCTGTGAATTGATGCAAGAGGAAGCCAATGCCCAATCGAGAAACCATTAAAAGTCCAGACGCCGCCGCCATCGTGAACCCTAGTTTGGGAGGGTTCTGAAGCTCTTCCGGGACCGCTGCTGGAGAGGGGAATCATCATCGGAGGGCTCTACACCGCCATGCCTATCTCCGTAGTGATGTGTGAGTAGTTAATCCTTGTACTACGGGTCCATAGCAGTAGCTAGATGGTAGTCTCTCCACTTTATGCTATCATGTTTAGATCTTGTGAGCTGCCCTACATGATCAAGATCATCGTTATGTAATGCTACATGTTGTGTTTGCTGGGCTCCGATGAATATTGATATTATGAGCAAGTTGTTTATTTATCCAAATGCATATGTTGTTTACATCTTGCATGCTCTCCGTTGCTAGTAGATGCTTTGTCCAAGTAGATGCTTGTGACTCCAAGATGGAGTATTTATGCTCGATAGTGGGTTCATGCCTATAGAAATCAGCGTTCGAGTGACTGAAACGTGCACGGTTGTGGATATGATGTTGCCACTAGGGATAAAGTAATGATGCCTAGTCTATGTTTTTTTTTTGCATTGTTTACATTACACACAATACTTCATGCATTAATCTATTGTTTGCAACTTAATACTAGAAGTGATGCGGATGCTGACCCGAAGGTGGATTATTTAGGCATATATGCGTTGGATAGAAAGTCTATGTAGTTTTTTTGTAATGCCCTGTTAAATTTCATACTGAACATCTTGTCATATATTACATTTTCATGCCCTCATTATTTTTCAATTCCCCAGCTGTAATTTGTTTACCCAACATGCTAGAAATATTTATGGAGAGACACCACTAGTGAACTGTGGACCCCGGTCCATTTTCCTCATATCGTGTGTAGCGTTCCCACATATAAATAATGTAAGAACACATGTGTTAGTGTTCTAGTCCCCGGATCAATTGCTAGTATCGCAGTACAAAATGAAATATCATGCAAATGCGTCAAATTCTATTACATCGCATGATCCATTCTTTACAAAATAACATTACAACTTGCATAGTCTTAGAAGACTAGCAGGAAACAAAGTATTACAGCGGAAAACATAGTATAGCATTGAGCCCATCTTCTTCATGTGCCACAGGCAAAGCATGTTGGCAGTAGAATCGAGATCATAAATGAAATCCCGACCCGTCTTCAGATTCATCTGCATGATGGAATATGCAGCCACAAGGGGGGTCAATACAATTTAATGTATTGGCAAGTAACACTATGGTGGATATAAATGGCAAGACTATGACTACATGCTTATCTGGTTGAGTGGAGTTTTGGCTAAGTTTGCATAAAGCTAGTTTTCTCCTATATCTTTATAAAACAATTTTTATTCTGCTAAATTTGGGATTCACTCGTAAAACCCCAGTGAAACTGTGACAACACACGGTAAAACCCCGGCATGTCAAGAGACATTTCCGGTAAAACCCCGGAATGTCCCTACCTATTATTACAAGTTTTACATTCGAAAAGGTGATGTGATTCTTCTGTCCGTCCTTGTCCAGCTGCTCATAGTTCTCCATAACCGGGGACATGGCTAAGATATTAGTTTGTTGACTCTGCAGAGTTTGTGCACTTTCTCCTTCAGACTCAAATCAGTCCAAACATCCTATACACCCTTAGTGCATTAAGGAAAGGAGAAGATTGAGATGAGATCTTTCAGAAGAACTTCCACCACTGTTTGCCTTACCCGTTCCACCTATAATTATGCTACATCTTCTTGTAAGCCCGGTGAGTTCATTCAACTTAGTTGATTTAGACAGAGCCCATATGACTAAAGGCTACACGGGAAGCTACTAAACTTAGAGGGGCATAGTAATCTCTTTGTTCCTAGGTGGCCATCCGCAAGTGACAACCTCAAGTGGAATAACCCTTAGGCAAGGGCCCTGAGGCAACACTCAACATAAAACAATTTTTCCACTTCCACCCAGGTGGTTCATTTATTAGTTATACTTAGAATTTTTCCTCAACATCTAGTAAAACAATTTGTAACATTGCATAGCATCTACTAAGTTTTAAGGCAATCAAAATAACAAGGGTAAAATATATGGCTACACACTACTAGGATGATAGCATAGCATAAGATAACTTAGTAAAATTTCCTATCATGCATACTACTCAAAAATGAACTAATGCATATAGAAAATAATGGGTATTTGATGGTGAGTTACTTGCCTTGTTGAAGTTGGTGAAGAATTCACACTCTCTTCACAAAAGATGGCTGCCTCTGTACAATCTATTCATCGAAAACACAAAAACAAAATAAAAAGCATACTAGCAATCAAACACACAAGTGAAGAAAACATACAAAGAAACTGCCATATCAAAAAGGGATTTAACAAAGTTGGCTAGGACAAGGTCAAGGTTTGAGTTGAAATATTTGTTCTCTAATGGTTTCATACTTGTTAAGGAGTTTCCAAGAGTTCACTAAGGATGTCTAGGTTGAGTTTGTAGTGATCAAACTTTATTGAAAACATATTTATCTAAGAAGTTCCAAGAGTTCACTAAGGTGATCTCACTATATTAACTAAAGTTATAATAGATAAGATAATATAGAGTCTTGGGATTTTCCATTTGGGTCAATGGTTGGACAAAAAAACTTCCTAATTCTTCAACTTGTATGGATTCCTCCAAGTCTTCATATGCTTGTCTTCTTGAAGATCATCTTCTTGCTTCTATTGTAGTTTCTTCCTTGGGGTGGTACTTCTCTTGGTCTTCATATATCTTCATGGATTTTGGTACATGTACTTCACTTAACTAGTTGGTTTGGGTATGGGATGGGCACAAACTAAGGGTTGATTCTTGATCACAAATTAAAATATCTCTAAGTCAAAAATAGAAAAGAAAGGAAATAAGAAGAAAGATAGAAAGAGAGAGATATATGTTTTCTCCTTGATTTATTCATACACTTCTACTTCCTTCAGTGGCATCTAGCTGTTGCAGAGTCTAAGTTCTTCCTTCCATTTCTTCCATGATCTTCATTGTATCTCTTCATGTTGCCACCAAGTTGAAAGTGAAGTGTCGTCTTATGCTCGAGTCTTGTTTTCTATATTTGCTAACTTATTGAATTCTTGAAGAAAGAATGGGGGGAGTGGAGAAGTAGATGGAAAACAAAGGTAATAGTGTTTAAGGTTCACTAGTTGGTCATATATGTGATTGCCACATACTATGGACTTGGGCTTGGATTGAAAATAGCCACAACAACAAAGATAAAAGAATAAAACAAAAATCTAAGGCATAAACTACTAGGTGGACTACTATGATGGATGTTTGGCTAAAATTACATGATCATGGTCCAGGGGCGTCCAAAATTTTAAGGCATTGATGTCTCTGGTTCAAGGTTAGAAAATGAAGCAATTTTGCTTAAGGGGACATATGCTAATTATTTATAGAAATAATTCTATGTAAAAAAAATACTCAAATAGTCCACTTAATTCTAAATTCAAATTTAACTTGTTCAAAAATTATTTTGGAACAGAGGACATAAAAGTACAAATCCTAAGGTTTCCAAAAAATATTTGATTTGCAATTTTTGAATTTGTAGAATTTGAATTATGCCGAAATTCATAAAATAAGCATATTTGAATTTGAACCAAATTAGGTTTGTCAATTTTGAATTTGAACAGTGCTAATAGATTCTACACATTCTGGGGATTTCAAAAAGTCCAAGTTTATCAAATTTGTCCAAGTGGTTAAAACGTTATGAGGGTTCAAAGTTCCAGGGGCTTTTCTGCAAAAATTGCCAATTACATACTGTTCGGAAAAATAAAACAGAAACTGAGTGGACAAGGCTGGCTACGTGGCAGGCTGTGATTGGCCAGGTGTGCTGACTGGATGCTGACGTGGCCGCTGACTAGACTAGGGCGACGTGGATTAGTGTCCAGATCTGAGCTGTCAGATCTCGATCTAACGGTAACATACCACCTCATTAGGGGATCTAATCTCGACCGTTTAGATCTATGGCAGAGAGAGAGAGAGAGAGAGAGAGAAAGACTCACCGGAGGTGTTCCCACCGGAAATGGAGACGACGGTGGCCGGCGGCGCGGGCGTTTCCCTACAACGACGTTCCGGTAGTCCTTGAGCATGGTGGAGATGAAGACGACGTTCAGTGCAGAACGGTGAACTCGAAGGAGTGTGCGAGATTGCTTGAGGGGTCCTCTATCGACAGTGATGCTCAGACGGTGAGGCGGCTGCTCCGGTGAGCTTCGGGAGAGGTCGGCGCTAGCGTTCTGTTGTGCCTAAAATCAAAAAGAAAAACTCAGGAGGTGCGTCCAGGCATGGGGAATCGAATGGAGGTGTTCCCTAGTGTAGGGAGTGCCTCACCTCACCAGAATCGGGGTTGGAAGGCGGTGGGGCTACCGGATTCCGATGAGCTCATTCGGCGGCCACACGACACCGTTGACATAAAGAGGAGAGGGGAAACAGAGATGGACTCAGTGGCCATTTAAGGAGCTAGAGAGTCGAAACTAACGTTGTTTCTATCCCGAGGAAGAAGAAGGTGACGTCAGGGATGGCGTCATCATTTATTTTTATTTTTATTTTCTTTTCCATTTTAAATGTTATATTTATATCTTCTGTTTTTAAGTCCAAATGACACCAAATGAATTTCTAAAATCTTGAAATATTAATATCTGTCAAACAATACCATTTTTATAAACTTTACAACATATTTTGATTTTGAATATTGAAAATTGAATAATTCCTTAATAGTGATTTAATGTAATTTTTAATTTAGAAAAATATAAAATATAAATATTTGTCAAATAAAATTTCAGTGACATACTATATGTTGTAAACTTATTTTTTGAAAGTCATTACATCTTATTTTTATAATTTTATATTTTAACATAGGGGGTAAACCCTAATAGCAAGTTATGCCATTTTTTAAAATGGAAAGTAATTAAAGTGAATAATTAGGAAGATAGAAATTTGATACTTAACCATTTGGAAACATGTTTCTTCCAAGTCCTTTTCTCAAAAGGAAAATAGTGAAAACAATTTTGGTACTGGATCATTAGTTCAAAAGTGATATAGTTGATTTTTTTGTTTGAAAATATTTTCATTAACCAAATAGTTGGGGAAATAAATATTATTAATACATAGGAGTTGAAAATCATTGGGAAAACATATAGCTAGTAAAACCAATTTACATTATTAGGGTTTGACATGACATCATGTGGTCACAAAACAGTTCTAAAGTTCATATAATATTTAAAGATGGTGAAAACAATTCTTAGGGTTTTGAAATCCTCAAGTTCCAAATGCTATGAAAACATTTCCATGGTAATGATTGATATGAAAACCCTTTTATGAAGTATGTTTGTTAAAAAAAATATCTTTGATTAGGTGAAACTTATTTATGGTTTTAGAAAACAGAGGCAGATTTGGATTATAATAATTCCAATAGCATTGTAAAACAATTAATATGACCTTTGTGTTTTGAGTTTTATTTAATTATGGTGTCTTGCTTTAATAGATAACAAAAGGTTTTTAATTTTTGTGATTGTTGAAGTTTCCAAAAATTAGGGATGTTACATTGTGAAACCACCTACTGCAATCATAATGTTCTCTACTGTTTCCAGCAATCATCATTTTTTCTGCACCATACGTTCGATCCCTTTGTTTTTAACACGACCGGAGAGATTGACAACCTCTCTGTTTCGTTGGGGCAAAGCAGTGTGTTTGTTTGTGCGTAGGTTCCACGTCAGTTGCGCCACTGACAACCTTCTGAAGAACCTCTGTGTCCACCTGGATTCGATAACCTTTGTTAATTTCAAGGGATAGCTTGCCGTTGTTCTACATCAAACTCTCGCTTGGAGTAACCTAACAAAAGACACGCCCTAAGGCATCAAGGTTTCTGGCGCTGTTGTCAGGGATACTGGAATCTCCAGACAGGGGGTTCTCACACTTCCAAGCACTTTATTTTGTTTTTGTCTTGCTTGTTTTATTTTTTTTTACTTTGTTTTCTCTAAAATCCAAAAACACAGACAAAAAAAATTAGATTCCTGCATTTAGTTTATTTTCAAGTTTCTTTCATGTTTTGTCATCATTTTGCTGCCTAAATTAACTACCAAAGAAATGAAGGTAGGAAGTGGATCTATTATTGTAAAATAATATTGAACAACTCCCTAATTTTTTAAGGGGACATGATGATTTTGAAAATAGATCTCTGGTGGAGCTAGCCCACAATTATGAAATTGATATAGCTTTTTTGGTTTCTTAAACTCCATCATATGGAGGATGGTGAAAAGAAAAAATTGTGTGAGAAACTTTGTTAAAGGAATTTGATGATGTGGCTAAGGAGGTTAGAAAAATCTTTGCTAAATACAACATATTATCTTGCTATGTTGATATTAAAAGAACTCTTAAATCTGTGGAAAAGGATAGTGCAAGTTATTCTAAAGAAATGTATTGAAAAATAACTAGAGGTGCCTATTCCTTTTAAACTTATAGCTATGCATTAAGCTTTAGAAAACAATTTTGGGTGGATTGTACGTGAAAATCCTTTTGATGAAAGTAGTGAACCTAAAAGAAGTGAAAAGTAAGACTCGGAAACTTACATACATAGCATACTTTGCATCATTGAAAAAACTTCTGAGATTTCTTTGGGAAATTCTAAACTTGATTCCCTACTTGTGCGTCATACTTTATAAAGCCGACGTGGGAAGGTGGATGATTTATTTTATTAATGTTTTGTAACACAAATGGTGCAACATGAATTTATATGTTACAACATCAATGTCCCAGTAACACATTTTTTATCTTGTCAACTATGTGTTATTGCTCTCCATGTAGAATACCTGATGTGTTACTGCAATTTTACTCTGTAACAGTTTTTTCATGTGTTACTTAAACTATGTTTTGTTGTAGTGCTACATGGCTTTAAAGAGAAGCACTTATGGGAGGCAACCCATCATTTATTTATTTTCTATTATTTTTTGTATTGTTGAGTCAAGATGATTATTGCTTCTGTAACAACATCTTCATATATTTTATTTGTTGTTTTGTTGTGCCTATAAAAGTCTCTAATGACTAGAGGGTACTTTGTTGGGATTACTGCGCAGGAATAGATGTCTGGTATTCACTAGAAAAATTCCACACGCTGATCGGAAAGTGATTTTGATTTGACATTTTTTAAACGTATTCCTGATATATGTAGCTATATTTTGTTAGACTAATTTTTTTTCGATCTGAGCAACGTAAGTGCCTCGAAAAAGATCATCTTTATTTTGCATTCTCACTTTAACAATTTTTGAGTGGATTCTTTTAGGGTGAAAGAGCTTCACTTAATTCTAGTAAAAGTAGCTAGTGTTTTAAAGTATTTTTTATGATTTTTTTTTCCAAAAGGAACCAAGTGAGATTATTTATTTTTGGTGCACTAACCCCGCTAATGAGAAAATATTGAAGTTTTGATGTGAAGGAAGTTTTCAGGTGTTAAGCGAGAAGGATGATAATCAAAGATCTAGAAGAGTTAAAAGCTTAAACTTGGGGAAGCTCCTCTGGACCTCCCTAATATATTCAAGAAGACTCAAGCGTCTAAGCTTGGGGATGCCCAAGGTATCCCCTTCTTCATCAGCAAATTATCAGGTCATCTCTAGTGAGACTATATTTTTATTCGGTCGTATCTTGTGCACTTTTCTTGGAGCATCAATGTGTTTTTGTTTTCAGTTTGTTTATGTTTTGTTTGCTGGTCTATACTAGTTGGATCCTAGCATTCTTTTTTGGGAGAGAGACACGTTCCGCTTTTTCATTAGAATACCCCGGGCTTCGCTTATATTTATCGAGTATTCATGTTTGCTACTGCTAGAACTTTTAGCTCTATGTTTTCATATATCTCTTGTCAGAGATATTAGTTTTCTTTTGAAGAAAGTAATCTCTTGCTTCACTTATATTTGTTTGGAGAGTTGATAAATAAGTTGGTTGGTATTTGGTTGGAACAGAAAATGATGCATGTGGTTTGGTATAATAAAAATGCTTACATAAGTCTTGTAGATCACTGTCTTGAGTAATTTGATGCTTTTCAATTGTTTTGAGTTACCAAGTAAGTAATGTGTAAACTTATGTATCATGTAAGTAGTGGATATTAGTGAAGAACTACCGTAAAGCTTGTTGATATTTGGTTTGTATCATTGGTAGTTCCAAAGTCTATATAGTTTCTACTCAAAGGTTTTGGTTAACAAGGAAGACAATGTGGAGTCTTGTAATTTTTCAACCATGTTTTTTATATAAGTCCTTGCCGTACCGGTTGATAGTTGTGTTTGCTTGAAAACCTTGCTAGCCTAAACTCTGTATAAGCGGGAATGCTTCTTGTGCATCCAAAACCATTGAGCCGAATCCATGTCATCTGTGTTCACCATAACTACCTATTATGTGGTATTTCTCTGCGAGTACAAGTAAATTTTTCATGTTCTACCTTTAAAATATTCAAAACACGTATACTCCTTTTCGTGCCACTATTTACCAGCTCATGAGGACACGGGTAGACGGTCTTTATTTCACTTGTTGATTAGACTTTACACAAATGGATTAGTGGCATATACATCCTCTCAGGGCCGTCTCCAGAAATTGGGGGCCCCGGTGCGAATTTCAAAAGAGTTGTAATCTTGATTGGAGGAATGTATAACCGATTGAACGAAATCATACTTTCACTTAATCATTTAACTCCCGTCTCATACAATTTTCAATTGTATCAAATGTTAGAGCTAAAAAGTAAATGTAGAGCTAAAGGTCACGATTCTTCCTTATAAAATAACATACAAAAAATTGAGAGAAAAATATCAAGAAAATGGAATAAGAATGTGACCAAACCTTGTAAATTATAAGAGCAATTTATTGACGATGATAAAGACCGTGGATCCCGAGTACCTGATCTTCCCTAAAGAAAAATGGAAGAAGATCATTATTTACAGTTCGATGAATGACGAGATAAAGGACAACATATTTAGTCACGGAAAGGCTTGGGAATTTGGAGACATGGAGCAGCTATTAACCTGACCGAGGTCTTGTTTTGATGAATGGCCGGGCGCTGTCAGGCTCGGCTCATCAGTCATCGGGTGATTACGGCGGCCGCATATGTGAAATCAAGCACCAGACATGCCTTTTTTTTGTGTATCGCTTTGGGGCTCGTATTGTTGAGGCATGTGGACGGGCGAAATCACAAATAAGAACTTGTCGCCGGTCGTCTCGGCGTCACCTGATTGCCTCAGATCTCGAAGTCTCGCGATTGGAAGTAAAAGACCAAGCGGAAAAGTGTATCGCGTGATTTGGGTTTGGTGTTGTTGTTGCGTGATTTCCGTGAGATGCAGCCGTGTGCTAATTCCATCTTTTACGAACGGAGGAGAGTTGTTGCTAACTAACCAGGCTTTAATCCCTCCTAACGAATTGTGATTTGGGGGCCCTAATTTTTTGGGGGCCCTGATCGGTCGCTCACTTCGCTCATGCTCATCGACGGGCCTGCATCCTCTTATCCAATTTGCTTGAAGCGTTGGCAACGGGGTGTCCATCCTCGAATTTGGTTACTACAAAATTCTCTTCACCCTTTTTGCCCCTGATTTATCAGTTAAGCAAAGTTCATAAGTGTGTATCCAAAAGAAAAGAGGGATGATCTACTAACCACACTAGAAATAACGTCCTTCATGGGAGCCTCTCTTTTAAAGTCTAGTTAACTTGTGACTTAATATATTGTTTACTTGTTGATTCGTTGACCATTCACATACACACCTATTCCCAAAAATAGGCACTCCTCCATGGTGATTGTTGGCAGGCACCCGGGGATTCGGTTAGCCATGGTTTGTGATAGCAAAGGTTGGTAAGAGTGTCAAATATTTTATGCTCTTCTCTATATACTTTTTAAAACTTAAAAGCTCTAGCACATGATTTAATCACTTGATTCCCTCTCCGAAGGGTCTTTCTTTTACTTTATTGTTGAGTTACTTATTTCTATCTCCATATGCAAACACTAGTATCAACTTTGGTACATCAGTTGTTATATAATGATATGTTTGACTTATTGCATTATTTTGCCTTGACAATATCCATGAGATATATATATGTGTTAAAAAGTTGAAGCCAATTTTTAAACTAAATCTTCCTCTATGTTGGTCAAATAATTTTATTTAGAATTTATTGCTTTGTGAGCTAACATTTATGCAAATTCTTATAGCCTCATTATCTCCAAACTACTATTCATGAAAGTTTGCACTTGTATGATTCATTTTGTTTACTCTTTATTTACTTGTTAGCAAACTATAGACCATTGACTTGGATCACTTCATTTTGTTCATGTGGTTTGCATTACTATTTTATCAAGATTGTATTATTGGCATGTCTTTATCGTTTACCTACTCAAGGACGAGCAGGAACTAAGCTTGGGGATGCTTTATACGTCTCAAACGTATCTATATTTTTTGATGATCCATGCTGTTATTATATCAATTGCCACATGTTTTGTTTACACTTCATAGCATTTTTTTTTAATTTCTAGGACTAACCTATTAACAAGATGCCACAGTGGCACTTCCTGTTTTCTGTTGTTTTTCTCTTTCAGAAAAGCTAATCGCAAAATATTTTCGGAATTAGATGAAATTTGGCGTACGCAAATATTACAACAGAACACTCCAGAAGCCCGAGAGTGAGGAGCAACCGACCCAGGAGGCGTCCACGCCACACCAGGTGCGGCCCACCCTTGGTCGGCGCCCTCCTGTGGCATGGGCCCCTCGGGTGGCCACCGACACCGTCCTTTTTTCTTTATATTCCTTATGCCCCGAAAAATCTAAATACCTGATCGAGAAACCACGAAAAGTCCAGACGCTGCCGTCGTCGTCAAACCTAGTCCGGAAGAGTTCTGAAGCTCTTCACATCACCCTGCCGAAGAGGGGAATCATCATCGGAGGGCTCTGCACCGCCATGCCTACCTCCGGTGTGATGCATGAGTAGTTCATCCTTGGACTACAGGTCCATAGCAGTAGATAGATGGTAGTCTCTCCACTTTGTGCTATTATGTTTAGATCTTGTGAGCTGCCCTACATGATCAAGATCATCATTATGTAATGCTACATGTTGTGTTTGCTAGGATCTGATGAATATTGATACTATGAGAAGTTGTTTATTTATGTATATGTCTATATTGTTTATACCTTGCATGCTCTCTGTTGCTAGTTGATACTTTGTCCAAGTAGATGCTTGTGACTCCAAGAGGGAATATTTATGATCGATAGTGGGTTTATGCCTACAGAAATCAGCGTTCGAGTGACTGAAACATGCACATTTGTGGATGTATTGTTGTCACTAGGTATAAAATAATGATGCTTAGTCTACGTGTCTTTGCATTGTTTACATTACACACAATACTTCATGCAATAATCTGTTGTTTGCAACTTAATACTGGAAGTGATGTGGATGCTGACCCGAAGGTGGATTATTTAGGCATAGATGCGCTGGATAGCAAGTCTATGTACTTTGTTGTAATGCCCTGTTAAATCTCATAGTGAACATCTTGTCATATAGTGCGTTCTCATGCCCTCATTATTTGTCAATTGCCCAACTATAATTTGTTTACCCAACATGCTAGAAATAATTATGAAGAGAAACCACTAGTGAACTATGGACCCCGGTCTATTTTCTTCATGTTGCTAAACCACCTACTGCAATCATATTGTTCTCTACTGTTTCCTGCAATCATCACCGTTTTCTGCACCATGCGTATAATCCCTTTGTTTTCAGCAAGACCGGAGGGAATGACAACCTCTCTATTTTGTTGGGGCAAAGTAGTGTGTTTGTTTGTGTGCAAATTTCACGTCAGTTGGGCCGTTGACAATCTTCTCAAGAACCTTCGTGTCCTCCTGGATTCGATAACCTTGGTTAATTTCAACGGAAAACTTGCCGCTGTTTTAAATCAAACTCTGCGCTTGGAGTAACCTAACAAACAACACGCTCCCAAGGCATCTCTGCGTGGCCTGGAGCTCGACGCTGATATCCGCTGGAGCTCCGGTCTTTGAGCGCCGCGGGTCCTAGAGCGGCACCATCCACTCTGAGAACACTAATAGTATTGGTATTTTACCTTGTTAGGCTCGCATGGATCCATCATAGCACATTTGCGGAATAGAACAATATAAATTATTAATCTCAAACGAATCCTAGGTAAGGGAGGCACTAGCGGATACATGGTTTAGTTAATTAGCATATGTATATGTGTTTATTTTTCTCTCTGATTTTGTACACTAGTCCTCTATCCTAGAACCAACTGATCAGAGTGCTCCGACATCATAAACTTTTTTTTGTCATCACTGTCGTTGTCACACGATGCTATCAATAAACGAAATGGAATTTGTTCATTTCAGAGCGTCAACCAACATACTTATGAGCTTAAATATAAATGGGGCCAGCCCAATAATTTCAACACCATTTTCATATGGGGCCAAAGTACAAAATCTTCTATCCTCTGCAATACAATTGGAATTTGGAGTATCATATTTGCATTAGCGCCCTAGAAATTCTCATGAGTGCGTTCTTCATCATGTCGGCCAGTCACGGGTCAAAGTTGGGACTTCATCAAGAACTACCCTCAATCGTATAAGCATTCTTCATTGGACTTGTAGGGATCCAGTCATCCTCATTATATTACATATGACCATTTTTTTAAGGGTTAATTTATCGATTTATGGTAATGTTAGTGGATTTCGTGGGAGAGGGAATTCGTTAACCCCTCTGTCAATATGTGTTGAATTTTGGAAATTACTAGTGGTTGTGTTTGGCATGATGTTTCTATTTGCCGGCACTAGTAAATATCACTAATACAAATGAAATAACTTACTGTTGTCCAAGGAACCACTAAAGAGCATGTTTACATAATTGATAGAGTTTATCCGATTACAATCCCAAACTGTGATACAAGTTAGGCCTCGTTTACTATGTGTAGTTTCATCGCAAGGGGATTGAGGATGGGAGGAGATTTGGTGAATTTTTTGCTTTCACCCAAAATCCACACAAATTCACACGAATCCTCTTCCACTACAATATACTAGCATAAGGTAGAGTTTTTTAATCTGACAAAAATAAACTGGTCGGTGAGGGAATTCTAGGGATTATCCCCTTAAAAACCGGAATAGTAAACAGACTATTGGGGATTTTTCGTGGTCTGGGATAACCCCTCAAATCCCCTAGAATCCACATCGAAATACACTAGAAGTGAACACTGCCTTATGTAGCATTTTGCGTAGCTCGCGTCTTCCTTGTGGGTGCTTTAGCATGCATATAAGTGTAGCAATAGTATACTTGATCTCCTTCTTGACGCCAGACACTTCATAAGCAAATGTGAATGCATAGAAGATATAAATAGCTCCCCTGTCACAAAATATGGATGGATGGTTATATTAATGATGACATTCACATCAATAGAATTGTGAACAGGTTCTGCTAATGTTAAAAGGAGAAAACATGGACCCCTTAGCTCAAAGCAAACAAAACATGGATCTTACCTGATAGCATCAAGCGGACAAGATGTGTTCTTGAAACCATTAATAGCCATGATGAGCGTGATAATAACTGCGCAGGTAAAAAGAAACACGGAACTTAATCAGCGGCCAACAAAGAAGTTTGATTGGGAGAATAAGTTGATGTATAGGCCTGGATAACTAACAAAATTTAACCCGGGTGATGAGTTCGTTGGAAAAGCCTTGTTTCCGGAGCTGCGACGATAGGACGCTAAGTTTGTAGAAGGCGTAGCCGAGAGCGGCTTCGAGGAACGTCGACGGATCCATCTTCCACAGCTGGTAGCACCCAATGCACGCGATCAGTGCACCTGAGTGAAGAGTTCCATCATATTTCCTCTGAAGGGGACTCAATTGCACTCAAAACCGATTGCACAAGAATTAGCCTACCACCGTGAGTGAGCATATGGGTTTTCCAAGAGGCCAATCTGCTTTTGATCTTGTCAATTAGTGATTGGAAATCAGCTTTCCTCGCTTTCCTGGTATGTAGCGGGAAACCCAGATAAGTAATGGGAAATGTTGCGACCATGAAGTTTAGGATGTTACTCAGCTCATTTAAAGCCTGGCCGTCACAAACAAGAGCTGATAGCGAGCTCTTCTCCCAGTTACAAGTCAGCCCCGAGGCGCCTGCGAAAATGTCTAGGATATGCTTGACTGCAACAACATCATTATGATTAGCTTTTAGAAATAGTATGATATCGTCAGCATAAATGGAAGTTGTCCAGGAGGGGACGGAACACGCCGGCGACCATGTCCTTGAGCGCTGCAGCCGCCTCCCTGGATTCGCGCGAGAACCGTTCTTGCACGTGGAAGAAGTCTTCCCGACATAATTCAGCCTCGTCGGGGAAGTAGTCTCCCCAAGGCCAGAGCCCGGCGTACGGGTCGGTCTCCGCCCTGCCATCTTTATCCACCGGAGCGCACGGGTGGCACTCCTTGGCGCCGTCGTCTGCCGTAGCGCGCTGCTTGACGCTCAAGCGCGTGTGCGCACGCAAGGGATTAACGAAAAGTGTCAAGGTGCTCACCACTGTCGCTGTGCGCGCCGGGAGGAGATGGACGCGTGCGGGGGAAGAAGGGGATGTCGTAGCCGGGCGGCACGGCGCTGCGGCGACGTGCGCGGCGACGAGGGCTAACCCCGCGGGGTACAAGACGGGCGAGCATGCCATTGCGTGCGATAGACGGATCGACGAGACAGAGATTTCACCGGCGGAGGACTGTACGTGCGATTTCACCTTGGAAGCCGTCAGATGGTTCGACAGTCTTTATAGATTAGTCCGCGTCTGATCGTTGGATTCTGTAAAGCGTGCATGAAAAGGATTCTGCATCCTACAAACAAACTCGTCTTTTCCGATTATGTTCAAATAAAAATAAACTCGTATTTTCCTATTTCCTCTGGCGTGTGTTGTATTCAAAGAAAAACTGCAGCTGGACTACCTTTTTCGAAGCCGTGGATTCTTCCATCTTTGCTGTAAAAAAAATCTTCCATTTAGGTTGGCCTTGCAACAAAATCATTAGGTTGGCTGCGTGCACTAACCTTTTTGAAGCCGTGGATTCCATTCTTGCATCATTTTGATTTTGTTAGTGCACGCAGCTAATGATTTTGTTAAAAAAAATAGGAAAAGACGAGTTTGTTTGTGCAAGAATCAGGAAGGGAAAAACCTTGTTGAAGTTGGTTCCACGGGCAACCTAATGATTTTGTTAAAAAAAATTATCTTGCCATTTTGGGGAAGGGTTTCCCTGTTTGGTTCGGGTGTATATTTGAGGATTGGTGGGGATTATCCCGGTTTAATATCAAATCCCCAAAAATCTCCGAAAACCCTTTTGGTACAAGTGTATTAGGAGGGTTTATCCCCACTTTTCCCTAAAATTTCTCCAACCTATAGTGTATTTTTCTCCATATCAAATCCACTCCCTCTAACAAGTGGATGAGGGGGGGGGGGGGGATTTGAGGGGATTGGGTGGAGGTGGGGGTTTCACCCAAACCCTCTAATCCCCTAAAATACTCTAGTACCAAACAAGGCCTTAGGTCGCCCGGGGAACAAAATCAGGAAACCCTTCCCCAAAATGGCAAGATATTTTTTTTTAACAAAAGTCTCCAGCGATTATAACATTAAAAATAAACTTCTAGTAAACAACATGAAAATTTAGCCCGATACATATCCGTGGGGAGACACTGGAAAACAGAAACCCCCTCGGGCTGCTCCCCCTCACAGGCGGCTCCAGGGGCGAAAACCCTAGCCACCAAAAACCACCCGCGGATCGCGATCTCCGGCCGCTGCCGTCGCCGGCCCCGGTGGCGGTGGCGTCGTCCTGTTCGTCCATGACGGAGGGGAGGGTGGGCACTCCCGCTAGAGCTGCTGCGAGCAGGGCAGGGGCAATGGCTTCGGGGCGCACGACAAATGGAGGCTGTCGGCGGAGCTGAACTTCGAGGACGGCGTAGCCCCGCTCGGTGGCTGCTCCGTCGTATGGAGGCGGTTGCGGTGGCCAGTGGGGCTCCCGGAGGAGGGACGATGGGGAGGAGATCTGGAGTTGTCATCCTCGATTCGTCAAGGCTGCGACGTTCTAGGGTCCCCGATCTCGATCTGGCCTTTGTTCTTAAGACTGGGGCCAGTGGGGGGTTGTCCAGGGCAGGTGTTGCGATGGCCTGGCTGTGGCCTTGGTCATGCCGTCCGCCTAAAATCGTGCCCTGGTTTCTCCTCCTATTCAGCCGTTCCTGTTGGGAGTGGTCTCGCGGCGTCGGGGCCTGCGAGTCTTGAATAATGGTGGTGGTCCTAGGGTTTCTCCCGTGCCATGACAACAATCAGCCTGATGTGTTCTCCTTGATCTAGCCACGGTGTCGAGTTTCAGAAGGCTCCACCGGTGAACTCACATAGGCGCATTATGCCTGGAGATTGCTGGATCGGGTAGGATTCGGTCATGTGCACCCGTTTCTGACCGTTTAGTTTTAGAGGGAGCGCTTCGAAGCTCTGCTGCCTATTTGGTGCCGGCGGAGAATGACATAGAGGCGAGATCTGAGGACTGGAGATGGTGGTTTGAATCTGGCAAGGAGGAATTGGCTTGGTGTTTCATTTTTTGTTGCAGCGGCATGAATAAGGGGGCGACAACATACGTGAAGTTCAAGTCCTACCTTTCAGGGTGAAAATCTAAGGTTTGTGCTTAATTGGTTGTGCCTGACTGTCGAATATATACTGAATAGGGGTATATCAGATGGTAGTCATAAGTGCCGGATTACCAGGGTGGCCCAAATGGTAGTGGGCTATGGTCCATTGGGCGGCCCAGTAAGCTGATGCACAGAAGCCGGATTCTAGAAGGACCCGGATCACGGCCCACGTGATCTGGCTTGGAGGAGAAGGCGGATATCTTACTTTCCAAGTTAGAAGTTACCGTAGTCTTCTAGGTTTCCTATGTATGCCCTAACCCGGCTATTATATAAAGCCGGACGGGAGATATGATAGATAGAGACGAAGCTACAGGCTAACTCGCCGGGAAGTTGATCTTCAGCGAATAGCTAAACAGAACCTCACATTGTAATTGTATACACACGCTTTAGTCCTGATTAGTGAGTTTGCAGAAGTAGGAACGCCGTATTATTACGACGTACCGAACCTGGGTAAATCCTGTGTCTTTTTCATCAACGTAATCCCGTTTCCCCACGTCTCTACCCGTAGTCTCATGGCACCCCCGTCTATGAAAACTACTATGATGTCTCGACAGTTGGCGCCCACCGTGGGGCTAACGACGTCAGGTGTTAAGTTCCGATCTGGAGTACTCGGCGGAATCGGCAGTTCCATAACTGTCGGAAGCCTGGAGTTCGACGATGATGTCGGACGCTTCCTCGACAATGGATCCTACATACCAGCGCAAAATCATCTGGTAAGCGCCTGCGTATTACCGATCGGATCTGCTAATATCTTTATCGGACTAACTGCAGAGGCCATGGGGTTTTGCGGTGGAAGCAAATTTATCCCACCCGCCCTATACCCAGTTGAGGATGACTACGATCCCGGATTTTGCTCATATCGCCGACATAAAAGTGATACACACTTTATCGGTATGGTGCAATCCGAAGTCGCCGAAAACACGGATGGCGGAAATCCCGTGCAAGAGGCAGAAAACAGCAAACCCACTACAGAGGTGGAAGATCCGACATCCGCCAATCCAGCGATGAACTCGGAAGCTGACTCTGTGCTAGCCGCCATTGAGGCGAGATTAGAATCAGAAACCGGATCAGATGACTTTGATTCTGAAGACGAAGACGTGGACGCCTTCGAAAGAAAAGTTAAATCTTTTCAAGAGGGATTCCATGAAGTACTAATGGTGAAACCGGCTGAAAACACGGATGCCGGCAGTCAGGAAAGCCCTAAAACCCCTCCGCCAGAGGAAGAGAGAGAAGATGGAGAAACTTCTCCGATATTTCCCAACTTCAAAGAATTGATAGAGGATGAATCTGCTAAAAAACCTCCTTCTTCCAAGAAAAAGAACAAGGCCGCTAAAAAACTCCAATGCAAACTCCGGAAGAAGAAATTGGCTGATCCAGCTGATGAAAGCCCGGAAGTAGGGGATGCAAGCGGAATAAAACTTGCGGAGAAGAAAACAAAAGAAATCCTTGTTCCGCCAATGACAGAGAAAGAAGAACAGGAATTGTTACAAACACCAGTGGGATTGCATGAACCCCCTGAAGTGCTAGAAGCTAGGAGACGAGCTCTCCAAAGGCAACAACAACATCTATTCAGAACTTGTGAACACCTCCAAAAAAACCAGGATGACATCAAGCTCATGAAGGAAAAAATCGAGGAGTACGAGAAAAAGAATAGATCTGGCATTAAACCTACAAGGTTACCCGGAATCGTAAGACCGGAAGTACTGCCGCCAAAAGAAAGGTTTCACAACCCATCTTGGCAAAAGCAGGTAAACGACAAAGATGCCAGAGGCGAACCAATATACAAAACCGCAGGAGAAAATGCGGAAGCAGCGTTTGCCATCCTCAACAACGACATGTACTCCAACGATGAAAAACTCCAAGGGGTGTATGCTTTCCTAGGAAAAGCATTGCAACAACAACAGCGGGCCCAAGAGCGATCAGGGAAGTTGCACGACGACTCCGCCCTATGCAAAACAGCTTCTTGCGCCGCTGGAGCACCTGGACCGGAAGAACCTAGAGATTCCGACAATTCAAAGGATAAGAAAGCGGATCCGAGAAAAGATAAGAAAAATCCCGACAATAGGGATGAAGCGTCTAGAACTGGATCTCATCTCCCGAAAGGTGGACGCAAACCCCACGATCGGGAAGAAAAACACCGGAATGATGGCAAAGCAATGCCACCTCCGAGACACCCTGCTGAAAAAGCCGGAAGACATGATGTACCTCACAGGCGTGAGAGATCTCGGACACCACCCAAGGATAAAGAAAGGCACAGGAGTAGAACTCCGCCTCATCCAAAAGGGCATGATCTTGAAAGAAATAGAAACGATCCCGGAAAAGCGCGTCCGCGCAACAATGGAAAAGAAAGGAGTAGATCCCCTTCTGTCCATTCAGCCGATAGATATAACGCACACATGGATAGGGCGGAAAAGGATGATCTATACTTTGGACCTAAGTGTTTCACTGATAGGATCCGAAGGATAACCCTGCATTCTGGCTTCGCCAAGGTCGGTCCAACGTACCAGAAATACACCGGCAGTACAAACCCGGATACCTGGCTCTCAGACTACTATACAGCCGTCCAGATTAACAATGGGACAGACCTGGAAGCTGTAAAGTTTCTTCCCCTAATGTGACTGGATGGAGCCAGAGATTGGATTAATGGATTGCCATCAAGAACTGTCGACAGCTGGGATGATATGGCTCGAGTATTTACTCAGCACTTCCGGGGAACTTATAAACGCCCGAACAACATCAACAAGCTGAACCGTTGCACCCAGTTCGAGGATGAACGATACGTGGATTTCATCTCCAGATGGACTGCAATGAAGAATAGTTGTTCTGGAGTAACTGACGTACAAGCAATGCATGCTTTCGTCAATGGCCTAAAACCCGGACTTGTACCGTTCATGGTTGGTTCCAAACAACACAAAGATCTCTGATCTATGCTGACAACCGCCAATGAACATGCTGCAGCCGAAGACGACATCAGAGCAAGAGGAGGCAATATCGATACACTGATACTGGCCAAGAAAAATCCTCGCCCTGAGAAAAAAGGAACTTCAGATGCAACACCAAAACCCAAAGAGGTTAACATAGCCTTTGGAAGTGAAAAAGGGAACAGATGGAAAGGACGCAGTTCAGAACCAATCAACTACACTAAAGAAGAGTGGGAGAAGATTAAGTCGGAACCCTGCGTCCACCATTCGCAATTTGGGAAACCCACCCATACGAGCGCACAATGCCGGCTGAATAAGCACATGAAAGGCAGTGCAGGATCCGGAAACAAGGGAAAGAGTTCCAAAAGGAAATTCTCTAAACAAAAGCGAGAAGCTGAGAATGAAGACAGTAAATCGGACACTGACGAAAAAATCCAGGAACAACAGCAGAAAGGCGAACCCAAGTTTCCGAGAGTTGATGGAGAATGCGCCCTAACTTTCCTAGCAACTCCATCAGCAAAGGTGGCGAAAAGAACACTTCGAGAAATAAACGCGGTTGTTCCGGCAACCCCAAAATTCTTGAAATATTCGAACACACCAATCACATGGGATCAGTCTGATCATCCCGGAAATATCCCTGAACCCGGCACACAAGCTCTTATTGTAAGCCCTATTGTCCAGAACACTAGGCTAAAAAGAGTGCTGATGGACGGAGGATCCAGCATCAACATAATGTACCTGGATACGTTGAGACATCTGAAAATCTCCGAGACCCAGCTCAATCAAAGCAACATACGCTTCCATGGCATTGTTCCCGACAGTCAAGCACGATCCCTAGGAGAAATTTCCCTAGATGTCACTTTCGGAGAAAAAGATCACTTCCGTCAGGAAAAAATATCCTTCGAGGTGGTGCCGTTCGAAAGCATGTATCACGCAATTCTCGGACGTCCAGCTTTCGCCAAATTTATGGCAAGATCATGTTATATTTATAACAAGCTGAAGATGCCAGGGCCGAAAGGAGGGGTAATCACCATAACTGGAGACTTCAAGCTGGCGAACAAGCTGGAAAAAGAAAACGCCCTTTGTGCTGAGAAGATTATAGCAAAGGAAGAGCTGAAGGAGCTGGCTAAGGAGGTATCGCCGACAGAAATGCCGGCAGGAAAAGAAACTCGGAAGCCGGCAGATAGCTTCAAGGCATCCGAGAATACAAGACAGGTAATCCTAGATCCCAAAGATCCGACAAAATTTGTCGTAGTAGGAACTGGGATGACCGACAAATAGGAAGGCGAGCTCATCAAGTTCCTCCGTGAGAACTGGGATATTTTCGCCTGGTGTCAGGCTGACATGCCAGGCGTACCCAGGGAACTTGCTGAGCATCAACTCAAGGTGATTCCAGGCTCCAAACCCGTCAAACAAGGTCTCCGTCGATTTGACGGAAGAAGACGGAAGGCTATTGGCAAGGAAATTATCCGGCTTTTAGCAGCAGATTTCATCCAGGAAGTAATCCACACTGAATGGTCTGCAAATCCGGTATTAGTACCGAAGAAAGACACTACTGCTCTTAGAATGTGTATAGATTACACCGGGTTGAACAAATTGTGTCCAAAAGATAGGTTCACGTTACCGCGAATCGATCAAATAATAGACGCCACCGCAGGCTCTGAGATTTTATGCTTTTTGGATGCTTATTCCGGGTATCACCAAATACGCATGAAAAAGGAAGATCAAATTAAGACTTCTTTTATAACCCCGTACGGGGCGTATTATTACGTAACCATGCCATTTGGCCTGAAGAACGCAGGTGCAACTTACCAGCGTTGCATGCAACGCTGTTTGCATAGTCAGATTGGCAAAAATGTCCACGTTTACGTAGACGATATTGCTGTTGTAACCAAGGAAAAAGACGCACTCCTTGAGGATTTACGAGAAACCTTTGAAAACTTGCGCACTTACAAGATGAAGTTAAATCCATCAAAGTGTGTATTCGGGGTTCCCTCAGGAAAACTTCTGGGTTTCATCATTTCTCACAGAGGAATAGAAGTTAACCCGGAAAAGATCAAAGCAATCTTGAACATCTCCAAACCCACGTGTGTGAAAGATGTCCAAAGATTGACAGGTTCCGCCGCTGCCGTCAGTAGATTTATTAGTCGGTTGGGGGATAAAGCCTTACCACTCTACAAGTTGCTGAAAAATCCGACAAATTCGAGTGGACAGAAGAGGCCGATGCAGCGTTAACCCAGTTGAAGGAAACTTTGATGAAAGCTCCGATTTTGGCATCCCCAAAAGATGAAGAACCTATGCTATTGTACCTCACGGCTACAAACAGGGTTATTAGTGCGGTAATTGTTGTGGAACGGAAGAGAGACGAACAAATCATACCAGATCAGCATCCGGTATATTATATAAGTGAAGTTTTCTCCGAGTCCGAGCAAAGGTACCCACACTACCAAAAACTGGCATATGGCGTATTTTTCGCATCTAGAAAGTTAGGCCATTACTTCCAAGGATATTCCATAAAGTGGTATGTAAAGCACCACTAGGGGATATAATAAACAATGCGGAGGCAACTGGCCGAGTAGCCAAATGGGGTATCGAGCTAGCAGCCTTCGACATTAAGTATCAGCCAAGGACGGCAATAAAATCCCAGGTTCTGGCAGATTTTGTCGCCGACTGGACGGAAGCCATGGAGAAAACACCAATGCCGGAGTCCGAGTACTGGATCATGCATTTTGACGGATCCAAGATGAAGGAGGGCGCTGGAGCTGGTGTAGTCTTAAAATCCCCTAAAGGAGACACAATGGAGTATGTATTACAAATACACTTCAACGCCAGCAATAACGTGGCAGAATACGAAGCTCTGCTTCATGGCTTGCACATTGCAAAATAAATAGGGGTTAAACGCATACTGTGCTACGGCGACTCGGATTTGGTACAACATCAGCTTAACCAAACCTGGGACGCAAAAAGCCCTATAATGGCCGAATACCGGAGAACGGTGGACGAGTTCGCCATTTGTTTTTTCGGATTCGAAGTACTCCACGTTAAAAGGGAGGAAAATTGGAACGCGGATGCGTTAGCCCGCATGGGGTCAGAAAGGGTAAAAACCCTACCACCAGATGTATTCGTCTAGCATTTGTACGAGCCATCCATAAAAGGTGGAGATGTTGATTATCCTATGGCTTCCGAGTCAATTGAAGTTATGCTCGTTAACCCGGATTGGACAATTCCATATTTAAACTTCTTAGTCAACCAGAAGTACCCGGAAGGATCAGACGAAGTCTTGCAGAGGCAAATTCAGCGTCGATGCAAAGGATACACGGTAATTGATAACTGCCTGTACAAACGCAGTACTTCCGGAATTTTTCTGCGGTGTATTTCACCAGAAGAAGGACAAGAAATCCTGCAAGAAATCCATGCCGGAGATTGTGGACATCATGCTCAATCAAAAAGCATAGTTAAAAAAGCATTCCGTGCCGGGTTTTTCTGGCTAACAGCCAAGACAGATGCTGAGCACATAGTCAACACATGTGCAGGGTGTCAATATTATGCCAAGCAGACTAATATGCCGGCCCAAGCACTCAAAACTATCCCAATTACATGGCCGTTTGCGGTCTGGGGGCTAGATATGATGGGACCGTTCAAAACTGCGCGAGGCGAACTTACACATCTACTTGTAGCTGTGGATAAGTATACCAAATGGGTGGAGGCTAAACCCATCAAAAAGCTTGATGGTGCAACTTCCAGAAATTTCATCATTGACATAGTCATGAGATATGGCGTTCCACACAGCATAATAACCGATAACGGGACAAATTTCTCCATTGGAGAGTTGGGAAAATATTGCCGATAAACGGGAATTCGCTTAGATCTCGCATCTGTAGCACACCCGCAATCCAATGGACAGGTTGAAAGAATGAATAGCTCAATCCTGCAAGGAATACGCCCAAGACTCGAATCTCCTCTTCATAGAGCAGCTGGAGCATGGGTAGAGGAGCTACCTTCCGTGCTTTGGAGTATCCGAACGACGCCAAACAGGTCAACTGGGCAAACCCCGTTTTTCCTAGTTTATGGCGCGGAAGCTATCCTTCCAACGGACATGATCCATGATAGCCCAAGAGTGCGGGATTTCGACGACTCCGATGCCGAAGAAGCACGACAGGATGCCGTCGATCTCTTAGAAGAGGAACGAGAGCTTGTGCTTCAAAGATCCGCCATTTACCAGCAAGGTTTACGACATTACCATAGTAGGAAAATCAAGCATCGTTCTTTTAAAGAAAGTGACTTAGTGCTGAGATTGGTGCAGCAAAGAAATCACACATTGGCCCCAGTATGGGAAGGACCATTTGTAATCAGCAAAGCTATGAAAAATGGGTCATATTATCTTGTAGATATTCGGGACACGGAAGACGATCCCGAGAAGCCGAATCGCAAAAGAAAGAGAAAGATAGATGATGAACTAGGAGAGACAAAGAGGCCTTGGAGCATCCAGCAGTTACGTCCCTTCTATACTTAGTTCAATTTCTATGTAAACATCTTTGAGATCATGTAATAAAGTTGTCGGAATTCTTATATCCATGTTTTACAAGTTTATTATAGTACAAAACATGATTCCACCTTACCTATTTCGCACCCGGACTTCTAGAGGATACACACATCCCGCTAAATAGTAGATAATTGGCTTACGGGGCCTACCTGCACCCGCATCTCAATATGAGTAGGCCGACACGTAAACGTGTGACAACCATTCTCTACTATTCATCGTTTGTGAAACCATCCAATAGGAATCCGACTACTCCCATTGACGTACTTCATAACATACACACATGGTACGTCAACGGCATTTAAACAACTGATATCACAACAAATCTCTAAGACACAAAGAAATAGAAATAAGTGGCAAAAGCTCTCACTAGAGCAGAGATAGCAAATACAGTCATGCAGAGGACACATGTCCCAACAAGTCATCATTACATCACAGCGGAAGCATCCAAAGTGTCTGAGTACAGACAAGATCCAAATAGGCCTAAGAGGCCGGAAACGAAAAGAACGGAGCCCATCCACGAAGTCTCGGATGCTGCCCGGGTCCGCCATCTACTTGTCAGCAGCCTTGTCATACTCCACGTAGTAGCCACCATGGGGATCCTCGGAAACGTAGTCTGCAGAACCAGCAGCCCCCAAGGGGTCAGTACGGACGAGTACTGGCAAGAAAGACGCACAAGATACCAAAGTGTACCCGACAACACCAAGTACAGATGCTTTGGGTTCAACGGAAGATAGGTGATACAAAGGTGCGCCAGCGGCTGCACTAACCAACTACAGAGACACGCTACAACATCCGGCTAAAAGAAAGGGATAAGATAGCGCATCGGAGCCAACTACCACTAACCTCAAACAAACCCATCCTGGATCTCGCCCCTTATCCAAAGAAGCAATCCGAGGATAACCCACACAGTTCAATTAATGAAGGTTCAGGTTATTGTGACAATATGCCTATTACTAGTCAAGTTATTATTAATTAGGTGTAAGTTGTCGGAGTACTTGTTAGCCAGCACTTTCACCAAGTCGTCACATAACCGCGAACAACACGGCTTCTCGAGAAGATTCATCCCTGCAGGTTGTGCTCCAGTACCCGTACACACTCGAGCCACCAACTAAAACTCAGGTGAACTCAACACGACCCGAACCATCTCTACAGCCTGTCCTAGGAGCCACGGAGCTATAAGGTCCCAGCCACGCAACCGAATACTCAGCACAAGTGTGCAAAACTCCCGCAGGACGCAACACCCCGGCAATACAGGCCTCGCCCTATATGTGTGCGTCATCAATATCATCAGTATCAACCATGGGAGCGACCCATTCATGCATATGAGCCAAATGGAACACCCGAACTAAGTGTGGCTCTTCGGACAAACTGCGGATCAGGTCAAAGTCGAGGGGGGTTCCATACGACCACCCAGATGCGGTGAGCATGCTCATCATGGATTAGAGGACAAGACCCTTTTCCTAATTAGGGTCGACACTAGCAGGCTTCAAAACCCTAACCCGGGCCTCCTGCCGGTGCCTTATCATCAAACTATTATTACCCCAAACATTAACATGATATTGATTATAACAAGCCCATCTATCAAACTAAACAGGTGATAAGATAAATGACAACAAGACTCGAGCACAAACAAAGCTAAGCATGATACTACGACACAGGCTAACAAACAACAAGGTTGTAGGTGTGGGGGTGAGGCTATATTCATGGCTGCAGGATGACATGTGATAGGATCGGAACACAAGCAACGAATCATAAGGCTAGCAGATTAGACAACGGAAAGTATCGGTATCAAGTGTGGAACGGACACAATGGTTCATGTGAGTGAATACTTGCCTGCAAACTCAGTAGCCTGGTACTGGGCTAACTCCTCTGAAGTGGTATCGTAAACCTCGTATGTCTCAACATCGTCGTCTATTCAAGAAGAAGCAAACAAACAACGAAGAGAGACGGACAATCAATAACATGGCATAATGCACAAACATGGAATGATGCATGACATTTTAATGCAAGTAAGAGAGCATGGACATGATCATCAAGTTAAATGAGTGTCCCAAATAAGTTTGCATTATTTGGAAACCTCTCATATTTATCTTAGTGGCCTATTATTAATTTTAATAAGACCAATACATCAATAGTATTCCCACATGCATGAAATGATGCTTTTCTGTTATTAATTGAAGTTCTTTCCATTTTGGTATAGTTTCCATAATTTTTGGGTGAAGAAAATAATAAATAAGAATTAATTCTTATTGTTTTCATTTCTGCCATTTTTGGTAAACAATTTAAAAAGAGGTACTTTCAGTTACAAAAGCAAGGGAAATACTTGAAAACATGTGGACAATGTTTCACTGGACATTTTGAGATATTAAACATAATTTTTGGATCATTATTGAATTTATTATGCATTCTTCCATAAGCATTTTTATTCTGCCCCTTTTAGTAAACAGAAGGAAACATGTTCAAATTTAATTCAATTGTGACCAACCAAAATACCACTGTGTAGAGTTTGTTAAGACAAATTTTTTAGAACTCAAGTTTTCTCAATTTGGGTTAACAGAACTCAAGTTATGATTTTCCAAAGTTTCCAATTTTTATTGCATTTTCTGTAGTTAATTATTTAGTGCAAAATTGTTAACAGAAACATATTGCAACTTTGACATTAACAGAAAGTGCTCCTCACTGTGAGTTTGTAGAAATTTGAATCACCAAAATTGGAGCATGTATGAATTAGTTATTGATTTTACAATTAAACATTTGAATCTGTTTTCTTCCATTTCTTTTATTTTGCAGAAAACAGCCAAAACGTTTTCTACTCGGGGCTGGCCAAGCCCGTGCTACTGACCCGCGGGGCCAGGGCCATGTAGGCACCTAGGACCAATGACAAGTGGGGCTGGGCTGCGGGGAATAAATCCCCAAAAAAGGTTGGGCATATTGCCTCTGCGGGGGATCGAACTCGGGTCTCCAACGTGAGGTGCAGAGGGAACAACCGCTGGGCTCCGCTGCGCTTGGTGATTGAATAGGGCGCAGACGAAACATCAAGTGTGCCCTGGGTTGGCTAACTGACGAACTGAAGAAGCCTTCTGTCTGTGCGTGCTGCAGATCACGACGGCGGACGGGAAACGCCGGGAAGCGGCCGAGAAACGCGATGGTGGGTGCGGAGCGGAAGGGAGGGAGCCGAGGCCGGGGAGAGTGCTCACCTCGGGCGCGTAGACGACGAAGGAGAAGGGCGGGGCGTCGCTGCGGAACCAGAAGAGGAGGACGGCGAGCTGCTGCTGACGGCTCGCAGTAGGGAGGATGACGTCGCCGGCGTGGACGCTGCGGCCCGCCTCCGGCCGCGTCGTCTTCAGCAAAACGGAAGTCTGTACCTTCCCGGTTCCATTCCCGTGAAGGGAGGCCCCCGTCGTCGAGCACAGCGACCGCGCCCTCACCTCCAACTACCGGCCATGGTGGTGTCCGCTCGGGTTCAGAAAAATTCAGAGAAGAATTGGGGACAGAGGAAGAAGGCGGCAGCGGCGGCTAGAGGGGAAAGAGAGAGGGAGGCTAGGGTTAGGGTTTCCTGGGACCTCGGGGTAGATAAAGGAGAGGGCAGGGAGCAGGTGGAGAGGGGGGGTCCGTGGTGTTGTGTGCTCTGCTTTATGTCGACATCGGTACGGAGGTGGAAGAAAGGTGAAAGTGGGCTGGTTCGCTGGGGTTGTAGGTATGCCTTTGGGCCTGCCTCCCCCAGCAGCTGCTTTTCCTTTTTTCTTTTTTTTCTTTTTTTTTGTAGAAAGGAAAGAGAAGGAAAAATAAAGGGTTTTTGGGATCCAAAAATTATGGTGATAATTTTTTATAAGTTCCTTATTGAAAATTCCCAGTTGCACCAACTTTTGTTTTTCAAAAATTTAAATATTTGTTGCCGTTTGAAATTTAAATGAATTTGCTTGAATGTTTGCAATAATTGAATTATTTGAAAATTACACAAGTCACTTATTTGGAAGATCAAGTTTATGGAAAACAATTAAATTGTTTGATTTGAATATTTTATTTGAAAAAGTTGTAAGAGACCAAGTGTGAAACATGTTGATTTGAATTTATTTGAAATTTGAAATTCCACACATGAGTGCATTATGATGACATGATGCATTGAATAAAATTCAAGAAACAACCATGTAAAAGGGGAATTTTCATACTTGGGATGTTACAAAACGCCCCCCCCCCCCTTGAAGGAATCGCGCCCCGAGATTCCTACTGAGAAGAGAAAAGGTCCGGATACTTCTTGCGAAGATCCTCTTCGGTCTCCCACATTGCCTCTTTATCGGAATGATGAGACCACTGCACTTTTAAGAACTTGGTGCTCTTGTTGCGAGTTTTGCGCTCGGTCTCATCGAGAATGCGAATAGTGTGCTCCTCATAAGATAGGTCTTCTTGCAGTTCAACGGAATCATGATCAACTGCACGACCTGGATCTTTGAAGCACTTCTTGAGCTGTGACACGTGAAAGACATCGTGCACCTTGGATAGCTTTTCTGGAAGTTCAAGACGATAGGCATTTTCTACACGCCTTGAGAGAATGTTGAAGGGACCAATATAACGTGGAGCAAGCTTTCCCATGACACCAAAACGATGAGTGCCTCTGAGAGGAGTGACACGGAGGTAGGCCTTATCACCAGCTGCATAGACCATATCTCTGTGTTTGCTGTCATAGTAGCTTTTCTGACGAGACTGAGCAATCTTCAGATTGTCACGAATGATGCAGACTTTCTCTTCGGCCTCCTTAACAATGTCAGGGCCTAAGAGTGAATGTTCACCAGCTCCAGACCAGTTGATAGGACTCCTGCATCTGCGACCATAGAGAGCCTCGAAAGGTGCCATGCCTAGACTTGCCTGAAAGCTGTTGTTGTAGGAGAATTCAGCATATGGAAGACATTCCTCCCATTTCATGCCAAAAGAGATACCACATGCTCTAAGCATATCCTCGAGAATCTGATTGACTCTTTCGACTTGCCCTTGAGACTGAGGATGATAGGCTATGCTGAACAGAAGCTTGGTGCCCAAAGCTTCTTGAAAGCTTTTCCAGAAATGAGAAGTGAAGATGCTTCCATGGTCTGAGCTTATTTCTAGCGGAACACCATGAAGAGGAACAATCTTTGTTGTATAGAGCTCTGCCAATTGACTAGCTGAGATTGTCTCTTTAACAGGGAAGAAATGAGCGACTTTAGTGAGTCGATCAATGACAACGAAGATTGCATCGTTGCCCCTCTTGGATTTTGGAAAACCAGTGATGAAGTCCATTTCAATCATGTCCCACTTCCATTCAGGAATTTTCAGAGGTTGGAGAAGACCCGCTGATTTCTGATGAACTGCTTTGACACGTTGACAAACATCGCATTCAGAGACATATTTAGCAATTTCACGCTTCATGCCAGACCACCAATACATTGTTTTGAGATCCTGGTACATCTTTGTACTTCCAGGGTGTATGGAAAGAGGAGTATCATGAGCCTCCTTGAGAATCACATCTTTCAGGCTTTGGATTTCGGGAACTGCAATGCGTCCTTGGAAAAACACTGTTCCCTTGTCATCAATTGAGAAGCACTCATACTTCACATTGCCTGCTTTGATGTTCTTTGCGATTTTCTTGATCTCAGCATCACGAAGTTGTTCAGAACGAATCTTGTCCTCAAGTGTTGGACTGGCTGTCAAGTTTGCAAGATAGCCTTGAGGAACAAGTCCAAGATTCAGCTTTTGGAATTCTTCGTGAAGAGGAGGTTGGCTTTTCATGATCATGAGATTGTTGCAATAGGACTTGCGACTGAGATCATCGGCCATAATATTAGCATTGCCTGGAGTATCGGAAATGGTGAGATCAAAGTCTTTGATCTTCTCAATCCATCTCCTTTGTCTGAGTTTCAGATCTGGCTGACTGAAGATGTACTTCAGACTCTTATGATCGGAAAAGATTTCAGTGCGATTACCCAACAAGTATTGTCTCCATTTCTTGAGGGCAAACACAACTGCTGCGAGTTCAAGGTCATGAGTGGGATAATTGAGCTCATGTGTGTTCAACTGACGTGAAGCATAAGCCACAACTTGACGTTCTTGCATGAGAACGGCACCTAGACCTTGGAGAGAAGCAGCACAGAATATTTGGAAAGGTTTGGAAGGATCTGGGCCAACCAAAACTGGTGTAGAAGTGAGTTTAGTCTTAAGGAGATTGAAGCTTTCATCACATTGTGGAGATCAGACGAACTTCTTGTCCTTTTTTGTGAGGTCAGTGAGAGGTTTGGCAATCTTGGAGAAGTTTGGGACGAAGCGACGACAATAGCTAGCCAAACCAAGAAAACTTCTGACTTGCTTCACCGTTTTAGGCGGTTTCCATTCAACAATGGCCTTAACCTTTTCTGGGTCAATAGCTATGCCCTTGGCAGATATGACATGACCAAGGTAAGTGACTTCAGAAATCCAGAACTCACATTTGGAAAACTTGGCATAGAGGCGATGCTCGCGAAGCTTCATGAGGATGAGACGGAGATGTTCTTCATGCTCTTTCTCGGATTTTGAGTAGACAAGAATGTCATCAAGATATACCACAACGAACTTGTCGAGGTATTCATGGAAGACAGAATTCATGAGTCGAGAGAAGGTCGCCGGTGCATTGGTGAGACCAAAGGACATGACGGTGTATTCATAGCGACCGAAGCGAGTGACAAAGGTTGTCTTTGGAACATCCTCTTTTCTGATCTTTATTTGATGGTAACCCATTCGCAAGTCCAACTTGGAGAATATAGAGGCTCCAGCAAGTTGATCAAAGAGATCATCGATGCGAGGAATTGGATACTTATTTTTGATGGTTTTCTCGTTAAGAGGACGATAGTCAACAACGAGTCTATTTGTTTGATCCTTGTTTGCCACAAAGAGAGTTGGGCATCCCCAAGCCGAGGAACTAGGTTGAATGTAACCTTTTTCCATGTACATATAGATTTTCTCCTTTAACAATTTCAGTTCAGGAGGAGCTATCTTGTATGGATACTTGGAGATTGGAGCAGTGCCTGGTTCAAGTTTGATGACGAACTCAACAGCTCTGTCAGGAGGCATTCCTGGCAATTCTTCTGGAAAGACATCGGGGAAGTCACAAACCACCGGAACAGTTTCAATAGATGGTAGGGGATTTGCATTGAGAGTGTAGAGTTGAACAACTGGATTTTCAGCATGGAAGTAGACTATCTGGCTAGAAGGGTGTGTGATTTTGACAGACTTAGCAGGACAATCAATGACTGCTTTGTTGGCTACCAGCCAATCCATCCCAAGAATGACATCAATATCTGAAGAGTGGAGAGCTATCAGAGATGCCTGGAACGGAAGGTTTCCAATTGTGATCTCGATGTTCTGGCTAACTTTATTGCTTTGCCAGCTAGATCCCGGTGATTTCACTAGGAGAGGGATAGACAACTGTTCGAAGTTCATTTTACTGGTGTTTGCAAAGTTTTGAGAGATGATTGAGTGTGAAGCACCAGAATCGAACAAGACTTTAGCACGAAACGAGTTCACAAGAAGTGTGCCCATTACAACCTCTGGAGATTCTTCTGCTCCCTGGGCCTTGACATGGTTCATCCTCACAGCTCTCAAGACAGACTTGTTCCTGGGGCCTAGGCGAAGAAGTGTGTACCATCACATGATTGACATTAGAGATAGGTAGTGATGGTAGCTTGTTCTGCGGGCACTTGTAGGAGTAGTGTCCTGGTAGACCGCACTTGAAGCATGTAATAACAGAACGAGGAGTTGTTGGACTTGGCTGAGATGGAGCACCTCCTGAAGATACCACTGGGGTGGGAGGGCGGGCAAGAAATCCTGCCGGGCTTGGCAAGCAGATGGGCGGTGTTGGAGTGGTATATGGAACCCAAACTCTTCGTTTTTGTGGAGGCATGCTAGCTTTTGAGTTAGCCTGTTCACGAGAGTGCTTACGAGATTCCTCAACCAACTTGCGCCCGTGCTCTTCATTTAGAGCGATGTTGATGAGGTCCTCAAAATTCTTGGCCTTGACGTTGGTGAGAGCATACTTGAGTTCCGGGTTGAGACCCCTGCGGAATTTTGCCATCTTTTTCGCTTCCATGGAGACTTCATCTCCGGCGTAGCGAGCCAGGCGATTGAACTCTCTTTGGTATTCGAGAACGTCCAAATTGCCTTGTGTGAAAGAATAGAATTCCTCACGCATTCTCTCCATGAGCCCATCGGGAATGTGATGGCGCACGAAGGCTTGCTTGAAATCCTCCCATGTGATTGCCCCACTAGGACCTCTCATTTCTTGGAAGTTCTCCCACCAAGACATGGATTGCCCACGGAGAAGGTAGGTCACGTAAGGAACACGGTCCTCGTCAGTCACATGAGCTACCATAAGAGTACGGTTCATTTCACGGAGCTAGTCATCAGCATCCAATGGCTCGGAGGAGGTATCAAACATGCGCGGATTGAGCTCAAGGAACTCCCGAATAGACACACGGGCGTTGCCATTATTCCCAAGGTCTTGGTTCTGTTGCCTCTGCCTTATAACTTGTGTCATCTGAGACAGCACTTTCCCCATCTCGGGTGGCAGTGTGGGTTCTTCGTCAGCACTCTCCATCCTGAAGAGGATACCAAGGTTAACACACTAACCGGATAAGAACATCCAATATAAGTGCTTACAAGGCTTACTTCAGACGGTAAGAAGGTAGCATGGAGCAAACATATACTACCCTCAACGTTCACCATAAATGGTTCGCGTAGTACACGGATAGCCGTGTTGAAGAAGAAAATCTCCGGGACAAAACGGATGGAGGTTAACAACGAATCAACAGATAAGTTGTTACAACGAAAGAGACGATTTGTGAAGGACGATATCGAAGCAACAACTGGGTAACAGGAGACCACAAACACCTGAGGTACTACGGGAAAACCCATCCGGGCTTCTAGAGGATCAATATCTACTGCTTAAGGAATAGAGGATCTGCTTCCGGGGCTTATTTGCCACCGTTCTCAATCGTGAGTAGGCAACACGAAAATCGTGTCATGACCACCTCCATTCCTATGGTCTAGTAGATATAACCATCCTCGAGAAACCAGGATACGTGAAATTCTAACTTGAAAGTTTAGGTGAGAAGAGAAAAACAACGTTGCACTTCCTTACCAGAAAAGGGAGGGTGGGTGGGGAAAGAAATAAAAGAACATAATTCCTACTCTCACGTTTCATTTTTCCTATATAGCTCCAAAATAGTTTCTAGACTCAACTGCGACCAGTAAAAGGGATCCTACAGGCAGACAGGCTCTGATACCATTTGTCGCACCCGGACTTCTAGAGGATACACACAACCCGCTAAATAGTAGATAATTGGCTTACGGGGCCTACCTGCACCCGCATCTCAATATGAGTAGGTCGACACGTAAACGTGTGACAACCATTCTCTACTATTCATCGTCTGTGAAACCATCCAATAGGAATCCGACTACTTCCATTGACGTACTTCATAACATACACACATGGTACGTCAACGGCATTTAAACAACTGATATCACAACAAATCTCTAAGACACAAAGAAATAGAAATAAGTGACAAAAGCTCTCACTAGAGCAGAGATAGCAAATACAGTCATGCAGAGGACACATGTCCCAACAAGTCATCATTACATCACAGCGGAAGCATCCAAAGTGTCTGAGTACAGACAAGATCCAAATAGGCCTAAGAGGCCGGAAACGAAAAGAACGGAGCCCATCCATGAAGTCTCGGATCCTGCCCGGGTCCGCTATCTACTCGTCAGCAGCCTCGTCATACTCCACGTAGTAGGCACCATGGGGATCCTCGGAAACGTAGTCTGCAGAACCAGCAGCCCCAAAGGGGTCAGTACGGACGAGTACTGGCAAGCAAGACGCACAAGATACCAAAGTGTACCCGACAACACCAAGTACAGATGATTTGGGTTCAACGGAAGATAGGTGATACAAAGGTGCGACAGCGGCTGCACTAACCAACTACAGAGACACGCTACAACATCCGGCTAAAAGAAAGGGATAAGATAGCGCATCGGAGCCAACTACCACTAACCTCAAACAAACCCATCCTGGATCTCTCCCCTTATCCAAAGAAGCAATCCGAGGATAACCCACACAGTTCAATTAATGAAGGTTCAGGTTATTGTGACAATATGCCTATTACTAGTCAAGTTATTATTAATTAGGTGTAAGTTCTCGGAGTACTTGTTAGCCAGCACTTTCACCAAGTCGTCACATAACCGCGGACAACACTGCTTCTCGAGAAGATTCATCCCTGCAGGGTGTGCTCCAGTACCCGTACACACTCGAGCCACCAACTAAAACTCAGGTGAACTCAACACGATCCAAACCATCTCTACAGCCTGTCCTAGGAGCCACGGAGCTATAAGGTCCCAGCCACGCAGCTGAATACTCAGCGCAAGTGTGCAAAACTCCCGCAGGACGCAACACCCCGGCAATACAGGCCTCGCCCTATATGTGTGCGTCATCAACATCATCAGTATCAACCATGGGAGCGACCCATTCATGCGTATGAGTCAAATGGAACACCTGAACTAAGTGTGGCTCTTCGGACAAACTGCGGATCAGGTCAAAGTTGAGGGGGGTTCCATACGACCACCCAGATGCGGTGAGCACGCTCATCATGGATCAGAGGACAAGACCCTTTTCCTAATTAGGGTCGACACTAGCAGGCTTCAAAACCCTAACCCGGGCCTCCTGCCGGTGCCTTATCATCAAATTATTATTAGCCCAAACATTAACATGATATTGATTATAACAAGCCCATCTATCAAACTAAACAGGTGATAAGATAAATGATAACAAGACTCAAGCATAAACAAACCTAAGCATGATACTACGACACAGGCTAACAAACAACAAGGTTGTAGGTGTGGGGGTGAGGCTATATTCATGGCTGCAGGATGACATGTGATAGGATCGGAACACAAGCAACGAATCATAAGGCTAGCAGATTAGACAACGGAAAGTATCGGTATCAAGTGTGGAACGGACACAATGGTTCATGCGAGTGAATACTTGCCTGCAAACTCAGTAGCCTGGTACTGGGCTAACTCCTCTGAAGTGGTATCGTAAACCTCGTATGTCTCAACGTCGTCGTCTATTCGAGAAGAAGCAAACAAACAACGAAGAGAGACGGACAATCAATAACATGGCATAATGCACAAACATGGGATGATGCATGACATCTTAATGCAAGTAAGAGAGCATGGACATGATCATCAAGTTAAATGAGTGTCCCAAATAAGTTTGCATTATTTGGAGAACCTCTCATATTTATCTTAGTGGCCTATTATTTATTTTAATAAGACCAATACATCAATACTATTCCCACATGCATGAAATGATGATTTTCTGTTATTAGTTGAAGTTCTTTCCATTTTGGTATAGTTTCTATAATTTTTGGGTGAAGAAAATAATAAATAAGAATTAATTCTTATTGTTTTCATTTCTGCCATTTTTTGTAAACAATTTAAAAAGAGGTACTTTCAGTTACAAAAGCAAGGGAAATACTTGAAAACATGTGGACAATGTTTCACTGAACATTTTGAGATATTAAACATAATTTTTGGATCATTATTGAATTTATTATGCATTCTTCCATAAGCATTTTTATTCTGCCCCTTTTAGTAAACAGAAGGAAACATGTTCAAATTTAATTCAATTGTGACCAACCAAAATACCACTGTGTAGAGTTTGTTAAGACAAATATTTTAGAGCTCAAGTTTGCCCAATTTGGGTTAACAGAACTCAAGTTATGATTTTCCAAAGTTTCCAATTTTTATTGCATTTTCTGTAGTTAATTATTTAGTGCAAAATTGTTAACAGAAACATATTGCAAATTTGACATTAACAGAAAGTGCTCCTCGCTGTGAGTTTGTAGAAATTTGAATCACCAAAATTGGAGCATGTATGAATTAGTTATTGATTTTACAATTAAACATTTGAATCTGTTTTCTTCCGTTTCTTTTATTTTGCAGAAAACAGCCAAAACATTTTCTACTCGGGGCTGGCCAAGCCCGTGCTACTGACCCGCGGGGCCAGGGCCACGTAGGCACCTAGTACCAATGACAGGTGGGTCTGGGCTGCGGGGAATAAATACCAAAAAAAGGTTGGGCATATTGCCTCTGCGGGGGATCGAACTCGGATCTCCAACGTGAGGTGCAGAGGGAACAACCGCTGGGCTCCGCTGCGCTTGGTGATTGAATAGGGTGCAGACGGAACATCAAGTGTTCCCTGGGTTGGCTAACTGACGAACTGAAGAAGCCTTCTGTCTATGCGTGCTGCAGATCACGACGGCGGACGGGAAACGCCGGGAAGCGGCCGGGAAACGCGATGGTGGGTGCGGAGCGGAAGGGAGGGAGCCGAGGCCGGGGAGAGTGCTCACCTCAGGCGCGTAGACGACGAAGGAGAAGGGCGGGGCGTCGCTGCGGAACCAGAAGAGGAGGACGGCGAGCTGCTGCTGACGGCTCGCAGTAGGGAGGATGACGTCGCCGGTGTGGACGCTGCGGCCCGCCTCCGGCCGCGTCGTCGTCAGTAAAACGGAAGTCCGTACCTTCCCGGTTCCATTCCCGCGAAGGGAGGCCCCCATCGTCGAGCACAACGACCGCTCCCTCACCTCAAACTACCGGCCATGGTGTTGTCCGCTCGGGTTCAGAAAAAATCAGAGAAGAATTGGGGACAGAGGAAGAAGAAGGCGGCGGCTAGAGGGGAAAGAGAGAGGGAGGCTAGGGTTAGGGTTTTCTGGGACCTCGGGGTAGATAAAGGAGAGGGCAGGGAGCAGGTGGAGAGGGGGGGTCCATGGTGTTGTGTGCTCTGCTTTATGTCGACATCGGTACGGAGGTGGAAGAAAGGTGAAAGTGGGCTGGTTCGCTGGGGTTGTAGGTGGGCCTTTGGGCCTGCCTCCCCCAGCAGCTGCTTTTCCTTTTTTCTTTTATTTCTTTTTTTTTGTAGAAAGGAAAGAGAAGGAAAAAGAAAGGGTTTTTGGGATCCAAAAATTATGGTGATAATTTTTTATAAGTTCCTATTGAAAATGCCTAGTTGCACCAACTTTTGTTTTTCAAAATTTTAAATATTTGTTGCCGTTTGAAATTTAAATGAATTTGCTTGAATGTTTGCAATAATTGAATTATTTGAAAATTACCCAAGTCACTTATTTGGAAGATCAAGTTTATGGAAAACAATTAAATTGTTTGATTTGAATATTTTATTTGAAAAAGTTGTAACAGACCAAGTGTGAAACATGTTGATTTGAATTTATTTGAAATTTGAAATTCCACACATGAGTGCATTATGATGACATGATGCATTGAATAAAATTCAAGAAACAACCATGTAAAAGGGGAATTTTCATACTTGGGATGTTACAATCTATTTCCCAATGATCTTACAAAATACTCAATGTTAACCCGAATTGTGCCTGCGTGCTCGGTGTTTAAAAACTGAATGATTTTCAGCCTACTAACGGCTAAAGGAAACTCGGATTGTGCCTGCGTGCCCAAGTTTCAAAAAATTCCTTACTTTTCTCTAAGTATTATCTGATTGTTTATGTGTTGGGTCACTGGAGCTAGTTAGTAAAAATGCCTTTAGTATGATCCATGTTTCCGAGTTTAAACTGATTGGTTATACCCAGTTACTCGGCATGATGATTCACAGCACTATTGAGCCATTTTAAACACTAAGGACAGTTAAAACACATAAGCCAGAGAACTTAGAAGGCAAAGGAATATTAAAACCCGGAAACCTTGCAAAGAATTTCATAATTAAAACTGCAAAAGGCGGAGTTCCTGTTTATACAAAAGGAATAGAAGCATTACAATATAAATTACATTGTAAAAGTACAGTAATGCTCCTATTGTCTACTTCCACCATCAAGGATCAGGACAGCCCTTCAAGCATCCGAGTCTTCGTCGCTGCTGTCATTCTCGGGGGCTTCAGGGATCTCCTCTTCCGGATAGGTGATGGAGATGTTCACCATGGAGGCGATCTTCGTGGCGTGGCCTTTGATTTCATCAAAGATGGTTGTTCGCTGGTTTTCCGTGTATCCTTGAGGGATACCGGACGCCACGCACCAAGATTTGGCACCAGGGTAGTGCATACGCATAAGGCCGAGAGCCATGCGTGCACCACCCCGTGCAGCGGAGCGTAAAGTGGACTCCCTGGATTCCGCCACCTCCAGGATAGCACCCGGAAGTTTATAAATTTCCGAGAATTCTATGGTACTTGTAGGGAAGAACTTGCTGATCAGTTGCATTCCAGCATTTCTGATCGCATTCCATACCTTCCCAAAGGCTCGGATTTTTTTAATACGAGAAAGACCGGGATAATTTCCTGTTTTTTCGGAACAAGCCTCCAAAAAGGTTAGGCGACAAAACAGAGAAAAGAAAGCAACACATGGATGAATCGATAAATGAAATAAAACTTACCGAGAACCTTGTCAATTTCGGAACATTCCTTTAGGCGAAGGATTAAGATACTTTCCAAGTCTTGGATAGTGGACTTATCTTTTTCCGCCTGATTAGAAGCCTTGGATTGAGCAATTCCAAGGGCCAGATTACTGGCTTCCAGATCTTGTTGAACTTTCATAGGCTCCTTATGAAGGTCCAAATTCTCCTTGCGGAGACATTCGGCATTGCCGGCATCTTCAACTACTTCCTTGGCCTTAGCCAAAGCAGCTGGAAAGCAAGGAAAAATTCCGAGTTTAGAAATATCTCGAGAAAGTACTTATTTATAATCCGGATAAAACAGAGTAAAGCATACCTGTTGTTTCCGATAGCTATAGCTGAGATGATGCCAGCTCATTATCCTTAAACTTAATAATAGATTGAAGGGTTTTCACCTCTTCATTCTTGAAATTAAGTTTATTAAAAATTTCCAAGTTTATTACATCAGCAGTATGCTGAAATGCGGAGATAAAAGCCAAGCGCTTAAGTTAGATCAAGCGTAATAAAGAAGCATTAAGGGGAAAGTATGTTTCCAACTTATTGCTTGGGGGCTAGAGATATTACCTGGCTCATTTCCCGCAAGTTTGACAAAGTCTCGTTGAATTCTTTTGTATATTCAGAAAAAAGAATCCCAACGTGATGAAGGCCATCTTGTATGACCTGACGAGGTGAAAATACGAAATCGTTTAGGATAATCAGCCCGCCCTGTGGCCAAGGACGAATTAAAGGAGCAGGAGCGAAGAATTTCTTAGCTTCTGGACGGATATATCCGAGTTCACCGAATGGTTCTTCCTTTATCCGGATATTCCTGTCCAAATTGGGAATAGGTTCGTCCCCCCCAGGCATGGCAAAAGGAGGTGAAGCTGCAGCTGAAGAAGGTTATTTTTTCATAGCAGCAGCTTTACGTTTCTTCAATTTCTTTGTCTTCATAGGAGTTGGAGCGAGGCTGAAAAGAGAACATCCGAGAAATAAATATCTCGAAGAACTGGAGGGGAATAACGATAAAAAAATTCCAGCAGAATACCTGGATGTGGCGACGGGAATTCCGTCAATAGTTATCGTTTCCTCAAAAGTCACTTTCCTTTTACGTTTCCGGTCGCCGTAGAAGCTGGCATGTATTTCGTTAAGCTTGGCGTCGGGAGCAAGATCAGCTCCCTCAAGTTCATCGAACTAGGGAAGTAGCAAGGATGCGTTTAAAGTCAGACAAGGAGGATAATCCGAGAAAAACCCGAAAGCAAGGAAAATATAAATACATTGGGGGCTAGATTCTCCACGTGATATATTGCCAGACTTTCTGTGTATTGATCGCACGTGACGACCAGTTGGTGGAGTCGCATTATGAAATCCTTTTTGGTATAGGACTTGTCCGTCCCCCTCATGCAATCTTCTGGCCTTTCATATTCGCAAAGGAGCCGGGAACGAAAGGAAAGAGGTTGAATACGACGTCCAAACCAACATAAAATAGTATCCTTTCCAGTTAAGGGAGGCTGAGAGGAAGTAAGCTTGGCGATACGCCGTTTTATGTTCATCAGGTTTTCCGGCAATGTATGCATTGCTTCAACTGCCCAACTCTCTTGAGGAGAGGCGGCGGAATTAACGAATGGAGGAACCCTGCTTTCCTTACCAGGGAACGGGATGTCCTGATGATAAAAGAAGGAACCCGTCCAGGATTTGATGGGTTCCGATGTTTTTATCTTCGGATACCAATCTTCCCTAAACCTCCGGAGAGTGAAAGAAATAGTTCCGCAGATAGGAGGAATACCTTCTGTGAGGTTATGCTTCACTTCAAAGCAATATTGCCAGAAATCTAGACTAGGTGATATTCCTATGTACCCTTCAAAAAGGGCTTGGAAACTAGCTAGATAAAGGATGGAATTGGGAGAAAGATTGTGTGGCTGAACGCCGTAATAGTTAAGGACATCCAAGAAAAATGCGGAAGGCGGTAAACCCATACCTCTCGCGATGTGAGAGGTAAGGAGGACGCGTTCCCCGTTTTTTGGTATGGGCTCGAGCTCACCTTCCGAGTTCCGCCATTTGCCTTTGATTATTAGCCCTTCCCTTTCCATTTGAGGAAGGAGGAGAGGAGGAATATTACTCGGACTCCAGTTGCCGACAAATTCCACTTCTTCGTCAGCTCCGGCGGCGGCGGACGCGGCAGCCTCTGCAGCGGCGAGCTCGTCGCCAACGAGCGTAATTTTCTGCTCCGCCGTCTCGGGAGCGAACGGCGGAGAAGGCGCGGAGCTCGAGCCCGCAAGATCCGCGGCGGCGGAAGGATTCGCTCCGTCCGCCGCGGTGCTCACGGTCTTCACCGGCTCGCTGTCGGCGTGCGTCGGGGAATCCAACGAAGGATCCATTGTGTTGATGATGTCCTCGATGTCTTGCGCAACAGTGCGGGCGGGCGAAGGCGGCGGAGATGCCATTGGGTGGCGGCGCTGGCTCGCCTCCGGTGGCGTTTTGGGCGCGGTGTGCGTTCGGAAGATTTTCTCTGCTCGGGAGCTTGGGCGCGGAAATGGCGTTGGAAGTGAGAGTGGAAGGTTTACCGGGAGGACGAAGAAGGCTATTTATAGCCGGAAATCCGTCACGATACGTGCTAACGGCTCTTTTGACCGTTGGATGGTCAATGCGTGTCACTCGCCGGAAAATCCGGGAAATGAATCGACAGGGTGATTATGGTTATCTCCTCGTTTCCCGCGAGAATCTGTCAGAGATATGTTTCTGGGTTTCCCGCCTGGAACCCAAACGTCCCTTACGTCAGCCTGATTAAAGTGCTGACGTAGGAGATTCCTTCTCCGCGAAGGATCGTGAGAGAAAAGCCGGATTTTCGGAATTCCGAGTTTTACGTTACCATCTCTTTTAAAAGAAGAAAAAGAAGAATCAAGACTGCTGGCCAATATTTCTCGGATGACATATACTTGGCGGAAGACGGCGAATCAGAGTTTTAATCCTTCTTCGGGGCTACTGTCGGATATATACTGAATAGGGGTATATCAGATGGTAGTCATAAGTGCCGGATTACCAGGATGGCCCAAATGGTAGTGGGCTATGGTCCATTGGGCGGCCCAGTAAGCTGATGCGCAGAAGCCGGATTCTAGAAGGACCCGGATCACGGCCCACGTGATCTGGCTTGGAGGAGAAGACGGATATCTTACTTTCCAAGTTAGAAGTTACCGTAGTCTTCTAGGTTTCCTATTCTGTATGCCCTAACCCGGCTATTATATAAAGCCGGACGGGAGATATGATAGATAGAGACGAAGCTACAGGCTAACTCGCCGGGAAGTTGATCTTCAGCGAATAGCTAAACAGAACCTCACATTGTAATTGTATACACAGGCTTTAGTCCTGATTAGTGAATTTGCAGGAGTAGGAACGCCGTATTATTACGACGTACCGAACCTGGGTAAATCCTGTGTCTTTTTCATCAACGTAATACCGTTTCCCCACGTCTCTACCCGTAGTCTCATGGCACCCCCGTCTATGAAAACTACTACGATGTCTCGACACTGACAGTGGTCTTGTTGGATGTCACACCCCATTTTTAGGACACTTGTAACACACAAGGGAAACCAATTTTGTGAGCCAACAAAAACTTTTTAATGCCCTTGTGTAATCCAACATGATGTATTGAGCTATGATTATCTATGCAATGCAAGCAAATTTGATTTAAAAATCATTCACTTGTTTTCTGATGTTTCTGATCATTTATGGATTATTTCCATTTTAAATATTTTTGTTATTCTAAATCAAAATCCATGTGCCAATGTTGAAAACAACTTATAATTGATAATTGAATCAAATGGAATCAAGAAAACAATTTAACAAAAGTAAAATAAAATGTTTTCCTTAAGTTTTTCTAATAAAAATCAACTCTGAAAAACAAGTCAATTAGGGGTTTTTCACCCTTGTTATCTATATGCTAGGGACTAACATTTTGTGTTTCCTTGGCATGGATGTGATCTCTGGTATATGGGCTACAATTGAGAGACCTTAGTTTGAAAAATTGAATCACAGAAACATTCATTAGCTTGGTGTTTTTGTGCTAAGAAAATAAGACAGAAATGTTGATTTTTGGAAAACAGAGAAAAACTCAAAGTAGCCCTTTTTCCACCTTGTTTTCACCAAGCATTTGAGTTTCAAAATTAGTTTATTTTGCTGTTTTGGAAAGTACAAAAGTTTCTTAACAGAACCATGCTTGGAAAACAAACTTTAGAAAAGATTTGAGGCCTGAAAACAAATCAAACATTTAGCTAATCCTTACTGAAAATCCAACACTTAGCAAAATTCTGAAACTGAACTTAACTGAATTTTCTTTCAGAAAAACTGTGAACTGGTTCGATTTTCAAATGCACACAACTTTTTATTGAATCAACCATTTGATGCACTGTTTGGGGCTTCTAGAAGCTGAGTCATCACACTCACTTTTCCATACCTTAGCCTGCTAGTGGGTTGACCAGAGTGTGAGAGAGAGAGAGAGAGTTTCAGAGATGAGAAAAGGGAGGGAGGAATGGGCAACCTGACAGCCTCATCCCTATCCCGAGCCACAGTGACAACCCCTCCGCGATTTCTTCGATCTTTCACCGTGCAAGTGGGTTTGACCCCTCCCTTGTGGCCTTGGACTCGCCCAAGAGCCAGGGTGGGCGGAGTGAGCACGCCAGAGCGCGCACGGGCACGTCCCGCGGATGCCACGACCACCCGAGCGTGCGCACTGCCGCTCTCCTCTATAAAACCCAACCCTAGACCCCTGCCTCCGTGCACTCCATTCACCACCCCTCACTTTCACTCACCACCCAAGAAAATGGCCCCGAGCTGCCCGGGATAGCCCTAATCGCGGGAAAGTTGTCGCGGCTACCGCGACCGACAGAGGTGAAATACCCTCACCCCAGGCCACCGTAACCCTTTCTGTCGCCATATATCAACTCCACTCCCTCCGTGGACCACGCCTGACCAATCCCTTGGCCCCTCGTTTGCAGGAGCACAGGGGAGCTCGTCGGAGCCGCCGCGGAACGCCTGCACGGCGCCGTTGACTGGAGCCACCTCGTGCCCTAGCTGCTGCACCCCTGCACTGCCTCGACCATCTGTGACTCCCTTGACATCTTCCCATCGACCTATGAACCCTCTAGGTGAGCTTCTAGCCGAGCTCGCCGTCGGTTGCGTGCGTTGTTCGCCGGAGAGAAGAAAGAGAGAAAGGAGAGAAAGGCGACGGCTGTGCGCCGTAGATCCAGAGATCTACGGCCACGCTTGAACCCCAAAGCGGTACGCACTTTCGCGCGCGTGGCGGAAGCGAGGTGGGCCGGCAGGCGCAGTTGGGCCGCGCCACCGTGTGTTGTTCAGCCCACTGCCCGATTCTTTTTCCTTTTTGCAAATACCCAGAGACTGCTGGTTTGCTTTAATTGAAAATGAAAATGCTAAACTCCAAAATATAATGAACAAAAATTACCAGAGGTGCATGGACACAATCTTGAACGTTTGCAACTGACAGAACTGGATTTGGATGATCTGAGAACGAATGGTAAATCATGAACTGGACACTGTATGTTAGAACGAAAATGGAATAACTTTTGATTGGAATGGTTAAAATGTGCAAACTAAAATTCCTACTAGATCTACCAGTAAAACTTGACCTCACCTCAAGGTGAGCTACCATTTGGAAATGGTATCCATTTTGGTAAAGATCCAGTAGCCTGTTCTGTGAATTTTAGGATTTATTTGATAGCACCTTTTGATGTAAATCCAATTGGATCTGTTAGATATTAGATAGATCTATGTTATCCTAGCTTTGCGTAATTTTTAGAGCTCTAGAATTAATTTGACAACAGATCTAACAAAATGCACTTTTCTGTTAAGGATAAAAGGAATAGTTTTGTTTTGTAAATAATTGTTTGGTAGTGTCAATCTGTTTTCAAGCATGTTTAATTGATGTGTTGAGTTTTATTAAGTAGTTTTCTCACAGAGATGCCATGTTAGAAAGTCTATGCATGTTTAGGGTTTGTTTGAACATTAATATGAGCATAGTATAAATCCCTAGTTTAATTCCATTAAAATTTGTGATAGAAATGGTTAGCTAGATTTTTATCCTAGTTGTTAGGAGTATTTTCACATGGATCCAGTACCATTTTGGTACTGGTTAGTACATGTTTTCACCTCTGTAAGGTTGCATTTGTTTCTTTAGGAATGCATGTGTAAGATTAATAATTATTACTAGAAGTGTTATTTTTCACTAGAATAGCTAATAGCATTTTTATCATGAAATCATTTTGGTTTCCACAAGTTGGACCAGAGGCATAATACCTCTAGAATGACATGGAAAACCTAGTGGAACACCCACTGGTTCCATCTCATTTGGTTGCAAAATAAATTAGTTCAACCATAGTAGTTGTAGTAATAATAGCGAATATTATTATTTTTTATGCATGCTTGTGTGAGATTATTTTAGGAACTTGTATGTTATTTTTGTGTGTTCATTGCTTGCTGTATGTTATATTTGAGTCAAGTTGGTTGCTTAGTAAGGTTCTGATAGGATGTCTTTACTTTCTTTTACGACGATAGAAAACGACGAAGAGATAGTTGGGACGGGAGGTTATTACTACCATACCTGTTGTGAGCAAGAGCAAGACCCTCGTTTCCTCCAAGGCAATCCATCCTTAAAGCTTGCTGTTATATTCCTACTTATCATTATGCATTATCTACTTCTGAAGTTTTCAAAAACTTGATTACCAAAAACTATTTTCATTGAGTGAATATTACTACTATTATTATATATATTATATTCACACTTGCCATTAGTCAACTTGGTGTTACCAAGCCCTTAGCCACCATAAGGTATATAAATACCGCCTAAGATAATAATCTTGAGTCCCTAAGTGGACACCTTTAAAATGTGCTTTTGCAAAACAAATATGGTTCCATGAGAAGTCCACGGTGGAAAGGCGGGACCTTATTCACCGGGGGAACTCAGAAGGTGTTTTTTTAAATATTTTCCAAAAGGCACATAACCTAGTCTTCGCTGGACAACCAAGATGTACTGCCACTCTACCCCTATATGGGTATGGGGCCTATCTTGATGCTTGAGCTTGTTAGTGTGTGTCTTATTCCAAGATGCTATAGAGAGGATGATTCTCTGAACCGAAGTGTCGCCAGGAGGGAGGAACAGGACATACACAGTGTGGGATTAATTTTCCCTTCGGATGCGACAGTTTGGGCCTCCTGGCTCCGGATGGCACCCACCGGGTTCGGGGCCGGGTCGGCAACCCCCATACCCGCCCCATTTAACTTGTCGGGTCTCATTTGTTACCATACCCACGACCCGGCCGGGTTCGGGGCCCCAACGGGTACCCATTTAAGGAGCGACACCAACACATGTGAGGAATAAAACAATGAAATATTGGGATAAGGTTGGTGGGAATAGACACGTGTGTACGTGTGTTGTCTCCGGGATTCCAGATTCCAACACGTCCATGTGATGTGTGAGGTTTATGGTCCATAACTCGTGGACGTGTGGTTAGGCATACGATTATTAGGGTATGATTACGACTTAGAGCGGGTCTGCGGGTATGCGGGTACTGGTTTGCCACCCCCATACCCTCCCCATTAAACCTGGCGGGTCGAACATTTTACCAAACCCTCCCCATTTAAGGCGGGTACCCGTCGGGTTTGCGGGTTTCGGGGCCCCATTGCCATCCGTACTCCTGGCTAGGCAGGGTGGGACCTGTTGCCGGGGAACCAACCCATCTGAAGGAATGAGCATATACTAGCTTGTGTCAGAGTGGACAGTTAGGATCAATTCTCTGGTGCTTGCATATCGCTGTGTCGATCCATGGGTGGTCCATGGCAGAGTTTTGGATCTAGTGGAATGTGTACCACCTCTGCAGAGTAAAACTATTCAGAATAGCCGAGCCCTCAGATATGGGCAGCTGAAAGGCCATGTAGATAGTATTGTGCTAAGTTTTCAAAAAGAAGTTTTCAAACAGAAGGCTTGTACCTGAGAGGAACTGATGACGACTCCGGACATATTGTACCAAGAAGTTTTGCAAAGAAAACTTCCTTTTATAAAACAAGTTTATAAAACCTCTTGTAATTGCGATACCTACAAGAGAGAGAAAAAATATATTATTTTCTGCTGAAGTATCTTCTTCAACAAAGATACAGATTAACCTGACTGCAACTGTGGTGTCACCTTACATGAACACCATTGGTAGTGAGCCCTAATTATGTCCTACCTATCCACTATATAAGCATTATGCATTTGTAAGTGTATAGAGGATGTCTTGCTGAGTACATTCAAACGTACTCATATGGTTTCTCCCCTGGTATCTACTTGCCAGACTTTGAGGAGATACCGCCTGAGGAGGAATACGAGGAGGGTTACTATTTTGACGACTACGCGAACTAGGCCTGGCTCCCGGTCAGCAGCCTGTCGGTGACGGCGTGACATGGGCTATCTACGTTTGTTTATATTCCGTTGTGTTAGTGAGTTGTAAGGCTTGTTTTCCCTGCGTGGCATTAAATAAAGACTTGGTCATGTGACCATTGGCTTGTAAGACCGTTGTTATTCGTGTAATGGATATTGTATCTGTGTACCACTTCGTATGTTGTTCACGACTGAATTTCCTGGGATCGTGAATGTATGCATATGAGGGGTTCTGAACCTTCTGTTTTGGGGCCTCTACAAAGTTGGTATCAGAGCTATCCTGACCCTAGGAGCCCTTATTTAGCATGGACGTCAAATTAGTACTCCGTATATACATATACTTAATATACTTAAGTGACTAAGGTTTAAAAGATTCTTATACCTATCTTCCCTATTTTCTCAAACTATACTTACACTAAGTTATGTCATGTTGACTCTAAAATTTTGCACACTTGGGAACTAACTCAACCTTACTTAAAATTTTGTGTAGATGGATGTTGTTTTCACCGAGGCGTGCCAGTTGGGGCTTGGTAGGGACTTCCCGTTTCGCTTCGAGCGGAGGCTCGTCGCGATGACCGAGCTTCTTGATCGTCCCGTTCCCGAGCTGCGGGGAGGGCTGATCACCGGGACTCCTATAGAGGAAGAGTGGCCGGTGGAGTGTACCATACGCCCTCCACTTACCACTCCTTCCGCGGAGACTTTCTTCTTCGCCACCGTCGAGCGCTCCTGGCAGGAGGGAGCGGTGCGTGTGATCCAGGAGGCCATAGCGCGCCTGGCTCACTTGAGGGACTACCAGTTCGTAGGGACTACCTACGAGTTCCTCGGGAGGAGGGACGAGACCGGCACACCTATGGTCGTGTCTCAGGACTTTGCGGGTCTCGGTGCACACCAGGACGACATGGAGGTCCTGCTTTACCGCACTCAGCGACGTCTCGATGATCTGAGCATCTTGCAGCGCACCACCGCTTCTGAGTGCCGTCTTCTCTGTACCCATCTGGGGAAGACGCTGCTTGATCTAGAGGCAGATACCACGCGATCTCGCGCCTTGGAGTGTCAGCTGCGGACCACTCGTAGGGCCCGTACCCGCCTTGACACCAAGGTGGGATCCCTTCAGGAGGCGAACGCAATTTTGCGTGAGCGCCTGAAGACCGCTAGAGAGGAGTTGTCCACTCATGACTCCACACTCGAGGAGTTAGAGGAGGAGAACTCCGAGCTCCGCAGGGAGAACGAGGACCTCCTCGTTGACGACGACGTCCCGTCCGATGCAGAGGGCATGGACATGAGCGAGCCGAGTCTGCAGGAGGACGATGACTCCGTTGAGGAGGAGGACCCAGAGGAGATCCTCTTCGACGTCGACATCTCTTAGACTAGCCGTAGTACCTCCTAGCTATGGAGTAGTGCTAGTTAGCTTGTACGCCGACCCTATAAGGCGAATCCCCCTGATGTAGCTCTGAGGAGCGTAGTTGTGGTAGATGCCTATTGGTGTGTTGTGCTATGTAAGAACTCGATGCTATCAGTATGATGTAGTCCGTATGTTTTATGAACTTGTTAAATCATCTCAACCCCCAAATAACAAATCATTTACCCAAATTAAATCACCTATCATATTTCACTAAGCATAACAAACACTCCTTTTAAGTTGCTGAAATTTTTAAACATTCTAAAAACATTAAGTCTGGCTGCATAGTCTTACACATGTCTCAATAAACAGCATGCCGCCGCGTCGGGAACCACCGCCACCACCCCCACCGACGGTGGAGGCATTGCTGGCACTTATGATGGAGGACCGCCAGGCCACTAGAGCCGAGAGTGCTGCCACAATTGCTGCCCTGCAGCAGTTGGCCTCTGCCAGCGCCAACAACAATAACAACCATGGCGGTGACAACGGTAATGGCGGACGCTCGAAGCTGAAGGTGTTTCAGCAGACCAATCCTCCGGTGTTCACCAAGATTGTGGAACCACTTGACGCTGACGATTGGCTTCGCACCATCGCCAACGATCTGAAAGTGGCGGGAGTCGATGAGAATGACAAGGCGCTCTTTGCTACCCATTTTCTTGCTGGGCCAGCGAGGACTTGGTGGGAGACCACCCGCGACACCGTCGCTCCTGATCATGTGTTCACCTGGGAAGTCTTCTCTGCCCGTTTCCGCAAGTATCACATCCCTCAGAGGGTGATGAATATCTTGAAGGATAAGTTCCTGAAGCTGAGACAGGGAGGAATGTCTGTGTCAAAGTACTGGGAAGAGTTTACTCTGTTATCCCGGTATGCACCTGATGAAGTTAACACCGAAGCCAATAAGAAGGAAAGATTCCTGAATGGGCTGCACGATGAGTTGCAGTGTACCCTTGTGGTCATTCCATTTGCGGATCTGGAGTCACTCGCGGATGCCGCGATGATGATGGAGCACAAGAGACAGAATGTATTTGAAAACAGAAAGAGGAAGATGTAGTTCCAAGGAGGATCAAGTGCACCCAGAAACCGCCCTACCCCATATATCAGGCCACCACCCCATAGGGCGCCTACTTTTGCGCCAAAGAACCACCATAACAACCACAACCACAACAACAACCACCACAACAACCACAACAACCACCATAAAAACAACAACAACCGTGTGTCCTACGCACCCAAGCCTGGAGGCAGTGGAAATGGAAATGGGAATGGACACAAGCCCAACCATGCCGCCAAACCAACCCAGAACACCAAACCCAGTGGGGCTTGCTTTACCTGTGGCAAGGAAGGACATTTCTCCCGTGACTGCCCAACCAAGAATGCTGCACCAGCTCAGAACAATGCTACCAAGATGATGCATGCACCAGGACCCAAGAGGCACAATGTGGTTAGAGTACACCTGAATCATGTCACTGCTGAAGAGGTTCAGGACACGCCAGAAATGGTGATGGGTACGTTTCCTGTCAACTCCGTACCTGCTGAAGTATTGTTTGATTCGGGTGCATCGGATTCCTTTGTTACGAAGCCTTTTGCTGAGAAAAGTGGTATGAAACACACACGTATGCACAAACCCATGTTAGTACAAATACCTGGAGCTAGTACCCAAGCCAATCTTGTTTGCAATGAGGTAGCCCTGGACATACAAGGGAAAACTTTTCATGCCAACCTGATAGTACTGGGATCCCAAGGGATAGAAGTAGTACTGGGCATGAATTGGATGACCAAGTACAAAGGTGTGATTGACTGCACTAAAAAGTCCATATCATTGACTGCCAGTGATGGGGTAAGAGTTACCTTCGCCGCAACCAAGTCAAAGCCAGAGACCCACTACCACACTGGTATAGCCACACCTGCACTTGAGGAAGTTCCGGTAGTATGTGAATACCCGGATGTGTTTCCTGATGAATTACCCGGTATGTCGCCTGATCGGGATATCGAGTTTGTGATTGAGTTGATACCCGGTACTGGACCCATAGCACAGAAACCTTACCGGATGAACCCGAAGGAGCTTGATGAGTTGAAGAAGCAGCTGGATGACATGTTAAGGAAAGGTCTGATTCTCCCTAGTGCATCACCATGGGGATCACCTGTCATTTTTGTGGACAAGTGGGACGGTTCCTCACGTCTATGTGTGGATTACCGTAAGTTGAATGATGTTACCATCAAGAACAAATGCCCGCTGCCCAAAATTGAAGACCTGTTTGACCAGCCAAATGGGGCAAGAATTTTCTCAAAGATCGATCTTCGTACTGGTTATCATTAGTTGAAGGTTCGTGAGACCGACATTCCAAAGACCGCCTTCACCACATATTACGGGTTGTATGAGTACACCGTGATGTCTTTTGGTCTGACCAATGCCCCCGCCTACTTTATGAATCTTATGAATAAGGTTTTCATGGAATGCTTGGACAAGTTTGTCGTGGTTTTTATTGACGACATTCTTAGGGTCTGTTTGTTTGAGCTGTGGCTGGTCGGCTGTGGCAGTGGCTATGGCTGTGAAGGGAAAGCTGCTGTGGAGGGAAATCTACTTATCTGAATGTCACTGTTTGGCGACTTGGCTGGCTGTCTAGCTGTGGGTTTAGCATACGTCTAAAATACCCTCTTAGTTCAGAGGATATGTCTAAAATTCTATGCACTCACAAATTCTATGCACCTAGCTAGCACAAGTGACAAAATTTCTAAACAAATAAGGTTCATTACGACCACGAGACAGAACTGGCTGGGAGTGACCAAATTTGTAGTACTACTAAAATTACTGAGCCTACAAAGATATATATAGTTTAAGATGCTGCTGTATGTGTATCTGTATCGTACAAGATTTTACTAAGATACTACAGTATGTTTCCAATCAAAAGAAACTTAAAGCAGGCGGATTTTCACAGGATGCAACAGTTCTGCCTTTTCTACACAGTATGCCCTTATGGATCGTCAGGATTCTTCAGGCACTTTTCATGCACACAAAAGTTTCAGAAAAAAGGCACGCAAAATCAGATTAGCGTTTTTGGCTGTTTCGCGGAGCAGATTCTGATTCCAGGAGTATTTATGCTAAATGATTCCTTAACTCGTGTACTAGCACTCGGTGTTGTAAGAAAAGGGGCTTTTCTGCTTGCATGGTACCAGGTGAGCCATGACCATGAACAACACAGGCTACCGACGTGCTCGTGGTCTAAACAAAATAGACACCGCAGCTTGACGGCGGGGGCAGCAGGGGACAAGCTGGCCGGGAGCTTGTCGGCGGGGCAGGGCGGCGGGGACGAGCGCTTGTCGGCGGGGAGCGACCTTGGCGGTGGCGAGGACGAGTCGCGGCGGCGGGGACGGGAGTGCGGCGGCGAGGACGAGGTCGAGGACGAGTCGCGGCAGCGGGGACGGGAGTGCGGCGGCGAGTCGACTGGAGCGGACGGGGACGACGACCGAGTGGATGGGGACGGCGAGGGCGAGTCGACTCCGAGGACGAGTCGCGGCGGCGGGGACGGGAGTGCGGCAGAAACCATAGCAGGAGCTCGGGGTTGGGGTCTGGTCCTGAGGGTGGGCGACGATTCGTGATAGAGAGAGAGCGTGAGGGGTGCGGGCGTGGGGTTTCGTGAGGGGTGCTGGAAAAAAACTAGGGTGGCATTTGGGTGTAATTACGGTCGAACGAATTGTCCCTTCCTAAAAAACGGTTCGGACACTTTGCGGGAAGCCGATGAAAGCACGTCCCAGGGTGCTTTCTCTTCCCTGTGCATTTTATCTAGTGGCTTTCTTAAGCTCACAGCCATAGCACCCCCGTTTGGTTGGTTTGGGGTGCTTTTTTCCGTGGAAAGTCACTAAAAGCTCAAACAAACACCCCCTTATTTACTCCAAGAGTGAGGAAGAACACAAAGAATATCTGAGAATTGTTCTCGGAACCCTTCGACAGCATCAACTATATGCTAAGTTCAGTAAGTGCCATTTTTGATTGAAGGAGGTTGGATTTCTTGGACATGTAGTATCCGGAGGTGGAATCTCTATTGACCCTGCTCTGGTTCAGTCTTTCGCTAATCGGGCTACCCCGACTAATCAGACTGAGGTCAGATCTTTTCTGGGATTAGCCGGATATTACCGCAAGTTTGTTCAAGGATTTTCCAGTATAGCCAGACCACTCACACAGTTGCTCAAGAAGGATAGCAAGTTCGTTTGGACGGACAAATGTGTTGAGAGTTTTCAAGAGCTGAAGAATCGACTGGTGACAGCCCCGGTACTCATTATGCCGGATGTCTCCAAGAGTTTCGATGTGTATTGTGATGCTTCTAAGCTTGGGCTTGGAAGTGTTCTCATGCAAGAAGGAAAGGTCATTTCATTTATCTCACGCCAGTTGATACCTCGTGAGATGAATTATCCTACTCATGACTTAGAGCATGCTGCAGTTGTAAATGCTCTCAAAGCATGGCGACATTTCCTTATTGGGAAGAGGTGTGAAATCTATACAGATCATAAGAGTTTGAAGTATATCTTCACACATCGTGAACTCAATATGAGGCAACGTTGTTGGATAGAACTCATCAAGGACTATGATCTTAGTATCCACTATCACCCCGGAAAGAAGAATGTTGTTGCGGACGCTCTTAGTCGAGAGCCGGCCTCTCTGAATTCCATGATCCAGATTAGACAACCGGAGTTGTGGAAAGAACTTGACCAGCTTGGTATCGAGGTGGTCAGCTATGGCATGTTGGACGCCATGCACGTTCAACCAACTCTTGTTGATCAAATTAAGGAAGCACAGAAGGGCCAGAAGAGCATTGAGGGAATTAAAACCCGCATGGAGAAGGAAGAAGTTGCCGGTTTTACCATTGATTCTGATGGAGTCTTATGCTATAAAGAACGCATTTGTGTTCCGGCTGAATCCGAGTTGAAGCAAACCATCATGACTGAGGCTCATAACACCTTATACTCTATTCACCCTAGAGGAACCAAAATGTATCAAGATTTGAAGGAGAAGTTTTGGTGGCACGTAATGAAGCGAGATATTGCCTCGTTTATAGCCAAGTGCCATATTTGTCAGCAAGTGAAGGCTGGACATCAGCGTCCCGCTGGTTTGTTACAGCCATTGCAAGTACCTGTTTGGAAATGGGACGAAGTTGGGATGGACTTCATTACTGGACTACCACGGTTCAGTCGAGGAAATGATTCGATATGGGTAGTCGTTGATAGGCTCACCGAAGTTGCACACTTTATTCCTGTCAAGACCACATATCGTGGAGACCAGCTTGCTGATCTCTATATTTCCCGGATAGTCATTCTACATGGAGTTCCCAGCAGGATTGTGTCAGATCGAGGATCACAGTTCACTTCTCGATTCTGGAAGAAGTTACACGAAGCCTTGGGAACCAAACTAGCCTTTAGCACAGCCTACCATCCGCAGACTGATGGACAGACAGAGAGTGTGAACCAAATTCTGGAAGACATGCTTCGTGCCTGTGTTTTGTCCTATGGAGTTAAGTGGGAAGACTGCATGCCGTTCGCAGAGTTCTCCTACAATAACAGCTATCAGTCAAGCCTGCAGATGGCACCGTTTGAAGCATTGTATGGATGGAAGTGCCGCACACCTCTGAACTGGACTGAAACCGGAGATAGTCAGATCTTTGGAGTTGATACTTTGAAGGCTGCAGAAGAGCAAGTGCATCTAATCCGTGACCGTCTTAAAGCCGCACAATCACGCCAGAAGAGTTATGCGGACACTAAGCGTCGCGATGTCTCTTTCACTATTGGAGATTTCACGTACCTTCGTGTTACGCCGCTCAAAGGGATGCAGCGTTTTCATGTCAAGGAAAAGCTCGCACCCCGATATATTGGCCCGTTTAAGATCCTAGCCCGTCGTGGAGAGGTATCTTATCAGCTGGAGTTACCTGAAGAGCTTTCAGCCTTTCACGATGTTTTTCACGTGTCATTTCTTCGAAAGTGTCTTAAAGTACCTGAGCAAAATCTCACTTACCAAGACATTGACTTCAAGACCATTGACCTCAACGATGATTTGACCTACCGTGATCGACCCCTGCGGGTACTTGAGGAGAATGTTCGTGCTACCAGGAGAAATGCTTTCAAGTTCCTTAAGATTCAGTGGACGAATCATTCTGAGGAGGAAGCAACCTGGGAGCGTGAAGATTACATCAGGAAGGAGTTCCCTGGTTTCATCAAAGACTAAACCCGCGAATCTCGGGACGAGATTCTTTTAAGGGGGGAGATCTGTCACACCCCAGTTTTAGGACACTTGTAACACACAAAGGAAACCAATTTTGTGAGCCAACAAAAACTTTTTAATTCCCTTGTGTAATCCAACACGATGTATTGAGCTATGATTATCTATGCAATGCAAGCAAACTTGATTTAAAAATCATTCACTTGTTTTCTGATGTTTCTGATCATTTATGGATTATTTCCATTTTAAATATTTTTGTTATTCTAAATCAAAATCCATGTGGCAATGTTGAAAACAACTTATATAGTTGACAATTGAATCAAATGGAATCAAGAAAACAATTTAACAAAAGTAAAATCAAAAGTTTTCGTTAAGTTTTTCTAATAAAAACCAACTCTGAAAAACAAGTCAATTAGGGGTTTTTCACCCTTGTTATCTAGATGCTAGGGATTAACATTTTGTGTTTTCTTGGCATGGATGTGATCTCTAGTATATGGGCTACAATTTAGAGACCTTAGTTTGAAAAATTGAATCACATAAACATTCATTAGCCTGGTGTTTTTGTGCTAAGAAAATAAGACAGAAATGTTGATTTTTGGAAAACAGAGAAAAACTCAAAGTAGCCCTTTTTCCACCATGTTTTCACCAAGCATTTGAGTTACAAAATTAGTTTATTTTGCTGTTTTGGAAAGTACAAAAGTTTCTTAACAGAACCATGCTTGGAAAACAAACTTTAGAAAAGATTTGAGGCCTGAAAACAAATCAAACATTTAGCTAATCCTTACTGAAAATCCAACACTTAGCAAAATTCTGAAACTGAACTTACCTGAATTTTTTTCCAGAAAAACTGTGAACTGGTTCGATTTTCAAATGCACACAACTTTTTATTGAATCAACCATTTGATGCACTCTTTGGGGCTTCTAGAAGCTGAGTCAGCACACTCACTTTTCCATACCTTAGCCTGCAAGTGGGTTGACCAGAGTAAGAGAGAGAGAGAGAGTTTCAGAGAGGAGAAACGGGAGGGAGGGATGGGAAACCTAACAGCCTCATCCCTATCCCGAGCCACAGTGACAAACCCTCCACGATTTCTTCGATCTTTCACCATACAAGTGGGTTTGACCCCTCCCTTGTGGCCTTGGACTCGCCCAAGAGCCAGGGTGGGCGGAGTGAGCACGTCAAAGCGCGCACGGGCACGTCCCGCGGACGCCACGGCCACCCGAGCATGCGCACTGCCGCTCTCCTCTATAAAACCCAACCCTAGACCCCTGCCTCCGTGCACTCCACTCACCACCCCTCACTCTCACTCACCACCCAAGAAAATGGCCCCGAGCTGCCCGCGACAGCCCTAATCGCCGGAAAGTTGTCGCGACCACCGCGACCGACAGAGGTGAAATACCCTCACCCCAGGCCACCGTAACCCTTTCTGTCACCATAGATCAACTCCACTCCCTCCGTGGACCACGCCTGACCAATCCCTTGGCCCCTCGTTTGCAGGAGCACCGGGGAGCTCGTCGGAGCCGTAGCGGAACGCCTGCACGGCGCCGTTGACTGGAGCCACCTCGTGCCCTAGCTGCTGTGCCCCTGCACTGCCTTGACCATCTGCGACTCCCTCGACATCTTTCCATCGACCTACGAACCCTCTAGGTGAGCTTCTAGCCGAGCTCGCCGTCGGTTGCGTGCGTTGTTCGCCGGAGAGAAGAAAGAGAGAAAGTAGAGAGAGGCGACGGTTGTGCACCGTAGATCCAGAGATCTACGGCCACGCTTGAACCCCAAAGTGGTACACGCTTTCGCGCGCGTTGCGGAAGCGAGGCGGGCCGCCAGGCGCAGTTGGGCCGCGCCACCGTGCGTTGTTCAGCCCACTACCCGATTCTTTTTCCGTTTTGCAAATACCCAGTGTCGCACCCGGACTTCCAAAGCATACTCGCCGTTCCGTTGAACAGTAGTAGATTGGATTACGGGGCTTACCGGCACCCGCGTCCTCTTACGAGTAGGCCAACACACGTATGTGTGACAACCAACCCCTATCTGTTCAGCGTCGACGTAAACTATCCCATAGAAATCAGGATACTTCCATTGACGTACTCCAAAACATACACACATGGTACGTCAACGGCGTTTGAACAAGTGATATCACAACAGATCTCTACGACACAAAAGATTGAAATAAATTGCAAATAGCTCTCATTAGAGCAGAGATAGCAAATACAATCATCCAGAGGACACATGTCCCAACAATACATCATTACATCACAGCGGAAGCATTCAAAATGTCTGAGTACAGACAAGAACCAAATAGGCCTAAGAGGCCGGAAACGAACAGACGGAGCCCATCCACGAAGTCTCGGATCCTGCCCGGGTCCGCTATCTACTCGTCAGCAGTCTCGTCATACTCCACGTAGTAGCCACCATGTAGATCCTCGGAATGTCGGTCTGCGGAAACCACAGCCCCAAAGGGGTCAGTACATAAACGTACTGGCAAGCAAGACTCACAGTTCACCAAAGTGTAACCCGTCAACACCAAGCACAGATGCTTTGGGTTCAACGGAAGAAAGGGGATATAAAAGATGCTGCAACTGGCTGCTCTAACCAACTACAGAGTCACTACCACTTCCGGCTAACAGAAAGGAGATAAGATCGCGTATCGTGACCAACCTATCAACTACTCCAAACAAACCCATCCTGGATCTCGCCCCTTATCCAAAGAAGCAATCCGAGGATAACTCACACAGTTGGATTAAGGATGGTTCAGATTATTGTGTCAATAAGCCTATTACTAGTCAAGTTGTTAATCATTGGGTGTAAGGTTGTTAATCATTAGGTTTAAGTTGTCCTGAGTACTTGTTAGCCAGTACTTTCACCAAGTAGTCCATAACCGCGGAAAACACGGCTTCTCGAGAAGATTTATCCCTGCAGGGGTGCACCAATTTGGCCGTACACGTATGAATAACCCGCCAGATGGAAAGGCCCTTCCACCAAGCGGGGCACTCAACACAACTCAACTCTTCTTCGCATCAAGCCCAAAGCACCTTGGGCGCACGGCTAATCGAGCCCCGAAGAAAGGGGACCCTCATAGCACTCTAAGAACGTGTCCCCCTATATGCCGACTACAAAAGTTCCACCCTGGCCTGGGCTCGCAAAAACATGCATGCGGCAAATGGAAAACACGAACTAAATGAGGCGATTTGGACGAGATGCGAATCGAATCAAATTGAGGGGGGCGCCCATACTCGCTTCCCACATGCGGGTAGTGCGCTCATCATGGATCAGTAGACAAGACCCTTTTCCTATTAGGGTCGACACTAGCAGGCCTCAAAACCACGCAGGGCCTCCTGCCGGTGCCTTATCATCAAATTATTATTATCCACAATATTAACAGGTTGATTGATTAACATCGAGCCCCCAGAACATAATGAAATAGTAACAGAAAGTAACGGGTAACAGACTCGAGCAAAACAAACCTAAGCATGCTAATAAGACACGGGCAACAAGCAAAAGGTTATAGGTATGGAGGTGAGGCAATATCAGGGTTAAAGGATACATGTGATAGGTTCGTAACAGAAGCAACTAATCATAGGGATAGCAGAATAGACAACGGAAAAGTATCGGTATCCAATGTTGAAAGGAACACGATGGTTCATGTGAGTGAATACTTGCCTGCAAACCCAGTAGCCTGGTACTGAGCTAAATCCTTAGAAGGGGTGTCGTAAGTATCGTCGGTCTCAACGTCGTCGTTTATCCGAGAAGAAGCAAACAAACAATGCAGAAAGATAAACAATCAATACCATGGCATAGTGCACAAACATGGGATGATGCATGATAGTTTAATTGATGCATCCAAAAATAAACTAGTTGACATGGTAACAACATGATTAAATGGACCCTCATGCAATTTGGATTGCATATGAAAAGCCCATGAATTATGGTTGAATTAATTGTTCTACAACTAATCATCATGTGAAAGTTGATTAGCATGATGCATGGAAAAGGAAAACAGAAAAATAACAACAATAGAAGCAAATAGAAATAAGGTTTAACAAGTTTGGAAATTTGTTTATTAAGTTTTGGAATTTTGGTTTCTTAAAGGTGCCACACAAGAATTTGTTGTTTTCACCAATTTTATTTGTCCAAAATAGATAACAAAGTTTATATTTGAAAAGAACACCAAATTTTGGGTGGATTACATGTTTCACTTGTTGAAAAAGGATTTCAAATAAATTATTTATGAATTAAACAAGTTTAAGCAAGAATTAAATGAATTTAATTCAAACATGAACTTATTTGAATTTTTATTTGTGCAAAACATTGAGTGAAGTTCATATTTGAAAAGGTTATGCTTTTATGGTTTGAAAACATATTTTATATGTCCCAAAAGAATTTGTTTTGATCAAGTTATAAATTTAGCAATATTAAATGAATTAAACAAGCTTTAAATCATTTAACCAATTTTAATTATTCAAAACATGAAACAAATTTTATATTTGGAAAGGGGGTTTAATTTTGCATGGAAAACATATTTCATTTGTTGAAATTGGATTTAAAATGAGCAAGTTATTATTTTGGCAATTTTAAATGCAATAATTAAGAAACAGTTGTTTTCAGCAATTTAAATTATTCAAAACAGCAAACAAAATTTATATTTGGAAAGTACATGAAAAGTTGATTGGAAAACATATTTAGTTTGTTGAATTTGGAATTTTTATGCCCAAGTTATGATTTTTGCAAAAGTAAGTGATTTAAACAAGATTTCAAATTTTGCACCAATTTAAAATATTCAAAACAGTAAACAAATTTTATATTTGGATAGACAATTCAATTTGGCACAGAAAACATATTTAAAAAGTTAAAATTGGAGTTAAGATGAATTAGTTATGCAATTTACAATTTTAAGGTGCAATCTGCCATTTTTAATTCATCTAGGGACTTAGGAAAAATTATTACAGGGGCTAGAAAATAAGTGCAGGGACCTGGGTGTGATTACTGAGATTTGTGCAGTACCAAAACAAAAGGAAAAAAGATTTGGTTAATTGGTGGGAGGGGGGATTCGATCCCCTCACCTCCTGCTGCGCGCGCTGGGACAGAACGAGTGGGGTGGGCTTCGGGTTTGTGACAGAATAGGAGCAGTGGGGGGTATGTGATGTGGCTGCGGGTTATCTGAATCTCTGCACGTAACTGAACCGGTACTGGAATCAGACGAGGGATCGGCCGGCGGCAGCGAGAGCGGGAGGCACTGGGTGGCCGTGGGTGCGTGGTGGTGGAGGGGAGTGCGGCCAAGGGAGAGAGAAGGGGAGCGAGAGGGAAGGAAGGAGTAGCGAGAGGGGGAAAGAGGAGCGGGAGGCGCTCACCTCGCTGGTACAGAGGGAGGCGACGATGGTAGGTCGGGGCAGACAGGGAGACCGGCGGTGGTGAACGTCGATGGCGGCGGTGGCTCGATGCTTCCCGGTCCAATCCGAGAGGTGGAGGAGCGAGGGGGAGGTGGGGCGTTTCCATTCCCGGCTTCTCCCTGGCCGGGGAAGGACCCAACGTCGGTGATCGCCGGAGCCAAAAGGGAGAGGATTTCGGGTACAGGTTCAGTGGTACAGGGAGTTTCAGAGAGGGAGCAACAGAGAAGAAGGAGAGGGAGAAAAGAGAGAGGACGGCGGGGGAGAGGGAGAAGGGAGAAAGCTAGGGTTTAGGGGGAGAGCTAGGGCACCGGGTAGCTATAAGGGGAAGGTGGAGGAGGGGGATCACCGTTCCCTGTTCCTCTGATACACGTGGACAGGGTGGATGGTGATCGTACAGGAAGAAGACGACAGAGAAGGGGGGTATGGGCCAAGGGAGATGGTGGGCTGGGGGGAGTTGGGCCTCTCTCACCTCTCCCTTGTGCTGTTTTTAATATTTTGTTCTACTGTTTTTTTTGTAGCAAATGAAGATGGAAGAAAATAGATGGAAGTTGGGGTAGGAAAATTTATAGAAAAATTTGGGTGGCATACTTATTGTGTTAGCAACCATTTGGCCAACTTTAATTTCCAAGATTTCATAATTTAAGTGCTGTTTGGAAATTGGTTTAGATTTGAAGTATTTGATAATTAATTGATTACTATTGAAAACAACAATTTTAATAGGGTGAACCCTATTGATTAAAATAGAACAAATGAGTTGATTTGTTTTGATAACATTCATAAATTCAAATTAGGTGTTGTTTGATGATTTGATTCCAATTTAAATGATTTTGAGATTAACTGATTATTGCAAACCAATGTTAAATGGAGTGATCAAATAATTTTGATTGGAAGCATATGATTAATAATTGTGTTGCAATTTTTATAAGATCCACATGGTTGCTGTTTTGGGCAATGTGATTTGAATTTGAATGTGAATTGATTCAAATGAGTTATTTAAATAGAAATAACAAGTTAATGGTTCTATTTAAATAGAAACAACTAGTTGTTTTAATTGAAACTTTTATTTGGAAATTTGTAACATAACAAGTATGAAACAAGGCATTTGGAAATTGGTTTGGAATTTCAAATGTTTTTGGTATTAGATGAATTTTTGTTAGAAACAAAACAACAGTTTTGAAATCACACTTTAATGGAAACAATTGATTGTTTTATTTGAATATTCATTTGGAAATTGTAACATCACAAGGATGAAACAAAAGGTTTGAATTTTGGTTTGAAATTCAAATAGAAAACAAAGGAAAACAGTTGGAAAACAAATGAAAACAAGCAAAACAATTGCAATCAACATGATGCCATGATGCCAAACATAAAATAACAGAGAGCAAAAATTCTAATGGCTATTTTTCATACTTGGGATGTTACACCCAGAGATTGCTGGTTTGCTTTAATCGAAAATGAAAATGCTAAACTCCAAAATAAAATGAACAAAAATTACCAAAGGTGCATGGACAAAATCTTGAACGTTTGCAACTGACAGAACTGGATTTGGATGATCTGAGAACGAATGGTAAATCATGAACTGGACACTGTATGTTAGAATGAAAATGGAATAACTTTTGATTGGAATGGTTAAAATGTGCAAACTAAAATTCCTAGAGTATCCCTTGACTAGATCTACCAGTAGAACTTGACCTCACCTCAAGGTGAGCTACCATTTCGAAATGGTATCCATTTTGGTAAAGATCTAGTAGCCTGTTCTGTGAACTTTAGGGTTTATTTTATAGCACCTTTTGATGTGAATCCAATTGGATCTATTAGATATTAGATAGATCTATTTTATCCTAGCTTTGTGTAATTTTTATAGCTCAAGAATTAATTTGACAACAGATCTAAGAAAATGCACTTTTCTGTTAAGGATAAAAGGAATAGTTTTGTTTTGTAAATAATTGTTTGCTAGTGTCAATCTGTTTTCTAGCATGTTTAATTGATGTGTTGAGTGTTATTAAGTAGTTTTCTCACAGAGATGCCATGTTACAAAGTCTATGCATGTTTAGGGTTTGTTTGAACATTAATATGAGCATAGTATAAATCCCTAGTTTAATTCCATTAAAATTTGTGATAGAAATGGTTAGCTAGATTTTTATCCTAGTTGTTAGGAGTATTTTCACATGGATCCAGTACCATTTTGGTACTGGTTAGTACATGTTTTCACCTCTGTAAGGTTGCATTTGTTTCTCTAGGAATGCATGTGTAGGTTTAATAATTATTACTAGAAGTGTTATTTTTCACTAGAATAGCTAGTAGCATTTTTATCATGAAATCATTTTGGTTTCCACAAGTTGGACCAGAGGCATAATACCTCTAAAATGACATGGAAAACCTAGTGGAACATCCACTGGTTCCATCTCATTTGGTTGCAAAATAAATTAGTTCAACCATAGTAGTTGTAGTAATAATAGTGAATATTATTATTTTTGATGCATGCTTGTGTGAGATTATTTTAGGAACTTGTATGTTATTTTTGTGTGTTCATTGCTTATTGTATGTTATATTTGAGTCAAGTTGGTGGCTTAGTAAGGTTCTGATAGGATGTCTTTACTTTCTTTTACGACGATAGAAAACGACGAAGAGATAGTTGGGACGGGAGGTTGTTACTACCATACCTGTTGTGAGCAAGAGCAAGACCCTCGTTTCCTCCAAGGCAAGCCATCCTTAAAGATTTCTGTTATATTCCTACTTATCATTATGCATTATCTGCTTCTGAAGTTTTCAAAAACTTGATTACCAAAAACTATTTTCATTGAGTGAATATTACTACTATTATTATATATATTATATTAACACTTGCCATTAGTCAACTTGGTGTTACCAAGCCCTTAGCCACCATAAGGTATATAAATACCGCCTAAGATAATAATCTTGAGTCCCTAAGTGGACACCTTTAAAATGTGCTTTTGCAAAACAAAGATGGTTCCATGAGAAGTCCACGGTGGAAAGGCGGGACCTTGTTCACCGGGGGAACTAAGAAGGTGTTTTTTTTTAAGTTTTCCAAAAGGCACATAACCTAGTCTTCGCTGGACAACCAAGATGTACTGCCACTCTACCCCTATATGGATATGGGGGCTATCTTGATGCTTGAGCTTGTTAGTGTGTGTCTCATTCCAAGATGCTATAGAGAGGATGATTCTATGAACCGAAGTGTCGCCAGGAGGGAGGAACGGGACATACACAGTGTGGGGTTAATTTTCCCTCCGGATGCGACAGTTTGGGCCTTCTGGCTAGGCAGGGTGGAACCTGATGCCGGGGAACCAACCCATCTGAAGCAATGATCATATACTAGCTTGTGTCAGAGTGGACAGTTAGGATCAATTCTCTGGTGCTTGCATATCGCTGTGTCGATCCATGGGTGGTCCATGGCAGAGTTTTGGATCTAGTGGAATGTGTACCACCTCTGCAGAGTAAAACTATTCAGAATAGCCGAGCCCTCGGATATGGGCAGTTGAAAGGCCATGTAGCTAGTATTGTGCTAAGTTTTCAAAAAGATGTTTTTCAAACAGAAGGCTTGTACCTGAGAGGTACTGATGAAGACTCCGGACATGTTGTCCCAAGAAGTTTTGCAAATAAAACTTCTTTTTATAAAATAAGTTTATAAAACCTTTTGTACTTGCGATACCTACAAGAGAGGGAAAAACTATATTATTTTCTTCTGAAGTATCTTCTTCAACGAAGATACAGATTAACCTGACTGCAACTGTGATGTCATCTTACATGAACACCATTGGTAGTGAGCCCTAATTATGGCCTACCTATCCACTATATAAGCATTATGCATTTGTAAGTGTATAGAGGATGTCTTGCTGAGTACATTCAAACGTACTCATATGGTTTCTCCCCTGGTATCTACTTGCCAGACTTTGAGGAGATACCGCCTGAGGAGGAATACGAGGAGGGTTGTTATTCTGACGACTACGCGAACTAGGCCCGGCTCCCGGTCAGCAGCCTGTCGGTGACGGCGTGACATGCCTACCTACGTTTGTTTATCTTCCGCTGTGTTAGTGAGTTGTAAGGCTTGTCTGCCCTGCGTGGCATTAAATAAAGACTTGGTCATGTGACCATTGGCTTGTAAGACCGTTGTTATTCGTGTAATGGATATTGTATCTGCGTACCACTTCATATGTTGTTCACGACTGAATTTCCTGGGATCGTGAATGTATGCATATGAGGGGTTCTGAACCTTCCGGTTTGGGGCCTCTACATTGGAGTCATTGTTTTGAGAGAGAGGATTATCTTCAGGGTGAAAACCCAAGGTCTGGCCTCATTTGGTTGTGCCTGGCACTGTTCTTCTTGAAGACATTGCTTTTGAAGAATTGGACATCAGGTGTTGTTCTGGTGGTGGTTGTGCGGCTGCTCCAAGGACTGCAACCCTGTAGCGAGACCTTTCTTTTTATTTCTTATTCTTATTGTCTTTCGGCTGTGTGCATCCGTAATGACTCTGATTATTGCGTCGTTGCAGAGACTGGGTGTAATTTGTATATATATCCTCGATATTAATATACATTCTTTATCTAAAAAAAAAGAAAATTCAGCCCATGAATCCATGATGAACCTGTTTTGCATTACAACAAATTGTTAAATTGATTGGACGTTCCAAAAAACTGATTCTACCATCATGTACAAAAAAAACAAAACAAAGTAAACATGTGAAACCAAAGAGTTAGATGTTTCCAACATTACATGATTATTATTTACGCAACAACGGAAAATCTAAATTGTAGCATCAGGCACGCAAAAAAGTACAACAACAAACAGGAAAAGCCTTCCCAAAAATAACCAAATGACATTGCAATGAAAATAAAAATTATAGATCACAATAAAAGTGATATGTCTACACACACAAAAAAAAATTCCGAAACTACTGCATGAGTTATACAAAGCGAAAATCGGGGATAAAATTGACAATTCTTTGCAAATATACGAGACAAGAACCAAAAGAAATTATGAGACCAACACAAATTATGGCCTGATTGCCATGGATCTACCATCGAAGCTCACGATGTAACCATCCCCGAGATCTTTGGCTTATGCTTCAAAAGGGTCGTCCCCGCATCACTTGGCGGAAAGATGACGTGAGCAACTTTTTTCTTGAGTTTATTTAACACTCAAGCAGAATGTTTGCCTCACATTGCATATTCTTGTGGATGCAAAAGAACACTAGTCAAACAATTTGTCGACTGTTTTTCTAAAACATTACAAAGTTGTTGAACTGAACAAAACAAAACACTCTAAGTTAGAGAAGAATCTCTTAGGTCACATACAAGAATTAATTTCAAGAATTATTTACTAGGTTACGACTCACTACCAATAATAAATATATGGTGCTCCATCACGATGTAGAGGCTGGGGCTTAGTTCCCCCAAAAAGAAAAAACACGACGCTCCATCACGGATCTATATGTTGCAACACGGCAGTTCTACTGTAGTTCATGGTGTGTTTCTCAAATCCAATCACTAGGAATTATTTCGCATAGAAGAAATACGATTGCATCTAACTCATTCAATTTAAGAAATTCTAGTGTCATATGACAAAAATAATTAGGAGAGGGCATAATAAAGAAGAAATCGTGTCCTTAATCGCCTGCAATAACATACATCCATATTGGTTCACTGCCATCACAACATGGAGATGCAGTGCTAGTATCACATCTATACATACTGAACAAATAAACAAAGAATGTCACAAAAGAGAATGGATAATAGAGTTTATGTTTTTCTAAGCAGATGTTGAGTACATTTTAGCCTTCAAGTATTCAAAGAAGATTACAAAATCTAATCTACTGCACATGTCAGAGTAATATGGGAAACCGATCAATGTACGTGAGCACCACTCAACTTTATTATACCATGTAATCTATCACGAGAAATTATTTTTCTTGAATAACGCAAAATTACAGTTAGATATTTAAAACAGCAAGCAATGGCAAAGAACTTTTTAATTTTTACGCACTTAACTTTTCGAAATCAACCATCAGAGTAACCTACTACATGCATGTTTGATCAGATGAATGATCTCGTAACATCACTTCATTCTTGTATTGAGATTCTAGTCATGGGGAAATAATTGCATAACCTTTTCGCTACATTCCTCCAAAGAGGAGGAATAACAATCAGACATTATCTCCAAGATGGAGTAATGAACGTTAAGTACACTTTAACTCTAGGATCATCATTTTCAACAAAATACTTTAGGGTCAAAGTGTTGGTCAGTCGATGCACAAGGTAGATTGTACACGCAAACACAAACTTGAAAGTTTCAGATTAAACACGAATACAAAGATAGTACTACAATAAGTTCACTTCTAGAATTTCATGAAAAAGTTAAGATCATTTTGAAAGATGACAAGGAAAGATATAAAACTGTGCAACTCTTGGAAGACAACAATATAAGATGGATACACCCTGCTTTTAATAAGACAAAAAAGTGTTGCTCCCACAAGTGCTAGAATACACATGTCAAGGCAATATAGCCACCGTTACATAACTTGTTACTACAGATTACAGAAGCCCCTGCACAAAAGTATGATGCACAAGAAGGATCAGCAATCTATGGCATCTACTATCTATTTCCTGCAGAAGCAATCATCATATGCTGATATATAATCCGAATAAAACATTGTCCTGAACAGTTCTGAAAATCCACCTTTGGTTCTCAACAAATTAACTCTCATGATCAGATAATGCTATTCATATTTCTTCATGCATCCCACATAAAAAATGAATGTCCCAAGATAAAGTGAGAAAACCGACATCCAGTATCAGCAAACAAAACGGTAGGTAACATAATCCTACAAAAGAAGTTAACAGGCAGTGAGAACATTAGCAAAAATATATAAACAAAGACAACATTAACCATATTGCGTAATTAACATAAGAAAACAAAGTCTACCAGCACTGACAACAAAAGCGAAGCTATAAGCAAATAGTACACAATATCGTCTGACGAATCAACACTTCCTGGTCTACTAGACTAAGCAAAAGCTAAGCGTGGCACATCAATTAACTAATGCTGGATAGTTGAAACACATACTGAAATAACAAGTAATCTATTTGTTACCAACCTGGTTGCAGTGACAAATTCATAAGTGGTACAAAGATAGAAAACACATCTGCTAAGGCAAACTTAAAAGTTTATGGAAGAAACTTAAAAGTTTATGGAAGGGTAAATCGATCCAGACATAAATGAGTCTCCGATCTTATCGACCCGGCAACAGAGTCCTGGAAAGGACTTGTTAGAACAATGTTTCACCCATCAGCCGAAGGATGCAAGCAGACGTCCCACATAAGCCCGCGAAATCAGAAGGTAGTACAAACTGCAACTAATTGTTAAAAAAAGTTGTTACAACTAAGCTGTCTGCTTTTGACTACCAAGCAGGGCTGATCGGGGGCGCTTTCCAACCCTACCAATAAATTAGTCGGAAAAGGAAATACTAGGGTTTGATACTTTGGCCATGTTACTACAAGTGAGCGTGAGTTTTCCTCTTAATCTCATATTCAGGAATCGCATCAGTTATAGCATAGTAATATGAACATAATTATGAAAAAAATGTATAAATATTATTGCGTTTTGGGCATGTATCCAACAATTATATGGTCCCTGAAAAGTTTTAGAGGACTTTCCATAAGGGGGGTGTCAGAGGGGGGAAATTTTCCTCCTATGGGCAAAACCAATTTTTGGGGGCTGCCAGGTGGGGCCCATGATCTCCCAATGCATACCACCATCCCCTGTGATTTTCCCCGATTTATTTGATAAATACATGAGGTGGAAAAGTGGAAAAATAAAAAGGAAAGAAGGGGGAGTTGAACTCCATCTAGGATTCCCATCTGATTCCCCTAGGGGACAATGTACAACCAAGGGAGGAGGGGGAAACCGACCCCCCCCCCCCAAGGAAAGTGCCCCCCTTTGTCCCACTATATAATCTCATCCTCCCTCGTTGTTTGAACACACAATTGTCGTTTGGGCTTCTCTCTTTCTCCCTCTCTGAATTAGAGATACAATTAGAGAGGCTTTAATTGAATTAGAGCCTCTAATTAGTACCTCTATAGTTGGTGTAGATCATCTAATTAGAACATCTCTAATTGATTAGGCATTCTGATTAGAGACCCTCTAATTGGTTTAGGGCTTCTTCTAATTGGGAGATGACGATCATCTCTCGATTAGACGTAGCTCTAATCTCTCTCCTTCTCTTTCCCATGTGTTGGGATCTCTCCATCTTACTTGTGAACCTACGGTGCCTAGTCCTGAATGGTGAAGCGTTGCAGGACTTTGACAGATGTATGTGTGCGAGCTCTTAGAGGGGTAACACGTGATACCCTCACTCCTCTAGATCCAAATGGTGGGATACGAGGAATCGTCAATAGTCCTAACGCTAGGCTTAGCCACGTGACTCTTAATCAGGCACCACCAACATCAACATCGACACTCCTTCCCCGCTTCGTGTAGGTAACGAATCAGATCTATCCACACCTCTACCTCGATAGTAGATCACGTGTGCTATGTAGGACAGAATTTTAAATCCTGCTACGTACACCAATAGCTCGTACCTCGATAGTAGATCCTATGTTCTACATAGGTCGGAAAATTTTAAATTTTTATACGTACACAAGTAGGAAATCCTTCGGTCTGAAAGACTTGAACTTGAAATCAACAAGTTTATTCTCATCTAAATTAGGTGCCCACAAATCATCACCTTCAGAGTCACCATAATGCTTAATCTTTAGTTTTCAATTCATTTTCATGATCTTAACCTTAACGATATCCTCATCTTCAACAACATTGTTAGCATGGAGGTCATCATCCCCCTCACTTATCTCATAATCTGAATCAGACATGCAGAAATCAGAATAAATGTCTTCATCGGAATTAGATATGCCCTCATCAGAATCACTCCTCAATCATTCCCTTCTTACTGTTGTAGCTTAATTCTCACGATAAATCACTTGGATAGGCACATTTGGATACACCACTTGGATAGGCTCATGAACAGGGGCATTCTCAAATTGACTTGCATCCTCTGTTTGAATTCTCCTAACCTTTGCAGGGCTCAAAACAGGGGGAACGTGATCAAGTGGTCTCTCTACCACATCATCATACCTCATAGCTCCAATTGGATAATGATGTTCGAAGAAAAGACTGATGCAATGGTTCCCAAGCTCCACAAAAGTGCACATCATTTGAGTGTGTTCTTTAGATATCAGCTCCCTCGAGCCATAGAAGACCTTCATTCTACCTTGAATTTCATAGACAATGGACTCCACAGTGTTTTCAAGCATAACAGGGGCCAGGTAACTGTGTCCACTTGGTCATACCCGATTACCGAACCATCCACATAGCTCTTGTTTGTTCCACTTCCAATGAAAAACCCAACATGGTTAATTTCTACACATAAATAGCTTCTACGAGGACCTGCAACCAGCATAAGCACACACAATCCATCAAAATCAACCAAATCCTTATCTTTTTGTTACATTCAAACATTGAAAACTACCAATTGATCCTACAAAACACAATACCGAAACCACGGCCGTAAAAACCTACCCAAACCCCTGCATCAGTATAACCCTAACTAGTATACAGGTACTATGCGAGATACTAGGTGACAATAATGATCAAACCCGACGAAGATGGACCACGTCAAGGCCTTTTCACCCGCACACCACGTCATCGAAGATGAACACCGCCGCCATCTCCCTCTATTCTTGGAGAGCATGTCTTCGACATCTGATTTCCTCGACCACCTCGACCTCTCCGTTAGTGGAGACATGTATCTCTGTCAAAATTGCAATGAATGTACAGACCATTTTGCAATAATGCCATATGTCCGGGCCAGTCTCCCGCTTGTGCTGTTGATAGGTGGATGCATATTCGATTACGCTGTTGTACCCACGACCGTCGATGAGCGTGAAAGACGTTTTTGGTGACCGTATCGAGCGTACAACGTCATATAGTGATTAACGCGTGCTAGCTGGATTTACACTTTTTGAAAAATTGTCATCCAATAATATGTGGTACATGGGCAATTTTTGTTTTTTTGTTGGACATTACTTGGGAGCGCAAGCGCGCTTTTTCAGCCAGTAGCACACATGTTTAATATGGAAATTTCCCATCCAACGCGACATGTTTTTTCCAATCTAGGCAGTGATGCATGCACGCGTGAATGATTTTGAACAAACGTACACAATAGATGATGTCAGCACATGCAAACCTATTTCAAAATTTTAAAAAGGCATAATTTAACCAGATGTCCAAATAAAAATCGGTTTTCACCATAGTATTTCTCGTGACGAGATCTTCAAACTAGATCTCATCTGAACATGTTCTGACAACTTTTTTTTTTCAAAACATGAAGAAGTAAGTTTGTTGTAGAAACTTGCTTCTCTGTGTTTCAAAAAAAAAAAAAAAGAAACTTGCTTCTCTGTGAAGAAGTTGCTTTTTCACAAAAGTTAGGCCAATTGTTTTTAAAATATGTATAGTACAATTTTATTTTCGTGATAGTTTATATTGCAAAGTTGTTTTTATGATTAAAAAGCAAGTTTATAGTAGACAAAAAGTTGATTCTATGGTAGAAAAGCATGTTTGTTGTATAAAGTTGCTTTCAGAAAATATTTGGACACGCAAGTTTTTACCACAAAAACTTGTGGTTAACTTGTCGGTTTATGAAACCATGCTTGCTTCCACATTAGTTCGATCAAGTGCGTGCGCCACGCCTGGGAAAAGCGCACGCGCGCGCTATGTGATCTGGTTTTTGTTTTGTTTTTGTTTTGAGAATGCGGTGCGGGCGCAAGTAGAGTTTCGAGATATTGGCATTCCAGGCTCGGGCTCTGTCCTTCATTTCAACTTGGGCCGCTCGGCTCAAAATCTTGCCCAAGCCCAGGTTGTGGAGGTCTGGGGAGTATATAGGTCTAACCACGCCTTCGAACATCCTTGTGGCACAATTAATTGAGCATTAAACCCACCACTCGACTCCGACGACATGCCGTACGAGCTCGCCGCCGCCTTCGTCCGCGGCGCCGTTGGCTCGTCGGCGGCGGAGCCGTGGAAGGCCGCCGTCCGATTCCCCGCCCGGGTCAACCCCCGTCCTTCCGCCCACCGCCATCGCTTCCCCTCCATCATCTCGTCGTCGCCTGCGGATGGGGCCCACCATCGCCGCAGCCTCACCGTATCGATCTACAAGCCGGAGCACGCGTCGGGGCGCGAGGGATTCGAGCCCACCGACGACCCCCACTCCCGGCGTTTTCTCGTGGTGGCACCATCTTCGGGGGAGAAGGCGTGGAGGCACGAGGGAGAGGGAGGCGCCTACTTCAAGCGCTCCGCAACTTCCCTGCGAGCCGACTCCAGCCTCTACCTGAGATCCGACTCCTCACTGTACCCGATCAAGTCTGGCCGCAGTTTCTCCTGCCGCGCGCTGATGGGTACGACTGCATCATCGGGTACCGAAAGAGGTTAGTTACAGCCAAATTGTACTCCAGATGCTCAAATTACACTTCTATCGAGTAATACAACAAAATGCTCGAATTACCGAATTCCAAATTAATACCGGCGTATTTTTTATAGACCAAGAGCTTATTGCTTCCCTCAGGATACATCAGTACATGGTTACATTGTAGAATAGGTTCAGCAATTTGATGGAGAGCAAAATTTGGTCAGAATGTGTGCTACCCCCTCCTATCCGGATAACTAAGTGCAAATCTGTACAAGCTGACACGAAATTAGGATCGGAGGGAGTACTATGTTTGCCTCCTTTACATGTTTGCTTCAATTATTTTTTGACATAATCTCTTTACATGCTTGAGCTAAAAAAAACTATTACCTGCTCCTGTATATTTCATTAAGGACAGTTGGAATGGATGAATGATTGTCTGTCCTAGATCTTCACAATGCTATGAGCTCTAAGCAACCAATCTCTAAAAATAGTTTTTGGCCGATTCATGCTGCACGCCAATGCTGCCCCATCTTGAGCGGCGTATGCTTAAGCACTCCGATACCTTGTACCCATTGATTATGTGATTTGGTTAGCGCGCCGTCCCCAATTAACTTCATTAGTCTTATTCTGCACCGGTATGCCCTTAAGAATAGCTTGCCAAGTAGGAAATTGTTTCGATTTTTTATTTCAGAAATATAAGAACCCTCGCCTTAGTATTTACCACAGAGAGAATGACTACATAAGGACTCGTTTTTGGTTAGTTATCACCGGCTTTGAAAGTTTTAACATAGCTGGCAAGTCTTCTGGACATAAAAGAATTAGTCATTTACTCAAATTGAAAAAAAATACATAGTCAACACACTTCATGACAATGGGAATTCATACTTCAAAAATTCTCATAATGCTTGTCTGATCTTGACATGCACTCTCATACTTTTTCATATTTTGGTGTGAACTCTTCTTACATGCAGAGCTTCCCCCACTTAGTAGGCTCGTGAAGATAAGCTTCCTCTGTCATCTTTTGCACAAGATGGGTCTTTTGGTCCCAAGATTTACAGGTGCGGTTCAAATAATAGTTGCTAGCTAATTTACAAGCAATTGTTATATTTTAGAGTATTTTATACATTATTAGTTTGATCTCAGATTAGATGTCATTGGAATAGATACCTATTTATATCATGTCTAGTAGTGCGTTGAAAATACCAAAAGTATGTGATAAACAACATTGGACTCGTCCCTGGATATATCTTTTCATTAGTAGTAAAATTGTGCAATTTGTTGCTACGAATTAAATGTCAACATGCCAACCTATCTAAACCATTGATACAGAGCCTAGGTTGGACACGCTATCATGTCGTGATCTTCTCCATGTTTAGCAAATAGTACAGTGGTTACAAGCATTTTTTTTATAGACGAAGAGCTTACTGCTGCCCTCAGGATACATCAGTACAGTGGTTACAGTGTAGAATAGGTTCAGTAATTTGATGGAGAGCAAAATTTGGTCAGAATGTGTGCTACTCCCTCCTATCCAGATAACTAAGTGCAAATCTGTACAAGCTGGAGTATTATGTTTGCCTCCTTTACTTGTTTGCTTACATTATTTTTTGACATAACCTCTTTACATGTTTGAGCTAAAAAAACTATTACCTGCTCCTGTATATTTCATTAAGGACAGTTGGAATGGATGAATGATTGTCTGTCCTAGATCTTCATAATGCTACGAGCTCTAAGCAATCAGTCTCTAAAAATGGTTTTTGGCCGATTCACGTTGCACGCCAAGGCTGCCCCGTCTTGAGCAGTGTATGCTTCTGCAGTTAGACAGGTCTAAGCACTCGGATACCTTGTACCCATTGATTATGTGATTCGGTTAGCACGCCGTCCCAGTTAACTTCATTAGTCTTATTTCCTGCACCTGTAGGCCCTTAAGAATAGCTTGCCAAGTAGGAAATTGTTTCGATTTTTCATGTCAGAAATATAAGAACCCTCACGTTAGTATTTACCACAGAGAGAATGACTACATAAGGACTCTTTTTTGGTTAGTTATCACCGGCCTTGAAATTTTTAACATAGTTGGTAAGTTTTGTGCACATAAAAGAATTAGTCATTTACTCAAATTGAAAAAACTACATAGTCAACACACTTCATGACAATGGGAATTCATACATCAAAAATTCTCATAATGCTTGTCTGATCTTGACTTGCACTCTCATATTTTTTTAATATTTTTGTGTGAACTCTTCTTACATGCAGAGCTTCCCCCACTTGGTAGGCTCATGAAGATAAGCTTGCTCTGTCTTCTTTTGCACAAGATGGGTCTTTTGGTCCCAAAATTTACAGGTGCGGTTCAAATAATAGTTGCTAGCTAATTTACAAGCAATTGTTATATTTTAGATTATTTTATACATTATTAGTTTGATCTCAGATTAGATGTCATTGGAATAGATACCCATTTATATCATGTCTAGTAGTGCGTTTAAAATACTCCCTCCGTCTCGAATTAATTGTCTCAAACTTGGACAAGAGTGGATGTATCTAACACTAAAATATGTCTAGATACATCAAGTTTTGTCCAACTTTGAGACAATTAATATGAGACGGAGGGAGTACCTTAGTATGAGATAAACAACATTGGACTCGTCCCTGGATATATCTTTTCATCAGTAGTAAAATTGTGCAATTTGTTGCTAGGAACTAAATGTAAACATGCCATCCTATCTAAACCATGAATTCTGTTTCATCACCACCAAAGTCGCCAAACCCACTACAAGAAATGAATAAAAAAGCCGAACCAATCGCCTTACCCACTAGCAACAGCTTTACAGCTCTAAAAAGAACTGATATCGATCAAAGTGCTGCGTTGCAAAGTCTACACATGTTAAATCATGACTGTTGAGATGTTGTAGTTTTAAGATTGTGATCTCCACCATAGCTTTGTTGTTGTCTTAACTCGGTTGATTTTATGTTTATCGTATTTGGTCATAACTCAGATATTTGCTTGCAGTTGATAAAGAGACGGCAGGGCTGAAGCTGCTACTTCTGTGGGTGTGCTTACATGTCGGTTTTATGGCAACCAAGGGTAACGAGAAGCTGGTTTGCGTAGTGAAGGTTTGCGATAACGCCCTCAAGATCTACAAAGTGTTAACGGAGGTTGTAGATCTCCTATCTGCCTTGCTCAAGTAAAGTGGCGCTTGTAGATTTATCTGATGTGAGAGGATATTAGTTTTGAGCGTCTTTGTGTGTCGGGCAGTTTTGATAGCTCCTATGTCAGGCACCTCAATATCTACAAAGTGTTAACGGAGACTGTAGATCTCCTATCTGCCTTTAAGTAAAGTGACGCTAGTAGATTTATCTGATACGAGAGGATATTAGTTTTGAGCGTCTTTGTGTGACGGGCAGTTTTGATAGCTCCTATGTCAGGCACGCAATGAATTGAAGACTGTCAGGCAAGTATTCGTGAAAGCTTCTGTAGCACATTCCTAATGTATTCTGTTGGGATGGCTGGCTTTATGGTAACTAGAGGCTGGGGCGCCCCTTGGGGCGCCTCCTAGCTGTTCTTGTGCGTACTAATTAATCTTCTTATTTTCTTTTTATAGTGAGTTGGTTATATATCAATAATTATTTGATCTCCTATAAAACGTGCATGAGATGGTATGAGACAAAGTGTTTCGAGTTACAGTTTGAGAAGACATTCACTGCCACTAAGCCAGTTTTTTATAGAATATAACAGCTACATAAAAAAGTATTTTACACAGGACCGGTGTGAGGTTATAATAGCTCTTAGTCTACGAAGTTCTTCTAAGTCTCTTCAAATATCTTTGTCCATAATTTCGTCCATGGTATTGGTACCTGACCATGTGAGAAGCTATAAGCCCCAAGTTTTGATATCTCTACATCAGTGAAATGAACCCCAAGGTGTAGTTTTTTTGGGTCTTGCTAGCATGAGATTGAGCATCAGTCTGTGGAGAGTTTTTAGAATTCTACAGTTTTGGAGATGACAAGTAGCCGTATGAGTAAAGCAATCATTTTATATAGATGAGACAAGATAGCATTCTGCAATTTTGAAGATGACAAGGTAACTGTATATATGAACATGCAAGGTAATAGGTTTTATGTATATAGTACAAAGATTGCAAGCGATTAGCACACGAATTAGTTTCGTTCACACTCTCTGCAGCCTCTTCATCCTTTGTATCCAAAAAGCAGATGGAAATCGATAAACTTCAACTTCACATGGACAGCAGCGATCATAACAGCTGGGCAGCACAACGCATGGAAATGTAAACACCCAATCGTGATTTTATCTAAGGGGCTGTTTGGATTAGTACCCAGAACTGTCGGACCAAAATATTGGCTGTTGACTGAAAGTTGGTTGCTATTTGATTGGGCTCCAAATATTTGGCTCGCCCAAACCCATCAGACCTTTCCAGTTCATTTTGTTGCCAAATTCTGGGCGAGGCACAGGCGAGCCGTTCCTTCGCCAAATAATTGGCGAGCCAATATTTTGGCGAGGCTGCTGTGGGCAGCATCCAAACAGACCCTAAGTTTTGTTTCTACAAGAGACCTCAAAAAAATAGTTAGCATCTATGAGTTGAATGCATCATGATTTAAATTTGACCATTTTCTATTAGCTTAGTCTCCAAGGTGATGAATCAGAGTTAATAGTGTATATGTGGTGAAAGAAAACAGAATTCCAGCAAGTACTTTTATAAATCCTTCAATTGTACAAAAGTTATATAAACAGACACATATTTAAACACGGGAAATAATAGAGAAGTGAATGCGTAACTTTGAGTAAAGATTTCAATTTTCTAACTTCTGCATGTTGATATATGTACACAACTGGTGAGTAACGGGTGTCAAAATAATTCACCATAAGAAAATGTTACCATTGTAGTCCATTTTTTTTTTTACAAATAAGTGTCAAATCTTTGATCCCAAGCGAGACTTTGGCCTGCGTTAGCAACTTTGGCATTTAATGTTCCATTCAAATAACAAATATATATATACTAAGAACAACATGATGCAACCATTGAGATACTGAAATTTAAAAGGACAGCATGCATTCAAATTTTGGGAGCTATTATTTTATTTCTAGTATTGGAAATGAGCTGTAAAAAGATAGAACCATGGGAATATTTTTTAGTTTAGAGCGTATATTGATGCGATAGGAACACATGTATATGTTCAATATTAGCATATTTCATCACATAGTTTGGCATCTAGTTCGCTTCTTCTTACCTGTAATTCATCATACTTCCTTTTTTGAAGACAAAAATGCTGACATAAAAGCCTTAACCTGACAAGAAAGTGCAGAACATCGCTGTGCTCTAGAGCCCCATAGCTCGTATGAAAACGCAATAAATCCTTCACTTGCATGACTTCCAATATATATATATAGCAATTCTGAAATAATTGGATTTTTTTTGACAGCCACATATAAGCTATTTCTCCACAGGCAGCAAAGAGGAATTAAGGAACACAAGAAATCTATGCATATAACCAAACTTTTATGAACAAAGAAGATTGATTACTTTCATTCTCCTAGGTACAAGTTAATACATAGTCGGAGCCTAGAATTGATCATTTTCCTTCTTCTGCACAGTGAATAAAAGGCTGCACAAACAGGGTGAAAAGAAAAGATATACTATTAGACTGCACATAGATAACAGAGAATTATTGAACAGTAGATCTTGGTTTCATTGATAAGAATGTGAATGAAGAAGTGAAAACAGTGTGAGAATATTAATTGGGTTACCAACAATAAACAGTAGGTAAATAGGCCCAAGCAATTGTATAGAGAAGAGGAAATAAAAGGTGTACTTACATGTGGCTTTGCGGTGTATTTGGAGTGAAGTGAAGTGCTGAATCGTTGTGATATCTAGGGCATCCAGAGTAAAATCAGACCCAGAATTTAGCCGCAAGCACAAAATAAAATGAGGGATTAATTTGATCCATGGAGGAAGCAGGTTAATCACTTGTGAGAGTGCTTCTTGTACCTTTTCTTCTCCTTGGAGTTGAAGACGACGCCATACAGGTCAAATCCCACTTGGTAATGACCACACTAAGTAGCCTCACATGTTTGATTCGTTCCTGATCACCCAGCAACAGAGAGGAGAATGGTAAGTAAACTTCTGTATCATTTATTTCATGTATCATCTTGCTCTTGTACTGCGATGATGTAATAGGTACCTGTTTGACTCGAGTGCCGCCTCAATGCATACCTACAAGTATGGCGACTTGAACTGGTCATTGTAGGACATGCTGGCAGCTTCTAATAGATACTTATTTTCAGTAAACGCAGAGATGAGTGATGATATGTTGATGATATCTCAGGTTGACAATAAATCAGGTTACTGAAATTTTAGTTAGAAGTTAACTTTCTCATAGATCATGATCATGGGGTTATTGTATTTGACCTGGAGATGCTCCAGCATTTTCTTCAAAGCCCACGGTGTCGACTTCATAAAATTGGCTCTCCAACCAAACAGAAATTGTTACACTTTAAGTTTAGCCACTCAAACATACACATGATTTAGTTATGCTGCAACCAAATGCAGCAAGTGGCTTCATAATTGAACATGAAAAGTATATATTTTCAGGGTTAGTGCTAATGGAAAGGGGAACCGCGGACATGCTTGTTTGTAGTCTCATCTCTCTCTCTGAATCCAAGAATATCAGTCTACACCATAAGGGGTCAAACACAAACTACTCCCTCCGTTCCAAAATGTAAGCCTTTTTAGCAAGCTAGTTTAGTTTGCTAGAAAGTCTTACATTTTGGAACAGAGGTAGTATGACTAAACAAACTCTACGAACTCAAAGACAATAAGTCAGTATTTTCCACTGAAAGCTGAGTGAGGCTGAACCTAGCATGGTTATAGCTCCATTTTGGAACAAAAATGCGGCACATAAGAAGAGTCTTTACTCCTATAAATAGAGCAGCTGGATGGTACATGTGCTATTTGATCTCCCCTCCGACAAAAGTTTACTTCCTGGTAAGTAGGACCATCTCTCCATAATATCTACCATATCATTTTGGGTGTTTAAGTATGTATTAAATATTATTGCTTATGCAGTTTTCCAATTTGCAAGATGGCCGTCATAGGTCGGTTTTGATATCGTTGGCCTTTTGCGGTGTTTGCACCAGATTATATTTTTTTTTCTTTTTATAGCTAGACATGGGCATTCATCTAGGTACAGAGAAAATATGTTAAATCCATTGAATGGGTAAGACAGAGTACAAGGTGAGCACGAAGGCAAGTACAATTAATTTTTTCGCAATTATCAACCAGGTTGTGGTTGCAGCTTGCAAGTATATTCCAAACTTGATTGTAACAGTGCTATAATCAACTTAACTGATGCCTTCTAGACAAACGAATAACAAAATAGATATTCTTTCATTTATCTTCAAGCACATAGAGGAACTAACACAATATTCAGGTAGCTCCAAGCACATAGAGGAACTAACACAATATTCAGGTAGCTCCCTATTTGCAAAAGCACGTCTAATTTTGAAAAAAATAAAATAACATGCAACTTTGGAAATTTGAGGAGATCCAAGGCCTTGAAGAGATGAGTAAAAATACCTTAATGCCTTGCACGACAAATTTTCACTCGCTGAATCCGTCCAAATGAAGGATATCCAAAAACTTGGAATGCTTGAAGCGAATTCTATTTTGCTGGATAAACAACCACTATGGCCTGGTATTTATTTTCACTGACCGGCTTGCTTGAAGACTCAAAGTTCTTGGGAAAATCAGCCATTCCTACAAAGCACGAGCATAATAAGATCACAAGCCTGTTATTCGCATATATCACCCCCTCCAGCTCAATCAACAATTACAAAAAATATAGCCTCTAACAAGCAGGAAATAGATCCAACGAGCAAAAAATATGCAAACGGTTACGGTCGGGAAATTTATGTCAGGTTGCAGTATTAGAAAAGTAAACAACCAGAATTTACCGTCAGCGTCTCCGCGGCGAAATCGTTCATCAGTGCCAAAGAGAGGGTGCTTGTCCTGGAAATGGCATTGGCCACGAGCCAAATGCTCGAGGCGCATGTTCTCTGCCTGCGAAACCATGGAGAGCAGACTGATGGCGGAGTAGATGGGCTTTCACATCACGTGGCACATGGCGCTATCGATATTGTTGATACCGTCGGTCGCCATCATCTCTTCGTGCTTGGCACGCAGCAAGGCCCTGTGCTGCTGGGCGAGCTTGTCGCGCATGGCCTGCCACTCCTCCAGGACCGATGCGTGAGAGAGCGCCACGGCGACTGCCTGCACAACCTCTAGGTCTCGGTGACCAATTTTCTAGAACTGGAACCTGACCAATTGCTGCGAAGAACCAACACAAAGATGGCATAGGAGCTTTCCACCGGTGTCTTTGTTGCATCGAAATTGGAGACCTTGAGCATGGCGGTCCGTATGGCAGACACAATTCCCGGTGGCTGGAGACCGCCATTGCTCGCCCTGGGGAGCGCCGAGGCTGGGCTGAGCACCTTGGCCGGCTGGCTGGCCATTATGTCGAGCACTCCGCGGTCATCCGAGGAGAAAGGAGGCTGTGAGCCTAGCACACTGGTGACGGGGCCCCTGCGTCTAAGGCAGAGCTGATGCACGAGGCGCAGGCCAGCGCCAGAGTGGTGGTGACCAGGCATGCGGACGGCGCAGCTGTGGAGGGCGAGGTCGTCGAAGAGGTGGAGCATGGTGGTGTGGAGGATGGTATGAGGGTCGAGCAGTGGCGATCAGTGGATATGGTGGGTGAGCATGCGGAATACGATGGAGCTGGCCTCGACGCGCCGACGGACGACGCCGGAGGTCACGGTCGAGCTGGCGCGCCTTGGCGGAGGGCCTCCCGGAGCTTGGCGCGGTTGAGTCACGGGATGAAGGCGACGGGGGAGACGGCGGTGGCAAAAGATACAAGCACGGAGAGGATCTTGGAGGTGGTGGTGGGGCGAGGAGGAGGCTAGAGGAGTGCGGGTGGGCGTGGGAGGATACATCGAGTAGGTGGGTGGCACCGCCGAGGACGGAAAAGGAGGCGAGCAGCAGCAGGAGCCACTTGTGCGGGGCGAGGTCGGCGCAGAAGGCAAAGTGGAGCAGATCGAGCGGGATGGAGGTAGGAGGCGGCGATGAGGAAGTCACTCACCCGCCCCTGCAGAATCCATCTCGCAGAGCCAGCGACCCGCCATCCTCACGTTGGATTCCGTGGTCGACGAGGCCGTCGTGCCGCCGCCGAAACCTCCAAATCCGACGCCGCCGTGTATCTGTTGCACCCCGGCCCGACCACCTCCTCCGGGCGAAGCTCCGGACCTGCGCCTGCAGTGCACCCCTCCAAAAGATGTGGAGTGTTGGCCGTGCAGCCGCGACGCCGCTGTGACCCTTGGCCGTCGTTGGATTGCATGTGACAAGTGAGACGAGGAAAACGGAGAGGCGGAGGATGCGACGTGCGAGGGTAGACGAGTGTGGGGCTTGGTTACCTTCCCTGCTAAGCAATCCAACGGGAGGACCCGTGATTCTTTTTTCAGCCACGTCCAAAACGAATCAGACAGGGACTAAAATAGGGAGCCAATCGAAACCAACACATGACAAAACGAGCAGGACAAAAACAGCAGGCCAATCAACGAGCAGGGAAACCACCGGGCCAACGCCACGTGGATAGCGCCATTGCCCTCCCAGTTCCTCCGCTATTGCTTGTTCTCGATCCTTCATAGCAAATGATGATAAGAATTTTAGATGGGATAGCACATACTCCCTCCGTTCCAAAATAGATGACTTTCATTTGTCCAAATATGAATGTATCTGCACATTTTGGAACGGATGGAGTACTAGCATAGTATGTTGACGCGACTCAAAACTGGCACGGTCAAGATACCTAATTTGATCCGGGCGATGATGTCATTTGAGATGCCCTGCCTCCAGACCTGCTACGGCGCTAAAGCTTGGAGAAGCTAACAAGCGCGCCTATCTCAGACATATCTTTGCCTATGTGTACAGTATATATATACTCTCTCCGTCTCAAATTAAGTGTCACAACGTTTGACAAAAGTGGATGTATTTAGACATAATGTAGTGTTAGATACATCCACTTTTGTCAAACTTTGCGACACTTAATTTGAGACGGAGCGAGTATATCTTTATCTTCGGATAAGTGACGGTGTCTAGCTTGAGGAGGTGCTCGTGTTGGACATCCACACCGACGCCATCTCCACAATCTTACTGCGGAACCACCACCGCTATATTGATGTCCCCCGTGGGTACCATATTCATCAACAACGGCGCCTTTGTCAACGTTGATTGTTGCAGCGAGAACTCGTGCTCCGGCGGGAGTAGAATGCGCCGCTGTGGGAGTGCCCGCGCTCGTTAGGACGAACTTCACATGCCTGCAAGGTAGAGCCGGCAACCGTGATCTTCCGTACTGTATTTGTGAATCTCCGGTGGCATGAGTTAAAGAAATCGCCAGTGACAGTACGGGCCTTGCAATGGTGGATGTTTTATGCGCGGGGAGGTCCACGTGTTTTTTTTATTTTCGAGTGGCGTGCATGTAGTCGACCCAGCTATACAATCTACATACAATACTTTCAATTCGATTACTTTGCACTAATATATATGAATACCCTAATATTAACGGTAATACGTACAAGTTCCTACACTTGGTTCGACAGACAGTAAAATATTATGGTCAGTCGAACTCTTAAGGATAAAAAAAGTTTGATGCAAAAATCAAATTAATCTACTACCTCCGATCCGAAATAATGGACGCAAGATTATGAATGGTTTAGGCAGAACTTTGCCTAACCATCCGACTATTAAATCGGATCGGAGGGAGTACACATATTAAGATTTTATATGAACCGAAATGTAATCACCTCGTATACTAGAAACATAAAACATATTTTGATAGAAGTAGGAGCTAAAAACATAAAGTCAGCTGGGTATATCCCTAGAAATATGCACGCCCCTGTAGTGCCATCGTCGGGCACACATTGTCAAGTCGATCGTGAACCAAAACCGTACACTTGAGAAAAGGACAAATGCTAGTCAAATATTGTTGAATGGAGGGAGTACGATCGAACACGCACACAGATGGGTTCCATATCATTCCTAGTACTACCTCCGATCCAGATTAAGTGTCGGGAAAACAATAGTAGTCTAGTGCAATTTCATGCATAACTCCTGACACAAACTTACAACAAACTCGGTCGACGTGCACCACATACGGCGACTATCCAACCCGTCCGTTTCCACCCCTGGTTGGCATGCAGCCACGACACGGATAGACCTGAACAGAAATCTCGTGGCCATCTTGCCTTAATTTTCCGGACAAAAGCTGGAGTCGCGTATCACACATGCAGATACACTGCTTCATGGTTGAAGAAAATGTCGAATTAAGCGAGACAGACAGAGGCATAGCGACAAAGCAAGCTAGACACATGCCTACAAGTCTACACGCATCCTGGAGTGCCATTAACGGCATAGAGAAACTAGCATAAAACTGCCACTTTTAAATTCAAATTTACCAAATAATACTACTCCTCCGTCCCAAATTAAGTGTCACAAAGTTAGACAAAAGTGAATGTATCTAATACTAGATACTATATGATGTCTAGATACATCCATTTTTGTCCATCTTTGTGACATTTAATTTGAGACGGAGAGAGTACTTAAAATGGCACCATATCAGAGGAAAATGTGGTATATATCGATAAAGTGGTACTATTTGATAAATTTGAGTCCATAAATGGTAGTTTTATGCTAATTCCGGCCGGCGCACATTGTCGGAAACCCGACCGTGAACCAAAACCGATCACTTCAGGAAAGGGTAGGCTACGATGGAGCACGCGGGCAGATGGGTTCCATGTCATGGCGCGCGGATTAATAATTCCTACTACTCCGTAGTAGAATCTCGGTCGACATGCACCACGTACGTACGGTGACTGGCAAAGAAACCGCGTACGCCCGGCCGACATATACACCAATGTGGCAGTCTACTGTATCATCAGTTCATCTCATCGTGCATACACATTAAGATAATAATCGTGTAAAGTAAACGGAGACGCGGTGATCAAAGCACCTTTCCCTCCTCCACCAATCCAACCGCACTAACTGCTTTAATTTGCTCCCGTTCGGCCGTGGACGGATCATGGATCGTCGGTCGATCAGACATGCATGCACCCGTTCCCGTTCCCGTTGGTCGGCTCCGCCTTGGCGTTGACGCAGCCGCTGCTATGCTCCGACGACGCCGCTTTGCCGGGGCCGTTGACGACGTCGAGGTTGTAGAGTATCGGGATCATGACGAGCGATGAGAGGAACGCGAGCAGCGGGCCGAAGATCCAGAGCAGTAGAGGCACCCCGGCGTAGAAGAGCCTGTTGCCGACGAAGTTTAGCGTGAACCCGCGCTCGAGCATCTCGGCCATGAAGTCTGGCGTGACGAGGTCCCCCGCGAGGGCGGAGGTGTTGATGAGGAAGCTGGCTTGGTTGAGGAAGCAGATGGTGAGGGAGTGGCAGAGGAAGGCGAAGAGGAAGAGCAGCAGCAGCGCCACGTACTTGAGCGCCATCATGTACTCCCCGTGCGCGCCGAACACGGCGTCGCTGAGCGGCTTCTTGATCGCGTAGGTGCTGCTGAGCACCGCGGCGATGCCCGTGCAGAAGAGCACCGCCGTGGTGGCCATTAGTGTGGAACCCATGATCACGTTCCGCAGCGACTGCACCACCAGCACGCCCTTCTTGTCGTCGTTGTCCTGCAGGAGCACACACATGCGCGCGCGCGTGTCAGTGCCGCCGCCCGAGATCGGCGTGTGCACTAACAGTATGCATGATTCGTGCGTACCTTGATCATGCCGGAGACCCAGACGCGGCGGCTGGCGGAGTAGATGCCGAAGGCGGTGGAGAGCGGGTGGCGGCGGACGGCGCGGTAGAGCCAGGCATGGTAGAGCATGGGGAGGAGCAGGCTGAGCGGGATGAGGATCAAGTCCAGGAAGCTCTCCCGCCACACCATGGTCGACTGCTGTGCTGTGGGGATGGATGATCTTGGTATGTAGAATGTGTAGTACACTGGGACTAGCACACACGCTTTGTGTTGTCGCGCGATCGATGCACGATGGCTAGCTAACTCCAAGTTGCTGATCGATCGAGCCTGAATTAATTTGGGGCCGGAAGAAACGTTGCTTGTTGCGAGCGAAGAACCGTGTGGAGCTCGCTATCTACCTGTCCGGGGATGGGCGTGTCGTTATATAGGGGAAGGGAAGAGAAGGCTTAGTTAGTGGCATCATACACAAAGGCCACCATCTTTATTTCTTTCCCCGGTGATCGAGCAGCTGAAATCAAGCGGGAGAGGCGCCTAAAGGCAGACACGCAGACGACCGGCCAGACCTCCTTCGTGAGTCACGGCCCAAAACAAAGCAGAGAGGATCGCAGTACAGAATGTGATCGCGACGACCTGCGGGCGACGTCGCTCTTCCTTCGTTGGAACCGCTTCCGGTTACTGTTTTTTGTTGTCGTCAATTTTTCCACATGATAAAAAGTGATCACACTACGCGTAGAGACCATCCTGACGACAGGGTTGATCGTGAGTGTGCGCGCGTAGGGCAGTGCAGCGGGGGAGAAAGGGAGGCCATGGAGAAGATATGTAGGTACACGTATGTGGCACGATCGATGGCGACGCAGATGGCGCCGGCCGGCGCGCTCTGTAGACGTGATAATGATGTGAGCGAGACCGGCGCCGGGTTCCGGGTTTCGTGGCCGTTGCACTTACAACAAGATTTCTGAAACCGGCCGGACCATGTTGTCGTTGCTCCGGGGTTGCGTCTGTTGCGTGGTGTCTCTCTCACGTGCATGCAGGCCGTTGCTTCGCCGGCGCCCAACAACCTCGCTGGCTCGTAGCTTCCGGGCGCACGGCTCTCCGGCGGAACACCGTAACCGACTCGCCGCGCACACTCTGTTGGCGGTTAGCTAGCTCGTTCCGTTAGCACTTGCCTAGCTAGTATTCAGTGAACAGTAGTGTGCAAACTAACTAACGAGTAAACGTCGCTATCTTATCGGTTAGCTAGCTACGGCATTCTCCACCCACACTTATACTCCAAGTACTTTGAATTATACTACTGTACTCCGTAGTATGTAAATCTGTGAACTATGTTCAAGCGCGGTTTTAGGTAAGTATCTACGCGACACACTATATATGTCCATTGCTACTTTGGTCGAAAAAGATTGATTGATGTACGTATCAGCCTGCCTGCTTCAGATGCATCTTGAGTGTCCCCTGTTTGTGTTCCCTACAACCCAGCTCATCGCCCTGATGATGTGGGAGGCACTTCTGTACTTCTCACACATGTAAGTACCACACGAGAGCTAAGAGCGTGACTAAACGTTGTTTTCTTTTTCAGAAACATGCGCAAGACTCGTGTGTCTAGTTTTTCGAAATGGAAGTTTGCAAGAACAGAAGCTCTAAAGTTTTAGAATAGGGAGAGAAACAGAGCACCTCGTAGCGGATAAGGAGGCGAAAAGGGGAACCTCGCTCTCGGGCCCGACCCGATCCCGGATCTCCGCCGCCGGCGTCGCCGGAGGAGGATGAGAAGGGTGAGGTGATCGGTGCGCCGCTGTATATAGTAGGATTAGCTACTAGTTTGGAGGTTAGGGCTTGTTCTTCTTCCTATGTGGAGCCTGGCGTACTGCTGCGGGGAAGACCACCGCCGGAGCCCACGAGCGCTCGTCGGCGTTGGGAGGAAGTTGATCTGCAGCTGTTCAAGCTCTCGAGGAGGGAGATGTCAGCTGCTGTGGCTCCCGCTTCCCCTTTCCCCCTTCTAAATAAGCTCGTTTTTTCCTGGATTCACCGCGCCGGCCATCTTCTTGCCTTGCCTCCTTCGTTCCGTTGCAGGTTCCGGAGTTTTGAGGGCGGCCTGGATCTCATGGAGTCGCGGTGGTGGATCCCGTCTGCTCTGCTTCTTGGTTGTGGTGTGTGCTGCGATCTGCTAGCTGCCGTGGTGGTGGCGGGTGGTCGTGGTGCTTCAGCAGAGCTCGGAGCAGCGCAGGCTTGGAGATCAAAAGCTTCCTTCGAATCGAGTGAATTGCTGGTATGTTCCAGCCCTTCTTCAACCTCTGTGAGGCCCTCTCAGGAGTTAGCTGATGCTGCGGTGCACGCCGGCGTCGACGCAAGTGGTGTAGTCCCCGCGGTGGCGACGAGCGACGGCAAGCTCAACTTCTTGGTTCTGCTCGACGGTGGGGAAAGAATTGGACCCATTTGTAATTGCAAAACTTGTGGTAGGGTCCTTTTTACAATTCCTAGGGACCTATGTGTTAATTCTTATGTTCTGGGGTCCCTTGTAGTTCACGTTGTACACCCACTGCTGGTTTAATGAGAAGTTTCTAGCCCTCTCGGGGGCACTCCTTGTTCAAAAAAAAAGTTTTAGAATAGAAAAAGGGACTCCGCAAAGAAACAGCAGAGCCATCCAGCACTAAAAACACATTTAAGAACTACAGTTTCAAGCGAGAGCGCCCAGGCAGCGCGCATCTGAAGATTGCTGAGCCGGTCTTCATTAGTCAGGGAGGGGGAGATCAGAGGGGCTGAGTCCAGGCAATCCGTAGGACCCCCCTCGGGTTCGCTCCAGCAGTCTTGTACATCTGTCCAGCAAGGTGGGGTTCTTGCACAACGGCCGCCAGCGCCCCAGGTACTTGAGAGTAAGCGTCCAAACCTGCTTGATGCTGCGCCAGGTAACATCCTGAAAACATAGAGAATTTTGCAGGTTCCATAAGCTCCAAAGCACAGCAGATGATAGTATATTCACAAACTCATGTTTGTTCGAAAGCCACATGTTGCAAATAGATTCTAGGTCCCCTCCAATATTCAGGTCACATATGTCTGAAATAACTTGCCAACATGCCCGGGCCACCACACAGTAAAAAAAAGGTGAGAAGTAGTTTCATTTTCCGCACAGAAAAGGCAAGACAAATCTGAAACAAAACGACGTTTCGAGAGGTTATCCCGAGTAAGGAGCTTATTATTGATCATCCGAGCTGGGATCGAAATCTCCCAAAGTTGTGAGAATACTTGGGAGTAATCCCACCAAAATTGGCAATGGAGTAGAAAGAGGCAGATGAATAGATCCCACTTTCTGTATGTTTCCAAACAGATGGAGGGTCGCCCTCAAGAGAGATCCCCTGCATAATACTAAATAATTCAAGCCATCTATTCATAGTATCTTGGTTAACACAACACTTGAAAGTGAATTTAAGGTTCACCCCATCCCAATCCTGCGAGATGGTAACCTCTGTCTCGTTAATAATTTCGAAAATGCCATAGAAGGACACTGCTAGACAATAGCTACCATACCAATGATCGAACCAAAATTTAATATGGGTACCATTACCCACTTTCCAAAAATAACCAACTTTCATAGCTCTAGGAGCCCAGGAAAAGGATTTCCAAAGAGGAGAGATATTATGGTTAGAAGTCCAAAAAAATATTTGGAGATTGATTCTCATATTTTGAGTCCACAGTCTTTTTCTAGAGTTGGTTTTCAGCAAGGAAATAACGTTTGATCCAAAAAGCCATAAGGCAAAGGTTAAAAATCACCCAAATTATGAATACCTAGGCCACCAAAGTTTTTCTGTTGGGACACAAGCCCCCATATAGCAAGATGGTATTTGTGACTATCTTCCACATTTCCCCAAAAGAAGTGAGACATCTGGGTATTGATGGCATGGATAGCCCATTTGGGAAATTTAATAACCGAAAGCAAATAGGTAGGGATACTAGAGATGCAGACTTTCAATAAAGCAAGTTTCTTGCCATTAGACAAGGTTTTGCCTCTCCACCCCGAAAATATAGAAATAATTTTATCAACAATGGGTTGAATGTTTTGCTTTTTAAGCCTCTTATAATGCATAGGGACGCCTAGATATTGAAAAGGGAGTTTGCCAATTTTACAACAAAAGATACCAGCATATTTTTTAGTTATATCATATGAAATGTTTAAAGTCACTAGGTCAGTTCTGTGGAAGTTGATTCTTTATCCAGACATTGCTTCAAAGCAAGAAAGTAGCCATTTTAAATGTCTAGCACTAGTTTCATTCTCTTTTAAGGAAGAGGATGGTATCATAGGAATATTTTAGGCTAAAGATACCACCAGGGCACACACTAGGAAGGATGCCAACAATGATATCCTCCCTGGCAGCCTTCTCCACCATTTTAGAGAAACAATCTCCAACCAAATTGAAGAGGATGGAAGAGATTGGGTCACCTTATTTAAGGCATTTACCAGCAATGATATAAGGACCAGTCTCATCATTAATCCTAATGCTAAGGATGCTATTGTATAGGAGGCTTTTAATTCTAGCAATGAATTTCTTGACAAAGCCTCTAGAAGTTAGCATTTCCTCAAGGAAATCTCAATTGACCCTATCGTATGTTTTCTCATAATCGATCTTAAGGACTAAAGCCGGGTCATCACTTCTGTGAATCTCATGAATGATTTCGTGAGCCGAAATAACGCTTTCTAAAATGAAACGCCCTTTCAAAAAGGCAGTTTGGTTAGAAGAAACAAGTGTATCAGCGATAGGAGATAGACATGTAGTCAAAGCTTCAGTGATTATTTTAATACAACAATTTCCCAACAAAATGGGTCTGAATTTCCTTATGTCAGTGGCATTTGCCTCTTTAGGGATCAACGTAACCAACGAGAAATTAAGCCTGTCAATAGGCAGTTTTCCCTCTTCGAAGTCCCTAATCAGGGCCATAAAGTCGCTTTTGATCAGATGATGGTGCAGGACTTGCACTCGTTGGGAGACCCCAAGTTTAAGGTATGAAGAGCACAGCATCAAGTTTCCCTCAGAAAGAAACCAAGGTTGAATCGACTAGTAGGAGAAAGAAATCAATTCCGAAGGTTGATGCAGCTGATATTGGTAGTGCGCACTACCGGTTCAGCAGCAACATGGAACCTACACAACACAGTCAAATTACTTTGCCCAACGAAGCAGTGAGGTTGTCAATCTCACCGGTTTTGATGAAAACAAAGAGGTTAAACGTATGGTGTGGAAATTATTACTTGTTTGCAGTAGATGAAAAAAGAACAGCGATGGCAGTAGGAAAACTGTAGATACAGTATTAAAACAGAGATTGTAGTGGTTGTATTATCAGTAAGAGGAAAATGGACCGGGGTCCACAGTTCACTAGTTGTGTCTCTCCCAAGACAGATAGATAGCATGTGTGGTAAACAAATTACAGCTAGGAAATTAACAGATATAAAGGCTGCACCGTAGTGCATATGCATGACATGATGATTACTATGTGATTCATGCGGGCATTACAACAAGATACATAGACCGTCATCCAACTACCTCTATGACTAATAATCCACCCTCAGAATGTCATCCGAGCAAACCTTGGGTATTAAGTTGCAAGCAACAGATAATCGCAGTAAGCAAAGTGTGTAATGTAAACAAATGTAAACATCGTTGTTTTCTACCTAATGGCAACAACACATCCTCCATCCGTCACGTTTCTGTCACTCGAGCACAGATGCAAAGGAGGCATGAACCCACTATCGAGCATAAATATTCCCACTTGGAGTCACTAGCATCTACTTGGCCAGAGCATCTACTTACAATGGAGAGCATGCAAGATTAGAAATAACATACACATGAAAACAACATGATATATTGATAATCATTGGACATAGCATTCCATATTCATCAGATCCCAGCAAACACAACATGTAGCATTACAATAAGATGATCTTGATCATGTAGGGCAGCTTACAAGATCTAAACATGTATCATTACAATAAGATGATCTTGATCCAAGTAAAATTCATATGATGTGACTGAATAAAAATATAGTTTCACTACAAGTGAGCTGATAAATTGTTGATGAAGAAGCGGATGCCTTGGGCATACCCAAGCTTAGACGCTTAAGTATTCTTAGAATTTGCTGGAATGAACCACGGGGGCACCCCCAAGCTTTGACCTTGTACTCTTCTTGATCACATTATATCACCCTCTTCTCTTGACCCTTGGAAACTTCCTTCACACCACACTCAATGTAATTCGCATTAGAGGGTTAGTGCACAATTAAAAACTCACATGTTTTGCATGGACACAAGAATTATTAATACTTTTAATTATTAGCTACAGACACTGATGTTACATGGATCGAAGAAATCCACTCGACATAGTAAAAGAGAGAATGCAAGGAAAAAGGCAGAATCTGTCAAAACCAGAACAGTGTGTAAAGACGAATTTTTTTGGGGCACTTACGTTGCCCAGATCGAAAAACGTAAAGAACGGAAATTTTTCGGAATTATCTGAGAAATAAGCACAAACATTTTCAGGTCATTTTGATCTTTCTGTGAATTATGCGATTTTTTACGATTGACAGCAGAAATCTGTTTCCTGCGCAGAAATCCAAAGCAACTCCAACCTTCGCTAGAAACATTACTTTTCACAACTAATACATGAAAATAAAGATACAAAGGAGTTTCTACATAAGCATACAACCCTTGACTCAAAGAAAACATAAAAAAATAGAGCAAAAATAAAACTATGAGTTCTCTCCCATGAAGTGCTTTTCTTTAACGCCTTTTAGCTAGACCCAGAAAGAAAGAAGATGCTCACATAAGAAATATGAATTAAGCAAAAGAGAGCATCAAGAAGCAAGTATAAAAAAAATTTAAGACTAACCCATTTCCTATGCATAGGAATTTTGTAAAGAAATAAATTAAAGAAGCTCAAACCAGAAATCATGGGAAGGTAGAACAAGAGCAGTTTAAAAACTTTCAACAAAAAGAGAGCTGTTTTAGTAACATGAAAGTTCCTACTACCATATTTTCCTCTCTCATAATAATTTTCAGTAGCATCATGAACAAACTCAACAACATAATTATCATATAAAGCATGTTTGTCACGATCTAAAAGCACACAATTCATATCAAGCTTCAAAACAGTGGGATCAAAATTGAAAATCAGCTCCTCTTTTTTCCACTTTTAGCAATATCCAAATCAGATGATTGATCACTCATAAAAGGTATGGGACTTGTAACACCCGGGGTTTTCCCCAATTAGTTTTGCTTGTTTTCTTTTTGCATCATCATGGCATCCTTGCATTGCATTTTTTTGAACTCTCAAAAATGTTTTCTATCAACCTTTCCCAAATTTAAAATTTTAGAATGTCTTGTGAAACTATTTTTTTCAAAATGTTTATGTGACTTTATAAATAGACAAATATTTTATTAACAAATTATGTTGTCATGTTTTATATTAAAACCTACTCTTGTTCTACCTTTGCTATTTTCAGAATATAATCGGCAACAACTAAAACACGCAAATAAAATTAACAACTTTTTTTTGACAGGATAAAAGTAACAACTAAAAGAAAGAAAAAAAAAGAAAAATCGTTTTGTGGGAGGTGCAGCCCACCAGGCCTGCAGCCGGCCCAGCTATGAGGCCACCAACAAGCTCGACCCAACCCAGGAAGCAGTTGTCGTCTTCCTCGTCAAACGTCATGCTTGTACGAACGCATCCATCAATGACCACGTATCGGCTGATGTGATGGACGGCCGTCCGTTGTCGCCCCGCCTATATATCATGTCTAGGAGCTTGCCCTAACCCTACTCTTCCGTTTCCCTCCCCTAGCGCTGCCGCTCCCTTCTCCTACTCCTCCAAAAACGACACTGTTTCTGCCGCTCCGAGACCGGCGGACGCCGACGTCGTCTTTGATCTGATCTTCCCCATGGCCGGCGACCATGTCTAGGAGATGCGCTACAAAGGCTGGTTACGCCACGTCCAAGGACGGGCGCCGCTAAGGACGGAAGTCCCCACGCCAAGCACTTCCTCCCGCCGGTCACCATCGCGCTGCTTCTCCTTCTTCCGCGTCGCCCAGTCGTCCTCGAGCTGATCTGCTGCACCATCCTCCTCCCGGTGAGCAGACGAATCTCTTAGACATCCTCTCGGATCATGTGTCCTCCTATACGTGTGTATCCATCCGAGTCCGGCTGCTCACGTCTCGCCGTCGGGACGGCCGCCTCGTTTTCGTGCACGGCTGCTAGCCTGCTGTGGAGCCCTTCACGTGCACCACACTTGCATAGACTAGCAGCACAACACGCCCACCAGCACACCCGAGTGTCCTCGGTGCCCTCTAGCTCATACATCCGCTCTAGGTACAAGCAGCGCCGCTTGATCTCTGCGTTTCTACGTTTCTGAACCTGAAGACTGAAGAAGTGTTACTTCTGTGTTAAAAGTTCAGTTAGCGCACCACGGTAATGTCATCTAAAATCGTACCTGTATCCTAACACAAACACATTCACAGCCTAGTGCCTTCACACCCGAACCGCACTCAGGTTCGAGTCCCCGGGGAGGCAAAGCCTCCCCCTTTTTCTCTCCTTTTACCGCGCTCAGCTTCTGGGCCCACCTGTCGGTGACCCTGGAGGACACCTCAACTACCCTGCACCCTTGTTCCCATCACCAATCAGTCAGTAGCCCAGTGGCTATCGATCTGTTAGCCCAACCAGTTGATCCCAGGTTCAAATCCTAACAGAGGCAGCACACCATTCTTTTTATTCTTGCTGCTGTTTTACAACAATGCAATAATTTGGTCAATTCATTTTCTTTTTGAACAAATAAAATATGAATCTGTATCATAAAAATGGAATCTCCTTTAATATGCAACTTGTTCCCTGTTTTAAACCATGTAACATGTTTCAAATATTAAATGCTTCCCTACTCAATTAAAACTTGTTAAATGCATAACTCTTATTTTATAATTCCAACTAATATAAACTTTATGTCTATTTCGATCAGAAAAATGCAAGGAATATGAATATGCCATCCATGTCTTTGTTTGCATCTTGCATTTTGCAATTTAATTGTGTTATGCATGTTCATCTAATATTTAAATATGGAATGTGTTGGGGTAATTACTTTAAATAATGCCCTATTCCATTTAATCCTGTTTAGCTCACCTATTTATTGTTCTCCATGTTAATCAACATTTAACATTGATGGTTAAATAAACAACTTGAACCAATAATTATTTTGTCCGGACTCAGGTTCCGATTAAATTGTCTAAATTGCATTTTGCGTTGCATCTCGCATGTCATGCATATAAAATAGGATTATGCTGGATCTTTTGCCGTAGTAGTAATTGTTGCATCCGGTGTTTGTTCTAGTTCGTTGCTTCTTCGCGAATAGGACGCTGAGATGATGTGAGCAACGACAGGTTCTGCTACCTCTCCAAACTGGATTCCAGGCAAGTATACTCACTTGCTACCCATGTTGCCTTTCCTCACTTGTTACCGATTCTTTCCGTTGTCTTTATGCTAGCCTTATGATTCGATGTTTGTGTCTCGATCCTATCATATGTTTACCTTGCAACCATGATATAGCCTTCCTTCCACTTCCTATTAACTGTTGTTTGTTTACCTTGTTGGCCCTCGTGTCGTAGTTGCATGCTTAGTGTTGTTTGCGCTCAAGTCTTGTTGTCCGTCTTATCACCTGTTTAGTTTGATAGTTGGGTTTAAACTTAATCAACAACATATTAATGTTTTGGGTAATAATAATTTGATGATAAGGCACCGGCAGGAGGCCCGGCGTGGTTTTGAGGCCTGCTAGTGTCGACCTTAATTAGGAAAAGGGTCTTGTCCTCCGATCCATGATGAGCGCACTAACCGCATGTAGGAAGCGTGTATGGGCGCCCCCCGCAATTCTGATTCGATTCGCATCTCGTCCAAATCGCCACACTTAGTTCGCGTTTTCCATTTGATGCATGCATATGCAGGTGCGAACCCTTGGCGCCAGGGTGGAACTTTTGTAGTCAGCATTTAGGGCGGCGTGGTCTTCGAGTGCTATGAGGGTCCCCCTTTTCTTCGTGGGGGCTCGATTAGCCGCGCACGCACAACACGTGGTTCTTTGGGCTTGATGCGAAGAAGAGTTGGGTTGTGTTGAGTGCCTCGCTTGGTGGAAGTGCATTTCTATCTGGTGGGTCATTCTTACGTGTACGGCCAAATTGGTGCATCCCTGCAGGGTTAATCTTCTCGAGAAGCCGTGTTGTCCGCGGTTATGGATGACTTGGTGAAAGTGCTGGCTAACAAGTACTCAGACAACTTACACCTAATGATAATACCTTGACTAGTAATATAGTATTACCTTCACCATAAAAATGAATGTCACCTTAATCAACAGTGTGAGTTTCCTTGGGTTGCTTCCTTAGTAGGGGGTAACACTGGATGGGTATTGTTTGGTGAGTAGTTATAGTTGGTTTTGTCGCGCTATCTTATCCCTTTCTTTTAGCCGGAAGTTGTAGCGCGTCTCTATAGTTAGTTAGTGCATCCCGCTGCCGCTTCGTTGCAATAATCCTTTCCTTTCCGTTGTACCCAAAGTATTTGTATCTTGTGATGATTGGTTACGCTGGTATCTTGTGAGTATGGTTTATCCACTTGCCAGTACTTAATAGTACTGACCCACGAATCCATTTCGTGGCTGCATATTCCACATTACAGTCAACAGGTTTGAAGTCTGACGACGTTAGCTTGGGAATCCCTCCGGCTTGGCCTGGGCAGGGATTGGACGCCATCGGTTATCTTCAGGACTCTTAGTCCAATTTGTATCTTGTCCGTAGTCGGACACTATGCTGTTTCTTCCGCTGTCATTTGGATATTTGCATTGTATCAGTTGTATCCTTGACTCGTTTGAGTCATCTTGTATATACCTCCTCTGTTGTTGTTGTGGATTCTTCGTGAACTGTTGTAATGATTACCGAAAGTTGACAACCCGGAATCGGTTATTATGCGGATTTGGGCGGAAATGCTGAAATCTGCATGGTGCCCGATCTCGGGGCGTCACAAATGGTATCAGAGCATGGTTCCGATTCCCAAAGTTGTTTAAATATGACTGGTTATCGAAGCAACGGGTCCGCAAAGCCTGTAGGATAACCTCGCTAATGGTCATTGTTTCTAGAGTATCAAAAAACTATTTCTGCTAAACTATTTTTGGAAACATCTCAATAGGATTCTTGTTTTCTCCTTATCTCTATTCTATCTCTCATCTCATCTTATCTGTTTTGGAATCTCTCTTCTTCTCAATCTTTCAAAGTTTTAGGATCCTACGTGGGTGGACGTTTTCTGAACCTCTAACCTAATAGGTTCGATCATCGGAAGATTCCTGGTGGAAGAACATCGTCATCAATCCGAGCAAGAATCTCTTGTTAGTGGTGTCGAGAAACTTTTGTTAGTGGTGTCGAGAAGGAGAGATCCGCCCACTGACCCGGGAAATCAACCGCAGCACGAAGACTCTGTAGTTGACACCTCTCTTCCCCTTGCCTTGGGTGGATTGCGAGGGCGCAATCCCTTGTTAGTGGTGTCGGCTGTAACACCCGGGGTTTTCCCCAATTAGTTTTGCTCGTTTTCTTTTTTGCATCATCATGGCATCCTTGCATTGCATTTTTTTGAACTCTCAAAAATGTTTTCTATCAACCTATCCCAAATTTAAAATTTTAGAATGGCTTGTGAAACTATTTTTTTCAAAATGTTTATGTGACTTTATAAATAGACAAATATTTTATTAACAAATTATGTTGTCATGTTTTATATTAAAACCTACTCTTGTTCTACCTTTGCTATTTTCAGAATATAATCGGCAACAACTAAAACACGCAAATAAAATTAACAACTTTTTTTTTGACGGGATAAAAGTAACAACTAAAAGAAATAAAAAAAAAGAAAAATCGTTTTGTGGGAGGTGCAGCCCACCAGGCCTGCAGCCGGCCCAGCTATGAGGCCACCAACAAGCTCGACCCAACCCAGGAAGCAGTTGTCGTCTTCCTCGTCAAACGTCATGCTTGTACGAACGCATCCATCAATGACCACGTATCGGCTGATGTGATGGACGGCCGTCCGTTGTCGCCCCACCTATATATCATGTCTAGGAGCTTGCCCTAACCCTACTCCTCCGGTTCCCTCCCCTAGCGCTGCCGCTCCCTTCTCCTACTCCTCCAAAAACGACACTGTTTCTGCCGCTCCGAGACCGGCGGACGCTGACGTCGTCTTTGATCTGATCTTCCCCAAGGCCGGCGACCATGTCTAGGAGATGCGCTACAAAGGCTGGTTACGCCACGTCCAAGGAAGGGCGCCGCTAAGGACGGAAGTCCCCACACCAAGCACTTCCTCTCGCCGGTCACCATCGCGATGCTTCTCCTTCTTCCGCGTCGCCCAGTCGTCCTCGAGCTGATCTGCTGCGCCATCCTCCTCCCGGTGAGCAGACGAATCTCTTAGACATCCTCTCGGATCATGTGTCCTCCTATACGTGTGTATCCATCCGAGTCCGGCCGCTCACGTCTCGCCGTCGGGACGGCCGCCTCGTTTTCGTGCACGGCTGCTAGCCTGCTGTGGAGCCCTTCACGTGCACCACACTTGCATAGACTAGCAGCACAACACTCCCACCAGCACACCCGAGTGTCCTTGGTGCACTCTAGCTCATACATCCGCTCCAGGTACAAGCAGCGCCGCTTGATCTCTGCGTTTCTACGTTTCTGAACCTGAAGACTGAAGAAGTGTTACTTCTGTGTTAAAAGTTCAGTTAGCGCACCACGGTAATGTCATCTAAAATCGTACCTGTATCCTAACACAAACACATTCACAGCCTAGTGGCTTCACACCCGAACCGCACTCAGGTTCAAGTCCCCGGGGAGGCAAAGCCTCCCCCTTTTTCTCTCCTTTTACCGCGCTCAGCTTCAGGGCCCACCTTTCGGTGACCCTGGAGGACACCTCAACTACCCTGCACCCCTGTTCCCATCACCAATCAGTCAGTAGCCCAGTGGCTATCGATCTGTTAGCCCAACCAGTTGATCCCAGGTTCAAATCCTAACAGAGGCAACACGCCATTCTTTTTATTCTTGCTGCTGTTTTACAACAATGCAATAATTTGGTCAATTCATTTTCTTTTTGAACAAATAAAATATGAATCTGTATCATAAAAATGGAATCTCCTTTAATATGCAACTTGTTCCATGTTTTAAACATGTAACATGTTTCAAATATTAAATGCTTCCCTACTCAATTAAAACTTGTTAAATGCATAACTCTTATTTTATAATTCCAACTAATATAAACTTTATGACTATTTCGATCAGAAAAATGCAAGGAATATGAATATGCCATCCATGCCTTTGTTTGCATCTTGCATTTTGCAATTTAGTTGTGTTATGCATGTTCATCTAATATTTAAATATGGAATGTGTTGGGGTAATTACTTTAAATAATGCCCTATTCCATTTAATCCTGTTTAGCTCACCTATTTATTGTTCTCCATGTTAATCAACATTTAACATTGATGGTTAAATAAACAACTTGAACCAATAATTATTTTGTTCGGACTCAGGTTCCGATTAAATTGTCTAAATTGCATTTTGCGTTGCATCTCGCATGTCATGCATATAAAATAGGATCATGCTGGATCTTTTGCCGTAGTAGTAATTGTTGCATCCGGTGTTTGTTCTAGTTCGTTGCTTCTTCGCGGATAGGACGCTGAGATGATGTGAGCAACGACAAGTTCTGCTACCTCTCCAAACTGGATTCCAGGCAAGTATACTCACTTGCTACCCATGTTGCCTTTCCTCACTTGTTACAGATTCTTTCCGTTGTCTTTATGCTAGCCTTATGATTCGATGCTTGTGTCTCGATCCTATCATATGTTTACCTTGCAACCATGATATAGCCTTCCTTCCACTTCCTATTAACTGTTGTTTGTTTACCTTGTTGGCCCTCGTGTCGTAGTTGCATGCTTAGTGTTGTTTGCACTCAAGTCTTGTTGTCCGTCTTATCACATGTTTAGTTTGATAGTTGGGTTTCAACTTAATCAACAACATGTTAATGTTTTGGGTAATAATAATTTGATGATAAGGCACCGGCAGGAGGCCTGGCGTGGTTTTGAGGCCTGCTAGTGTTGACCTTAATTAGGAAAAGGGTCTTGTCCTCTGATCCATGATGAGCGCACTAACCGCATGTGGGAAGCGTGTATGGGCGCCCCCCGCAATTCTGATTCGATTCGCATCTCGTCCAAATCGCCACACTTAGTTCGGGCTTTCCATTTGATGCATGCATATGCAGGTGCGAACCCTTGGCGCCAGGGTGGAACTTTTGTAGTCGGCATTTAGCGCGGCGTGGTCTTAGAGTGCTATGAGGGTCCCGCTTTTCTTCGTGGGGGCTCGATTAGCCGCGCACGCACAGCACGTGGTTCTTTGGGCTTGATGCGAAGAAGAGTTGGGTTGTGCTGAGTGCCTCGCTTGGTGGAAGTGCATTTCCATCTGGCGGGTCATTGTTACGTGTACGGCCAAATTGGTGCATCCCTGCAGGGTTAATCTTCTCGAGAAGCCTTGTTGTCCGCGGTTATGGATGACTTGGTGAAAGTGCTGGCTAACAAGTACTCAGACAACTTACACCTAATGATAATACCTTGACTAGTAATATAGTATTACCTTCACCATAAAAATGAATGTCACCTTAATCAACAGTGTGAGTTTCCTTGGGTTGCTTCCTTAGTAGGGGGTAACACTGGATGGGTATTGTTTGGTGAGTAGTTATAGTTGGTTTTGTCGCGCTATCTTATCCCTTTCTTTTAGCCGGAAGTTGTAGCGCGTCTTTGTAGTTAGTTAGTGCAGCCCGCTACCGCTTCGTTGCAATAATCCTTTTCTTTCCGTTGTACCCAAAGTATTTGTATCTTGTGATGATTGGTTATGCTGGTATCTTGTGAGTATGGTTTATCCACTTGCCAGTACTTAATAGTACTGACCCACGAATCCATTTCGTGGCTGCATATTCCACATTGCAGTCAACAGGTTTGAAGTCTGACGACGTTAGCTTGGGAATCCCTCCGGCTTGGCCTGGGCAGGGATTGGACGCCATCGGTTATCTTCAGGACTCTTAGTCCAATTTGTATCTTGTCCGTAGTCGGACACTATGCTGTTTCTTCCGCTGTCATTTGGATCTTTGTATTGTATCGGTTGTATCCTTGACTCGTTTGTGTCGTCTTGTATATACCTCCTCTGTTGTTGTTGTGGATTATTCGTGAACTGTTGTAATGATTACCGAAAGTTGACAACCCGGAATCGGTTATTATGCCGATTTGGGCGGAAATGCTGAAATCTGCATGGTGCCCAATCTCGGGGCGTCACGGGACTACTAATAGCAATCCCATTTTTAGTAGCATTATAATTTATAACATCAAGTAACATAGGACCATCATCTAGAGCATTATCATATAAATTTTCTAAACAAACTTCCTCATTATCATGCATATCAATAGTTGGAATCAAAAGAGGATTATCATAGCAAGTATCAATTTCATCAAAAAGGGATATTTCAAAAGAATCAATAGGATCATCACACTCATCCTCCTTTGGTAAGCATGGAGGGAAATCAAATAAGGCATTAGTTAAAGAGTTACTCTCATTGGGAGGTAGACATGGGTATCTCCATTCTTCCTTCTCTTGATCATCACTCTCCTCCTCTTTTTCATCCAATGAGCTTCCAGTTTTAGCAATTTCTTCTTCCATAGGTTCCTGCAAGGCATTAGTATCTCCCTTTGGGCGAGAGAATATATTAAGATATTTAAGTATGTAGTAATTACAATCCTTGTAATTATCAAAGAAATATTCAAGTATAGCATAAATCTCGTATTTATAAGGTGCATCATCAATACTTTCAAGCAAATAGGCAATTTCGAATGCACCCTTCCAAGCAATAAATTTCACAATTTGTTCGACATCATGAAAGTAATAATTTCCCTTAACATAAGAAGATATGGTAACATTATAATTATACTCACATTGAAATGGGAGGTGTTTATACCTCCTACAGCAACAAGATTTATCAAGGAAATAAGTAACATTATAAGTAGAGCACAAGTTTTTAGCATAGTCATCCCATTTATTAATTTTCTCCCATAAGTGTATCCCTTTTTGTGACAAGCGGTGTTCCTTATAATATTTTTGTTGTTCTCTTCTATGAACCCACCTTGCCAATAAGATCTAGTTTCAAAGATATCACACATTGATAGCAAGCATGATAAAGCAAGTAACAAGCAAAACAAAAAAAAAGTAAAAATGATTGGAGGTGAGAGACTCCCCTTGCAGAAATCCTCTTCTTCCCCGGCAACGGCACCCGAAAAATAGCTTGATGCGCGTGTAACACATGTTCGTTGGGAGACCCTAAGATGAAGGTATGAAGAGCATAGCAGTAAGTTTCCATCTAAAAAACCAAGGTTGAATAAACCAGTAGGAGAAAGAAATCGCTTCCGAAGGTTGATGGAGCTGAGGTGGTAGGGCGCACTACCAGTTCAAAAGCAACATGGATCCTACACAACACAATCAAATCATTTTTCCCCAATGAAGCATTGAGGTTCTCAATCTCACCGGTTTTGCTGAACACAAAGAGGTTAAACGTACCGTGTGGAAAATAATATTTGTTTGCAATAGATGAAAGAGAATAGTGATGGAAGTAGTAAAACAGTAGCAATAGTACGAAAACAGAGATTGCAGTGACTATATTATCAGTATGAGGAAAAAGGACCGGGTTCTACAGTTCACTAGAGTTGTCTCTCCCAAGACAGATAGATAGCATGTGTGGTAAACAAATTATAGCTGGGCAATTGAAAAATATAAAGGCTGCACCGTAGTGCATATGCATGACATGATGAATACTATGTGATTCATGTGGGCATTACAACAAGATACATAGACCGTCATCCAACTGCATCTATGACTAATAATCCACCCTCAGAATGTCATCCGAGCAAACCTTGGGTATTAAGTTGCAAGAAACAGATAATCGCAGTAAACAAAGTGTGTAATGTAAACAATGTAAACATCGTTGTTTTCTCCCTAATGGAAACAACACATCCTCCAGCTGTCACGTTTCTGTCACTCGAGCACAGATGCAAAGGAGGCATGAACCCATGTAACATCCCAAATTTTACATTTGGAATGTTTTGCATTTAGAGCATCTGCATAGCATGACATCATTTCAAAACTTGCATTTGAGTGTTGCATTTTAAACCTCAAAACAAAATCGTGTTTTAAAAAGCTCAAAATCCTGCTATAAGGCGTTTATAAGCTAAGGGATAATTGAATATTTTTTTTTGCCTAAAATTACTTAATAATAGTCAAATATGATAGAGTTTGAAATTTCAAGATTTTAGAAATTTGTTTGACTCGATTCCGAGTTATATTTCAAAAGTTATTAGCATTTTAATTTTGGTAAAAAAAAAAAAAAAAAAAAAAAAAAAAAAACCTGCGAGCTCGCATGGGCCGGCCCAGGAATGCACAGCCCACATACGCAGCCTCGTACGATCGTACGAATCCGGTACAAATCCCGTTTTTCTTGACCTATGCTCATTCAAACTCGCATATCTCTTCATCGGAGAGTCCAAATTCAATTCCGCTTTTTTCTACTTGTTCCCTACTCCAAGTAGCAACTTTCCACCGACCTACCCACCTATAAATACCCCAGCCCCGGCCGTGAGGTCGTCCCAAACTCGAAACTCCAATTTCAGATCTGTTTTGTGGTATTTTACTCACCACGGTCCGTGAGTTCCTCGGTTGACGTTCAAGCCTTCAGGAGAGTTTTAGATCTCGTCGATACCAATCAATACCAAGAAACCTCACCTCTTTTCATCCACCACAGACGGAGAATTTCGCGATCTACTCTTTCAGATTTGAAGCGGTAATTACTCAATTACTCTTCAACCGTTTGTCCGTTTTCGCTCAAATTTCTACTGTAGCTGCATCTCATCATTATCTACAACTTTCGTTCTTTGAGTTTTTCGATTTGAGTTACAGATCTGTTTCTATAATTCCGATCTACTTTTACCACCGGAGTAACTCGAAATTTCAAATCTATACTTCGTTCTTAGTCATCCATGAAGTTGTCGTTGATTGTTTTACTTGCTTTTTAGATCTTATTAATGTGTTAGGTTTAGATCTACCTTTTTATGAACCTTATTTCGATAAGATCTTGTAGATAGTTAATTAACCCTATTTAATTTGGTTAAGCTGCTTCTTTGCCTCTTGTTGCATTACAAACTTTTTCATGCATCATAACCATGTTATTAACACCAGAGAACATCATTGTTAGTAATTATTGCTAGTTGTGAATTTGGTGCATTAATTTGATCATGGCATAACATGCATACATATTTTTGTATTGTTTTCTATGTTATGTTTGTGTTGTATGTTTATGTGTGGCATGTTTTGCTTGTATTAGATTGTGAATAGGAGCAAGTCTACTCTTGTTGCTGTTATTCTTGTTGTGATTGTTCATCCCATTGCCAAGGCAAGTGACACACCATCAAATCTCCCATATTTTACTATGCATTATTAGTGTTTTTGAGTAGCATGCATGATAGGAAATTTTACTAAGTTATTATTATGCTATGCAAAATCCCAAGTAGTGTGTAGCCATCCTTTAGACTTGTTATTTTGGAAACATATACTTAGTAGATGCTTAGCCTTGCTACAAATTTGTTTTACTCAATGTTGTGGAAAAATTCTAAGTATAACTCCCAATGAAACACCTGGGTGGATTTTGGAAGTGATTGGATTATGTTGAGTGGCTCCCTAGGGCCATATCAATGGTGTTTATCACCAAAGGAGTACACTTGTGGATGGCCACCCAGGAACAAAGAGATTCCTAAGTCCCTCTAAGTTTAGTAGCTTCCCGTGCAGCCCTTTGACATATGGGCTCTGTCTTGATCAACTAAGTTGTGAGAGTTCAACCCATGCTTGACATGAAGATGTAGCAGAATTATAGGTGGAACGGGTCTTGCTGGTTGGGTTGAATTCTTGCTTCTGAAAGATCTCGTCTCAATTCTCTCCTTTCCATGATGCACTCCGCATGTATAGGATGTTTGGGCTAATTGAAGACAAAGGGTGAAAGTGCACAACCTCTGCAGAGTTAGAAACTATGATCATAGCCGTGTTCCCGGTAAGGACAACTTCAAGCAGCTGGACAAGGATGGACAGAAGAATCTCAACACCGTTTTGAAGAAGTAAAATTTGGCTAAGGAAATATTAGTTGTGGTGCTCATGGGTGTGTCCCATGGTGCCAATCTTTGAAAGAAAACTCTTTTTCAAAAGTGTTAGGGAAAAACTTGCTTTCTGCAAAATAGCCTAAACTCCACCAAGCCAGATATGCATGTAGTTTAGACTTGCCATTTTATATCCACCATAGTGTCATTTGCCAGTACATTGTTTGTACTGAATCTCCTTCGGGGGCTGCATATTCCAACGTGCAGGAAATTCAGAGGATGAAGTTTGATTAAGTGCTTGGACTCGAGTCTACACCCAACATGTAATGCCTGTGGCGCATGATTGAAGATGGAGGCTCATTGCTACCTTTATTTCTGCTGTTTAGAACTCTGAGTTTTGCTAGTCATTCAAGACTATGCACTTTGTAATAAAGCTATACTTGGCTATTCTGGATCTTTTGTAATAAGTTTTGATACTTCTGCAATGATACATTACATTTTGTTCTGTGGTGCTAGCATTGATCCAGGGACTAGCACTTAACACAGTAGTTCTTACATTATTAAATGTGAGGGCGCTACAAAATGGTATCAGAGCAAAGTGTTGCCTGTAGATTCGAGCCCTTAGGTTTGGAAAACCTTTTTGGTCAAAATTTATTAACACCTTTGAGTATTTTTGGATCCTAGCGGCATAGTGAGATGAAGCGGCCCGGACCAACATTACATGTCCACGTACATGAGACCGGTTCCCTGATTGGCTTTGCGGGTGCCAGTCTCTCTCACTATAGTGAATATCCAAATTTCAATAAGTTGTTAATGAGCAAATGATCACCATGAAAGAAGACTTAATATTTTCTAAGTACCTTTACTTATCTCGTATCTAGTACCTCCTTACCTTATGCTTCTATGACCTATGTTTTCCCCTACACTTCAAAACTCAAATATGATGGAACTTCAAATTCGAAATCACCGAGGAGTACCAACTCAAAGATGAAGAGCTGCAACTTCACCACCACCAAGGACTTCAAGGACCCTAGGATTGACCATCTATTCTACTCTAACGTAGCTAGAACAACTCTTCTTCTGGTATTTCTACCTATTGTTCCATCCTCTAATATCTTATCTCCCTGATAGATGACCAACCTCTTTGAATCAATCAAGAAGGGCCCATTGATGACCATGACTCTAGATTGTGAGACTGAATTCCCAAAGGCATTGAAGAACCTAATGACAAAATTTGGATTTGGAGGAGCAGCACTCTACAAAGGTTTTCCTTTCATTGAAGATGGCCAAGAGTATTGGTGGGTTCAACTTCACCTATACAGAAGCAAGGAGTATGATCACAAGACACAAGAGGACTACATCTTCACCAACCCACAACAATACACATCATTCTTCGAGTCAGCTAGATGCGCTGCATGGGAGGCAATCACAGAACTTGGAGAAAGACTTACATGGAGACTTTATCACACTCAGAAGGATCTTCAAGAAGCTGAAGAAGAGATCAACGCCCTTGAGAAGGAGCTGAAGATGTACAAGAACATAGAGATCATTGTGAAGAGTTATGATCCAACCCAGTAGTTGACCACCAAGGCAGAATGCGTTAGCTAGAGTTTTTGTTTGAGTATTGACCTATCAACTTGTGATATGGCAATTATATATTGTTTTGGCTTGCAATTAAGTTGTTTCGCTTAAGTTTTTCAAAAACTAAGTCCAAATTTCGAAATTTGGTTAAGGGCTAAAATATTTTAAGTTGTTATTTTCCATTGATTGTTTGTCTTGTTGTATTGTGCATGGGTAGGAAAATTTTCTCCTCATAGCTCTATCTATCTTTTCCTCATCTATACTGAAAACTCACAGATGCCTCCTCGTCGCGACCCCAACAACAACAACAATGAGGACAACAACAACAATGATGCCCTACAGCAGATGCTCACTTCCCAAGCCCAACTGCTGCAGATGATGACTCAGTTTGTAGCAGCAATGAACAACAACAACAACAACAACAATCCCCCACCACCACCCCCAATGGATAGACTTACCAGATTTCTGAGACTTAGGCCTAACAAGTTCTCATATGCTACTGATCCTATTGAGGCAGACGACTGGCTTCGTTCGATCAACAAGGACTTAGTAACTTGTGAGTGCACTGATGCGGAGAAGGTGAGATTCACCGCACATCTGTTAGAAGGACCTGCTGCAATGTGGTGGGAAACTTACCAAGTGACTCATCCACTCGAAGGCATGACTTGGGATGATTTCAAGGAGGGATTCCGCAATGCACATATCTCATCTGGGATAATGAACCTCAAGAAGGAGGAGTTTCGTAGCCTGAAGCAGGGAGGTAGAACTTTAAAGGAGTATATGGATGATTTCTATTCTTTATCAAGGTATGCACCAGAGGACATTGACACTGATGCCAAGAGGAAGGAGAAATTTCTCAACGGACTTAAAGGAGAACTGAAGATACCTTTGTCTGTAGCATATGCCCCAAATTATCAAACTCTGTTGGACCAAGCCATTACCTTGGATAACAACATGACAAAGGAGGAAAATAGGAATAGGAAGTACAGTAATGGTGGGAAATACCAATCTGGACCCTCATATAAGAGGCTCACATCCAATGGAGGACACAATTTCCATAAACATGAGAACCATCACAAAGGTGGGAATGGACACACTCATAATGGTCATGATCATGTTGAAGGACTCAAGGAAACCAATGGTAACAACAATGGTCACTCAAATGGCAATGGAAACCACAACCACAACCATGAAGTGAAGAGGGATCTTAGTCAAGTGATGTGTTTCAAGTGCAGAAACAAGGGACATTATGTAACTGATTGCCCAGAGCAGAAGACTGCAGAAGCTTCCAAGCCTAACCCATTCAAGAAGGGGCATGTGAATCATATCAACATGGATTTTGTGAATGGTAACCCCTAACTCATTTTATTCCATCACATGTTCCATTATCCAAATTGCCTGGTGGAAGTACAATCTCAAGTATATTCTCTTAAGGGGGTTAGCCTAGATATTGACCGTAGGAAAACCCATCCACACCTATTTGCTAGCCATTCCGAATCTCGGGACGAGATTCATCTTAAGGGGGTTAGTTTGTAACATCCCAAATTTTACATTTGGAATGTTTTGCATTTAGAGCATCTGCATAGCATGACATCATTTCAAAACTTGCATTTGAGTGTTGCATTTTAAACCTCAAAACAAAATCGTGTTTTAAAAAGCTCAAAATCCTGCTATAAGGCGTTTATAAGCTAAGGGATAATTGAATATTTTTTTTTGCCTAAAATTACTTAATAATAGTCAAATATGATAGAGTTTGAAATTTCAAGATTTTAGAAATTTGTTTGACTCGATTCCGAGTTATATTTCAAAAGTTATTAGCATTTTAGTTTTGGTAAAAAAAAAAAAAAAAAAAAAAAAAAACCTGCGAGCTCGCATGGGCCGGCCCAGGAATGCACAGCCCACATACGCAGCCTCGTACGATCGTACGAATCCGGTACAAATCCCGTTTTTCTTGACCTATGCTCATTCAAACTCGCATATCTCTTCATCGGAGAGTCCAAATTCAATTCCGCTTCTTTCTACTTGTTCCCTACTCCAAGTAGCAACTTTCCACCGACCTACCCACCTATAAATACCCCAGCCCCGGCCGTGAGGTCGTCTCAAACTCGAAACTCCAATTTCAGATCTGTTTTGTGGTATTTTACTCACCACGGTCCGTGAGTTCCTCGGTTGATGTTCAAGCCTTCAGGAGAGTTTTAGATCTCGTCGATACCAATCCATACCAAGAAACCTCACCTCTTTTCATCCACCACAGCCGGAGAATTTCGCGATCTACTCTTTCAGATTTGAAGCGGTAATTACTCAATTACTCTTCAACCGTTTGTCCGTTTTTGCTCAAATTTCTACTGTGGCTGCATCTCATCATTATCTACAACTTTCGTTCTTTGAGTTTTTCGATTTGAGTTACAGATCTGTTTCTATAATTCCGATCTACTTTTACCACCGGAGTAACTCGAAATTTCAAATCTATACTTCGTTCTTAGTCATCCATGAAGTTGTCGTTGATTGTTTTACTTGCTTTTTAGATCTTATTAATGTGTTAGGTTTAGATCTACCTTTTTATGAACCTTATTTCGATAAGATCTTGTAGATAGTTAATTAACACTATTTAATTTGGTTAAGCTGCTTCTTTGCCTCTTGTTGCATTACAAATTTTTTCATGCATCATAACCATGTTATTAACACCAGAGAACATCATTGTTAGTAATTATTGCTAGTTGTGAATTTGGTGCATTAATTTGATCATGGCATAACATGCATACATATTTTTGTATTGTTTTCTATGTTATGTTTGTGTTGTATGTTTATGTGTGGCATGTTTTGCTTGTATTAGATTGTGAATAGGAGCAAGTCTACTCTTGTTGCTGTTATTCTTGTTGTGATTGTTCATCCCATTGCCAAGGCAAGTGACACACCATCAAATCTCCCATATTTTACTATGCATTATTAGTGTTTTTGAGTAGCATGCATGATAGGAAATTTTACTAAGTTATTATTATGCTATGCAAAATCCCAAGTAGTGTGTAGCCATCCTTTAGACTTGTTATTTTGGAAACATATACTTAGTAGATGCTTAGCCTTGCTACAAATTTGTTTTACTCAATGTTGTGGAAAAATTCTAAGTATAACTCCCAATGAAACACCTGGGTGGATTTTGGAAGTGATTGGATTATGTTGAGTGGCTCCCTAGGGCCATATCAATGGTGTTTATCACCAAAGGAGTACACTTGTGGATGGCCACCCAGGAACAAAGAGATTCCTAAGTCCCTCTAAGTTTAGTAGCTTCCCGTGCAGCCCTTTGACATATGGGCTCTGTCTTGATCAACTAAGTTGTGAGAGTTCAACCCATGCTTGACATGAAGATGTAGCAGAATTATAGGTGGAACGGGTCTTGCTGGTTGGGTTGAATTCTTGCTTCTGAAAGATCTCGTCTCAATTCTCTCCTTTCCATGATGCACTCCGCGTGTATAGGATGTTTGGGCTAATTGAAGACAAAGGGTGAAAGTGCACAACCTCTGCAGAGTTAGAAACTATGATCATAGCCGTGTTCCCGGTAAGGACAACTTCAAGCAGCTGGACAAGGATGGACAGAAGAATCTCAACACCGTTTTGAAGAAGTAAAATTTGGCTAAGGAAATATTAGTTGTGGTGCTCATGGGTGTGTCCCATGGTGCCAATCTTTGAAAGAAAACTCTTTTTCAAAAGTGTTAGGGAAAAACTTGCTTTCTGCAAAATAGCCTAAACTCCACCAAGCCAGATATGCATGTAGTTTAGACTTGCCATTTTATATCCACCATAGTGTCATTTGCCAGTACATTGTTTGTATTGAATCTCCTTCGGGGGCTGCATATTCCAACGTGCAGGAAATTCAGAGGATGAAGTTTGATTAAGTGCTTGGACTCGAGTCTACACCCAACATGTAATGCCTGTGGCGCATGATTGAAGATGGAGGCTCATTGCTACCTTTATTTCTGCTGTTTAGAACTCTGAGTTTTGCTAGTCATTCAAGACTATGCACTTTGTAATAAAGCTATACTTGGCTATTCTGGATCTTTTGTAATAAGTTTTGATACTTCTGCAATGATACATTACATTTTGTTCTGTGGTGCTAGCATTGATCCAGGGACTAGCACTTAACACAGTAGTTCTTACATTATTAAATGTGAGGGCGCTACAACCCACTATCGAGCATAAATATTCCCACTTGGAGTCACTAGCATCTACTGTTGGCCAGAGCATCCACTAACAATGGAGAGCATGCAAGATCATAAATAACATACACATGAAAGGAACATGATAGATTGATAATCAAGAGACATATCATTCAATATTTATCGGATCCCAGCAAACACAACATGAGGCATTACAATAAGATGATCTTGATCATGTAGGGCAGCTCACAAGATCTAAACATGAGGCATAAAGAGGAGAGGACAACCATCTAGCTACTGATATGAACCCGTAGTCCAAGGATGAACTACTCACGCATCATTCTGGAGGTGGGAATAGTGGTGTAGAGCCCTCCGGTGATGATTGCCCCTCCCGGAGCATGCCGGGCAGAGCTCCAGAACCCTCCCGAACTAGGGTTGATGATGACGGCGGTTGCGGATGTTTTTCATGTAAAAGGCTCGGGTGTTTAGGGTTAATCCTTCGAGGAGACTAAATAGGCGAGAGGGCAATGTCAGGTGGGCAGACAGGGGGCCCACACCACCCGATGGCGCGGCTAGGGGCGCGCCGCCCTATGGTGTGGGGCCCCTGTGGCCCCCCTCCGGGTCTCCTCCGGACTCCATGTGCGCGACTGATGGCTAGGTTGAGACTCCAAGTGCAGAGTGTGTAGCTAGTGGCAAGCCTTCTTCCCCACGAGGGTGACTCGAGGGTTTATATCGAACTCTTGGGGAGCGAGTATTTCAGCAGTTGTCTTCCAAGCTTCCTCCAGGATCCTGCAAACAAGTAGAGAATTTTGTGCCCTCAACCTCACCAAGTGGTTGTCAAGCACAAGGTGTGAGACTTCTAAATTGCAATGCAAAACTGAAAGTAAATGTGCAATAATTAAATCTACTACTAAATGCAAATGAGAAAATAAATATGCAATGGATTGTTTTTGTATTTTTGTGATGCAAGTGGTGATGGAGGTAATTTAAATTCGAATTGGAGATGCAAGTAAAGTAAAGTGCAAGTAAAATAAATTGCAGCAAAGTAACTAGAGTGTTTTCTTATATTTAAAATAGGACCGGGGTTCATGGTTTCACACTTGCATTCTCTCAAATAAAGTAGACGGTGGACATAAAGAATTACATGTGAGATTACAATAACATGTTTAACATTGAGTACTTTCATATGGGCATCACGTCCTAGCATAGAGATCTCTACGGTCATATTGATACCTCTTATACTCCACCAAGATGAGAAATAAATCATAACACCTCGATAATTAAGGAAAAACCAGAGTATAGCTTTAAGCAATGTGACATGAAGTTGAAGTAAGAACTTGCTAGATCTAGTCATGGAGATTGATTAGTCTCACTTACAATCCCCAGTAACAAGGTACTCCTTTTTATCCCTAGTGAGGTAACTAAGAAAGGTTTAAGAAAACCTAAGTGGATCGCTGAACTTCTGTCACTTTCACAGCACTAGCCACCCCTCGTTACTCCAACTAATGCACCCATCACCCCACACACGCTCTCAAGAACTAGATTGATCAAAGCTAGCAAATAAGAACGGGGTACATAAGATACATCTACTCAAATAACTCAAGAGAAACAATTGCAATCTCAGATTCAATAACTCATAGAAAAGATCCACCACATAGGAATTACAACGCTGCCCGTAATCATGTGAGGCAGCTCATACGGATCTTATTAGTGAAGCACATAGAGAGAGAGATACAAGTGCTACTTCCACAAACCCATAGCCCTGGGGTGGACTACTCCCTCTTCATGGAGATGTCGATGGACATGACGTTGGAGGGGTAGGAGATCACACCGGCGGCGCCCCGCCCGAGTTTCCCCCCTCCAATCTGGAACTTCTGGTCTCTGTTTCGGTGTTTCGGCAGCGCTCTCTGTGTAAGGGTACGGGGGACCCTTTTTATAGTCGGTTTTAGGTCAAGACGGAGTCGGTAAGTCGAAGATGGAAGGAATTGGGGCCACAGGGGCCAAAAGGGGGCCTCTCACGCGGCCAAGGAATCTGGCCGCGTGGAGGGTCTTCTTTTGGGCCTCCTTGCCCAATTCTCGTGGATCCTTCGCCCACAAGTCTTCTCCTTCCAAGAAAATGACCCCCGCAGATTTTCAGGTGATTTCGCGGAAGTTTTCCCCCCTGAAACGTCAAAAATATAGAAAACGGGGTTTCTGACAGGCAGGGTTAATTCCATAAAAGTTGGGGGACCTTGTAATTTAACCCCCAAATACTATAAAACATTGAATTATACCCTTATATGATGCAATATGTAATAGAAAACCATGTGAAAATATGCGAAATTCATCTATGCATTTTACATGCATCAACATCCCCAAGCTTAACCCATGCTCGTCCTCGAGTATGAAGGTGATAAAACTAAGATGGGTTTTGCATATTGAAACAATCATGGGATATCAAGGAGGATTATTCATGCTACATATAATCAAATGATTAATACTAGAAATGAGTAGCAATATACAATTCATGTTGTAAGAAATATCAAATATGCAAGCAAAGATGCTTCATGAAAGTTCACAAAGTGTATAATGAAATAAAAGCACTATGGACCAAATGCATACACAAAATGAAAAATAAAATCCTATATTGGTCAAAGAATAGCATAATGGAGAATAGAAAATATAGTGGACACTTTGGAGAAAATTGAGTAGAGGTAAAACATGATCAAGTCTTATTTAGCCTCTAAATTATTCAACTAAAATTACTAATTGAAATGTGGTATCCATTGATCTAGGACTCTCATTGCCCCTTTATCACTAGCATCTTAAAATTGTGAGTATTGAAGTCATGAGAATGACAAGGTGGTTGAAAGCCTCATGCCCCGTGAGTGTGAAAACCTACTCCATGATTACTCAACTTAAGATTCCTAATAAGCTTGGTACAATCATAATAAGTATTAATGACATCATAGAGAACCGCAAAGAGGTACCTCTTGCCCCATGACATGGAAACAAGCCCATGTTACAATGACAAGATGAACAAACGGAGTAGACTCATCATCCTTTATAATTTTATTCACTATTATGCATAGCTTCTTATTTTATTATAGGATGTGTTGTAGAGTCACTCAAGCTGTAAGTAAATTTTCGCCATGATAAAGCATGGCTTGGGTTAGCGGCCCAATGCGTTTCTCTAGTCATATAGATACTTACTCATCAAAACTTACTATTCCTCTATTTCATTTCGGCATGGTAGGAGACCAAAAAAAAAAGTACATGATATCAACCAAATGTAAATTTTTTGTGCAATTTGAAAGCTTTCCGGTGATACACGTTTATAGCTAGCTCCCAACCACACACTTGTCAAACACAAAATGTGTGGCTCCCATTATTGGGTCATGTTTATTAGATGCATAAAAAGTAAAGTGTGCCTTCAAAAGTTCATGAGAGTCCTATCCCAAGTTCAACCCATGACAATTAATAAAGTGAATATCTTAATTTAGAACATAAATAACAGAATAACATGGTGAACATACTTGGAATAGCAATGAAGCTAATGGGAAGATATGGTGGACTCACTGGAAATACTTGGCTAAGGAGTGTTGGAAACAAGTTTTTACTTGTTGGAATTTTTAAATTTTGGGCTAGCAAGAGGGAGATAGTTGACCAGCTACTATGCATGCATATGTCCATATAACTACTCATTTCATGACAAACTAAATAAACCAGCAATTAACATCAAGTACATGAATAAGAGATAGCTCAAGACAACATTATTGCAAATTTCTACACATAAAAAGCCTATAAATCATGCAAACATATGTAGCTCTTCAAATCAACCATGGCATCCCTATTCCAAGTCATAATACTAGCATCCAATACATTCCAACCCCAAACTCCAGTAGCTCAATCTCATATAAAATGATGGTGGTGGTCTTATCAAAACAAAAATAAAAACAAAAACTAGACGCTTCAAGCCTCTACGATAAATGCTTTGCTTAGAAAACAAGAAAGTAGACGTGTACTAACCAAAAGCGTGTAGCTCCAGTGGGGTGTTCATCACATCCCCAAGCTTATGGCTTTCACCATTCTTGGATGTCTTGAGGCGCAGCTCCTCTATTCCCTGTGAAAAAAACTTCACAAAACATGTTTCTCCCATTCTTTTTCTGTCGGGTGAGATTAGCAAGGACCAACAAATCATATGCTTGTTGTGCAAAATTCCAAATCAAATGCTCCAGTAGATAGACAATAAGGTTCATTATGTTGTATGTTCACTCTCTTGCTTGAAAGAATCATGGAAATTCGATTCCCAAGCCCAAAGAGTGCATAAAACAAAAGAAGGCATAATCTGTCCAGAAAAGCAGCAGCAGCAAAACGAACGTTTTTCCCTAAGCTAGACTCGTCAAAAAATTAAGCCAATTTTTGTGCTTACAGAGGAAGAAAATTTGCAGAAAATACTAAAACATTAGCTGAATCCGACATAACAATAAAAAACGTAAAATCATACGGTGAGCAGACTCGTGCTGAAACAGAAATTTCATGCACTAGGATAGCAACTTATAAGTTCAAATGGGTTTGACTTGATTCTTTATTGAAAACTCCAGAATTAAAACAAAAAAACTAATCTCTTGAGACAGCAAGAGGACACTAGGAAAATACAAACAAAAACAACCAGGTTGCCTCCCGTAAAGCGGTTTCTTTATAGCCATATAGCTAGGCTTTACTTACTTGATAATCAAGAGGAATAAAGCTCATGAGGGAGCTTGTTCTTCAGCGTGCCCCTCTTCCTTGGTAAGTGCTCCATGATTTTCTTGTGAGGGAACTGAAACTTGACATTCCCTTCCTTGGAGTCTATGATTGCACCTGTAGTACGAAGAAAAGGTCTACCCAAAATAATAGGACTAGGGGATTTATCCCCCATATCCATAATAATGAAATCAACGGGTACGAAAGTCATGTGCAATTCAATCATAACATCTTTTACTTTTCCTACAACATGTTTAGTAGAGTTATCAGCAAGGACAAATTCACTTGAGCACTTTTCTAAATTTTCTAGTTCTAGCAATTCATATAATTCTTTAGAGAGTACCGATACACTAGAACCTAGATCTAACATAGCATGGTGAATTTCTTTTCCAATTGAAACTAGAACCTTGGGGATCCATGCATCCCCAAGATTAGGAGGTATCATGGCCTCATTATTGTACCTAGAAATTTTTTCTTGCAAGACATGATTAGCAATATAAGATCCAAAGCCAGGTTGATTAACATTTATAGTGGGATCACTAGCAAATTTTTGTAGAGTAGCAATAAGTTCTTGCAAGCTACTTTTTTATAAATCAAGCAATGGATCCTTAATTTCAGTAAGCATCATAATTTCCTCTACTTTACTCTCTAATTTAGCTAGCATGCTTGACTCATGAGGACTAATTTCATCTTTGCTTGCAAGATAAGACATATATGGAAGTAAATATTCAGGGTACTTCACTATTTCATTCAAAGTTTCTTCTAAGCTAGTAGGGACATACTCACTTGTATTCTCAGCAATATGATCAATATTTTCAATAATAGGAGCAGCAATAGTAATAGAATTCATTCCGACACTAGGTTGTGCTTGTGGCTTTCCTGCTGACATGCTTAATAGAGTTGCTTGATTATCAGCTAATTTTGACAATGGTTTACCCAAATTCGAAGATTGAAGTTGCAATCCTTTAATATCACTACTAATGGATGCAATAGACATATTTAACTCATGTATCATAGCATTGTGACTAGCAACTTGTTCCATAAGCAATTTATTAGATTCATAAATTTCACTAGAAGGCTTCCACTTATTTTCATTAGCATTAGGATATGGAACAAAAGGTTTATTTGGCACATAAGGAGGTTTACTATATGAATTGTAAGAATTACCAAAACCATTGCTACCATAATTCCTAACAAAATTAACATCCACACTTTCAGAATTACTACCAACCAGCTCCTGCAAAGGCACATTCTCCATATTTTGTTTATTAATAAAAGTAAGAATAGTGTCCATTTTAGAAGACAAATCATTGGTTTCTTCAATTGAGTTTATTTTCTTAGTGGGATTGGGTGCTCTTTCAGTATTCCATTGACTATAATTTTTCAATATGCTTTCAAATATGCTCTTAGCCTCTCCTACAGTTTTACTCATAAAGGCACCTCCAGCAGCAGAATCAAGTATATTTCTAGAGATGTAGTTTAGACCATTATAAAAAGAGTGTAGTCTGCTCCATTCATTTACTCCATGTGATGGGCATGTTATAAGCATTAATTTAATTCTATCCCATGCCATGGCTACATGTTCATTATCATTTTGCCTAAATGAGAGGATATTATTCCTATTTTGCAAAATTTTAACGGGAGGATAATATTTCTTAATGAAAGCTTCTTTTAAATCATCCGAAGACTTTATACTAGCTGTAGGTAGTGAAAGTAACCATTCTTTAGCCTTTCCTCTAAGTGAAAAAGGAAATAATTTCAGTTTTAAAACACTACTTTCCACATTTTTAAATTTTTGCATATCACATATTTCCATGAAATCATGAAGATGCATAGAGGCATCCTCCATAGCACTACCACCAAATTGCTCTCTAGTAATTAAATTCAATAAACTAGGACTTACTTCATAGCTTTCAGCTTGTATTTCAGGTGTAGTAATTGGCCTAGCAATGAATTGGTCATTGGGTGTATTTGTGTAGTCACTTAATTTAGTTCTATCACCCATTTTAACAGTTTTTATGTAGTTTTTAATTTTTTATGCAAAACAAAAGTAAAGTAACTAAGAAAATTCGAAATACTAAAATAATCTAGATAACTAAATGCAAAACTAAAATGCAAACTAAAATAAAATATGCTTGACAAAATAAAAAACAAGAACAAAAACAAAACAAAAACAAAAACAAGACAAGAAACAAAACAATCTACTTGAAAGAAGGTGGAGATAGAAAGGACGGTACTCATGTAGGTGCAACCTCCCCAAGCTTAGGTGTTTGCACACCTTGTTGGTGATGAAGACTTCTTGTGAGCTCCCTTGGACAACTCCTTCACCTATGGCTCCGCAGCAACGGCGCCAGAAAAACGCTTGATGGCTAGGTTGAGACTCCAAGTGTAGAGTGTGTAGCTAGTGGCAAGCCATCTTCCCCACGAGGGTGACTCGAGGGTTTATATCGAACTCTTGGGGAGCCAGTATTTCAGCAGTTGTCTTCCAAGCTTCCTCCAGGATCCTGCAAACAAGTAGAGAATTTTGTGCCCTCAACCTCACCAAGTGGTTGTCAAGCACAAGGTGTGAGACTTCTAAATTGCAATGCAAAACTGAAAGTAAATGTGCAATAATTAAATCTACTACTAAATGCAAATGAGAAAATAAATATGCAATGGATTGTTTTTGTATTTTTGTGATGCAAGTGGTGATGGAGATAATGTAAATTCGAATTGGAGATGCAAGTAAGTAAAGTGCAAGTAAAGTAAATTGCAGCAAAGTAACTAGAGTGTTTTCTTATATTTAAAATAGGACCGGGGTTCATGGTTTCACACTTGCATTCTCTCAAATAAAGTAGACGGTGGGCATAAATAATTACATGTGAGATTACAATAACATGTTTAACATTGAGTACTTTCATATGGCCATCACGTCCTAGCATAGAGATCTCTACGGTCATATTGATCCCTCTTATACTCCACCAAGATGCGAAATAAATCATAACACCTCGATAATTAAGGAAAAACCAGAGTATAGCTTTAAGCAATGTGACATGAAGTTGAAGTAAGAACTTGCTAGATCTAGTCATGGAGATTGATTAGTGTCACTTCAAATCCCCGGTAACAAGGTACTCCTTTTTATCCCTAGTGAGGTAACTAAGAAAGGTTTAACAAAACCTAAGTGGATCGCTGAACTTATGTCACTTTCACAGCACTAGCCACCCCTCGTTACTCCATCTAATGCACCCATCACCCCACACATGCTCTCAAGAACTAGATTGATCAAAGCTAGCAAATAAGAACGGGGTACATAAGATACATCTACTCAAATAACTCAAGAGAAACAATTGCAATCTCAGATTCAATAACTCATAGAAAAGATCCACCACATAGGAATTACAACGGTGCCCGTAATCATGTGAGGCAGCTCATACGGATCTAATTAGTGAAGCACATAGAGAGAGATAAAAGTGCTACTTCCACAAACCCATAGCCCTGGGGTGGACTACTCCCTCTTCATGGAGATGTCGATGGAGATGACATTGGAGGGGTAGGAGATCACACCGGCGGCGCCCTGCCGGAGTTTCCCCCCTCCAATCTAGAACTTCTGGTCTTTGTTTCGGTGTTTCGGCGGCGCTCTCTCCGTAAGGATACGGGGGACCCTTTTTATAGTCGGTTTTAGGTCAAGACGGAGTCGGTAAGTCGAAGATGGAAGGAATTGGGGCCACAGGGGCCAAAAGGGGGCCTCTCACGAGGCCAAGGAATCTGGCCGCGTGGAGGGTCCTCTTTTGGGCCTCCTTGCCCAATTCTCGTGGATCCTTCGCCCGCAAGTCTTCTCCTTCCAAGAAAATGACCCCCGCAGATTTTCAGGTGATTTCGCGGAAGTTTGCCCCCTGAAACGTCAAAAATATAGAAAACTGGGTTTCTGACAAGCAGGGTTAATTCCATAAAAGTTGGGGGACTTTGTAATTTAACCCCAAAATACTATAAAGCATTGAATTATACCCTTATATGATGAAATATGTAATAGAAAACCATGTGAAAATATGCAAAATTCATCTATGCATTTTACATGCATCAGCGACAACTTTTTAAGACTTTCAGGCTTCGAATCGTCCGATTCCGGGAATATTTTCAGAAGAACTTTTCTGAAACTAAAAACAACAGAAAACAGGAACTAGCTCTGTGGCATCTTGTCAATAGGTTAGTCCGAGGAAATCGATAAAAATGTCATAAAGTGTAAGGGAAACATGTAGCATATGGCATGAAAACAACATGGAACATCAGAAATTAAGGATACGTTTATGACGTATCAGGGGGCTCCAGAGCACCCCTCCGGGTCTCCTCCGGTCTTCATGTGCGCGACAAGTTTCTAAGACTTTCGGGATTTGAATCGTCCAATTCCAAGAATATTTCCAGAACAACTTTTCTGAAACTATAAATAGCAGAAAAAAGGAACTGACTCTATGGCATCTTGTCAATAGGTTAGTCCCAGGAAATCGATAAAAAGGCATAAAGTGTAAAATAAACATGTAGCATATGGCATGAAAACAACATGGAACATCAGAAATTATGGATACGTTTGAGACGTATCAAGCATCTCCAAGCTTAGTTCCTACTCGTCCTCGAGTAGGTAAACGATAAAAACATATAATTTCTGAGTTGACATGCTACCAACATAAACTTGATCATCATAGTAATGTAAATCATGTAAGCTAGGATCAAATGAATAAAGGTTGTGGTTTATAGTTGATATCAAATAGAATAATGTATAAACCATTAGGAAGAACAAAGTAAAAAAATTCAATGAGTCAATACTAAAGGATAATCAACCGTGCAATAGTTTATTAAAGATGATTTAAGCTTCAAGAACAACAAGATAATCATCCAAGGCATCAAAATCTCACAACAACTACTGCTAGGATCAAGTCAAGTGACAACAATATGCACGTAGGAAAATTATTAAGATATTTGTGCCCTCAAAACAAGCAAGCGTTCTGTATTGGTCCCTGGCACCAGGATGTTGTGGCTAAAAGAACATTATGGGGGGTTTGGATGGTCAATGGAAGAAAGTCTCACACAACTTAAAGTGATCATTAGACAAGAGGAAGTCTTATAATTGAAGTTAGGCAAGGAGTAGTGATTGCCACACAACGGATGCACATAGAGCTATAAGTGTATGAAATCTCTACAATGGAACTAGTGGGCGTGCATCCAACTTGTTTGCTCATGAAGACCTAGAGCAATTTTGAGGAGGCTCATCATTTTAATATACAAGCCAAATTCTATTATGTAAGTTCCCCATATAGTTATGCAAGTCATAAAATGAAAACTCTCTCCAAACTGAAGTATTGGTGCTAACAAAGCACAAGTGTGGAATAAATGATAGTAATGCCGCCCCTCTCTCTTTATTATCTCTCTTTTGCCCTTATTTTCTTTTGGGATTTTTATTTTTTTATTTTTTTGATATATACCTCACCGGTAGGGGCAACACTCTGTTTTACAATGAATCATAACACTTTTAGTACGCATAACTCGAACTGAAATATCTCTGATGTATATAAAACTAAATGCTCCCGCCAGTGTAGCAGTATGCAAAATAACAGTGAAGCATGACATCAAGTAACATAATGAAGATGGATGTTGAATGGCAATATATCTCGGAATGGCTATGGAAATACCATGGCAGGTAGGTATGGTGGTTGTTTTTAGGAAGATTGTAACATCCCTGATTTTTGGAGAAATTAAAAAATCACAAAATTTAAAACTTTTGTTTTCCATTAAAGCAAGCCACCAAAAACAAATAAAAATCGAACAGAAAGGAGATATTATATGTTATTCCTATGCTATTGGAAATAATAATCCAAACATGCCTCTAACTCTATAACCCTTAAAAGCCTCATTCAAAATAAGTTTTATTATTTCAAAGTATTTATTTCTCTATTTTGAAATAGCATTAAGTTTCTATTAGTAATTTAATCATATTTTAAAAATATAATTATTTTAGGTGTGATGAAACAACATACAAATGTTTTCATATTACACGTGTTAATTTTACAAAACCATAGAAATAAATTTGATCTCATTTGGCATTTAAAACAAAAGATATGAAAGAAAATAGGAAAAAGAAAAGAGAAATGAACAAAAAAAAAACGAAAAGAAAACCCAGCGCAGAAGCCCACCCCCTCTCCCTCTTGGCCTAAGGCCCGACCCACTTCCTAACTGCCGCGCGCACAGCGCCAATCAGGCCACAACAGCCCACGAGAAGCCCAGCCTGCACCCCTCTCTCTTTTCCCACTATGACAGCGGGGACCTACCATCACGCCAGCATGATGCAAGCGGTGACGTCACCCTCCTTCAACCTCTCGTGCACGCCATGGACTCTGGAGACGGGAGGATTCCTTCCTCCGATTTCTTTGCGTGCAGAGCACGGATCACAGATTGCAAACCCGAGGCTTCCCTATAAACCCTCACGGGCTCCTCTCCGTCCCCTCGTTCTCCTCTCCGATTTCGCCTCCAGGATGCTATAATTCGTCGCCGGAGTTGCAAACCCTAGAAGCCATGGGTGAGCACCGCCGCTGTCACTAGAGGCCGTCCCGCGCCGCCAATCTTGCACCATCCTCATCCCCGTACCCCGGCGCACCTCCCTGACCTTTTTGCTGATTTTCCTGCAGCCAGAACGCCCGCGCCATCTTCTTCCGATTCGTCGGAGCCCCGAGCGCCTCCATCCGTGCCTTGCAGCCCTCCGAGGAAGCGCGAGTCAGAGCCGTCGCCTCCGTTCATTGTCCCACGCTGCGCATCTTCGTCGTCTCCGTTGAGCCGGAGCACCTCCGGAGCGCCGCCACTACAAATTCCCGAGGCGCAGACCACAGAAGCGCCGCCGGAAACACCATCGCCGACACCTCAAGCTCCTTCTTCACCCTACGCCGTCGGATCTAAATCTCACGACCACAAACAAATCGCGAAGAGGTACGCTACTAGGACCGTCAGATCGGGATCCAACGATCCGGATTCAATGACTTAAACACGTCAGCACCACGTGGAAGCACAGTCACAACCCAGTCAGCAGACACGTCAACCCAGTTATTTTTCTATTTTCCAAGAATAGAATTAATCTGGCAGTTTTGCAGAAAAGCCCCTACATATTAGATCTATCATTTACTTTTTAACCGTAGATCCAAATTAAGAAAACTTAGACTTTTTGAAATCAAAGTAACTTGTAGAAGCTTTTAGCACTGTTCAAATTCCAATTTGACAAACTTAAAATTGTTCAAATTGAAATATGCTTGTTTGATGATTTTTGACATAACTTAAATATCATAATTCCAAAATTGTAAATAAAATATTTTTAGGAAACCTTAGGATGTGTACCTTCATATGATCTGTCCAAAATAATTTTTGAACCAATTAAAATATAATTTAGAATTGTTAGGCCTTTTGAGTGTTTTTGACTTAGTTTAAATTCTGTAAATATTTTGAATATGTTTTCTTTAGCAATTTTTCTCTAAGTAATAACCTTAGATCAGAGAGACCAAAACATAAGCCATTGGATGCCTTGAAACCATCTCCAAGTAAAATAGTTCTAATTGGCCCTCCTAGTTGAAAACCACTAAGTCTGGATTAGTGAAAAGCCATGGAGAGGATGCTACAATTGTCCACTTGAAGATTTTCAACATGAAGCAAGAAGACAAATGAAGGACTTAACCAAGAAAGCTAATTTCAGAAGCATCTTCAATAAAGCTAATTTCAGAAGCATCATCAAGAAGAACAACTTCAACAAGAAGACAACTTCATCTCAAGAAGAATACTCTCCTAGAGATGAAGAAGAAGATGATGATGAAGAAGAAAAGATTTACATGTCCTTTTTAAAGGAACTCTAACAATCTCTACTATCTCTATTATTCTATATGACTAAGTCCTTAACTCTTTTACTCAACAAGGAGGACTAGACCTTTGAAGCACATGCAAAAGACTTTGCCATCAAAAGCTACTCAAGGAAGCAAAATAAGACTTGAAGAAAAGTCAAGACAGAGATAGATTAGACCAAGATTTTTTGTGTGATCTTTTGATCAAGGACCAACCCTTTGTCACAAATGGCAAACTCTAACTATAATCACTTAGTTTCTTTTGTGTATTAAAACTAAATGTTTTCACATGCTTCCTTTTTTCTTTGTTTGTTGCTTTGTATGTTTTCTTCATTTGTTTGTATGTTTGTTAACATGCTTGTTTATTCTGTTGTGTGTTTTCAATGTTTAGATTGTATGGAGAGAAACGTTCTATTTTGTGAAGAAAGGGTGATTGTTCTTCACAAAGTTCAAAGTCAAGTAACACACCATCAACTACCCATTATTTTATATATGCATTAGTTGAGTTTTGAGTAGTATGCATTGATAGGAAATTTTTACTAAGTTATATTATGCTATGCTATTATCCTAGTAGTGTGTAGCCATCTCTTTTACCTTGTTATTTTTTATAGCCTTAGAACTTAGTAGATGTTATGCAATGTTACATATTGTTTTACTAGTTGTTGCGGGAAAATTCTAAGTATAACTAATAAATGAACCACCTGGGTGGAAGTGGAAAGACCGGTTTATGTTGAGTGACTCCCTAGGGCCATGTCTATGGTGATTTTCACCGAAAGCGGGATACTTGCGGATGGACACCCAGGAACAAAGAGATTCTAAGTCTCTCTAAATCTAGTAGCTTCCCGTGCATCCTTTTGACAAAATGGGCTCTGTCTTGATCAACTAAGTTGTGAGAGTTCAGCCCAGGCTTGACAAGAAGATGTAGAATAATTATAGGTGGAACGGGTCTTGCCGGTTGGGTTGAATTCTTGCTTCTGAAAGATATCGTGTATAGGATGTTTGGGCTAATTGAAGACAAAGGTTGAAAGTGCACAACATCTGTAGAATTAGAAACTATGATCATAGTAGTGTCCCCGTTAATGGATGACTTCGAGCAGCTGGACAAGGAATGGCGGAAGAATCTCAACAACATTTTCAATAAGTAAAATTTTGTCCAAGTGAACAGTAGTTGTGGTGCTTGGATTTCAATCCAATGTTGCCACCCTTTGAAAAGAAAAGTTTGTTTTAGAAAAGAGATAGGGGAAAACTTGCTTTATACAAACTTATCCAAAACTCCACTCAGCCAAATATGCATGTAGTATAGTCTTGCCATTTATATCCAGCATAGTGTTACTTGCCAATACATTAAATTGTATTAACCCCTTGTGGCTGCATATTCCATCCTGCAGATGAATCTGAAGACGAGTGAGGTTTCAATCAGGATCTCGAGTCTACAACCAACATGTTTTGCCTGTGGCACATGAAGAAGATGAGGCTCAATGTTCTACTAAGTTTTCAGTTGTAATTTTGTTTCCTGCTAGTTTTCTGAGACTATGCAAGTTGTAAAGTTATTTTGTAAAGACTGGATCATCCGATGTAATATAATTTGACGCATTTGCATGATAACTCATTTTGAACTGTGGTGCTAGCGAATCGATCTAGTGACTAGCACAATAACACAAGGTTCTTGCATTATTTAAATGCGAGGATGCTACAAAGATAATTTTTGGCTTATGTGTAGAAGAACAAAGTTCTCCCACGGGGTTTGGATGCACTGGCAAAGTTTGCACCAACTCTCAATGTGAGAATTAGCAATGCATAGTACCGAAGAGGCTAGCAAATATGAATGGTGGAAGTTCCAGAAAACCATAACATAGAACTCACAAGTTACAAAATTGCAACTAAAATTATGACCTTACAAGGCATAATGAAAATCACTTCAAGAGGGTCCGTGACACTGACAAGTCACTGTTAGCTACCCCGACCGTAGCGCGTAACAAAAAGCCATTATGATTTCTATCAGCAAAGGAAGTCATATACCATCACCCCATCAACTGGTTATTTGAATGTGGCACGGTTTCAAGATTTTAGACAAACCATTAATTGTTTTTACTCTACTAAACCAGCAAGTTTACCATTAATAAAATTAATATCTCAAAACAAAAACAAATAATCAGTTGAAACAGTTTAGTGATCTACAAGAATATGCAAGTTTTTTTTTCCGTTATACCATCTACCACATGTAGCATTTTATATTTCCATCAAACACCATCCAATATATATTTTAACACAAACAAATTAAATAATATAACTATGAAACAAGAGAGTACTAATACTACTCTACTAGAATTAACAGCTCTGAATAAGAGATGCTTGAAAAACAGGAGCTAAAAGGGAATTTGCAGCAGCTAGAAGTAAAACTAAGAATACAAGCATAATGAGTATTCATAAGAAAAAGCGGAGCGTGTCTCTCTCCCACACAAAGAATTCTAGGTTCCAAAAATATATTGCAATAAGGAAAGCAAAAGAAAACAAAAAGAAAAACAAACAAACGCTCCAAGTAAAATTCATATGATGTGACCGAATAAAAGATAGTTTCACTAGAAGTGACCCGATAAATTGTTGATGAAGAAGGGGATGCCTTGGTCATCCCCAATCTTAGATGCTTGAGTCTTCTTAGAATTTGCAGGGATGAACCACGGGGGCATCCCCAAGCTTTGTCTTTGAACTCTTCTTGATCACATTATATCACCCTCTTCTCTTGACCCTTGAAAACTTCCTTCACACCACACTCAATGTAATTCGCATTAGAGGGTTAGTGCACTATCAAAAACTCACATTTTCTGCATGGACACAAACATTATTAATACTTTCTAAACATTATCTACAACCACTTATGTTTCATGGAGCAAAGAAATCTACTCGACATAGTAAAAGAGAGAATGCAAGTAAAAAGGCAGAATCTGTCAAAACCAGAATAGTCTGTAAAGACGAATTGTTTCGGGGCACTTACGTCGCTCAAATAGAAAAGCGTAAAGGACGAATAAGTTTTATAATTAGCTGAGGAATAAGCACAAAAATACTCAATATAAAAAGTTTTGGAACGAAAAAAAATTTGGGGGCATGAACCCACTATCAAGCATAAATACTCCCTCTTGGAGTTACAAGCATCAACATGGCCAAAGCATCTACTAGTAACGGAGAGCATGCAGGATCATAAATAACATAAACATGATAGATTGATAATCACTTGACATAGCATTCAATATTCATCGGATACCAGCAAACTCAACATGTAGCATTACAGATAGATGATCTTGATCATGTTAGGCAGCTCACAAGATCTAAACATGAGGCATAAAGAGGAGATAACAACCATCTAGCTACTGCTATGGACCCGTAGTCCAAGGATGAACTACTCACACATCATTCTGGAGGTGGGTGATACGTCATAAACGTATCCTTAATTTCTGATGTTCCATGTTGTTTTCATGTTGTTTCCTACATGTTTGCTATACACTTTGTCATTTTTATCGATTTTCCGGACTGACCTATTGACAAAATGCCACAAAGCCAGTTCCCAGTTTTCTGCTGTTTTTAGTTTCGGAAAAGTTGTTCTAGAAATATTCTCGGAATTGGAAAATTTGAAGTTCATAGGTCCTAGAATTCCCGAAGGTTCCACGAAATCCCAAAGAAACCCGGAGGGGGGGGCACAGGGGGCCCACACCACAGAGCGGCACGCCCCTGGCCGCGCCATGGGGTGGTGTGGGGCCCCCAGGCCTCCACCGCCTTTTCCCTTTCTCCTATTTATACCCCCTCGAGGCGTAAACTCTAAATATATACCACTTTGTCCCGAAAAACACCCGAGGCCGCCCTCATCCTCATCCCGAGATCGGGAGGGTTCTGGAGCTCTACCCGACACCCTGCCGGGAGGGGAATTCATCACCGGAGGGGTCTACACCACCATGCCCTCCTCCGAAGTGATGCGTGAAGTTCATCCCTGGACTACGGGTCCATAGCAGTAGCTAGATGGTTGTTCTCTCCACTTTGTACCTAACGTTTAGATCTTGTAAGCTGCCTCACATCATCGAGATCATCTTTATGTAATGCTACATGTTGTGTTTGCTGGGATCTGATGAATGTTGAATGCTATGTCTTCTGATTATCAATCTATCATGTTATCTTCATGCTTATGTTATTTATGATCTTGCATGCTCTCTGTTATTAGTAGATCCTCTGGCCAAGTAGATGCTAGTAACTCCAAGAGGGAATATTTATGCTCGATAGTGGGTTCATGCCTCCTTTGCATCTGTGCTCGAGTGACATACACGTGACGGATGGAGGATGTGTTGTTGCCATTAGGGAGAAAACAACGGTGTTTACCTAGTTTACATTGTTTACATTACACACTTTTCTTACTACGATAATCTGTTGCTAGAAACTTAATACCCAATGTTTGTTTGGATGATATTCGGAGGGTGGATTATTAGACATAGATGCAGTTGGATGACATTCTATCTATTTTGTTGTAATGCCCGCGTGAATCACATAGTAATCTTTATGTCTTGCATATGCACTACGGTGCAGCCTTCATTTCTGTCAATTGCCCAGCTGTAATTTGTTCACCACACATGTTATTTATCTTTCACGGAGAGACACCACTAGTGAACTGTGGACCCTGGTCCTTTTTCCTCATACTGATAAAACACCTACTGCTTTCATACTGTTACTACTCCTTTCATACTATTTTCCTACTGTTTTCCACACCATCGTTTAACCTCTTTTTGTACAGGAAAACCGGTGAGATTGACAACCTCACTGCTTCGTTGGGTCAAACTGATTTGATTGTGTTGTGTAGGTTCCACGTTGCTGCTGAACCGGTAGTGCGCCCTGCAACCTCAGTTGCATCAACCTTCAGAGATTGCCTGTCCTCCTACTGGTCGATTCAACCTTGGTTTCTTTTCTGAGGGAAAAATTGCCAGTGCACTCTTCACAACCTTTCTCTTGGGGTTTACCAACAAGAGCAAGAAGCCTCCCATCAAGTTTTCTAGCGCCGTTGCCGGGGAGTTCGAAGTCATCAAGAAGCAACCAATCCCTCATCAACGCCAACCATCAACAAGTTTTCTGAAGCCGTTGCCGGGAGGAAGAGAGTTTCTGCAAAGGGAGTCTCTCACTTCCAATCTCTTTAGTTTGTTTTTCCTTTTCTTAGTTTATTTTATTTTGTCTTGTTTTCTTCTCTTTATCAAAAACACAAAAAAATTAGTTCTTATTCTAGCTGTAGTTTTATTCCTGTTTTCAGTCTTGTTAAAATGACTACTCCTGAGAACACTAAGTTGTGTGACTTTACTAGCACCAACAACAATGATTTCATTAGCACACCTATTGCTCCACCTGCTCCTACTCTGATTTTTATGAGATAAAGCCTGCCCTGTTAAACCTTGTTATGAGAGAGAATTTTTCAGGGGTTAGTATTGATGATGCTGCCGCCCATCTTAATAATTTTGTTGAACTATGTGAGATGCAAAAATATAAAGATGTAGATGGATATATTATTAAACTGGATTTTTTTCCTTTCTCTTTGAGAGGAATAGCTAAAGAATGGTTGTTGTCTTTGCCTAGAAATAGTATTGATTCTCGGACTAAGTGTAAAGATGCTTTCATTGGAAAATAGTATCCTCCTGCTAAGATTATATCTTTAAGAAGTAGCATTATAAATTTTAAGCAACTCGATAATGAGCATGTTGCTAAAGCTTGGGAAAGAATGAAATCTTAATAAAGAATTGTCCCACTCATGGACTGACTACTTGGATGATCATCCAAACCTTTTATGCAGGTCTCAATTTTTCTTCAAGAAACCTTCTAGATTCAGCTGCTGGAGGAACCTTTATGTCCATTACCTTGGGGTCAGCAACAAAGCTTCTTGATGATATGATGTTTAATTATTCTGAGTGGCACACTGAGAGAGCTACAACTTGTAAGAAGGTAAATTCTATTGAAGAAACCTCCTCTTTGAATGAAATACTTGATGCTATTATGTCTATGCTTGTGAATGTCCATGCTCCTATTGATCCAAATAATGTTCCTTTAGCCTCTTTGGTTCCTCAAGAAGAGCATGTTGTTGTGAACTTCATTAAAAATAATAATTTCAACACCAATACTTATAGGAATAATTTTAGTAGCAACAATTATATGCCATATCCTCCCAATAATAGTAATGCTTATGGTAACTCCTACAACAACAATAAAAGTGTACCCTCTGATCTTGAGAACATGCTTAAGAATTTTATTAGTACACAAATTTCTTTTAATAAATCTGTTGAGGAAAAGTTTGGCAAAATTAATGTTCTTGCTTCTAAAGTTAATAGCCTTGCTCTTGATGTTGATTTTATGAAACTAAAGGTTATGCCTCATGATTTTAAAGAAAACAAAACTTTGAATGCTATTCAAATTTGAATTATTATAATGTTAGGATGTTAGCTGAATTGCATGGTAGATGGGAAAGAGAAGATGAAATAGCTAGAAAGAATAATATTGCTAATGATTGCACCATTACCACCACTAGTAAAACTGAAGCTTCTCATGCTAGAAAACCTTCTACTATCAATGGTGAAGTAACTGTTGTTGGAAACACTCCCACTTCTGCTATTAAAAATGCAAAACTGCCCGAAATTGCTAAAAATGTTCCTGATAAAAGTGCTGAAATTTTTAGAAACATGGGAGACAATGGTCCCATTATCTTTGACAAAAATGATCTTGATTTTGATGATTGCAACATAACTTAAGTGATTAAGTTCTTACAAAAGCTTGCTAGTTGTCCTAATGCTAGTGCTATGAATATGGCTTTCACAAAACATATTACACATGCTCTCATGCAAATATGTTAGAAAGATGAATCAAGATGTGAAGCCTCTATCCCTAGGAAGCTAGATGATGGTTGGGAACCTATTATTAAAATGAAAGTGAATGATTTTTATTGCAATGCTCTATGTGATCTTGGTTCTAGTATCTCTGCTATGCCCAAGAAACTCTATGATATTCTTGACTTACCACCATTGGAACCTTGTTATTTGGATATTCGTCTTATTGATAATGTTAGAAAGAAACCTTTGGGGATATTTGATAATAATATTGTCCCCATTTATATTGTTGTCTTGAATATTGAATGCAATGCTTCTTGTCCAATTGTTTTGGGAAGACCTTTTCTTAGAACTGTTGGTGCTGTTATTGATATGAAAGAGGGGAATATTAAATTTTACTTCCCACTCAAGAAAGGTATGGAACACTTTCATAGAAACATAGTGAAGTTGCCTTTTGATTCCATTATTCGAACGAGTTACAATTTGGATGCTTCTTCACTTGAAAACACTTGATTCCACTTTTCTGGGCCTAGCTAAAAGGCGTTAAAGAAAAGCACTTCTTGGGAGATAACCCATGGTTTTATTTTTTGCTTTGTTTTTCTTTGTTTTCTTGGATTCAAGGGGTTGTATACTTATTTAGAAACTCCTTTGTATCTTTATTTTCATGTTTTAGTAGTGCCAATTAAGGTTTCTGACGAGAGTTGGAGTTTGTTTTCGGATTTCTGCGCAGGAAACAGATTTCTGCTGTCCACCGTAAAAAATTGCATAAATCATAGAAAGATCTGAATGACCTGAAATTTCTTTCGACTATTTCTCTGCTAATTCCGCAACTTTTTCATTCTTTAAGTTTTTCGATCTGATCAACATAAGTTCCCCCAAAAAAATCGTCTTTATAGACTGTTCTGGTTTTCATAGATTCTGCCATTTTTCTTGCATTTGCTCTTTTGCGATGTCAAGTGGATTTCTTTGCTTCACAAAACATAATTGATGTAGCTAATGTTTAAAAGTATCAATAGCACTTGTTCCATACAGAACCAATGTATTTTTGATTGTGGCACTAACCTTCTAATGTGAATTACTCTTTGAGTGTGGTGTGAAGGAAGTTTTCAAGGGTCAAGAGAAGAGGGTGATATATGTGATCAAGAAGAGTGCAAGGTCAAAGCTTGGGGATGCCACCGTGGTTCATCCGAGCATATTTTTATAAGACTCAAGCATCTAATCTTGGGGGTTCCCAAGGCATCCTCTTCTTCATCAACAATCTATCAGGTCACTTCTAGTGAAACTATATTTTTATTCGGTCACATCATATGAAGTTTACTTGGAGCGTCTATTTGTTTTTCTTTTGTTTTACTTTGTTTTCCTTTGTTTTCTTTTGTTTTCCTTGCTTCAATAATATATTTTGACCCTAGAATTCCTTGTTTGGGAGAGAGACAAGCTCCGCTTTTTCGTTTGAATACTTGCTATGCTAGTATTCTTAGTTTTTCTTCTAGCTGCTGCAAAAATTCCTGTGTAGCTCTTGTTTTCATTGGATCTCTTGTTCAGAGCTGTTCGTTTTAGTAATGTTATGTGAGTAATCTCATGTTTGCATGCTGTAGCATGTATAGAGTTTTTGTTAAAGCATGTTTTGTATGGTGCTTGTTGGGAAAAGAAACTGTTGCTTGAGCTAGAATTTATAACGGTGCAACTAGAAGCTTGTATAGACTGTGGCTAGAATTTTTCATATCATGCTAGCTGTTATTTTAATTATAAAGCCTTGTGGTTATTTAGTAGCATGATTAGCCTAAATAGCTGAGAGTGTTTAGTGTGCCATTGAAAGAATCATGAGTGGTTCTTGTCATACTGAAGCACAAATTTGTTGTGTTCTCCTTTGAATATTTTATTTCATTGACTTGGCACATGCTTACACCATGTTTATGACTATGAACCAGTCACTTATATCCTCCATGATCATTTAGTTTTTTAACTTGTGGTACCACTTATGGTTTGATTAATGATGTTTATGTCAATATGCATGATTATGGCCCTTATGCTCTCTTGATTTGTCGCTCCCAGTCTTTTGCTAGCCTCCACCTATACTGAGTATGAGCTCTACTCGTGCATCCAACTACCAACAACCAAAGTTTCCCATCGTTTCCACCATAACGACCTATATGTGGTATTTAACCACCACTCCAAAGTAAATTGCTCATGTGTTACCTTTAAAACTTTCAAAATTTATCCTGTTTTGTGCTCCTGTTTTAGCTCATGAGGACGTAAATAGAGAATTTTTATATCACTTGTTGATTGGACTTTCACACCCTGGACTAGTGGCTTCATCCTCTTATCCAATGATAGAAGAGCTGGCAGAGGGGTGTCCAGCCCCAAATTAATAACAACAAATTCTCTTCACTATTTTTACCCGTGATTTATCAGTCAAATCATAATTGTGTAAACAAAAGAGAAAGAGGGATGACCTTCTACCGAGATGCCTCCTTCTATGGGAGCCGCTCTTGCGAAGTCTATTTGGCTTGTTCGTTGACATAAGCATACACCTCTCTTAAAAATGTTTTCAGTACCTCTGTTTAATAAAATAAAAGCTCTAGCACATGAGTTGATCCCTGCTTCCCTCTGCGAAGGGCCTTTCTTTTATTTTTTATGTCGAGTCTCCATCTTCTAACTGTATGCACGGTTGAGAGAGCATAGTTGCCATTCTGAGTTTTATGTGCATTTCTCCCAGAAACATTATTAATTGATTCATGATGTGTTATTTCTTGTTCTCTAATTATTTGTTCTAGTCTTCCTCATGAACTTTGATGGTGTCCTAGCATTTATGTTTTGCCCCACTCTTAAGGACTAATGAAATATCAATTTGACATGTTTTCTCTATACTTGAAACAAACATATATCTTTTGGTGCATTGTTATTCATGATCTTTTATTTGTGCTACTTCTCACGATGCAAGGTGATTGCTATGCTTTATTATTAAAATTCAATTTATCATGCTTGTGTTTAAGTTCTATGATCTCAGCTTACTTATGCTTTTACATTATTGATGATCAAGTTTATGTTGGTAGCATGTCGCCTCAGAAATTACGTGTTTTTATCGTTTACCTACTTGAGGACGAGTAGGAACTAAGCTTGGGGATGTTGATATGTCATAAATGTATCCTTAATTTCTGATGTTCCATGTTGTTTTTTCATGTTGTTTCCCACATGTTTCCTATACATTTTATGTCATTTTTATCGATTTTCCGAACTAACCTATTGACAAGATGCCACATAGCCAGTTCCATGTTTTCTGATGTTTTGAGTTTCAGAAAAGTTGTTCTAGAAATATTCTCGGAATTGGAAAATTCGAAGTCCGGAGGTCCTAGAAGTCCCAAAGGTTCCACGGAGTCCGAAAAGACCACGAGGGGGGCCACACCTAGGGCGGCGCCCCTGGCCACGCCATGGGGTGGTGTGGGCCCCCCCAGGCCTCCACCGCCTTTGCCCTTTCGCCTATTAATACCCCGCGAGGCGTAAACCCTAAATATATACCACTTCGTCCCGAAAAACACCCGAGGACGCCGTCATCGTCATCCCGAGATCGGGAGGGTTCTGGAGCTCTCCCCGGCACCCTGTCGGGAGGGGAATTCATCACCGGAGGGTTCTACACCACCATGCCCTCCTCCGAAATGATGCGTGAGTAGTTCATCCCTGGACTACGGGTCCATAGCAGTAGCTAGATGATTGTTCTCTCCACTTTGTACCTCATTTTTAGATCTCGTGAGCTGCCTCACATGATCAAGATCATCTTTATGTAATGCTACATGTTGTGTTTGCTGGGATATGATGAATGTTGAATGCTATGTCTTCTGATTATCAATCTATCATGTTATTTTCATGCTTACGTTATTTTTTATCTTTCATGCTCTCCGTTATTAGTAGATGCTCTAGCCAAGTAGATGCTAGTAACTCCAAGAGGGAGTATTTATGATCGATAGTGGGTTCATGCCTCCTTTGCATCTCTGCTAGAGTGACAGAAACGTGACGGATGGAGGATGTGTTGTTGCCATTAGGGAGAAACAAAGGTGTTTACCTAGTTTACATTGTTTACATTACGCACTTTGCTTACTGCGATAATCTGTTGCTAGAAACTTAATACCCAATGTTTGTTCGGATGATATTCAGAGGGTGGATTATTATACATAGATGCAGTTGGATGACGTTCTATGTATTTTGTTGTAATGCCTGCATGAATCACATAGTAATCTTTATGTCTTGCATATGCACTACGGTGCAGCCTTCATTTCTGTCAATTGCCCAGATGTAAGTTGTTCACCACACATGTTATTTATCTTTCACGGAGAGACACCACTAGTGAACTGTGAATCCCGGTACTTTTTCCTCATACTGATAAAACACCTACTGTTTTCATACTGTTACTACTGCTTTCATAATGTTTTCCTAATATTTTCCACACCATACATTTACCCTCTTTCTGTTCAGCAAAACCAGTGAGATTGAGAAACTCACTGTTTCGTTGGGGCAAAGTGACTTGATTCTGTTGTGTAGGTTCCACGTTGCTGCTGAACCGGTAGTGCGCCCTGCCACCTCAGCTGCATCAACCTTCATAGATTTCTTGTCCTCCTACTGGTCGATTCAACCTTGGTTTCATGTCTGTGGGAAAACTTGCCGCTTCACTCTTCACAACCTTTCTCTTGGGGTTTACCAACGAGAGAAAGAAGCCTCCCATCAAGTTTTTTGGCGTCGTTGCCGGTGAGTTCGAAGTCATCAAGAAGCAACCACTCCCTCGTCAACGCCAGCCATCAGCGGTCATGGTCGTGTAGAGCCCTCCGGTGATGATTCCCCCTCCCGGAAGGGTGTCAGGGAGAGCTCCCAAACCCTCCCGAACTAGGGTTGATGATCACGGCGGCTGCGGATGTTTTCGGTGGAAAATGATTTTGTATTTAGGGTTAACCCTTCGAGGAGAATATATAGGCGCGAGGGCAACGTCGGTGGGCGGCCAGGGGGGGCCACACTACCTCTAGGCGCGGCCAGGGGGGTCGCGCCCACCCATGGTGTGGGGGCTCCAGGGCACCCCTCCGAGTCTCCTCTGAACTCCGTGTGCGCGACAACTTTCTAAAACTTTTGGGCTTTGAATCGTCCCATTCCAAGAATATTTCCATAAAAACTTTTCTGAAACTAAAAACAGCAGAAAACAGGAACTGGCTCTGTGTGATCTTGTCAATAGGTTAGTCCTAGGAAATCGATAAAAGACATAAGTGTAAAGGAAACATGTAGCATATGGCATGAAAACAACATGGAACATCAGAAATTATGGATAAGTTTGAGATGTATCATCAGATCCTATAATTTTTGATAGAAAAGGAAAGACAACCCATCCAGGCCAGGTGCCCTAGCTGCATAAGATTTGAAAATGGCATTTTTAATCTCCTCTTCTGAAATTCCAAAAGGAGGAAGAGAAATGAATGTTAGACCTGGGTTCAAACCCAAACGGGTCTTTGTAGTAGTCATTAGCTATTTTCAAAATATGTTTCGTATTCTCAACCATGCCATCAGGCCCTTGAAGTTGAGCGATCCTAGTATTCCGTCGCCTTTGGTTAGCAATCGATAAGAAATATGAAATGTTGTTCTCACCCTCAAGGATGTCTCTATCTCTTGATCGTTGCCAAGCTTTTGTTTCTTTGGTAGAACAAATGGATTTAATCTCCTTAGAGATATCTTTCATTCTAGTAACCTCTTGAGGGGATAGGAGGTTTTGTTCAGAGAAGCCATCACGAATGTCAAATTCTTGGAGAAAATCATTTTCCTCTTTTTTTTCAGCCGCTTCCACATTGGAATTCCATCCCCGAAGTTTTTTCCTAAAATCTTTTACTTTAAATTGCCAAATTTCATGAGAAGAGGTTTTAGTGCAGGGGGATTCCAAATTTTCGAAACTAGTGGAGCAAAGTCATCCTTGCTGTCGGGGGGTTACCCCCGAGTAGGGTAAAGGCAAGTGGTAAAAGCAGCTAACAGAAGAGAGGTTTGGTCGAGTAGCCGACTACCCGGTACCCGCTACCCGGCAGACTGCTACTCGGTCTCACCTCAAGATGACCAGAAGGAGATATCAATCAAGTTCTGTCCTTTCGAGTAGAGGAGTTGGCCCGAGTACAATTGGCGGGAACAATTGGCGGGAACCTACTCGGGCCAGAAAGTCAAAGGAGCAGTTCTGACACAGGATCCCGCGTATCCTGGGTCCGTACTTGGCAGCATTCGAACTACTGTTCATCTGGGACCGGCCTGCCTGACAGTGACAGCATGGAAGCAGGCCATGGCAGGATAAGGGGGGCCTACTCTGTGCTTAGGTACAGAGATACCAGTCTGTCCCCTAGTTTTGCCCAACGACTTTCCAGATGAAGCCAAGGTTAGGAACCAAAGCTGTCAGCGGGAACCCGGAAGAAGGACGATGTGCACACTATGTCGACACTTGTCCATGTTTGGACGTATCCGGCTGGGCACCATGTATATAAGGTGCCCCGCCGCCTCCTGCGTGAGGCATCGCATACTGGAAACCCTAAGTTCTTGACCTAGTTCTTCATCTAGAGGAGAGTGGCTACTCGGTAGCTAGAACCTTGTACTGTGGCTACTCGGAGAGATATCAAAATACACAAAGAAAGGCAGGAGTAGGGGTTTTACCTCCTCACGAGGGCCCTGAACCTGGGTAGATCGTGTTGTTTGCAGTGTTTACTTTGCACCTCACGCGGCTACTCGTCGCGTGATCCCTCCCCGAGCACCTCCAGCGTCCTTCGTCCCCACATCTTTAGCCATCCCATGGCATCTGCCGTGACACCACCACGACAGTTGGCGCCCACCGTGGGGCAACCAGCGGCGCTGGCTGGAGTTTCTGTTCGGACGGGATCTTCTTCAGCGGAGCGCGTGGTCTCTGGCCTTGTCCACAGATTCGGCTCCTTCGACTTCGTCACCGACAACGCCGGCTGCTTCGGTGACATGGCCATGCCTGAGGGCGGCTCGGTGATCTCCTTCGGCTCTCACCTCGTCTACGTCGCCACCGTCGCCAACCGCGCGTACCCCGAGCTGGTACATGACGCGGAGGATCCTCCCGCAGTGGTTGCTGCACGCGGAAAGCCCGCGCGCCGCTCTGCGAACTGCGCTGAGGTGATGGTGACGGGCTTGGCGGCAAACACTGGCGCAGCTGCTACTGGCGCTGCGACCGTCGTCGAGGAGGTTGACGAACCGCCTGCTGGTGGCAGGACTCACCGGCCCTACGAGAGGGAGATCAACTTGCCGCCTTCCACCTCTACGATCATTCCTGCGTCGGCTGCGCGACCTGGTATGCCTACTCCCACCGACGTCGAGCTTCTAGCCATGCGGGAGCAGCTCGAGCGGCAACGCTTGGAGTTGCTTGCCGAGCAAGCGGAGTTGGAGAAGGTGAGGTTGGAGTTGAGCCTAGATCAGCTCGAGTACAACAAGGCTCACGGCTTCACGCCAGTCGCCAGGAGGGCTAGCAGAGTAGGTGGCACTCGGCGCAACTTGGGTGTCGAGATGGCTACGGTTGCGGAGGTTCCCGCGCAGTCCGCTACCGCGAACACCTCCACCAGGCCAAGGTACAGCACGCCCGCCAAGACGCTCAGAGCTGCAGAGGCCGTGGCTGCCGAGTTGCCGCGTCTCGAAGGCGACGCGCGCATCAGGCAGCAGGAGAGGCTCCACGAGTTGGTGTTGGAGGCCGCCAGACAGAACGAGGAGTTCCGGAAGGCCAACCCGGGTGCTGGGGCATCGCAGATCATGCACTCGCACGTGGCCAGATCTAACGATCAGGCCTCGTCCCCGCATCCGAGTCGCGAGAAGAGCCGCAGTGGACGTTCAGGCCGAGATAGGCAGATGCAGGTGTACGACCCGACTGTTGCCGCGAAACAGCGCGTTGTGCCGCAGCAGTCTGGTCAGGAACACAACGCTGCAAGAGCAGGCTCTCAAGCCCAACAAGCTCAAAGCCATGCCCGAGATGGTGCACGGCCAGGTCCTTCTCGGCAACCCGCAGCTCAGCCTACTCGGCAGAGGCAGCAGCCGCGTGCAGTGGCGCCAGTCGCCAACCCGGTGGTGCAGCCTGTTGCTGTGCAGGTGGATAGGTATGATGATGGCTACTCGGCTATGGAGATGGCTGGTTATGACATTCATGACCGTGTTGGCGAGCGCGTGTTGGCGCCTGGAGATGCAAGGCACCAGCTGGACCGTATCAGCTTGTCGGCGCGGCTAGAGAGCACGGGTCCTCCTGGCCCCGAGTGCTTTGGGCCGCGCATCATGAATGAGCCTTCCGTGAAGGGCTTCCAGCTTGCAAGGGGCACCAAGAGCTACAACGGCAGCACCAAGCCTGAAGATTGGCTCAATGACTATGTCACCGCGGTCCATATCGCGAATGGCAACAGGAGATGGGCGGTGCGTTATGTGCCGCAGATTCTAGAGGGTCCAGCTCGCACTTGGCTCAACAACTTGCCCAAGAACAGCATCAACTGCTGGCTGGACTTCTCGGATGCCTTCATCAGCAACTTCACCAGCACATACAAGAGGCCGAATAGGCCACAGCAGCTATCAGCTTGCAGACAGCGAGAAGATGAGACGGACCGCGAGTATCTTACTCGGTGGAGCACGCTGAGGAACACCTGTGAGGGTGTGAATGAAGCACAGGCCATTACCTGGTTTGCGCAGGGTTGCCGACATGGCAGTATGTTATGGCAGAGATTGCAGAGGGAGATGCCGAACACTCTGGCGGAGACCATCAAGATTGCGGATCAGTACGCACTCGGTGATCCTACTCAGCCACTGATGGACTCCTCTGAGCCGAGAAGAAACTTCAACAGCAGCAAGCGCAACGAGTTCCGCAACAAGCGCCGAGTAGATACTCGGTATGATCCTGAAGAGGTGAATGCAGTGAATGTCGGAGGCGGTGGTGGCCAAAGGCAGAAACCTGCTGGAGCCTACGGGCAGAACCAGAACCAGGGCCAGGGCAACAAGAAACCGTTTCGTACTACTCAGTCGGGTAGCGGGAACTCCGAGCAGCCGAAGAAGTTTGTCTTTGATGACATGAAGGATGGCCCATGCAGCTTTCACACTCACCACCCCTCGAGGCCTGCTAACCACACTACTCGGCAGTGCGAGTGGTGGGAGGCGATCAAGAGTGATGGCTTGCCTCCTCCTCCTCCCCTGCCAGTCGCCAATGCTACTGTGCAGCCTACTCGCGCACCCGCAGCTCGGCCGCCAGTGTACCCGAGAAGAGAGAATGTGAGCCAGGTGGCTTTAGGAGCCAACCAGAACTTCAACAATGAGAGATACCGCAACAATAACAACAACTACAACCGCAACAACAACAACAGAGGCAACAACAACAACTATCAGGGCAACAACAACAATGGCAACAATGGGGGCAATGGCTCCAACCAGTACCAAGAGCACCATGAGAGCTATATGATCTTCACGTCTGAGGCAGTCGACAAGCAATCACAGCACAGGCGGGCCATGGAGGTCAATGTAGTGATTCCTGCTGTTCCTCACTACATGTACTGGTGCGACCAGGAGATCAGGTGGTCCCGAGTAGATCATCCCAAGGTAATGCCCAACCCGGGTACCTATGCCTTGGTGCTGGATCCTACCTTCCTCGGTCCCGAGAAGAATGTGAGGTTCAGCAAGGTGCTAATCGACAACGGCAGCAGCATCAACATTGTGTACAAGGACACACTCGAGAAGCTTGGCCTGGCTGAGAACATGATGCTGCCTAGCAAGACCACCTTCCATGGCATCATGCCCGGGATCTCGTGCAACCCGATTGGCCGAGTATGGATAGATGTGCTATTCGGTACCCGGGAGAACTGTCGCACAGAGCGCCTGCAGTTTGAAGTGGTTGATCACCAGAGTCCCTACCATGCTCTACTCGGCAGGCCTGCTCTGAGCAAGTTCATGGCCTCTACGCATATTGCATACCTGAAGATGAAGATCCCTGGTCCCAATGGCATAATCACTATCGCTGGCGACTACAAGAAGTCCATGGAGTGTGCCTCAGCTAGCTCAAAGCTGGCAGAGTCGATGGTGATCGAGGCCGAGAAGAAGAAGATGTACGAGGTGGTGGCCATGGCTCAGTCCGCACAAGCTAGCGCACAAGGTGTGCCGAGTACCCAGCATGGTACTGCCTTCCAAGCTGCCAAGGAGACCAAGACAGTCCAGGTCGACCCCGAGTTCCCCGACCGCGTAGCCATCATTGGTTCCGGGTTGGCGGAGAAATAGGAAAGCGAGCTCATCCACTTCCTCCGTGAGAATCGGGATGTGTTCGCCTGGACTAATGAAGATTTACCAGGAGTCCCGAGGGAGTTGGTTGAGCACTCTTTGCATGTGCGTCCTGACGCCAAGCCAGTGAAGCAGGCTATGCGCCGTTTCGGAGATGAGAGAAGGAAGGCCATCGGTGATCAGATCACCAAGCTGCTGATAAGTAACTTCATCATGGAGGTGCTGCACCCGGATTGGTTAGCCAACCCGGTCATGGTCGAGAAGAAGAAGGAGGATCCCAAGGCTGCCACTGCATGGCGCATGTGTGTCGACTACACCGATTTGAACAAGGCATGCCCCAAGGATCCTTTCCCGCTACCTCGCATCGATCAGGTGATCGATTCCACTGCTGGTTGTGAACTGCTGTCTTTCATAGATGCCTACTCTGGTTTCCACCAGATTGCACTCAATCCTGCTGATCAAATAAAGACTGCTTTCATTACCCCGTACGGGGCTTGTTGCTATCGTGTCATGTGTTTTGGCTTGAGGAATGCGGGTGCAACCTATCAGAGATGCATGCAGAAATGCTTGCACGACCAGCTCGGCAAGAATGTGCAGGTGTACGTAGATGACATTGTCATCAAAACGAATAAAACACATACTCTGCTTGCCGACCTGGAGGAAACCTTTGCTAACCTACGCAAGTACAAAATGAAACTGAATCCGAGTAAGTGCACCTTTGGTGTACCGGCTGGAAAGCTACTCGGTTTTCTAGTCTCTAGTCGGGGCATTGAAGCCAATCCCTCAAAGATAAAAGCTATTGAGAGCATGTATTTTGCCGAGATCATTGAAGGATGTGCAGAAATTCACAGGTTGCTTGGCATCTCTGAGCCGGTTTCTGGGCCGAATGGGCGAGAAGGCCCTGCCTCTATACCAGCTGATGAAGAAAAGTGACAAGTTTGTCTGGACTCCGCAAGCGGACGTGGCATTCAATGAGCTGAAAGCAATGCTGGCTAGCGCTCCCGTCTTGGCTAGTCCGCTACCCAAGGAGCCTATGCTGCTGTACATTGCTGCGACTAACCGAGTAGTCAGTGTGGTGATAGTGGTGGAGCGAGAAGAAGAAGGCAAGAGTGTGCAGCGCCCAGTGTATTACCTCAGTGAAGTGCTGTCCAGCTCCAAGCAAAACTATCCGCACTATCAGAAGATGACATATGGTGTGTACCTGGGCGCCAGGAAGCTGAAGCATTATTTCCAGGAGCACCCTATCACTGTCGTGAGTTCTGCTCCCATCTCGGATATCATGGGTAACAAGGAGGCGAGTGGCAGAGTAGTCAAGTGGGCAATCGAGCTGGCAGCATATGCTCCCGCGTATACGAGAAGAGAAGCCATCAAGTCTTAGGTCCTGGCGGAGTTTCTTGTGGACTGGGCCGAGATGCAGTATGAACCTCCTGCTCCAGTTTCCAACTATTGGAGGATGCATTTCGATGGCTCGAAAGTGAAGGAAGGCCTTGGTGCTGGTGTCGTGCTCACGTCACCCAAGCGGGATCAACTCAAGTACGTGTTGCAGATCCATTTCAAGGCATCCAACAATGTTGCAGAATATGAGGCAGTAGTACATGGCTTGCGAGTAGCCAAGGAGGTTGGTGTGCAGCGAATTATATGCTATGGTGATTCAGATCTGGTGGTGCAGCAGGTCTCGGGCACTTGGGATGCTTTGGATGCCAACATGGCGTTGTATCGCTTCCTGGTGCAGTCTATGACTGGGTTTTTCGAAGGTTGTGAGTTCCAGCACATTCACCGAGCAGAGAACGAAGCAGCAGATGAGCTATCCAAGTTGGGATCTTCTCGGCAGTCCATCCCGGCAGGAATTGCTTTGGAGCATTTGAGGAAGCCATCCATCAAGCCTTCCCCCAACTCGGAATCTATTTTCGTTCCTTCTCTGCCAAGGGAGGAATCTGATCCCATGGACATTGACTGGGAGAATGCTGCAGGAAACCCGGGGACTGCCGTTCTCTACTCGGGGACTGCCACTCCCTACTCGGGGACTGCCACTCCCTACCCGGGGACTGGCACTCCTTACTCGGGGACTGCCACTCCCTACCCGGGGACTGCCACTCCCTACCCGGGGACTGCCACTCCCTACCCGGGGACTGCCACTCCTTACTCGGGGACTGCCACTCCCTACCCGGGGACTGCCACTCCTTACTCGGGGACTGCCGCCCTCAACCCGGAGGCTGTCGCATTCATTGAAGAAGTTCTCGCCAATCGATCTGGGCTGCAGAGAAGCGCTCCTACTCCTCCTGAGCAACCACAAGAGCCTGCCCCAATGGAACTGGACGAACCAGTGTTTCCCATACGGGAGACACCGAGTTGGGCTATGCCCATATTATCCTTTCTAAGGGACGGCACTTTACCTGAAGATGAGGTGACTGCGAGGCAGATTCAGAGAAGATCCAAGGGCTACACCATTGTCCGAGATGTACTGCACAAGAGGAGTGCCACAGGCGTGCTGCAACGTTGTGTGGATCCGGCAGAAGGAGAAGAGATCCTGATAGAGATACACCAAGGAGAATGCGGGCATCACGCCTCATCTCGGGCTTTGGTCAAGAAAGCTTTTCGGCATGGCTTCTAATGGCTCACTGCACTGCAGCAAGCTGAAGATATTGTGAGGAAGTGCAATGGCTGCCAGATGTTCGCAAGTAAGATTCACATGCCTGCTTCCGAGTTGAAAACAATTCCTATCACATGGCCGTTTGCTGTTTGGTGCTTGGATATGGTTGGCCCCTTCAAGCCGGCTAAAGGCAATATGACACACATCTTGGTCATGGTGGACAAGTTCACCAAGTGGATTGAAGTGAAGCCTATTCGGAAGTGCGATGGGGTTACAGCTGTGAAATTCGTGAAGGATGTGATCATGAGATATGGCTACCCGCATAGCATCATCACCGACAACGGCACCAATTTCGCAGAGGGGGCAATGGTGCGATTCTGCAGAGATAAGCACATCCGACTAGACGTTGCGTCAGTCGCGCACCCTGCCTCCAATGGGCAAGTTGAGAGAGCAAATGGTATGGTGCTAGCAGGCATAAAGCCAAGGCTAATTGAGCCGCTGCTGAAAACACCTGGGTGTTGGCTAGAAGAGTTGCCAGCGGTGTTGTGGAGTCTAAGGACTACCCCTAACCGGTCAACCGGCTACACGCCATTCTTCTTGGTATACGGGGCTGAGGCCGTGTTGCCAATAGACCTAGAGCATGACTCCCCCCGAGTGGCCCTCTACACTGAGGTGGAGGCGAGAGAAGCTCGAGAAGACGACGTTGACCTGCTTGAAGAAGCAAGAGAGCTGACTCTGTCACGTTCGGCTGTCTACCAGCAAAACCTGCGGCGTTATCATAGCCGAAAGGTGAACCCAAGGGTTTTCCGAGAAGGAGACATGGTCCTCAGGCTTGTGCAGCGCACAGCCGGGATGCACAAATTGTCTCCTCCATGGGAGGGGCCTTTCATTGTGAGCAAAGCGCTGCACAATGATGCGTACTACCTTGTAGATGTGCGCCCATCACAGGTGAACAGGGCAGATAAAGCTGGAGAGGAAACCAAGCGCCCTTGGAATGTAGCTCTACTTCATCGTTTTCATTCGTGAGCAAAAGATGTGTATGTACCCTCTTATCCGAGTTGAAATTCTACTCTGCAATCTGAAATTGTTCTCGGGGACTGCCCTCGTTCAAAATTGCTCTAAGTGTTTTTACTCGGTTTTACTGTTTGTCTACTCGGTTGCTTCACTTCGAAACTCATAAGCGTATTAAGTACTGTGTCTAAACCTATATGCCAACTCTTCGACTCTGCTGCTGTCCGAAACCCGGCTTCATGGCAAGCAAGAGAACAAGCAAAAGGTCAATGAGCACAAGAAAATCGCTAACGAAGAAAAAGTGCAGGAACCGAGTAGAGTGCTTGTTACTTTTGTTCTCTGTTTCGTCTTCTCGGCTAAGTGGTGGGCTGCGTTACTATGATTGTTTCTAAGTGGCTAAATATTTGCAGCTCTACTCTTTGATTCTTGTGACTCGAATACCAAAAAAGCAACAAGTTGCAGGTAGAGCAGAGATGAAAAGATAGAGTGAATAAGAAACGCAACTCGGGGACTCGCATGGAAACGCAACCCGGCATTAAGCCAAGGCTACTCAAAATGATTAAATCAAAGATAACAAGTGGAAATAAAATTGAGTAGCAAGAAAAGCATAAATAAGTCTGATACATATGCTCCCGGCATCCCGGGGATCTGATAGATGTTCAAGTAAAAAATGTGCAGGTAAAATCATGTGGAGGAGGCAGTGTTGTCGGTGCTGGCTTTGGCTGCTGCATCTTCGGTGGTGGTCCTGGTTGCCTCTGCCTCCGAGTTGGTGGCAGTTGTTCTTGCGGGTTCTTCGTCGGCGCTGGCATGGGTGGCATCCGCCTCCGACTGGACGGTGGCGGACTCTTCCATCTCGACATCGCGCTCGGTGGCTACCTGGTCAGAAGTAGCCGTGGCCACCGAGATAGGCCCTGGGGTTGAAGAAGAGCCAGAGGCTTGGCCAGGGGGGCGGACCGTGTCGTCTAGAGCAGCTCCTGATGAGGTGCCGAATTCGAGTGCGGCGGTGTCGATGTGCTCGGTCTCCTCATCGCTACTCGCGACAGCGACATTTTTTCCCCTTCCCGCCTTGCTCCCGGGGGACTCGAAGAAACCCGACTCCAGATCAGAGTCTGTCTCCTCATCCTCTTCCTCGCCATCCTCCACTTCGGTGTCGGGCTCGGGGAGGCCGTCAATGAAGACGTCCGTCTCAGCGCACTCCGCGACCTCGTATGCAATCAACTTGCGCGCGGCCACGCAGCTGGGGTCCATCTCCCACTTGGACTTCTCGCGTTTCCCACGGATGATTTCCATATTCAGATTCTCATACCATGAGGCGACGCAGAGGAGCATTAAGTCAGCACCTGCCCGAGCTCCCGAGGCGCGCCACTTCTTCAGCTCGGCCTTCACATTCTGCAGCTTCAGAGCAAGGCCATTAATCGTTGTCGGCGCGGAATCTTCGGGCCAGAACAGCTTGTGGAGCGCGAAGCCGACGCGCACCAGGTCGGTGCCCACGCCGGCTAGACGCTCGAAGTACCCTTTCAGCACCAGCAGGCTGTCCTCAATCTCGGCTCTGGTATCCGAGGCTTCTCCCTTCTCAAGGCGAACTGCTCGGGCCTTGGCCAAGGCTGGCGCGCTAGCGGACACGAGATGAGGGAAAATTTCTGCACAGAAGCAAGGGAGAAATTTAGTCTTAGAATCCAAAAAGAGCACAAACCGAGAAGAAAAGATGCAGAAGTGAGGAAACTTACCGTGAAGCTCGCGGCGCAGCTGCTGCAACCGGACTTTCCACTCCTCCTCATTGGATATGTGCCTCTCTTGGACCTGGCGCAGAGTATTCATTTGAGCAAAGAGCCCAGCATTGGACTTCTTCAGCGTCTCGCATTCCTGCTCAAGGGCCTTCTCCTTGGCTCTGAAGGTTGTCTCAGCCTTGGCCTTCTCGGCGATAACTCGGTCCCTCTCGGCACCGAGGTCGAGAGCATCTTTGAGGGCTTTCTGCAGCTGGAGTTGCAGCTGCTCCATCTCTGTTGTGTGGTCTTTCACCAGCTCCACGGCCTGGTTGGACAATTGCTGCTGCACTTCTTCCGGTTTGACGCAGTCTTGGTGGGCTTCAACGAACAATTTATGATCTTCTGCGAAAAGCCAGACAAGGTTAGCAGAGAAGCAGAGAAGCAAAAGAAACAAGAGGCAAACCGAGTAAACGACAACTCACCTTCTAATCTTTTGATGGTGGCCTCGGCGTCCTCCACAAACGCACGACATTTCTCGTGCTCCTCAGCCAAAGCCTTCAGGTTATCTGCAGGGTAGGAATGGTTAGCGCAAAAGAAAGCAGAAGCGGGCGTAAACATAAAACGCAGTAACTGCGCGCCTAAAGGCATACCTTTTACTTCAGCCAGCTGCTGGGTGCTATCATTGGCATTCTTGCTCGCTGCCTCCGCAGCTGCCTTCTCCTTTTCCAGTGCAACAATTCGCCTCCTGGCGATAGCATGATTCCAGAGGAGAATACGATACAAATTGGTACGTTTCAGAACGCTATCCTGAGAAGCGGGAAGAAAGCAAGTTAGGCAAAAAAAGTGGAGATTCAACCCGAGTAGGAGGCTACTCGGAGAGTGTCCGTCTACTCGGCCAGAATCTCGGGGACTGGGTGAGAGTAAAGGAAAATGAAGATGAACAGGAGAGAAGAAAAATTCAACTCGAAAAGAGCAAGTAAGACTCACCGCATAAGCCTGCTCGATGTCCTCGGCGTTCTTGCGGTGCAGGAACATCTTGGCGGCGAGAGTGGCAGTCTCGGTGGAGACAGTCATGGGCTTATAACCCAAATCCACTTTGTTCCACTCAACGCGCATGTGGTCGATTGCGCCCAACCCAAGGCCGTGCCAGTTGTCCGTGCCGAGAACCTTGCTGTCCCACTTGGCATCGATGAAGCCAATGGTGTTGAGTACCTGCTCAAGGCTCCGTGATGTTATTGTGGGATTCTGGACTCCCCGAGAAGCAATAGTGACGGACTTGTTTTGGTTTGGAGCCGGGGGAGGGGAGTTCACAGCTACGGCTTTCCTTCCCTTCTGAAGGGCAAGTTGTTTATCCTGGGGAGAGAAGCCGATCTGGTTTTGTTGGCTAACCTGCACCATGTAGTCCGGGAAGCAAGGCTGACCAGCAGCAGCAAGAGCGGCGGAGGTAGCAGTAGCGATCGGGCCGGACGCGCGAATAACCAACTGTCCAGTCGAGGTCGGAGGTGGCATCTGATCTCTGGCTTGTTTCTTCACTTGCTCTTTCTCGGCTCGCTGCTTCTCGGGATCCTTGGCCTTCTTTCCTTCAGCCTTGGCCTTCGTCTTCTCGGCGGCTTCCTTCTCGGCAGTTCCCTTCTCGGCTTCTGCTTTCTCGTCAGCTTCCTTCTCGGCAGTCCTTCTCTCGACTGCCTCCTTCAGGGCATCTAGGGCCTGTTGCCTGGCTACTCGCCCGGCAGGAGGGCTGGCTGTGTCCTGGTTCTGTGGCGCCAAGGAGGAAACTGGCGGTGTAGTGCCTTGAACAACGGGTGGAGCCACGGATCCATCACCTTGTGCAGCATCTGGCTGGACGCTACTCGATGTGGTGCCGGTCTGCGCGTCACTCAGTGGGTAGGCATCTGTCATAGTGGCATCCGTGGCGGTGGCGTCTTCTACCCGCTGCTCGGCAGCGGGGTTCACTTGGTCAGCAGCTCCTGTATTTGGCTGCTCTTGTTCAGTTTCTGGCCGCTCAAGGGCGGTGTTGTCCTGCATCTCTTCGTCTTGAGTCTCCTCGGCAGTATTGGCCGGAGGAGAAGGGGGTCTTTCCTGATGTGCAGCAGTGTCCTGTGCTGCTGACTTCGCACGGGATTGCTGCTCCGAATCTGCCCCTCGGGCATCGGTGCTCTCTGCATTGGCAGCCTCATCCTCGTCATCATCAAGGTTGATAAGCGGTGCTGCTGGCTTCTTAGCCTGGTCAGGCGCGAGAGCAGCGTTCGCGTCCATGGGAGGTCTGCGGAGAAAAAGAATTCAGAAATTAGAAGAGGATTGGGGAAATAGTACAATGCGAGAAGAAAGACAACATAGGAGAAACTTACGCGCTGGTGGAGGCGAGCTTCCGCCTTGGTTTCTTCGCGACCGCCTTGGTCGCCTTCTTCTCGGCTGGCCTCTTCTTCTTGGCTGGAGGCTCTGCGGCGCCGCTGCCAGTCCGCTTGCGGGTAGCGGGCGCAGCGACAGAAAGAGGGTTGACGACAAGGGCGTTATCGCCCTCGTTCTCGTTCTCGTCTTCATCTTCATCCTCTTTCTCTGCATCAACGTCATCTACGGATCCAATAAAGAAGAGGAACGAATCAGAAACAGCAAACAGTGAATTGGTGTTACTCAGGATCGGGCAAGATAAGGGTGAATTACCTTCGAGTTCGTCCTCAGGCCAGTCGCGGAGAGACGATTCCGCGTGCTGTTTCTCCATCGTGGGGGAGCGAGGGAGATTGATCTGATCTGCAGCCCCAAAAGAGGCATCGTCATCCTCCTTTCGATCCTCATACCAATTGCCTTCGAAACGTTCGCAGCTCTCACTGAGCTGGCGACTGAGGACCTGAAGAACAAAGAAACGTCACAGGTTAGCCGAGTAGCAGGATGGCATCCTACTCGGGTAGGCGTGCAAACACAAAGCACACTAAGCCTAAGTACTTTTACCGAGCATTCTACCCGGAAAGGCGTGCAGGCACAAAGCACACTAAGCCTGCGCAATTCTACTAAGTATTCTACTCGGTACAGACTACGATCGCTAGTCGCGACGAGAACAGGAAGCTTTCTACTCGGAATCCATATATAGACAGCAGGGAAAGAAGAACGTACCCGCGTAATCGGTTTGGTACGGCTGTATGGGATGAACCCATACTGCCAATGCTCGGCGAGGCTTGTCGTCAGGATGGCTCTGGCGTGCTCGGGGACGTCAGCGTTGTCGAGCTCGATGGTGGTCGTCCTGGTGCAGTCACGGGGGCCTCCCATGTAACACATCAGGTGGCAGCGTTCCTGCAGAGGCAGGACGCGTCTCTGAATCCAGCATGCCACAGGATCATCACTCGTGAGGCCCTCGTCGATTAGAGCGCCGAGCCGCGCCTCAATCTCCTTCGCGTTGAGGTCGTTGAGGGGCTTCTCCTTCCAATTCTTCTGGGTGGGAGCGCGGAGGCTCCAAGCGGGAAGATTAATCCGGTCAGCTATCTGTCCTCCTTCCGTGGCGGGGATGTTCTTGACGTAAAGGAACGTCTTCTGCCACATCCGGACGGATTCCAGCCCCTTGATGCGGGGATGGTTGGTTCCCGACCGCTGCACCATCATGGCGCAGCCGGTATCGGTTGCCCGTGGCACCCCCGTGCCTTCCTTCTTCCCGGTGGTCTGCTGGCGGAGGTGGAAGTACCTGAGCCAGGTGTCCGTTGTCGGGTGGATGCCGAGGAAGGCCTCGCACACCACGGCGTGGTAGGCGAGGAAGATGACGGCGTTGGGCGGCAGGTGATGCATTTGAAGGCCGAAGTGGTCGAGGAAGCGGCGGAGGAAGTCGGAGGCCGGCAGGCTGAAGCCGCGCTCGAAGTGCGCCATGAACACGACGCGCTCACCCTCCTCCGGCGCAGGCACGAGCTCTCCCCTGGATGGCCGGCATTGAACACCAGGAGGAACCCTCCTAGTGTTCACAAGCCAGGCGCAATCCTCGGCGGTGACGATTGAACCGGCCCAGCCAGCGCGAGCGGCCATAGCAGAGTGTGTGCGGATGGTGGAAAACGAGAAGGATTTGGTCGAGTGGATTGAGTTCGCGGCGGCGCAAGAGATTGCGCGGCGGCGGAGAAGAACAGAGAAAAGGAAAAGTACGGAGGAGGAAGAAGGGGAAGTTACCGATGGGGGTATTTATACCCTCGTCTCAGGCTACCGTTACCATCGTGGTAGTGGGATCAATCGTGGCCATGATTGCCGTGTGGTGGGGCCTGTGGCCGGATAGAAACGCACGCAAGCGCGGAACGCGCGCGTAACGGCCACAGTGGATCCCACGACTAGATCGTGGCCTATAATTACGCTTGATGGGACATAACGAGCTGGTGGGCCCGCCCCGTGAAAACTGGGCGCGTGGCACGTCGTGTCGTGGCAGCGAAACGACGGGGTCATGGATGCCTGACACGTGTTCAGTCGCCGCACGAAGGGCTGGATCGTGCTCTGCGCCGCAAGGGCTCAATTCAAGAAAATTCTCTAAGTCTTTTTACTCGGGCGCAGAGTAGAAGGCTGGTGTTACTCGAGAGAGAGGAAACTCAAAGTACTTGTCAGAATACCACTCGGAGGTCTTTTACTCGGCATCTTGAGGATCAAGGGCTGTGTTGCAAGGATTGGTTTTAAGCTGGCAGAGCCTAGTGAACGAGTTCGCAAGACTCAACCAGCTTCGGGGACTGCTGTCGGGGGGTTACCCCCGAGTAGGGTAAAGGCAAGTGGTAAAAGCAGCTAACAGAAGAGAGGTTTGGTCGAGTAGCCGACTACCCGGTACCCGCTACCCGGCAGACTGCTACTCGGTCTCACCTCAAGATGACCAGAAGGAGATATCAATCAAGTTCTGTCCTTTCGAGTAGAGGAGTTGGCCCGAGTACAATTGGCGGGAACAATTGGCGGGAACCTACTCGGGCCAGAAAGTCAAAGGAGCCGTTCTGACACAGGATCCCGCGTATCCTGGGTCCGTACTTGGCAGCATTCGAACTACTGTTCATCTGGGACCGGCCTGCCTGACAGTGACAGCATGGAAGCAGGCCGTGGCAGGATAAGGGGGGCCTACTCTGTGCTTAGGTACAGAGATACCAGTCTGTCCCCTAGTTTTGTCCAACGACTTTCCAGATGAAGCCAAGGTTAGGAACCAAAGCTGTCAGCGGGAACCCTGAAGAAGGACGATGTGCACACTATGTCGACACTTGTCCATGTTTGGACGTATCCGGCTGGGCACCATGTATATAAGGTGCCCCGCCGCCTCCTGCGTGAGGCATCGCATACTGGAAACCCTAAGTTCTTGACCTAGTTCTTCATCTAGAGGAGAGTGGCTACTCGGTAGCTAGAACCTTGTACTGTGGCTACTCGGAGAGATATCAAAATACACAAAGAAAGGCAGGAGTAGGGGTTTTACCTCCTCACGAGGGCCCTGAACCTGGGTAGATCGTGTTGTTTGCAGTGTTTACTTTGCACCTCACGCGGCTACTCGTTGCGTGATCCCTCCCCGAGCACCTCCAGCGTCCTTCGTCCCCACATCTTTAGCCATCCCATGGCATCTGCCGTGACACCACCACGACACTTGCCCAACCACCATTTTTCAAAACAAAATAGTTTTTGATAAGGTGATCTGAAGGAGCCAGAATCATATAGGAGCGGTGTATGGTCACTACCAATCCTGGGAAGGGTCCTTACTGAAGAGAAAGGGTAAATCTAGTCACACGAATTGGTGGTTAGGAATCTGTCAACAGTAGCTGTAATGGAACTATTTTGGTTATTCGACCAAGTGTAGCTTCTATTAGAGATCTTAAGATCAATCAGCCCCCACTTTTTTATCCAGTCATTGAACAGTAATGCCCAATGATGATTTATGTTACCATTACTTTTATCTCTAGAAGACCTTGTAAGATTAGTCTCCCCCAACAATGGTGGGATAGGAACACATCCCCATAGCATCATGGAGTTCAGCAATGAAGTCTAGCTTAAAATCAGCATAGGCTGACCCGTACACAACTACAAATTGCCACACAAGATTGTCAAATCTGTTCTTGACTATTGCAATAATGCAATAATTCTTAATAATAAAGCCAATAATATCAAACAAACTATCCTTAAAACCCACAAGAATACCACCACATGTATGAATAGCAGGCATATAATGCCAATTAAAGCAGACCTTATTGGTAATGGATTCGAGGAAATTAGTAGAGATGGTTTCCTTTTTGGTCTCCTGAAAACCAAGGAAATCTACTCTATTATCGGAAAGCATGTCAGCAATAACTTCCATTTGCTTGGATCTCCTAGTCTTCTTGTATTAAAGATGATTCCTATCATGATTAGATGTATCATTTTTGGATAGGTCGTGAGACCTTTTATTCTTATTTACCAAAATCCATGGAGAAAATCATCATTATCATTGTCAACAATTGGATGTTCCGAGCATTCATTTCTCACATTCAAAGAATGTGGAGGGGAGAAATCAATGTCTATGTTATTAGGCAGAGAGGTCTCAGGATTATTATTAGCAAATTCAAGACAAGCAAGCATTTTAGATTTTATCATGTCAGAAATAATGTCAGATTGTTCTTGGTCATTTCACCCTATATCTTGTCCAACTTTGGTAGAAATACCACTAAGGATAGAGGGGTCAAGGACAACATAAGAATTACCTTTGTAAAGGGGAGGTAACTCCATATTTTCCCATATTTTCTAATTTTTAGCCTTCTCGAGGATATTCTCCTTAGTCCCAGCACGTTTGAACTGCCTCAAGGCCAAAACATGGCCCCATTTCTAGTCAGTTTTGGTCACATCCTCAACTTTGTTGATAGGAGTAGGGATATGATTTGGAGTTGTACTCTTCAACTCAGAATTGCTAGCAGGAGAGTTGAATAGATTGGCTCTTGTCAAGCCAACCTATAATGCAATTGCTCGATCAAGATTCCCCTTCTCTGCCTCATCTTCACTTGATGAGTCATCAGTAGTAGCATCCATTTCTAGTAGTAAGGTGGAGCAGTAGGTTTTATTTGCAGATATAAGTTCTCTATTCAGAGTAAGAGAGATCCTACTGATGTCCATAGAAGAGAGGTGGGGAGTTTCAGTAGTTGGGAGCACATGATTAGCAACTTGAGCATCAACGGGAATAATGCAGGTGGGCAGGAACATCCCTGCATGGAAAGGATACGGAGGAGCATATTCACCTCGGGCAAAAACAGGAGGGTCTTCAACCAAAAGCTGTAAAATCTCAGGAATACCACCAGGGAGAGACTTGAGTAGGTTTTGGTGGCCATTGGAAGTGGTACTTGGGCTGTTTCTTTTCTCAGTGGTTTTGGTTTTGTTTAGGGTATCAGTATCCAGCTGTGAGTCGACTGCATCTTCTCCATCATACAACTCATCAAATCCCTTATCATTGTCGCGCTTCTCATCATCATCATTATCGCCTGCAATGTTATCATCATCACCAGGCAGGTCTTCAACTATGATTGATAGCAGGTACATTTTCTTTTTCATCTCAACTACACGCCCAGAAGGAATCTTGTATGGATCACGACTAGCAACTTGGAATCTTTCTTTGTGGAAGAAGTTTTTGAAGATTAAGTTCCAATCGATGTTCACTAGAAGTCTATAGAAGGAAGCTAACTGAGCTATGACAGACCAGCACGCCATTTTGGGGGATCCCCTCAACTTGTAGCCAAACTTGTTCAAGTTCCCCATATGGAGAGTTGTCATCGGACCAAGCAGTAATCTTGACAGTATCCATGACAAGATCAAAGTTAGGCAGTTCAAAGAGTTCGGTAACTAACTTCCGGGGAGGGGGGGAGTTTGACAATGAATTCCTTCGCCTTGAGTTGCTCAATTTTCTAGTGCCACGGCTGTGCTTTACGAAAGGCACCTGCCAGATGATTTGCAAGCTCGGCTTGCAGAATCTCACCTCTTCTGATTGTAACTACTCCACAGTTTCGGAAATTGATCCCTCGCGACTGGACCTCAGATAGAACGTCGATGTGATAAAAGTCGAGGCCCGATGTGGCACTGCCGAAGTAAGCTGACAGGGGATGTGGCCTCACCCAGTCCGGACATTTGTCGACATGGTGACCCGGGAGGTTGCAAATGAAGCATAATTATGCTTTGATGCAGTTTCCTATGAAATGGACCGGATCACCGCAATTGAAGCAGATAAGGAAGAAGTACCGTGGGTCCATGGCCTGTATAGGAGCAGGAGCTGCCGTGGGAGGTGCAGGAACCACCATCACAGGGGGAAGAGCCGGTGCAGGTGGCCGACGTTGAGGAACCGCAGCTGCAGTAGGGGGAGCAGCTGGGGCAACACCTTGGGGAGCGACCACGGCTGGAGGGGGAGGAGGGACTTGGCGCGGCGGCTGAGGGCGACGAGCAGGGCCTCCGCCTTGACGAGGACCACCTTGATTCGGTTTGTCTGCCATGGATTTGGTGAGAACATCGATGAAGGACGCTCGCCCGTGCTTCCACGCCCAGAGAGAGAGAGAGAGAGAGAGAGAGAGAGAGAGAGAGAGAGAGAGAGAGAGTTTAGGTTACAACAGCATACCGCGAGGCCAACCATATGTGAGAAGCCTCACCCGCAGACACCGCAAAACAAACACATAGTTCCCACAAAACCAGTTTATGTACTTTCTCACATAGTTTATATTAATGGACAATATTATGTACTTTCTCACATAGTTTATATTATACTATAAAAGTATGGATGGATGTGATACAAAACCAGTAAAGTACTACAAAAAAATTTGTTACTCCAAACTAACTACATCCTATTCTATACGTGCACAAAACTTCTTATTCAATTATGTATTATTTATTTGTTGGCAAAGGTTGGCTATCGCACATTTGGACTATTTGTGGTTTGTAAAATGGATAAATATGGCTTACAATTCACTAGATTTACATTTTTTCCAGTCTAGTGCCTCAATTGGGTGTCGGATGGCGATGAGTTTCTTATAGTGTGTCGACCTTGACTCTTCGATCTTGCTCTTCTGCTTTACTTATTGTTTTCGTTATGCAAAATAATGGAGAAAGGGTTACCGTTGTTAATATGAACTAGAACGGGGCATCTCAGAGTCTAAAAATGATATCAATTATCTTCGCTAGCACCACCCACTTATATGTAGCTTTGCAACTACCGCAGCTAATATGTACGGCGACAAATTGAAAACAACCAAACTTTTGTGTATGTACACAGGCACTGAGTTATAAGTTTGACTACTAATTTCTAGTATAGCATAATAATTTTAAAGCTAAACAAAATGTATAGTTTACGAAACTATTATCAAAACAAGGCTCCATGTATGATTTGCTGTTTATATCAGGCCTTCAGTAACACATCGTCTCTTAGCGCGATATCCTACATAGTAGACAATTATAAGAAACAGTCATCTTAATGTGCTGTATGTTAAGTGTTGTATCTAACTAAACATGTATTTTATTATTTTGGCCTCATACTTATCTGTGATTGGTCTAACAAGCTATTTTGCTTATGATATCGTGCAAGAGCCGTATACTATATAAGATACAACACCATTCTCTTTCCTCGTTAAATATAATGCCACATAACATTTTACCTATGATATTGTGGTAGGATACTACCATTATGGAAGGCGTTAAGGACGGAACATCACCTACTCTGACTAGACATGTACGGAACATCACATACTCTGATCAAAAGGAAGTGGTAAAACAAAGAGTCTGCCTAGCAATGGGAATTAATAATTCTCAGTTAGGCGACCTCATCAGAATATGTAGGATTTTAAAAAAACAGGAAAAGATTTCGTAATGTGTGGCCAAAAGTTATACTTTATGATTTTTTTAGATTTTATCTCACTTCTAATTAGAAAAATCTCAGCTGCAACCCACTTTTAACCCACTGATTGGCACGAAGCATGATACAAGTCCAACGGCAGAGGATCTGGTTTAGCGCTAACTTAACTCTTAGTCAACTGAGAATTAGCAAAACCTTAAATCACTAGAGGGCGCGATACGCGTCCTTGGCAAAGGTTTTCCATGCGTGTTTGTTCGTCTAGTTTGATGTGATTCGATTCTGTGGGGATTCCCAACAATTGGTATCAGAGCGAGGTCGAGAATTTGAAACCCCGCTTGCCCCGGGGAGGCGACCTGGACTAGCGCCTCGGGGCGGGCGATCGTCGTTCGTTGGAGCGACAAGGAGGAATACGGCGGGCGATCGTCGTTCGTTGGAGCGACAAGGAGGAAGACGACGGGCGATCGTCGTTCGTTGGAGCAACAAGGAGAAAAATGGCGGGCGGTAGAGCGACACAGAGGAGGCGGTGGAGGAGGATGATCGTTGACGGAGCGGTGGTGCTGACGTGCGGTGCCGGAGTCTCGTCAAGATTGTCAACCGGGTGTTTAGATGAGTCGAAGTGTGTGCACGTTTACACGTTTGGTGGGCGTCGTGTGAGTGAGTCGTCGGTGTGTCCAAGTGCTCGTCTGTGTGAGGATTTGTTGCAGTTGAAGCGTCGCGGTTGAGGGACTGTCCGGTGGGATTTATCACCATGGACGAAGGCGCAAAAACAAGGTGGCGTGTGGCTATCAGCGCGCCTCAACCAGGTCTATATGTCTCGACGAGAGGATCAAGTTCAAGTGTGAGGGGGCGGTAAACCAGAGAAGGTGAGTCTCTTCAATTAGGCCATGACTCTACATGAGGCTGGAGTGGATGGTCTAATCCACGAGGTGTCGGCATGTATCACAGCTAGGTGGATGGAGTGATCCACGGGTGGTGTTTTACCACAAGGTTTCTAGCGTGGCTGGGTAGTCCATATCATGTTTGAGTTGGTCCGTAAAATTCGCCAAGTCGAAATTGGGGAGAGCCAATTAGACTTGTCGTGGTGCGAGAAGTAGACAAGACGCAGATCTGCAGGGAGTCAAGATCAGAGAAGCGCGGAAGACCAAGAGTCAAGATTAGGGAGAGATTGTTAGCAATAATCTTGCCTTAGTCACGTATATGAGTCTAATTAGGTAAGTGTTTAGTCCGGATAGAAGTTGGATACGTGTCCAAGCTAGTTCGTGTACTGGCAGGTTTAGTTAATTAGGAAAGTCCTATTTGAGTCTAGCATAGTTGAGTTTGAGTCGTTCACGTTCTAGCTCTTGGTGTCCGTACAGAGTTGGACAATGATCAAGGTCGGTGAAGCAGCGGTGCATATATATGCACGAGGTATTGTAAGCAAGTTCGTACCGAGAGCATTGAGAGAAATAAAGAGAAAATCAAAGGGCGCGATACGTGCCTGTTAGCTCTGCTCCGTCGATTACTTTCCGGTAACCGCGACGACGACGAACCGGCAACACGCGCACGTACGATAACTTTCCGGTAAGAAGCACACGTCCAAGCTAGACACCTCACGTACCAGGGACTACTAGCTTTCACGTATCTAACACGACTCGCCGAATACACACGCACACAATGAATATTGGTTTTGCCTCAGCCCGTGAGCTTCATAGGTCTTTTTTGGATTTTATTTATAGCTGGCCATACAGGCACAACTTGACTCGTACAAGGAACTAGGAAACCGACTCAAACTCCTAAACCTAGACACACGTACGACTAGAACTTCTAATTAACTAGGACTCTGTTATGGAAATAATCAACCGGCCTCAACTAGCACTGGTAGAAAATAGGCCTACAGTCCCGGTTCACCAGGACTATTAATCCCGTCCGGGCAACCGGGACTAGCTATGCGCGACTAAATGCCCCCCCCCTATAGTCCCGCCACTTACGGACCGGGACTAAAAGCCCGTCCACGTGGGCGCTAGGGGTCCGTTGCGGCGGAGGACCTTTAGTCCCGGGTCTTGTGGTTAACCGGGACTGAAAACCTGCGCATGTTTAGGGTTTTAGGCCCCCTAAACCTGTTTCCTTTTTAATTTGTTTTGTTTTAATTTCAGTACACATATTCATGCATATATATATATATGAAATATCAAACGAGGAGAATTCAATAGGAATATATAATATATATTCAATATCGGGTGACCATATATACAACCTCGAACAAGTTTCCATATTACACAATTAAGATGGACGAGCATACACAAATTCGCACAAGTTTCAAAGTACTTAGGGCTTATACATGCTTATAAAAGTCATCGTCGGTGGACGCATGGAACTCTCCTTTCTTCTGGATGACATGCCTAAGGAAAAATCCTGCTATTTCCTCTTGAATTGGTCGGAAGCGAGCTTCTGGAGTAAGCGCCCTCCGCAAGTTATTGAGACCGTTCCGCGTTTGCTCGTCCTTCTTCCTCTCAGATATTTCTTTCCGTATGTTCTCACAGACATAGTATCCACATAGACCGGTCCCCGGTGGCTGCTTATCCACACCTTTGAGCACATTTTTAAATTTTAGCGCATCTTTGAATTCACCGACATGTTGATGTGAGAGCCGTCTCCAAACTCTACAATGCAAATAAAATTAAATGAACAAGGGAGTTATTAGCTTAGAAAATGAACAAAAGAGACCGATCGATATAGAGCGCAAATGATTGAAAAATAATTACTTTTGCATCATTTTTCTCATGTCGACCCAAAGATCTGTATTTGAATTCATAGAGTCAATGATGAAAACTATGGCCTGGTGAAGATCAATTTTTAGCAGAATCCAGTGGTACCTGCGGACACATTAGATGCAGAGTCATGCATAATTTATCGATTGGACATACCATGCATGGAGTAAACAAAAGAGAATGGGAACATGAGAGAAACACTCACCCAAAATGGTAAGGAAATAGAATATATCTTTTGGATTCATGCTTTTTAAAAAAATTGTACAAGTCTTTCTCCACGTCTTTGGGGTGACGTTCTAACATAGTTCCATTAATGATTTGTGGGTCAATGAACCCAATATCATGGATGAGTCTTACTTTGCATTCCCAAATCTTCAATCTGCATAATAGCGTACGGAACAATATAGTTAGGACAATATATATATATATATAGTGTAGGCAAATGAAGAACGAGATGAGGTAGAAATAAATCACTTACAGAACGTAGCAACTCAGGATAGATTTGTCGAGCTCACGCATATTGAACAGTTGGAACAATTCACTCAACTCAACTGTTACAGAGTACTTTTTGGTGTGATGCTCCTCTGTATAATCCACATACACATATTCTTTGTCGGTAAAAGTTATGAAATCTTTGTACCAACGTAGAAGACTTTGCATTAGTGGTGGTAGATCCTTTTCCTTCGCAGGCTCGACGAGAGGCCCTTTCTTCACATATTTTAATGCTACATCAGCCACTGGCATATCGTCCATGTCTAAAAAGGCACGGAGAGACATACCGGCCTCGGACGCATTTTGCATGGCAGTAGCTACAGTCAATCCCATTGCTGTCACAGCATTTATGACCTCGGGGTCATGTTCCGGAGCGGCTTTCACTATGAGGGGGGATATCGATTGTTTACTCTGCATCCCGAGCTGGGCAACTTGTTTCCCGCTTTGTATCATTTTTGCTTTTTTTTTCTCCTCCTCCAATATTCCTGCTTGCTTACGAAGTTCAATATCATAGTCTTTAGGCAAATTCTTCACGGATTGGGACACTGTCGATAAAAAATCCGTAGCCCAATAGTCTACAATCGGAGGGAATACTTCCTTGGGCTCAGGCTCCTTTAGCGCCTTCAGTTTGCCCTTCCATTTCTCAACGTCAGCCTTCACGACCAATTTGGTTTCAGCATCACTAAGTTCCCAAGGCCTTGGGGTGAGAGGCTTCAGTGATGGCTCCGGTACCCGTGTGGTCTTAGGTACATAAGGGTCCGGGTTAATAGACCAAGAGCGTGTTCCCTTGCTGCCCGCCTGCTTCTGTTTCTTCGCTGGAGGAGGAATGGGGGGCGACGTCTGCTTATCCTCCGGAGGAGGAATGGGGGGCGACGTCCGCTTATCCTCCGGAGGAGGAATGGGGGGCGACGACGTCTGCTTTTCCTCCGGAGGAGGAATAGTGGGAGACGTCTGCTTTTCCTCCGGAGGAGGAATCGTGGGCGACGGCTGCTTAACCACCGGAGGAGGAAGATCGGGGGACGGCGTCGAATGGCGTGAAGGAGGCGTAGGTGAACCAGCACTAGCACCACCACCACCACCAGCACCTGCACCATCGTAGGGGGGTGGACTTGTTAGCCTTGGCGTCTCGCCTGGAAACACTATGTACTTCTTTTTCCATAGAATGAACTGGCGCTTGACATCTCCAAGTCTTCTCTCCCCTTCGGGTGTAGCTATGTCAATCTCCAGGTCCTCAAACGCTTGGACTATGTCTTCCACCGTGACACGAGCATAGCCATATGGAATGGGGTTGTTGTGATGGAGTGCTCCAGGTGTATAGGGTAAAGCACTGCCGGTAGCCACCTTCATGGAAATGTTCCCCACGGGATAATGCAGATCACATTCTTTCATCTCCTTTACGTCATCCACGGGGTAGTGAGGCTCCGGTGCACGACTCTCGATCATCGGTGCATTAGCACCTGCAGTCGGGGCCTCCGTGGAAGCCACGCTGCTTCTCCGCTGCTGGCTTCCGAGATCCGTTGCATGTTCTTGATGCGGCCCTGCAGCCGACGCTTTTTCTTTCTCAAGTATTCCCGCCACGACCTTCTTCAGGTCAGAAACTTCCATTGCAAGATTCGCCAGTTCATCTGCAGCCCGGTCCGTACCTCTCCTACGGCTTCTGTAACAGTACGGGTCACCCTCCTGGGAAAATCCTACTTTCCACGGCATTCTGCCTTTGCCTCGTATATGTCCTCCGTGTTCAGGATTTCCGAGGGCAACTGTCAGTTGGTCTCTCTCTCTGTTGAACGTGATCTTGCCCTGTTGAGCTCTGGTCATTGCGTCAACAAGTTCTTTTGTGGGAGCAAACTTTTTCTGCCGGTGAACACACTCCCCTGTCTCCGGGTCTAGCGATCCCCCATGCCCGTACCACCACATTTTGGCTCTTTCGTCCCATCCCTCTGTACCTAGACGGATTCCTCTTGCCCTTAGGCCGTCCTCCATTGCCTGCCACTTAGGCGCCGAAACGCGGTATCCTCCTGGCCCCATAACATGATGGTACTGTTTCTTTTTCGCATTAGCCTTATTTTTTGCCGACATTACCTTGAAATGCTCCGATTTATGTTGCGTCACAAATTCTGTCCAATCATCTCTCAGTTTCTCATATTGTCCAGTGAAATTCGGAGTCTTGCCCTGGCTGACATATTCACGGAACAATTTTTTCTTGAAGTTCCGGAATGCTTCGGCCATCTTCTGAAGAGCGAACTCTTTGACTATCCTTCTGAAGAGTCTTGCCCAGGGCGCCGAAGCCGCAGATCATCACTGCCGCCGACCACCTCCACCTCCGCCACCGCGCGTTTCAGGGCCTAGTCGACGCCAGGGAAGACCGCGTCGTCCGCGAGTATTACCGGAACAACCCGGGGGAGGAGAGCGCCGACGAGGAGCTCTGGCAGACCCGCGCGGGTCAGCGGGCGGAGCGCCGCCTCGAACGCCACCTCGCGTTAGATGCCGCTCGGGAGGCGAGGACGAGGGCGCTGCAGGAGCTTCGTCGGGCCGACCGCGCCGGCGAAGTCTGGGCCTCCGACGATCCGAGGTGGGGGCCTATCTCGGACATACCATCATGCACCTCCGACGACGACGAGGAGGTCACGGACGAGTTCGGCGACGATGATGACCCGGAGGAGGTCACCGACGAGTTCCCCGACGACGACGGCGAGGAGTAGCTAGTGTTCGTATGTTTTCTCTTTTTAATAAAAGAATTTGCATTCCGGCGACACTGCGGCGCGCTAGCGCGTCTGTTTTCTGTTTTTAGTAAAAGTTTGGTACAATAAATTAATTAGAGATAATATAATTCAAAATGATCCATTAAACATGATCCATTCAACAAAGTTTGGTACAATAAATTATTACACATCAATTCTTTCCTTGTGTCCCCGCTTTCTTACGATTTGGACGTATCCATGGAGCATCCTCATCATTTAACTTAATGCTTGGGTCAGAGTTCACTTTGAAGGGCGGAATTTCACCAAACATATTATAATCTTCTGACATGTCTGTCTTGTCCTCCACTCCCACGATGTTTCTTTTCCCTGAAAGAACAATGTGACGCTTTGGATCATCGCATGATGCACTGATCGTTTTCTTATCTTTCCGTTTCCTCGGTTTGCTACTCATGTCCTTCAAATAGAAAACCTGAGCGACATCTTTGGCTAGGACGAATGGTTCGTCAAGGTAACCAAGATTGTCGAAATCCACCATTGTCATTCCGTATTGCTCGTCCACCTTTACCCCACCTCCTGTTAGCTTGAACCATTTGCACCGGAACAAAGGGACCTTAAAATAGGGTCCGTAGTCAAGTTCCCATATCTCCTCTATGTAACCATAATATGTGACCTTTTGCCCAATCTCGGTTGCTGCATCAAAGCGGACACCACTGTTTTGGTTGGTGCTCTTTTTATCTTGGGAGATCGTGTAAAATGTATTCCCATTAATCTCGTACCCTTGGAAAGTCGTGATAGTCGAAGATGGTGTCTTGGCCAACATGTACAGCTGATCTTCAACATCATTGTCATTCATTAAATGTTTTCGCAACCAACTGCCGAAAGTCTCCATGTGGGCCTTTCTAATCCATGATTCAGGCTTCCCCGGGTTGTTCGAGCGTAAAATATTCTTGTGTTGCTCGAAGTACGGAGCCACCAAGCTCGAATTTTGCAGAACTGTGTAGTGTGCTTCAGTCATAGAATGACCGTCCATACATATCGTTGATTTCCTTCCGATCGTGCCTCTTCCACTTAGTCTCCCCTCGTGCCGCGATTGAGGAATACCAATCGGCTTAAGGTCAGGAACATAGTCAATACAGAACTCAATTACCTCCTCATTTCCATAGCCCTTTACGATGCTTCCTTCTGGCCTAGCACGATTACGAACATATTTCTTTAATACTCCCATAAACCTCTCGAAGGGGAACATATTGTGTAGAAATACAGGACCGAGAATGGAAATCTCTTCGACTAGGTGGACCAGGAGGTGCGTCATAATATCGAAGAAGGATGGTGGAAACAGCAACTCAAAACTGACAAGACATTGGACCACATCGTTCTGTAACCGTGGTAGATCTTCTGGACTGATTACCTTCTGAGAGATTGCATTGAGGAATGCACACAGCTTCACAATGGCTACTCGAACATTTTCCTGTAGGAGGCCCCTCAAAGCAATCGGAAGCAATTGCGTCATAATCACGTGGCAGTCGTGAGACTTCAGGTTTTGGAACTTTTTCTCCGCCATGTTTATTATTCCCTTTATATTCGACGAGAAGCCAGACGGGACCTTCATACTGCTCAGGCATTCAAAAAAAATGACCTTCTCTTCTTTCGTAAGAGCGTAGCTGGCACGACCTTGAAACCATTCCGGATGCCGGTCATCTGGGTCTTTCAAAAGTTGTTGATCCCGCCGTGCTTCCTTTGTATCCTTTGTCTTCCCATACACGCCCAAGAAGCTTAGCAGGTTCACGCAAACATTCTTCGTAACATGCATCACGTCGATTGCAGAGCGGACATCTAGGACTTTCCAATACTGTAGCTCCCAAAATATCGATTTCTTTTTCCACATGGGTACGTGCCCGTCAACTCCCTGCGGAACTGATTGTCCGCCAGGACCCTTTCCAAAGATGACATTCAAATCCTTGACCATATCAAATATCTCATCTCCAGTACGTTCCGCAGGCTTCGGCCGGTGATCTGCCTTGCCGTTGAAATGCTTGCCTTTCTTTCTTACGTTATGATTTCGGGGAAGAAATCGACGATGACCCAGGTACACGTTCTTCCTACAGTTATCCAAAAATACACTTTCAGTCTCATGTAAGCAGTGCGTGCATGCTTTGTATCCCTTATTTGACTGTCCAGAAAGGTTACTGAGAGCAGGCCAATCGTTGATGGTTACAAAAAGCAACGCTCGTAGGTTAAATTCCTCTTCTTTGTGCTCATCCCACACAGGTACACCAGGTTTGCCCCACAATTGTAAAAGTTCATCAACTAATGGCCTTAGGTACACATCGATGTCGTTGCCGGGTTGCTTCGGACCTTGGATGAGCACTGGCATCATAATGAACTTCCGCTTCATGCACAACCAAGGAGGAAGGTTGTAGATGCATAGAGTCACGGGCCAGGTGCTATGGCTGGAGCTCTGCTCGCCAAAAGGATTCATGCCATCAGTACTTAGACCAAATCTTATGTTCCTTGCGTCAGCTGCAAAATCTTTGAACTCTCTGTCGATCTTTCTCCATTGCGTTCCATCAGCGGGGTGTCTCAACTCCCCGTCGGACTTACGGTCCTCTTTGTGCCATCGCAACAACTTGGCATGATCTTTGTTCCTGAACAGGCGTTTCAACCGAGGTATTATAGGAGCATACCACATCACCTTGGCGGGAACCCTCTTCCTGGGTTTCTCGCCCTCAACATCGTCACCAGGGTCATCCCCTCTGATCTTATAACGCAATGCAGTGCATACAGGGCATTCATTCAAATCCTCGTATGCACCGCGGTAGAGGACGCAGTCGTTAATGCATGCATGTATCTTCAGAATCTCTAAACCTAGAGGGCACACAACCTTCTTTGCTTCGTACGTACTGGTGGGCAACTCGTTATTCTTCGGAAGCATATTCTTCAAAATTTTCAGCAAATTTTCAAATGATGAGTCAGCTACACCTTCCCGTGCCTTCCATTTCAGCAAATCCAGTGTGGAGCCCAGCTTTTTCAGACTATTGTCGCATCCTGGGTACAGTGACTTCGTGTGATCCTCTAACATGCGATCCAAATGCTCCCTCTCCTTGTCAGTTTCGCAGCGTCTCCGTGCATCAGCAATGGTCCGACCAAGATCATCAGCGGGCTCATCATGTGCCTCTTCTTCACCTTCACCAAACCCTTCCCCACCTTCAGCATCATCCTCCATGAAAGTATCACCGAAAAGGTCATGATAGTTGAAATCGATATCATCCTCTTCTTCATCTTCTTCCATTCTAACCCCTCTTTCTCCATGCTTGGTCCAACAATTATAGCTTGGCATGAAACCGTGCCGAAGCAGGTGCATGTGAACGACTCTTGAGGAGGAGTGACCCTTCTCATTCTTACATTCAGCACATGGACACATAATAAAACCTCGCTGTTTGTTCGCATTTGCCACTACGAGGAAATCTTTCAAACCCGTAGTGAACTCACCGGAGAGTCGGTTACCGTACATCCATTGCCGATTCATCTGCATTATTATTATATAAAGTATATAATTAACCATCATGCATCTGTTAAACTAACTAGCTAGCTGGAAATAATACAAATCATGAAAGGTTCAAGTTGCTAACCGCGATCACGGAGGTAAAATAAATGAAAACGCTCAAGTGTGTTTCATGCTATGGGGCATTTCATCGAACACCTTGTGTGCATAGTAGGAACCAAAAGCATACCCACCACCCCCTTGTGAATATTGTGAGCAAATGTGGCCAAGTGCAGCGAGGTGAGTCCTATATATAGGGATGGGCCTTTAGTCCCGGTTCACCTGGACAACCGCGGCTAAAGGCCGTGGGGCCGGCCCGAGGACCTATTAGTCCCCGTTGGTCTGGCCAACCGGGACTAAATCCCCTCCCCTCCGCCAGCTGTGGGCCGAGCGCGCTGGGCCCAGACTATTGGTCGCGGGTCTCGTCCCGAACCGTGACTAAAGACCCCTATGGTCGCGGGTCCATTATTTTGGGGACTAATGGGGGCGTACCGAAGGCCTATTTTCTACCAGTGTAGGAACCGGACAAGTTTGATTAATTCCAACAAAGAAAGCTCAAAGCTGAGCTTCGGCCGACGGGCGATCAGAAAAGGGAGGAAAACCCACAGAAGTATATATTTTACTAACTACACCAGGAGTTTGCAGTAACTATGCTTGTCTTAGCACTTAAGTTTTCACGTCGATTCTACTTAGTTACCCTTACGTAGTGATGAAGGGCTGCGGACTCAACCAGACGGTGGTCACCGAACGTCAGTTCACCGCGGTTGAAATTGATTGCCAGGCACCTTCAGAACGCCGTGACAAGCAAAAGAAAAAGAAAATGTTCTTCCAAGCGTTCTAGAACACGTTTTAGAGGAACAAAACGGGCGCATCAAAACTTTCTTTAACCAAGACAGATTTGAAACGCCGTCATGAACCTTTAGGAAAGGCAAAACACGCATACATTTTTTACGACCGACGGGAGACACGTGCATATGCATGTAAGCTCAGTTAGTATACTGTAGTACTTTAATTTAGCTATTGGTGGCATAATTCCATGCACGAGCTCTAAAGCCCATACGCCCGAAAGATGATTCAATCAAACCACTGGGGCTTTGTTCGAAATTAAATATGGCCTCTTTGGAGACTTGGCTTGGTTTGAACTCATGTTCTCAGAATGACGTGGGAAGCATTGAGATGGATACTCCGGACCATGTAATATTTCAGGTGTGACGGATTCATGCTGTTGGTCAGGGCCGCTAGCTTAATAACATCATATTGTTGTGTACTTGTGTCTTTCCAAAAGCAGTCATTTAATTACTTTTTTTTTCTTTGAGGCTGGTCACAATGGGGAGGAACTTAGCAGTAACATCACACACTCCAATACAACTTTGCTTATGTGGCACGTATTTAATGAAGAGAGAGGTGCTTGTGGTAACTAGCTAAGTTACCGGAACATCACACACTCCAAGAAACAATGAGTCTATAGCCTAATAAATGCATTGTTGCATGACACTACATACATGTTACTCCCCATTGTGAAGGTAGAAACATAGTCTAGGAAAGTGTGTAGGTTCCTACCTTATGTTACTCCCCATTGTGACCAGCCTGAGACGTGTTTATTTATGGTTTTGGACATAATGGTTAGTTGAAACTTCAAAGTTATAATTAGATTGGAGACAAAAAGTTAGTTGTTGCTATTTCACAAAATATTTAAATAACATAGGATCTATCTATTATATACTCCCTCTGTCTCAAATTAATTGTCTCAAACTTTGATAAAAGTTGATGTATCTAACACTAAAATATGTCTAGATACATCCATGTTTGTTCAACTTTGAGACAATTAATATGAGACGGAGGGAGTACTAAAACCAATATAAAGGAGACAAAAAAAATAGAAAATTTATTTCGATGTTCCATGTTCGTGGCATCCGAGTCAATTACCAAGTGAGTCTTACAAGTGGCCAAGTGGGGGTCAAGAAAACAACACAGCACAGATAGATGGAGTGATGGAGGCGTTGTCTCACCTTACCAATTGAGTAACGGAGGTAGTAACATTTAGTTGGTGCCCCTACATATGCTCCTATAGCTAAGCTCGATCATCTTCATCCAACTAGGCTAACCGTGCATGGACATGGACTCGACGGTGGTCACCGCACGTACGTCAACCTCGATCAGCTTCCTCACTGGTCACCAGCTAGATCGATCGCTCGCTCGGAACGAACTGGCGACGTCAGTTCGATCGTCGCTTGTCCCGGTTTTGCGCACGTCTGCGTCCGTTCGTTAGCGAATAATTGAAGCTATAGCCAAGCTAGCATGCAATTCCGGTCGGGGCGCGCGGGAAAGCTCCGTTCCATGCATGCTACGTGTGATAGCACTAGCTACCTATCGAGTGGTGGCTAGCTATACTAAACCTTGCATTCATCATGACCGGTTTTTCTTTCTAGCACAATGGCCTAAAGATGTCAATGATAGTAGTAATACACGAGCATATATGGATCAAACATCAAAGGAAAGGAGTAGCTTTTTGTTGACATGCACATGCATCATTGTTGAAGGAAACATTAATATGTAGTTGCCCTTCTTGGTGACCAAACTAAAGGAGGGATATGAAAACAATGAGTCCTAGTTTTGACATGTACTCACTCAGTCACGAATAAGTGTACGCTTACCTTTTTAGGTAGCCAAAGTTACTGAACGTTGACTAACTTTATTAGAAAATTTATTACTCCCTCCGTATCATGTTTTAGCTTTTCCTAACCAAAATGTATCTAGATATGTTTTAGTGTAAGATACATATGAATCTACACACTAAAACATGTCTAGATACATTTTATCTAAAAGAGCTAAAACATCTTACATTTTGATACGGAGGGAGTAGCATTTATGGCACCAAATTAGTATCAACATATTTCTCTTGGGATGATGTTTCAAAATATACCATTATAATTTCATATATATTGCTAGTATTTTTCATAAAGTTGGTCAAAATTTAAAAAGTTTGACCAGTGTAAAACCTAGATGTACACTTATTCGTGGACGGAGGTAGTACTATATATATTAAAACTCTCGAGTGAAGATTTCATGCACCCGGCCTCCGGTACTCTCTGCATCTAAAACATGGATGAATATATCTAAATACATCCATGTTTTGAAAAATCTACAACAACTAATTCGGAATGAGGGAGTACAATGTTTCAAATCTCCAAATTTTTAAATTTTTCATTACTTTTGTGTAGCTCATAATATAAAGAATTTTGCGTTGTGATTATGCATGTTTGTAGGCTATATCATGGACTACCATGTTTCTTTAAAAAAATCTGTTTTTTAAAATGGATGGGGGACTTGAGCTCGGGAGCCAAAATGACTTTCCGCACGTTTTTGTGAAGCTCCTAGCTTCTGCATCGATTGATGTACACAATTTTTTATTGCATTATTTAAAGAAATATCATTCGTTACATTCAGCGATCAAGCAAGGTTGAGGCATGGATTAACCATCTAAATAACGACAATATACTCGAACAACGCATGTCGTAATCGACTAATATGCTGCCACGAAGGCCGGGCTGAAAAAATTCTGAGCGACCATCAAGAGTTGTGAACATCCGGTACCCATAAGTTCTCGCTGGTTCTCGCAAACAAAATGGCTTTTCGCATGTCAAAGTTCTTATATACTACTCCCTATGTAACAAAATATAAGATGTTTTACTTTTTTGTAAACAAAATGTATATAGACATGTTTTAGTATGTAGATTCATATGCATATTACGCTAAACATGAACATGTTTAGATAAATTTTATCAAGACAAAACGAAAACATCTAACATTTGTATATGGAGGGAGTACTATAAAAAAACGATTTATCTTCCCACCCAATAAGCTATCTAGCCTGTCGGTTTGTTGAACAAAAGGACTTGGCCGCATTTCATACGACAAAGTGGCATGCAAGAATAGCAGCGAGTCGGAATCCGGCACTGGTAGAAAAAAAGCCTTTCATACGCCCTCATCAGTCCCCAAATTATGCGCACCGTGACTAAAGGGGTTTTAGTCCCAGTTCGGGAGGCGACCCGCGACTGAAGGTCATGCATCGCGGTTTGGGAAGCGCGCGGAGGGCTTTAATTCCGGTTGGCCTGGCCACCCGCGACTAATGATCCAAACTGCTGGCCTCCCTGTCTTTAGTCCCGGTTGGCCTGGCCACCCGCGACTAAAGATCCGAACTGCTCGCCTCCCGCGCGGCGGTTTTATTTCGCGAGCGAGAGGCAGAAGGCCATTGCTACAGTGCGCACCCGAGACTCTCCGTTTCTTCTTCCTCTCTTCTCTTCTTCCTCTCTTCTTCCTCCACCAAGCACCCATGGTTTCTCCCGTTTGGAACGTTCTCTGTGTGCCCACACCATGCCGCAAGAATCTCGACGTGGCCTACACCAATGGATGCAAGAGCCTCCCCGGTACTCTTAAGCATTTGAGCAATCTCTATGAAGCCGCCGATGAACACCACAAGTTCTTCGGCCTTGATCTAGAGTACACGGCGAATCAACGGGATGTTGTCGTCATCCAGATTGCCCACAAGGAGACCGTTTTGGTCTTCCAATGGGCAAGGTACGCACACGTACAATCTCTCTTGTAGGATAGTTGCATTTTCGATTTGTTTGTTGCATTGAAAGAATACACGTGTTGCAACAATATCTAACGCGTGTTCTATTTTTGTTGTTGCAGTAGTTCAAACCAATCTCCAGAACTTGTTGATTTTCTTGTCAACGAGGGTTACGACTTTTGTAGCGTTGACATAACTCAAGACCGGCAGAAGTTGATGCGCACGTTGGGTATTGAGATACCTGAAGATCACTACATTGATCTTCAGGACCTTATCCATTTTGATGAGCTGTACGGGCACAAGACCGGGATGGCTCCGATGGCAACTGCCTTCATCCACGCCGACTACAAAACCATGAAGACTCGTTTCCCCTCGAGGAATCACATGTATTGGGGGAAGAACCCACTTGACCAGATCAATCTCGAGTATGCAGCAATAGATGCATACGTTGCCTTCGAGTTGTTCCGCATCTACTCTTCGAAGCTCGAGTAGATGTTGTTTGTGTACCGCATCTTGCGTTCGATATATGTAATGGATATATTATGTAATGGATATATGTCTTTCTATTAATTTCTATATTAATTCCTAGCTATATTATTTCTATATTATGTAATGGATATATGTACTGCTATGTTATGTAATGGCTCAAATAAAATTACGGGTTAAACATAGCACAAAATTTACTAAATCAATCACACAAAGATCTAGCTCACACACAATTCCAAAATAATAAAACTAGAAAGTAATCATGCACACACTTTCTAAGGTAGATGTTCTGCAAGCAAACCACGTAATATCAAGTCCTAACACTCTATACAAGCTAGGAAACAAGATAAGATCAAACACACATTTCAAAACAAATAAAAACACATCAAGAAAACAAAACAGAAAAACTACCGTTTCTATATCTGTTCACCAAAAACTACTGTTTCTATATCTGTTCACCAAAAATAAATCTAGAGGTCCAAAAATTAATCTAAACCAGGAAAACATAGATCTAGTCAATACCAAACTCATCCAGTTGGATTTACTTCAAAATTCGTTTTTGAACTCATTCTAAAAATCATAGAAAAGCCTACTGGTCTTTTATTAAAAAGGATGGTATTTTCATTTGGTTGTTGACCTTGATGTGAGCCTATATGGATAGATCTTTTCAATATCTATCCAGAAATTTTAGTTTGTATATTTTGGTTATGTATTTTAAAAGTTAGATTCAAATCATTCTCACAGATAGTCATTGCCAAAACAGTTCTTCTGTCCAAAATAATAGTCGAAACTTGGATCTACAAATTTTATATGGTTTAGATTTCATATGGTTTGGTTCATGAATTTTGTAAGAGTTTATTTTGCATTTAGGAAAGGGGAAAATGAATTAGTTTTATTTTTCTGAATTTTTGATATATTATTTGTATTTTTAAGATTTTAAAATGAATTAGTTTTATTTTTTTGAATATTTTGTTATATTATTTGTATTTTTAAGATTTTAAAATGAATTAGTTTTATTTTTTTGAATATTTTTTTAGAAATAATACAAATTAAAAAGTTAATGTTTATTTATTTATTCAAAATTATTAATTACATCGTTACTTTTGTTTATTAAAAGATTTATTTGAAATTCAGACAATAAAGAAATGTGACATCGACCAACATGTTAATAGGATTGATATGATACTAGTATCATATACATGCGTGCGAAACACTTGTATGCGGGACGAGATGGAACTCGGAAGTTAAGTGTGCTAGTGCTAGACTAGTGGGAGGATGGTGACCGAGCGAGAAGTTTGACCACGAGTAAGAAATTTGACTAGAGATAATTGTAGTTAGACACTAAGCAAATAATAAAAAAAATTGAAAAAAAGGAGTGAAAAATTGAAGTGAAAAATAATTGGAAACCCAAATAAATTAAAGAAATAACGAAATAGTATGTAGTCCCGGTTCGTGTTGCCAACCGAGACTAAAGGTACTCCGCCCCTGGCGCACGCCACCTGCCCACGTGGATGGGTTTTTAGCCGCGGTTCGTAAGAGGAGCGACTAAAGAGGAGGGACTTTAGTCGCGTCTATTTAGTCCCCGTTGCGCGGCCGGGATTAATGACATTTACGAACCGGGACTATATGTCTATTTTCTACAGTGAGGGATGAAAAGCAAGCGGGTTGATCCGGCCATGGGAACATACATGCGTGGGATGCACTGGCACACGATCAGTCTATCGAGTAAGCTTAGGTTCGTGAGTCCATGCAAATGAACCTGGCCGGGAAGTCGGCGGTGTACAGGATGTGCATGGACACGCGTGGCACCTCACCTGCTGGTGTGCAGTCCAGTAGGGCAACTGCTTTGATTTGCTTATCAGGTGGCCGAGTGCTCCAGCTTTTGGTAAATCGGAGGATTTTTTTTATTCGGCCGGTGCAAACACCACTACTTTTGGATGCATGCAGGTGAAAACAAATCACACACGTTGTTTTTCTTGTCTGTCGCTTGCAGGGGCGGAGACAAAGGGGGCTAGACCCCTGCCAAGGTTCGGCCCTCCTAATAATTTGGAGTATATGTTACTAGTGTGGATAATGCATGTATTTGCTAATTATCTCATATACGTGCTGATTAGTATTTAAAACCCATGACTATGCACGAGGTGAGCCTCAGCCCAATTTAGACACGTTTCTTCTTAGCGTAACTTCTTTTTCTTTCCGGCGGTCGAGCAGCTGCACTCTTGCCCTAAGAGCCATCCTCCAGAAATTCTCCCGCGATACCGTCGTGTCAACCTCTGTGTTGAAGTATTGATCGGGCTGACTGTTTCTTCGCCTCACCATCATTCAGCACGTCGATCTATGAGTTATGCCACTTGTTCTGTAAATCTAGAGGTACGCTGATCATTCTATACATTTAATTGATCATTTTTCCTTAAACACGTGTATGTAATACTGCAACTCCTTGTAGAATTTCTAGTCAAGATCTGTAATAATTTTAAATTCAAGGAAGGTCGCAAGTGCTAGCAGAAAATCCAACAGTTTCACCTATACTCAGTATGTAGAAGTTTATCATAAATTTTATATTTACGATTCCGAGTTATGCTTGTTAAGATCTAATTTTGCGACTTTTTGCGCTATTAATGATTCGATGGGTACTAGAGGTTATATGAGGAAAAAAATATCGAGTATCTTGCTCGAACACGGAACAATTTTTTGGCCATCCCGTGCCTCGCCCCCCCTCCCCCTTACCTTAATCCTGGCTCCGCCCTTGGTCCAATAGTAGAAACAGGGCCAAAGGATTTTAGCTATAGTACCTAAGGGCGCTGGGAAAGGCTAATACCGGTTTGAACCATATCTTTGGTACCGGTTGTGGCAACCGTTCGCCTGGTGCGAGCACATTTGTACCGGTTTTAGCCACCAACCGGTACCAAAGGTGTGTGGCAAAGGGGCGCGTGGCAACCTTTTGCCTGGCCGAGCACCTTTGGTACCGGTTGGTGGCTAAAACCGGTACCAAAGAGTCGAACCGTTTTGCCTCCCGCGCGTATGAGTTCGCGAATTGCTACAGTGCACGGCGCGATTCTCTCTGTTTCTCTGTTTCCTCCCTCTCCTCCTCTCTCTTCTCCCTCTCTTCTTCCCATAATCCGCCATGGATCAGCCAATCACTCTCATGGCGCATGTTCGTGTACATGGCACGAACGTGCTTACCATCGTCTACACCAACGATAGCGCCAAGATGTCGGGTTATCTTGCCACATTTCAAGGATGAGTTGAAAACGCGAAGGAGCAAGAGAAATTCATCGGGATTGATCTTGCGTACGCGCGCAATGGGAAGGATGTTGCGTTCATTCAATTTTTCTATAAGAAGAATGTCTTGGTCTTCCAATGGGCAAGACACGTTTTGGGGCTTGATCCATTCATTGGTTTATTATGATGAAAGTTGCATAGGATAGCAACATGTCTGATCCTCATTTGAATCATATATCCATGACATAGAATCATATATCCGATCCCCATTTGAATCATATATGCGCGTGAGATATGGAAAATTGCATAGGTTTATTATGATAAAAATTGCATAGGATAGCAACATGTCCGATCCCCATTTAAATCATATATCCATGACATAGAATCATCATATATCTTATCCCCATTTGAATCATATATCCGCATGATATATAGAAAATTGCATAGGTTTATTATGATGAAAATTGCATAGGTTTATTATGATGAAAATTGCATAGGTTTATTATGATATATAGTTCATGCATGATGGCTTGTTGCCTATTGGCAAATCCGTGTAAGAACATAGAAGACGTAGTTAATTTAGGACATATTGGCAAATTGTTCTATGTGATACAAATTGCATAGGGTAGCAAATTATTTTAGGTGATACAAATTGCATATATAGGACTCCTATTTGAATTATATGTGATAGATCAATTTATATTTATTAGTGAATTAATTTTTCTTGTTGCATATTGGCATATATATTTAATTAGTAGGTTATTGTTATGATTCTTAATTAACAATGTGTTCCATGCTAACTTGTTGTTGCAGTAGTAACAAGAAGTGTCCAGCTCTCATGAACTTCCTTTGCCGCAGCGGCATTCGTCTTGTTAGCATTAATACAAACAATGACAAGATCAAGATGAAGAAAATCTTCAGTATTGCGATACCGGCTGCCTGCCACATTGATATCCAGGAGATATTCAGGCCTCGGCATGATAGGACTTCAATGGTTCATATGGCAGTGAATTTGATCGACGACTTCTACGCTGATATGAAGACCAATATCGAGAACCACAATGAGTAGGAGACGACCCCACTTCACGGTAAGAACATTGAGTATGCCGCCATAGATGCTTACGTTGCATACGATTTGTACCGCATTATTCGAGTCGTCAACCTTGGGCAGCGTCACCTCGTACCGGCAGCACCAGTTAATGATGATGACGATTCAGACTACTACTAGTGTGTTTACGTGGGCGAACACACTTTTTATATATCTCTATGATGTGTAGTAGTGCTTGGGGTTCGATCCTGTGATCTCTATTATGTATAGTACTTATATATATATATATATATATATATATATATATATATATATATATATATATGATGTAGTAGTGCGGGTCTCCTGTGATCTAGAGATCGTGTACTTTTATATGTATATATATTTATATGTTCATGTTTAAGTATGATGTAAGCAAGATTTCATTGTGATCTATGTAATGGACGAGTTAGACACTTTTGTACCCCATTGTGCTATGGGCTTTGGATGACAGACAATGCACTTCGGGGTGTGTCAACTTACTTCAGGGACGTCCATTTCTCTCTAGCGAGTTTCATGACTTATAGCCTGAATGTCTTGGATGAGATAAACATGAGGGAAATTTTTCAAGGGTTGGGTTATACTTTTTTCTTCTGACTTTCTAGGGCCTAGCCTAACACAACCAAAGCAACTAGTTAGACACTTTCTACCCCATTTTGACGCCTGTACCGGATTTATTCGTATAAGCCTGGTTTTTCTACAACGTTTGTCGGATATATACCAAATAGGGGTATATCAGATGGTAGTCAAAAGTGACGGATTACCAGGGTGGCCCAACTGGTAGTGGGCTATGGTCCATTGGGCAGCCCAGTAAGCTGACGCACAGAAGCCGGATTCTAGAAGGACCCGGATCACGGCCCACGTGATCTGGCTTGGAGGAGAAAGTGGATTCCTTACTTTCCAAGTTAATGGCTACCGTAGTCTTCTAGGTTTCCTACTCTGTATGCCCTAACCCGGCTATTATATAAAGCCGGGCGGGAGATGAGATAACTAGACACGAAGCTACAGGCTAACTCGCCGGGAAGTTGATCCTCAGCGAATAGCTAAACAGAACCTCACATTGTAATTGTATACACAGGCTTTAGTCCTGATTAGTGAGTTTGCAGGAGTAGGAACGCCGTATTATTACGACGTACTGAACCTGGGTAAATCCTTTGTCTTTGTCCTCAACGCGACTCCGTTTCCCCACGTCTCTACCCGTAGTCTCATGGAACCCCCGTCTATGAAAACTACTATGATGTCTCGATAGTTGGCGCCCACCGTGGGGCAAACGACGTCAGACGTTAAGTTCCGATCTGGGATACTCGGCGGGATCGGCAGTTCCATAACTGTCGGAAGCCTGGAGTTCGACGATGACGTCGGACGCTTCCTCGACAATGGATCCTACATACCGGCGCAAAATCATCTGGTAAGTGCCTGCGTGTTACCGATCAGATCTGCTAATATCTTTATCGGACTAACTGCAGTGGCCATGGGGTTTTGCGGTGGAAGCAAATTTATCCCACCCACCCTATACCCAGTCGAGGATGACTATGATCCCGGATTTTGCTCAGATCGCCGACATAAAAGTGAAACACACTTTATCGGTATGGTGCAATCCGAAGTCGCCGAAAGCACGGATGGCGGAAATCCCGTGCAAGAGGCAGAAAACAGCGAACCCACTACACAGTTGGAAGATCCGACATCCGCCAATCCAGCGATGAACTCGGAAGCTGACTCTGTGCTAGCCGCCATTGAGGCGAGATTAGAGTCAGAAACCGGATCAGATGATTTTGATTCCAAAGACGAAGACGTGGACGCCTTCGAAAGAAAAGTTAAATCTTTTCAAGAGGGATTCCATGAAGTACTAATGGCGAAACCGGCTGCAAGCACGGACGCCGGCAGTCAGGAAAGCCCTAAAACCCCTCCGCCAGAGGAAGAGAGAGAAGATGGAGAAACTTCTCCGATATTTCCCAACGTCAAGGAATTGACAGAGGATGAACCTGCTAAAAAACCTCCCTCTTTCAAGAAAAAGAACAAGGCCGCTAAAAAACTCCAATACAAACTCCGGAAGAAGAAATTGGCTGATCCAGCTGATGAAATCCCGGAAGTAGGAGATGCAAGCGGAACAAAACTTACGGAGAAGAAAACAAAAGAAATCCTTGTTCCGACAATGACAGAGCAAGAAGAACAGGAATTTTTACAAACACCAGTGGGATTGCATGAACCCCCTGAAGTGCTAGAAGCCAGGAGACAAGCTCTCCAACGGCAACAGCAACATCTATTCAGAACTCGTGAACACCTCCAAAAAAACCCAGGATGATATCAAGCTCATGAAGGTAGAAATCGAGGAGTACGAGAAAAAGAATAGATCTGCCATAAAACCTACAAGGTTACCCGGAATCGTAAGACCAGAAGTACTGCCGCCAAAGGAAAGGTTTCATAACCCATCTTGGCAAAAGCAAGTAAACGGCAAGGATGCCAGGGGCGAACCAATATACAAAACCGCAGCAGAAAATGCGGAAGCAGCGTTTGGCATCCTCAACAATGACATGTACTCCAACGGTGAAAAACTCCAAGGGGTGTATGCTTTCCTAGGAAAAGCATTGCAACAACAACAGCGGGCCCAAGAGCGATCAGGGAAGTTGCACGACGACTCCGCCCTATGCAAAACAGCTACTTGCGCCGCTGGAGCACCTGGACCGGAAGAACCTGGAGATTCCGACAATTCAAAGGATAAGAAAGCAGATCCGAGAAAAGATAAGAAAAATCCCGACAATAGGGATGAAGCGTCTAGAACCGGATCTCATCTCCCGAAAGGTGGACGAAAACCCCACGATCGGGAAGAAAAACACCGGAATGATGGCAAAGCAATGCCACCTCCGAGACACCCTGCTGAAAAAGCCGGAAGACATGATGTACCTCACAGGCGTGAGAGATCTCGGACACCTCCCAAGGATAAAGAAAGGCACAGGAGTAGAACTCCGCCTCATCCAAAAGGGCGTGATCTTCAAAGAAATAGAAACGATCCCGGAAAAGCGCGTCCGTGCAACAATGGAAAAGAAAGGAGTAGATCCCCTTCTGTCTATTCAGCCGGCAGGTATTTCGCACACATGGATAGGGCGGAAAAGGATGATCTATACTTTGGACCTAAGTGTTTCACTGATAGGATCCGAAGGATAACCCTGCATTCTGGCTTCGCCAAGGTCGGTCCAACTTACCAGAAATACACCGACAGTACAAACCCGGATACCTGGCTCTCAGACTATCATACAGCCGTCCAGATTAACAACGGGACAAACCTGGAAGCTGTAAAGTTTCTCCCACTAATTTTACTGGATGGAGCCAGAGATTGGATTAATGGATTGCCATCAAGAACTGTAGATAGCTGGGATGATATGGCTCGAGTATTCACTCAGCATTTCCGGGGAACTTACAAACGCCCGAACAGCATCAACCAGCTGAACCGTTGCACCCAGTTCGAGGATGAACCATACGTGGATTTCATCTCCAGATGGACTGCAATGAATTTGTTGCTCTGGAGTAACTGACGTACAAGCAATGCATGCTTTCGTCAATGGCCTAAAACGCGGTCTTGTACCGTTCATGGTTGGTTCCAAACAGCACAAAGATCTCGGATCTATGCTTACAACCGCCAATGAACACGCTGCAGCCGAAGACGATATCAGAGCAAGAGGTGGAAATATCGATGCACTGATACTGGCCAAGAAAAATCCTCGCTCTGACAAAAAAGGAACTTCAGATGCAACACCAAAACCCAAAGAGGTTAACATAGCCTTTGGAAGTGAAAAAGGGAACAGATGGAAAGGACGCAGTTCGGAACCAATCAACTACACTAAAGAAGAGTGGGAGAAGATTAAGTCGGAACATTGCGTCCACCATTCGCAATTTGGGAAACCCACCCATACGAACTCACAATGCCGGCTGAATAAGCACATGAAAGGCAGTGCAGGATCCGGAAACAAGGGGAAGAGTTCCAAAAGGAAATTCTCTAAACAAAAGCCAGAAGCTGAGAAAGAAGACAGTGAATCGGACACTGACGAAAAAATCCAGGAACAACAGCGGAAAGGCGAACCCAAGTTTCCGAGAGTTGATGGAGAATGCGCCCTAACTTTCCTAGCAACTCCATCAGCAAAGGTGGCGAAAAGAACACTTCGAGAAATAAATGCGGTTTTTCCGGCAACCCCAAAATTCTTGAAGTATTCGAACACACCAATAACCTGGGATCAGTCTGATCATCCCGGAAATATCCCTGAACCCGGCGCACAAGCTCTTATTGTAAGCCCTATTGTCCAAAACACTAGGCTAAAAAGAGTGCTGATGGACGGAGGATCCAGCATCAACATAATGTACCTGGATACGTTGAGACATCTGAAAATCTCCGAGACCCAACTCAATCACAACAACATACGCTTCCATGGCATTGTTCCCGGCAGGCAAGCACGATCCCTAGGAGAAATTTCCCTAGATTTCACTTTCGGAGAAAAAGATCACTTCCGTCAGGAAAAAGTATCCTTCGAGGTGGTGCCGTTCGAAAGCGTGTATCACGCAATTCTCGGACATCCAGTTTTCGCCAAATTTATGGCAAGATCCTGTTATATTTATAACAAGCTGAAGATGCCAGGGCCGAAAGGAGGGGTAATCATCATAACTGGAGACTTCAAGCTGGCGAACAAGCTGGAAAAAGAAAACGCCCTTTGTGCTGAGAAGATCATAGCAAAGGAAGAGCTGAAGAAGCTGGCTAAGGAGGTATCGCCGACAGAAATGCCGGCAGGAAAAGAAACCCGGAAGCCAGCAGATAGCTTCAAGGCATCCGAGAATACAAGACAGGTAATCCTAGATCCCAAAGATCCGACAAAATTTGTCGTAGTAGGAACTGGGATGGCCGACAAATAGGAAGGCGAGCTCATCAAGTTCCTCCGTGAGAACTGGGATATTTTCGCCTGGTGTCCAGCTGACATGCCAGGCGTACCCAGGGAACTTGCTGAGCATCAACTCAAGGTAATTCCAGGCTCCAAATCCGTCAAACAAGGTCTCCGTCGATTTGACGGAAGAAGACGGAAGGCTATTGGCAAGGAAATTATCCGGCTTTTAGCAGCAGATTTCATCCAGCATGTAATCCACACTGAATGGTCTGCAAATCCGGTACTAGTACCGAAGAAAGACACCACTGCTCTTAGAATGTGTATAGATTACACAGGCTTGAACAAATTGTGTCCAAAAGATAGGTTCGCGTTACCGCGAATCGATCAAATAATAGACGCCACCGCAGGCTCTGAGCTTTTATGCTTTTTGGATGCTTATTCCGGGTATCACCAAATACGCATGAAAAAGGAAGATCAAATTAAGACTTCTTTTATAACCCCGTACGGGACGTACTATTACGTAACCATGCCATTTGGCCTGAAGAACGCAGGTGCAACTTACCAGCGTTGCATGCAACGTTGTTTGCATAGTCAGATTGGAAAAAATGTCCACGTTTACGTAGACGATATTGCTGTCGTAACCAAGGAAAAAGACACACTCCTTGAGGATTTGCGAGAAACCTTCGAAAACTTGCGCACTTATAAGATGAAGTTAAATCCATCAAAGTGCGTATTCGGGGTTCCCTCAGGAAAACTTCTAGGTTTCATCGTTTCTCACAGAGGAATAGAAGTTAACCCGGAAAAGATCAAAGCAATCTTGAACATCTCCAAACCCACGTGTGTGAAAGATGTCCAAAGATTGACGGGTTCCGCCGCTGCCGTCAGCAAATTTATTAGTCGGCTGGGGGATAAAGCCTTACCAGTCTACAAGTTGCTGAAAAAATCCGACAAATTCGAGTGGACAGAAGAGACCGATGCAGCGTTAACCCAATTAAAGGAAACTTTGATGAAAGCTCCGATTTTGGCATCCCCAAAAGACGAAGAACCTATGCTATTGTACCTCACGGCTACAAACAGGGTTATTAGTGCGGTAATTGTTGTGGAACGGAAGAAAGACGAACAAAGCATACTAGACCAGCATCCGGTATATTACATAAGTGAAGTTTTCTCCGAGTCCAAGCAAAGGTACCCACACTACCAAAAACTGGCATATGGCGTATTTTTCGCATCTAGAAAATTGCGCCATTACTTCCAAGGACATTCCATAACAGTGGTATGCAAAGCACCACTAGGGGATATAATAAACAATGCGGAGGCAACTGGCCGAGTAGCCAAATGGGGCATCGAGCTAGCAGCCTTCGACATTAAGTATCAGCCAAGGACGGCAATAAAATCCCAGGTTCTGGCAGATTTTGTCGCCGACTGGACGGAAGCAATGGAGAAAACACCAATGCCGGAGTCCGAGTACTGGATCATGCATTTTGACGGATCCAAGATGAAGGAGGGTGCTGGAGCTGGTGTAGTCTTAAAATCCCCTAAAGGAGACACAATGGAGTATGTATTACAAATACACTTCAACGCCAGCAATAACGTGGCGGAATACGAAGCTCTGCTTCATGGCTTGCACATTGCAAAAGAAATAGGGGCTAAACGCATTCTGTGCTACAGCGACTCGGATTTGGTACAGCATCAGCTTAACCAAACCTGGGACGCAAAAAGCCCTATAATGGCCGAATATCGGAGAACGGTGGACGAGTTCGCCATTAGTTTTTTTGGATTCGAAGTACTCCACGTTAAAAGGGAGGAAAATTGGAACGCGGATGCGTTAGCCCGCATGGGGTCAGAAAGGGTAAAAATTCTACCACCAGGTGTATTCGTCCAGCATTTGTACGAGCCATCCATAAAAGGTGGAGATATCGATTACCCCCTGGCTTCCGAGTCAATTGAAGTTATGCTCGTTAACCCGGACTGGACAATTCCATATTTAAACTTCTTAGTCAACCAAAAGTACCCGGAAGGAGCAGACGAAGACTTGCAGAGGAAAATTCAGCGCCGATGTAAAGGATACACGGTAATTGATAACTGCCTGTACAAACGTAGTACTTCCGGAATTTTTCTACGGTGTATTTCACCAGAAGAACGACGAGAAATCCTACAAGAAATCCATGCCAGAGATTGCGGACATCATGCTATATCAAAAAGCATAGTTAAAAAAGCATTCCGTGCCGGGTTTTTCTGGCTAACGGCCAAGACAGATACTGAGCACATAGTTAACACATGTGCAGGGTGTCAATATTACGCCAAGCAGACTAATATGCCGGCCCAAGCACTCAAAACTATCCCAATTACATGGCCGTTTGCGGTCTGGGGGCTAGATATGATGGGACCGTTCAAAACTGCGCGAGGCAGACTTACACATCTACTTGTAGCTGTGGATAAGTATACCAAATGGGTGGAGGCTAAACCCATCAAAAAGCTTGACGGTGTAACTGCCAGAAATTTCATCATTGACATAGTCATGAGATATGGCGTTCCACACAACATAATAACCGATAACGGGACAAATTTCTCCATTGGAGAGTTGGCAAAATATTGCCGACAAACGGGAATTCGCTTAGATCTCGCATCTGTGGCACACCCGCAATCCAATGGACATGTTGAGAGAATGAATAGCTCAATCCTACAAGGAATACGCCCAAGACTCGAATCTCCTCTTCATAGAGCAGCTGGAGCATGGGTAGAGGAGCTACCTTCCGTGCTTTGGAGTATTCGAACGACGCCAAACAGGTCAACTAGGCAAACCCCGTTTTTCCTAGTTTATGGTGCGGAAGCTATTCTTCCAACGGACATGATCCATGATAGCCCAAGAGTGCGGGATTTCGATGACTCGGATGCCGAAGAAGCACGACAGGATGCCGTCAATCTCTTAGAAGAAGAACGAGAGCTTGTGCTTCAAAGATCCGCCATTTACCAGCAAGGTTTACGACGTTATCATAGTCGGAAAATCAGGCATCGTTCTTTTAAAGAAGGTGACTTAGTGCTGAGATTGGTGCAGCAAAGAAAGCACAAATTGGCCCCAGTATGGGAAGGACCATTTGTAATCAGCAAAGCTATAAAAAATGGGTCATATTATCTTGTAGATATTCGGGACACGGAAGACGATCCCGAGAAGCCGAATCGCAAAAGAAAGAGAAAGATAGATGATGAACTAGTAGTGACAAAGAGGCCTTGGAGCATCCAGCAGTTACGTCCCTTCTATACTTAGTTCAATTTCTATGTAAACATCTTTGAGATCATGAAATAAAGTTGTCGGAATTCTTATATCCATGTTTTTACAAGTTTATTATAGTACAAAGCATGATTCCACCTTATCTATTTCCCAATGATCTTACAAAATACTCAATGTTAACCCGAATTGTGCCTGCGTGCTCGGTGTTTATAAACTGAACGATTTTCAGCCTGCTAACGGCTAAAGGAAACTCGGATTGTGCATGCGTGCCCAAGTTTCAAAAAATTCCTTACTTTTCTCTAAGTATTATCTGATTGTTTACGTGTTGGGTCACTGGAGCTAGTTAGTAAAAATGCCTTTAGTATGATCCATGTTTCCGAGTTTAAACTGATTGGTTATTCCCAGTTACTCGGCATGATGATTCATAATATTATCGAGCCATTTCAAACAATAAGGACAGTTAGAACACATAAACCAGAGAACTTAGAAGACAAAGGAATATTAAAACTCGGAAACCTTGCAAATAATTTCATAATTAAAACTGCAAAAGGCGGAGTTCTTGTTTATACAAAAGGAATAGAAGCATTACAATATAAATTACATTGTAAAAGTGCAGTAATGCTCCTATTGTCTAGTTCCACCATCCAGGATCGGGACAGCCCTTCAAGCATCCGAGTCTTCGTCGCTGCTGTCATTCTCGGGGGCTTCGGGGATCTCCTCTTCCGGATAGGTGATGGAGATTTTTACCATGGAGGCGATCTTGGTAGCATGGCCTTTGATTTCATCAAAGATGGTGGTTCGCTGGTTTTCCGTGTATCCTTGAGGGATACCGAATGCCACGCGACAAGATTTGGCACCAGGGTAATGCATACGCATAAGGCCGATAGCCATGCGTGCACCACCCCGTGCAGCGGAGCGTAAGGTGGACTCCCTGGATTCCGCCACCTCCAGGATAGCACCCAGAAGTTTATAAATTTCCGAGAATTCTATGGTACTTGCAGGGAAGAACTTGTTGATCAGTTGCATTCCAGCATTTCTGATCGCATTCCATACCTTCCCAAAGGCTCGGATTTTGTCAATACGAGAAAGACCTGGATAATTTCCTGTTTTTTCGGAACACCAAAAAGGTTAGGCGACAAAACAGAGAAAGAAAGAAAGACATGGATGAATCGGTAAATGAAATAAAACTTACCGAGAACCTTGTCAATTTCGGAACATTCCTTTAGGCGAAGGATTAAGATACTTTCCAAGTCTTGGATAGTAGATTTATCTTTTTCCGACTGATCGGAAGCCTTGGATTGAGCAATTCCAAGGGCCAGATTACTGGCTTCCAGATCTTGTCGAACCTTCATAAGCTCCTTATGAAGGTCCAAATTCTCCTTGCAAAGACGTTCGGCATTGCCGGCATCTTCAGCTACTTCCTTGGTCTTAGCCAAAGCAGCTGAAAAGCAGGGAAAAAATTCCGAGTTTAGAAATATCTCGAGAAAGTACTTATTGATAATCCGGATAAAACAGAGTAAAGCATACCTGTTGTTTCCGATAGCTGTAGCTGAGATTATGCCAGCTCACTATCCTTAGACTTAATAATAGATTGAAGGGTTTTCACCTCTTCATTCTTGACATTAAGTTTATTAAAAAGTTCCAAGTTTATTACATCAGCAGTATGCTGAAACGCGGAAATAAAAGCCAAACGCTTAAGTTAGATCAAGCGTAATAAAAAAAGCATTAAGGGGAAAGTATGTTTCCAACTTATTGCTTGGGGGCTAGAGATATTACCTGGCTCATTTCCCGCAAGTTTGACAAAGTCTCGTTGAATTCTTTGGCATATTCAGAAAAAAGAATCCCAACATGATGAAGGCCATCTTGTATGACCTGACGAGGTGAAAATACAAAGTCGTTTCGGATAATCAGCCCGCCCTGTGGCCAAGGACGAATTAGAGGAGAAGGAGCGAAGAATTTCTTAGCTTCTGGACGGATATATCCGAGTTCATCAAATGGTTCTTCCTTTATCCGGATATTCCTGTCCAAAGTGGGGATAGGTTCGTCCCCCCCAGGCATAGCAAAAGAAGGTTCTTTTTTCATAGCAGCAGCTTTACGTTTCTTCAATTTATTTGTTTTTAAAGGAGTTGGAGAGAGGCTGAAAAGAGAACATCCGAGAAATAAATATCTCGAAGAACTGCGATTAAAAAAGTTCCAGCAGAATACCTGGATGTGGCGACGGGAATTCCGTCAATAGTTATCGTTTCCTCAAAAGTCACCGGCCTTTTACGTTTCCGGTCGCCGTAGAAGCTGGCATGTATTTCGTTAAGCTCGGCGTCAGAAGCAAGATCAGCTCCCTCAAGTTCATCGAACTAGGGAAATAGCAATGATGCGTTAAAAGTCAGGCAAGGAGGATAATCCGAGAAAAAACCCGAAAGCAAGGAAAATATAAATACCTTGGGGGCTGGATTCTCCACATGATATATTGCCAGACTTTCTGCGTATTGATCGCACGTGACGACCAGTTGGTGGAGTCGCTTTATGAAATCCTTTTTGGTATAGGACTTGTCCGTCCCCCTCATGCTATCTTCTGGTCCTTCGTATTTGCAAAGGAGCCGGGAACGGAAGAAAAGAGGTGGGTTACGGCGTCCAAACCAACATAAAACAGTATCCTTTCCAGTTAAGGGAGGCTGAGAGGAAGTAAGCTTGGCGATACGCCGTTTTATCTTCATCAAGTTTTCCGGCAATGTCTACATTGCTTCAACTGCCCAACTCTCTTGAGGAGAGGCGGCGGAATTAACGAATGGAGGAACCCCGCTTTCCTTACCAGGGAATGGGATGTCCTGATGGTAAAAGAAGGAACCCATCCAGGATTTGACGGGTTCCGATGTTTTTATCTTCGGATACCAATCTTCCCTAGACTTCTGGAGAGTGAAAGAAATAGTTCCACAGATGGGAGGAATACCTTCTGTGAGGTTATGCTTCACTTCAAAGCAATATTGCCAGAAATCTAGACTAGGTGCTATTCCTAAATACCCTTCAAAAAGGGCTTGGAAACTAGCTAGATGAAGGACAGAATTGGGAGAAAGATTGTGTGGCTGAACGCCATAATAGTTAAGGACGTCCAAGAAAAAGGCGGAAGGCGGTAAACCCATACCTCTCGCAATGTGAGAGGTAAGGAGGACGCGTTCCCCTTTTTTGGTGTAGGCTCGAGCTCACCTTCCGAGTTCTGCCACTTGCCTTTGATTATTAGCCCTTCTTTTTCCATTTGTGGAAGGAGGAAAGGAGGAATATTACTCGGACTCCAGTTGCCGACAAATTCCAGTTCTTCGTCCGCTCCGGCGGCGGCGGACGCGGCGGCCTCCGCGGCCGCAAGCTCGTCGCCGACGAGCGTGATCTTCTCCTCCGCCGTCTCGGGAGTGAACGGAAGAGAAAGCGCGGAGCTTGAATCCGCAAGATCCGCGACGGCGGAAGCGTTTCCCTCGTCCGCCGCGGTGCCCGTGGTCTTCACCGGCTCGCCGCCGGCGTGCATCGGGGAATCCAACTGAGGGTCCATCATGTTGATGATGTCCTCGATGTCTTGCGTTACGTTGCGGGCGGGCGAAGACGGCGGAGATGCCATCAGGTGGCGGCGCTGGCTCGTCTCCGGTGAGGTTTCGGGCGCGGTGTGCGTTCGGTGCTCTCTCTCTGCTGGAAGCTTGGGCGCTGTAATGGCGTTCGAGTGGTTGCGGAAGATTTTCCGGGAGGACGAAGAAGGCTATTTATAGCCGGAAATCCGTCACGATGCGTGCTAACGGCTCTTTTGACCGTTGGATGATAAACGCGTGTCACTCGCCGAGAAATCCGGGAATTGGATCGACAGGATGATTATGGTTATCTCCTCGTTTCCCGCGAGAATCTGTCAGAGATATGTTTCTGGGTTTCCCGCCTGGAACCCAAGCGTCCCTTACGTCAGCAGGATTAAAGTGCTGACGTAGGAGATTCCTTCTCCACGAAGGATCGTGTGAGAAAAGCCGGATTTTCAGAATTCCGAGTTTTACGTTACCATCTCTTTTCAAAGAAGAATAAGAAGAATCAAGACTGCTGGCCAATATGCATTTGGCGAAAGATGGCGAATCAGAGTTTTAATCCTTCTTGGGGTCTACTGTCGGATATATACCAAATAGGGGTATATCAGATGTAGTCAAAAGTGCCGGATTACCAGGGTGGCCCAACTGGTAGTGGGCTATGGTCCATTGGGCGGCCCAGTAAGCTGACGCACAGAAGCCGGATTCTAGAAGGACCCGGATCACGGCCCACGTGATCTGGCTTGGAGGAGAAGGCGGATTCCTTACTTTCCAAGTTAATGTCTACCGTAGTCTTCTAGGTTTCCTACTCTGTATTCCCTAACCCGGCTATTATATAAAGTCGGGCGGGAGATGAGATAACTAGACACGAAGCTACAGGCTAACTCGCCGGGAAGTTGATCCTCAGCGAATAGCTAAACAGAACCTCACATTGTAATTGTATACACAGGCTTTGTCCTGATTAGTGAGTTTGCAGGAGTAGGAACGCCGTATTATTACGACGTACCGAACCTGGGTAAATCCTGTGTCTTTGTCCTCAACGCGACCCCGTTTCCCCACGTCTCTACCCGTAGTCTCATGGCACCCCCGTCTATGAAAACTACTACGATGTCTCGACAACGTTGTTAGGGTTTCATCGGAGAGGGACTCCGGCGTTGGGATCCCACCACAAGCTAGATAGGGTGTGCCATAACATGTGTGTACAAGTGTGTTATGGGTTTTGGATGATAGACAATGCACTTCGGGGTGTGTCGACCTATTTCAGCGGCATCCACTTTTCTCTAGCGAGTTTCATGACTTATAGCCTGAATGTCTTGGATCAGACAAACATGAGGGAAACTTTTCAAGAGTTGGGTTATACCTTTTTCTTCTGAATTTCTAGGGCCTACCCTAACACAACCAAAGCAACTAGTTAGACACTTTTCTACCGCATTTTGACGCCGGTACCGGCTTTATTCGTATAATACTTGTTTTTCTACAATGGGGTTAGGGTTTCATCGGAGAGGGACTCCGGCTTGAAAGTACTATATCAGACAAACATGAGGGAAATTTATCAAGAGTTGGGTTATCGATGTCTCATAGTTGGATTTCTCTCAATTTTCTAATCGATTTAGACATATTATATGTCAAATTTCAATTTACGAATTTGCATATATAAATTATTCAATATTAAATGGAAAAAGGCAAATAAGTTAATTATTATTTGTATTTAGGAATATTTTAATTCAAAATATTATTAATGATTCATTTCTTTTTATTTAAATAATTATTTTGATTTATAAAATAAATGTGTGTGACATCATAGTCCATGGGTTAATAGGATTGATAGTATACTATTGTCAGGTAAGTATCTCTTGTTTGTAGGTAGCTCATAGGGAAGGAACTAAGAAGTTAAGCATGCTAGTGCTGGAGTAGTGTGAGCATGGTCACCTCTGCGGGAAGTGTTAGTAGAAGGTAGTAATTTAGATTGAAATTAAGAATGATTAGTGATAAATATGAGTTTAAGTGGTTAAACAATAGAAATAAATAAAATGGAAATAAAATGATTTTTTCGCGGAAAAAAAGACAACCTTTGGTACCGGTTCGTGTTACAAACCGGTACCAAAGGAACACGGACCCGTGAACGCATCCTAGGCCACGTGAAGGCCCTTTTAATACCGGTCCGTAAGGGACCAGTACTAAACTCTGGTGGGCCTTTGATACGTCTCCAACGTATCTATAATTTCTAATGTTCCATGTTGATATTATGCCAATTGCTACATGTTTTCTCCCTTCTTTATAGCATTTTTACATGTTTTCCGGGACTAACCTATTAACAAGATGCCAAGTGCCAGTTCCCCGTTTTCTGTCGTTTTTTGTTTTAGAAAAGTTGTTTTGGAAATATTCTCGGAATTGGACGATTCGAAAACCAGAAGTCTTAAAAGTCCCAGAAGCATCTAGAAGTCCCGAAGAGCCCCGGAGGGGGCCACAGGATGGCCACACCATGGGGTGGCGCGGGTCCCCCCGGCCACGCCACCTATGGGTGTGGGCCCCTTGGCCACCCCCTCCCCCGGCATCGCCGTTTCGCCCATATATACCCCCAAGGCCTAAACCCTAGGAGGATCAGCCTTTTCCACAAAATACATCCGTAGATCCGCCGCTGCCGACAAGTTTCGGGGGACAGATCTCTGTTCTGGCACCCTGTCGGGACGGGGAAATGCCCCCGGAACCATCTCTATCGACTCCATCGCCATTTCCATCATGGTTGTTGTCTCATATGATGAGGAGGGAGTAGTTCTCCCCCCGAGGATGAGGGCTCTACCGGTAGCTATATGTTCATCTCTCTCTCCCATGGTGTGATCTTTATGTGATCATGAGCTTTGTAATCTAGTTGAATATGTAGATCGATCTTCATCTTTGATGGTACTCAAGTGGTTTTGGTATCTCCATAAACACTTTGATTACGGGGTAAAGGTGTCAGTGTGTTCTCCGTGTGGTTTAGCATGATATTTATATCTTGTGTTGGAAGGAGAACCTATGAAATTGTGGCGTTTGTTTAGTACTAATTTATGGCGCTCGTAGTGACATTGGGGTGCCCTAGAGAGGGAATATAGACTTGAGGAGTGTTGTTAAAGCCCTACGCAATGATTAGTGTTCGTTATTCGACCGGAGAGTCGTTCAGAGCAGCATAGTGAAGAAATGATATTTATGCATTCAATTATGTGATCATTGTTGAGAGTGTCCTCTAGTGAAAGTAGGAGCCCTAGGCCTTGTTTCCAAGCATTGAAACACCGTTTTCCGCCTATTCTGCTACATGTTTGCTTGCTGCCATTTTTATTTCAGATTGTTATTATCACTTGTAATCATCCATACTACTTGTATTTTACTCTCTCTTCGCCGAACTAGTGCACCTATATACCTGACAAGTACATTGGGTGTGTTGGGGACTGTGACGCCCCGAGATCGGGCACTATGCAGATTTCAGCATACCCGCCAAAATCCACATAATAACCGATTCCAGGTTGCCACTTGTGATAACATTACAACAGTTCACGAATATTCCGCAACAACAACAGAAAAGATATATACAATAAGACTCAAACGAGTCAAGGATACAACCGATACAATACAAAGATCCAAATAACAGCGGAAGAAACAACATAGTGTCCGACTACGGACAAGATACAAATTGTACTAAGAGTCCTGAAGATAACCGATGGCGTCCAATCCTTGCCCAGGCCAAGCCGGAGGGATTCCCAAGCTAACGTCGTCAGACTTCAAACCTGTTGACTACAATTTGGAATATGCAGCCACGAAAGGGATTCGTGGGTCAGTACGGTTAAGTACTGGCAAATGGATAAACCATACTCACAAGATACCAGCATAAACAATCATCACAAGATACAAATACTTTGGGTACAACGGAAGGAAGGGATTATTGCAAAGAAGCGGCAGCGGGCTGCACTAACTAACTACAGGGACTCGCTACAACATCCGGCTAAAAGGAAGGGGATAAGATAGCATATCAGAACCAACTACAACTACTCACCAAACAATACCCATCCAATGTTACCCCCTACTAAGGAAGCAACCCAAGGAAACTCACACTGTTGATTAAGGTGACATTCATTCTGATGGTGGAAGTAATCTATATTACTAGTCAAGTTATCATCGTTAAGTGTAAGTTGTCTGAGTACTTGTTAGCCAGCACTTTCACCAAGTCATCCATAACCGCGGACAACACGGCTTCTCGAGAAGATTTAACCCTGCAGGGATGCACCAATTTGGCCGTACACGTAAGAATGACCCACCAGATAGGAAATGCACTTCCACCAAGCGGGGCACTCAACACAACTCAACTCTTCTACGCATCAAGCCCAAAGAACCCCGTGCAATTGAGCGCACGGCTAATCAAGCCCCACGAAGAAAAGGGGACCCTCATAGCACTCTAAGACCACGCTACCCTAAATGCCGACCACAAAAGTTCCACCCTGGCGCCAAGGGTTCGCACCTGCACATGCATGCATCAAATGGAAATCCCGAACTAAGTGTGGCGATTTGGACGAGATGCGAATCGAATCAACTTGAGGGGGGCGCCCATACTCGCTTCCCACATGCGGTTAGTGCGCTCATCATGGATCAGTAGACACAACCCTTTTCCTAATTAGGGTCGACACTAGCAGGCCTCAAAACCACGCCGGGCCTCCTGCCGGTGCCTTATCATCAAATTATTATTACCCAAAACATTAACATGTTGTTGATTGAATTGAAACCCAACTATCAAACTAAACAGGTGATAAGACGGACAACAGGAATTGAGCACAAACAACACTAAGCATGCCACTACGACACAAGGGCCAACAGGGTAAACAAACAACAGTTAATAGGAAGTGGAAGGAAGGCTATATCATGGCTGCAAGGTAAACATATAATAGGATCGAGACACAAGCATCGAATCAAAAGGCTAGAATAAAGGCAACGGAAAGAATCGGTAACAAGTGATGAAAGGCAGCCATTTGGCAGCAAGTGAGTATACTTGCCTGGAATCCAGCAAGTAGAGGTGCATCTGAAGAACTTGTCGTTGCTCACATCATCTCAACGTCCTATCCGCGAAGAAGCAACGAACCTCGAACAAACACCGGATGCAACAATTACTACTACGGCAAAAGATCCAGCATGATCAAGATATGGATGCATGACAAGTTTAAGGATGCATCAAAGATAAACTAGTTGACAAGATAACATGTTTAAATGGACCCATATGCAACTTGGATTGCATATGGAAAGCCCATGAATTAAGGTTGAATTAATTGATATACAATTAACCAACATGTGAAGGTGAATTAGCATGATGCATGGATGATGAAAACAATAAGGAAACAAGAATAGATTCAATTTGAAAAGAGGTTACCAAGTTTGGAAATTTTGTTTATTAAGTTAAGAGATTTTGGCTTCTTAATAGGTTACACAAGCAGTTGTTGTTTTCACCAATTTTAATTGTTCAAAATAGATAACAAAGTTCATATTTGAAAAGAACACAAAATTTTAGATGGAATACATGTTTCAATTATTGAAAAAGGAATTAGAATGAATTACTTATGAATTAAACAAGTTTAAACAAGATTTAAATGAATTTAATTCAAGTATGAATTTATTTGAATTTTTATTTATTCAAAACATTAATTCAAATTCATATTTGAAAAGTTTATAATTTTCTGGTTTGAAAACATATTTTATATGTTGGAAAACTATTTTTAAATGATTTAGTTAAGCAGGTTACCAATTTAAATGCATTAGTTAAGAGGTGAAACAATTATCCAATTTAAATGTTGCAAACCAGAAAACAAAGTTGATATTCAAGTGTGGCATTTAATTTTGGATGGATTTCATGTTTTGAGCATTTAACTTGGAGCAACCATTTGAAAGTTATTAATTATGCCATTTATTTTGTCATTTTTAAGGATTATTAAATAACCTTAATTTTAATTGTCCAAATTGCAGAACAAAGGTGATAAACAGAAATTTCATTGAATTTTGACTGAAAAACATATTTTACATTTTCAATTTGGAGTTGTTTTGCAATTTCTAGAGGCAAAATAAAAACAGGGACCAAACTGTGATTCCTAGGGGCTTGGATGTGAAGAAAACTGGGGGGGCAGGGTCTCTCTGCGAACACCGTGCCAAAAAAAAGGGACTGCAGCAAGCCACAGCGACACTGGGTCGCTGACAAGCAGGCCCAGGCCACGCTGGCGCCAACGTGTGCGCAGGTGGAGGGTGAGGTGGCAACCCACGCCACTGACGGGCGGGCCCATGCGCGCGGAGGAAAATTGCGAAAAAGGGGTGGCCGGCGGCGACCTCGAGCTGCTGCTGCTCGATCGTGAGCGTGCTTGCGGACAGGTGCGGTGGGGTGTCACGGGGTGCTAGCGGTTGTGCTCGAGAGGGGAAGGACAGGAGGGAGAAGGGCTCACCTCGCGACTGTGGTCGACGACGCAGAGGGCGGCGGAGAAGTTCAGGCGAGGGCGTGCGGTCGGTGGTGGTCGAGGACTCCGTGGTGGATGTGGAGGCGTAGAGGAAGGCGACGTCGCTGCGGTTCCGTTCCCGCGGCCGGCGCTGCCTGAGGAGGATCGTGGCGACGAGGCAACGGCGACGCCTGACGGCGGTCGGCTGCGCGGTGGTGCTCTGCTGTTGCTCCGTAGGTTTCAGAGGACAGAGAGGAGGGAGGGAAGCGAAGAGGATGGCGGCGCTAGGGGAGAGGGGACAGGCTAGGGTTGCAGGAGGTGGGGTTGGCCAGGTGGGCTAGAGGGGAAAAAATGGGCTGTGGGCTGGCCTGCCTCTTTGTTTTTGTTTTTAATTTTTTGTTTGCACACATTTTTTTTGTAGAAAAGAGAGAGAGAGGGAGAGAGATAAAATAGGGTTTGGGGTTTTTATTTTATGAATAAATGTTATTAATTTGCAAAACAGTAAGTCAAGAAATGTTAGCATTAATTTCAAAAATTGGAAATATTAATTTGATTTTAATTTGTTAGTTGAATTTTCAATTAGGATTTCACATAGCTTTGATTTTTAGAATAAACAAGTTTTATTTAATAAGATCACACTATGAAAACTTAGTGAGTTTAAAAATGTTTGCAAGATTTTAATTTGTAAACCACAATTGGAACATGCCAATTATGATTGAATTGATTTGAATTTGAATTTTCCATTAGGGTGTTGATAAAAGCATTTGATTAACAAGCAATTTAAATAAATTCAACTTCAAAACTATTGGAAACAAGTTGAGTTGTTTAGGTGGCAATTTTTAAATTGGAAATTTTGGACATGTTTTGAAAGTTTAAATTGGTTTGAACTTTTCAGTTGTTTTGAAAACATGGTGCAATGCTTATGATGCATGTGATGCAAAGCAAAAAGAAAAACAACCAACTTTCTAACTTAGGGGGAACACCCCAGGTGTTACAGGGACACAAGAGACTTCTTGTATCTTGATTGCAGGGTTGCTTGAGAGGGATATCTTTGACCTCTACCTCCCAGAGTCGATAAACCTTGGGTGATCCACTTAAGGGAAACTTGCTGCTGTTCCACAAACCTCTGCACTTGGAGGCCCAACACTGTCTACAAGAATAGAAGCGTGCATAGACATCAAGCTCTTTTCTGGCGCCGTTGCCGGGGAGGTAAGGTAAAAGGTACTCACATCCTTTGTGAGTGCTCGAAGTTATTTCCTTTAGATTCTGCAATTAAATCTTTTTGTTTCTTATTTTCACTAGTTAGGCTTAATGGAAAACAACAAAAATATGAGATAGCTTTATAGTATTTATCTTGAGTTAGGACATGAAGTGTTTGAAGAGAAAATTAAAAAACCTATGGAGCTTTATTTGCATGCTAATAGCAATGTTATTAGTATGAATTTTATGAACACCAGTATTGCTAATGCTATGGAAAAGTCTAATCTTGGGGAAGCTAGTTTATATGAAAATGATCTTTTTAGTCCCCCAATTTTTGAGGAGGAAATTTTCTTTGATGATACCTTGCCTCCAATATATGATGATTATAATGATTGTGGTATTCTAGTTCCACCTGTTCACAATGATGAATATGATATTTTCAGTCCACCTACTATTGAGGAGAAAATTTATTTTTATGATACTATGCCTCCTATATTTAATGATTATGGTGATGAGAATAATAGTGATAGCTATTTTGTTGAATTTTCTCCCACTACTATTAATAAGAATGACTATGCTTATGTGCAGAGTATTAATTATTTTATGCATGTGGCTCGTGATAAGAATGTTTTATGTGATAGCTATATTGTTAATTTTATTCATGATGCTACTGAAAGTTATTATGAGATAGGCAAACATGGTTTTATGCATCTCAACAATATTAAGTTTCCCCTCTTTATGTTGAAATTTTTGAAGTTGCACTTATTTTGTCTTCCTATGCTAGTCACTTTGTGCTTCGTTGACTTGTTTTTCTACAAGATTCTTTTTCATAGGAATTGGGTTAGACTTAAATGTGTTTTATATTTGTTTCTTGATGCTCTGTTTTGCTTCAATTCATATTTCTCATGTGAGCATCTTCTCAAATTATCATACCTAGCTAAAAGTATTTAAAGAAAAGCGCTACCGGGAGACAACCCGTTTTATTTCTCTGTTTTCAACCCATTTTCCTTTGTTTTCTTTTGTGTCTTTGTTGAGACAAGTAAATCCTCTAGTGGAAAGTTGGAGTTGGTTTTCGGATTTCTGCGCAGAAAACAGATTTCTGCTGTCCACCGTAAAATATCGTATAAAATCCTGGAAGATCAGAATTATCTGAAATTTTTTGTACTTATTCCTAAGATAATTCCGAAACTTTTCTTAGTTTTCCACTTTTTTTATTTGAGCAACATAAGATTTTCAAAAAAAATTATCTTTACCTGCTGCCCCGTTTTGACAGATTTCTGCCAATAATTGCATTTGCCTCTTAATCTCTTTCTTTTGGTATTCTTTTGAGAAAAAGAGTTTTAAAATAAGTTGTGACAGTAGATAATGTGTTTATTAGTGTTAGTCTTGTGTTTAAACTGAACCATGTGAATTTATTATTTCGAATGCACTAACGTTGCTAATGAAGATTGTGAGAAGTTTGGTGTGAAGGAAGTTTTCAAGGGTCAAGAGAAGAGGATGATATGTTGTGATCAAGACGAGTGAAGAGACTAAGCTTGGGGATGGCCCGGTGGAACATCCCAGCAAATTCCAAGAAGACTCAAGCATCTAAGCTTGGGGATGCCCAAGTCATCCCCTTCTTCATCAACAATTTATCAGGTCACTTCTAGTGAAACTATATTTTTATTCAGTCACATCTTATGTGCTTTACTTGGAGCGTCTTTTATTTTTGCTTTCAGTTTGTTTTTATTTTTGCAATAATCTTGGTTGGATTTATCATACTTGTGTGGGAGAGAGACACGCTCCTTTTTCATTGCTTAGAACACTCTAGTTTTCATTCTTATTGTTCTGTGAGTGTTCACTTTTTGCTAGTACTGCGTTTAGCCTTTGTTTCCATGTATCCTTTGTTCAGAGCTGTTAGCTTTTGTAGTTAGGTGGTTCTCATATGTGTGTTTTGTTGGGAATAGAAACGCTTATGTGGTAGTTGGTATAGTGGAAAAATTCGCATGGTCTTGTAGATGACTAAACTGCTTCACTTGAACCACTGCTATTGTTTTGAGATATTAATTTGCTTAATGGATAAATGGGAAGGACTAGTAAATATAAAATTTTAATGGTTGGTTTAAGAAACTTAAAACTGTGCCACACTTAAAATTACCAGCTGATAGAAACAATGGTATATGATTGCTACGAGTGATACATTTCTGATCGGCCTTTTGTTACACACTGCAGTCGGGGTAGCTAACAGTGACTTGTCACTGCCACGGACCCTCTTCGAGTGATTTGCACTTTGCCTTGTAAGATGATTTGCTTGCTGCAATCTTTTAATTTGTGAGTCTATGTTGCGGTTCCTGGCACTTCCACCATCCATATTTGCTAGCCTCTTCAGTACTGTGCATTGCCCTTTCTCACATTGAGAGTTGGTGCAAACTTCGCCAGTGCATCCAAATCATGTGGGGGAACTTTGTTCTCCTACACATAAGCCCATATATTCTTCCTCAAAACAGCCACCATACCTACCTATCATGGCATTTCCATAGCCATTCCGAGATATATTGCTGCACAACATCCACCTTCGTTATATTACTTGATGATGAGCTTCATGGTTATTTATGCATACTGCTACACTGGCAGGAGCATGCAGTTAGAGACATCAGAGATATTTCTTTATGAGTTATGAGTACTAAAAGTGTGATGATTCATTGTAATATAGGATGTTTCCCCTACCGATGAGGATATATAAAATAAAATAAATAAAAAATGAAAAAGACCCCCCCAAAGGGCCAAAGAGAGAATAAAGAGAGAGGGGGCGCATCACTATCCTTTATATACCACACTTGTGCTTCTTGTTTAGCACCAATACTTCAGTTTGGAGAGAGTTTTGATATTATCATTCATTCATAACTATGTGGGGAACTTTACATTATAGAACTTGGCTTGTATATTCCAATGATGAGCCTCCTCAAATGAGCTCTAGGTCTTCGTGAGGAAGCAAGTTGGATGCACCCCCACTAGTTCCATTCGAGAGCTTTCATACACTTATAGCTCTATGTGCATCCGTTGTGTGGCAATCCCTACTCCTTGCATAGCTTCGGTTGTAAGACTTTCTCTTGTCTAATGACCACTTTCAGCTTTGTGAGCCTTTCTTCCATTGACCTTACAAACCCCCTATATTGTTCTCTTTGCCATAACATCCCAGTGCCAGGGACCAACGCAGAACACTTGCTTGGTTATTTATGCATCATGTGGAAAGCTTGACTTGATCCTAACAGGGGTTGTGAAGATAGTTTCACGTGCATGATATTGTTGTTCTTGAAAGGTTAAATCATCTCTAATAAACTTTGCACGGTTGATAGTCTTTTAGTATTGATTCATTAAAAGTTTTACTTCTTTCTTCTTTGTTTATGCATTACTTGTTGATATCAAATATAGATCACACCTTTAGTTCATTTGATCCTAGTTTACATGCTCTACTTTACATATTATGATCAAGATTGTGTGGTAGCATGTCACCTCAGAAATTATTTTGTTTTATCGTTTACCTACTCGAGGACGAGTAGGAACTAAGCTTGGGGATGCTTGATACGTCTCCAACGTATCTATAATTTCTGATGTTCCATGTTGATATTATGCCAATTGCTACATGTTTTCTCCCTTCTTTATAGCATTTTTACATGTTTTCCGGGACTAACCTATTAACAAGATGCCAAGCGCCAGTTCCCTGTTTTCTGTTGTTTTTAGTTTCAGAAAAGTTGTTCTGGAAATATTCTCGGAATTGGACGATTCGAAAACCAGAAGTCTTAGGAGTCCCAGAAGCATCCATAAGTCCCGAAGAGCCCCGGAGGGGGGGCACAGGGTGGCCACACCATGGGGTGGCACGGGTCCCCCCTAGCCGCGCCACCTAGGGGTGTGGGCCCCTGGCCACCCCCCGGCATCGCCTCTTCGCCCATAAATACTCCCTGAGGAAGAAAACCTAGGAGGATCGACCTTTTCCACAAAATACATCCGTAGCTCCGCCGCCGCCGACAAGTTTCGAGGGACAAATCTTTGTTCTGGCACCCTACTGGGACTGGGAAGTGCCCCCGGAACCATCTCCATCGACTCCACTGCCATCTCCATCGTCGTTATTGTCTCCTATGACGAGGAGGGGGTAGTTCTCCTTCGAGGCTGAGGGCTCTACCGGTAGCTATGTGTTTCATCTCTCTCTCCCATGGTGTGATCTTTATGTGATCATGAGCTTTGTAATCTAGTTGAATATGTAGATTGATCTTCATCTGTTATGCTACTCAAGTGGTTTTATTATCTCCGTAAACACATTGACCACGGGGTAAAGGTGACAGTGTGTGCTCCGTGTGGTTTAGCATGATATTTATATCTTGTGTTGGAAGGTGAACCTATGAAATTCTGGGGTTTGTTTAGTACTAATTTATGGCGCTCGTAGTGACATTGGGGTGCCCTAGAGAGGGAATATAGACTTGAGGAGTGTTGTTAAAGCCCTACGCAATGATTAGTGTTCGTTATTCGACCGGAGAGTGGTTCAGAGTAGCATAGTGAAGAAATGATATTTATGCATTCAATTATGTGATCATTGTTGAGAGTGTCCTCTAGTGAAAGTAGGAGCCCTAGGCCTTGTTTCCAAGCATTCAAACACCGTTTTCCACCTATTCTGCTACATGTTTGCTTGCTGTCATTTTTATTTCAGATTGTTATTATCACTTGTAATCATCCATACTACTTGTATTTTACTCTCTCTTCGACGAACTAGTGCACCTATATACCTGACAAGTATATTCGGTGTGTTGGGGAAACAAAAGACTTCTTGTATCTTGATTGCAAGGTTTCTTTAGAGGGATATCTTTGACCTCTACCTCCCTGAGTTCGATAAACCTTGGATGATCCACTTAAGGAAACTTGCTGCTGTTCTACAAACCTCTGCACTTGGAGGCCCAACACTGTCTACAAGAATAGAAGCGTGTGTATACATCAGCATTTAGTACTGATTAATTAGTACCGGTTGTCCAACCGGTACTAATAGGCCTCTGGAACCGGTACTAAAAGCCCATTTTCTACTAGTGGTCGCTTGCTCAAACTTTCATTTATTCCGGTCGGAGAAAAGCATTTGTAAAAGCATCGTGATGTTAGTTACTCCCACCGTTCAACAATACTTGATTTCCATTTGTCTAAATATGAATGTATCTATACACTAAAACATGTCTAGATACATTCATATTTAAACAAATGGAAGTCAAGTATTGTTGAAAGGAGGAAGTATATCTTAGATATGTTTCTAGTTTCTGGTGTCATGGCAAAATTATGGAAATTGTGTGTCTCGGGAGCATATGAGATAGTTTGGAAATAACATGCATATGTGTGCAATGTAAGTTGCTAAATTTTGCATCTCTAATCCTTAGTTAAATTGGACAAGTGTGGAAGAAGGTGAGATGGATGGAATGCATAGATGAATAACAATGCGGAGAGTGTGTTTTTCTTCTATGTGAGGATATTTTAATACACCATCCATCACTAGTAGAGAAGTGCCTTTCTATGGAACAGATTCTGTGGCGCACCCCTATCCGGTGCGCCACAGAAATGTAATTATGTGGCGCACGGGTGGGCATGCGCCACAGAAAACGGGAATTCTGTGGCGCACCGGATAGGGGTGCGCCACAGAAAACAGGAATTCTGTGGCGCACCGGGTAGGGGTGCGCCACAGAAATAAGTTGGGGGCCCACACCATGATTGGCACACTCCTATTCTGTGGCGCATGGTGGTTAGTGCGCCACAGAAATATGACAATTCTGTGGCGCACCACTGCCACGTGCGCCACAGAATTCCCATCCGAAAAAATTCTTTCCACACGCACCAACTCCACCCCCCCCCCCCCCGGGAACGCCTTTTCTAGTTTTTGACGGAAGAGTTGGCAGTCTAAAAAGCATAAAAAAATAAATCCCTTATAGATGCACGGAGAGTTTAATGTCTACTTTTTTGTCAAATTTTGAAATATGTATTTCGACTTTCTGAGCAAAAGTTTTATAAAAAAAGTAAAATGGGCATAACTTTTGCATACGATGTCGAAAAAAAATGATCAAGATATTAAAAAAAACTAGAGAGAAAAAGGAACCCAACCTCACTGGCCTTCGGCCTGTGAGCTTTTTTTAGAATCGCCAAATTCCAAAAGGAACAAAAGTTATGGCCGTTTTAAGATTTTGACTAGAAAATAAAAAAAAAGAAAAAAAAAATTCTGTGGCGCACCAGGGGGGTGCGCCACAGAATTGGGAGGCAGGATTCGAAATTCCTGCCTCTCCTCCCCTCCTCTTCTTCCTCTTCTACCCTCCTCCCCTCCTCTTCTTCCCTTCTCCCCTCCACTTCTTCTCCACTTCTTCTCCACCTCTCCTCTCCTCCACCTCTCCTCTCCTCCACCTCTCCTCCTCCATCACCACCACCACCACCACCACCTCTCCTCCTCCTTCACCACCACCACCCCTCCTCCTCCACCACCACTCTCCTCCTCCATCACCACCACCACCTCCGGCGAGCTCCTCCTCCTCCTCCTCCACCACCACCTCTCTTCCTCCTCTTTCTCCTCCTCCTCCACCACCACCTCTCCTCCTCCTCATCCTCCACCACCATCACCTCTCCTCTTCCTCCTCCTCCTCCTCCTCCTCCTCCACCACCACCTCCGGCGAGCTTCTCCTTCTCCTCCCCACCAACTCCGGTGACCCCCATCCTCCACCCACCAACTCCGGCGAGCATCCGACGAAATCCGGCGAAATTTCGAAATTTCGAAAATTTCCCGCGGCCAGATCTGGCCGCCTTTTTTTTGAAATTCAAAAAAAAAATCTGTGGCGCACCCCCCTTGGTGCGCCACAGAATTGCAAATTTCTGTGGCGCACGGCTGAGGTGCGCCACAGAATTGACATATATGTGGCGCACGGCCACGGTGCGCCACAGAAATAATTTTTGTGGCGTAGATTCTGTGGCGCACCCCTACGGCCCCTAGGTGCGCCACAGAATCCCATTTTGGTGCGCCACAGAAAGGCCTTTTCCTACTAGTGCATGGCTCACTAGAGGTCGGAGGTGCACCGTCACAAGAGCCTGGTCAGTCCCTGTAGCGCTGTCCTTAGTGGATGGAGACACACTAACTTCACAAATGTTGGAATAGAATCAACAAAACGTGTAAAACAAATTTTTTAACGGAACTCTGACGTGTGAAAAAAAACCGTCAAAGCAATTTTACTGCCAAACATAATACCTCAATTTTATGAATGGCCCATGGAAGACAATGGAAGGAAAATTAAAGAAAAGATGGCATCAATTTAGGCTGATATTTAGGCAAATTAGTGCTATATATGTAATAGCGTCATCAAAAAGTTTATTGAGATGGAGGAAGGGTCCCCTCTAGCTAGCACCAACTAATATCCACCACTACCCACAAGGAACATGGGAAGGGGCTTAAGTCCTTAGTTGTTCTCATTTTCTAAGAGATTTGGAAGTAAAGGAATCAGCATATTTTCAAGATGGCTCACTGGTTATTTCACTCGCATTCTCGACTACATCACTAAGCGCATAACTCTCCGCATGGTGCCCCCAACATGTGAAAGGACCGAGAGGGTTGATTAAAGGAGAAGGGGAGGGGTGTTGAATAGGCAACTTAACTTCTTTTTATTTTAGTTGTTCATTGTTAAAATATAGGTTCTCTAAATTATGCAACTAGGTGAACAATATTTTAAGGATACGTCTTGGAAAGACGCATCGATTTCATAGAATAAGGGCCAAGCGGCCAATTACAATGCGTCCGGCACAGGCGCCCAAAACGCTACGATACAAGTTTTAGAATGGGACTACTCGCCAAGACTCCACTTTTCTACTGGACACAGACTACCTCTAAAGAGCCCGGCGGAGCACCACAGGCCAGCCTCAGCCTCTATCATTTTGATCACCCTATCCACCGATGGATGGTGCCCTAAAAAATCACATTATTCCTATGCCTCCACAGGCACCCGCATGTCAGGGTGATAGCTTCCCACATGTATCTTTGGCCCGTACCACTCCGTGTCCTAGCAGGCATCCATCAAACCACCTCGCCGTGCTGATTCAGGATCCATTGATCAAGGCATCCATCAAACTCACTTGAAATCTTCTTGTATTGAGCTTTCGAGGGTCACTCAAGAAGGATACAAGCCTCATGACACCAAAAACGTGACAAGAAGAGAAGTAGTAGATTGTCAACTCAACTACACCGTCTTGTGCATGATTCAACGAGCTGTGGGTCCAAAACACATGCCTCATATCCAACAATATTCCACCGCCAAAGAAACATGGGATGCCTTTGTCATCATGTTTGTGGGCAATGAAAGCATGAAGAGGAATAGGTATGATACCTTGAGAAATGAGGTTGGAGGTTTCTATATGCATGATAGTGAGAATCATGAGGACATGTAATGGAGACTCAAGACTCTCGCTACCGCTTTTAATGGTGTTGGGGCCACTCAAATTGATGATGCTTTGATGAATAGAAAGTACGTGAGTGCCCTCATGCCATTTGATCCCGTGGACTTGAAGGATCTTGAAGGAAGACACGACTATCAACTCTTGACCTCAACCCAAGTGATGCAAGAGATGTGCTCATTCCAAGTTCAAACGAAGAATGCTCTTATCAATCGTGCTCGACCTATTGGAATTCACAAAGGAGCATACGTTGCTTTATAGGCTAAGGTTGTAACCAAGGTGGTGGATCATCATGAAGAGTTGGAGTGCATTGAATACTTTCCCCCACTTGAAAGATCAAGAGTATGATCCCGTTCTCAAGGATTTTGTTGCTCTTGTCATGCAAAGGTTTTGGAAGAATCCTCCCAAGGCCAAGACATATGTTGAGGAGAAGACCAAGTTAAGTCATGGAAAGGAAGGGACTCAAAAAGTGAGGGATTGTTTCAATTGTCAAGACAAGCATCATTTTATTGCCGAGTGCCCGTATGAGAATAGAGAAAATCAAGGAGGGAGACTTGCCCCAAGGATAGGTCAAAGTTCTCTCACAATAAACCTTTATTCAAGAAGAAACCTTCAACAAGAAGCCTCCTACAAAGTTTATGCTTGTGACTCAAGAAGAGTATGATTCCGGTGATGATGAAGAAGAACAAACCACAAGTGAGGTGGCCATTATTGCTATTGCATCATCACCATCTCCTCCATCACTCTTTGAATATCCCAATGAGAATATTCCTCAACCCTCCACCAAGTGCTTCATGTCTAAGGCATCGGAGGTATCACCTTCTACCATCTCTAAGACTCCAAATGAAGAAAAAAACATTGCTAGTCTTAGTGTAGAAGATGAAATTGCCTCTTTGAGTCGTTTTATGACTAACGTGCAAGGTGAGACCAAGAGATACTTTGATCTTCTCATTAGCCAATTAGGAGAGGCCCATGAGGCTCTTGAGAAGAAAGGAAAGATCGAAAGAAGTGATGCTAATGAAAAGGTATCTCTCACTACGTCTATTGAGGAAGAGCATGAGGCTCAAGTTTCTCTTGAGGAGGAACTTGAAACTATTGAAGAGTCACATAATGAATTAATTTCTAAACTCACTGAAGAACGTGACCATGCAATTGCTAAATATAAAAAGTATAAAAAGAAGAAGGTTGAGTTTGGGGTTGGTCATGAAAAACTAACCGATGATCTAGAAAAGCTCACGAATGCTCAGAAGGCCTTGGAGAGTGAACATTCTACCCTTAAAAAGTCTTGTGAACAACTTCAAACTCAACTTGACCAATTCAGTGTTCCTAGTACCTCTAATTCTTCTTGTGATCATGCAAATATTATTGAGGAGAATGCTAGGTTTAAGGAATATCTAGCAAGAATCAAGGGCCAGGGACCTAGTGTTGAGAAGGTTGTGGCTCATAGGCCTCAAGTGGCTCCTAAGCCACAAGTGGCCCCCAAGCCACAAGTGGTTGCTCCTAGACCACAAGTTCGCAAGCAAGGTCTTGGCTATGTTGCCAAGAGGAAGAATAAGAATAAGAAGAACAAGAACAAGACCAAGCCCGCACAAGCAAAGAAGAATGTTGTTGCGAGTGGTATTTTCATTAGGGATGACACTACTCGTAGAAACCCCGCGGGAACTAACAACCCTCACCATTTCTTCTATGTTGATTTGTATGGTGTTTTGAAAGCTAAATATGTTGGTGCTATTGAGGGATACATTGACTACAATATTTGGGTTCCAAAGACCCTTGTTGCTAAAATGAGAGGATCCTCCTCAGGTCCTAACTCTAGTCAATAATTTCTTGTAGGACTATACTTCCGGTGGGTCTAAATGGATAATCGACCGTGGATGTACGAGTCATATGACCGGAAGCAAAAAGCTTGTGATGGATTTGCGTCCATATATAAATCAAGCAACCTTCACTTATGGAGATAATTCCAAGTCTAAGGTAATGGGGTCCGGCAAGGTTGTTGTTGCTCCGGATATCACTGTTGTTGATGTCATGCTTGTCGAGTTCCTTGGTTTCAATTTACTTTCAGTTCGTGTTTTAGGGAAGAACTCGCAAGCGATGTGTCTTTTCGGAAAGGCGGATGTGGGATGGTTGTGGCATCGCCGCTTATCCCATGTCAACATGAGAACTTTGCAAAGTCTTTACAATGGTGGTCTCATCCTCGGACTAAAATAAAATATTTCCTTTGCGAAAGACCATGTTTATATGGCTTGTGTTGAAGGAAAGATGCATGATGCCTCCCATAAGATCAAGACCATTATGTCATCAAAGAGAATCTTGGAGCTTCTCCATGTTGATCTCTTTGGTGTCGTGCCCGAGGCAAGTCTTGGAGGCAAGAAGTATTTCTTGGTTATTGTCGATGATTATTCAATATATACTTGGGTTTATTTCTTAAAGTTGAAGAGTGAGAGCCAACAAGCCATCATCGATTTTTCCAACCAAGTGCAACATCAACACAATGTTCCCATCATGGCTATTAGGAGTGACAATGGCTCCGAGTTCAAGAACTACACCCTAAATGAATTTCTTTGTGAAGAGGGTATTCGTCATCAATAGTTCGCTGCATACACCCCTCAACAAAATGGTGTAGCCAAAAGGAAGAATCAGACTCTCTTGGATATGGCTAGGATCATGTTGGCAGAGTATTCTTCTCCCCAATATCTATGGCCCGAAGCCATCTCTACGGCTAGCCACTCCTCTAACCGTCTCTACATTTGCAAGGGCTTAATAAAGACTCCATACAAAATTCTCACCAGCAACAAACCCAACATCTCCTACTTCTGTGTCTTCGGTTGTAAGTGTTTCTATTTGATAAAAGGGGTCTGTTTGTCTATATTCCAATCTAAATCTATTGATGGTACATTTGTTGGTTACAGTGTCGAATCCCACACTTATAGAGTCTTTGACAAGGCCTCACGGATTTTCATAGAATCTTGTAGTGTGGTTTTCGAGGAAAATGATGGCTTCCAAGTGGCGCAATTTCATGTTTCTAATGTAGATGTTGAAATGCCTCAAGAAGCCATAGGAATAATGGGTGTGGTATTTTTCCACCCCATTGAGGGACACCTTGTGGTGACTCAAGAAGAACTATGATATACTCAAGTGGAGCCCTCTTCTATATAAGAAGATCATGCCAATGGAGCAAGTGATGCACCAAACCAAGAACAAGTTCAAGACCCTCCTCTTGGTGACCAAGTTGTTATGCAAGAACCAAACACTCCTATCATTCAAGCTAGTCAAGGTCAAGATCAACCTTCTTCGTCTCAAATTGAAGCAAGTCATGATGATGATGATGATCAATGCCAACGTACCGATCAAGACGGAGACCCAAATAATCAAGATGATCAAGTGATTACTCCTCTGAATAAACAGGAGACCGAAGCCGGTCGTTCTAGAAGGATTGCAAAAGCCTTGAAGCGTATTGATGGATCCAATGATAAAATGATGTGCAAAACAAGAGATACACAAGAGCTCAATTGGAAAGATTTAGTGAGCATCAAGCTCACATATCCATGGTGGAGCCAAAGAAGGTGTTTGAGGCTCTTGAAGATTCGGATTGGGTGGAAGCTATGCATGATTAACTCAATAACTTTGAGCGCAATAAAGTTTGGAAGCTAGTTGAGAAGCCTAAAGATTGCCACAATGTTATTGGCACTAAGTGGATATTCAAGAACCAGGAAGACGAGCATGGTATTTTTGTGAGGAACAAGGCAATATTGGTGGTTCAAAGCTACACTCAAGTGGAAGGCATTGACTTTGATGAAAATTACGCTCTCATGGCTCATCTTGAGTCCATCTGTATCCTCCTTGCATATGCCTCTACGCATAATTTTAAATTGCAAAAAATGGATGTCAAAAGTGCTTTTCTAAATGGTCCAATTAAAGAGGAGGTATATGTTAAGCAACCTCCAGGTTTCGAGAGCACAAACTTCCCTAACCATGTCTACAAGCTCTCTAAGGCAATATATGAACTTAAACAAGCTCCATGTGCATGGTATGAGCACCTTAGAGAGTTGTTGCACGACCGTGGGTTTGAAGTGGGGCAAATCTATCCCACCCTTTTCACAAATAGGGTAAAGGGAGATATTTTTATATGCCGACTCTACGTGGATGATATTATATTTGGCTCATCTAACAATGCTTTCAATGACGAGTTCTCAAAGCTTATAACTGATAGGTTTGAGATGTCTATGATGGGAGAGCTCAAATTTTTCCATGGCTTTGAGATCAAGCAATTGGCTCGTGGGACTTTCATTTCTCAAGCCAAGTATACCCAAGACATGCTCAAGAGGTTTAACTTCGAAGGTGCTAAAGAGAAGGTCTCTCCAATGCAAGTCAAATGTCACCTCAAGCGCAAACCGTGTGGTAAAGATTGTTTCTTTGAGTTAACTTTGTGCATCTAGGCCCGATATTTTGTTGAGTGTAGGAGTGTGTGAAAGGTATCAAGCGGCTCCTAAAGAAAGTCACTTGGTGGCAGTCCATAGGATCTTCCGGTATTTGGTTCATACCTCAAGGTTTGGTTTGTGGTACCCAAATGGGGCACAATTTTCTCTCAAGGGGCACACAGACTCGGATTCTGCCGATGATCAAGATGATAGGAAATAATCTTCCGGGGCATCCCAATTCCTTGGTAGGTCCTTGGTGAGTTTTTCTTCTAAGAAGCAAAATTGTATATCTCTCTCCATGGCCGAAGTGGATTATGTGGCGGCTGCTAGTGCTTGCACCCAATTGTTATGGATGAGGCAAACCCTTAAAGAGTATGATGTTCATTTGGAGAAGGTGGCACTCTTGTGTGACAACGAGAGTGCCATCAAGATCGTCTATAATCCCGTGAACACACAATGACGAAGCATATTGATATTCGTCATCATTTCATCAGGGATCATGTGGCAAGAGGTGATATTGAGCTATCTTATGTCCTGTAACACCTGGGGTGTTCCCCTTAGTAGAGTTGTTGGTTTTCTTTTGCTTGCATCACATGCATCACATAAGCATTGCATCATGTTTTCCAAACCACTCCAAAATTCTTGCAAACAACTAAAAATTCAATTAATGTTTTCATAATTGATGAGTTAATGGAATAAAATTTGTTTAAACACCAAATCCTTATGAACCCTATTTGAAAGCCAAATAGCAAACAAAAAATTAATTTAACACTTCAAATATTTTTGGACTTAATGTTCTCAAATGCTTTGGCTTGCTGTTTGCAAATTGATAAAACTTATTCATCAAATAAAAACCCCAAGCCATTCTTTCTTTCTTTCCTATTCTTTTCTTACAAGCAAAAAAATAAGAGAAGGAAAAAAATAGAAAAAAAAGGAGAGAGGCAGGCTAGCCCACAAGGGGCAGCCCACCTACAACCCGAAACAGCCCACTGCCCCTTCTTCCTCCTTACGTCACCCTGTACGAACCAACTCTCCACCGTGTGATCCCCCTCCTCCATCGGATGAGCTGCCGTACTAGCTAGGCACTCCCCATAAAACCCCCTCCCACTCGCTAGCCCTAGCCCTCCTCTCTGCCGCCGCCATCTTCCATCTTCTCCACCTCCCTCACTCTCTGATGTCTCTCTGCAACCACCGAGCGTCCATGGCCGGAGGAGGAAGTTTCACCATGGCGTCGGGGAAGGGGTAGCCGCCACGGGCTGCAAGTCGTGGGAATGGAACCGGCTCTCCACCCGCTCCAAGTTTGGTGTAGGCATCATCGGCTGGTACTGCCCGAGCCGCCGCCGCCGTGAAGTTTTGCCGCCGGCCAAGCTTCTGCCTGCACCGACCTCTGTCCGCCCCGATCCGCCTCCTTCCAGCCCCCCAAGGTGAGCCTCCTCCTTCTCCTTCCCTCCCCTCATCTCTCCCTTGGCCACACCCCCACGACGCCCCCTCTCCGGCGAGCCCACGGCGAGCAGCCGCTGCCGGCGATCCTCGTCGATCTGCCCGCTCGGGTGCAGCAGCGAACTGAATAAAATTCAGTTATCGCGCGCAGCCACAGCTTACCTACCCGAGTTCCCCTCTCTGTTCACAAACCGCAGCTAGCCCAACTGGTTCTGGTTCCCTTGCGCGCCCAGGAGATTGGGGGTTCGATCCCCCACTCCCTCAAATTAAACCACCTTTTATTTTTCAATTGTTTGGTCACAGAACTTCTCAGTAATCGCACATAGGCCCCTGGTAATTAAATTCTAGCCCTGCAAAAATTATTTCTAGGTCCCTAATGGATTAAAAATGGCAGAATTGCACCCAATTTTGTAAATTGCATAAGAAATTCATCCCAACTCCAATTTTAACTTTTTAAATATGTTTTCTGTCCCAAATTAAATGTTCTATCCAAATATAAAATTTGTTTACTGATTTGAATATTTTAAATTGTTGAAATATTTGAAAACTTGTCAAATTCACTTAAAATTGCAAAATTCATAACTTGTTCATAAAAATTCCAAATTCAACAAACTAAATATGTTTTCCAATCAATTTTTCATGTACTTTCCAAATATAAATTTTGTTTGCTGTTTTGAATAATTTAAATTGCTGAAAACAACTGTTTCTTTTTTATTGCATTTAAAATTGCCAAAATAATAACTTGCTCATTTTAAATCCAATTTCAACAAATAAAATATGTTTCCATGCAAAATTAAACCACCTTTTCAAATATAAAATTTGTTTCATGTTTTGAATAATTAAAATTGGTTAAATGATTTAAACCTTGTTTAAATCATTTAATATTGCTAAATTCATAACTTGGTCAAATTAAATTCTTTTGGGACATATAAAATATGTTTTCAAACCATCAAAGCATAACCTTTTCAGATATGAACTTCACTCAATGTTTTGCACAAATAAAAATTCCAATAAGTTCATGTTTGAATTAAGTTCATTTAATTCTTGCTTAAACTTGTTTAATTCATAAATAATTTATTTGAAATCCTTTTGCAACAAGTGAAACATGTAATCCACCCAAAATCTTGTGTTCTTTTCAAATATAAACTTTGTTATCAATTTTGAACAATTAAAAGTGGTGAAAACAACAATTGCTTGTGTGACATCAATAAGGAACCAGAAATTCTTAACATGACAAATAAAATCCCACACTTGGTAATTTCCTTCTCCTTTGCTCTATTGTTGTTATTTTGCTGTTTTCCTCATCCATGCATCATGCTAATCCACTTTCACCTATTGGTTAGTTGTAAAACAATTATTTCAACCTTAATTCATGGGCTTTCCATATGTAATCCAAATTGCATATGGGTCCATTTAATTATGTTATGTTATCTTGTCAACTAGTTTATCTTGATGCATCAATTAAATGGTCATGCATCCATATCTTGATCATGCTGGATCTTTTGCCGTAGTAGTAATTGTTGCATCCGGTGTTTGTTCGAGGTTCGTTGCTTCTTCGCGGATAGGACGTTGAGATGATCTGAGCAACGACAAGTTCTGCTACCTTGCGGGATCTCAGGCAAGTATACTCACTTGCTGCCAAATGGCTGCCTTTCATCACTTGTTACCGATGCTTTCCGTTGTTCTTATTCTAGCCTGTTGATACGATGCTTGTGTCTTGATCCTATTATATGTTTACCTTGCAGCCATGATATAGCTTTCCCTTCCACTTCCTATCAACTGTTGTTTGTTTACCCTGTTGGCCCTCGTGTCGTAGTTGCATGCTTAGATTTGTTTGTGCTCGAGTCTTGTTATCCTTTGTCGTCTCAACTGTTTAGTTTATAGTTGGGTTTCAATTCAACCAACAACAAGTTAATCTCTGGGGTAATAATAATTTGATGTTAAGGCACCGGCAGGAGGCCCGGGTTAGGGTTTTGGAGCCTGCTAGTGTCGAACTTAATTAGGAAAAGAGTCTTGTCTACTGATCCATGATGAGCGTGCTCACCGCATCCGGGTGGTAGTATGGGACCCCCCTCGATTTAGACCTGATCTGCAGCTTGTCCGAAGAGCCACACTTAGTTCGGGTGTTCCATTTGCTACTTGCATAATGGGTTGGCCCCCCTTGGTTACTGATGATGATGATGATGCATATAGGGCGAGGCCTGTAGTGCCGGGGTGTTGTGTCCTGCGGGAGTTTTGCACACCTGCGCTGAGTATTCGGCTGCGTGGCTGGGACCTTATAGCTCCGTGGCTCCTAGGATGGGTTGTAGAGATGGTTTGGGTCGTGTCAAGCCAACCTGAGTTCTAGTTGGTGGCTTGAGTGTGTACGGGTACTGGAGCACACCCTGCAGGGATAAATCTTCTCGAGAAGCCGTGTTTTCCGCGGTTATGGATTACTTGGTGAAAGTACTGGCTAACAAGTACTCAGACAACTTACACCTAATGATAATAACTTGACTAGTAATAGTCTTATTGACACAATAACTTGATCCATCATTAATCCAACAGTGTGAGTTATCCTTGGTTTGCTTCCTTAGTAGGGGGTGACATTGGATGGGTTTGTTTGGTGAGTAGTTGTAGTTGGTTACGATACGCTCTCTTATCTTCTTTCTGTTAGCCGGAAGTTGTAGGGTGTTTTCTGTAGTTGGTTAGTGCAGCCCGCTGCCGCTTATTTGCAATAATCCCTTCCTTTCGTTGATCCCAAAGTATTTGTATCTTGTGATGACTAGCTACGCCGGTATCTTGTGAGTATGGGTTATCCACTTGCCAGTACTTAACCGTACTGACCCACGAATCTTTTTCGTGGCTGCATATTCAACATTGCAGTCAACAGGTTTGAAGTCTGACGACGTTAGCTTGGGAATCCCTCCGGCTTGGCCTGGGCAGGGATTGGACGCTCTCGGTTATCTTCAGGACTCTTAGTCCAATTTGTATCTTGTCCGTAGACGGACGCTATGTTGTTTCTTCCGCTGTATTTGGATCTTTGTATTGTATCAGTTGTATCTTTGACTCGTTTGAGTCATCTTGTATCTATCTGTTTCTGTTGTAATTGTGGAACATTCGTGAACTGTTGTAATGTTATCATAAGTGGCAACCTGGAATCGGTTATTATGCGGATTTGGCGGAAATGCTGAAATCTGCATAGTGCCCGATCTCGGGGCGTCACAAATGGTATCAGAGCATGGTTTCCGATTCCCGATATTGTTTCGATACGAATGGTTATCGAAGCAACGGGTCTGCAAAGCCTGTAGGATAACCTCGCTAACGGTCGTTGTTTCTAGAGTGTCAAAAACTATTTCTGCTAAACTATTTTGGAAAAACATCTCGATAGGATTCTTGTTTTCTCCTTATCCATATTCTATTTCCCCTCCCATCTTATTTGATTTGGAGTCTCCCCCCTTGTCTATCTTCCAAAGTGTTAGGATCCTACGTGGGTGGACGTTTTCTGAGCCTTTAACCTAATAGGTTCGATCATCGGAAGATTCCTGGTGGAAGAACATCGTCGTTACCCCGAGCCACAATCCCTTGTTAGTGGTGTCGAGGAGATCAGCTGGAAGCATGAAGAATCGATAGTCGAACTTCTTTCCCCTCCCGGGTTAGCAGGTGGATTGCGAGGGCGCAATCCCTTGTTAGTGGTGTCGTCTGTAACACCTGGGGTGTTCCCCTTAGTAGAGTTGTTTGTTTTCTTTTGCTTGCATCACATGCATCACATAAGCATTGCATCATGTTTTCCAAACCACTCCAAAATTCAAACCAATTAAAACTTTTAAAACATGTCCAAAATTTATAATTAAAAATGGCAACCTAAACAACTCCAATTGTTTTTCAATAGTTTGAACTTGAATTGCTTGTTAATAAAATTTTCCCTCTTGTTGAAAACCCTAATGGTAACTTTCCAATTCAACTTAAATTTCAAATCATTTCAATCATGATGGGCATGATCAAATGGTGGTTTAAAAATCAAATTCTTGCAAACAACTAAAAATTCAATTAATGTTTTCATAATTGATGAGTTAATGGAATAAAATTTGTTTAAACACCAAATCCTTATGAACCCTATTTGAAAGCCAAATAGCAAACAAAAAATTAATTTAACACTTCAAATATTTTTGGACTTAATGTTCTCAAATGCTTTGGCTTGCTGTTTGCAAATTGATAAAACTTATTCATCAAATAAAAACCCCAAGCCATTCTTTCTTTCTTTCCGATTCTTTTCTTACAAGCAAAAAAATAAGAGAAGGAAAAAAAAATAGAAAAAAAGGAGAGAGGCAGGCTAGCCCACAAGGGGCAGCCCACCTACAACCCGAAACAGCCCACTGCCCCTTCTTCCTCCTTACGTCACCCTGTACGAACCAACTCTCCACCGTGTGATCCCCCTCCTCCATCGGATGAGCTGCCGTACTAGCTAGGCACTCCCCATAAAACCCCCTCCCACTCGCTAGCCCTAGCCCTCCTCTCTGCCGCCGCCATCTTCCATCTTCTCCACCTCCCTCACTCTCTGATGTCTCTCTGCAACCACCGAGCGTCCATGGCCGGAGGAGGAAGTTTCACCATGGCGTCGGGGAAGGGGTAGCCGCCACGGGCTGCAAGTCGTGGGAATGGAACCGGCTCTCCACCCGCTCCAAGTTTGGTGTAGGCATCATCGGCTGGTACTGCCCGAGCCGCCGCCGCCGTGAAGTTTTGCCGCCGGCCAAGCTTCTGCCTGCACCGACCTCTGTCCGCCCCGATCCGCCTCCTTCCAGCCCCCCAAGGTGAGCCTCCTCCTTCTCCTTCCCTCCCCTCATCTCTCCCTTGGCCACACCCCCACGACGCCCCCTCTCCGGCGAGCCCACGGCGAGCAGCCGCTGCCGGCGATCCTCGTCGATCTGCCCGCTCGGGTGCAGCAGCGAACTGAATAAAATTCAGTTATCGCGCGCAGCCACAGCTTACCTACCCGAGTTCCCCTCTCTGTTCACAAACCGCAGCTAGCCCAACTGGTTCTGGTTCCCTTGCGCGCCCAGGAGATTGGGGGTTCGATCCCCCACTCCCTCAAATTAAACCACCTTTTATTTTTCAATTGTTTGGTCACAGAACTTCTCAGTAATCGCACATAGGCCCCTGGTAATTAAATTCTAGCCCTGCAAAAATTATTTCTAGGTCCCTAATGGATTAAAAATGGCAGAATTGCACCCAATTTTGTAAATTGCATAAGAAATTCATCCCAACTCCAATTTTAACTTTTTAAATATGTTTTATGTCCCAAATTAAATGTTCTATCCAAATATAAAATTTGTTTACTGATTTGAATATTTTAAATTGCTGAAATATTTGAAAACTTGTCAAATTCACTTAAAATTGCAAAATTCATAACTTGTTCATAAAAATTCCAAATTCAACAAACTAAATATGTTTTCCAATCAATTTTTCATGTACTTTCCAAATATAAATTTTGTTTGCTGTTTTGAATAATTTAAATTGCTGAAAACAACTGTTTCTTGTTTATTGCATTTAAAATTGCCAAAATAATAACTTGCTCATTTTAAATCCAATTTCAACAAATAAAATATGTTTTCCATGCAAAATTAAACCACCTTTTCAAATATAAAATTTGTTTCATGTTTTGAATAATTAAAGTTGGTTAAATGATTTAAACCTTGTTTAAATCATTTAATATTGCTAAATTCATAACTTGGTCAAATTAAATTCTTTTGGGACATATAAAATATGTTTTCAAACCATCAAAGCATAACCTTTTCAAATATGAACTTCACTCAATGTTTTGCACAAATAAAAATTCCAATAAGTTCATGTTTGAATTAAGTTCATTTAATTCTTGCTTAAACTTGTTTAATTCATAAATAATTTATTTGAAATCCTTTTGCAACAAGTGAAACATGTAATCCACCCAAAATCTTGTGTTCTTTTCAAATATAAACTTTGTTATCAATTTTGAACAATTAAAAGTGGTGAAAACAACAATTGCTTGTGTGACATCAATAAGGAACCAGAAATTCTTAACATGACAAATAAAATCCCACACTTGGTAATTTCCTTCTCCTTTGCTCTATTGTTGTTATTTTGCTGTTTTCCTCATCCATGCATCATGCTAATCCACTTTCACCTATTGGTTAGTTGTAAAACAATTATTTCAACCTTAATTCATGGGCTTTCCATATGTAATCCAAATTGCATATGGGTCCATTTAATTATGTTATGTTATCTTGTCAACTAGTTTATCTTGATGCATCAATTAAATGGTCATGCATCCATATCTTGATCATGCTGGATCTTTTGCCGTAGTAGTAATTGTTGCATCCGGTGTTTGTTCGAGGTTCGTTGCTTCTTCGCGGATAGGACGTTGAGATGATCTGAGCAACGACAAGTTCTGCTACCTTGCGGGATCTCAGGCAAGTATACTCACTTGCTGCCAAATGGTTGCCTTTCATCACTTGTTACCGATGCTTTCCGTTGTTCTTATTCTAGCCTGTTGATACGATGCTTGTGTCTCGATCCTATTATATGTTTACCTTGCAGCCATGATATAGCTTTCCCTTCCACTTCCTATCAACTGTTGTTTGTTTACCCTGTTGGCCCTCGTGTCCTAGTTGCATGCTTAGATTTGTTTGTGCTCGAGTCTTGTTATCCTTTGTCGTCTCAACTGTTTAGTTTATAGTTGGGTTTCAATTCAACCAACAACAAGTTAATCTCTGGGGTAATAATAATTTGATGTTAAGGCACCGGCAGGAGGCCCGGGTTAGGGTTTTGGAGCCTGCTAGTGTCGAACTTAATTAGGAAAAGAGTCTTGTCTACTGATCCATGATGAGCGTGCTCACCGCATCCGGGTGGTAGTATGGGACCCCCCTCGATTTAGACCTGATCTGCAGCTTGTCCGAAGAGCCACACTTAGTTCGGGTGTTCCATTTGCTACTTGCATAATGGGTTGGCCCCCCTTGGTTACCGATGATGATGATGATGCATATAGGGCGAGGCCTGTAGTGCCGGGGTGTTGTGTCCTGCGGGAGTTTTGCACACCTGCGCTGAGTATTCGGCTGCGTGGCTGGGACCTTATAGCTCCGTGGCTCCTAGGATGGGTTGTAGAGATGGTTTGGGTCGTGTCAAGCCAGCCTGAGTTCTAGTTGGTGGCTTGAGTGTGTACGGGTACTGGAGCACACCCTGCAGGGATAAATCTTCTCGAGAAGCCGTGTTTTCCGCGGTTATGGATTACTTGGTGAAAGTACTGGCTAACAAGTACTCAGACAACTTACACCTAATGATAATAACTTGACTAGTAATAGTCTTATTGACACAATAACTTGATCCATCATTAATCCAACAGTGTGAGTTATCCTTGGGTTGCTTCCTTAGTAGGGGGTGACATTGGATGGGTTTGTTTGGTGAGTAGTTGTAGTTGGTTACGATACGCTCTCTTATCTTCTTTCTGTTAGCCGGAAGTTGTAGGGTGTTTTCTGTAGTTGGTTAGTGCAGCCCGCTGCCGCTTATTTGCAATAATCCCTTCCTTTCGTTGATCCCAAAGTATTTGTATCTTGTGATGACTGGCTACGCCGGTATCTTGTGAGTATGGGTTATCCACTTGCCAGTACTTAACCGTACTGACCCACGAATCTTTTTCGTGGCTGCATATTCAACATTGCAGTCAACAGGTTTGAAGTCTGACGACGTTAGCTTGGGAATCCCTCCGGCTTGGCCTGGGCAGGGATTGGACGCTCTCGGTTATCTTCAGGACTCTTAGTCCAATTTGTATCTTGTCCGTAGACGGACGCTATGTTGTTTCTTCCGCTGTATTTGGATCTTTGTATTGTATCAGTTGTATCTTTGACTCGTTTGAGTCATCTTGTATCTATCTGTTTCTGTTGTAATTGTGGAACATTCGTGAACTGTTGTAATGTTATCATAAGTGGCAACCTGGAATCGGTTATTATGCGGATTTGGCGGAAATGCTGAAATCTGCATAGTGCCCGATCTCGGGGCGTCACATGTCCCAACCAAGGATAATCTCACGAACATATTCGCGAATACTCTAGATGATTCAAGATTCATGTTTTTGAGGAATTAGTTAAATATCATCGATTCAAGGAGTTTGACTTGAGGATCTTGCACACACCCCTATAGTTGACTATGTGCTTGGGTTTAGGTGTAGACATGGACATGGGGGGTGTTATGATAACACACTGGGTTCTCCCTGATGGTGCATATCTTACACTCGTTGGGAGACCCCAAGAGGAAGGTATGAAGAGCACAACAACAAGTTTTCCCTCATAAAGAAACCAAGGTTGAATCGACCAGTAGGAGAAAGAAATAATTTCTAAAGGTTAATGCAGCTGAGGTGGCAGGGCGCACTACCGGTTCAGAAGCAACGTGGAACCTACACAACACAATCAAATCACTTTTCCCCAAAGAAGCAGTGAGGTTGTCAATCTCACCGGTTTTGCTGAACACAAAGAGGTTAAACGTACCGTGTGGAAAATAATATTTGTTTGCAGTAGATGAAAGAGAAAAGTGAAGGCAGTAGGACAACAGTAACAGAAGTATGAAAACAGAGATTGCAGTGGTTGCATTATCAGTATGAGGAAAATGGACCGGGGTCCACATTTCACTAGAGGTGTCTCTCCCAAGACATATAGATAGCATGTGTGATAAACAAATTACAGCTAGGCAATGAACAGATATAAAGGTTGCACCGTAGTGCATATGCATGACATGATGATTACTATGTGATTCATGCGGGCATTACAACAAGATACATAGACCGTCATCCAACTACATCTAGGACTAATAATCCACCCTCAGAATGTCATCCGAGCAAACCTTGGGTATTAAGTTGCAAGCAAAAGATAATCGTAGTAAGCAAATTTTGTAATGTAAACAATGTAAATATCGTTGTTTTATCCCTAATGGAAACAACACATCCTCCATCCGTCACGTTTCTGTCACTCGAGCACAGATGCAAAAGAGGCATGAACCCACTATCGACTATAAATACTCCCTCTTGAAGTCAATAGCATCTACTTGGTCAGAGCTTCTGTTGGGAATATTCCCTAGAGGCAATCATGTATGATGTAATTCCCAATGTATTCATAAAGTTATTAAGTCGTCCTTGTTTTGAACATCTGATACATGTCATTGAATATGTGATTCGATTGTGGAACTATGTATTCATGTTGTTCATACTGGATTGTCCTTGGTCATTTAGGTTGTGCTGGACACACACCCTAGACTAATGTGAGTGTTGGCCGATGACACAGTTCCACTTTTCATGGGCATGGTGATGCCATTCCAACGTTCACAGAATTGGCTAAAGAGTTTAGCAAGTCGGACTGACCCATATTGAGATGCAATGAGCAAGTCGTCATTTGCATGTCTCAATCAATGTAATCCTTAGACCTGAGGTTGTCGCACAATCTGAGATGTGGACCACCGACTTAGGTTCTGTCAAACGTTGTTCTGTGACAAGGCAGTTATAAAGGAAGATTTTGGGTCGAACGAGAAGCAAGTTGCGTGATGTGGATAATCAAGATCGGCTTCGAATCGTCTAATTCCGAGAATATTTCCGGAAGAACTTTTCTGAAACTAAAAACAGCAGAAAACAGGAACTGGCTCTATGGCATCTTGTCAATAGGTTAGTCCCAGGAAATCCATAAAAACGACATAAAGTGTAAAGGAAACATGTAGCATATGGCATGAAAACAACATGGAACATCAGAAATTATGGATACGTTTATGACGTATCAACGTCCCCATGATTAGTTGTAAACGATAAATAAAACCAATTATTTCTAAGGTGACATGCTACCAACATAAACTTGAGCATCTAAATTGTAAAAGCATATGTACGCTGAGATCATAGAACTCAAAACACAGGCATGATAGATATAATTTTAATAATGAAACTTAGCAATCACCTTGCATCATGAAAATTAACACAAATAAAATATCATGAATAATAATGCACTTGAAAGTTATACGTTTGTTTCTAGCATAGAGAAAACATAGCAAAGTGATATTTTGCTTGTCCTTAAGAGTGGGGCAAAACATAAATGCTAGGACACCATGAAAGTTCAAATAGATGACTAGAAAAATAGTTTGAGAGCAAGTAATAACCATCATGAATCAATTAGTAATGTTTCTGGGACAAATGCACATAAAACTCAGAATGGCAACTATGCTCTCTCAACTGTGCATAAAGTTAGAAGATGGAGACTCAACATAAAAGTAAAAGAAAGGCCCTTCGCAGAGGAAGCAGGGATTAACTCATAAGATAGAGATTTTTATTTTATTAAACAGAGGTATTGAAAACATTTTTTAGAGAGGTGTATGCGTATGTCAACAAATGGTAAATAGAAAACACAGTACGTCAAAGGACAACTAGACTTCACAAGAGCAGCTCCCATTGAAGGACTCAATGGGGTTAGAAGGCCATCCCTCTTTCTCTTTTGTTTACACAATTATGCTTTGACTGATAAATCAGGGGCAAAAATAGTGAAGAGAATTTAATAGTAACCAATTTTGGGGCTGGGCACCCCGTTGCCAGCTCTTCTATCATTTGGATAAGCAGAAGTAAAATTTTGGAAGTTTTAAAGGTAGCACATGAGAAATTTACTTGGAGTGGCGGTTAAATACCACATGTAGGTAGGTATGGTGGACACATTGGGCAAACTTTGGTTTTTGGGAGTTGTATGCACGAGTAGAGCTCATACTCATTACAAGTGGAGGCTAGCAAAAGACAGGGAGCGACAAATAAAGAGAGTAATAATGGCCATAATCATGCATAGCGACAAAAACATTATTAGTCAAAGCATAAAGGGTATTACAAGTAAAAAGTAAATGATAATAAAGGCTATAAGTGAATTGTTTATAGTCATAAACATGGTGTAAGCATGTTCCAAGTCAACCAAATAAAGCATTCAAAGGGGAACACCACATATTCATGCTTCAATATGACAAAACAACTCAAGATTCTTTCAATGGCACATTAAGCACTCTCATCTATTTGAGACAAGTCACGCTACAATAACAACCACTAAGCATATAATTAAAATAACATCTAGCATGACATGAAAAAGTCCGGCAATGTTCTACACAAGCTTCTATTTGCACCGTTATTAACACGAAAACTGTACTACTACTTTCCAACACCAAACATTTTATACCAAACAAAAAATTTCCAAGAGATATAGCAATGAAAAAAGAGAGTACTAACACTACTCTACTACAAATAAGAGCTCTGAATATGAGATGCATGACAAATATGATCCAAAAGGGAATTTTGCAGCAGCTAGAAGAAAAACTAAGAATACGAGCATAACGAGTATTCATATGAAAAAGCGGAGCGTGTATATCTCCCACACAAAGAATGCTAAGTTACAACAATATTATTGCAGCAAGGAAAACAAAAGAAAAAATAAACAGGCACTCCAAGTAAAATTCATATGATGTGACCGAATAAAAATATAGTTTCACTAGAAGTGACCTGATAAATTATTGATGAAGAAGGGGATGCCTTGGGAACCCCAAGCTTAGACGCTTGAGCATCCTTATAATTTTCTTGGATGAACCACGGGGGCATCCCCAAGCTTTGACTTTGCACTCTTCTTGATCATATTATATCACCCTCTTCTCTTGACCCTTGAAAACTTCCTTCACACCACACTCAATGTAATTCACATTAGAGGGTTAGTGCATAATTAAAAATTCAAATGTTCTGCAAGGACACAAGCATTATTGATACTTTTAAATATTAGCTACAGCCACTAATGTTTCATGGAGCAAAGAAATCCACTCGACATACTAAAAGAGAGAATGCAAGCAAAAAGGCAGAATCTGTCAAAACCAGAATAGCCTGTAAAGAAGAATTTTTTCGGGGCACTTAAGTTGCTCAAATCGAAAAACGTAAGGAACAAAAAAGTTTCGGAATTACATCTTTATTTGAATCATGCGATTTTTTTACATTGGACAGTAGAAATCTGTTTCCCGCGCAGAAATCCAAAACCAACTCCAACTTTCGCTAGAACCTTTACTTGGCACACCTAATACATGATAATAAAGATACCAAGGAGTTTCTAAATAAGTATAGAACCCCTTGACTCAAAGAAAACAGAGAAAAACAAAGCAAAAGTAAAACCGTGGGTTATCTCACAAGAAGTACTTTTCATTAATGCCTTTTAGCAAGGCCCAAAAAAATGGAATCAAGTGTATTCACTTGAAGAAGCATCCAAATTGTAATTTGTTCGAATAATAGAATCAAAAGGCAACTTCATTCTCTTCCTAGTAAAGTGTTCCATACCTTTCTTGAGTGGGAATTGATATTTAATATTCTCCTCTTTCATATCAATAACGGCACCAACAGTTCTAAGAAAAGGTCTTCCCAAAACAATTGGACAAGAAGAATTGGATTAAATATTCAAGACAACAAAATCAACAGGGACAAGAGTATTATTAACCATGATAAGAACATCATAAACTCTCCCCAAAGGTTTCTTTCTAACATTATTAATAAGAGGAATATCCAAATAACAAGGTTCCAATGGTGGTAAATCAAGAATATCATAGAGTTTCTTGGGCATAACAGAGATAGTAGCAGCAAGATCACATAGAGCATTGCAATCAAAATCATTCACTTTCATTTTAATATAGATTCCCAACAATCATCTAGCTTCCTAGGGATAGAGGCTTCAGATCTTAATTCATTTCCTCTGCTTTGCATGAGAGCATTTGTAATATGTTTTGTGAAAGCCATATTCATAGCACTAGCATTAGGACAACTAGCAAGATTTTGTAAGAACTTTATCACTTCAGTTATGTTGCAATCATCAAAGTCAAGATCATTTTTATCAAAGATAATGGGACCATTGTCTCCCATGTTTCTAAAAATTTCAGCACTTTTATCAGGAACATTTTTAGCAGTTTCAGGCAATTTTGCATTTTTAATAGCAGAAGTGGGATTGTTTCCAACACCAATTACTTTACCATTGATAGTAGAAGGTTTTCTAGCATGAGAAGCTTCAGTTTTACTAGTGGTGGTACTGGTACAAATATTAGCTATATTATTCTTTCTACCTATTTCTTCTTCCTTTCCCATCTAGCATGCAATTCAGCTAAAATTCTAACATTATCATCAATTCGAATTTGGATAGCATTTGTAGCAGCAAAAGGATTCTCATCTATAGTTTCAGTTTTAGCAGTCATTCTATTAATCAAAGAAGATTGGGCTTCAGACATGGAAGAAATTGAAGTTGCAGCATGAGCAATTTTAACTTGCAACCCAGATATTTCTCTATTTAAACTCTCAAGTTGATAGCTGATATTTCTTAGCATAGCACATTGTTCCTCCATGATTTTAGTAAATAGTTTATTTTTCTCATTTTTTTTGCATAAAGTCTTTAGTGTCTCTTTCAACTTCTGAAATTCTTTCATTAGACATTCCAGTTCTATCATTATTACTACTAATAAAAGGATATGGCCTATAATTGTTGCTACCAAAATTATTCCTATAAGCATTGGTATTGAAATTATTATTTTTAATGAAGTTCACATCAACATGCTCTTCTTGAGCATCCAAAGAGGATAAAGGATCATTATTTGGATCAATAGGAGCATGGCCATTCACAAGCATAGACATAATAGCATCAAGTCTCTCATTCAAAGAGGAGGTCTCTTCAACAGAATTTACCTTCTTACCAGTTGTAGCTCTCTCAGTGTGCCACTTAGAATAATTTACCATCATATCATCAAGAAGCTATGTTTCTAACCCAAAGGTCATGGAAATAAAGGTTCCTCCAGAAGCTGAAGCGAAAAGGTTTCTTGAAGAAAAATTCAGACCTGCATAAAAGGTTTGGATGATCATCCAAGTAGTCAGTCCATGAGTGGGACAATTCTTTACTAAAGATTTAATTATTTCCCAAGCTTTAGCAACATGCTCTTCATGATGCTACTTCTTAAAGAAATAATCTTAGCGGGAGGATAATATTTTCCAATGAAAGCATCTTTACACTTAGTCCAAGAATCAATACTATTTCTAGGCAAAGATAGCAACCATTCTTTAGCTCTTTCTCTCAAAGAGAAAAGAGACAATTTCAGTTTAATAATATCTCCATCTATATCTTTATATTTTTGCATCTCACATAGTTCAAAAAAATTATTAAGATGGGCAGCATCATCATCGGTACTAACACCAAAAAATTGCTCTCTCCTAACAAGGTTTAATTGGGCAGGTTTAATATCATAAAAATTAGCACTAGGAGAAGGTGGAGCAATAGGTGTGCTAATCAAATCATTGTTGTTGGTGCTAGTATAGTCACACAACTTAGTGTTCTCAGGAGTAGTCATTTTAACAAGACTAAAAACAGGAATAAAACTACAGCTAGTATAAACTAATTTTTTTTGTGTTTTTGATAAAGAGAGGAAAGCAAGACAAAATAAAATAAACTAAGAAAAACAAAAAAAAAGTCAAGATATTGGAAGTGAGAGACTCCCCTTGCAGAAATTATCTCTCTCCCCGGGAACGGCGACAGAAAAGTAGCTTGATGGTGCAGATCTTGCCCTAGTTGGAGACCCCAAGAGGAAGGTATGATGAGCACAGCGGCAGTTTTCCCTCAGTAAGAAACCAAGGTTTAATCGACCAGTAGGAGGAAGGAGTAAATTCAGAAGGTTGAAGCAGCTGAGATGGCAGGGCGCACTACCGGTTCAGATGCAACATGGAACCTACACAACACAATCAAATCACTTTGCCCCAACGAAGCAGTGAGGTTGTCAATCTCACCGGTTTTGCTGAACACAAAGAGTTTAAATGTGTGGTGTAGAAAACAGTAGGAAAGCAGTATCATAGCAGTATGAAAGTAGTATAAAAGCAGTAGGTGTTTTATCAGTATGAAGAAAAAGTACCGGGGTCCATAGTTCACTACTAGTGTCTCTCTGTGAAAGATAAATAACATGTGTGGTGAACAAATTACAGCTGGGAAATTGACAGAAATGAAGGCTACACCGTAGTGCATATGCAAGACATAGAGATTACTATGTGATACATGCGGGCATTACAACAAGATACATAGACCGTTATCCAACTGCATCTATGACTAAAAATCCACCCTTCGAATATCTTCCAAACAAACGTTGGGTATTAAGTTGCAAGCAACAGATAATTGCATTAAGCAAAGTGTGTAGTACAAACAATAACATCATCCTTAGACAAAGCATTTGTTGTTTTCTCTCTAATGGCAACAACACATCCTCCATCCATCACGTTTCTGTCACTCGAGCACAGATGAAAATGAGGCATGAACCCACTATCGAGCATAAATACTCCCTCTTGGAGTTACTAGCATCTACTTGGTCAGAGCATCTACTAACAACGGAGAGCATGCAAGATAAAAAATAACATAAACATGAAGATAACATGATAGATTGATAATCAGAAGACATAGCATTCAACATTCATCAGGTCCCAACAAACACAACATGTAGCATTACCTAAATATGATCTTGATAATGTTAGGCACCTCACAAGATCTAAACATGAGGTATAAAGTGGAGAGAACAACCATCTAGCTACTGCTATGGACCCGTAGTCCAGGGATGAACTACTCACGCATCACTTCAGAGGAGGGCATGGTGGTGTAGACCCCTCCGGTGATGATTTCCCCCTCCGGCAGGGTGTCGAGGAGAGCTCCAGAACCCTCCCGATCTCGGGATGACGGTGACAGCGGCCTCGGGTGTTTATCTGGTAAAAGTAGGATCCTTTTAGTTTTTACGTCTCGGGAGGATTATATAGGCGAAAGGGCAGGGGCGGTGGAGGCTCAGGGGCCCCACACCACCCCCTGACGCGGCCAGGGGGCGCCACCCTATGGTGTGGGCCCCCTGAGGCCCCCTCCGGGTAAGTTCGGGACTCTGTGGAACCTCCGGGATTTTTAAGACTGTCGGGCTTTGAATTTTCCAATTCCGAGAATATTTCCAGGACAACTTTTCTGAAACTAAAAACAGCAGAAAACAAGGAGCTTGCTCTGTGACAACTTGTCAATAGGTTAGTCCGGAAAGTCGATAAAAGGATATAAAGTGTATAGAAAACATGTGGGAAACAATAAGAAAACAACATGGAACATCAGAAACTAAGGATACGTTTATGACGTATCAGGGAGCCCAACAATCTTCGAGGGAAGCAAAACCCAAATTTATTGATTTGACACAAGGGGAGCCAAAGAATTATTATAAGCCTTAAGAGATGAGTTATCACTTCAGCTGCACCCAAAAGTAGACTTGCTCGCAATAGTTTATCAGTGGTAACAGTTTTATAGCGGTAACAGTAGTAAAATAACAGCAGGAGTAAAATAACAACATCAGTAGAAATTGTGGGAAAAAACAGGATGGAAGTACTGTAGGCATAGGGAATGGATGAACGGGCGTTGCATGGATAAGATAGTTCATATAATAGTAACGTGGGCATTGCAGATAGATAATAATAAAACATCCAAGTTCTAGGCAAACTATAGGCATGTGTTCCAATATAGTCATACGTGCTCGCAATGAGAAACTTGCACAACATCTTTTGTCCTACCAGCCCGTTTGCAGCGGGGCCTCAAGGGAAACTACTAGTAATTAAGGTGCTCCTTTTAAGAAAGCACCGGAGAAAAGCATTAACACTCTGTGAACACACGTTACCCTCACATCACAACCACCCCTCCGGTTGTCCCAATTTCTGTCACTTTGGAGCCTTGGGTTCCGGACAATGACATGTGTAAACAACTTGCAGATATGATCAAGAAATATAATTATACTCATGAAACAATAACATGTTCAGATCTGAGATCATGGCACTGGGGCCCTAGTGAAAAGCATTAAGGATAATAAGTTGCAACAACGGTAGAAAACACTAACATCAGAAACTAGGCACTATGCCCTAACAATCTGGCATTATTACATGAACGATATCATACAATCCCTTCCATCCCTCTCATCCTATAGCGGTGTTTACTCACACATTGATGGGGAATCATGGATGGTTGATGGAGAAGTGATGGCGGTGACGATGGCAATGATCTCTGATACGTCATAAACGTATCCTTAATTTTTGATGTTCCATCTTGTTTTCATGTTGTTTCCTACATGTTTATTATACACTTTATGACTTTTTTATCGATTTTCCGGTCTAACCTATTGAAAAGATGCCGCAGAGTCAGTTCTGTTTTCTGCTATTTTTAGTTTCAGAAAAGTTGTTTTGAAAATATTCTCAGAATTGGAAAATTTGAAGCTCGGAGGTCCTAGAATTTCCCGAAAGTTCCACGGAGTCCCGAAGAGGCCCGGAGGGATGCCACACCAGAGGGCGGCGCCCCCTGGCCGCGCCATGGGGTGGTGTGGGCCCCCAGGTCTCCACCGCCTTTGCCCTTTCTCCTATCTATTCCCCCCGATACGAAAACCCTAAAAATATACGCCTTCGTCCAGAGAAACACCCGAGGCCGCCGTCATCGTCCTCCCGAGATCGGGTGGGTTCTGGAGCTCTCCCCGGCACCCTGCCGAGAGGGGAATTCATCACCGGAGGGGTCTAAACCACCATGCCCTCCTCCTAAGTGATGCGTGGGTAGTTCATCCCTGGACTACGGGTCCATAGCAGTATATCTATGGTTGTCTTCTCCACTTTTTACCTTATGTTTAGATCTCGTGAGCTGCCCTACATGATCGAGATCATCTTTATGTAATGCTACATGTTGTTTTTGTTGGGATCTGATGAATGTTGAATGCTATGTCTTCTGATTATCAATATATGATGTTATCTTCATGCATATGTTATTTATGATCTTGCATGCTCTGCGTTATTAGTAGATGCTCTGGCCAAGTAGATGCTAGTAACTCCAAGAGGGAGTATTTATGCTCGATAGTGGGTTCATGCCTCCTTTGCATCTGTGCTCGAGTGACAGAAACGTGAAGGAGGATGTGTTGCTGCCATTAGGGAGAAAACAATGGTATTTACTTAGTTTACATAGTTTACATTACACACTTTGCTTACTGCGATAATCTCTTGCTTGCAACTTAATACCCAACATTTGTTCGGATGATATTCGGAGGGTGGATTATTAGTCATATATGCAGTTGGATGACGGTCTATGTATTTTGTTGTAATGCCCGCATGAATCACATAGTAATCTTTATGTCTTGCATATGCACTACGGTGCAGCCTTCATTTGTGTCCATTATCCAGCGGTAATTTGTTCACCACACATTTTATTTATCTTTCACGAGAGACACCACTAGTGAACTGTGGACCCCGATCCTTTTTCTCACACTGCTTTCATACTGCTCTCGTACTATTTTCCACACCATACGTTTAACCTCTTTGTGTTTAGGAAAACCGGTGAGATTGACAACCTCGCTGCTTCGTTTGGGCAAAGTGATTTGATTGTGTTGTGTAGGTTCCACGTTGCTGCTGAACCGGTAGTGCGCCCTGCCATCTCAGCTGCATCAACCTTCTAAAGTTACTCCTTCCTCCTACTAGTCGATTCAACCTTGGTTTCTTTCTAAGGGAAACTTGTTGTTGCACTCTTCATACCTTCCTCTTAGGGTCTCCCAACAAACGTGTGTTCACACGCATCAAGCACTTTTCTGGCACCGTTGCCGGGGAGGAAAATAATTTTTGCAAGGGGAGTATCTCACTTCCAATCTCTTTACTTTGTCTTTGTTTTGCTTAGTTTATTTTATTTTGTCTTGTTTGCTTCTCTTTATGAAAAACACAAAAAAAAATAGTTCTTATTCTATTTGTTATTTTTGTTACCTCGTTGTTATTTTTCATCATGTTGTTCCCTAAGTTTACCATGAAAGATCTGCCAGTCGGTAGTGGATCTATACTTGGAAAGGATACCATTAAAGAATTCTTTGATCATGTTAGTAAGCATGATAATTTTGAGGAAAAATCCATAGTAGAACTTGCTCCAAATTATGAAACTGCTGCAACCTCTTTAGTTCACATGTTAGAAGCTAGGCTTGTTAACCTTCATCCCATACTATAGCAAATGTTCCTCAACTTGAATAATATTGAAGATATTGAAAAAATAAAATTTATCTTAGAAACCATGCTTAAAGAATTTGGAGCTGTTGCTATAGAAGCTAGAAAAGCCTTTGATCGTTTCAATATGCTAGGCTCATGTGTACATATTGTTGGGGCTCTTGAAAACACTGAATCTAATTATGAAAAGGAGGATAAAATACCAATCCCTTTTAAATTGGTAGCACTACATGAAGCCCTAGAAAAGAATTTTGATTGAATTGTTCCTGAGAATTTATTTGATGAGAATAATAAGCCTAAAAGTTCTAAGAGAGGATCCTCTAAAACTCACTTAGCCAAAATACAATGCATTATTAAGGAATTGCCAAATATTGATTTGGATGCTTATTCACTTGAAAACACTTGATTCCACTTTTCTAGGTCTAGCTAAAAGGCGTTAAAGAAAAGCACTTTTTCGGAGATAACCGATGGTTTTATTTTTGTTTTGTTTTTTCTCTGTTTTCTTTGAGTCAAGGGGTTGTATACTTCTGTAGCAACTCCTTTGTATCTTTATTTTCATGGTTTATTTGTTCCAAGTAAAGTTTCTGATGAGAGATGGAGTTGCTTTTGGATTTCTGCTGTCCACCGTAAAAATCTTATAATTCACAGAAAAAATCAGAATGACCTGAAATTTCTTGGGATTTTTCCTCAGCTAATTCCGCAACTTTTATTTCTCTTTAAGTTTTTCCATCTGAGAAAGGTAAGTGCCCCTAAAAAACTCGTCTTTACACACTCTTCTGGTTTTGACAGATTCTGCTATTTTTCTTGCATTTGCTCTTTTACGATGTGAAGTGGATTTATTTTCTTCACGAAACATCGGTGGTTGTAGCTAATGTTTAAAAGTATCAATAGCACTTGTTACCTTACAGAACCCATGGATTTTTTATTTTTGCACTAACCCTCTAATGCGAATTACTCTTTGAGTGTGGTGTGAAGGAAGTTTTCAATGGTCAAGAGAAGAGGGTGATATATGTGATTAAGAAAAGTGCAAGGTCAAAGCTTGGGGATTCCCCCATGTTTCATCCAAGCATATTTTAAGAAGACTCAAGCATATAAGCTTGGGGATTACCAAGCCATCCCCTTGTTCATCAACAATCTATCAGGTCACTTCTAGTGAAACTATATTTTTATTCTGTCACATCATATGAAGTTTACTTGGAGCGTCTGTTTGTTTTTCTTTTGTTATCTCTTGTTTTCTTTTGTTTTCCTTGCTGCAATAATATTGTTGGACCCTAGAATTCCTTGTTTGGGAGAGAGACACGCTCCGCTTTTTCGTTTGAATACTCGTTATGCTCGTATTCTTAGTTTTTCTTCTAGCTGCTGCAAAAATTCCTGTTTAGCTCTTGTTTTCTTTGCATCTCTTATTTAGAGCTGTTAGTTTTAGTAGTGTTGTGTGAGTACTCTCATGTTTGCTTGTTGTAGCATTTAGAGAGTTTTTCTTAAAGCATATTTTGTATGGTGCTTGTTGGGAAAAGAAACTGCTGCTTGTAGTAGAATTTATAACGGTGCAAGTAAAAGCTTGTATAGACTGTGGCTAGACTTTGTCATATCATGCTAGACATTATTTTAATTATAAAGCCTAGTGGTCATATAGAAGCATGATTAGCCTCAAATAGCCGAGAGTGTTTAATGTGCGATTGAAAGAATAATGAGTTGTTCTTGTCATATTGAAGCATAAATTTGTGGTGTTCACCTTTGAATGTTTTATTTGGTTGACTTGGCGCATGCTCACACCATGTTTTTTACTTTGAATCAGTCACTTATAGACTCTATAATCATTTAGTTTTTAAACTTGTGGTACCACTTATTCTTTGATTAATGATGTTTACGTCGCTATGCATGATTATGGTTCTTATGCTCTCTTGATTTGTCGCTCTCCGTCTTTTGCTAGCCTCCCCTGTACTGAGTATGAGCTCTACTCGTGCATCCAACTCCCAAACACTAAAGTTTACCCAATGTGTCCACGTTACCTACCTACATGTGGTATTTAACCACCACTCCAAAGTAAATTGCTCATGTGTTACCTTTAAACTTTCAAAATTACTCCTGTTTTAGCTCATGAGGACGTAAATAGAGAATCTTTATCTCACTTGTTGATTGGACTTTCACACCCTTCATCCGCTTATCCAATTGATAGAAGAGCTGGCAGCGGGGTGCCCAGCCCCAAATTAATAACAACAAATTCTCTTCACTATTTTTGCCCTAATTTATCTGTCAAAGCATAATTGTGTAAACAAAAGAGAAAGAGGGATGACCTTCTACCCAGATGTGTCCTTCTATGGGAGCCGCTCTTGTGAAGTCTATTTGGCTTGTGACGTACTGTATTTTATGTTTACAATTCGTTGACATAAGCATACACCTCTCTAAAAATGTTTTCAATACCTTTGTTTAATAAAATAAAAGCTCTATCACATGAGTTGATCCATGCTTCCCTCTACGAAGGGTCTTTCTTTTACTTTTATGTTTAGTCTCCATCTTCTAACTTTATGCACAGTTGAGAGAGCATAGTTGCCATTCTGAGTTTTATTTGCATTTGTCCCAGAAACATTATTAATTGATTCATGATGTGTTATTGCTTGTTCTCTAATTATTTGTTCTAGTCTTCCTCATAAACTTTGAAGGTGTCCTGGCATTTATGTTTTGCCCCACTCTTAAGGACTAGTGAAATATCACTTTGCCATGTTTTCTCTATACTTGAAACAAACGTATATCCTTCAATGCATTGTTATTCATGATATTTTATTTGTGTTACTTCTCATGATGCCAGGTGATTACTATGCTTTATTGTTAATGTTTTATTTATCATTCTTGTGTTGATGTTCTATGTTCTTAGCTTACATATGCTTTTACATTTTTTATGATCAAGTTTATGTTGGTAGCATGTCACCTCAAAAATTATGTGTTTTAATTGTTTACCTACTCGAGGAACAGTAGGAACTAAGCTTGGGATGTTGATACGTCATAAACGTATCCTTAATTTATGATGTTCCATGTTGTTTTCATGTTGTTTCCTACATGTTTGCTATACACTTTATGCCTTTTTATCGATTTTCCTGACTAACCTATTGACAAGATGCCACAGATCTAGTTCCCTATTTTATGTTGTTTTTAGTTTAAGAAAAGTTGTTTTGGAAATATTCTCGGAATTGGAAAATTCAAAGTCCGGAGGTCCTAGAATTTGCGAAGGTTCCACGGAGTCCCGAAGAGGCCCGTAGGGGGCACACCATAGGGAGGTGCGCCCTCTGGCCGCACCATGGGGTGGTGTGGGCCTCCCAGGCCTCCACCGCCTTTGCCTTTTCGCCTATTTATACCACCCGATACGTCAACCATAAAAATATACCACTTCGTCCCGAGAAACACCCGAGGCTGCCGTGATCGTCATCCCGAGATCGGGAGGGTTCTGGTGCTCTCCCCGACACCCTGCTGGGAGGGGAATTCATCACCGGAGGGGTCTACACCACCATGCCCTCCTCCGAACTGATGCGTGAGTAGTTCATCCCTGGACTACGGGTCCATAGTAGTAGCTATATGGTTGTCTTCTCCATTTGGTACCTCATGTTTAGATCTTGTGAGCTTCCCCACATGATCGAGATCATTTTTATGTAATGCTACATGTTGTGTTTGCTGGGATCTGATGAATGTTGAATTCTATGTCTTCTGATTATCAATCTATCATGTTATCTTCATGCATATGTTATTTATGATCTTGCATGCTCTCCGTTATTTGTAGATTCTATGGCCAAGTAGATGCTAATAACTCCAAGAGGGAGTATTAACGCTCGATAGTGGGTTCATACCTCCTTTGCATCTCTGCTCGAGTGACAGAAACGTGACGGATGGAGGATGTGTTGTTGCCATTAGGGAGAAAACAACGGTGTTTACTTAGTTTACATTGTTTACATTACACACTTTGCTTACTGTTATAATCTATTGCTTGCAACTTAATACCCAACGTTTGTTCTGATGATATTTGGAGGGTGGATTATTAGTCATAGATGTAGTTGGATGACGGTCTATGTATTTTGTTGTAATGCCCGCATGAATCACATAGTAATCTTTATGTCTTGCATATGCACTACGGTGCAGCCTTCATTTCTGTCAATTGCCCAGCTGTAATTTGTTCACCACACATGTTATTTATCTTTCACGGAGACACACCACTAGTGAACTGTGGACCCCGGTCCTTTTTCTCGCACTGCTTTCACATTGCTTTCATACTGTTACTACTGCTTTCATACTGTTCTCCTGCTGTTTTCCACACCATACGTTTAACCTCTTTGCGTTCAGCAAAACCGGTGAGATTGACAACCTCACTACTTCGTTAGGGCAAAGTGATTTGATTGTGTTGTGTAGGTTCTATGTTGCTGTTAAGCCGGTAGTGCGCCCTGCAATCTCAGTTGCATAAACCTTCTGAAGTTACTCCTTCCTCCTACTGGTCGATTCAACCTTGGTTTCTTTCTGAGGGAAACTTGTTGCTGCACTCTTCATAATTTCCTCTTGGGGTCTCCCAACGAACGTGCGCTCACACGCATCAATCTCCTCCGAATCCCCGTCCCGGCAGGGCGCCAGAACAGGAACTTCTGATCCCCGAATTGAGTTTCGAGGTGGCGGCGGCGCTTTGTGGTGTTTTCTGGAATATGAAGAAACCCCTGATGTTTTAGAGTTATGGGGGATATGTAGTCGAAAGGGGAGTCCAGGGGTGCCTGGGGTACCCACACCACCAGGTGGCGCGGCCTAGGGGGGCGCTCCCAGGGGTGGTGTGGCCCCCCTCCTTGCCCCGTCTGGGTCTCCTTCTGGCTCTGGGGGTCTTCGGGTGAAATAAGGTATCTGGGATCTTTTCTGAGCAATTTCCCGAAAGTTGATTTTTCTGCACAAAAACAAGATACCAAGGTAATTTTGCTAAAAACAGCGTTAGTCCGTGTTAGTTGTATTTAAAACTCACAAGTTTAGAGGCAAACAATAGCAAAAGTGTTCAGAAAAGGAGATACGTTTTGGACGTATCAACATGCATGCTTACCTCTTTTGCTATTTTGTCTTGTTGGATGTTGGTTTTCAGGGAAAATAACCAAAGCATCCTTGTCTAACCCCAATGTCAAACCAAGGAAGCCACATGGACATGCTTGCAACTATCCTATCACCGATCCAGAGACTGGGAAAGTGGCTCAGCGCAGAGCCATTGAGGCTGACCGTGAGAGGGCCGAAGGTATGGAAGAGCATCAAAGTCAAGATATAGCGAAGAAGCCTCGTTTCGATCGGATTTCCACTTTGAAGGGGATGAGCAAAAGTGAGTACATGGCTATGAGAGTGAAGCCATTATTCACCATGGCTCGCACGACTAATCACCCTAACTATTGAAAGAAGGAGCAGAAGCTTATTCAGACAAAGATTTACGACACTATTGCCCATTCAGTTTGTCCGCAAAAGGTTCTCGACTTAGAAGCACTTGGCAGCAAGGAGTACTTTGAGGAAGCCGTCTGGGGGACTAAGAATCTTGGTCTTGAGAAGCTAGTGGACATCCAGCGTGACTTCAACATTAGGGACGTTCAGCAGTTCTTCGCTACGGTTACCTTTGGAGAGGATGAGGATGTTACTTTGACTTGGATGACTGGCCCTATAAAGTGCGAGTCGTCCATCTTTAGGCTCTCCGAACTTCTTGGGTATCCTCTCCTTGGTGACAACTTGGGCAAGAGGATGTATGTTCATGGTTTTGCCTATGACAAGACGACGTTCGCTTCTCTATATGACAAGCTCACAAGTGTAGGCAACAACAAGGATCTGAAGTGTGTCTACAACATTCTTATTCACCTCTTCTGTTGCAACATTGCTCCTAAGGCCGGTAATGTGGATGGTATTAGCGGTGGTCTTGTGAACTTGCTTCACCATGCCTTCAAGTGCCGCTGTGCCGGAGAAGACTATGAGGGATATAAGATTGATGTCATGAACTTCATAAAGGAAAAATCTAGCATACCATGACTGAGGCAAAGAAAGTGCCTGTGTATGCTCCATATATGATGAAGCTCATCCCTGACAAGGTTTCGGGTCTATTCACTGAGACAAAGCATATTCTTGGCACTCTGTAGATTCTCTCTACTCACTTTAGGGAGAACAAGGATGAGGACACACCTATGGGTGAGGCTGAGTCCCGAGGACTAGGAGGAAGAATGCTGACCCTCCTACTCATCCTCATGGAAGGAGGAAGTTCATTCTAAGCTCAAGAATCTTACATGGTTCCAGCGCAATATATCCTTTCATGACTATTGCAGTCCACAAGGAGAACCATGAGGCATACAAGGAAAGGAGGGAAATGAAGAAGATGCTCACTACTCTTCAGGATAATGTTGGTATTGTCCGTACACCTCCTCTTGAGCATCCTCCTTAGTCCCATACCATGTCTTACCATGAGTGGAACACATCCTCGTTTCCTTGGGGTTATTTTGAAGAGATCAGTTCAGCTCCATCTTCATCTAGCAACTGTGTCAAGGCTCCTACGATCGAAGAAGAAGAAGCTCAAACTGAAGAAGAAGAGGAGTATCAGTCTAGTGATGGTGGTGATGATGAGGATGCTAGGGATGATGATGGCGAGGAGTATGACGAGGATGCTTGATCCTTTGGGCTGCGTGTAGTTTATCTTTTCTCCTTTTATGTTTCTCGATGCCAAAGGGGGAAAAGTTTCTACCTAGACTTCTTGGGGATTTGCAATGGTTGCTTTGCTCGGAGCACAAGCCTTTGAACTTGATTTGCTTTTATGGCTTGTGTCTCCTTTTGTATCAGTCGATTTGAGTTTCTTTCTTAGTGAACTTTAAATTGTGTGTGGCGAGACTATGGTTGTGAAGCTATCTTTGGTTGTGCTAATATCTCCATGCTTTACTTATCTTACCTATGTATGCAATTGTATTGTTCACTATACTTGTACTTGTGATGTTAGTTTGTAAAACATAGGGGGAGCTTATAACTTTGTTGTTGTGTATCATGGTGCACACATAAAGGGGGAGCCCGTCTATTTTTTACAAACCAATGTCTAGCTATGATTATCATTGCAAATACTTGTGTTGTCATCAAACACCAAAAGGGGGAGATTGAAAGCGCAAATCCGCCTAAATCTTGTTTTGTGTGTTTGTTAACAACACTAATATATTACTAATGTGTGTTGATATTCAGGGTCAATCGATAATTCTATTAATGGTGGTGTGGTCTCGAAAAATATCAAAGAGAACTTCATCTGCTGGAGGTGCTGGAATTAAATTCCAGGCCGGAGTCTCCGGTGCCCTAGGCCAGAGTCTCCGAGGACAGGAGTTTCGAGCAAGGAAGAGGAGTGTGCGAGTGGTGTCACCCACTGCGTACACACCGAGTGTGTGCGGAGACTTACGGAGTATCCGGCCCAGGCCGGAGTCTCCGCGGCTCAGGGGTCGGAGTCTCCGGACTACATTCTCAACGCTGGAAGCACCACACACATGCTCTAGATTCTGGAGAGAGAAGTGTCGAAGACCAGGCCGAAGTCTCCGGATCTTCTATCCGGAGTCTCCGCCCTTCATGATCCTCAGTGCCTAGTTCAAGTGGTGTCACCCACTTGATAGGGTCCAGAGACTGTACGGAGTCTCCGGTGCTGAGAAAAGTCCCTGGCCCACCGGAAACTGTCCGCGGTGTTTGGCAGGCCAGAGTCTCCGGTCTTTGCATCGGAGTGTCCGGTGTGACTTTAGAAGAAAGACACCAAACGACTAGATTTTGGGATTGGGGTATAAATATACCCTCCCCTTCTTCTTCCTCCAGTAAGCTCATCCACCAAGCTAGATCTCCAATTGATTCAGCTCACCCACCAAGCTAGATCTCCCAATCCCTCGAACCAAACTTGTTGATCTTCGGAGGATTGAAGGGGAAGGCCCTGATCTACATCTTCACCAACCCGTTTTCCATTCCCCTCTCATGTTCTTGAGGGGAACTAATCTAGGGTTTCCGTGTGGGGAAAACCTAGACCTCATTGCTACTCTTGTTGATTATTGGGAGCCCCCAATTAGGTTGTGGGTGTGTGCCCCAAGCTCATTGTAAATGACTCGATTCCCGCCTCAAAGGTGATCAATAGTGGAAGGTGGACTAGGCCTTTGTATCGAGGTTCATCAGAGAATAGGGTGAGGCGTTTGTGCCGAAACTCACACCCCTCCAACGAGACGTACTCCCCTTAAAAGGAGGAACTCGAGATTACATCGTTATCTCTGCTTGCTTCTGTTATCGGTTACCTCGTTCCCTCTCCTTTAGTTTGTGTTTGTATCTTGTGTTTTTTTGTTGTTGTCGTATAGGTATATTCACCTTAGTTGCATATCTAGATAATTTACCTTTGTGTCAAGGCTTAATTTGAAGAAAAATTAAAATAGGTCGTAGCACCTATTCACCCCCCCCCTCTAGGTGCCCATACTATTCGTTTAGATGATCCCGCCGAAAGAAAGGCATCTGGGTAGATGTCCTCCCAATCCACTGTTGTGAAAACTCTATCAAGCCTCTCCATTGTTGGTTGTTTCCGCTCGTTAGAACACGTGTATCTTCTACTGCTGAGGTATAACTTCTTGAGCTCTAGCCCCGAATGAGCAAAGACGGAAGCGGCCCATCATCGGCCGATGCACGATGCCCTGGTTTTTGTCCTCCGGACTAGTGATAAGGTTGAAGTCACCGGCGAACATCCACGGGCCTGCATGTAGATCACGGATATCGCAAAGCTCTTTTAGGAGTTCACGCTTTTCCTCCATGCCTGGAGGGCCATATACCCTAGTAAACCACCATTCTTGTTCTCCCTCAATCGAGACACTCACCGTCAAAACATTCCTCGACAGGTGGGGAATTGAGATCTTTACAAAACCGGATTGCCATGCCAAAAGGATGCCTCCACGTGTACCAATGGCTGGCAAAAAAAAGAACCCATCGAAGTCATGTCCTAAACAGTCCTGAACCACTTGCTCGGTTATCACTTCCATTTTAGACAACACTTGAAAGATGGCCACCTTCCGAGCAGACGAGTTTAATCCACACACATTCCAGGTGGCAAACATAATATCAAGCTCCATCGTAAGACTTGGTTACAACACAAAGACTAAGAATCAAAGCAGAGAGAGGGTACAGACAATCCGGGAAGTCCTCTGTTGATGGTAATGCATGTGGCTGCCACCCAAACTGTCCAAGAATCACATCAATGTGCTTTTTTGGAAGTGGCTGATCAAATAGGTTGATGTATGCGCTCAGGACCGCGTCCCCAATCACCTCTCCCTCCCTTGCAATCTTCAGACGCTGAATCAACTCCCTCTGCTGCCTCTGGACTAGGTTACTGGCGGCGAACTTGCCCTTGTGCCGGCACCTACGATGGACTAGGCCATTGTGAATTCGCTTCGCATTACAATTTTTTGGCGGACTGTGAAGGATAGGCGAAGAGGCCTTCGGGCAGGCCGTACAGAAGGTATCCACCGGGTCACTAGGAACCTGTGCCCTCCCGGGCTGAGCCACTGGTGTATCCACAGCCTGGTCCTCGAACTGCTCACCACCCTCCACATCCACAGGGCTACCAGGGGACAAATCCACTGCGAAGCAGTCTAGCACTGAGACAGGCGAGCTTGGCTGCTAGGTTGAATCACCTGAGTGTGTTGTCCATGTTGTTGAAACAACCCCACTATGACAGAGGAGAGCAAGCCTGCAGAGAACACGATCATCCCTCCACTGCATCTACCAATCCTTGGCCTCATCTACATTTCCATTGACAGTTTCAGAACGTTCAAACCATTTTGAAACCAAACTGCCTGCGCAGATGTGCACTTCCCAGCGTCCACCAGCGGCGCGACTTCTCCTTCTTTTTCCCCGGGACCCTCTTAATTATCAGACTGGACAAGCGCAAGGACTTTCTTTTGGGTCAAAGAAGCATAATCGGTACCGTCGAGCCCACCTTTTGGCACCGGTCCACCCCATCACCAGACTAGCCTGTCTCAACATGTCACACCCCAGTTTTTGGATTCTTGTACTGTGTTCAACAAGACAAAAATTAGGGCCAACAATTTTTTTATAACAACATGATTGTTTGAACTAACATGTGTTTATGATCTTAATCATATTTGCAACACAAGTTTTGTTTCTTGATAAAACCAATATCAAATTTTTCTGCAAACAATTCTTTAAATTTTCCCTGTTGTTTTCTCTGTTGATTTCTTGAGTGAATTTTATTCCAAGACTTGAATAATTCTTGTTTGAATCTTAAAATAAACTATTAGCCTTGTTGGATCCAAGAAAACAAAATTTCAAAATGATTTATGAAAGTTTTCTTTTAAGTTTTCTATAGAAACTATACCCTGAAAATATAGCCAAGTACTTGTTTTCCACCATTGTTTTCACTAGGCTATAAAATGTTATTTTATGCTTTCTTGACTTTTATTTGTTCCTTGCTATATGTAATACAAATACATAAGCTTGGTTTTATTTTTGTATTAATACAAATGATCTTTTGCTTGTTGTCTTTGTGGTATAAAAATAAGGCAGAAAAAGGCATTTTTGGACGGCAGAGAAAAAACAGAAAGTACCCCTTTTCCCACATTGTTTTCATAGCCTTAAACTATTTCAAATTTGTTTCCAAAAGTTTTTTATGAAATTTTATAACATGTTTAACAAACTCCAACTTGGAAAACAAAAATTGGAATCCATTTGGTCTCTGAAAACATTCCAAACTTTTTACTCATTTCATCTATTTTCCAACACTTAGAGAATTTTCTTTATTTTCGGAACAGTAACAGATACGATTTTGGGCAGATGTTTTCTCTACCTTTCCTTGCAAGATTCGAAATGAGACCTTGTCCCTTGTGTTGAACACGGTTTGGACTCCATCTTGGATGCTTGGCCTGCCTTCTAGGAGCCTTGGGTGAGAAGGAAACCAAGTGAGAGAAAAGAGAAGGAACAAGATGATGTGGCATGGTATGGGTCACCATGCCTTGACCTTTGACCCATGCCATTGATCTTTCCTCACTCCAACAGCCAACCATTGACTTTCCCCTTGGTAGTCTTTCCCCTGGCCACTTTTTCCTTGTTGTGATGTGACCACAAAGTCCCTTGAGCACCTCATATGCCATAAAATGGCATGAACCCAAAGCCACACTTGCCATTTTGTTCTTGCCCTTGGATATAAGCCAACCCTTGATAGTACCTTGCTCCACAGCCCTTCTCCACATCCCCTCACGACCACACTCCATCCCCAAGCTGAGAGGATACTTGAGCTAGCCCTGTGAGCTCCATGGAGTTCACAAAATCGCCGCCGGCCATTTTTTTAAAACCGAGGTGAGGAACCTCAAATCCCTGCAGACCTTTGCTTGTTGTTTTGAGCTTGTGAAAAATAGTTTTCGTGCAGATTGATTTCTCCGGAAATGCACAACACTAGATTTATGTTTACCTAACCATGTCCCGTTGGAAGATCCAAGTTTGCACTTTTATTTTTGTCACAATACCTGTTTTGCCACAGACTTTCTGTTTAGCCATTTCTGTCATAACTTTTGGAATCTGTATCTATTTTGGTCAAATAAAATTGTTTTGGGTAGCCTATGAGTAGATATATCCACAGGACTTGGCCTCACATCAACGTCAGTTACCAAATGGAAATGACATCCATTTTGGTAAAAGACCAGTAGCTTTTTCTAGGATTTTTAGAGGGCGTTTAAAAATGATTTTTGAGGTGAATCCAATTGGATGAGTTTGATTATCACTATATCTATCTAATCCTAGCTTGGATGAATTTTTGGATCCCTAGATTATTTTTGGTGAGCAAAACTAGAAACAACACCTTTTATGTTTTCTTGTTTATGTGTGTAATTATCTCTGTTAGCTTGCAACTTATTTTGATTTTATTATCTCTGTTAGCTTGCAACTTATTTTATAGCAAAGCATGTGTATGTTTTGTTATTTGTTCTCACTAGACTTGTTTTTACTAGTATGAGTAGTCTAGTATTGATTGCTTTGCTATATATTTTTTGTCATAAGTAACCAGAGGCATTGTACCTCTTTTGCCTTGGTATTAGTGGGCCCATAACCCACTGGTCCCATTGTATCTTGGTTGAGGATGAAAATCCCCAACCATACATTTGTGTGAAAATAGCATGTCTTATTATATGTTTGAGTTTTATTTTCCATCAAGGGAAATAGATTGTTTGTTTCACTTATGTAAGTGAAGAGTTTAGTTCTTCTTTGTGAATACTAGTATTTTTGGGAGTGATTCATTTGTTAGCATAATATTCCTTAGGAGTATCATGTTAAGAAATGCTTCACTATTGTTTGCTTAAATTTAATTGTTTGCTAATAGAGTAATTCGTTGTGACCGATAGATTATTGGTGAATGATTTTTATTGAGTGTTTGGATTTTTGAAAGTGTTTAGTTAATCTTTTATTGAGTGCATAGCTACTGTTTGTGTGGTTTATACTTTGTTTGCTTGCTATCTACTTGAGTAGAAAAGCATGTGTTACTAGAATAAATTGATGCTTGCTTAGTAGATGTTCTCATATAATTGTTTTATTAAATTGCTTACTAGCATGTATAAGGTTTGTGTGCTGTTAGTAGGCATATTTATATTCATGACTTGCTTGTTTAGAGTTAAGCATCCTTGTAGCATTGTTTGCTTCTCTAGTGTTGAACTAGTGTCACCACTAGAAATTATGGCTTTGATCTAGTGTTGTTATCTTTTATTTTATGAGTGTATGATTTATTCTAGCATATTTAGGAAGCTATTACTTCTGTTATTATGCCATGACATAATGTTTTGCTTGTTTCTATAGTTGTAGAATACAATTATTTCTTATAGAATGCTTGTGTAGAATTTTCCATACTAGTATGCTATTAGTGCAGTCCTGTTTTTATATTATTTGATAGGAGTATTATCTCTTGTGATGAGTGTATTTTAGATTATGTTTTATGACTTGTTACCATTGATTTTAGCTACTGGTTTGTTTGTTTAATTTTCATGATTGATGGATTCCATAACTTTGAGTAGACATAAGCGTAGTCTGTAACTAGCCCATTCATTTGCGGTGTGTTGTTTTCTGTTTGGAAATCGTCTGAGTGATTGCCTTAGCATGAGTATTATACTTATGCTATTGTTGTGCTAGTGTTGTTGTGGTGCTTAGTAGTATCTTTTTATCTATGCATTAGCTTAGTCATGAACTTGTTTGATGATGATTGCTTGTGTGTTGTTAATACCCACTACCATGGGTATTACGTTGATTGATTGCTATTATTTTAGTAGCCTCAACTTTTGTGCCCACAAGCTATATTTTTAGCTTCTTGGATATCTTACTATGATAGTGGTACACCCACTCCATATATGGTATGTAAGATGTGGGATATGGTTTCTCAACCATATGTTTATCTGACGACAGTTTTGTACCCTGAGAGTTATGTGAGATAGATTTATCGATAACGTTTGGAGTGATTGCGCTAGTATAAGTTTGATTGATGTATGTGTTTTTTAGTTTAGTTGTTTGGTCTTTAGTTCCGAGTGTGTGCCTTTTATTCTTTTACGGTGCTAGAAAACGAAGAAGAAGAAGAAGAAGAAGAAGAAGAAGCAGTTGTGGAGCTGTGCGTCCAGTTCAAACTACTTCAAGGCCAGTGACACTAGGAGTTTTAAGGAAAGCCATCCTGATGCTTGCTATTGTTACACCTATCATTATCTATCATGCATGTTTTACTTCTGAAAGGTTTTACAAAAACTTTGATTACAAAAAAAACTATTTTTGAGTGACTACTACTACTATTATATATATACTATGCCAGTAGTGATATTTGGTGTTACCAAGCCCATAGCCACCATATGGTACTTATTACCATCACAAGTATTAGTCCCTAAGTGGACACCTTAAAAATTTGTTTTCACAAAACAAAGGTTTTATGGAAAACCCAGTGGAAAGGCGCAGCCTTATCCACCGGAGGAATGTTGAAGTGGTCATTTTTGGGAAAATGGTGTTTTACAAAAATGAAACATAACCTAGTCTTCGCCGGACAACCTTTACCGTACTGCCACTTTACCCCAACATGGGAACGGGGCTTAACTTGAAGTTTGTTCTTGTTAGTGTGTGTTCTATCTCAATTTGCTATAAGGGTCGTCGAGCCCTCGAACCGATTGTCGCTAGGTGGAAGATACGGGGCATACAAAGTGAGGGATTAAGTTACCCCCGGTCGCAGCAGTTGAGTCTCCTGTCTAGGCAAGGTGGGACCTGGTGCCGGGGAGATTACACTCAACTAAAGAGATAGACACATTCTATCTTAAACATAGTGGATGGTTAGGATCAGTTATCTGATGTTTACATACTGTTGTTGCAGTCCGTGGTTGTTCACGGCGGATGTACTGGATCTGGTGGACTGTGTACACCTCTGCAGAGTCAAACTATTCGGAATATCCGCGTCCTCGGATATGGACAGTTCAATGGCCATGTAGCTAGCATTGTGTCAATGTTTTCAAAAAAGGAGTTTTCAAAAAGGTGTTGGACTTGTGAAGTTCAGAAAGGAGGAATTATTGTACCGCGGAGGTACCGTTGATGGAAAGCCAGAAGTTGTTTTACAAAAAGTTTTGCAAAGAAAATCTTTATTTTCTAAACAAAAACTGGAAGTGATTCCAAGAAGTTTTGCAAAGATAAAACCTTCTTTTAACAAAGTCTTACAAAACCTCTTGTACATGTGATGTCTACAAGACAAATTAAACTATATTATTTTCTTTTGAAGTATCTTCTTCAACGTAGATACAGAGATTTTAAAAATCAACTACGATATGTCTTACATATATCATTGATAGTGAACCCTATGTATAGCCTACCTATTCCACTATATAAGCATACTTGCATCTTTGGTAAGCTACATGATGGATGTCTTGCTGAGTACATTCAAATGTACTCATATTTGTTTCGTTCCTGGTATTTAATTGCCAGACATCGAGAAGGCGTCTCAGAAGGAGATCTACGAAAAGGAGTACGGAGCTGATGGCTTTGCGAACTAGGATCGTCTCCCGGTCAGCAGCCTGTAGGTTAAGGCATGACTTGGGCTCTACTACGTTTGTGTGTTTAGTCTTCCGCTGTGTGTGTTGTGTGTTTCCATGTGTGGCAGTTGTGTTGGACTTGGTCATGTGACCATGCCCCTTTGTAAGTGTTTTTTTTGCAATCGTGTAATGGATATTGTATCTGTGTACCAACTTGATATGTTGTTCACGACTGGTGTGATCTGGGATCGTGAATGTATGCATATCGGAGGTGTCCTTGAACAGTGGTTCTGGGGGACCTTACAGAGTTGGTATCAGAGCTATCCTGACCTTAGGAGACCTTAGTTAGCATGGACGTTAGCTAGTACTCTGACAATAAAAGTTAATAAAACCAGGTCACTAAGGTGACTATGTAGCAAATAATTCTATATACTCCATCCCCTCTGTTTTTTTAAAACTCTACTTACACTAAGTAACCTATGAGCATCTTAAAACTTTTCACACTGTTACCCAACTTAAACTATGCCTAAACATTTGGTATATATGGCAGTTGTCTTCACCGAATCCTTCCGGTTAGGTACGCATGCACCTTGCTACCGCCGCTTTGAGGAGGATTTGATCAAGATGACTCGTCTCATCGGTCACCCATTACCTGAGTTGAAGGGAGCTGAGACTCACCATAACGGACAAGAATTGTCCTGGTTGGTGGTCTGTACCAGTCGTGCTCCTTTGCTAGCACCGTCGACCCCTTAGATCACTTGACAAGCCCATAGATGTCACTGAAGACTTTGTGTTTGCTCGTCACTTCCAGCACTTGGAGGTACAGTTGTACAACACTCAGTTCTCCCTTGATAAGCTCACATGAGAGTTTGACACCTGAGGAAGAGAGATCATCCAGCTAGAGAAAGGCCTGAGAGTTTCCTATGCTACCGAGCGTCGTCTCGTGGCACAAAGGAAGACCATGAAGTATGTTGACTCCCACCTCCGTGCACAAGTGAGAATCCTTCAATGCCATCTTGCAACCAGCCAAGCTAAAGTTGAAGAGCTAGAGGAACAGCTACGCGCTTCCTCGAGCACTTAGGATTGCCGCAGGATGTTAGGAGTTGTGTTATTTCCACCCCAGACGCTTGTTTGTGTTTGTGTGTGAACTCTACTATGAACTATGTGTGTGTGCTAGTTGTGTTGTAAGCCTTATGCTATTGCCTTGTGAACCTTAAAGTTTACGTTATGCTTGTTGAGACTCTGTCTCATGTGTGTGCTAGTCCTTGTTTGTGATTGCTTCTTAGATGCTTGTTTGTTCTTGTTGTGTTACATGCCATTCTCATCTCTGTTATGAGCCGGTATGTTCCGCAAGTTTTCAAAACAAAACTACCTTTTTGGTCTGCTCTCGCCTTATACCACCCTTGCTGCCCTACAGTATTTGACTCAACTTGGCACTATCAATGTTGATAATAATGTTGTCCTTGTGAGAGAACACCCACACCTGTTTGCTAGTGAGAGCCGCATAGGGAATGTAGTGACTCCAGGAGAACCTAGTTCATATGTGACTTGCAATGTTTTTCCTGCAATGCCACAACCTCCAAGGAAGCGTGTTAATGTCAGGCCCAAAACCACAAATTTATATTTTTCGAAGGAACGGACATTTCTCTTGTGATTGTTCCCAGAGGAATTATGATCTAGCTTGTCCTAATGAAACCCAAGAGACCCAGGGTCCAACCCGGAAGGAGCGCAAGAGTATGATGAGTGGACCTCGAGACCCTGATGATGTTGCAGAAGCCCCTGCGACTCATGCCATAGCTAATGGTCCGTTCTCGAACCAAGCCTGTGACCCCCATAGTTGTGTTTGACTCCGTACCCTGAGAAACCCGACGTAAACGGAACACTACAAGTGTAACGTCGGACTAGAAAAATTATCCTTAAAATTAACAATACTAACATAACTTCATCTAATTTTAGCTTAACTAGCAAAAGTGCCCGTGCGTTGCTACGGCGCCACATTTAATCAAAAGAACAATCTGTCATAAGTTTATATTTATACGTCAATCAATCCCAAATGTCCACACAAAATTTGAGGAAGGCCCAATCGGCTTGTGCTGATGCAGTTTCTTCTATGCTCCATATAATTTCTAGGTAAAATTCTTCTTGATTTGGAGAAGCAATCTTTTTGTAAACGGAGTTTGAGGTCTCCATCTGATATAACTGGATGTTGTCGTCGATATTGTATATGATTTTCATCGATACCTTCCACTAAGTTTGCACCTCTCTCTTCAATTTGTATGACCTTCTGATAGCGCATCCCATAACCCGAGCATGGCCTCAAAATCAGTACCTTCTTTGAAGGATGGGTGATAGTTTAGGTCTACCATATGGTCGCCATTACCTTCTTGAACCTCAATATCCAAATGATGGTTTACAATCCCAAATAAGAATGTGCTACATGAATAATCAAATCACGAAGGCACATTCCCCGTCTATTTCTCTTTAGGAAATGAAGATGTACGAGTTAACTCATTAAATTTACTTTGACGGTAAAGAGAGTTTCAATAATTATCGAAATGGGAGTTAAGTTCTTGTCGTAGCAGTTCAGGTAGAGCAACTTTAGCAGAGCCCGTAAATCGATGGGACCGGTAAAAGGCCGGCGGGTTTACGGGTTGAGGTCGCATTTTCAGCCGTAGCAGAGCCCGTAAAACTTACCCGGACCGTAAACGGTTTTCTGTATCCCGAGAATCCAACGCGCGGAACCCTACAAGTAGTGGGTGCTCAGCCATTTTCAGGTCACGCCCACATCCCTCTGCCGCAATCCATCCGCGCCGCCACAAATCTCCGACGAGAAATTACTTGTGTTTCCACCTAGAGCCACCTCCGTCACGCCGCCAGGCCGCCGAAGACGCTGAAGCGCGAGCCCGCCTCTCGGTCCGCGTTCGACCCATCAGATCTCTCTGACGAGGCATGGCGGAGGGTGGTGCGGTCCAACGCCGCGCGAAAGGGGGCGGCGCGCGTCCTCAGCAACAACCAGGACCCCGTGCGGGTGTCGTTGCAGTACTGCACCCTCCCAGAGTTTGACCGCCCCCGCAAAGCCGCGAGGCGCAGTGAGGGCAGCTCCTCCGACGCGCGAAGCTCCTCCCGCGCACCCGTGAGGAAGGAGCTGGAGCCGTTGTCGGAGTACCACCCGGCGGCATTTGGCCCCTCCTTCTCCGTGCTCGATTTTGTCCCCGACAATGCGGTGGACGCCATTGTGGTGACCCGCTGCAAGCGGTCTGCAGCGGAGGAGGCGGGGCTTGAGGAGCAGCGCCGCCAGCAGCTCCTCGAGAAGGGCATCGCTGCCTCGCTCCAGGAGCCATAGTACATTGGCTCCTCAGACGAGGATTGAGCGGCGCCGCCATTCTTTAGCCGCGCCACCATTCTTTTGTCGCGCCGCCGTGAAATTTTTGGGGAGCGGCGCATCGTCGGGTAGGCTAGGGTTAGGGCTGGGTCTAGGGCTATGGCTAGGGCTACTCCGGTGATCACCGTCGACGATAATCGTTGTAATCTGTGGTCTTTGCCGCCTCTTTTGTAAACTAATTTCACGACAAAATCATAAATTGGAATATGCGGGTTCATGTTTAAAGGCACCGCTACTGCTCGATGCATCGAAACTGAAAAACCCCTAAAACACGAACTGAAAACCGTTTTTTCAATTCCGTGTTTTAGAGGTTCTGCTAGAGTTCCTCTTAACTCATTTCTTCTCCTCTCAGAATATAGATGATCTTTTTCACCTAATCTTATCTGCTGAAGCATATCAGGAACTAAATCAAATTCAGTTGGTGCCCTCTGATTTAGTATGTACTGAACATATCCAGGACACAGATTGAGCCATTTTGGGTACTCTTTGCACATCAAGGCAGTTCTATAAATTCTGCTTCTCTACGGATCTACAGGTCAAAGCATTGGCCAAAACTGGAAGTGTTGCATGGCTGTAAATATCTGACAGGTTAAACACCCGAAACGTGCTAAAGACCTGTCCTTTTTGTATTTTTGGGGAGGAAAAAACACCGAAACATCTTTTCTTCAAGTGCTCGTTTAGTATGTGAGAATCGAGTTCTGTCGTGGGCTCCTAAAATCAGGAGTTTCAGCATGTTCCTTTGAGGCTTACTTGCAATCCAAACCAGCTGAATCATCCGTTTCAAGGTTACATCACGTCTCATGATGCTACATGCTAGTTGACAGCAACTAATTCGTTACTGTCATGTAGAGCAGTAGAACCTAGATCAGAGGATTGTTTCAACACAAAATAAGCCAACCATCCAATAAATCCGAATGTAAAAACACATTCAGAGAAACATCATATCCACGACACATATTATCAGAGGACCTTCAAAAGTTCAAATCCAACAGCCAACGGATTGCCAAATCAGCAAACTCAAACCAATGTCAAATGTCAGGATTGTTTATAGTTTCAGATAATCCAGAACTCCGGCATGGACCCGTCGGCGTTCTCCCTGAAGACGATTGCACGCGACGTGACCCCCGCTCGCTGGACGCAGCGGGTTCAATCCCAGAAGCCTCTTTCTCCTTGCAGTTTCACTCGAGATGGAGGCGCACAGGTGGACGGACAAGCTCAAACTGTAGCTTCGAGATAGAGAGGAAGTGGCCGGTTGGGTCGTGAACGGAAGAAGCTAGCAGGTTTGTGCAGGAGCAAGGTAAGGGGAGGACGGCGCCTGCTGGTGAAGGAGGCAGGGAAGGGGGGTTTCGCCAGGAAGTGGGTGGTGTCCTACTACGTGTGAAGTGGTGCAAGATTGCGGCCATGGATTTGAGACACACCAAGATCTCCGGGTGGATCCGGGAGGCCATAGTGGTTGGGAGAACCAGGGATTCCTCCTGGTGCACCAGGAGCGCTGGGCTAGATGGGGCAGGAGATCCGCGTGGGGATAGAGCAGACGGTCCGGCGGCGTCCAGCATCCAGGGACGGCGGGCCTCGCCCCACGGAAGGAGATCAAGCAGGGGAGGATGGCGGCCAACCTCCAGGGACCGCGGGGCTCTCCCCTCGGCAGGAGACCAAGAATCGTAGGGCAGCGCACATGGTTTGCAGGAACAGGATGAGAGAGGACGGGAAGCTCGATGCGTGAGGGAATCCGGCGGCGTAGAGCTCTTGGAGTTCCGCGGCCGGCATCGAGCCGGGGCCAGGACGAAATCCTAGGCGTCGTGCCTGCATCGGAATGTCACCATCGAGAAGGAAGAGAGAGCAGATGCTGCTGGTGCGGGGTTGTGCTATGCGATGGCAAACTTTTTAATTTTCCTGGATCAATCATTATGTTGCAACTCGATGTAATACGTGATTTGGTGGAAGGGTATATCTGTCTTTTTATGTTGGACGAAAAAATTGGCAGAAATCTTAATGTCTTTATTAGTAGGTAAAGATACCTAACACCAGTTTGAAAATTTCTAACCAACTTTTCCAAAACCAAAGAGAAAGGTGCCTTAGGATTTTCTATAGTTGTTTGAAAGAAAGATGAAAGGTTGGAAAAAATATTGGATTGGTGAACTATGATTGTTACTAGACAATAAGATCTTTCGTGTATCTTTTGGAGGAAATAGATTTTTGAATATGAGATGGTGGAGACTCATTTGAGGTTTATCTTAGGAAGGAAATATTGAGAATCATATGATTTTAGTTGAGTTGAATTATGATATAATATCCGGGGATAACCAGTTGTGGACCCCAAAAACTTGGAGGTTATCTGTAACTAAAATTTGTAGTTTTTGAAGGAATGATTTGAGGTTTGGAAAGATTGGTGGAAACTATTGGATTTTAGGAAGCACTTGATATATAGGGAGATTGGATTGATTAGAAGTAGTATGTTGAGAATTATTTGTGAATTTGGGAGGTTGATAATGTTTTGCCTAGGTGATTCTTATCCTGGATTTTAGAAGAAAGACTGAGTGTAGTAAAAAGTTTGTGTTGGATTGAAATAAATATTTGATTTATGATTAAAGATGGATTGGAGGAATATTGGATTTGATATGGGAAGAAGTTGGTGGATATCAAAAAGATGATTTTGGATTTTACGAAAAATCAATATGACTTGGATTTAGTAGGTGATTATTCTTGGTGATATATTCTCGGAGCTTGTCACGCTCTATTGAGATTGTTTGGGGAAAATGATTTAGCATTGATCATGAGATAGGAGTTTGGAGAATTTGAAAGGATTTATAAGAGTAGTACAAAGATTGGTATATGCTTGTTGAATTTGATGGTTTAGCCTTAGTAATATGATCTTGATGAAATACCTTTGAGGGAGACAAATGATTTGAGACTTGATTTCTAGGAGTATATTAGATTAAGACGAAGATAGTGGATTTTCCTGGATTTTAGGAGATGAGCAATGGAAAGATCATGCTTAATAAAGATTGGTGCATATCCGATTGATTGATCTATATAGTGATGAGAGAGTTTATGCCCAAAGGAAAAAATTGTGGGGGGACAAACTTATGATATTGGAGTCTATCGGCCCTATGTCTAAAGGATAACCTCAGGTTTGATATGATGGTTTCGAGGAACAATCAGTTCGAGGTTTAGACATGGCACCCAGACCTTTGAAAAGAAAACCAACGTGCAGTGGATTTTGGTAAGATTAATCAAAGGGGGGAACACTCGTGCTTAATGTTACCAACAACCAGCACTTGTTTTTGTAAACACAATTATCTAACATTTTTGTTTTGAACACACCCTCTTTTCGCTTGCCTGCGAATCTCGGGACGAGATTCTTTTAAGGGGGGAAGGTCTGTCACACCCCAGTTTTTGGATTCTTGTATTGTGTTCAACAAGACAAAAATTAGGGCCAACAATTTATTTTATAACAACATGATTGTTTGAACTAAAATGTGTTTATTATCTTAATCATATTTGCAACACACGTTTTGTTTCTTGATAAAACCAATATCAAATTTTTCTGAAAACAATTCTTTAAATTTTCCCCGTTCTTTTCTCTGTTGATTTCTTGAGTGAATTTTATTCCAAGACTTGGATAATTCTTGTTTGAATCTTAAAATAAACCATTATACTTGTTGGATCCAAGAAAACAAAATTTCAAAATGATTTATGAAATTTTTCTTTTAAGTTTTCTATAGAAAATATAGCCAAGTACCTGTTTTCGACCATTATTTTCACTAGGCTATAAAAATTTATTTTATGCTTTCTTGACTTTTATTTGTTCCTTGCTATATGTACTAAAAATACATAATCTTGGTTTTATTTTTTATTAATACAAATGATCTTTTTCTTGTTGTCTTTGTGGTATAAAAATAAGGCAGAAAAAGGCATTTTTGGAAGGCAGAGAAAAAACAGAAAGTACCCCTTTTCCCACATTGTTTTCATAGCCTTAAGATATTTCAAATTTGTTTCCAAAAGTTGTTTCTGAAACTTTATAACATGTTTAACAAACTCCAACTTGGAAAACAAAAATTGGAATCCATTTGGTCTCTGAAAACATTCCAAACGTTTTGCTCATTTCATCTGTTATCCAACACTTAGAGAATTTTCTGCATTTTTGGAACAGTAACAGATACGATTTTGAGAAGAGGTTTTCTCTACCTTTCCTTGCATGATTCGAAGTTAGACCTTGTCCCTTGAGTTGACCACGGTTTGGAATCCATCTTGGATTCTTGGCCTGCCTTCTAGGACCATGGGTGAGAAGGAAACCAAGTGAGAGAAAAGAGAAGGAAGATGATGTGGCATGGTATGGGTCACCATGCCTTGACCTTTGACCCATGCCATTGATATTTCCTCACTACAACATCCAACCATTGACTTGCCCCTTGGTACTCTTCCCCCTGGCCACTTTTGCCTTTGTGTGATGTGACCAAAAAGTCCCTTGAGCACCTCATATGCCATCAAATGGCATGAACCCAAAGCCACACTTGCCATTTTGTTCTTGCCCTTGGATATAAGCCAGCCCTTGATAGTCCCTTGCTCCACAGCTCTCCTCCACATCCCCTCACTACCACACTCCATCCCCAAGCTGAGAGGAGCCTTGAGCTAGCCATGTGAGCTCCATGAGCTCCAAAATCGCCGCCGGCCATTTTTTTAAAACCGAGGTGAGGAACCTCAAATCCCTGCGGACATCTCCTTGTTGTTTTGAGCTTGTGAAAAATAGTTTTCGTGCAGATTAATTTATACAAAAATTCACAGCACTATTTTTATGTTTTCGTAACCATGTCCCGTTGAAAGATCCAAGTTTGCACTTTTATTTTTGTCACAATACATGTTTTGCCACAGACTGTCTGTTTAGCCATTTTTGTCATAACTTTTGGAATCTGCATCCATTTTGTTCAAATAATTTTTTTGGGGTATCCTATGAGTATATATATCCATAGGACTTGGCCTCACATCATCGTCAGTTACCAAATGGAAATTCCATCCATTTTGGTAAAAGACCAGTAGCTTTTTCTAGGATTTTTGGAGGGTGTTTAAAAATAATTTTTGAGGTGAATCCAATTGGATGAGTTTTATTATGACTAGATCTCTCTAATACTAGCTTGGATGAATTTTTGGAGCCCTAGATTCTTTTTGGGGAGCAAAACTAGAAACATCACCTTTTTTGTTTTCTTGTTTATGTGTGTAATTGTTTGTTAAGTAATGTTTGGTTGTTTGAATCTTGGTTCCTAGCTTATATATATGTGTTACCACTTGTTATTAGGTTGTTTTTATTGCAGTACATCTACCTTAGGATGTGTGCATGATTGGAAATCATATGGTAATAGAAGTAGCATTTAGTTGTTTTCTAGTATTTATTCTTGAATATGTTGTGTGAGCCAAATCTTTGTGTGCTTGTTACCCAAGCTTGTTCTACGATTGTGGTGAGTCCAGTACCATTTTGGTACTGTTGTTTTGATGATATCAACTCTGTTATCTTACACTTTATTTTATAGAGATCATGTGTAGCATTTGTTATTTTCCTAGTTTTATTATTTGGTGTATTGTGTGAACCAATCTTTGTAGGTTTGTTTTGCCTAAGTTTGTGTTATGCTTGAGTTCAGTCCAGTAACATTTCGGTACTGTTATTTTGATTTTATTATCTCTGTTATCTTGCAACTTATTTTATAGCAAAGCATGTGTAAGTTTTGTTATTTGTTCTCACTAGACTTGTTTTACTAGTATGAGTAGTCTAGTATTGATTGCTTTGCTATATAATTTTTGTCATAAGTAACCAGAGGCATTGTACCTATTTTACCTTGGTATTAGTGGGCCCATAACCCACTGGTCCCATTGTATCTTGGTTGAGGATGAAAATCCCCAACCATACATTTGTGTGAAAATAGCATGTCTTATTATATGTTTGAGTTTTATTTTCCATCAAGGGAAATAGATTGTTTGTTTCACTTATGTAAGTGAAGAGTTTAGTTCTTCTTTGTGAATACTAGTATGTTTGGGAGTGATTCATTTGTTAGCATAATATTCCTTAGGAGTATCATGTTAAGAAATGCTTCACTATTGTTTGCTTAAATTTAATTGTTTGCTAATAGAGTAATTCCTTGTGATTGATAGATTATTGGTGAATGATTTTTATTGAGTGTTTGGATTTTTGAAAGTGTTTAGTTAATCTTTTATTGAGTGAATAGCTACTGGTTGTGTGGTTTATACTTTGTTTGCTTGCTATCTACTTGAGTAGAAAAGCATGTGTTACTAGAATAAATTGATGCTTGCTTAGTAGATGTTCTCATAGAATTTTCTTTATTGCATTCCTTACTAGAATGTATAAGGTTTGTGTGATGTTAGTAGGCATATTTATATTCATGACTTGCTTGTTTAGAGTTAAGCATCCTTGTAGCATTGTTTGCTTCTCTAGTGTTGAACTAGTGTCACCACTAGAAATTATGGGTTTTCTCTAGTATTGTTATCTTTTATTTTATGAGTGTATGATTTATTCTACTACCTCCGACCCATATTAATAGGTGGAAAAGTGGATGTATCTAGACATGTTTTATTGCTAGATACATCCACTTCACCACCTATTAATATGGATCGGAGGGAGTAGCATATTTAGGAAGTTATTTCTTCTGTTATTATGCCATGCCATCTTGGTTTGCTTGTTGCTATAGTTGTAGAATACAATTATTTCTTATAGCATGCTTGTGTAGAATTTTCCACACTAGTGTGCTATTAGTGCAGTCATGTTTTTATAATATTTGATAGGAGTATTATCTCTTGTGATGAGTGTATTTTAGATTATGTTTTATGACTTGTTACCATTGATTTTAGCTACTGTTTTGTTTGTTTAATTTTCATGATTTATGAATTCCATAACTTTTAGTAGACATATGCATAGTCTATAACTAGCCCATTCATTTGTGGTGTGTTGTTTTCTGTTTGGAAATTGTCTGAGTGCTTGCCTTAGCATGAGTATTATACTTACGCTATTGTTGTGCTAGTGTTGTTGTGGTTCTTAGTAGTATCTTTTTATCTATGCATTAGCTTAGTCATGAACTTGTTTGATGATGATTGCTTGTGTGTTGTTAATACCCACTGCCATGGGTATTACTTTGATTGATTGCTATTATTTTAGTAGCCTCACCTTTTGTGCCCACGAGCTATATTTTTAGATTCTTGGATATATTACTATGAGAGTGGTACACCCACTCCATATATGGTATGTAAGATGTGGGATATGGTTTCTCAACCATATGTTTATCTGACGACAGTTTTGTACCCTGAGAGTTATGTGAGATAGATTTCTCGATAACGTTTGGAGTGATTGCGCTAGTATAAGTTTGCTTGTTGTATGTGTTATTTAGTTTAGTTGTTTGGACTTTAGTTCTGAGTGTGTGCCTTTTATTCTTTTACGGCGCTAGAAAACGAAGAAGAAGAAGAAGAAGTAGTTGTGGAGCTGTGTGTCTAGTTCAAACTACTTCAAGGCCAGGGACACTAGGAGTTTTAAGGCAAGCCATCCTGATGCTTGCTATTATTACACCTATCATTATCTATCATGCATGTTTTACTTCTGAAAGGTTTTACAAAAACTTTGATTACCGAAGAAAAACTATTTTTGAGTGACTACTACTACTAGTATATATATACTATGCCAGTAGTGATACTTGGTGTTACCAATCCCATAGCCACCATATGGTACTTATTACCATCACAAGTATTAGTCCCTAAGTGGACACCTTAAAATTTTGTTTTCACAAAACAAAGGTTTTATGGAAAACCCAGTGGAAAGGCGAAGCCTTATCCACCGGAGGAATGTTGAAGTGGTCATTTTTGGGAAAATGGTGTTTTACAAAAATGACACATAACCAAGTCTTCGCCGGACAACCTTTACCGTACTGCCACTTTACCCCAACATGAGCACGGGGCTTAACTTAAAGTTTGTTCTTGTTAGTATGTGTTCTATCTCAATTTGCTATAAGGGTCATCGAGCCCTCGGACCGATTGTCGCTAGGTGGAAGATACGGGGCATACAAAGTGAGGGATTAAGTTACCCCCGGTCGCAGCTGTTGAGTCTCCTGTCTAGGCAAGGTGGGACCTGGTGCCGGGGAGATTACACTCAACTAAAGATATAGACATATTCTAGCTTAAACATAGTGGATGGTTAGGATCAGTTATCTGATGTTTACATACTGTTGTTACAGTCTGTGGTTGTTCATGGCGGATGGACTGGATCTGGTGGATTGTGTACACCTCTGCAGAGTCAAACTATTCGGAATAGCCGCGCCTCGGATATGGACAGTTGAATGGCCATGTAGCTAGCATTGTGTTAATGTTTTCAAAAAAAGAGTTTTCAAAAAGGTGTTGGACTTGTGAAGTTCGGAAAGAAGGAAATCTTGTACCGCGGAGGTACCGTTGATGAAAAGGCAGAAGTTGTTTTACAAAAAGTTTTGCAAAGAAAATCTTTATTTTCTGAACAAAAACTGGAAGTTGATTCCAAGAATTTTTGCAAAGATAAAACCTTCTTTTAACAAAGTTTTCCAAAACCTCTTGTACATGTGATATCTACAAGAGAAAGAAAACTATATTATTTTCTTTTGAAGTATCTTCTTCAACGAAGATACAGAGATTTTAAAAATCAACTATGATATGTCTTACATATATCATTGATGGCGAACCCTATGTATTGCCTACCTATTCCAGTATATAAGCATACTTGCATCTTTGGTAAGCTACATGATGGATGTCTTGCTGAGTACATTCAAATGTACTCATATTGGTTTTGTCCCTGGTATTTACTTGCCAGACATCGAGAAGGAGTCTTAGAAGGAGATCTACGAAAAGGAGTACGGAGCTGATGGCTTTGCGAACTAGGATCGTCGCCCGGTCAGCAGCCTGTAGGTTAAGGCGTGACTTGGGATCTACTACGTTTGTGTGTTTAGTCTTCTGTTGTGTGTGTTGTGTGTTGCCCTGCGTGGCAGTTGTGTTGGACTTGGTCATGTGACCATGCCCCTTTGTAAGTGTTTTTTTGCAATCGTGTAATGGATATTGTATCTGTGTACCAACTTGATATGTTGTTCACGGCTGGTGTGATCTGGGATCGTGAATGTATGCATATCGGAGGTGTTCTTGAACAGTGGTTCTGGGGGACCTTACACAACATCCACACCTTTGCTCGTTTTATCAGGGCTGGCCCCACCGGGCTCTGCCGCAGCGCCATACGACGGCTTTTGTGGCACACTGTTTCGATTCACTCTTGACTCCGGGCGAGAAAGTCTGGCTTCCAGCCACATGAGGTCTCACCTTTCATCCCTAGACTGGGCAGTTTCCTCCACCAACCACGCGGGTCCCACATCCGCACATCCAGAAGCAGCCGAAGCTCTTTCCTCGGATCCCAACGGTTCGAACCGGCCCGCATAAACGTGTCCATTTTCAGACCCGTCAGCGGTAAGCTGCCAGGCCCGCGCGGGGCCCATAGGCCGTGACGTAGAATCGTCACCCACTCCGTCCACGGTTGCACCTCCACCGGGCAAAGGAGAGCATACCGCGGCGACCACCAGCTCCTCCGTCGTTTGCAGGCTCACGGGTGGAACGAGAGGCCCCAGCTCCACCAGAGTCTCGGGAATGGTAACGCTTGCAAGGTCCTCACTCCGGCGGACGATTTTCTCCGGTACCACCTCCCTCTCCACCACCTTGCCCATCTCTTCTTCAGTCATCGTCACCGCAATCCTCAGTGGCTCGCTTGTCCCTGGACGGCCCTGCCATGTTCTTCGAACGAACGAGCTCAATTTCGCAGCATGTGCTTCTATAGCGGGATCAGAGCCTCGAGGGGGAGAACGAACTCGCCGTCTTCCTCCATGAGGTCACCAGGTTCTTCAATCCACTGTTCGCACACGGCAGAGAACAACTCCAATTCGTCGGTCCGCGCATAGACCGTCATGAATCGCATATCCTCGCGGCTGGTCGTCACCGTTCCCAACCTTTCCACCCATGCCGTTGGCCCAAGCGCCACCCGTGCCGTCGAGGCGTTCCACGCGTGCGCCGGCACACCGGTTATCTCCACCACCACGCGGTAGCGCATAGGCATTCGCTCAGCCTAGAGCTATCTGTTCCAAGGAGCGAAACAGAGCTAGAAACCGTCACCGTCAGCGTTCCCCACCCTAAGCACCTCATCTCGGAGTCCTCTGCTGGAGCAAACGACAAGGTAGTCCGCCGGCTAGAACCGGTGAGTTGTGAAATTGTCATCGGCACACGGGATCCGCTCCTCAATCGTCTTTGCAGCCTCAATCAAGGACACCCTCAACCTGCCTACCGATCAAAAGGCCACCAACGCCCATCACAGAGCATGTTCCGTGGATGACACCTCGTCAGAGCGCGAAAGGAAAACATGGCTCGGTATTGCCACATCCACGGCAGAGGCCGCAACCACCTCGCTCGCCCGCTCATGTCTGCCACGAGAAGGCGCAGAAGAGAGCCGCCTTTGCGAGTTCGAAGAGCCCCTTCCTTCCACGCGAGACGGCAGGGGAGGAAAGTCCCCGTCGTCAAGCTTTCGGTGGTATCACACAACCGAGCTTCTTGGAAGCGGGCATGTCGTGAGGCACTCACTTTGGCAGAAAACTGAATGTGGCGGAAGCTGTGATCAACAATGATTTCTTGGAAGTAGTTCAGGGGCTACATCACAAGAACCTGGGAATTTTCAGTAATTTTCCTCCGAGAGATCACTACGGGAGCGCAAGAGCGAGGCGGGATTTCCTTTCACCATGAAGGACGGGACCCGAATACATAAGCCCACACCCTCGCTCGATTGGCAACATCGATGCCTATGGACCGCTATATCTAGCTGTCTAAACTCCCCAAAGGGTTTAAGATTTCATGTAATAATGTCCAACTCTGAGTAAATCCGTGGCAAGTTTTCTCAAAGAAAAAAAGTACACTAAACTTTTTTTAGGATACGTCTTGGAAAGACGCATCGCTTTCATAGAAGAGGGGGGGCAAGCGGCCAGTACAACGCGTTGGACACAGATGTCCAGACGCTACCAGAAAACACAACGGACTACTCGCGGCATGTCCACCTTTCTACTGATCTTAGGCTACCCCTGAACAACCTGGCAGCACACCAGAGAGCCGCTTCTTCTTCAATCAAGCTAACCACACTCTCTACTGAAGGCCTATGACCTTCAAAGACAACCTTGTTCCTATGCCTCCACATACACCAGCAAATCAAGGTGATAGCCGTCCACATGTCCCTACGCTCTGCCCCGCCCATGGTTCTGGCAGGCAACCATTGGGCCAACCCGTCATGCTGGTTAGGGATCCACTTATCAAGACCCCATCTGTGTAGCAGCGACATCCAAACCTACCTAGCCAGGATGCAGCCTAGAAGCAGGTGGTCAATGTCCTCTCCCTGCTGGTCACAAAAGGGGCATGCTGCAGGGTGGGGGAGACCTCTGCGGCCTAGCCTGTCGGTTGTCCAACATCTTCCCCTCAATGCCAGCCACAAAAAGAACATGCATTTGTTGGGAGCACGGGGCGCCAAATCTGTTCCGCTCCGGCCAGGCCTTCAGACCCCTCGAACATGGCACGATATGCAGAACGGGCTGAGAGTTGCTTGTCCGTCTCCCAGATCCAATGGAGCTCGTCATCCACACCCTCATGGAGGACAACTGCCGGTAGACGGTCAGCCAGGCTGTGCAGCTCACGCAGTTCTAGATCTGCAAATTGGGGGGGGCATCCAATAACCAGTCCTCCCTGACGCCTTCTCTAACTTTGCGTGCTCTCATCACACCCTTAGGGATTCTTTTCCACAGGTTCGGAGCGAGGTGTCGCACCCTCCCTTCCGGTAGCCATCTGTCTGTCCAAAAGAGGGTGTTGGCGCCGTCCCTGACCACAGAGGTTGTCCCTGCTTCAAAAAGATGAGACACGACCTTAGGCACCTGGATGTTGAACTCGCTCCACGGTTTCGAGGCATCTGTCCTACGAAGCCACAACCACCTAGCCCTAAGGGCCTGGTTCATTACTCGGAGGTTTGGGATGCCAAGGCCCCCAAGGGACTTGGGCATACAAACCCTCTCATACGCCACTAGACAGTGGCCGCCGTGCGCGTCTTTCCTGCCCTTCCACAAGAAACCTCTGAGAATCTTGTCTATATCCACGAAAGTTTTCGCTGGCAGGTCCAGAGACATCATAGCGAAAATAGAGTCAAACGAGAGGGTGGTTTTGACGAGCTCAAGCCTACCACCCTTGTTTAGCAGGTTAGCCCTCCAGCCCGGAAGGTGGCCCGTGACACTGTCCACTATGTACTGCAACTGAGCTGTTGTGAGCTTCCTGAGGGAGAGTGGCAGTCCGAGGTATCGCATCGGGAAGGGCAAGATCGGGCATTGTAACTCTCGCTCTACCAACTCAGCCTCCCCTTCTCCACACCTGATCAAGTGAGCATAGCACTTTTCCAGGTTAGCACGTAGACCTGAGGCATCTCCGAAAATGTCGAGAATCTCCGTGAAGGCCTTGAAGTCCCTCCCTGTCGGTCTCAGGAAAGTTACCACATCGTCTGCATACATAGAGGTTTTGTGCCTCACACCTGTTGGGGTGAGCCTTGTCAACAATCCACGGTCAGTTGCCCGTTCAATCAAGAGGTGCAGAACTTCCATCACCAAGATAAAAAGTTGCGGGGAGAGCGGGTATTCTTGTCTCAGTCCACGCCTGTTCAGAATCTTGGACCCAGGCCAACCGTTGAGCATCACTCTCATGGAGGCTGTCGATAGGAGAGCGCAAATGATGGAAATCAGGGTGTCACCAAACCCTACTTTCCTCAGAATTTCCAACAGGAAGGCCCAACAGACAGTGTCAAAAGCTTTAGTGATGCTCAACTTAAGGAGTACTGCCGAAGTGGACGAGCCATGCAACTTTCTCGCTGTCTCCCTCACTGTCATGAAGTTTTCATGGATGCAACGTCCACGCACAAAAGCACTCTGGTGCACCCCCACCAGCTGTGGCAGAATTGGAGCAATCCGGCCGGCTAGGACTTTCGCCACCAGCTTAGCAAACCCATGGATGAGACTGATAGGACGAAAATCTTTGGGTTCTTCGGCGCCTGCTTGTTTCGGGAGGAGGGAGAGGAACGCGTGATTGACTGCTTCAAAACCACGCAAGTCCCGACGATTCAAAGATCTGAAAGCGTTCATGATGTCCGTTCGTATGATGCTCCAACATGCTACAAAGAACCTATTAGAGAACCCGACTGGCCCAGGGCACTTATCGAGCGGCATGCCCTTAATCGCGTTCCACACTTTGTCCTCAGTGAAGCAAGCCTCTAGGTGGCTGAGATCAGTGGAGGGAAGTTGCAGAAAATCCAGATCCACGGAGAGCTCCCTCCCCGCTTGAAAGTAGAGTATTGTCTTGCCAAAAAAATTAGAAGACCCCGGAGAGAGAGAGAGAGAGAGTGAGAGATGTTTTTCGAGCAAAAGGTTATTACGGTAGCTATATTAATAGTCAAACAATGGTTATATCGTTTACCAATAATGAAAAAATAAGACCTAGCGATATATCACACCACAAAGTCGGTGGATTATTTCTCCCAAACTTCGCTAGCTCATGTCCACCAGAATTAGAATCTCTATTACACAATTGGATAATGACCTTTCCGAAGTCTTGACATAGTTCATGACGCTCCTTCGGGATGGGTGCCGAAACCGAAGGTAACCCCATCTTTGAATTAATTGCTTCGGCCACTGAAATGCAACCTGATTGGGCTACTCATAGTAGGTGGTAACATCACACATATTTACGCAAAAAAATTACGTGCCACATTATTAATGAGGGCATAACATCACATATTTCAATGCAATATGAGTTTACAAACTAATAAATAAACTATTGTATGATGCAACATCTACGTTACTCTCCACTATTACTACTCTATGGAGAAAATTGCACACAACACCATGCTTTGGGAGCAAAGTTGCACAGAACACATAAATTAAATCTCTTTTGCGGCTAGCCCCAGTTTTTCGTCTAATAAGTTGCAGCTAGCCCAAAACATTGACTTAGCAGCTTAATAAGTATCTCACATGGTACCTATGACCAATCTACATTATTTCTCTACCGTATATAGCACCATACGATGCGTTGATGCTCCCTATCACATACACATGCATCGTCTTATGTCAATGCTAAAATATTTTGTATTGTTCGGCAAGTATAATTGACGTATCATTATATCAGAAGTCAAACAGAGGCGAGCTACACGTAGCGCCATACTCCGAAAGGAAATTAATTTTTTATTTTTATTTTGTTTTAAAAAGATCGAAAAAAACTCCCACACAGTGATATGTATAAAATTTCAAAATATTCGTTGTATTTTGGCCTAGACAAAAAGAAAGAATTTACAAATCTGGACAGTGAAAATACGCATGTTAAATAAAATCTTAGCATATTTATCATTTTGTGTAGCGTAGAATATTATATAGTTAGACTTAATAATTTATACAGTCGATCTCGACTTTATCTACATTTACGATTTTTTTTCCATTTTTTGAAACACAAAGGAGCAGATTCTATTTCTTAAGAAACAAGCTACATATAGTACGGCCTCCAAAACTTGGTACTCGTACCATAGTACATTTTATGGTATGTTGTATTTAAAAATTGTGTCATATAATTAAAGTATACAGTATAAAATACGGTATAATGGTCATGGTCCCGCATGTCAAATACCCGTTAAGCCGCTAAATCAATGTTTTGGTCTAGCTGTAACTTATTAGACAAAGAACTAGGGCTAGTTGCAAAAGAGGTTTGATTTATGTGTTCTGTGCAACTTTGTCACCAAAATATGGTGTTATATGCAATTTTCTCTACTCTATGTTACTACGCACTGTGACTAGCATGCTAGTTGCTAGACACGTTGCCACGATCACACCCTCGCTAAGAGATATTGATTCCACCATCTCTGCATGAAAAACATTAGAGAAATCCTTACCAGATGCACGGACAAAATCCCCATCATCATCCCTCACAATGGCACACGGGCAGTGCTCGTTCTCTCGCAGTCTCGCTCTCCGGGAAAGCTTTTTCCAGCTGGGCTACTCCCGTTTCCATTACTCACATAACGGAAATACAATGTTCTGCTACAAAGCCAACAGAGAGATAGGGGAATGGAGTAGAACTGGGCTACTTTGCATTTCTGCATATTAACACCTTTCATTTTTGCACGAGCATAGTTCATAGCAGGAACTTGAATAGCAGCGAGATGTCCTCTTGACATCTTGTAGTACATCCTCATTCTTCAGTATTTTTCTTCGTTGCCACCACAAGTACCAGCATCTAACAGAGAAAGCTTCAGAGATTGTTTACCTTACCGGTTCGGTTCCCCGTTCCATATATGTGCGTCTGTACTTGTACTGCTCCTCACACAACACAAATTCGATGATGGCCGAGCCCAGTCGAATCTTCCCTCCTCCACCAATCCAAGCGCACTAACTGCTTTAATTTGCTCCCGTTCGGCCGTGGATGCATCGTCGGTCGATCAGAATCAGACATGCATGCACCCGTTCCCGTTGCCGTTGTTCGGCTCCGCCTTGGCGTTGACGCAGCCGCTGCTATGCTCGGACGACGCCGCTCTACCTTTGCCTTTTCCGCCGCCGGGGCCGTTGACGACGTCGAGGTTGTAGAGTATCGGGATCATGACGAGGGAGGAGAGGAACGCGAGCAGCGGTCCAAAGATCCACAGCAGCAGAGGCACCCCGGCGTAGAAGAGCCTGTTGCCGACGAAGTTGAGCGTGAACCCGCGCTCGAGCATCTCGGCCATGAAGTCGGGCGTGACGAGGTCCCCCGCGAGGGCCGAGGTGTTGATGAGGAAGCTGGCTTGGTTGAGGAAGCAGATGGTGAGGGAGTGGCAGAGGAAGGCGAAGAGGAAGAGCAGCAGCAGCGCCACGTACTTGAGCGCCATCATGTACTCCCCGTGCGCGCCGAACACGGCGTCGCTCAGCGGCTTCTTGATCGCGTAGGTGCTGCTGAGCACCGCCGCGATGCCCGTGCAGAAGAGCACCGCCGTGGTCGCCATCAGCGTCGACCCCATGATCACGTTCCGCAGCGACTGCACCACCAGCACGCCCTTCTTGTCGTCGTTGTCCTGCGTAAGTGTCGTGTCAGGTGCGGTGCCGCTCGATCGGTGGGTGTGGTGCTAGCTGGAGGGGCGAGAGGAGATGTGTGCGTACCTTGATCATGCCGGAGACCCAGACGCGGCGGCTGGCGGAGTAGATGCCGAAGGCGGTGGAGAGCGGGTGGCGGCGGACGGCGCGGTAGAGCCAGGCGTGGTAGAGCATGGGGAGGAGCAGGCTGAGCGGGATGAGGATCAGGTCCAGGAAGCTCTCCCGCCACACCATGGTCGACTGCTAGCTGTGTTGTGGGGATGGGCGATCTTGGTATGTAGAATGTGTAGTACACACTAGGACTGGCACACACGCTTTGTGTTGTCGCGCGATCGATGCACGATGGCCGGCTAACTCCAAGTTGCTGATCGATCGAGCCTGAATTAATTTGGGGGCCGGAAGAAACGTTGCTTGTTGCTGGCCTGCTGTTGTGACCGATGAACCGTGTGGAGCTCGCTGTCTACCTGTCCGGGGAATGGTGTGTCGTTTTATAGGGGAAGGGAAGGCTTAGTGGCATCATACACAAAGGCCACCATCTTTGTTTCCTTGGTGAAACCTGAAAGCGGGAGAGGCTAAAGGCAGACACGCAGACGACCGGCCCAAAGCAAAGCAGAGGATCGCAGGACAGAACGCGATCGCGACGACCTGCGGGCGACGTCGCTCTTGGTTCGTTGGAACCGGTTGTTCTTGTCAATTTTCCACATGATAAAAAGTGATCACACTACGTAGGGAGCAGAAAGGGAGGCCATGGAGAAGATATGTAGGTACACGAAGATGGTGCCGGCCGGATTGGTAGACGCGATAATAATGTGAGTGAGACCGGCCGGCGCCGGGTGCCGGGTTTCGTGGCCGTTGCACTTACAACAAGTTTTCTGAAACCGGCCGGACCATGTTGTCGATCGTTGCTCCGGGTTTGTTGCGTCTGCCGTTTGGGTGGTTGTCTCACCTCACGTGCATGCAGGCCGTTGCTTCGCCGGCGGCTGCGGACTGCGCCCAACAACCTCGCTGGCTGGTAGCTTCCGGGCGCACGGCTCTCCGGCGGAACACCGTAACCGACTCGCCGCGCACACTCTGTTGGCGTTTATTGGTTAGCTAGCTCGTTCCCGCAAAGCCTATAGCACTTGCCTAGCTAGTATTCAGTGAACACGTAGAGGCCTAAAACAGCAGTGTGCAAACTAACTAACGAGTAAACGTCGCTATCTTATCGGTTAGCTACGAATTCTCCACCCACTGTATCTTATACTCAAAAGTACATAGAACTAGTAGGAGTATATATATATCTGTGAACTAGTAGTATGTACAGGGGTGTGGTTTTAAGTAAGTAGCAAAACTGCATGCTCGGAAGCTTGGTCAAACTGGCGCCTGCCTAGACACACACACGCACGCACGCACCGCGTCACCCTCCCCTGGTGACACGGGGAACCCTAGTCCGCCGCCGGTTTGGCCCCTCTTCTCCCTGCTCCGCTGCCGGAGGGGACGCTGGCGAAAAAAGCCACACGGACCAGGGATGGCGGCGGCGGGGCAGTTTCCGGTGGATTCGGTGCCCTCCCACGGGTCCGGCGGCGAGGCGTGATGGCGGCTGGCCGGTCGCGCGACGTTGTGAGTTCATGGCATGGGGCGGCGTACCTGATGCTGGCATGGTTGTCGGTAGAGCTCGGGCCGCTAGGGCCGATCTGGGCCGGGGGCGGGCCGTGGTCGTGGAGTCAGATGCAGCCAGGAGGCTCGAGCGATGGCAGGTCGTGGCTCGCTCCGGTGGGCAGTAGGCCGTGGCGGGCGGCGAAGGGCTGGATCCCCACCATTCAGCTCCCGATTTCCAGTGGTGGTGGGACGGTTGCCGGCGCATCCTGCTCGGGCGACGATTTCTAGTCCGCTTCTCTTTGGCGGTGGCCAAGGCGGCTCCTTTCTAAGCATCCGATTGGTCAGGGTTGACGGCAGGGCTAGGAGAAATCCTCGCGTGAAGCTGATGACGGCGACGCCCGAAGGCGCCGTCACCTCTCTGGAGGCGTTGTCATGGCGATGTCCGTGCTTCCCCGCCTCGATCATCAAGGGAAATCCTAGATCCAACCGTCGGATTGGGCTGTGGCGGCACAATCGTGTCGTTCCCCTCCTTGGTGGCGTCGCCTAGGTGATTGTCGGAGGTCTCGGTGCGCTAGTTGGAGTCGGCCGCCGCTCAGAGCATAAGTCTTCGGGGCGTCGTGTACACCGTCGTTGGCACTTCTTGGGCGTCAATTCCTCCGATCTGGTTCGGTCCCACCATTCTCTTGCCGACCCTTAGGAGCTTATGGGCGGACAATGTGTTGGCTTGTGCCATCCCGGAGCTCAAGTCGGTCTCCTGAAGTTGTGTTCTTTGGTTGTGACGCGGCCATGAGGCTCGGTGTATCATCTCATCACCATTCTTGGTTGAAGACGGTGCAAGGCGGATTTGGGTCGATATGGGTTGTGTTGTAAACCGTGTGGCATTGTGTCTGTATCGTATAGCCTTTTTGGCGTTGTACCGGCCATTTTGGCCTCTCCTTCTATAAAAATCGATACACCTGTTAGAATTGTATCCTTAAAAAAAACTGCATGCTCGTATGGTAATACGTGACACACATATATGCTCATGGCTATTTTGTTCGATAAATATTGATTGATGTACGTATCAGCATGTTTGCTTGATAATTGAGATGCGTCTTGAGTGTCCCCTATTTCTGTTCCCTACAACCCCGCTCGTCGCCCAGATGATGTGGGAGGCACTTATGGCGCCTCTAGAAATTTTCAACAAGGTATTTATGTGTATTCATTTTGTCAAAATTGTTACTGTTTTCGAAAATTGTCACCGTTTTAGCGAAATCAGTACTGTTTTGTAAAAACCATGAGTATTCACACGAAGACCCAAAAATACCCCCTAGGAAGTACTGCCACACTAGGAGCGTGACTAAATGTTGTCTTTTTGTTTTAAAAAACATGCACAAGACTCGTGTGTCCTTAACAGAGAGAGTTTAGGTTACAACGGCATATCGCGAGGCCAACCACATGTGAGAAGCCTCACCCACAGACACCGCAAAACAATCACACACCAGAAACTAGACTAGGTTATTATTATTTTTAAATGGGAATGAAGCACTCTACATCAAAAAAATGCAGATAGCTTTTTTATTACAAATTTTCGAAATGTTATAAAATAAACAGACTCGAGACTACAATCCTCGATAGTCACTCCACCAGACTACCACTATCCTATGACAAAAAACAAAAAATAAAGAGAAAATACACAACTTTATGCAAAACCTTCAAGAAAGAAAAGTCGCACGTGTGCCGCTGGTGTAATTGATGGGAGACTTCTTGCTGATGATGACTTCAAAATCTCTGGCAACAGCGCCAGAAAAAGTGCTTGATGCGCGTAGATGTACGCTCGTTGGGAAACCCCAAGAGGAAGGTATAAAGAGCACAACAGCAAGTTTTCCCTCAGATAGAAACCAAGGTTTAATCGACCAATAGGAGAAACAAACCACTTCTGAAAGTTGATGACAGCTTATTGTTGGCAGGGCGCATGATACGTCATAAACATATCCTTAATTTCTGATGTTCCATGTTGTTTTCATATTGTTTTCTACATGTTTGCTATACACTTTATGTTATTTTTATCGATTTTCTGGACTAACCTATTGACAAGATGCCACAGAGCCAGTTCCCTATTTTATGATGTTTTTAGTTTCGTAAAAGTTGTTCTGGAAACATTCTCGGAATTGGAAAATTCGAAGTCCGGAGGTCCTAGAATTCCCGAAGGTTCCACGGAGTCGCGAAGAGGCCCGGAGGGGGGGGCACAGGGGGGCACACCATAGGGCGGCGCGCCCCTGGCCGCGCCATGGGGTGGTGTGGGACCCCAGGCCTCTATCGCATTTGCCCTTTCGCCTATTTATACCCCCCGATACATTAACCCTAAAAATATACCACTTCGTCCCGAGAAACACCCGAGGCCGCCGTCATCTTCCCAAGATCGGGAGGGTCCTGGAGCTCTCCCCGGCACCCTGCCGGGAGGGGAATTAATCACTGGAGGGGTCTACACCACCATGCCCTCCTCTGAAGTGATGCGTGAGTAGTTCATCCCCGGACTGTGGGTTCATAGCAGTAGCTAGATGGTTGTGTTCTCCACTTTGTACCTCATGTTTAGATCTCGTGAGTTGCCCTACATGATCGAGATCATCTTTATGTAATGCTACATGTTGTGTTTGCTGGGATCTGATGAATGTTGAATGCTATGTCTTCTGATTATCAATCTATCATGTTATCTTCATGCTTATGTTATTTATGATCTTGCATGCTCTCCATTATTAGTAGATGCTCTGGCCAAGTAGATGCTAGTAACTCCAAGAGGGAGTATTTATGCTCGATAGTGGGTTCATGCCTCCTTTGCATCTGTGCTCGAGTGACAGAAACATGACAGATGGAGGATGTGTTGTTGCCATTAGGGAGAAAACAACGGTGTTTACCTAGTTTACATTGTTTACATTACACACTTTGCTTACAGCAATAATCTATTGCCTGCAACTTAATACCCAACGTTTGTTCGGATGATATTCGGAGGGTGAATTATTACTCATAGATGCAGTTGGATGGCGGTCTATGTATTTTTTGTAATGCCCACATTAATCACAAAGTAATCTTTATGTCTTGCATATGCACTACGGTGCAGCCTTCATTTCTGTCAATTGCCTAGCTGTAATTTGTTCACTACATATGTTATTTATCTTTCACGGAGAGACACCACCAGTGAACTGTGGACCCCAGTCCTTTTTCTCATACTGATAATACACACACTGCTTTCACACTGCTTTCATACTGCTGCTATTGCTTTCATATTGTTTTCCACACCATACATTTAACCTCTTTGTGTTCAGCAAAACCGGTGAGATTGACAACCTCACTGCTTCGTTGGGGCAAAGTGATTTGATTGTGTTGTGTAGGTTCCACGTTGCTTCTGAACCGGCAGTGCGCCCTGTCATCTCATCTGCATCAACCTTCTGAAGTTACTCCTTCCTCCTACTGGTCGATTCAACCTTGGTTTCTTTCTGAGGGAAACTTGCTGCTGCACTCTTCATACCTTCCTCTTGGGGTCTCCCAACGAACGTGTGTTCACACGCATCAGCGCACTAGCAGGCTCAGAAGCAATGTGGAATCTGCACAACACAATCAAAATACTCTGCCCCAACGAAATAGTGAGGTTGTTAATCTCACCGGTTTTGTTAACACAAAAGATTAGATGTATAGTGTGAAAAAAAGTACTTGTTTGCAGTAGATGAAAAGAGAACAATGATGGAAGTGAATAAGAGGAAAACAACGATTGCAGTAAAGAAAACAATGTTTGAAGTGGTTGTATTATCAGTGTAAAAGAATAGATTGGGGTCCACAGTTCACTAATGGTGTCTCTCCAAAACAGATAGATAACATTTTGCGTAAACAAATTACAGTTGGGCAATTGTCAGATATAAAGACTGCACCGTAGTGCATATGCATGACATGATGATTACTATGTGATTCATGCGGGCATTACAACATAATTCATAGACCGTTATCCAACTGCATCTATGACTAATAATCCACCCTCGGAGCGTCATCCAATTAAACCTCGGGTATTAAGTTGCAAGCAACAGATTATTGCCTTAAGTAAAATGTGTAATGTAAACAATGAAAACATTGTTGTTTTCTCCCTAATGACAACAACACATCCCCCATCTGTTATGTTTCTGTCACTCGAGCATGAATGAAAGGGAGACATGAACCCACTATCGAGCATAAATACTCCCTCTTGGAGTTAAAAATATCAACTTGGTCAAAGCATCTACTAGTAACGGAGAGCATGCAAGATCATAAATAACATAAACATGATAGATTGATAATCACTTGACATAGCATTCAATATTCATCAGATCTCAGCAAACACAACATGTAGCATTACAAACAGATGATCTTGATCATGTTAGGCAGCTCACAAGATCTAAACATGAGGCATAAAGAGGAAAAGACAACCATCTAGCTACTGATATGGACCTGTAGTCCAAGGATGAACTACTCACTCATCACTCCGGAGGCAGGCATGGTGATGATGAGCCCTCCGGTGATGATTCCCCCTCTCGGTAGGGTGTCGGGGAGGGCTTCAGAACCCTCCCGAACTAGGGTTGATGATGATGGGGGCTACGGAGCTTTTTCGTGGATGGAGGCTCGGGTATTTATGGTTAACCTGAGGAGGTGCTTAAATATGCGAAAGGGCAACGTCGGTGGGCGGCCAGGGGGGCCACACCACCTAGTGGCACGGGCAAGGGGGGTCGCGCCACGCTATGGTGTGGTGGCTCCAGGGGCCCCCCTCTGGGCCCCCTCCGGACTCCGTGTACGTGACAGATTTCTAAAACCCTGGGATTTTGTTTCGTCCAATTCCGAGAATATTTCCAGAACAAATTTTCTGAAATAAGAAACAATAGAAAACATGAACTGTCTCTATGGCATCTTGTTAATAGGTTAGTCCCAGGAAATCCATAAAATGATTAAACTCTATAGGAAACATGTAGCAAATGTAATGAAAACAACATGGAACATCAGAAATTGTAGACATGTTTGAGACGTATCAAGCATCCCCAAGCTTAGTTCTACTCGTCCTCTAGTAGGTAAAACAATAAAAATAAAATAATTTCTGAGGTGACATGCTACCAACATAATCTTGATCATCAAATTTGTAAAAGCATTTGTAAGTTGAGATCATAGTACTCTAAACACGGACATGATAGATATAATTCTAACAATAAAACTTAGCAACCATGTTGAATCATGAAAAGTAACATAAGTAAAAGATCATGAATAATAATGCACTTGAAAGTTATACGTTTGTTTTGAGCATAAAGAAAACATAACAAAGTGGTATTTCGCTTGTCCTTAAAAGTGGAGCAAAACTTAAATGCCAGGACACCTTCAAAGTTCAAGTGGTGACTAGAAATAAATAATTTGAGAGCAAGTAATAACATATCATGAATCAATCAATAATGATCTTTGAGACTGATGCACATTATACTCAGAATGACAACTACGCTCTCCTAATTGTACATAAAGTTAGAAGATGAAGACTCAACATAAAAGTAAAAGAAAAGTCCCTTCGCAGAGGGAAGCATGGATTAACTCATGTGCTAGATCTTTTTATTTTATTAGACAGAGGTATTAAAAACAGTTTTTAGAGAGGTATATGCTTATGTCAACGAATGGTAAACAGACAATACAGTACGTCACAAGCCAACTAGACTTTACAGGAGCGGCTCCCATTGAAGGACGCAACTGGAGTCAGTAGATCATCCCTCTTCTCTTTTGTTTACACAATTATGCTTTGACTGATATATAAACCTGGGGTAAAAAGAATGAAGAGAATTTATAGTAACCAATTCTGGGGCTGCGCACCCCGTTGCCAGCTCTTCTATCAATTTGGATAAGCGGATGCGCTACTAGTCCAAGTGTGCAAAGTCCAATCAACAAGTGAGATAAAGGTTCTATATTTACCTCCTCGTGAGCTAAAACAGGGGCACAAAACATGTATAATTTTGAAGGTTTTAAAGGTAGCACATGAGAAATTTACTTTGGAGTGGCGGTTAAATACCACATATAGGTAGGTATGGTGGACACATTTGGCAAACTTTGGTTTTGGGGAGTTGGATGCACAAGTAGAGCCCATACTCAGTACAGGTGGAGGCTAGCAAAAGACTCGGAGCGAAAAATTAAGAGAGCAGTAATGGCCATAATCATGCATATAGCGACAAAAATATTATTAATCAAAGCATAAACGGTATTACAAGTCAAAAACTAAATGATCATAGAGGCTATAGGTGACTGGTTTGTAGTCATAACATGGTGTAAGCATGCGCCAAAACAACCAAATAAAGCATTCGAAGGAGAATACCACAATATTATGTTTTGATGTGATAAAAACACCTCATGATTCTTTCAATGGCACATTAAGCACTCTCAAATATTTGAGACAAGTCATGCTACAATAATAACTATTAAGCATAGAATTAAAATAATATCCAACATGACATGATAAATTCTAGCCACAGTCTAATCAAGCTTCTTTTTGCACCGTTATAAGCATGAAATATTTCATTGCTTTCCAACACCATCACTTTATTTAAACAAAACTCACCAAATGATATATCAATGAAACAAGAGAGTAACACTACTCTACAAGAACTAATATCTCTGAACAAGAGATGCATGAAAAACAGAAGCTAAAACGGAGTTGCAGTAGCTAGAAGAAAAACAGAAGCTAAAACGGAGTTGCAGTAGCTAGAATAAGAGAGTATGATGAAGAATACGAGTATTCATATGAAAAAGCAGAGCGTGTCTCTCTCCCACACAAGAATTCTAGGTTCCAACTAAGTTTATTGCAGCAAGGAAAATAAAATAAACAAAACAAAAACAAATAGACGCTCCAAATAAAGTGCATATGATGTGACCGAATAAAAATATAGTTTAACTAGAAGTGACCTGATAAGTTGCTGATGAAGAAGGGGCTGCCTTGGGAATCCCCAAGCTTAGACGCTTGAGTCTTCTTAGAATTTACTGGGATGAACCACGGGGGAATCCCCAAGCTTTGGCTTTTCACTCTTCTTGATCACATTATATCACCCTCTTCTCTTGACACTTGAAAACTTCCTTCACACCAAACTCAAAGTAATTCTCATTAGAGGGTTAGTGCATAATCAAAAACTCACAGGTTCTCTATGGAAACAAGCACTATTAATACTTTTTAAGCATTAGCTACAACCACTGATGTTTTGTGGAGCAAAGAAATCCACTCAATATAGTAAAAGAGAGAATGCAAGTAAAAAGGTAGAATCTGTCAAAACCAGAATAGTCTGTAAAGACGAATATTTTCAAGGCACTTACGTTGCTCAAATCAAAAAACTTAAAACTAGAAATAGTTTTGGAAATAGCTGAGAATTAAGCAAAAAACTTTTCAGGTCATTTTGATCTTTCTGTGAATTTGTATGATTTTAACAGTGGACAGCAGAAATCTGTTTCTGCGCAGAAATCCAAATCTAACTTCAACTTTTCACATGAGACTTTACTTGGCACAACAAATACGAAAAAATTAATATAAAAAGGAGTTGCTACAGAAATAAACACCACCTTGACTCAAAGAAAACAGAAGAAAACATTGCAAAAATAAAAACATGGGTTATCTCCCAAGAAATGCTTTTATTTAACGCCTTTTAGCTAGGCCCAAAAAACAAGAATCAAGTATTTCCATGTGAAGAAGAGTCCAAAACATAATTTGTTCTAACAATAGAATCAAAATGTGACTTCATTATCTTCCTAGGAAAGTGTTCCATACCTTTCTTGAGTGGGAATTGATATTTAATATTCCCCTCTTTCATATCAATAACAACACCAACAGTTCTAAGAAAACGTCTTCCCAAAACAATAGGACAAGAAGCATTGCATTCAATATTCATAACAATGAAGTCAACGGGGACAAGGTTATTGTTAGCCATAATAAAAACATCATCAGCTCTCCCCAAAGGTTTCTTTCTAGCATTATCAGCAAGACGAACGTCCAAATGACAGTGTTCCAAAGGTGGTAAAGCAAGCATATCATAGAGTTTCTTAGGCATAACAGAGATACTAGCACCAAGATCACATAAAGCATTACAATCAAAATCATTCACCTTGATTTTAATGATGGGTTCCCAACCATCATCTTACTTCCTAGGGATAGAGGCTTCACGTTTTAATTCTTCTTCTCTAATTTTCATGGGAGCATTTGTAATATGTTTTGTGAAAGCTAAATTCATAGCACTAGCATTAGGAATACTAGCAAGTTTTTGTAGGAACATAATTATTTCAGAAATATTGCAATCATCAAAAGCAAGATCATTTTTATCAAATGTAATGGGACCATTGTCTCCCATATTTCAAAAAATCTTAGCACTTTTATCAGGAATAGTTTCAATGGTTCAGGCAATTTTAAACGTTTAAAAGAGGAAGTGGAGGTATTGCCAACACCAATTACTTTACCATTAATAGTAGGAGGTTTACTATTATAGAAACTTCAGTTTTACTAGTGGTGGTTGATACGTCGAAAACGTATCTCCTTTTCCGAACACTTTTCTTATTGTTTTCTTCCAAACTTGTGTGTTTTGGATACAACTAACACGGACTAACGCTGTTTTCAGCAGAATTACCTTGGTGTCTTGTTTTTGTGCAGAAAAATCAACTTTTGGGAAAATGCCCAGAAAAGAGCCCATTGATGTTTTCACCCTGGAAGACCCCGGGAGCCAAAAGGGGCCAGGGGAGGGGCCACAGGGTGGCCACACCCCCTGGCGCGGGTCCCCTGGCCGCGCCAGCATAGGGTGTGGGCCCCCAGGACCCCCCTTCGACTCCCCTTTCGACTACAAGTAGCCTCCAACCCTATAACTCGAGGGGGTTCATCATATTCCACAGAAACACAACAGAGCGCCGCCGCCGTCCCGAACCTCGATTCGGGGATCAGAAGTTCCTGTTCTGGCACCCTGCCGGGACGGGGAAGTGGAGGACATCATCGCCATCGTCATCACCAACGCCTCTCCATCGACCATCCATGTTTCCCCCATCCATGTGTGAGTGATTCCCCGCTGTAGGCTGAAGGGGATGGTAGGGATTGGATGAGATTGTTCATCTAATAATGTCGTGATTGTTAGGGAATAGTGCCTAGTGTCCTCTATTAGTGCTATTGACATTATTGCAACTTGTTATGCTTAATGCTTGCCACTTTGGGCCCGAGTGCCATGATCTCAGATCTGAACATGTTATTGCATCACGATGATAATTATTGTTTCTTGATCGTACCTGCAAGTTGTCTACACATATCGTTGTCCGGAACCCGAGGCCCCGAAGTGACAGAAATTGGGACACCCGGAGGGGATGGCTGCGATGTGAGGATCACACGTGTTCACGGAGTGTTAATGCATTGCTCTGGTGTTCTATTAAAAGGAACACCTTAATTACCAGTAGTTCCCTTGAGGCCCCGCTGACACGGGCTGGTAGGACAAAAGATGTTGTGCAAGTTCTCATTGCGAGCACATACGACTATCTACGGAACACATGCCTATGGTTACTTAGTGCTTGGATGCTTTATCTTATTTATCTGCAATGCCCCTGACATAATCATTATTAGAACTTTCTATTCCATGCAATACCCGTTCATCCATCCCTATGCCTACAGTATTTAACCCGCTGTTTACTTCAAACACTACTGCTGCTGCTGTTTTTATTCCACTTTTGCTATTATTTCACTACTGCTGCTACTATAAAACTGTTACTACTGATAAACCACTGCGAACAAAAGTACTTTCAGGTGCAGGTGAATTGAAAACTCACTTATTAAGGCTCACAAATATTCTTTGGCTCCCCTTGTGTCGAATCAATAAATTTGGGTTTTACTTCCCTCGAAGACTGTTGCGATCCCCTCTACTTGTGGGTCATCAAGACTATTTTCTGGCGCCGTTGCCGGGGAGCATAGCTTTATTTGCGAGCTCACCGGAGAGTATTATTATCTACTGCCAATCATTCATCATGGGCAAGTCTCGTGATGGAAGAGTTCCTATATTACCATCCATTACAAGAAGAGGTACAACTCTGAACACCTTTGTTGCTCTTGATTCACTGTCTGCAGAGTAACCTGCTTACACCACCATATGCTACACACGCTACTTCTACTGAATCTGAAAATGCTTCTGATACTTTTGATGATGCTTCTACTGTGCTTGATGAGAGTGGTTCTCTTGGTCCTTTCTTAGATGCCACTATTGCTAAAGCTAAAAATATTGCAAACACTGAAACTCCTGATAAAAATCCTGTTACTCCTGCTTTTTCACCTGAATTTAGAGAGAACCCTAGTGATGATTTAGATGATGATTATATTGAACTGAGTGATGATATTATTGATGAAATACATGCTATGAAAGATAAAGATGCTGCTATACGTCTTATCGAAAGTCGTGTTGTTAGATATAAATTATCTCCTGATGCTAATTTTTTCACTTCTCCTATTTATATTAGGGATAAGGATTATGATTTCTCTCTTGATATATCTTATATATCTATTGTTGAGAAAGAACCTTTTTGTGGAACTGAAAATGAAAGTGCTATGAAACATATGAATGATCTCTCCTCTTTGAGTAGTTTATTCTCTGATGATTTTAAGAAACATAGCTACTTTGTTGCTAAAATATTCCTTTTCTCATTAAAGGATGAAGCTAAAACTTGATTTAACAATTTGTCTCATGGATCTATTTGATAGTCCTATTGGTTTGGTTAATTCTTTCTTTCAGAAATATTTTCCTGCTAGTGCTCAACATGCTGCTTCACAAAATATATTTCATTACAAGCAATTGGAAGAAGAGAAATTGCCTATATCTTGGGCAAGGTTCTGTTCTTTAGTCAGAACTACACCTGGGCATAAGCTAGAAGACAATAAACTTCTTGATATATTCTATAATGGACTAAATGTTGAATCTAGGACATACCTGGATAGTTGTGGTGGTTGTGTTTTCAGGCAAAGAACTCCAGAAGAAGCTGAGGAATTAATGGCTAAAATATTCCAAAATCATGATGATTGGACTATGGTTGAGCCTGAGCCGACCCCTACTCCAGTACCTACACCAACACCAACACCCAAGAAGTTTTCCCTCAGAAAGAAACCAAGATTTAATTGACCAGTAGGAGAAAGAAATCACTTCTGAAGGTTGATGACTGCTGATTGTTGGCAGGGCGCACTACCAGGATCAGCAGCAACATGGAATCTACACCACACAATCAAAATACTTTTCTCCAACGAAACAGTGAGGTTGTCAATCTCACCGGTTTTGCTAACACAAAGGATTAGATGTATAGTATGGAAAACAGTACTTGTTTGCAGTAGATGAAAGGAGAACAGTGATGGTAGTGAATGAAAGGAAAACAATGATTGCAATAAAGAAAATAGTGTTCGCAATGGTTGTATTATCAGTGTAAAAGAATGGACCGGAGTCCACGGTTCACTAGTGGTGTATCTCCAAAACAGATAGATAACATGCTGGGTAAACAAATTACAGCTGGGCAATTGACACGTATAAAGTTGCCCCGTAGTGCATATGCATGACATGATGATTACTATATGATTCATGCGGGCATTACAACATAATTCATAGACCGTTATCCAAGTGCATCTATGACTAATAATCCACCCTCGGAGCGTCATCCAATCAAACCTCGGGTATTAAGTTGCAAGCAACAGATTATTGCCTTAAGTAAAGTGTGTAATATAAACAATGAGAACATTTTTTGTTCTCCCTAATGGCAACAACACATCCCCTATCCGTTACGTTTATGTCACTCGAGCGTGAATGAAAGGGAGGCATAACCCACTATCGAGCATAAATACTCCCTCTTGGAGTTAAAAGTATCAACTTGGCCAGAGAATATACTAGTAACGGAGAGCAATCAAGATCATAAATAACATAAACATGATAGATTGATAATCACCTGACATATCATTCAATATTCATCGGAGCCCAGCAAACACAACATGTAGCATCACAAAGAGATGATCTGGATCATGTTAGGAAGCTCACAAGATCTAAACATGAGGCATAAAGAGGAGAAGACAATCATCTAGCTACTGCTATGGACCCGTAGTTCAAGGATGAACTACTCACGCATCACTCCGGAGGCAGGCATGATGATGAAGAGCCCTCCGGTGATCATTCCCCCTCCCGCCAGGGTGCCGGGGAGAGCTTCAGAACCCTTCCAAACTAGGGTTGACGATGACGGCGGCTACGGAACTTTTCGTGGATTGAGGCTCGGGTATTTAGGGTTAACCCGGGGAGGAGTTTAAATAGGCGAAAGGGCAACGTCGGTGGGTGGCCAGAGGGCCACACCACATGGTGGCGCGGCCAAGGAGGGAGGTGCCACGCCACCCTATGGTGTGGTGGCTCCAGGGCCCCCCTACGGGTCCCCTCCGGACTTCGTGCACGTGACAAATTTCTAAGACCCTGAGGTTTTGTTTCGTCCAATTCCGACAATATTTCCAGAACAACTTTTCTGAAAACAAAAACAGCAGAAAACAGGAACTGACTCTTGTTAATATGTTACTCCCATGAAATCCATAAAAATGATGTAAAGTGTATAGGAAACATGTAGCAAATGTAATGAAAATAACATGGAACATCAGAAATTATAGATACGTTTAAGACGTATCAGCCGTTGATGACAAGTTCTACCTAAGATCAACTTAGGATTTTCATCCCCAAAGACAAGGTTCGAGCCATCACCTTCCGCAATTTCAAGATGCAAAAGTGCGTCAACGTTGCCAAAAATATTTCCACCAAAGTGTGCAACCTAAACATTGAAGCATCTACCATTATCACATGTCCGACCAACGACACATCGCTGGCCAGGTGTCGCTGGAGGAAAAACTAGAAGCCGATGACGTCCCATACAGACACGCCTCCAGCCAGTGTCGCACCACCTTGAAACGAACAAGAGCAGACATGACTTGGCACCGCAGAGATGCCTCCACTATGAGTCTATGACTGCCTCTCCGCTTCGTGCAAGTTTTCATCCCTCAAATTCGGCTCTAATTCTTCGACACGTATCCGTATTTCTATATGCCTGCATGCTTTGTACTATATTGTGAATTAATGGACCATATTATGTACTCTCTCACATAGTTTATATTATACTATAAAAGTATGGATGGATGTGATAGTAAGTATAAGTTCAAAATGACTTACTATAAAAATAAACTAAAGACGTAAAGTATTACAAAAAAAAGTTACTCCAAACTACATCCTATTCTTTAGTTGCACAAAACTTCTTATTCAATTATGTATTATTTATTTGCTGGCAAAGGTTGGCTATCGCGCATTTGGACTATTTGTGGTATGTAAAATGGATAAATATGGCTTACAATTCATTAGGTTTACAATTTTTTCCCATAGTCTTGTGCCTCAATTGGGTGTCGGATGGCGATGGTTTTCTTACAGTGTGTGTCGACCTTGATTCTTCGATTTTGGTCTTTTGCTTGTACTTAGTAATTCCGTTATGCAAAATAATGGAGAATGTGGTATCGTTGTTTAGATGAATTAGAACGGGGCTTCTCGAGTCTCAAAGTGGTATCTAATATTTTCGCTAGCACCGCCGATCTATATGTAGCTTTGCAACTACCACATATAATATGTACGGCGGAAAATTGAAAACAACCGGATCTTTTGTATATATACACAGGCTCTAAGTTATAACTTTGACTACTAATTCTACTAAGCATAATTACTTCAAAGCTAAAAAGATATAATAGTTTATGAAACTATTTTCAAAACAAGGCCCCACGTATGATTTACATGTATACTCCATAAGTGGTACTAAAGAATTTAAAACTTTGACTAGACATGTACGGAACATCACCTAGCAATGGGAATTGAATTAATTTTCAGTCAGGTGTCCTCATCAATTAATATATATTGGGAATTTTTAAATTTCATGAAAAATATATTTTGTAATGCGTGGCCAAAAGTTATACTGCATGAATTTTTTTCCGACTTTCGTCTCACTTCTAATTAGAATAATCTCGACCCACTGATTAACATGAAGCACGATACAAATCCAACGGCAGAGAATCTGGTTTAGCTCTAATTTGAAATGACATGGGTTTTTCATTTCACTAAATTGGAGTTAGAATCAATGCACAGAGAAACCCACTTAAATGGTCAAGAAAACTGAAAGGTGAGCTTGACGAGCAGAAAAGGGAGAAAAAACCACGGAATTACATATTCCCTCTGTCCTAGATTAGTTTTCATGGATTTGTGTATAGGTACATCCATATTTTGATAAATCAGCGAAAACTAATTTGGCACGGAGGAACTAGTACTCCCTCCGATCCATATTAATAGGTGGTGAAGTGGATGTATCTAGCAATAAAACATGTCTAAATACATCCACTTCAGCACCTATTAATATGGATCGGAGGGAGTATTTTATTAAGTACACCAGGAGCTTATTGTTGGAATTTTGTATGGGCTATGTATATGGGCTCACATGTCTAGCCCACTAAGCCCACTAAAATCCTGAAATTGTCATGGCCCATTCATGAATAATAAGTGGAGTGAGTGGGACTAAAGTTTAGTCCCACATTGCTAGTTTGGAGAGAGTGGGAGCACCTTATAAGGTGAGCCATTCTAGCTCATGTATGAGTAGGTAAGGCAAGAGGAGAGGTGTGCCACACGCGCGCTCCTCCTCCTCCGCCGCCCGCCTCGCCACGCCTCGCCTCGTCACGACGCGCCGCGGGTTGCGGGAATGAGCCGAGCCGAGAGCGTTTATTTTGTCGATTGGGAAAACTTAATGAGTCATTAATTTGGTAATTAACGGACGCGTTAATTCCAAAACCGTTTCCGTGGGGTTACGCCCACGTCTCTCCCAGCCCGCATATAAATACGCGCATACGGTAAACCCTAGCCGCCACTTCGTCTTATGGTTTCGCACCACCGTTCCAAAGCACTGCGCCGCCAATCAAGTCTTCTCCATCCCTCCTTCCGGCGTGCACCGCGAGAAGGGACAGCAGGCCTCCGGAACCCCGCCTCTTGTGATCCTGTACGGGAGAGGGGCGATCAGGTTTTTGGGGAGCGCACTCGCGCGACTGCTGACGGCGACGACTTCCCCGACGACGACTTCTTCCCCGACCTCGGCAACCTCTTCATCAACGACATGGCCGACACTGGGGACAACAACAACGGCGGTGCCGCTACCGCTCCATCGTACGTATCTCTCTTTCATCTGTATGAGATGTTACTGCAATTCGTATGTCTAGTACTTGCAATAGATTGTATCAATCTGTCTACTGTGCTAGATCTAGACGTTTGCATAATTACTGTATTTGCTACTGTCGCAATTCATCTACTGCTATTTCGAATTAAATCATGTGCTAAATTGCTAATATATTCAACAATCCAAAAATCTGATTATAGGCAATTTCTTGCACCTGCGCCGTCTGTCATTGCGGCGACAAGGCCAGTCCCTTTCAAGGGCGTGGACTTTAAGAGGTGGCGCACGAGAGCAGTGCTATGGTTTCAAACCTTGCGCTGCTATGCGGCCACCAAGGGCAAGCCTGAGGGCGATCTCAATCCAGCACAGCTGGAGGCCTTTGAGGATATGGACACTATGTTTAAAAGTGCCCTCCTCGGTATTATCGATGATTCCATCGTGGATCCGTATATGTCGTTTGATAACGGCAAGGATATGTGGGCTGCACTCGAGGCCAAATTTGGGGCCTCGGATGCTGGCAGCGAGCTGTATGTCATGGAGCAATTCTATGACTACAGGATGACTGATGAGCGCTCTGTTGTTCAACAGGCTCACGAGATACAGTCACTCGCTAAAGAACTTGAGCACTTTAAGTGTATGTTACCGGACAAGTTTGTGGCCGGAGGCATTATTGCCAAGCTTCCATCTTCATGGAGCACCTTTGCTACTTCTCTAAAACACAAGAGACAGGAGTTTTCCGTAATGGACCTCATCGGATCTCTTGATGTGGAAGAGAAGGCGAGAGCAAAGGATACACGTGCTCGGGTTGCTGAGGTAGGTTCTTCTGCTCATGTGGTACAGAAGAAACATTACCCGCCCAACAAGCCTAAATATATCAAGAAGAAATCCGAGGGTAAAGGCAAGCCCGATGGCAAGTTTAAGCCGTCGCACTCTACCAACTTCAAGAAGAGAAAGGGATCATGTCACGTTTGCGGTGAACTGACCCATTGGGCTCCAAAGTGCCCTAAGCGTTATGAGCTGCAGCAGCAGGAGAACAGCGGCAAGACCGCCAATGTTGTCATGGCTGACACTGAGATGAAGGACTCTGGGTACGGTATAGTTCCCACTATTCTTTCAGTTTGTCATTCACCTGAATGGTTAATTGACACAGGTGCCAATGTACATGTTTGTGCTGATGCTTCTATGTTCTCTTCTTATCAGGTCACAGGGACTTCCCCCGTGCTGATGGGGAACGGGTCACATGCTACTGTTCGTGGTGTTGGTACGGTCGATCTGAAGTTTACTTCGGGGAAGATCGTGCGACTGAAGAACGTTCATCATGTGCCCTCCATCAATAAAAATCTCGTCAGCGGCTCACGTTTATGTCGAGATGGTTTTAAGTTGGTTTTCGAGTCTAATAAAGTTGTAATTTCCAAGTATGGACAATTTATTGGTAAAGGCTATGAGTGCGGAGGCTTGTTCCGCTTATCCTTGTCAGATATTTGCACCAAAGTTATTAATAATGTTTGCCACGATAATGATTGTGATGTTTGGCATTCGCGACTTTGTCATATTAATTTTGGTTGCATGACGCGGTTAGCAAATATGAGTTTAATTCCGAAATTCAGTACTATTAAAGGTTCCAAATGTCAAGTGTGTGTTCAAGCTAAACAACCTCGCAAGTCTCACAAGACCGCGGAGGCGAGAGACTTGGCACCACTAGAACTTATACATTCTGATCTTTGTGAGATGAATGGCGTATTGACCAAAGGTGGAAAGAAATACTTCATGACACTTATTGATGACTCCACTAGATATTGTTATGTGTATCTTCTGAAATCTAAAGATGAAGCTTTAACTTATTTCAAGAACTATAAGGCCGAAGCAGAGAACCAACTTGATCGTAAAATTAAACGGCTTAGGTCTGATCGTGGTGGAGAGTATTTTTCCAACGAGTTTAATTCTTTTTGTGCTGAACACGGTATTATTCATGAGAGGACGCCTCCCTACTCACCTCAGTCAAATGGAGTGGCTGAAAGAAAGAACCGAACGTTGTCTGATTTGGTTAACGCCATGTTAGACACTTCGGGTCTCTCCAAGGCATGGTGGGGGGAGGCGCTAATGACTGCATGTCATGTCCTAAACCGAGTTCCCACAAAGAATAAAACCATTACTCCATTTGAGGAATGGGAAAGGAAAAGGTTAAAACTCTCCTACCTACGTACTTGGGGTTGTTTGGCGAAAGTCAATATACCAATTCCCAAGAAGCGCAAGCTTGGACCAAAAACCGTAGATTGTGTTCTTCTGGGCTATGCTTTTAATAGCATTGGTTATAGATTCTTGGTAGTAAAATCTGAGGTATCCGACATGCATGTTGGTACGATTATGGAGTCGAATGATGCGACTTTCTTTGAGAACATATTTCCTATGAAGGATATGTCTAGCTCATCAAATCAGGAGAAACCTGTTTCATCTAGTCAGGAATTAGCTGAGATTCCTGAATCCACCATTCCGATAGAACACGTTGAGAATCCCGAGGAGGATGACAATGAAGTTCCTGTAAGGAGCAAGAGACAGAGGACTGCAAAGTCCTTTGGTAATGATTTCATTGTGTATCTCGTGGATGACACACCCAGGACTATTTCAGAAGCTTATGCATCTCTTGATGCTGACTACTGGAAGGAGGCTGTCCGTTGCGAGATGGATTCCATCTTGGCTAACGGAACTTGGGAAATCACTGATCGTCCTTATGGGTGTAAACCTGTAGGATGTAAGTGGGTGTTCAAGAAAAAGCTTAGGCCTGATGGTACAATTGAAAAGTACAAGGCAAGGCTTGTGGCCAAGGGTTATACCCAGAAAGAAGGTGAAGACTTCTTTGATACTTACTCACCTGTGGCTAGACTGACCACTATTCGTGTGCTACTATCTCTGGCTGCCTCACACGGTCTTCTCGTTCATCAAATGGACGTTAAGACGGCTTTCCTTAATGGAGAGTTGGACGAGGAAATTTACATGGATCAGCCAGATGGTTTCGTAGTACCCGGTCAGGAAGGCAAGGTGTGTAAGTTGTTGAAGTCATTATACGGCCTCAAGCAAGCACCTAAGCAATGGCACGAGAAGTTTGAAAGGACTTTGACTGCTGAAGGCTTTGTTGTAAACGAAGCTGATAAGTGTGTGTACTATCGCCATGGTGGGGGCGAGGGAGTTATTCTATGTCTATACGTTGATGACATATTGATCTTTGGAACCAATCTTGATTTAATCAAGGAAGTTAAGGATTTCTTATCTCGCTGTTTTGAGATGAAGGATCTAGGAGTAGCTGATGTTATCTTGAACATCAAGCTGTTGAGAGATGTTAATGGTGGGATCACACTGCTTCAATCTCACTATGTGGAAAAGGTCTTGAGTCGCTTTGGGTATAGTGACTGCAAGCCTTCTTCAACTCCATATGATGCTAGTTTGTTGCTTCGAAAGAATCAACGGATTACTAGAGATCAACTGAGATATTCTCAGATTATAGGCTCGCTTATGTATTTGGCGAGTGCCACGAGGCCTGACATCTCTTTTGCTGTGAGCAAATTGAGCCGGTTTGTTTCCAATCCGGGAGATGATCATTGGCGTGCGCTTGAGAGAGTTATGCGCTATTTAAAAGGCACTGCGAGCTATGGAATTCACTATACCGGAAACCCGAGGGTTCTGGAAGGATATAGTGATTCTAATTGGATATCTGATGCTGATGAGCTTAAGGCCACTAGTGGTTATGTTTTTACACTTGGTGGTGGCGCTGTTTCCTGGAAGTCTTGCAAGCAGACCATCTTAACGAGGTCAACTATGGAAGCAGAACTCGCAGCATTAGACACAGCCACTGTTGAGGCAGAGTGGCTTCGTGAGCTCTTGATGGACTTGCCTATGGTTGAAAAACCAATACCCGCAATCCTAATGAACTGTGATAATCAAACTGTGATCGTCAAAGTGAACAGTTCTAAGGATAATGCAAAGTCATCAAGACATGTGAAGAGGAGATTAAAATCTGTCAGGAAATTGAAGAACTCCGGAGTTATTACGTTGGATTATATCCAAACGTCTATGAACTTGGCAGATCCCTTCACAAAGGGTTTATCACGGAATGTGATAGAGAATGCATCGAGGGAGATGGGTTTGAGACCCACGTTATGAGTTGCCCACAGTGGTAACCCACTCTATGTGATCGGAGATCCCGTGAATTAGAAGTGGGAGACAAGCTGTTGGTCGGCTGAGAGGAGAGTATCCTTATATTTTATTCCACTCCATAAAAGATGCAATACTCTCCTGATCTGTACGGTAGGTTGACATTTGTCTTAATGTGTTCCAAGTGGCTTATTTATATAAGCAGAGATGTGTCCTACAGAACATCTCCTGAGGAACTCACCTATATGAGTCTGACTGTTAAACGTCGCAGTCTATGAGAATCGGGTGCTCTCTAATAAACTCATGAAAGGCCTTCGGAGTATGACGCATACGCTCCAAACCGCGGGGAAGCCTTGCGGCAGCCTAGTATCGGTTCAGACGTTGTGTAAAACTGGTATCACAGCAAACTTGTAGTTCAAGGCATAGTCCACTATTCAAGTTGTGAACTAGTGTAGCATGATGTTCTAAGTGGAAGTTCAACTTAACAGTCTCCACTAACACCGGTATATAAACAATGTTTTGGAACAGAGTTTATGAAATGTGCTAATGACACTTTGTGGGGGATTGTTGGAATTTTGTATGGGCTATGTATATGGGCTCACATGTCTAGCCCACTAAGCCCACTAAAATCCTGAAATTGTCATGGCCCATTCATGAATAATAAGTGGAGTGAGTGGGACTAAAGTTTAGTCCCACATTGCTAGTTTGGAGAGAGTGGGAGCACCTTATAAGGTGAGCCATTCTAGCTCATGTATGAGTAGGTAAGGCAAGAGGAGAGGTGTGCCACACGCGCGCTCCTCCTCCTCCGCCGCCCGCCTCGCCACGCCTCGCCTCGTCACGACGCGCCGCGGGTTGCGGGAATGAGCCGAGCCGAGAGCGTTTATTTTGTCGATTGGGAAAACTTAATGAGTCATTAATTTGGTAATTAACGGACGCGTTAATTCCAAAACCGTTTCCGTTTCCTTTCTGGATCGTGGACCGACTCAGACGTGGGGTTACGCCCACGTCTCTCCCAGCCCGCATATAAATACGCGCATACGGTAAACCCTAGCCGCCACTTCGTCTTATGGTTTCGCACCACCGTTCCAAAGCACTGCGCCGCCAATCAAGTCTTCTCCATCCCTCCTTCCGGCGTGCACCGCGAGAAGGGACAGCAGGCCTCCGGAACCCCGCCTCTTGTGATCCTGTACGGGAGAGGGGCGATCAGGTTTTTGGGGAGCGCACTCGCGCGACTGCTGACGGCGACGACTTCCCCGACGACGACTTCTTCCCCGACCTCGGCAACCTCTTCATCAACGACATGGCCGACACTGGGGACAACAACAACGGCGGTGCCGCTACCGCTCCATCGTACGTATCTCTCTTTCATCTGTATGAGATGTTACTGCAATTCGTATGTCTAGTACTTGCAATAGATTGTATCAATCTGTCTACTGTGCTAGATCTAGACGTTTGCATAATTACTGTATTTGCTACTGTCGCAATTCATCTACTGCTATTTCGAATTAAATCATGTGCTAAATTGCTAATATATTCAACACTTATAGTACCTCTGTGCTTGTCTTAGCACTTAAGTTTTCACGTCGATTCTACTTAGCTACCCTTACGTAGTGATCAAGGTCACCGAAAGTAAGTTCACCATGGTTGAAATTAATTGGCAGGTGCCTTCAGAACGCCGTGACAAGCAAAACATAATTTGTTTCTTCCGAAGCGTTCTAGAACACGTTTTAGAGGAACAAAACGCATGAAAACTTTCTTTAACCAAGACACGTTTGAAACGCCGTCTCGAACTTTTAGAAAGGCAAAACACGCATAATTTTTTTGACGACCGACGGGAGACACGTGCATATGCATGCAAGCTTAGTATCATTTAGCTATACTATTTGCTTAATTCCATGCACGAGCTCTAAAGCCCAAACGCTCGAAAGATGATCCAATCAAAGCATGCTGGTGTCTTTGATCGAAATTAAATATTGCATCTTTGGGAGACTTGGCTTGGCTTGACTCATGTTCTCTACAGCTCTACCCCTTCTTGGCCAACTCATTCTCAGAATGACGTGGGAAGCATTGAGATGGATACTCCCGACCATATAATATTTCAGGTGTGACTCATGCTGGTTGGTCAGGGCCAGTAGTTTAAGAACATCATATTGTTGTGTACTTGTGTCTTTCCAAAAGCAGTCATTTAATTATACATTTTTTTCTTTGAGACGTGTCTATTTATAGTTTTGGACATAATGGTTAGTTGAAACTTCAAAGTTATAATTAGTTTTTATGCAAAAAAAAAGTTATAATTAGTTTGGAGACAAAAAGTTAGTTGTTGTTATTTCACAAAATATTTAAATAACATAGGATTATGTTAATATTGAAAAAAAAACATGCCTAGCTCGCCCATATATTTAACATGCAAAAATCAAGTGATGCTTTTGTATTCGTGGGTTTACACCGAAGTCTTGGTGTAACGTCAAGATGCAACAGATGGAGCTAACACGATGATATTTGTATATATATCTTTGATGTTCATTTGTTTTCTTTTTTACTCTGCCCGATCTGATATACTCCATCCGTTTCAAATTAATTGTCACAAAGTTGGACAAAAAATGGATGTATCTAGACATAATTTAGTGTTTGATACATCAATTTTTGTTCATCTTTATGACAATTAATTTGAGACGTAGGGAGTAGTACTTAATGTGTTTGATTTATCACTAAAGTCAGACCAAAATAAGAACTAGAGTTAAGTAAAAAAAAAGACAGGGAATTTATTTCCATGTTTCATGTTCGTGGCATCCGAGTCAATTACCAAGTGAGTCTTACAAGTGGCCGAATGGGGTTCAAGAAAACAACAAAGAACAAATAGATGGAGTCTTGTATGATTTTTCAATATCATGTCAAATATTGAAAACCCATTTTACATGCAAAAATATATCGATGCTTGTATTCTTGGGTTTACACTGGAGTCTTGGAATTACGCGAAGACATGGAGCTAGTTACGATGGCAATTCTAGAGTTATCTTTGTTTTTTTTCACTTTGTTCGATCCAATATATTTTGTTTAGTTGATCAATAAAGTCAGGCAGCGCTTATTCACGAAAAAGTTGACAACAAGAGTTTAGTGAGGGACATATCTTTTCTAAGATTATAGAGAATTAATTTTCTATGTTGTGTGTTCGTGGCATCCGAGTCAAGTACCAAGTGAGTCTTACAAGTGGCCAAGTTGGGGGTCAAGAAAACAACAGAGCACACATAGATGGAGTAACCAACGAGGCTTTGTCACCTTGATTATTATCAATTGAGTTACTCCTACATTTAGTAGGTGGCCTACATATGTACTCCCTCCGTTCAACAACAGATGGCTTCCACATATCTAGATATAGATATATCTAGACATATTTTAGTGTCTAGATACATCCATATATAGATATGTGGAAGTCATCTATTGTTGAACGGAGGGAGTAGATATGCTGCTAGCTAAGCTCGATGATCGTCTTCCTCCAACTAGGCTAACCGTGCGTGGACATGGACTCGACGGTGGTCACCGCACGTCAACCTCGATCGATGAGCTGCCTCAGTGGTCAGTGGTCACTAGCTAGATCAATCGACCGCTCGGAACGAACTGGCGACGTCAGTTCGATCGTCGCTTGTCCCGGTTTTGCGCACGTCTGCCGAAGTTCGTTGGCGAATTATTGGAGCTATGGCTACGCTAGCAGGCAATTCCGGTCGGGACGCGCGGGAAAGCTCCGTTCCATGCATGCTACGTGTGATAGCACTGGCTACCTATCGAGTGGTGGCTATACAAAACCACGCATTCATCATGACCGGTTTTTCTTTCTAGCCCAATGGACTTAAAGATGCTGATAATACTAGCAATACAAGAGCATAAATGGATCAAAGGAAAGGAGCTAGCTTTAAGTTGACATGCACATGCATCATTGTTGAGGGAAAGTTTATATTTTGTAGTTGCCCTTCTTGGTGACCAAACTAAAGGAGGGATATGAAAACAATGGGTCCTTGTTTTGACATGCACTATATAGTACTTATGCGTCAAAGTTCTTATATGCTACTCCTATAGAAAACCATTTCTCTCTTGCCAACCAATAAGCTATCTAGCTGCTTGTCGGTTTGTTGAACAAAAGGACTTGGCCGCATTATTCGGAGCGGTGATTTGGCGCACCTGGGCACCGGTTCTCCTGCCAACTTAAAAAAAATAAAAAAAAATATTTAAGAGTTTACAAAAAATTATGAACATAAAATACGTAAGCAGACAGTGGTATATACTACAATTATGAAAAAAATCAATTTCAAATACTTTATATTCTGAACTACACAAAATTGATAAAATTATGGATCTGGGTATTTGCCTATTTTCAAACCTATAGATTTCAAACCTATGTATCTAGACAATTTTTGTGTAGCCCATACTGTTTTGTACTCCCTCTGTTTTTAAATATAACATGTTGTAGTTATTACTCATATTGTCTAGATACATACTAATATGAGTGAACATATAAACTAAAAGTTGTCTAGATACATGTAGACATGTGTGAATATGGAAAATGGCTAAAACATCTTATATTTAGGAACGATTAAATGGAAATTTTGCATGTTTGTCTGATATACCAATTACTGCAATCAGCTTTATTTTCAGAATTATTTGAAACTCTTAAATATTTTTTTGATTTTTTTTAAATTTGGGAGGACCACTGGTGCTTAGGAGCTACCACTTCCCGTATAATTCGCCGCTACTACTCCCTCCGTTCAACAATAGATGACTTCCGTTTCTCTATATATGGATGTATCTAGACATGTTTTAGTTTTAAATACATCCATATATAGACAAAGGCAAGTCATCTATTGTTGAACGGAGGGAGTATATGTGTTTATCTTACGGCAAAGTGGCATGCAGGAGGTAGCGGCGAGTCGGAATCCGGGATGAAAAGCAAGCGGGCTGATCCGGCCATGGGAACATACGTGCGTGGGATGCACTGGCACACGATCAGTCGATCGAGTAAGCTTAGGTTCGTGAGTCCATGCAAATGAACCTGGCCGGGAAGGCGGCGGTGTACGGGATGTTCATGGACGCGTGGCACCTCACTTGCCGGTGTGCAGTCCAGTAGGGCAACCGCTTTGATTTGCTGATCCGGTGGCCGAGTGCTCCTGCTTTTGGTAAAAATAAACGAATGGAGGGATAAGGAGGTTTCTTTATTCGGCCGGTGCAAACACCACTACTTTGGATGAATGCAGGTAAAAAAAATCACACGCATTGCTTTTCCTGTGTGTCGATCGCTTGCTCAAACTTCCATTCATCCCGGAGAAAACACATTTGTAAATGGGGCCAGGCTACTTAACTAGCACATGTACTACAAGCATCGTGATGTCAGTTGTATCTTAGATGTGTTTCTAGTTTCTACTACGTATGTCCTTTAGGGTAGGGTTTCAGGTGTCCTGGAGAGTGTATGGAGAGCTTGTGTATCTCTAGCGCATATGAGATAGATACTCTCAAATTAAGTGTCATAAAGTTTGATAAAAGTGCATGTATCTAGACATAATTTAGTGTTAGATACATCTACTTTGTCAAACTTTGTGACACTTAATTTGGGACGGAGTGAGTAGTTTGGAGACAACATATGTATGAAATTTAACTCAATGTTGCACCACAACCCTCGTTTAAATTAGAGAAGTGTGGAAGTAGAGGAGATGGATGGAAAGCATAGACACATGATCATGTCGAGAGTATGTATTTTTCTAATTTGGAGTATATATGAGGGTTAGTGCTATAGAATCTAAGGAAGTAAGCAATGAATAAGAGATTGTGTACTCCTTGAAAATAAAATTTATGCATATCAGAGTGAGTATTTCCTTTCTAATCTTCACCATGTGGATGCATTGGCGTACCTAGGACCTACTCCCTCCGTTCAACAATAGATGACTTGCATTTGTCTATATATGGATGTATCTAAAACTAAAACATGTCTAGATACATCCATATATAGAGAAAGGAAAGTCATCTATTGTTGAACGGAGGGAGTAGGAGAATTTGTCAATTCCTAGGCTAGCTGAAAATTCAAGATATTCGCATACACCGTCTTGGGCTCACAAGAGGTTATGTGCGCCGTCACAAAGAGCCTGGGCAAGTCCCGGTAACTCCGACCATGTGTGGATGGGTCTTGGATTTGGTGGAACTATGCGTACCTCTCCGAGGGCATCGGTTGCATGTTTATAAGCGTAGGGAAGAGCCCCCATACGTGGCAGGATACAGAGAGGTACGTGTACGAGTGGAGTACTTACTCCATACCGATACGTACGATACATGAGGTTTAACAGCCCCCCTTAATCTAAACTTCGGAGAAGATTTAGATTACGTCTAAACTCACACAGGCTAGTTACAGGAAGTGGCTTAGTAAAGCCATCAGCAACTTGATCCTTACTAGATATGAATCTAATAGCTAACTGTTTGTTTGCAACATGTTCTCGAACAAAATGAAAATCTATTTCAATATGTTTTGTGCGGGCATGGAAGACTGGATTTGCAGAGAGATAGGTAGCTCCCAAGTTATCACACCATAGACATGGTGTTTGCTTCAATTTTACACCAAATTCCTTCAAGAGTGCTTCAACCCAAATCACTTCAGTTGTGGCATTTGCAAGTGCTTTATATTCAGCCTCAGTACTTGATCTGGACACAGTGGGCTGTTTTCTGGAGTTCCAAGACACAAGATTTGGACCAACAAAAATGGCAAAGCCCCCTGTAGAACGTCTATCATCTAGGCAACCAGCCCAGTCTGCATCTGAAAAAGCACTCAACAGGGTAGATGAGGATCTCTGAAAAGTAATACCCAATTTAACAGTGGCACTGACATATCTGAGAATACGTTTGACTGTTGTCCAATGTGAGGTCATGGGTGCATGAAGATATTGGCAAAATTTGTTAACAGAGAATGATAAGTCTGGGCGTGTCAATGTAAGATACTGAAGGGCACCAACAATACTGCGATACCTTGTGGAATCATCAGAGTCCAATGGTTCCCCCTCGGTCAGAGTTAGCTTCTCTGTGGAGGATAAAGGAGTAGGTGCAGGTTTGCAGTCACGCAGGCCAACCTTGGACAGTAATTCAGAGGCATATTTTTCTTGTGTAAGAAGCAACCCATCTGGCATATGTTTAACTTCAAGACCAAGAAAGAAGTGTAAGTCACCCAGATCTTTAATAGCAAAATGAGTATTGAGATTATGCACTAAGGCATTGACTGCTGCATCAGAGGAACTAGCCACAATAATATCATCAACATAAATGAGCAGATAAATGGTGACATCAGACTTTTGATAGAGAAAAAGAGATGTATCAGCCTGTGAAGGAATAATACCAAGATCATGTAATTTGGAACTCAAACGAGCAAACCAAGCTCGAGGGGCTTGTTTCAAGCCATAGAGGGCCTTATAAAGTTTGCAGATATACTGAGGGGTGTGTTTGTCTTCAAAACCAGAAGGTTGTTTCATATACACATCTTCCTCAAGAACACCATGTAAGAACGCGTTCTTAACATCAAGCTGCCGTAAAGTCCAACCTCTGGAGACTGCAATTGCTAAAACAGTTCTGATAGTAGCTGCTTTAACAACAGGGCTAAAAGTATCTTCATAATCAATGCCATACCTTTGCTTGAACCCCTTTCCCACTAGACGGGCTTTGTATCTGTCAATAGTACCATCAGCACGTCGTTTTATTCTATAAACCCATTTGCAATCAATAAGATTATAACGAGAATCAGGAGGAATTAAATGCCAGGTGTGATTTTTGAGGAGAGCATCATGTTCTTCTGTCATTGCCTGTCGCCACTCAGGATGATCAAGTGCTTCTGCTAAAGAGCGTGGTTCACCTGTGGAGGTGAGCAAACCATACCGAACACGGCCACCAGTAACATTGTAACGAACAGTACCGTCAGTGACTAAACGAGGTTTAACGATACCTTGGCGAAGACGTGTGCGTGGACCGGGGGCAGAATCAACCGCAGATTCATCGGATGTAGAAGATCCGCCATGTTCCAATGAGGTTGCAGCATCAGATGACACAGCAGGGCCGTGCGCAGAAGATCCGGGGGCAGCACGTGCATGGAGACGCGACGTGGCCGAACCGGAGTGGCGGGAGAAGCCCATGTCTTGGGCTGTGTCGGGGCCGTGGTCCGCAGCGGAGGAGACCACGCGGTCGGCAGACCCGCCGGATGGCGCATGTGGCGATGCAGGACTGGAGGGCGCGGTGTACGACGAGGAGGCATTATGGTCCGCTGGCCCGCCCGAGGGGACGCGTGGCGAGTGCGGAGCGGACGATGACGACGCGGAGGGCGAGGCCGCAGGGCTGACAGCATCTGCATGGGGATCAGCATGCACCTGATCCGAGGAGGATCCAGAATCAACACGGGATCCAGTGCCCGTTTCGTCACGATGTGAAGAGGAGATTTCTTGCTCGTGAGACACCGTTTCTGCATCATTTTCAGCCAAAAAAATTTCTGTAGCTTCGGAATCTTGAGTACTACTAGCTGGAGTAGCAGTTTCCACATGAACCTGACCAGGATTAGTGACAACAGGTACAATAGGTAGATCAACAAAAGCATTAGTTTGAACATTCCATTAGTTTCGGAAGTAGAAAGAGACTCTTGTGGTAGAAGTAAAATTTCAGCTCTAAGACGTTTCCCGGCATTTGGATGTAAAGAAGCAAAAGGGAAGACATTTTCATCGAAAACGACATCTCGAGATATATAAACACGCCCGGTTGTAGGATCAAGACATTTTACACCCTTGTGGAGAGGGCTATACCCAAGGAAAACACAACGAGTGGAGCGGAAAGCGAGTTTGCGAGTGTTATAAGGGCGAAGATTGGGCCAACACGCACACCCAAAAATACGAAGAGAATCATAATTGGGTTTTGTATGGAGTAAACGCTCAACCGGGGTGTCAAAATTTAGAACTTTGCTAGGGAGTAAGTTTATGAGAAAAGTGGCTGTAAGGAAAGCTTCGTCCCAAAATTTAAGTGGCATGGAGGCATTAGCTAGTAAAGACAGTCCAACTTCAACAATGTGGCGATGTTTACGTTCAGCAGAACCATTTTGTTGATGAGCATGTGGACATGAAACATGATGAGAGATGCCTACAGTCTGAAAGAAGCTATTGAGTTTCTCATATTCTCCTCCCCAATCAGTTTGCATGGTTTTAATTTTTCTATCAAATTTTCTTTCAACTAATTGCTGAAAATTAAGGAAAACTTGATAAACTTCACCACGGTTTTTGAGCAAATAAATCCAAGTGAATTTGCTATAATCATCAATAAAACTGACATAACAGCAATGTTTTCCAACAGAAGCAGGTGCTGGACCCCATACATCAGATAAAACCTGTTCCAAAGGAACAGTGAAAACACTAGTGGAAATGGGGTATGGCAACTGGTGACTCTTGCCAAGTTGACAAGCATCACAAACATATGGATCTATTTCAGGAGAATAAGGAAGTTCATTCTTTCTAAGAATATGCTTCACCACAAACGAAGAGGGATGTCCTAGACGACGATGCCACGTGGAAGATGACGGCTTTATTGTGAGACAGGCTTGCTTGGAAGATCCACTAGCTATGGGAACTAGTGGATAGAGGCCATCACGACATGGTCCTTGAAACAGTGTTTGCTTGGTTTCCTGGTCCTTAACCAAAAAGAAAAATGGGTGAAACTCGATGAATACATTATTATCTAATGTAAGTTTGTGGACAGATAGCAAATTTTTGGATGAGTGTGGAACATGCAAAACATTGTTAAGGAAGAGTGAACTGTTGGGAATGTGCAAAACTGAATGACCAATGTGGGAGATGTTCATACCATTACCATCTGCAGTGTGGACTTGTTCACGGCCCATGTACTTCTCATGTGTGGATAACTTGTTGAGTTGTGAGGTGATATGATCAGTGGCTCCAGTGTCCGGATACCAGTTGGTATCAACTCCATAAGAGGCTATGTTAGCTGTTTTCTCCTTACGATCATGGCCACGATCATGCTCATCATCAGAATCATCTCTGTTTTGCTTGTAGCGCCACCAGCAATCACCTGCGGGGTGGCCATGAATTTTACAAATCTGGCATGTGATTTCCACGTACGGTGTGGGAGCACGGTCACGGCGACGCCCATCTCGGCCATCACGACGGCGATCACCATCACGTCCATCACGGGAGCGGTCACCATCTGAACGACGACGAGGAGCATCATCATATGTCCGGCGAGTGTACCCGCGATCACCACGGTCTTCATCACGGCGAGCATACCCGCGGTCACCACGGTCATCATCACGACCATGATAGCCTCGCTCGCGGTCCATGTCCCTGCCGCGGTCACCGCGGTCACCACGTCCGCCGCGGCGCGCCAGATTGGCAGAAGAGGTGAAGGAATCTCCCCCTTCCTGTAGCATATTCTGCCTGAGATCATGAGCACAAATCTTGTCATATAACTCCTCAAGAGTGGTGTGAGGATTGCCATGAACCGCTGCGACAACATTGTTATAGGATCCATCGAGCCCATTCAGAATATAACCAACCAATTCAGCATCATCTACTTGTTTTCCAAGAGCAAGAAGTTCAGAACTAAAACTCTTCATCTTTGAAAAATATTGGGCAGCGGTGAGGGCGCCTTTCTTTGTGCTACTGAGAGATGTGCGGAGATGATTCACCTTGGACATGCTTTGAGTAGAGAACATGGACATAAGGACTGACCAGACCGCAGCGGATGTTTCCAGACCGACAACGTGAGCAAGAATGTCGGGGGAGAGGGAGTTGAGGAGGTAGCTGAGCACCGCCTGATCCCGTGCAATCCACGGTGCGTAGTCGGGGTTGATCACCGTCTTGCGCTTGTTCTCACCCGCATCAACTTCCATCGTGCGAGCACGAGCCGGATCGGTTCCGTCGAGGAGCTCCATCGCTTGGGCGCCACGAAGAGCGGGGGTCACCAATGTCTTCCAGAACAAGAAGTTCGTGCGAGTCAATTTCTGCGACGGAGGGGCGCCGAGGAGGGCAGCAGCGGAGGGAGCCGAGCTTGCCATCGATCTAGGTTTTGGGTTGTGGTTTTTCGGTTTTGGTTGTGGTTTGTGGTGTTTGGGTTTTGAGGTTTTGAGAGGATCACGGCGGCAGCGGCGGGGAGCCTAGGGAGCAGCCGGTGTGGTTTGTGTTTTGGGGTGTAGTTTGTATGGCGGCGGCGACCGGAAAAATGGATCTCGGCGGCGGCGGCTGGAAGATTTTCGGCAGCTAGGGTTTTACGAGGAAGACGGCTCTGATACCATCTTGGATTTGGTGGAACGATGCGTACCTCTCCGAGGGCATCGGTTGCATGTTTATAAGCGTAGGGAAGAGCCCCCATACGTGGCAGGATACAGAGAGGTACGTGTACGGGTGGAGTACTTACTCCATACCGATACGTACGATACATGAGGTTTAACAATGGGGACAACACCATCCCAAAGGTTGGAATAGAATTAACAAAATGTGACAAACAGATCGATGGAAAATTAGAGAAAAATTGGCGTCGAAATGTTGTAGAGCTTGGGATAGTGCTATATGAATAATCTTATCATAAGTTTTATCATCAAGCTGGGGAAGGGCCCCTGGTAGCCTCGACTAAGATCCACCATTGCCCACGAGGAATAGGGGAAAGGGCCCCTGGTAGCCTCGACTAAAATCCACCATTGCCCACGAGGAATAGGGGAAAGGGATTAATTACTTATTTGTAGCCGAGAGATTTGAGAGGAAAGGGATCAACTTATCTTCAAGTCGTCTCACGGCACGCTGGTAACATTTGACGTTCTCCACATCACCAAGCGGATGACTCTCCGCAGGGTGCCAGGTTCGCCATCCGACGAAGATGCTCCATTTTCACTAGGAGGCCCCTGCTGCACTTGGATCGGAGTCGGATTAGCTTGTTAACGTGGAGGCCCTTGCTACAGACACTTCTCGTCGATGCGATCCGGCTGCACAACAGATGTGTTTGGCGACTTGAAATGTGTGTATGGCGCCTGTTGTGAGTTCATAAGTACTTTGTGGTGTTACATATGTGGTTGATGTTCTTAGTTTGATTCTTGGAGCATCGGTAGTTTCTTTTGGTTTCATCATAATATATATACTCCCTCTGTTTCAGAATAATTTACATCCACATTTAGACAAATTCAAGTTAATTATTTTAAGACGGAGGGATGGAGTATGTTAAATGCCAACAATGCGAAAGCCAACTTGGACAACTTAGCTACCAAATGTTGTACGCAGTTAAAAAATTAATAAAAGCGAAAGACGTACGTGTGCGGTAAAAGATATGAAAAGAATAGAGAAGAGAGTGACGCTTGTGTGTGTGTAGGGGGGGTGTTAGCGAATATGATGTTTGGGTGGAACGGTGTAACCATTTCGGGTCACCGTGTACGTGTTAATATATGTGTGGAAGAGCCCCACACGTGGCTATTACAGGTGGGGTATGTATACGGTTGGTGTACTACACCATACCGTATACATACCAAGATTACATCTCCAATACTCCCTCTTAATCTAAACCTGGGACAGGTTTAGATTACGTTTAAACTCATCTAGCTTTTTGGTACATAATGTTTTAGTAAAACCATCTGCTATCTGATCATTGCTAGAGATAAACCTGATGTCAAGTTGCTTGCTAGCAACACGCTCTCGAACAAAAAAGAAATCAATCTCAATATGCTTAGTGCGTGCATGAAACACTGGATTAGCAGATAGATAGGTGGCACCCAGATTATCACACCAAAGACATGGTTTCTCCTTGAGGTTGACACCAAGTTCACGAACTAGAGCTTCAACCCAAATAAGTTCTGCAGTAGCATTAGCAAGTGCTTTGTACTCAGCCTCAGTACTGGAACGAGATACAGTAGGCTGTTTTTTGGCACTCCAAGAGATGAGATTGGGACCAAAAAAATATAGCAAAACCACCAGTAGAGCGTCTGTCATCTAAATCACCTGCCCAGTCAGCATCTGAAAAAGCACTAAGAAGAGTCGAAGAGGACTTCTGAAAGGTGAGTCCTACTGATCGTGTGCCATGAATGTATCTGAGAATCCTTTTAACAGCTGACCAATGTGTTGTTGTAGGAGAATGAAGGTATTGGCATACCTTATTAACCGAAAAGGAAAGATCAGGACGTGTCAGAGTGAGATACTGAAGTCCTCCTACAATGCTTCTGTAATTAGCTGTATCATCAGGGCCAAGGGGAGAGCCAGCATTCAAGGCCAACGACTCTGTAGTAGAGAGAGGGGTCGGACATGAAGTACACGAGCTCATACCAACTTTGGCTAATAAATCATTTGCATATTTTTCCTGATTTAAGAGCAGTCCATCAGCCTGCTTATGAACTTCCATACCAAGAAAATAATGAAGGTCTCCTAAATCCTTAAGAGCAAACTCAGAACTCAAATGATGAAGAAGAACTTGAATGGCTTGGTTGGATGAACTCGTCACAATGATATCATCCACATAAATAAGAATAAACATAGAGATACCTCACTGATCATATAGAAATAATGAAGTATCTGCCTTGGAAGGTTTGAACCCCAGTTGCTGAAGTTTTGTACTGAGACGAGAGTACCATGCTCGAGGAGCCTGTTTCAAACCATATAGAGCTTTACATATAAAATTTGGAGTAGCGGAAGACTCAAAACCAGGTGGTTGTTTCATGTAAACATCTTCTTCCAGAACACCATGAAGAAACGCGTTCTTTACATCTAGCTGCCGTAAACTCCATCCTCGAGAAACAGAAATAGAGAGCACAAGTCTGATAGTGGCAATTTTAACAACAGGACTGAATGTATCTTCATAGTCAATACCATACCGTTGCTTGAACCCTTTAGCAACTAGGCGTGCTTTATACCTGTCAATTGTACCATCAGCATTCCTTTTGATACGATAAACCCATTTGCAGTCAATAACATTCCTGTGAGTATTAGGAGGAACAAGATGCCAAGTGTTATTTGCACAAAGAGCATCGTACTCGGTTTGCATAGCATCTCTCCAATTGTCATTTTTGAGTGCCTCAGTAAGATTCTTGGGTTCTCCTGTAGATGTGAGAAGAGCATACCGTACTGTACCGTCAGTAAAAAAATTCGGGTTGCGAATACCTTTTTGTAGTCGTGTTTGAACTCCAATAGTAGGAGGTGGTGCAGCAGGTGGCTGCACAGAAGAACCGGAGGCACCCGTATCCGCGCTGGGATCGGTGGGATCGGTGCAGCGATCTGCACTGGAATCTGTGCAGGATCCGCCACCAGCCTGTCGGGAGCTGTCTGGCGCGGAGTCAGGTGTTGGGGGCGTTGTCGGCGACGTGGCGGGCGCGTACTGGGGCGGAGACCGCAGCATCGGGTCCCGGGACGGGGACAGCTCACGAGGGGAGGAACCCAGCGAGCCCGCGCGTGATGGAGTTGTTGGAGAATCCGCACGGGGGGGTGTGGGCGCGCGTGTCGGCGACGTGGCGAGCGCTCGTTGGTGCGGACGGGGGCCTGCGGGGCTGACGCCGTCAGGGGCGCGATCTGAGGCGGATTCGCTGGACGAATCGCTCTCGGGATCGGTGTTGACAGCACCTGGTCGGCTGTTTGCTGCAGAAACACTTTCAGAGGCATTGCTTTCACCATTTTGATCAGAAATTGATTCCGATTGCTGCGCTGAATCCGTAGAAGGCTCGGTAGTAGGTTCCTGTGGAGGTTGAACAATAGGAACAATATGCACACAATTTTCATTAGAATGCACACCCCTATCACGTGATACCGAGGAGGGGTCATCAAAAGGAAGAAGCATGATTTCTTCACGAAGACGACGACCCGCGTTTGGATTCAATGAAGCAAAAGGAAATAGATTCTCATCAAAGACAACATCGCGAGAAATGTAAACACGACCTGTATCTAGATCTAGACATTTAACTCCTTTGTGACGAGGACTATACCCCAGAAAAACACACTTCTTAGATCGAAAAGAAAGTTTGTGTTTATTATAAGGAGATTTGGCCAACACGCACAACCAAAAACACGAAGAGAATCATAATTTGGTGTAACTTGAAGGAGTCGTTCAGTGGGTGTCTCAAAATTGAGAACTTTGGAGGGAAGCATATTAATAAGAAAAGTGGATGTAATAAAGGCATCATCCCAGAATTTTAGGGGCATAGAGGCATTGGCAAGCAAGGCAAGACCAACTTCAACAATGTGGCGATGTTTGCGCTCAGATGAACCATTTTTCTGGTGAGCATGTGGACATGAAACATGATGAACAATGCCAACACTTTGAAAGAAACCGTTTAGTTTTTCATACTCACCACCCCAATCAGTTTGCATAGTGAGAATTTTACGACCAAACTGACGCTCAACATATTGTTGAAAATCAAGAAATACTTGAAAAACTTCAGAACGTTTCTTAAGCAAATAAATCCATGAAAATTTACTGAAATCATCGATGAAGCTTACATAATATGCATGTTTGCCTACAGAAAGAGGAGCTGGACCCCATACATCAGAAAATATCTGTTCCAATGGAACAGTGGAAACACTAGTGGAGACTGAATAGGGTAGCTGATGACTCTTAGCCTGTTGACATGGATCACATATGTAAGGATTTATTTCTGGGGAATATGAAAGTTTATTTTTTCTAAGAACCTGCTGAACTATAAATGATGAGGGGTGTCCTAGACGACGATGCCATGTAGAGGATGAAGGTTTGATGGTGGCGAGAGCATGCTTGGATGACTCCGAGACAGGAACGAGGGGATACAAGCCACCATGACAGGGACCTTTATACACGATTTGCTTCGTGACCTGATCCTTTATCAAGAAAAAGAATGGGTGAATTTCCATGAAGGTATTGTTATCTAGTGTAAGATGATGAGCAGAAACTAAATTTTTGGAGGCCTCGGGAACATGCAGAATATTACGAAGTTGTAGAGAGCTATTAGGGGTGTGCAAAACAGAATGACCAACATGTGTAATGTTCATACCTTGTCCACCGGCATTGTGGATTTGATCACGACCTTGGTAGTTTTCCTGGACAGTGAGCTTGTTGAGTTGGCCAGTAATGTGATTTGTTGCTCCTGTATCAACATACCAGTTGGTGTCTACTCCATAGGCACCTTTGGGCTCCTTAGGTGGTGGTGGTAGTTCATCATCATCATCGCCATATCGCCACCAACAGTCACCTGCGGAGTGTCCCTCCTTTTTGCAGATTTGACAGTACACTCCCTCCTGCCAAGGGGATGCCATACGATCCTTTTTGCCCCCCTTCTGACGACGCCCTTGGGGGCGCTGCTGATCATTACGTGGCTGCTGCGGTTGTGTGGGTTGTTGGGGATGAGGAGGGCGGTATGGTGGTTGCGGCATAGGATAGGCCGGTGGTGGGTATGGGGGCGGCATGGGCTGGTAGGTGTGGTAGGGCTGCGGGTAGGGATGTGGATGGTATGGGGTATTGTAAGGCGGTGGTGTGTATGGTGGAGGTAGCGGGGCATAGGCGTGGTGTGGTGGAGTGTATGGCATCGGATGTGGGCTATATGGCATCGGTGGAGTAGGATAGAGGGGGGTGCGGGCTGAGGACGAGCAGACCCGCTACCGTACTGTTGCGGATACCTAGCAGCAATATTGACTGAAGAAACAAACGAACCAGGGGCGTTTTGGTCGGTGTTTTGGAGCATATTTCCACGAGTTTCACAGGACAAAATCTGCGAGCACATGTCATTGAGGGACGTCGAAGGAAAAACGTTTATGGCAGCAACCAAGTTGTTGAAGGAGCCGTCAAGACCATTCATAATATAGTCTTTAAGTTCATCGTCATCTACTGCTTTCCCGGCTGCAGCAAGCTGAGAGGCGAAGCCACGCATCTTGGTGATGTAATCCTGAGCAGACATGTCTCCTTTCTTCGTGTTCGTAAGTGCACCGCGGATGGTGGACACACGAGATTTGGATTGCGCGGAGTAGAGATTGTTGAGGGCACGCCACACCGTAGCCGCAGTAGAGAGCCCGAAGACATGCGGGAGGACATCCTCGGCGAGTGAGTTGACGAGGAAGCTCACAACGAGTTGGTCCTTGGTGATCCACGCATCATAAGCCGGGTTTGCGACAGACACCTTCTTGTGATTCTCATCCTCGACCTCAAGGAATTCCGATGGGTAGCGATCGGTTCCCTCAAGTAAGCCCATAACACGCGCACCCCGAAGGGTGGGTAGGGCTTGAGTCTGCCAGTACATAAAGTTTTCCCGCGTGAGCTTGATCGAAGGCGAAGATCCGATGGAGGCAGGAGCGGGCGGAGTGGAAGCAGACGCCATCGAGCAGAGCGGGGTCGTGGTCGCAAGGAAGGCGACGAGATTGTAGCGAGGCGATCAGGTGAGATCGGCCACAGGTCCTGTAAAACGAATCTGGGGTTTTCGGGTGTATAGAGAATTGTAGAGTTGTAGAGGAAACAAGTAGTGGGAATGGGATCGGGAGGGGATGCTGAAGGTCCTGGAGATTGAGAGGGGTTGTAGATGTAGGGAGAACCGGCGGCAGAGGCGGCGGAAGGCCACAACGGCGGCGGCGGCAGCTAGCGTACAGGAAGAAGAAGGCCTGATACCATGTTAGCGAATATGATGTTTGGGTGGAACGGTGTAACCCTTTCGGGTCACCGGGTACGTGTTAATATATGTGTGGAAGAGCCCCACACGTGGCTATTACAGGTGGGGTATGTATACGGTTGGTGTACTACACCATACCGTATACATACCAAGATTACATCTCCAATAGGGGGTTCTTGTTTTCAGAACCGACGTGGAGGACGTGTGTTGTTGCAACACAGGAATGATCGAGCTTGAGCAAATGCGTCGAACAAGTCGCTGACCCGACCGACGGCGGTCGATAGCCGGCCTGGAAAACTTTTTACTCAACCGAGGATGGATTACAAACGTGTCGAGAGAAGTTAATGCAACGCGGGCAGTAGTCACGACCGGCGATTCTTGTGTGCCGGAGACCAGAACTCAGCGTGATCCGCCCTTATCAGGTGCTGGAACGAGGACGGCGATTTTCTGTGGCACGTACTCCTGGTACCCAAATGTTTTTCATTTTGAAAAAAGAATAAAGAGAGACGCCCCTCGTTTCAGTCGTACCCTCGCACCATGTACGAAGGCAGACCGGGACGGCGAGCCACGCACTTGGGCTACACGAGCGCTCGGCTTGAGGCTTTGGGTGCGGTGCTACGTGAACCGGGCTATGCTAAGATGCATGGGCCAGGTTGGGCTTCGTCGTGCCTCCACGGCCTCACCTGTGAACCCCGTGGCCCCAACAGGGTTTAGGTTCAGCGGTAAACTCCTCTCTTCCCAAATATAAATATACGACTTCTATTTTTCCAAATGGTACTAGTTGGCACGCACGTGCAACTGCACGTGTACGTAATTAAGTGTGATATTTTACAAGTGTGCAATACACTTTTTCATAATTAAACGGAGAAATTTACAAGTAGAAAAAGACGGTACCAAGGTTTACTTTTTTTTTATTTGGTGTAAGTCAATAGCCGCGCCAGATGTCTTAATAATATGGTAGCATCAATCATCTCTAAAAAATCCGTGCAAAATAATGCTGACTAAACAACTTCTACAAATTTACATCGTCCTAAATTTTGTATTTAAATAACGATGTTTTTTGTTGTGGAGGTAAGAAAGGAGGTACATCATGTGTGTAGGCAAGGCACGTACTCCTGAGCAGTCACCAAACATGCGGTTCTTTCGAACATAATCAGTGCAATGACCTAGGAAACTAGGGTCGACTCTGTCTCCGGGGTGAGATCCGGTCGGGTTTTCTCCTACCGGGATCCGCCTGGTTGGGAGAAGACTCTATTAATCACCACGACTACGAGATCCCTTGCAGACAGTTGAACAACTTGTCACGGATGGAGGATCTGCGATCCGATCTCGATGGCTACAACCCTCGATGGAACTTTTCGAATTTTGAAGAAGGGCAATGACGGAATCAAGTGGAGGCAGTGGAAGTAAGACGAAGGGAGGAGACGAGGCGCTGTCTAAAGCCATGCAGAATCTTGATCTTCGTGAGGGAGAGCTGGATGACGTGATCATAGATGTTGAGGAACTCCAAGACCTTAAAAGACGGGCTAGATGGTTGGCGGTGGCGAAAGTTCATACGAGAAAAGCAATCAACTCCTCATCCTTGTTCGAGACTCTCAGAGGTATTTGGGGATTTGCATATGAGCCAGAACTTCGGGAGGTTGACGATAACTTGTTTACGTTTAAGTTTTTCTGCTTGGGAGACTGGAACAAAGTGATGAACCAGGGTCCGTGGCTATTCAAAAAAATAGTTGTTATTATCAGTGAATATGATGGTTTATGTGACCCAAAGGAGGTGAAGCTGGAGAGGACAACGGTCTGGGCACAAATACATGCTATACCGGAATTATACCGGGTGACTAGGGTGGTTGATCAGTTGGCAAGAAGGATTGGAAAAGCGTCAAGTGTGGAGATGAAACCGACGAGATATTTTGAGGGGGATTATGTACGGGTAAGGGCTAGTATCGAAGTTAATAGCCCTATGATCCGTTTTGTACCTCTCAATACCGGGGGGAAAAGAACGAATACTCATGAAGGTAAAATATGAGAAAATTGGCTATCTTTGTGACGTGTGTGTGGTATTATGGGCCACGACTTAGAAGAATGTGGGGACAAAGTTCATGAACAGGATGCTATCCAATATGGCAAGTGGCTCTTGGCCACTAGAAGGGTACTGACTGGACAATTTTCGGCTAGAGGAGGGATGGTTGGCAGGAATGCAGGAAGAGGATGGGGTCGTGGTAATGATATTCCCTATGGCCGTAAGAGGGGCTCGGAGGATTTAGAAACAAATGAAGAAATCAGCGATACTACCTCTAGTCCATTGAAGAAACAAGGTGATTTAATGGAGGAAGATAACGCGGTTTTGGCTATGGAGACAAGGGCAAATACCTTGAAGAAACTCAACTTTGATAAAGAGACAAGAGTGGAAAGGGGGACAAGTTCGCATCACAGTGGAGCTTTGCCTTCCAGGAAAGGTGATCTTATACCCCCTCCCCCTCCGGGGTATATTACGCCTAGAGAAAAGAAAAGTCTAAAGAAGACAAGAGAAGGAAACAACACAAACTCAAATGATAGCACATCGGCGGCTCCGCTAGACAGAGACCGCCGGGACCAATGAATCTTCTAAGTATGAACTGTCAGGGGTGCGGACGGCTCGAGACAATTCATGAGATAACCAACTTGGTTAAGTTGCATCGCCCCTCTTTGGTTTTTCTCTCGGAAACCAAATTGTGAGAAACGAGAGGTAAGGAGTTGAGGTTTAGATTCAGTTTTCAGCATGCCTTTGCACTCAAGTGCGAATGATTAAGTGGTGGTCTAGCGTTGTTTTGGAATAACGATTCGGCGGTGAGTCTGAAATCTTTTAGTAAGAATCCCATCGATGTCATGGTCCAAAATGAGGGTTTGGGACCTTTGGTATGGAGATTTACGTATTTCTATGGGGAGCCTGCTAGAGCTAGAAGAACAAGGAATCGGGAGTTGCTTGAGTTCTTGAGGAATGAGTATGACAATCCATGGATTTGTGCTGGTGATTTTAATGAAGTAGTCGATGCAAATGAACAGATTGGAGGCAATGTTAGGCAGGACTGGATGATGGAGGGTTTTAGGAATGTTGTAGACTATTGTCGTTTCACCGATATTGGCTTCTCAGGTCTAGCATACACATGGGATAACCGACAACAAGGGAGAAGGAACATAAAGGTTAGATTGGATCGTGGCCTAGTGGATGATCAATTTTGGAGGCTTTTGGTAATATCGAGACAACACATGTCCAAACAATTGAATTGGACCATTGTGCGTTATTGATTTCTATTAAAAGTCAGGGCCCGGATTATTTTCTCGGGGGCTAAACCCTTCAAGTTTGAGAATGCCTGGACTATGAATGACAACTACATGAGAACGGTGGAGGAAGCTTGGATCCCGGTTACTGGTAATCTGGCCTCTGTTTTGGATGCTCTTGGAGGAGTAAGTAGAAAATTGCAATATTAGAGCTGTACAGAATTTGGTACTGTCAGTCGCAGTTGAAACACTTACGAGAAAGGCTCACTTCCATCCGATATATGTCCATGGGTTCTGGCCCTTCGAGGGCGGAGAAAAGTGTGATGAATAGAATCTCGGAGTTACTAATGAGGGAAGAGATCAGTGCAAAACAACGTTTGAGGATCATGTGGCTTAGGGAAGGTGATGGAAATACATCCTTGTTTCATGCAAAAGCTAGAGAAAAAGGACGACTGAATTAAATTAAGTCAATTCGTCTGGATAATGGAACCATGGTTTCGAGCCAGAGGGGACTAGAAGAAGCAGCGGCGGGGTTCTATAATAATCTGTTTTTGTCAGAAGTGGACACTAATCCAGAAGTTATTACAGGACTAGTAGATCGAAAAGTGGATGACAACATGAATGTTAATCTGTGCAAGCCGGTGTCTGACATGGAGATTGAAAAGGCACTATTTATGATGCACCCCAATAAATCACCCGGAGAAGATGGCTTTACGGCTGGGTTCTATGTGAAGCATTGGAATGTCCTGAAACAACCGGTTTGTCATGCGATACGTCTCCAACGTATCTATAATTTTTTATGTTCCATGTTGATATTATGCCAATTTCTACATGGTTTCTCCCTTCTTTGTAGCATTTTTACACGTTTTCTGGGACTAACCTATTAATAAGATGCCAAGTGTCAGTTCCCTGTTTTCTGCTGTTTTTTATTTCAGAAAAGTTGTTCTGGAAATATTCTCGGAATTGGACCCCACGAATCCCAAAGTTCCTATTTTCCCCGGAAGCATCCAGAAGTCCGAAGATGAGTCGAAGACGAGCACCAGGGGCCCCTTGGCCGCGCCTGGGGTGGCGAGGCCACTTTGGTGGCCCACTGACGTCGCCCTTTCGCCTATTTATTCCCCTTCGAAGGAAAACCCTACGTACCTGATAAAAAAATCTCGAAAAGTTCTACAACAGCCGTCGTCCTCAACCCTAGATCAGGGGGGTTCTGAAGCTGTCTCCCGACACCCTGCCGGAGGCCTCTTCATCACCAAGCCTGCCTCCGGAGTGATGCGTGAGTAGTTCATCCTTGGACTACGGGTCCATAGCAGTAGCTAGATGGTTGTCTTCTCCTCCTATGCCTTAATGTTTAGATCTCGTGAGCTGCCTAACATGATCGAGATTGTTCTTATGTAATTCTATGTGATGTGTTTGCTGGGATCCGATGAATATTGAACTTATGCCAAGTTGATTATAGTCTTTATTGCATATGTTATTTGGGATCTTGCATGCTTTTCGTTGCTAGTGGTTACTCTTGCCAAGTAGTTGCTAGTGACTTCAAGAGGGAATATTTATGCTCGATAGTTGGGTGCATGCCTCCTTTTCGCCTATGCTCGAGTGAAAGAAACGTGACGGGGGAGGATGTGATGTTGCCACTAGGGAGAAAACAGCGGTATAAGTGCCCGCGTGCGCAATCATTGCTTACATTACACACATTGCTTAATGCGATTATCTGTTGCTTGCAACTTAATACCTAAGGGGGTTCGGATGATAGCGTGAGGGTGGATTATTAGTCATAGATGCAGTTGGATTACGCTCTATGTATATTGTTGTAATGCCCGCACTAAATATCATAGTAGTCATCATGTCATGAATGTGCACTACGGTGCAACCTCTGTTTGTCAATTGCCCAGCTGTAATTTGTTCACCCAACATGCTATCTTTTATGGAGAGACACCACTGGTGAACCTATGAACCCCGGTCCATTTTCCTACACTGTTAAACAACCCACTACAGTTCCCTGCTTTCTTTACTTACTGCAAGCATACACAATTAGGCTTTGTAGAGTGGTGGGTGAAGAGAATTATGGCCTGTGTGGATACAACCTCGTTCTCTGTCCGTGTTAATGGGGTGCTTTGGGAGAATTTTCAACCTTCTAGGGGCATCAGACAGGGTGATCCAACCAGTCCCTATTTATTCTTATTATGCTCGGAAGGACTAACCTGTTTACTCAAATATGTGGGCACAGGATATCTCTCTCGTGGAATTAGGGTGGGAATTCTTGCACTGTGGATTTCTCATCTTCTTTTTGCATATCACTCTATTATTTTCACTCTTGCTAAGACAGAGGGAGCTCAAAGTATTAATGATATCTTGGACGTATACCACTTGGGCTCAGGACAATTGGTAAATAAATCCAAGTCGGCTATTTTTTTCGATGCGAATTGTTCCGATACTGTTAAACAAGAAGTACATGTGGAAATTAATATTGCTAATGAAGCGCTAGGGTAGAAATATTTGGGACTGCCAACTGCACTTGGTCGCTCGTCAGATGAGGAGTTTGAAGGAATTTTTTTTCAAAAATTAAAAGATTGGTAAATGGCTGGGTTCCACAACAATTAAACAGTGCGGGTGATACGTCCATTTTGCATCACTAATTTATATCATAATTTTCTGTTATTCATCGATATATTTCATGTTATGATGTATCTCTTATGTTATTTTATCTTATTTTGCATGTTTTATAATTTTTGGAGAATAAACACCGTCGAGATTCCGTATTTCAGAAGATCAGAAGAAGAAGTGGAACACCGGGGGTGTCCTAAAAGTTCAGAGGAAGAACACAGCCAGAAGGGGAGCCAGAGGGGGGCCACCATGGGCCCACACCATGGGGTGGCCACTACTAGAGATTTGCTTATAGCAGCATATCCTACCACAGGCGAACAAGGAAAACTGTGCGCCTGGGTTAATTAGCGCAGGCGAAGCGCAAGTTGGTGCGCCTGGGGTAGGCCAGTTACCCCAGGCGAACAGAAACCGGAAGCGCCTGGGGTAAAGTGTGGCAGAGCCAACCTCGGCCGACCCTGGCACGCTTCCTTTACCGCAGGCGAATGGCTTCTCGGTTCGCCTGCGGTATAACAGATACCACAGGCGAGTAAGTACAGAAGCGCCTGGGGTAAAAAGTGGACTGGGGTAGCTCCCTTTAGCGCAGGCGCACAGGTACGTTGTTCGCCTGGGACAAAGAATAGCCTGGGGTAGCACCACTTAGCGCAGGCGCTTCCCAGAACATATATATTCGCGTGGTAATATTATTTGTCCCCAATATAAGTGCGGCCAGCCACCCACCACCACCCCTATCCACCACACTGCATAATTTACCGTAACGAGCACGCGGACCAGATCAAATGTCCGGTGTGCGGTGCTGATCGTTACAAGAGGGGGACGAAGAAAGCTCCTACGAAAGTTGTGTGGTACTTTCCACTCATTGATCCCGGCCGTCTGCAGCGGTACTTCGTGGACCCCAAGGAAGCAAAGCTCATGCGCTGGCACGAGGACAGAAAGAAGGCGGTGCTGAGCGATCCAGAACGTGTTGAAAAACCAGTGCTAAGTACACACCCTTCGGATGCACGTCAGTGGAAAGCATTAGACGCATTCGATGAGGAATTCGGGAACGACCCAAGGAACATCAGGCTTGGTGCGAGCACCGACGGTCTCAATCCGTTTGGAAATCAGAGCAGCAAACATAGCACCTGGCCCGTGTTTGTATGGATGTACAACCTCCCCCCGTGGCTGTGTCTGAAGCTCCTCTTTCGCGACATGGTTCAAGAAGCAGATTGATGCCGATCCCCCGCCAATGACATGTGAGAAAGATAAAATTGTATTGGCCTTGTCATATGGCCCCTATCCATACGACATCAATGGGTACACATTCTACACGGAGGAAAGAGACAAAAGTAGCGACTATCAAAACTCGTCTATAACGATGGAATCTTACACGGGCGAAGAGGTTAGAAGATACTACAGAAAGATCGGGGAGCTTGACTACGTTGGGGTAAAGCTGCCGATGTTCCATGTCAGATGGGCTACAAACGTCACGAAAGAAGACGAATATTTCACCACTATGTCGATGTCTGAAGCCAACAAACCCAAGTCCAAGAACCCCACCGCGCAAAATGAGCCCTGGGTATTGGCTAAGCACGTGGAGCAATGCTTCTTCATAACCGACCCGGCAAAGCCTAGTCGTGTTGTCGTAAGGAGAAGAAAAAGGGCCCTCGTCGGAATGGATGGAGTCGCCGATGAGAAGGACTTCGACGGCTTAGTCGGAGACCCGATGATGGAAGAACCCGGTGAAGACGATACACCACAAGAAGAAGCAGGACCACACTACCTAGGGCAGGTCTTCCATTCACAAGAAGAAGTCACAATATGGCGGTCACGTATTCAACATCGACCAAGAAAAGCAAGACTAATATTATGACGAAAGGTTGAGAGAGGGAAATACTCGCGATATAACATGCTAATAGCTACTATGCATACAATGTGTTTTTAGAGAGAAACACTTGCGGTATCTCGCTAAACCAATCTATTTACGCTCGATGCGACATTAAATATTTTTACACATGTTAACTTTCATATGTATGTATTTTTTAAGTGAAAACCAACGTGGGGGAGCCACATATTATAGCATTCGTATTGCTCGATGTGTCCCAGGCCGGGTACGTGGGGCTGTGTTAGAAAATCTAAGCACAGGCGCATCATCTGGAAAACGCGCCTGGGGTAATACATATCACAGGCGCTTTTGATAGGACATGCGCCTGGGGTAATGCCATGTGGGACCGCGCAAACCAAAATCCTACGAAATTTAGCGCAGGCGCATTACCTAGATAATTCGCCTGCGGTAAGGATCTGTGGGGCCGCGCATAACAGGGCATCGAGCCAAGCACATTAGAACCGGTTTGTATCACAAACCGGTTCTAAAGGGTCTGTCCTCTGGGCCCCCTACCTACAGGCAGCAAATGGCCGCAGGCCTTTAGGACCGGTTTGTTATACAAACCGGTCCTAAAGGCCTGCGGCCATTTGTGCGGGTATCTAGGTGGGCCCATGGGACATACCTTTAGAACCGGTTTGTGATACAAACCGGTTCTAATGCTTAGCGCAGGCGCATTTTCCAATCTGTGCGCCTGGGGTATACCTCTGTGGGCCCGCGCACAACGAATCGCTAAGAACATTAGCGCAGGCGCACCTCTCTTTGTTCGCCTGGGGTAAGGGATAGCGCAGGCGCATTTCACTCGTTGTGCGCCTGTAAGTCCTCGATCTGCTAACTCACAACCCGCATAATCACTCTGTTTCATATCGAGCCCTAACCGCACGCCGCCGTCGCCTCTCTCATCGCACGACGCCGTCGCCTCTCTCATCGCACGCCGCCGTCGTCGTTGTCGAGCAGGAGGAGGAGGAGGAGCGGGAGCAGCAGCAGGAGGAGTAGCAGGAGCAGCAGCAGGAGGAGGAGCAGGAGCAGCAGCGGAGGAGGAGCGGGATCGAGCAGCAGGGGAGGAGGAGCGGGAGCACGCCGCGCGCGCGCGCCGTCCCTCTCATCGTCGTCGTCCACGCCGGCCGTCGTCACCCACGCAGCCGTCGCCCACGCCCACGACGAACCCAGGTCAGCCACCCCCCCTCTTCCAACGCCCTCATACTACTGCTGCTACATGCTTTAGCTAGAACTGGATCTGATCATGTACCATTATTTCTGGATTCTGGTAGTTCAGCTCATAGTATAAAATGCTATATTTCTTACACTAGCTGAATCACCTACTAATTACATGTGAATAGAACACTGAAGCTTTGGACACTGCTAGAATTCTCCGTGATTTGTTATTAATTAAGTGCAGTATTTTACTTTGATCAATATATATGAAGGTTTTTTTGGCATGATATATGAATTTCCTGGGAGTTTTTGTGCCATGTGATGACAGCAATGCAAGGAACTGTTTTTGTGGCCATGCATGTGTGCATTCAATTTCTGTTGCAGGTACATTGAGTGCCAATGTTTTGTCGGAACGTTGATTCATTTCCGTTCCGGCGAATTTCTGGCACTCCTGCATGACCATTTATATATAGCCGAGGTCACGCCGAATTTTTCCGGTGACTAACAGTATACGTTTTGTCTACTGCTAGCTAGGGCATGTCTTCTTCTACTACGGATCCGGCTTTATTGGACCACTACATCCTTATGGCCCGAGAGTGGCAAGAGGAAGATCGGACAGAAACTGACCATGATGTCGAGCCCCACAATGATGACGTGCTCACCGGTGCCGAGGAGGAAACCACTGATAGTGGCGCGGGGGGTCCCTCAGGGAGCAGCACGACGGGAAACAAGCGTCGGAAGCGAGCTCCGAACAAGGTCGGCACCGTTCGAGAGAAATTCACGGAGGTGGACCCTTCCAGTGGCACGCCTCTAATGCCATTGGACCTTGTGAAGGGGTACTTCCTCCAACTTGGCGCGATACTTCGAGACGTCGTCAATGTCAACGAGCCGACTCTCAAGAAGAAACTAACTCTGCGCGCCCAACTCATCTCGAGGCTGCACGCGCGGTACAAGTTCCCTCCCCCCTACAACAACGAGAATCTGAAGGGCAACCTCGTGAACAAACTCGCCCTCACTAGATTCACCAAAGCCCTGAGCAATTACAAGACTATGGTGAGGGCGATGATTAAGGAATCGACACCATTCGAAGAGATCCATCGCCACTTCCCGCGGATTATGCCCGATGACTTCAAGACTTTCCTAGATAACGAGTCGCTTGATGTCACTAAGAAGCAAACGGGATGGGGGAAGGATCTAGCGTCGAAGAACATCGGTCACCACAATCTCGGCTGTCGTGGCTACGACGGGAAGGAGCCAGTTTGGGCGAAAGAGGACCAGGCCTACATTGAAAAAGGGATTGAGAACCCTTCCGCCAAGTATGCCCATGACCCGCAATTCCAGAAATTCATGAGGTCGAGGTACAGAAAAGTAACTCCGACCGGGGAACTTGTCTCGGACCCGAAGATGGTGGAGGGTGTTATTTTGGTCACGGACGATAGCGTGAAGAATGTTGAGAAGCTAGTGGTAAGAAATTTACCATTTCATGCAACTCATCATCATCAAGTCCATGATTTCATTCTAGTACGAAACCAATTCTAAACCGTTTATATGTTGCTTCTGCAGCTAGAAGAACAACAACTTGAATCTTCCTCGTCGCAGATGTCGACGGCCAAAGTCGCGTGGGATAAGCCTTTCATCAGGGGGTACAACAAGGCAAAGAGCCAGGACCCTCTGAAAAGGCCGCACTTAGGCCGTATCACCGGCGGCGGACTTAATAAGAAGCACGCCAACTATGGCTTGGCTGAGCCCAGCACTAAGGAGTCGCGGGCGGCGAAGAAGAGCGAGGAGACGGAGGAGCTGAAGAAGAAGGTCCATGACTTGCAAACAAACATGGAGAAGAAGATTGAGAAAACGGTGGGGGAAAAGATGAATGCGCTCATCCCAGCCGTATTTGAAAAAATATGTGGCTACATCGCCGGCGGCTCACAGGGGCCGTTACCGACGTTCAACATACCGTCGATGTTGGTCGTGCCCGCCGCGGCCGCCGCCGGTGGTCCGTCGACGTCGGCCGTGCCTGTCGCCCCGGCCGTGCCCGACGCGCCTGCCCCCGATGGACCGTCGGCCGTGTCCTGCGCGGCCACCAACCCGTTGCTCGACGAGCCCACCATCACCTGTGGTCCGTCGACGTTAGCCGAGCTCAATGCCCTCACGGTAAATTATTGACCGTCTCAAAAGCTGTAGCCAGTTCAATATAACCCTACTCTCTGACCTATCCATGCATGTTATCGCAGGCTGACGCGACGGGATGCACCTTCCTGCTAAAAGTGGGCAGCGAGTTGAAGGATGTTGCAAAGGGGAGCATCTTGCAGCCACTATCCCGCAAGTACCATTGCAGAGATATACCGGACAACGAGCTTCGGGTTCGCGTCGATCTGGTGCTACCGGGATTCGAGAACTTGTATCCTCCTAATCAACCCGCCGATGCCGACAGCGAGCTGAATCTCGGCCAACTGGACAATCAAATCTTGCTATGGCCGAAAGCCCTTATTCGGCTGAACACGACGTCAGGGTCGGCGCCAAGCCAAGCCATGACCGTCACCACTACACCGGTTGCGCCCGCGGCAAGCCAACAAGACAAGGTCCAACATGGAAATGTCCTCTCTCCACCTCCGGTGGATCCTCCTCCTCCCGAGCACGAGACGTCCAATGACGAGCAACATCACGAGCATGAGACCCATGACGAGTACATGGATATTGAACTTGCTCCCATTGACGATTTCATAAATCAGTTGGATGGCGAGAAGCCGGTTCCTCCGAAGTTACCCGCCAGAACTCTTGATATCCAGAAGAAGGTAGATGGCGGAGAGGGCGGTTCTTCTGAGTTACCCACCAGAAAACCGGATATACAGAAGAAGCTAACCTATTCCCAAGAAACTCCCGAGGAGCAGACGGCCTTTACGGCTCCACAGCCTACGCTGGTTACCCCGAATACACTCCGTGCTACGGCCGCGGAGGCGGTAAAACAAAGCGGCACTCCCATCTGCTTGAGGCCGAAGAAGAATCGGAAGAGGACGGTAGCCAAGAAGAAGAAAGGTGGTGCCTCCTCTAGTAGCCAGCCAGCGGCCGCCCGAGTCCTGGACCGTTTGCCGCCCGCCGTCCCGTGGAGGAAGGTGCATGAGATAGGTGAGCCGATGCTGCCGCCAGAGGTTGTCGCTGTCATGGGTGGTGACATGAGGACCATCCACGACGGGATTTTGTTCAAAGAGAATGAACTTCTACGTGAGAAACATCCCTCCTACCCGCTATACGTGGTCAAGGTGCCCCGATCCTTGGGCTTTGTGGATTCAAATCCCGCAGAGGTGTTCTTCATCAGATACGAAGACATATTCAGGGTCTTCCACTTGGGTAAGCTCGACCGAAGCATTGTCCGCCTGGTATCGCTCAGCATGGCGCATGATATGGTCATGGAGAATACCCCGCACATGGCGATTATGGACCCGTACTACATGAATGAGGACTACTTGCGGTCACATGCGGACCGAGTTCTTATCACGACTTACATAACGGGGTTTTTGATAGATAACAAGGATAAGAACGCCATTCTCATGCCATACTTTCCCAAGTAAGTAGTCCTCTCCGCTTCACGTCGTTACATTCTTTCTAGAATCTCCTTAGTATTCCGATTGATGATATTGATGGCTCTTGTTCGAAATGTTCTGCGCAGAAACGGAGGATGCGTACTCATCGTCATGGAACCGCATTGGTCACAATGCACTTATCTTGATGCGGGTAGGGCGGTGCAGAAGGACTACACCGACATAAGAGCTGTTCTTAATAGTGCCCTCAACGGCTTCGTGTGCACCCACGTAACAAACTTCCCCTGCCTCAAGCAATCGGAGCAAGAATCTGAGTTGGAAGCCTGGTATGTCATCTTTCAGATGAGGGAGTACTTAAAGGATGCCCAACAGGCCCATCTACCAAGTGATCTCCGAGACCTGACCACAAAAATGGCCAACACCGCCGATGAATATGTGCGGGCTGAGTTCCGTCGCATCCAGCGGAGGATCTGCACGATACTCTCGTCGGATGTCATCACTCGGGGTGGCTTGTTCTTCCACGGCCACGCACCACCGAGCAACCGTGACATAGAAGCACACCTACGAGAGCAACGTGACACCCGGACATTCAACACGCTACAAGGCGTTCGTCCGTTCCCGCCGAGAATATAGGATTGACAACATGTTAGTATACACTTGCATCATATAACTTTTAGACCTTTATTTGTCGTGTTTTATTCGTAAACCTTGATGCTTCTATTTTTTGATAGTTATTTGCGGTCTATTATCACTTTCGATGCTAAACTCGTATTTTTGTCCTATGCACAGATGACATGGTATGTTGTGTATGTCGGTAGGGTTCCCAGAGTCTACGACGACTGGGACCAATGCCGAAGACAGGTGCACGGTTTCAGCGGCAATAGCTACAAGGGGTACAAGACCATGGTGGAGGCGGAAGCTCGATACGCCACTTACCTAGCGAGAGAGAAGACGGAGAAGACGAGGGCCCGGATGACCACATTCGCCATCGCCGTGCTTATACTCCTTGTACTCCTAGTGTTGATGCTACTTGTTGTTTTGCTTGTCTAGATAACTAAACTATCGATTTGTTTGGACTATGTACTCCTAGTGTTTGAACTATGCTTGTAACTAAACTATTCGTTTCGAGACTATTTGGTGATGATCGAGACTATTTGGTGATGATCGAAATATTTCTGTTATTTTGTTGTCATTTTCATATTTATTACTGTCAATTTGCTGTAATTCTGTTATTTTCGTTTCTTTTATTTTTGACACAGCAAAACCATACCCCAGGCGAATAGGGAAGCATACCCCAGGCGAACATGTACCCCAGGCGCACAGCGCTTGTTCGCCTCAGGTAAGAGGCTTACCCCAGGCGCACAACGCTTGTTCGCCAGGGGTATGTCAAGATACCCCAGGCGCATTTGGTTGTTCGCCTGCGGTAAGTCATTACCGCTGGCGAGGTGGTCCCAGGCGAACAGACATTCGCCTGCGGTAGGCTAAATTGGTTCGCCTGCGGTAGCCTTTTCCCTACTAGTGGGCGCGCCCCCCCCCTTGGCCGCGCCACCTATAGGTGTGGCCACCCTGGCCCACCTCTAGGGGATATTTTTGGCGTGCTTGTCCCCGAAGGAACCCTAAGCCTCATTCCATCGTCGAAGAATTATTCCTCCGCCGCCTCGGGGTGGAAAACACCCGAGAGTGAAAAGCTCTCTGGCAGGGAGAAATCTGCCGGGAAAATTCCTTTCCGGAGAGGGGAAATCACCGCCATCATCACCGTCATCACTCCAGGAATCATCAAGATCGTCATCATCATCATCACCACCAGCACCATCACCCTCATCGTCCACCTTCATCCCGATGTAACAATTAGGGTCCTCTATCGTTGTTTTGCATTAGATCTGTCTCCCAGTGTAGATTACTTGTTAGTAGTTGATGCTTGTGAGATTTATCGGTGTTTGCACTTTATGAACAGATTGTTATCATCCATTATATTACCTCTGATCATGATCCATATGATGTATTGGGAGTAGTTCGTGTTGTTCTTGAGGACATGGGAGAAGTCAAGTTGTTAGTAGTGAAGTAATGTTGAGTAATATTTAATGTTTGATATTTAAGTTGTGGTGTTATTCTTCTAGTGGTGTCATGTGAACGTCAACTACATGATACTTCACCATTTATGGGACTAGTGGAATGCATCGTGTATTTGGCTACTAATTGTCGGGTTGCCAGAGTGACAGAAACCTAAACCCCCTTTAGGAAACCATTACACGAGGAAGCGTAGGATCTCGGAGTTTAAACCTGTGGTTAGATTTATTTCTTAATTACTTTCTTGTAGTTGCGGATGCTTGCAAGGGGTATAATCACAAGTATGTATTAGTCTTGGATGGGACGGTTCATTAGCATAGTTTCACCCACACAACACATATCAAAACACCTAACATTATTCAGCTGCATGGAACAAAAGCACTTGATAGAAACCTCCCGTGTATCCTCGAGAACGTTTGTTAGTCATAAGTAAACTCACCGGCTTGTCCTTTGATGAAGAAAGGATTGGGCCACTTGCTGTAATTATTATTAGTGAATTTTATTTACTCACACTTTATTTATCCACAATATCAAAAATCCCTACAAATCTATTTTCCAGTATTTACAGTTATTCCTTCATCGAAACTGCTTGTCAACACCTTCTGCTCCTTGTTGGGTTCGACACTCTTATTTATCGAAAGTACTACGATACACCCCCTATACTTGTGGGTCATCAAGAGTATTTTCTGGTGCCGTTGCCGGGGAGTGAAGCGTTATTGGGAAGTGGAATTGATAAAGGAAGATTCTGCTGTAAGTGTTGTTTTTATTTCTGTCTACTGCTTTATTACGCTATGTTTGGAACTCCTTTTGAGTCCTTATTTGCGGGCAATGCTTCCACTGCTAGGGTAGTAAGTTACCCACCGCCTAATGATTTGGATCCTTATAAAATACCTATAAAGTTTGTTAAACATGTTATGAGTAACTGCTATTTAGGTGATGGAAATGTCCATCCTGGTGATCATTTGCTCTTTTTACATGAATTATGCGAGTTGTTCAAGTGTGCAGGTATTACTATGAGCCAAGTGAAAAGGAAATTATTGTCTATATCATTGACAGGCCGAGCCGCTGAATGGTTCAAGCTGCTGAAAAATAGCCAGACTATTGAATGGGAGGAAATTGTACCTCTCTTTTATTCTAAATTCTATCCTCCAAGTGAAATCCACAGAGATCGGAATTATATATATAATTTTTGGCCTCATGACGGAAAGAGTATTGCCCAAGCATGGGGGAGATTGAAGTTACTAATGCTCAATGCCCCATTCATGAGCTCCCCAGTAATATTGTTATTAATAATTTCTATGCAAGGCTTCTTGTTCTGGATCATTTACACGTATGAAGGATGAAGCTAAATGGGATCTTTTTTACCGTATTCAAGAAAACACTGAATCATGGGAGAATGACAAAGGTAGAAAGTCAGGTATAAATTGCGACTATGAGTGCATTAAAACCTTTATGTCATCTGAGGATTTTTATAATGTTAGTGTTGTTTATGGTCTTGATTCTCAAGTTGCTGCAAACTTATATAAGGCTTTTGCTTCTTACATTGATATTCCTAAAAAGGAATGGGATAAGTAACATGCACCTTATAAAGATACTATTAATTGTGTTCCTGCTAGAGATATAGAAGTTCATACTGTTGATTCTATTGTGCCTGAACCTTATTGTAACACCCGGGGAATTTGAAGGGTTCGTTGCATAGAAAACAAAAATTTTCCTACGCGAGAGACACCCGAAAGGCCAAGATCTAATCTAGGAGACGAAGTGCAACGGGCAACGAGAGGGTTAAGGAGAACACATACCCTCGAAGAATCAAAGTGGTACGAGATCAAATCTCGTTGTTGGCGTAGTCGTACTCACACCGATCCCGATAGCGAGAAGATGAGCACCGCAATCCGGCGGTGCATCCGTGATCGGTCACACGTACGGTTGATGACGACCTCCGTTCCCTCGTTCCAGCGGGGCGCGGAAGTAGAGGATCCCTCGGAACTCCAGCAGCACAACGACGTGGTGGTGGTGAAGAATCCCACGGTCAGGGCTTCGCCAAGCCGGAGACCATGAAATGGAGCAGCGGGTGGAGGGAAAGGGAAGTGGCCAAGTGTGTGTATGAGGAGGAGCCCTCACCCTCCTTTTATAGGGAGAGGGAGGCAGCCCAAAGGTGGGGTGCGGCCAGCCATGGTGGTGCCCCCACCTCTTCCCTCTTCATGTGAGTGGAAGCTCCACTCACACCCACTCATGCTCCCATAATTTCCCACTTGGAAAATCCAAAGGTTTTCTTTTAATAAATAAATAAAACCTTTTTATTTCTTTATTTCAGCATTTGTTAATTCTATTAACAAACTTTTGCATATAGCACCTCGAATCATTTGTTAATTCTATTAACAACCATTCGACGAAAAACCCCTTGAACTATTTCAATTTTCCCCGAAACAATTTCGGTGCTGTCCAAAATATTCTTCGATATTCCGTATCCTCTCAAATGCGTCATCGAACCTTAAGTGTGTCACCCTACGGTTCGCGAATAAGATAGACATGATCGAGACTCCTCTCCGATCAATAATCAACAGCGGGATCTGGAGATCCATGATGACTCCTATATATTCAACGATGACTCTCGTGATCGTGTGAACCAACAACGCCGTGAACTATTCCCTTTGTCTCGCGATATTTTACTTGTCCGAGATTCGATCATTGGTATCAACCATACCTTGTTCAATCTCGTTACCGACAAGTACTCTTTTCTCGTTCCCGTGATATAACATCCTTGTGATCATATCACGTGCTTGCAAGCGGTTTCGATGTGATATCACCGAGAGGGCCCAGAGTATATCTCTCCGTCATTTGGATGGACAAATTTCACTCTTGATCCATGATCCTCAACTAATACTTTCCGAATACTTAACGACACCTTTATAGTCACCCTGTTACGGTGTGACGTTTGATGCCATCAAAGCACTCTTCCGGTATCAGTGATTGACATGATCTCATGGTCTAAGGAATAAGTTACTTCGTGTGTTTGATATAACAATGTAAACTAAATGACTTGATCGCATTGCTATATTCTCTTTGGGTATATGTTCATCACATCATTCTTCTAATGACATGACCCCGTTATTAATAACATCCAATGTTCATGATCAGGAAACCTTGATCATCTATTAATCAACGAGCTAGTTAAAAGAGAGGCTTTACTAGGAACCATTGTTTGTTTATTAAGCACACATGTATCAACGTTTCCGGTTAATACAATTCTAGCATGAGAAATAAACATTCATCATAAACAAGGAATAAGATAATAACCATTTTATTATTGCCTCTCGGGCATATTCCCTTCAGTCTCCCACTTGCACTAGAGTCAATAATCTAGTCTGTAAGCACTTAACACATATGGCGTTCCAGTGTTATTACCATGCTTCGCATGTGGTAAACATTATCAAAAAGATCTGAACTGTTCAGGTCCTATTGTATTTGCATGTTCTTTGCGTCTACACGCATCACTCATTCTCTAATGAGATGGCTTTGTATATATACGGTCAATTTGTGAAAACTTAATTCCTCAGCTTAAACTGATGTCACTAACATTGTGAAAATGTAGCTTCATAGTGTTAGCATTCTTGGAAATTCACCAAGTTCCGGTGATACCTTAATTCCTCAGCTTAAACTGATGTTACTAACATTGTGAAAATGTAGCTTCATAGTTTCAGCATTCTTGGAAATTCACCAAGTTCAATAAAGAACTCCTTGACACAAAATACGCTTATAATCAGTTGTCAACACAACGATATACTTTAGCCTTTGTTGTAGTATTTTTCACAATATTTCAATTTTGAAACTCTTTCAAATCCAGCATGGAACTTTCTTCCATCCTATTGTGCTACCCTTCATCACATATTTTAATTGAGATAAAATTAGTTGAATAAATGACAAGACTATTAGTGTAACATATTACAACTAATATTTTGTCATTACTATATAGGAAAACATATCCTTAGCATTTCTAAAATGACACAAGGATCTCTCCCACTGTTGTCTAATCATCATATGAATTATCCTGCTATAACATTTTATAGCATAGGACACATCTGGTTGTGTACATAGCATGGAAACATGACTTAGAAATCTCAATTTCAATGATGCTCATCATGTGTCAAAACACATGAATCTTGCTCAATTATTTTCCATGTGACAAGAACTCCTTCTTATCATTTTTATATTGACTTACTTCAATATTTCATCTATGTAATTTGGCTTCAATCATATCAGGCGCTTCAATCCATCTTTTATAGATATCGAAGCCCAATATCTTCTAAGCCTTTCATCAATATGAAATCGAAAATCTTAACCGTGTTAATTTAAAATACATATTTTCCAATCAACCATATGTCATCTACATAAAGTATTGGAAATATGTCACAGCGCTCCCACTTAATTTCTTGTAACTCTACAAGCATCTTTATCATTCATGATGGAATCAAACTCTTTTGATAACTTCATTAAGCTAAAGATTTCAACTTTGCTATGCTCACTTCAACCATTGAAGTGCGCATACCTTTCCAGCAACCTTTTGAATTTTACAAAACTCTCAGACTGTGTCAAGTACACATCCTTGAACAAACTTCCTCGAGAGGAGAATTGGTTTTGTTATTCAACATCCATATCATAATATGTAACTTTGCTAGAACTATCTGCAAAGACTAAAACATTACTACGGAAGATCAAAATCTTGTAGTAGTGAACTCTTTGAACTTCGTCGAAAACAACTTTTCGATAAGTACAACTTTCAAAGGATGTAAAATCCATGTCTTTGTCGCTATATAGACCCTTTTGCTATCGTTAGGCATCATGCCTATCGAAAGGACTACCAAGTCACATACTTGATATTCATACAAGGATACTATGGCGGATATAATGACTCATAGTCAATTTTACGAAGCCAGGGCCCATCATTTGCTTCCTTTATAAGGTCCAGGTCCTTTTGTTGTCAAAACAACACTTTACACTTAAACCACAAGTTGTTCTAAGTACAAAGTTTTTGGACTTAACTGGTACAATTCGCAAACTCATTTGAAGTATCTACAACATTTGTAGTGTCTTCTACTTAGTCAAAATAGTAAACCCCGGAACAACTTCCAGTGCTGCGCTACTCTTGACATGATAACGAAGATTCTCTAATCTCGTTGAGCTTGTACTGTGCTCCCACTCACTTGTTTCGCAAGAACTACTTTCTCGGGAAATCAACCCATTCTGACAAACAACATTTGTCTTTTGGTTCGGTGATAGGAGAAATACCCAATGTTGTATTTGGGATAACCTTATAAACATATATTTATCCTATTCTGGTTGTAAACATTTTACACATGCTATGCATACCAAAACTTAAGAAAGTGACAATTCAGGTCACTACCCAAACCATATCTTATATGTTGTCAATTTCAATGGATCATGATGGTGCTCTTTTCAGTGGAAAAAAAACGGTTGTCACTAATGTATAAACCACAAAATTATAATGGCATTTTTATTAATCTTACCATGTCAAACAGGGTTTGATTTTTGTCTCTTGAATACTCCAAACTAATGTGGGGTATTCGAGAAGTATAAGTTGTAGAACAATTCTCCAACTTCTCAGATGTTTTGCTAAACTTGTAACTCAAAATTTATTCTTTATGATCCAATCATAAATACTTGATTATCTTGTTACATTGATTTTTACTTCATATTAACAACCTTTTGAACCAATTCAAAATGTCAAACTCCGTTCCATTTAAATAGATATAGTCACATATCTACTCAAATCATCGACAGAATTTTATGAAGGAAAAATTAATCCACCATACATGACTACACATAATGGACTATATACATCAATATGTATAATCTCCACTAAATTAGTCGTCCATTCTACTTTGGCCTATGAACGGAATTCTAGTCATCTTTTGGAAGAGGTCTCACAAGCGTCAATTTATTCAAAACAAAATGACTCCGGAAGTCCATTAATATGGAGTTCCTTCATGTTTTCCTTTTCGATATGAACTAGAATGGTGTTGTCACAATTTAAGTGAAACTCTTTTACGTCTTGCAACGTTTAGCATTTCGTCTTATAGATGTTTACTTTACCAACATGATTTATATTAACATATCCATCAATTATGGAATATGGTCATAGTTTGAACAATTTCATTTGTTCTCACAAAAAACTAGAACAAAATAACAACTTATTAAGTTCTTCAAATAAATCTTGACTATTTGGTTCGATACGACAATGAACACAATAACACATTATTTATATTCTTGTCATAATCGATTCCACATCTATTACTAGTTTCTTTTAGGCCCTTGTATTTCTTGCATTGCGTTGCTTTGTATGACAACTCATACCAACCAATGTGGTATCAAAATACCAAAAATACTTTGTTAACTAGTAATACATCTATAACTTGTATATCAAGCATATACTCCTGAGCTGGACTTTCCAGTTATCTTCCTTTTCTGCCATATATCTTTTTGTAATTCTATTTTCAATATTCCCTTCCCTTTATAGAAGAATCATTCAACATCAAACAATGCTAGTCTTACTAGCTCATTTTCTTTGGCGTGTCAGTCATATACTATCACCCATTGAGTCATACTTTGAGTTTGATTGTTCTACTAATATCACCATATTAATAGTATTCTTCTAGATTCCACTCTTAGAAATCTCCAAGTAAGGTAAACGACTTTACACATACTTTTAATCCATCACATCATAACAAATTTATGATTAAGCTACTATAGCTCGAAGGAAGGAATTTAGAGGATAATTTTTAGCGCCCAACTTCTTGGAATTATTCAAACGCCTAGCATCTTCAATCATTGCATATATTCAGATAATATAAGCAAACATTGTCACGCTAAATTTGCATATATTCAGATAATATAAGCAAACATTGTCATGCTAAATTATACTCAGTCATGTTGCTACAAATAAGTTTCTAGATATCAATATATCTTTCACTTGATTGTTTCTGAAAACAACTCTTTTCAGTTCCTAAATCACCTTGATCAACAAAACATTCTTTTGAAGATAAAGTAATAAGGAAGCAACCATGACTCTGGATTCTAAGTAGGAATTATTTGCTCTCTAGATTAATCAATCATTAACCATATGGAGCTAGGTAGGAAATACCAAAAATCTACAATAGGACTCAATTTTAAATTTCACTAATACGGTACCAATCTTAAAAGGTATTTACCAGATCATAACAGTTATATCTCAATTAACAATCTAAGTGTAAGGTAGTTATGTGGATGCCAATGACTACAACAAGTTGTGCAAATTCACTTTGATTTGTTGTTCATGATAAATAAGTTCAAGTTCATTCAAATTAAGTCATGAACTCACACTCAAAAACAACATCCCTCTTAGTCGTCTTTAGTGATTACACGAACCAAATTCACTACACCAAAACCGATCATCACGTGAGATGATGTAGCTTCAAAGGCGAACATCGACATGTTCATCATATCATCCATATGACTCATGCTTTACCTTTCGGTTACGTGTTCCGAGGCCATGTCTGTACATGCTAGGCTCGCCAAGTAGAACCGTAGTATTGCATGTGTTTCAAGGCCATGTCTGTACATGCTAGGCTTGAAAACACCCGTTGTATGCGAACGTTGAGTCTATCACACCCGATCATCACGTGGTGTCTCGAAACGACGAACTTTCTTAACGGTGCATACTTAAGGAAGAACACATTATTATCTTGATATTAAGTGAGAGGGATCATCTTATAATGCTACCGTCGCTATCTAAGCAAAACAAGATGCATAAAAGGATTAACATCACATGAAAGGATAACGTGATATGATATGGTCCTTCTTGCACTTGATCTCCATCATGTGCATTATGGTATGATCTCAATCATTCCACCGGCGTGGTACCAAGTACCACGGTACCCCAAACTTGATTGTCCATCAATAAGAAGACAACCATATGGATACCTTCCGGTATATCAATAATTTACAAAATAGATCATCTCATAATCAAATTTGTAATATTGACCATATCACATCACATGCCCAGCAAAAACTAGTTAGACGCCTCTAATTATTTTTGCATATTTTACGTGGCTTAGGGCTTTCGATGATAGAACCGTTCATACCTACGAACATCAACCACAACGTTGATAAACACATTTTTAGCAACCCTTCGTAGATTAGATCTTAACTATAGTAGGAGAAACGGACACCCCCTCAGTCACAAGTGAGACAATTCTCGCGTACATGGTACACGTAAACTTAGTCCGGGGCAGCTTCATCCTACTATGCCACTAAGATCATAAAATACTCAAGGAGGCAATAACATGATCATCAACACCCACATACACCTATGTGTTCTACCCGTACAAAACATCTACGCATAGATCCGGCTCTGATACCACTGAAGGGTTCGTTGCATAGAAAACAAAAATTTTCCTACGCGAGAGACACCCGAAAGGCCAAGATCTAATCTAGGAGACGAAGTGCAACGGGCAACGAGAGGGTTAAGGAGAACACATACCCTCGAAGAATCAAAGTGGTACGAGATCAAATCTCGTTGTTGGCGTAGTCGTACTCACACCGATCCCGATAGCGAGAAGATGAGCACCGCAATCCGGCGGTGCATCCGTGATCGGTCACACGTACGGTTGATGACGACCTCCGTTCCCTCGTTCCAGCGGGGCGCGGAAGTAGAGGATCCCTCGGAACTCCAGCAGCACAACGACGTGGTGGTGGTGAAGAATCCCACGGTCAGGGCTTCGCCAAGCCGGAGACCATGAAATGGAGCAGCGGGTGGAGGGAAAGGGAAGTGGCCAAGTGTGTGTATGAGGAGGAGCCCTCACCCTCCTTTTATAGGGAGAGGGAGGTAGCCCAAAGGTGGGGTGCGGCCAGCCATGGTGGTGCCCCCACCTCTTCCCTCTTCATGTGAGTGGAAGCTCCACTCACACCCACTCATGCTCCCATAATTTCCCACTTGGAAAATCCAAAGGTTTTCTTTTAATAAATAAATAAAACCTTTTTATTTCTTTATTTCAGCATTTGTTAATTCTATTAACAAACTTTTGCATATAGCACCTCGAATCATTTGTTAATTCTATTAACAACCATTCGACGAAAAACCCCTTGAACTATTTCAATTTTCCCCGAAACAATTTCGGTGCTGTCCAAAATATTCTTCGATATTCCGTATCCTCTCAAATGCGTCATCGAACCTTAAGTGTGTCACCCTACGGTTCGCGAATAAGATAGACATGATCGAGACTCCTCTCCGATCAATAATCAACAGCGGGATCTGGAGATCCATGATGACTCCTATATATTCAACGATGACTCTCGTGATCGTGTGAACCAACAACGCCGTGAACTATTCCCTTTGTCTCGCGATATTTTACTTGTCCGAGATTCGATCATTGGTATCAACCATACCTTGTTCAATCTCGTTACCGACAAGTACTCTTTTCTCGTTCCCGTGATATAACATCCTTGTGATCATATCACGTGCTTGCAAGCGGTTTCGATGTGATATCACCGAGAGGGCCCAGAGTATATCTCTCCGTCATTTGGATGGACAAATTTCACTCTTGATCCATGATCCTCAACTAATACTTTCCGAATACTTAACGACACCTTTATAGTCACCCTGTTACGGTGTGACGTTTGATGCCATCAAAGCACTCTTCCGGTATCAGTGATTGACATGATCTCATGGTCTAAGGAATAAGTTACTTCGTGTGTTTGATATAACAATGTAAACTAAATGACTTGATCGCATTGCTATATTCTCTTTGGGTATATGTTCATCACATCATTCTTCTAATGACATGACCCCGTTATTAATAACATCCAATGTTCATGATCAGGAAACCTTGATCATCTATTAATCAACGAGCTAGTTAAAAGAGAGGCTTTACTAGGAACCATTGTTTGTTTATTAAGCACACATGTATCAACGTTTCCGGTTAATACAATTCTAGCATGAGAAATAAACATTCATCATAAACAAGGAATAAGATAATAACCATTTTATTACTGCCTCTCGGGCATATTCCCTTCAGAATTTTCCCCCAAATAGAATTCTTGGTTGCTTTTCTTTTTACATGACATAGCATCATGCATCATATTCATTGCACTTGTTTTCAAACCAATCAAAACTTTCAAAACAATTTAAGAAATTCAAACAATGCCCTCTTGTATCACACTCAAATTGTTTTCAATGAAATTGAAGTGGAAAAATAAATGTTGCTTGGTTAATAAAACCCCTTCTATTAAAACCCTAATTTGAATTTCCAATTTAAATTCAAACATGAGCACAATTTCAAAATTTTCAAAACTAAATATCATGCACCTGGGCTTTTGCAATGGAGAACCCCTAAAAATTATCCCCCTAATTTTTGAACTCCAAAAACCCCCTTCTTTTCCATCTTTTCTCTCTCTCTTCTTTTACAAAAAAAAAAGGAAAACAGCCAGGGGGAGGCAGGCCAGCCCAAATGGGCCAGCCCACCTACAACCCCACCATCAGCCCACCACGTCTTCTTCTCCGTACGGACGTACAGGAGGTGGACGTCACCCTCCCCCACCATGGATCCCCACCTCCACCTGCTCCCCTCCTCCATAAAACCTCCCCTCCTCCAAACCCTAGCCCCAACCACTCCCTCTCCTCTTCCTCCCAGCCGCCACCCTCCTTCCTTCTCCTCTCCTCCCTCCTTTTCTGAATTTTCGTTGCTGAACTGAACCGAGAGAGAGAGAGAGCACCACCATGGCCGGCCCTTGGAGCTCATGGCGCCGCTGCTACGTTCGGTTTCGGGCTGTGGTGGCGGCGGGAATGGAATCCCCACGGTGCCCTCTTCGTCCTCGTACCCTCGGCCGGTCCGGGGAGCCACAACAGAGCCCCCGCCAAGGTCATCTTCCTCGTCTCCGTCCGATTTCTTCAGGCCGTTGGGAAGGAGATCGACCACGGGGTCCTCGCCGTCTTCCGCATGCTCGCCTCGCCTCCGAGCTCCTCGAGGTGAGCTCGCCCCTGGCCTCTCCCCGTCCTCCTTGTCCCCCTCTTGCTCTGTGCGCTCGCCGTCGTGCGATGCTGGCCGCTGCCATGGACGAGCTCGTCCGTCCCTGAAGTCTGCATCTATACGTGTTTCCGATCTAAAAAATTCAGTTAAAAACCGCGAACTACCACCTCATATTCAGTGAGGGATGTATCGTACCACAACCGAGCAGCTAGCCTAGTGGCTGGCGTTCCCTTCTGCACGCTGGAAGCCCCGAGTTTGATCCCCTTCCGCAGCAAAAGCCACCCCTTTTTAGTTCGGCCATTTCTTTTATTTCCCGAAATCCAGAAAAACAGAAATGAGGCTTTAATTGTAAAATCAATAACAAATTGAAAAATGCTCCAATTTAAATGATTCAAGTTTCTGTGGATTCAGAATCTTGTGCTCTTTCTGTTAGTCACAAAGTTGCAACGTGTTTCTGTAATAAATTTTGCACTAAATAATTAAATACAGAAAATGCTATAAAAATTGGAAACTTTGGAAAATCATAACTTGAGTTCTGTTCACCCAAATTGAGCAAACTTGGGCTCTAAAAATTTGTCTTAACAAACTCTACACATTGGTATTTTATTTGGTCACAATTGAATTAAATTTGCACATGTTTCCTTCTGTTTACTAAAAAGGGCAGAATAAAATGCTTATGGAAAAATGCATAATAAATTCAATAATGATCCAAAAATTATGTTTAGTAGCTCAAATTGTTCATTGAAACATTTTATACATGTTTTCAACCTTTTCAACACAATTTGTTTACTTTTTTTCCTAATTAAAAGTGGTGCAATAATTCAATGCTTTAATTACACCTTTTAAATTGCAAAATTCATGACTTGGGCAATTCAAATCCAATTCCAACATGTAAAATATGTTTTCCATCCCATTTTTCATGAACTTTGCAAATATAAACTTTGTCTTCTATTTTGAATAAATTAAATTGCTGAAAACAACTATTTCTTAATTAATGCATTTAAAATTGTCAATTTAATAACTTGCTCATCTAAAATCCAAATTCAACAAATGAAATATGTATTCCATCTAAAATTTTGTGTTCTTTCCAAATATGAATTTTGTTATCTGTTTTGAACAATTAAAATGGGTGAAAACAATAAATGTTTGTGTAACTCATTTAAGAAGCCAAAGTTCATAACTTAATAAATAAAATTCCAAACTTGGTAAACAACATATCAAACTGAAACTATTGTTGTTTTCTTATTGTTTTCATCATCCATGCATCATTCTAATCAACTTTCACATGATGGTTATTTGTAGATCATTTAATTCAACATCAATTCATGGGCTTTTCCATATGAAATCCAAATTGCATATGGGCCTATTTAAATATGTCTACCATGTCAACTAGTTTATCTTTGATGCATCCTTAAACTTGTCATGCATCCATATCTTGATCATGCTGGATCTTTTGCCGTAGAAGTAATTGTTGCATCCGGTGTTTGTTCTAGTTCGTTGCTTCTTCGCGGATAGGACGTCTAGATGATGTGAGCAACGACAAGTTCTTCGGATGTACCTCTACTTGCTGGATTTCAGGCAAGTATACTCACTTGCTACCTATGGCTGCCTTTCATCACTTGTTACCGATTCTTTCCGTTATCCTTATGCTAGCCTTATGATTCGATGCTTGTGTCTCGATCATATCCTATGTTTACCTTGCAACCATGATATAGCCTTCCTTCCACTTCCTATTAACTGTTGTTTGTTTACCTTGTTGGCCCTCGTGTCGTAGTTGCATGCTTAGGTTTGTTTGCGCTCGAGTCCTGTTGTCCTTTGTCCTATCACATGTTTAGTCGATAGTTGGGTTCAATTCAATCAACAACATGTCAATGTTTTGGGTAATAATAATTTGATGATAAGGCACCGGCAGGAGGCCCGGCGTGGTTTTGAGGCCTGCTAGTGTCGACCTTAATTAGGAAAAGGGTCTTGTCCTCCGATCCATGATGAGCGTGCTAACCGCATGTGGGAAGTGAGTATGGGCGCCCCTCGCAACTTTGATTCGATTCGCATCTCGTCCAAGTCGCCTCATTTAGTTTGGGTTTTCCATTTGCCGCATGCATATGCAGGTGCGAACCCTTGGCGCCAGGGTGGAACTTTTGTAGTCGGCATTTAGGGAGACACGTTCTTAGAGTGCTATGAGGGTACCCTTTTCTTCGTGGGGCTTGATTAGCCGTGCGCTCAATTGCACGGGGTTCTTTGGGCTTGATGCGAAGAAGAGTTGGGTTGTGTTGAGTGCCTCGCTTGGTGGAAGGGCCTTTCCATCTGGCGGGTCATTCTTACGTGTACGGCCAAATTGGTGCATCCCTGCAGGGTTAATCTTCTCGAGAAGCCGTGTTGTCCGCGGTTATGGATGACTTGGTGAAAGTGCTGGCTAACAAGTACTCAGACAACTTACACTTAACGATGATAACTTGACTAGTAATATAGATTACCTCCACCATAAAAATGAATGTCACCTTAATAAACAGTGTGAGTTTCCTTGGGTTGCTTCCTTAGTAGGGGGTAAAACTGGATGGGTATTGTTTGGTGAGTAGTTATAGTTGGTTTTGTCGCGCTATCTTATCCCTTTCTTTTAGCCGGATGTTGTAGCGCGTCTCTGTAGTTAGTTAGTGCAGCCCGCTGCCGCTTCTTTGCAATAATCCCTTCCTTTCCGTTGTACCCAAAGTATTTGTATCTTGTGATGATTGGTTACGCTGGTATCCTGTGAGTATGGTTTATCCACTTGCCAGTACTTAATAGTACTGACCCACGAATCCATTTCGTGGCTGCATATTCCACATTGCAGTCAACAGGTTTGAAGTCTGACGACGTTAGCTTGGGAATCCCTCCGGCTTGGCCTAGGTAGGCATTGGACGCCATCAGTTATCTTCAGGACTCTTAGTCCAATTTGTATCTTGTCCGTAGTCGGGCACTATGTTGTTTCTTCCGCTGTCATTTGGATCTTTGTATTGTATCAGTTGTATCCTTGACTCGTTTGAGTCGTCTTGTATATACCTCCTCTGTTGTTGTTGTGGATTATTCGTGAACTGTTGTAATGTTATCACAAGTGGCAACCTGGAATCGGTTATTATGTGGATTTTGGCGGAAATGCTGAAATCTGCAAAGTGCCCGATCTCGGGACGTCACACTTATATTGAGAAAATGTCTTTCCCTGCTAAGGTAAAAGAACACTCTCTGTTAGCTAGTGTGATTAATAAAAGTGCAAAGAAACTTGTAGAACCCGAGGAACAAATAACTGTAGAACCTACAGTAGCAATAGTAAAGGACCTTGTTTCTGAAAATGTAGAAGAGGGACACATTATATTTTGTGAAGATGCTTCTAATATTGTCTCTCATCCTAGTAAATCTAGAAAACCTAGTGTTCTTGTGCTATCTGTTAGGATAGGTGATCATTGTTATTATGGTTTATGTGATATTGGTGCTAGTTCTAGTGCTATTCCTTATGATCTTTATAAATAAATCATGTATGAAACTGGTTCTTGTGAACTTGAAGACATTGATGTGATTATTCAACTTGCTAATAGGGAAACTATTTCTTCGATTGGTATTGTTAGAGATGTGGAGGTCTTATGTGGTAAAACTAAATATCCTGCGGATTTTCTGGTACTAGGCACTTCTGCTTGTGATACTTGTCCTATTATATTTGGTAGACCTTTCTTAAACACTTGTGGTGCTGTTATAGATTGCAAAATGGAGAAAATCCTTACAAAGTTTGATGGACAATATTATGAATTTAATTTCTCCAAATTTGCTAAAACACCCTATGAAGCTGAATTAGCTAATGAAAATTAGAGAGTTGAACAGTTGGCTGCTATTGCTCTTGCTCCTAACAATCCTTTGCAGCAATACATGGAGGACCACGAAAGTGATGTCTTTATGGAAGAAAGGAATGAAATTGATGAGATTTTCTTACATCAGCCAGCAATGCTAAAACATAATTTACCTGTGGAATACTTGGGTACAACATTACCACCCAAGGAAGATCATGTTTTTTATTTAAAGCCTTTTCCTGATAATCCTAAATATGCTCATATTGATGATACGAAATTATATCCTGTTATTATCAATTCTCAACTTTCTGATAAAGAAGAGGAGAGATTATTGGGGATATTGAAGAAACATAGAGGTGCTATTGGTTATACTCTTCATGATTTGAAAGGGATTTATCCTACTATTTGTCATCATGCTATCAATATTTAGCCTGATACAAAGCCAGTTGTTGAACATCAACGCCATTTAAATCCTAAAATGAAGGATGTGGTAAGAAATGAGGTATTGAAACTCCTTGATGTTGGCATTATTTATCCTATCGTTGATAGTAGATGGGTTAGTCATGTGCATTGTGTTCCTAAGAAAGGAGGGATGATTGTTGTGCCAAATGAAAATAATGAACTAATTCCTCAAAGAGTAGTAGTTGGTTATAGGATGTGCATTGATTTTAGGAAGGTTAACAAAGTCACTAAGAAAGATCATTATCCTTTGCTTTTTGTTGATAAAATGTTAGAAAGGTTGTCTAAGAAAACTCATTTCTTCTTTCTTGATGGTTATTCTCGGTTTTCTCAAATTGCTGTTAAAAAGCTTGATCAAGAGAAAAACAACTTTCACTTGTCCTTATGGAACCTATGCTTATAGACGTATGCCTTTTGGTTTATGTAATGCTCCAGCTACTTTTCAAAGATGCACGTCTGCTATCTTTCATGGTTTTTGTGAAGAAATTGTGGAAGTTTTCATGGATGATTTCTCCGTCTATGGAACTTATTTTGATAATTGTTTGAAGAATCTTGATAAAGTTTTGCAGAGATGTGAGGAGACTAATCTTGTTCTTAACTGGGAGAAATGCCATTTTATGGTTAATGAAGGAATTGTTCTTGGACATAAAATCTCTGAAAGAGGTATTGAAGTTGATAGAGCTAAAGTTGAAGCTATTGAGAAAATGTCCTATCCCAGTGATGTCAAAGGTATTCGTAGTATTCTTGGTCATGCGGGTTTCTATTGAAGGTTTATTAAAGATTTTTCTAAAATATCAAAACCTCTTACTAATCTTCTTCAAAAGGATGTGCCTTTCATTTTTGATGAAGATTGTAGAGAAGCTTTTGAAATTTTAAAGAAGGCTTTAATATCTGCCCCTATTATTCAACCACCTGATTGGAATTTACCATTTGAAATTATGTGTGATGCTAGTGATTATGATGTAGGTGCTGTTCTTGGACAGCGAATAGATAAGAAGTTAAATGTTATTCATTATGCTAGTAAAACTCTTGATGCTACTCAAAAGAATTATGCTACCACTGAAAAAGAATTCCTAGATGTAGTTTTTGCTTGTGATAAATTTAGGCAGTATATTGTTGATTCTAAAGTTACTATTCATACTGATCATGCTGCTATTAAGTACCTTATGGAAAAGAAAGACGCTAAGCCTAGGCTTATTAGATGGGTGCTTCTTTTACAAGAGTTTGATTTACATACTGTGGATAGGAAGGGTGCTGAAAACCTTGTTGCTGATAATTTGTCTAGATTAGAAAATATCCCTGATGACCCAATTCCTGTTAACGATAGTTTTCCTAATGAATAGTTAGCTGCAATAAAAGTGAGCTCTCAAGAGAGTCCATGGTATGCTGATTATGCTAACTTTATTGTTTCCAAGTATTTGCCTCCTACCTTTAGAGCTCAGCAAAGAAGAAAATTCCTCTATGATTTGAGGCATTATTTTTGGGATGAACCACACTTATATAAAGAAGGTGTTGATGGTATTATGCGAAGATGTGTTCCTGAAAATGAACAACAAGAGATATTGAGAAAATTTCATAGTAGTTCTTATGGAGGACATCACGCTGGAGATAGAACTGCACATAAGGTTCTACAATGAGGTTTTTATTGGCCTACTCTCTTTAAATATGCTAGAAAAATTGTTTTATCTTGTGATCAATGTCAAAGGGTTGGAAATATTTCTAGACGTAATGAAATGCCTATGAATTATTCTCTTGTTATTGAACCGTTTAATTGTTGGGGTTTTGACTTTATGGGTCCTTTCCCTCCTTCACAAGGCTATACTCATATTATTGTTGTTGTTGATTATGTTACTAAATGGGTAGAAGCTATACCTACTAAAAGTGTTGATGGTGAAACCTCATTAAAAATGCTTAAAGACATTATTTTCCCTAGGTTTGGTGTACCTAGATATCTTATGACTGATGGGGGTTCTCATTTTATTCATGGTGGTTTTAGAAAAACTCTTGCTAAATATGATGTTAATCATAGAATTGCTTCACCCTATCATCCTCAAACTAGTGGGAAAGTAGAATTATCAAATCAAGAAATCAAATCTATCTTGCAAAAGACTGTTAACAAATCTAGAAAAATTTGGGCTAAGAGATTAAATGATGCTCTGTGGGCTTATAGAACTGCTTATAAAAATCCCATGGGCATGTCTCCTTATAAAATGGTTTATGGAAAAGCTTGTCACTTGCCCTTATAATTAGAACACAAATCTTATTGGGCAGTGAAAGATCTAAATAGAGATTTTAAACTTGCCGGTGAGAAAAGGCTACTTGACTAAAGTTCTTTAGATGAATGGAGGAGTGAAGCGTATGAAAATGCTAAGCTCTTTAAACATAAAGTTAAAAGATGGCATGATAAGAGAATTATTAAAATTGAATTTCATGTTGGTGAGAAAGTGCTATTGTATAGGTCTCGTCTCAGATTTTTTGCAGGAAAATTACTCTCGAGATGGGTAGGACCTTTTGTTATCAAAGAGGTATATCGTTCGGGGGCAATTAAAATTGTTTCCCTTGAAGACAACTCTTCACAAGTGGTGAATGGCCAAAGACTCAAGCATTATATTTCTGGAGATCCTTATAATGAAAATGTTGATTGTATTCGAGCCGTGATCCCGGGGGAATTCATTAGGAAGCATATTTCAGAAACTGCAGAGTCAGTTTTCAAATAGGTATCAGTTTTGGTAAGAAAATGTTCCCGAAACATATTCCAACTTATATTTTTACTGTTTTTAGAAAATATGAAAAATTATGAGCCCGAAACGAGAGGGAGACGGAGCCCGGAGGCTCCACACCATAGGGTGGCGCAGGCCTACCCCTGGCCGCGCCAGCCCATGGTGTGGGCGCCCCGGACCCCCTCTTCGACTTGTTTTTGACCTAGATTTTCCTTTCGTTATGAAACTTTCTGCTGTATAATCGCCTGAATCCCCCGAGGTCTGTATATCGTTTTCTTGTCGTATTTCTTTTTCGAGTTGTTTCTGCTAGCTTACATCTTCATATCTAGAGCCACAATGTCCTCATCTGGATCTCCTAGATCTCCCAAGGATAGTTTCTTTGAGAATGTCGTCAACCCGTACATCAACGAGTTGAAGATGCATCCCAAGGAATTGCTGTTTAAGGACGGGAAGGTGCAGATTGAAGATGTTGGGGCCCTGAAGGAGAAGACAGTATGGAGTCTAGGATGAAGGAGCTGGAGCAAGAAGTCTTTAGGTACAAGAAGATGGCGGAGCGTGAAGTTGAGATCATTCACAGGATAAAGACAAAGCAGATCACTAAATACAAGAGGGAGAATTTAAATGTTCGGGAGGAGATCTTCTCACTCACCAAGACCACCCATGATCTGCAAGCACAACTCTATGATGTGCATAACCAGAACTGTGAGTATGAGAGCAGGTTTAAACGTATAAGCTCTGCTGCTAGTTTCAGGATGATGGAGACCAAGACATCATTTGTGGATGGAGAACCTTTACCGTGGAAGGCCGAGGATGAGAAGGATTCACCACCATCACCGAAGAATTAATTCGTCATTGGGTTTGGCACCCCCTCGGCTTGTTCCAAGCTTGGGGAGAGTGTCGCGGTATCACATCACTATCTTTCATTTTTTACTTTTTGAGTAGAGTCATATCATGAGTAGAGAAGTTATCATATAGGATGGTTTGAAGTATGGAAGTGTCTCTCCTTAGTTGGTTATCGTTGTATCCGTTGGTGTGAGTTGCCGGTTTGAAATATTAATGAGAAGTTTCATCATTTATTTTCTGCACACATTATTTTGGTTTTCAATTTCTGTCATATGGTTGAGCTTGCTATTAGTATTTGGTATCACTCCAGAGATCATCAAGTTAATCTAGTTGGTTTTGGCAAACTTAGCTTGGGTCAGCAGAAATAATAATTTCAGATGCTAGTATAAGAGAGAGGATTTTTCCTATTAGCTCGTAAACTTAGTATTCACAAGTTAAGATCGCTTGGGCTTTCAATGAAGATTGCATGATTGGTTTCATCATATATATACTTGTTTGTTTTCCCTCAACTCTTATGCTTGCTAGCCAAAAACCCTGTACTGAGGGGGAATGCTTCTCGTGCATCCAAAACCTTGAGCCCCAAAACCTTGCCATTGTGTACACCACACCTACCTACATGTGGTACTTCACTGCCACCCCAAGTAAATTGCTCATGTGCTACCTTTAAAAATTTCAAAATTATTCCTGTTTTGTGTCCATGTTTTAGCTCATGAGGACGTAAATAGAGAATATTTATCTCACTTGTTGATTGGAATTCAAACACCTGCAGGACTAGTGGCTTCATTCGCTTATCCGAATGCTAGAAGAGCTGGCAGCAGGGTGCCCAGCCCCAAAACTAATATACGAATTCTCTTCACTATTTTTGCCCCTGATTTATCAGTCAAAGCATAATCGTGTAAACAAAAGAGAAGGAGGGATGAACTTCTACACCAGTTGCGTCCATCATATGGGAGTCGCTCTTATGAAGTCTAGTTGGCTTTTGACGTACTGCATTGTCTGTTTACCATTCGTTGACATAAGCATACACCTCTCTTAAAAATGTTTTCAATACCTCTGTTTAATAAAATAAAATCTCTAGCACATGAGTGATCCATGCTTCCCTCTACGAAGGGACTTTCTTTTACTTTCATGTTGAGTCAGTAAACCCATTTCTCTCTGTCTCCAGCAAGAATTTGAGTTGTTGTGATCTCACCATCTATATGTTGATTTATTCAATCATGTTTTCTATCCTTCTTTGTTCAGCACATGCTTTGTTATGTGAATGAATATTACTTTGAAAAGCTATGAATCACTGTAAAATATTTGTTACAATTAAACATGTTAAGCTCTACAAGATGAGTCTTATTATAAAGACTTCACCTAAGATAAGCAGGATATCATTAAATGTTCTCTGACCAAGAATGAAGTTTTCCATTACCAATTTTGATTCTCTATTTTGCATCTTTGTTTGTGACTCCTATTACTTGTTTAAAGTTAGGTTATATGAGAGGAAGTTGTTTTCTATAATGATTAGTGCATAGATAGATGTGATGCTTCTTGTCCGTATTTTATTTATCGACTCTTCACTCCATAAACATGTTGTCATGTTTTCTGAGTTCAGTTTCGCTTGGGGACAAGCGAGGTCTAAGCTTGGGGGAGTTGATACGTCCATTTTGCATCACTATTTTATATCATATTTTTCTGTTATTCATCGATATATTTCATGTTATGATGCATCTCTTATGTTATTTTATCTTATTTTACATGTTCTATAATTTTTGGAGAATAAACACCAAGATCAGGAATCTGATGGAAAAAGAACCGTCGAGATACCGTATTTCAGAAGACCAGAAGAAGTGGAACACCGGGGGTGTCATAAAAGTTCAGAGGAAGAACACAGCCAGAAGGGGAGCCAGAGGGGGGCCACCATGGGCCCACACCATGGGGTGGCGCCCCCCCCCCCTTGGCCGCGCCACCTATAGGTGTGGCCACCCTGGCCCACCTCTGGGGGATATTTTTGGCGTGCTTGTCCCCGATGGAACCCTAAGCCTCATTCCATCGTTGAAGAATTATTCCGCTGCCACCTCGGGGTGGAAAACACCCGAGAGAGAATATCTCTGTGGCAGAAAGAAATCTGTCGGGGAAATTCCTCTCCGGAGAGAGGAAATGACCGCCATCGTCACCGTCATCACTCCGGGCATCATCAAGATCGTCGTCATCATCATCATCACCACCACCAGCACCATCACCCTCATCATCCACCTTCATCCTGAAGTAACTATTAGGGGCCTCTATCGTTGTTTTGCATTAGATCTGTCTCCCAGTGTAGATTACTTGTTAGTAGTTGATGCTTGTGAGATTTATCGGTGTTTGCACTTTATGACCAGATTGTTATCATCCATTATATTACCTCTGATCATGATGCATATGATGTGTTGTGAGTAGTTCGTGTTGTTCTTGAGGACATGGGAAAAGTCAAGTTGTTAGTAGTGAAGTAATGTTGAGTAATATTTAATGTTTGATATTTAAATTGTGGTGTTATTATTCTAGTGATGTCATGTGAACGTCGACTACGTGATACTTCACCATTTATGGTCCTAGGGGAATGCATCGTGTATTTGGCTACTAATTGTGGGGTTGCCGGAGTGACAGAAACGTAAACCCCTTTAGGAAACCATTACACGAGGGAGCGTAGGATCCCGGAGTTTAAAGCTGTGGTTAGATTTATTTCTTAATTACTTTCTTATAGTTGCGGATGCTTCCAAGGGGTATAATCACAAGTATGTATTAGTCTTGGATGGGACGGTACATTAGAAAAGTTTCGCCCACACAACACCTATCAAAACACCTAACATTAGTCAGCTGCATGGAACAAAAACACTTGATAGAAACCTCCCGTGTATCCTCGAGAACGTTTGTTAGTCATAAGTAAACTCACCGGCTTGTCCTTTGATGACGAAAGGATTGGGCCACTTGTTGTAATTATTATTACTGCATTTTATTTACTCACAATTTATTTATCTACAATATCAAAAATCCCTACAAATCTATTTTCCAGTATTTACAGTTATTCCTTCATCGAAACTACTTGTCAACACCTTCTGCTCCTCGTTGGGTTCGACACTCTTATTTATCGAAAGTACTACTATACACCCCCTATACTTGTGGGTCATCAATGGGCAGGGAGGTGTTGATCAAGGCTATGTGTCAGGCGATCCCTACTTTTTCGATGAGCTGCTTCAGACTATCCAACAACCTATGCAAAAAGATTTCTAGTCTTATTGCTCGGTTATGGTGGGGAGGTGAAGAAAACAAACATAAAATGCATTGGAGGAAGCGGGTGAAAATGGCGATTCCTAAATGCGAGGGAGGGATGGGTTTTAGAGATCTTGAGCTTTTCTTGCTAAGCAAGGCTGGAGGATTCTTACTAATCCATATTCCTTATTGTAACATCCCAAGTATGAAAAATAGCCATTAGAATGTTTGCTCTCTGTTATTTTATGTTTTGCATCATGGCATCATGTTCATTGCAATTGTTTTGCTTGTTTTCCTTTTGTTTTCCTCTATTTTCATTTGTTTTCCAACTGTTTTCATTTGTTTTCCTTTGTTTTCTATTTGAATTTCAAACCAAAATTCAAACCTTCTGTTTCATCCTTGTGATGTTACAATTTCCAAAATCATATTTCAAATAAAAACAATCAATTGTTTCCATAAAAGTTGTGATTCCAAAAACTGTTGTTTTGTTTCTATCAAAATTCATTTAATACCAAACCCTTTTCAAATTCAATTAATTTCCAAAACAACAACCCTTTTGGAAAATTATGAAAATGACAAAACCCTTTTATCATTTGTTTCCATTAAACTAAGGTTCAAACTAATTAAATTGTTGCTTTCAATATTTCAGATAATACCCAAAATTCATTTAAATTGCATTCCAATTCATTTAATTTTCCAAACAACAACCATTTGAATCAATGAAACAAAACACTCCAATCAATTTGCTTCAAAATAACTTGAGGGCCCAAAAACCAATTATATGTTTCTTTTTAATAATAACTCACTTAATCTCAAATTATTTCAAATCTCAATCAAATTACAAATAGTATTTATATTTGAACTTTTTGTAAAATAAAACTTGGCAAGTGGTTGATGTTAACCTAAATAGCTATAACAAAATTTCTCCCTAAAATGTTCTACCCCAAATATACCTCCTTTTCTTCCTATTACATTTCAGCCAAAAAAAAAACAATTAGAAGCAAAAAGAATAAAAGAGCAAAGGGAGAGGTGAGAGAGGCAGCCAGCCCATCTATTTCCCCCAGCCCACCTTTTCCCTTCTGGCCCGTACCCCCCTCGCTTGTCTTCTTCCTCGCAGTACGATCACCTCCACCACCACACGATCACCTCCCCCCCTCTCCGATGGCCAGCCGTACCGAGCTTGAGCTCCACCTTAAAAACATCCACCCATCCCCTCTGCCTACCCTAACCCTAGTTTCTCTCCCTCCATTTCTTCTCCCCCGCCTCCACTCTTCCCTCTTTCTTCCACTCTCTCCTCTCCCATCTCTCTGTAACCCAAAAACTCTGAACCTGTACCGAGCACCCTTCCCCTCCGGCGATCGACGACGTCGAGCTCCCCTCCGCCCGTGCTAAGGGCGGGAATGGAACGCCCTAGCCTTCCTCGTCATCCTCGCATCCACGGCGTGGCCCGAACCGCGCCGGAGCGCCACCGCCATCGCCTCCTGTCGCCGGCCACGGCCACCTCTGTCTGCCCCGCCTCCTATGCTCTTCTCCAATCGTGGTGAGCCTCCCGCTCCTCTTCCCCCTCTCGCTACCCCTCCCCGTCTCCCTTCCGCAGCCGCACTCACCCACCGCCGCCCGCACGGCGCCCCGCGAGCACAGCGCCCTGCGACCCGCCGGCGGCCATCTATCGATCTCTGTCCGCCAGGTTCAGTTACGTCAGGAAAAATTCAGTTAAGCGCGCCCAATCTGAACCTCATACCCCCCACTGCTCCTATTCTGTCACAAACCCGAAGCCCACCCCACTGGTTAGCAGCACCATCTCACAGCAGGAGGTGGGGGGTTCGAGTCCCCCCTCTCCCAAATAAAACCAACTTTTATTTTTGCATTGATTTGGTCACAGCAACTTCACAGAATCACAGATAGGTCCCTGTTGGTTAATTCTAGCCCCTGTAAAATATTTTCCAAGTCCCTAATGAATTAAAAATGGCAGATTTGCACCAAATCTTGTAAAATGCATAATTAATTCATCCCAACTCCAAATTCAACATTTTTAATATGTTTTCTGTCCCAAATTGAATGCTCTATCCAAATATATAATTAGTTTACTGTTTTGAATATTTTAAATTGGTGCAATATTTGAAATCTTGTTTAATTCACTTAATTTTGCAAAAATCATAACTTGGGCATAAAAATTCCAAATTCCACAAACTAAATATGTTTTCCAATCAACTTTTCATGTACTTTCCAAATATAAATTTTGTTTGCTGTTTTGAATAATTCAAATTGCTGAAAACAACTGTTTCTTAATTATTGCATTTAAAATTGCCAAAATAATAACTTGCTCATTTTAAATCCAATTTCAACAAATGAAATATGTTTTCCATGCAAAATTAAACCACCTTTTCAAATATAAATTTGTTTCATGTTTTGAATAATTAAAATTGGTTGAATGATTTAAATCTTGTTTAAATCATTTAATATTGTTAAACTCATAACTTGATCAAATTGAATTCTTTTTGAACATATAAAATATGTTTTCAAACCACAAAAGTATAAACCTTTCAAATATGAATATCACTTAATGTTTTGAACAAATAAAAATTCAAATAAGTTCATGTTTGAATTAAATTCATTTCAATCCTGCTTAAACTTGTTTAATTCATAAATAATTTATTTGAAATCCTTTTTCAACAAGTGAAACATGTATTCCAACTAAAATCTTGTTTTCTTTTCAAATATGAACTTTGTTATCTGTTTTGAACAATTTAACTTGATGAAAACAACAAATGCTTGTGTAACACCTTTAAGAAACCAAAATTTCTTAACTTAATAAATGAATTTCCAAACTTGGTCAACCTTATTTCCAATTGTGTCGTGGTGGAGTCACGGCAGATGCCATAGGATGGGTAAAGATGTGGGGACGAAGGACGCTGGAGGTGCTCGGGGAGGGATCACGCGACGAGTAGCCGCGTGAGGTAAGAACTAAACACTGCAAACAACACGATCTACCCAGGTTCAGGGCCCTCGTGAGGAGGTAAAACCCCTACTCCTGCCTTTCTTTCTGTATTCTGGTGTCTCACCGAGTAGCCACAGTACAATGGATCTTGCTACCGAGTAGCCACTCCTCTCTCTACGTGATGAATTAGGTCAAGAACCTAGGGTTTCCTGAGTTCGATCCCAACGTGCCCCTCGCAGGAGGCGGCGGGGCACCTTATATACACGGTGCCCAGCCGGATACGTCCAAACCCGGACAAGTGTCGACATAGTGTGCACATCGTCCTTCTTCCGAGTTCCCGCTGACAGCTTTGGTTCCTAATCTTGGCTGCTTCTGTAAAGTCGTTGGGCAAAACCAAGGGGACAGACTGGAATCACTGTGCCACACACAGAGTAGGCCCCCCTTATCCTGCGACCGCCTGCTTCCATGCTGTCACTGTCAGGTAGGCCGGCCCCAGATGAAAAGTGGTTCGAATAGTGCCAAGTACGGACCCAGGATACGCGGGATCCTGTGTCAGAACGGCTCCTTTGACTTTCTGGCCTGAGTAGGTTCCCGCCAGTTTTACTCGGGCCAACTCTTCTACTCGAATGGACAGAACTTGATTGATATCTCCTTCTGGTCATCTTGAGGTGAGACCGAGTAGCAGTCGACCGGGTAGCAAGTACCGGGTAGGCGGCTACTCGACCAAACCTCTCTTCTGTTAGTCGCCTTTACCACTTGCCTTTACCCTACTCGGGGGTAACCCCCCGACAGCAGTCCCCGAAGCTGGTTGAGTCTTGCGAACTCGTTCACTAGGCTTTGCCAGCTTAAAACCAATCTTTGCAACATAGCCCTTGAACCTCAAGATGCCGAGTAAAAACCTCCGAGTAGTACTTGAGAAAGTACCTTGAGTTTCCTGTCTTCCGAGTAGCGCCAGCTTTCTACTCCGTAGCGAGTAGAAAGACTTAGAGAATTTCTCCTCTGGCGTCTCTGCAGCGCATAGCACTATCCAGCCTTCCGTGCTGTGACTGGACACGTGCCAAGCACCCGTGACCCCGTCGTTTCGCTGCCCACGACACGACGTGCCACGCGGCCATTAATCGTGGGGAGGGCCCACCGGCTCGTTATGTCCCATCACGCGCAGTAATTGGCCACGATCTGGTCGTGGGATCAACTGCGGCCGTTACGCGTGCGCCTCGCGCGTGCGTGCGTTTCTAACCGGCCACAGACCCCACCACACGAAGATCCTGGCCACGATCGATCCCACTACCCCGATGGTAACGGTAATCCGCGGAGAGGGTATATATACCCCCGCCGGTAACTTCCCCTTCTTCCTCCTCCGTGCTTTCTTCTTTCTCTGCCCTGTTCTTTCTTCTCCGCCGAGCTCTCCGCCGCCGCGCAACTGTTCGCGCCGCTGCGGATTCGTTTTCTCCACCCAATCTCTCCAACCTTCCACCATTCGCTCACCCCTTGCCATGGCTGCTCGCGCCGGCTGGGCTGGTTCACACGTCACCGTCGATGACTGCTCCTGGCTCGTGAACACCCGGAGGATTCCTCCTGGTGTTCAGTGCCGGCCGTCCGACGGCGAACTCGTTCCGGCCCCGCAGGAAGGCGAGCATGTCGTCTTCCTCGCGCACTTCGCGCGAGGATTCGGCTTGCCGGCATCGGATTTCCTCCGCTCTTTCCTGGATCACTTCGGTGTCCAGATGCACCACCTCCCCCCAAACGCCATTGTCTTCCTAGCCTATCACACCGTGGTGTGCGAGGCCTTTCTTGGCGTCCGCCCCACGGTGGATACTTGGCTGAAGTACTTCCACCTTCGTCATCAGAGTAAGGGGAAAAAGGACGGCGCGGCCGGTGGCAGTCGGGTAACCGACACCGGCAGCGCCATGATGCTGCAGCGGGCGGGAACCAATCACCCTCGTATCAAGGGCTTGGATTCCGTCCGCATGTGGCAGAAATCCTTCCTCTACGTCAAGAACATCCCCGCCACGGAAGGGGGACCGATAGCGGATCGCATCAATCTGCCCGCGTGGAGCAACCGAGCTCCAACCGGGAAGAATTGGAAGACGAAGCCCTCCAACGACCGCAACTCGACGCAGATGGAGGAGCGGCTCGCCTACCTCATCGGCCAAGGGCTCAGGAGCGACGATCCCGTCGCTTGCTGGATCAAGAATCGCGTGCTGCCGCTGCAGCGGCGCTCCCATCCAATGTGCTACCTGGGAGGCCCTCGCGATTGCACCCGTACGACCACACTCGAGCTCAGCGACGCGGATGTCGCCGATCACGCAAGGTCTATTCTGACCACGAGCCTCCCCGATGACTGGGAGTATGGTTTCACCCCCTTCAGTCGCACGAAGCCGATTCCCCGGGTACGTTCTCCTTATTCTGCTCTCAACATATGCCATCCGACTAGGAAATCTTCTTTCTTGGCTGCGACTAGCAATTGCCTTCTGCACCGAGTAGATTATTCTATCGAACTGCCTAGGCTTAGTATGCTTGATGTTTGCACGCCTTGTCGAGTAGCATACCTGGATGAAATACTTAGGCTTACTGTGCTTGGTGTTTGCACGCCTTGCCGAGTAGGACACTTAGCAAATCTCTCTAGGCTTAGTGTGCTTTTTGTTCGCACGCCTATTCGAGTAGAATGCCCTTGCGCTACTCGGCTAATTCGATACGATTCTTTGTTCTTCAGATCCTTGACCGCCAGATTGCCGAGAGCTGTGAGCTCTTTGAGGGCAATTGGTTCGCCGACCGGGAAGAAGATGATGTTGCCTCCCTCGAGACCACGGATCAGATTAACCTCCCTCATTCGCCCACGACGGAGAAGCAGCGCGCAGGAACGTCTCTCCGCGACTGGTCCGAGGACGAGGATGCAGGTAATTGGATTTTTCCTGTTCTGTCCGCAAGAAAAACTAACCCTTTGCCTATTGTTTCTGAGTCTTTCCTTTTTCTTCTCGATCCTTCTAGATGATGCCGATGCTGAGGACGGGGGAGGAGACGAGGATGAGGACGAGGCAACCTTGGTCGTCCGTCCTCTATCAATTGCTGCACCTGCTACCCGCAAACGGGCCGGCAGCGGTGCCCTAGAGCCCCCCGCCAAGAAGAAGAAACCTGCCGAGAAGACGACCAAGAAGACGGTCGTGACGAGAACGAGACGAACGATCCCCTCCACCAAAGCGTAAGTTTCTTCTCGGTTAATTCCCAATTTGTACTTTGCTGTTTCTTTTAATCTTCCTATGCTTCCCTCTAATTTCTGATTTTTCCTTTCTCACCAGAGCTCCCTTAGATGCGGATGCTGATCTCGCGGCTGACCAGGCCAAGAAACAAGCTGCCATCGACGTCAACAAGGTTGTCGACCTTGAGGGCGATGAGGCCGACACCACCAACACGCAAGCAGGGCTTGAGCAACAGTCTCGCGCCGATCCAGATGCGCAGGACGCCGCTCACCAGGACAGGCCCCCTTCTCCTCCGGCTAGCACCGCCGAGGAGCACCAAGAGGAAGACCAGGAGATGCATGATGACATCGCCGTTGAGCGGCAAGAAGCTGAACATGAGCAGCCAGCCATAGGGGCTGCCGGACAAGAGAATCCCGCTGCCGAGCAGCGGGTGGAAGATACAATCATGACTGAGGAGTATCCCCTGAGTGGTGCGCAACCAGGCGCCGCGCAGAGTAGCGCCCCACCAGATGCTGCGCAAGGTAGCGGGCCCGTGGTGCCACCCATTGATCAAGGCACCGCACCGCCAGACCCCTCCTCGGTGCCGCAGACCAAGGACACAACCAGCCCTCCTGCCGGGCGAGTCACCAGGAAACAAACTCAAGACGCTGCCGAGAAGGAGGCAGCCGAGAAGAAAGCTGCCGAGAAAGGGAAGGCTGAGAAGAAGAAAACCGAGAAGCAGAAGATCGAGAAGCCAGCTGCTCAGAAAGAGAAGGCTCAGAAGCGAGCTGCCGAGTTGATGTCGCCGCCCACATCGTCTGGCCCGTCCCGTCAGGTGGCTATCCGCAATCCTGGCGCGGTTGCCGCCGCTGCTGCTGCCGCTGCAGCTGAGCAGCCCTGCTACCCGGACTACATGGTGAAGGTTAGCCAGCAGTACCAAATCGGCCTTTCCGTTGAGGACCGGAAGCTTGCTCTCACAAAAGGAAGGAAAGCCTTGGCGGTAAACTCTGGGCCTCCAGCCCCCAATCAAGACAAGTCCATCTCCATCGCTTCCCGTGGTCCTCAGGATCAGGCGGTATCGTCCGAGAGCCTCGAGCAGGTACTCGACTTGGTTGGTTTCATCGATGCCAAGTGGGACAGCAATCTTCTCGGCAACACCAACTGGAATGGCAGCACGCTGGGCGACATCGACCATATGCGGGTCGACTGGAACAAGGTGGACCTGGGCTACAAACCCATGACCGTCTCCTCCAACGCCGCTACTCTTGCTGCCAAAATGTTCGTGCACCGCAAGAACGCAGAAGATCTCGAGCAGTCTTACGCGGTAAGTCTTGACTTGTTCTTTCCGAGTTGCATCTTTTCTTCTTTCCTACTCGTCTTCCTTTTCCTTAGCCATCACCCAGTCCCAGAGATTCTGGCCGAGTAGACGAATACTCTCTCGAGTAATCGTCTTCTCGGGTTGAATCTCAACTTCTTTGTCTGATTCATCTTCTTTTCTCTTTTCAGAATAGCGTACTGAAGCGGACTAACTTGCACCGTCAACTTCTCTGGAACCATGCCGTCGCCAAGAGGCGCATTGCTGCCCTTGAGAAGGAGAAGGTAGCAGCCGAGGCAGCCGACAAGGAAGTCATGAACAGCACCATGAGGCTGTCTGAGGTTGAAGGTACGCTACTAGCTATGTGGTTCTTGCGTTTTTTGTTTACGCCCGCTTCTGCTTTTTTGCGTTAACCATCTCTACTCTGCAGGGAAACTGAAAGCCCTGGCTGACGAGCACGCGAACTGCCGTGCCTTTGTCGAGAATGGCGAGGCCACCATCAAGAAGCTTGAAGGTAAACCACTGTCTAGTCGGTTCGCCTTTGTGTCTGTTTCTTTTGCTCTTCTGCTAATCGTGCTTTGCTCTTTTCAGAAGATCATAAGTTGTTTGTTGAAGAACACCAAGACTGCCTCAAACCTGAAGAGGTGCAACAGCAGTTGTCCAGCCAGGTCGTTGAGCTGGTGAAGGAGCACACTACGGAGATGGAGGAGCTCCAACTCCAGCTGCAGAAGGCACTCCAGGATGCTATCAACCTTGGCGCCGAGAGGGACAGAGTTATTGCCGAGAAGGCCAAGGCCGAGACAACATTCAATGCCAAGGTGAAAACCCTCGAGCAGGAGTGCGAGGTGCTGAAAAAAGCCAATGCTGGGCTCTTTTCTCAGCTGGATGGGCTCCGCTTGCTCGAGGAGAAGCATGTATCCAATGAAGAGGCATGGAAGATCCAGCTGCAGCAGTTGCGCCACGAGCTGAATCGTAAGTTTCCTCCTTTCTGCATCTCTTCTTCTCGGGTTGAATCTCAACTCTAATTCTGTTACTGAACTTCTCACTTGCTTTTGTGCAGAAATCTTCCCTGACATCGTGTCCTCTTGCGCGCCTGCTTTGGCCAAGGCCCAAGCAGCTCGTATTGAGAAGGGCGAGGCTGAGGACACCAGAGCCGAGATTGAGGATAGCTTGCTGGTGATGCGAGGGCAGTTCGAACGCCTAGCCGGCGTGGGCACTGGCCTGGTGCGCGCCGGCTTCGAGCTCCATAAGCTTTTCTGGCCTCAGGATCCTACCCCGACAACCATAGGTGGCCTTGCTCTGAAGCTGCGCAACGTGAAGGCCGAATTGAAGAAGTGGCGCGCCTCGGGAGCTCGGGCGGGTGCTGATTTGATGTTGCTTTGCGTCGCCTCCTGGTATGAGAATTTGAACATGCAGACTATCCGCGGGAAGCGCGCCGATTCCGAGTGGGAGACGGACCCCAACTGCGTGACCATGCGCAAGCTGATTGCACATGAGGTTGCGGAGTATGCTGACACGGCAACCTTCATCGATGGCCTCCCTGAACCCGACACCGAGATGGAGGAGGACGAGGAGGAAGATGCAGAGTCAGATTCGGACTTGGGCTTCTTCGATTCTCCCGCTGGCGATGCCGGGAAGGGGAAGGCTGCAGTCATCGCGAGTAGCGACGAGGAGTACGAGGAGATCGACACCGCCGCACTCGATTTCGGCACTTCATCAGGAGCCGCCCTCGACGACACGGTACGCCCCCAAGGCCAAGCTTCTGATTCTTCCTTGGCCAGAGGGCCTGTCTCGGTGGCCACGGCCACCTCAGACCCGGTAGCCACCGAGCACGACGCCGAGATGGGGCAGTCCACCACCATCCACTCGGAAGCGGACGCGACCAACGCCAGCGCCGAAGAAGAGGCCGCGAAGACAGTTGATGCCAGCTCGGAGGCGGAGGCAACCAAGACCACCACAGAGAATGAAGCCGCCAAGGCCAGCACCGACAACCCCGCTTCCTCAACATGATTTTATCCTGCAAACTTTTTACTCAAACACCTATCAGATCCCCGGGATGCCGGGAGCAAATGTATCAGACTATTTTATCTCTTTGCTTGCTACTCAATTTTATTTCCACTTATCATCTTTTAAGTTAATCAATTTGAGCAGCCCTGGCTCAATGCCGGGTTGCGTTAGTATACGAGTCCCCGAGTTGCATTTCTTATTCACTCTCTCTTTTCATCTCAGCTCTACCCGCAACTTGTTGCTTTTTTGGTATTCGAGTCACAAGAGTCAAAGAGCAGAGCTGCAAATACTCAGCCGCTTAGAAACAAACATAGTAACGCAGCCCACCACTTAGCCGAAAAGATAAGACAGAGAACAAAAGTAACAAACACCCTACTCGGTTCCTGCACTCTTTTCTTCCTTAGCGATTTTTCTTGTGCTCATTGACCTTTTGCTTGTTCTCTTGCTTGCCATGAAGCCGGGTTTCGGACAGCAGCAGAGTCGAAGAGTTGGCATATAGGTTTAGACACAGTACTCAATACGCTTATGAATTTTGAAGTGGAGCAACCGAATAGACAAACAGCAAGGCCGAGTAGAAACACTTAGAGCAGATTTAGGCGAGGGCAGTCCCCGAGTTCAATTTTAGATTGCAGAGTAGAATTAAAAGTACATACACATTATTCGCTCACGAATGGAAACGACGGAGTAGAGCTACATTCCAGGGACGCTTTGATTCCTCTCCAGCTTTATCTGCCCTGTTCGCCTGTGATGGGCGCACATCTACAAGGTAGTACGCATCATTGTGCAGCGCTTTGCTCACAATGAAAGGCCCTTCCCATGGAGGAGACAACTTGTGCATCCCGGCTGTGCGCTGCACAAGCCTAAGGACCATGTCTCCTTCTCGGAAAACCCTTGGGTTCACCTTTCGGCTATGATAACGCCGCAGGTTTTGCTGGTAGATAGCCGAACGTGACAGAGTCAGCTCTCTTGCTTCTTCAAGCAGGTCAACGTCGTCTTCTCGAGCTTCTCTCGCCTCCACCTCAGTGTAGAGGGTTACTCGGGGGGAGTCATGCTCTAAGTCTATTGGCAACACGGCCTCAGCCCCGTATACCAAGAAGAATGGCGTGTAGCCAGTTGACCGGTTAGGGGTAGTCCTTAGACTCCACAACACCGCTGGCAACTCGTCTAGCCAACACCCAGGTGTTTTAAGCAGTGGCTCAATCAGCCTTGGCTTTATGCCTGCCAGTACCATACCATTTGCTCTTTCAACTTGCCCATTGGAGGTAGGGTGCGCGACTGACGCAACGTCTAGTCGGATGTGCTTATCTCTGCAGAACCGCACCATTGCCCCCTCTGCGAAATTAGTGCCGTTGTCGGTGATGATGCTGTGCGGGTAGCCATATCTCGTGATCACATCCTTCACGAACTTCACAGCTGTAACCCCATCGCACTTCCGAATAGGCTTCACTTCAATCCACTTGGTAAACTTGTCCACCATGACCAAGATGTGTGTCATGTTGCCTTTAGCCGGCTTGAAGGGGCCAACCATATCCAGGCACCAACCCGCAAACGGCCATGTGATAGGAATTGTCTTCAGCTCGGAAGCGGGCATGTGAATCTTACTCGCGAACATCTGACAGCCATTGCACCTCCTCACGATATCTTCAGCTTGCTGCAAGGCTGTGAGCCAGTAGAAACCATGCCGAAAAGCTTTCTTGACCAATGCCCGAGATGAGGCGTGATGCCCACATTCTCCTTGGTGTATTTCCAGCAGAATTTCTTCTCCCTCCTCTGGGCCCACACAACGTTGCAGCACGCCTGTGGCACTCCTCTTGTGTAGCACCTCTCTGATTATAGTGTAGCCCTTGGATCTTCTCTGAATCTGCCTTGCAGTAACTTCATCTTCTGGCAAGGTACCGTCCCTTAGAAAGGATAATATGGGCATAGCCCAACTCGGTGTCTCCCGCGTGGGAAACACTGGTTCGTCCAGTTCCATTGGGACGGGCACCTGTGGTTGCTCAAGAGGATTAGGAGCACTTCTCTGTAGCCCTGATCGGTTGGCGAGGACCTCCTCAATGAATGCGACAGCCTCCGGGTTAAGGACAGCAGTCCCCGAGTAAGGAGCGGCAGTCCCCGAGTAAGGAGTGGCAGTCCCCGAGTAGGGAGTGGTAGTCCCCGAGTAGTGAGCGGCAGTCCCCTGGATTCCTGTAGCATTCTCCCAGTCAATATCCATGGGATCAGATTCCTCACTTGGCAGAGAAGGAACGAAAATGGATTCCGAGTTGGGGGAAGGCTTGATGGATGGCTTCCTCAAATGCTCCAAGGCAATCCCTGCCGGGATGGACTGCCGAGAAGATCCCAACTTGGATAGCTCGTCTGCCGCTTCATTCTCTGCTCGGTGAATGTGCTGGAACTCACAGCCCTCGAAGAATCCAGTCATAGACTGCACCAGGAAGCGATATGACGCCATGTTGGCATCCAGAGCATCCCAAGTGCCCGAGACTTGTTGCACCACCAGATCTGAATCTCCATAGCATATGATACGCTGCAATCCAACCTCCTTGGCTACTCGCAAGCCATGTACCACTGCCTCGTATTCAGCAACATTATTGGACGCCTTGAAATGAATCTGCAGCACATAGTTGAGTTGGTCTCGCTCGGGTGACGTAAGCACGACACCAGCACCAAGGCCTTCCTTCACTTTCGAGCCATCAAAGTGCATCCTCCAATAGTTGGAAACTGGAGCAGGAGGTTCATACTGCACCTCGTCCCAGTCCACAAGAAATTCCGCCAGGATCTGTGACTTGATGGCTTCTCTTCTCGTATACGCGGGAGCGTACGCAGCTAGCTCGATTGCCCACTTGGCTACTCTGCCACTCGCCTCCTTGTTGCCCCTGATATCCGAGATGGGAGCAGAACTCACGACAGTGATGGGGTGCTCCTGGAAATAATGCTTCAGCTTCTTGGCGCCTAGATATACACCATAGGTCATCTTCTGGTAATGCGGGTAGTTTTGCTTGGAGCTAGACAGCACCTCACTGAGATAGTATACTGGGCGCTGCACACTCTTGCCTTCTTCTTCTCGCTCCACCACTATCACCACGCTGACTACTCGGTTGGTCGCAGCAATATACAACAGCATCGGCTCTTTGGGTAGCGGACTAGCCAAGATGGGAGCGCTACCCAGCATTGCCTTCAGCTCGTTGAATGCCACGTCCGCTTGCGGAGTCCAGACAAACTTGTCACTTTTCTTCATCAGCTGGTATAGAGGCAGGGCCTTCTCGCCCATTCGGCCCAGAAAACGGCTCAGCGATGCCAAGCAACCTGTGAACTTCTGTACATCCTTCAGTGATCTCGGCAAAGACATGCTCTCAGTAGCTTTTATCTTTGAAGGATTGGCCTCAATGCCCCGACTAGAAACTAGAAAACCGAGTAGCTTTCCAGCCGGTACACCAAAGGTGCACTTACTCGGATTCAGTTTCATTTTGTACTTGCGTAGGTTAGCAAAGGTTTCCTCCAGGTCGGCAAGCAGAGTATGTGTTTTATTCGTTTTGATGACAATGTCATCTACGTACACCTGCACATTCTTGCCGAGCTGATCGTGCAAGCATTTCTGCATGCATCTCTGATAGGTTGCACCCGCATTCCTCAAGCCAAAACACATGACACGATAGCAATAAGCCCCGTATGGGGTAATGAAGGCAGTCTTTATTTGATCAATAGGATTGAGTGCAATCTGGTGGAAACCAGAATAGGCATCTATGAAAGACAGCAGTTCACAACCAGCAGTGGAATCGATCACCTGATCGATGCGAGGTAGCGGGAAAGGATCCTTAGGGCATGCCTTGTTCAAGTCGGTGTAGTCGACGCACATACGCCATGCGGTAGCAGCCTTGGGATCCTCCTTCTTCTTCTCGACCATGACCGGGTTGGCTAGCCAATCCGGATGCAGCACCTCCATGATGAAGTTACTTATCAGCAGCTTGGTGATCTGGTCACCAATGGCCTTCCTTCTCTCATCTCCGAAACGGCGCATAGCCTGCTTCACGGGCTTGGCGTCAGGACGCACATGCAAAGAGTGCTCAACCAACTCCCTCGGGACTCCTGGTAGATCTTCATTGGTCCAGGCGAAAACATCCCGATTCTCACGGAGGAAGTGGATGAGCTCGCTTTCCTATTTCTCCTCCAAACCCGGAACCAATGATGGCTACGCGGTCGGGGAACTCGGGGTCGACCTGGATCTTCTTTGTCTCCTTGGCAGCCTAAAAAGCAGTGCCGTGCTGGATACGCGGCACACCTTGTGCGCCAGCTTGCGCAGATTGCGCCCTAGCCACCACCTCATACATCTTCTTCTTCTCGGCCTCAATCACCATTGACTCTGCCAGCTTGGAGCTAGCTGAGGCACACTCTATGGACTTCTTGTAATCACCAGAGATGGTAATTATGCCATTGGGACCAGGGATCTTCATCTTCAGGTATGCGACGTGAGTAGAGGCCATGAACTTACTCAGAGCAGGCCTGCCGAGTAGGGCATGGTAGGGGCTTTGATGATCAACCACTTCAAACTGCATGCGCTCTGTGCGGCAGTTCTCCCTGGTGCCGAATAGCACATCTATCCATACTCGGCCAATCGGGTTGCATGAGATCCCAGGCACAATTCCATGGAAGGTGGTCTTGCTGGGCAACATCGTGTTCTCGGCCATGCCAAGCTTCTCGAGTGTGTCTTTGTACACAATGTTGATGCTGCTGCCGTTGTCGATTAGCACCTTGCTGAACCTCACATTCTTCTCGGGACCCAGGAAGGTAGGATCCAGCACCAAAGCATAGGTACCCGGGTTGGGCATCACCTTGGGATGATCTACTCGGGACCACCTGATCTCCTGGTCACACCAATACATGTAGTGAGGGACAGCAGGAATCACTGCATTGACCTCCATGGCACGCCTGTGCTGTGATTGCTTGTCGACTGGCTCAGAAGTGAAGATCATGTAGCTCTCATGGTGCTCTTGGTACTGATTGGAGCCTCCGCCCCCATTGTTGCCGTTGTTGTTGTTGTTGCCCTGGTAGTTGTTATTGTTGCCTCTGTTGTTATTTGCGGTTGTAGTAGTTGTTGTTGTTGCGATAGCCATCATTGTTGAAGTGACGGTTGGCTCCTAAAGCCACCTGGTTGACATTCTCCCTTCTCGGAAACACTGGCGGCCGAGCTGCGGGTGCGCGAGTAGGCTGCACACTAGCATTGGCCGCTGGCAGGGGAGGAGGAGGAGGCAAGCCATCACTCTTGATCGCATCCCACCATTCGCATTGCCGAGTAGTATGGTTTGCAGGCCTTGATGGGTGGTGAGTGTGAAAGCTGCATGGACCATCCTTCATGTCATCAAAGACAAACTTCTTCGGCTGCTCGGAGTTGCCGCTACCCGAATGAGGAGTACGGAATGGTTTCTTGTTGCCCTGGCCCTGATTCTGGTTCTGCCCGTAGGCTCCAGCAGGTTTCTGCCTTTGGCCACCACCACCTCCAATAGTCACTGCATTCACCTCTTCAGGGTCATACCGAGTATCTATCCGGTCACCCCTGCGCTTGTTGCGGAACTCGTTGCGCTTGCTGTTGCTGAAGTTTCTTCTCGGCTCAGAGGAGTCCATCAGTGGCTGAGTAGGATCACCGAGTGCATACTGATCCGCAATCTTGATGGTCTCCGCCAGAGTGTTCGGCATCTCCCTCTGCAACGTTTGCCACAACATACTGCCATGTCGGCAACCCTGCGCGAACCAAGTAATCGCCTGTGCTTCATTCACACCCTCACAGGTGTTCCTCAGTGTGCTCCACCGAGTAAGGTACTCGCGGTCTGTCTCATCCTCCCGCTGCCTGCAAGCAGACAGCTGCTGTGGCCTATTCAGCCTCTTGTATGTGCTGGTGAAGTTGCTGATGAAGGCATCCGAGAAGTCCAGCCAGCAGTTGATGCTATTCTTGGTCAAGTTGTTGAGCCAAGTGCGAGCTGGACCCTCTAGCATCTGCGGGACGTACCGCACCGCCCATCTTCGGTTGCCATTCGCGATATGAACCGCGGTGACATAGTCATTCAGCCAATCTTCTGGCTTGGTGCTGCCGTTGTAGCTCTTGGTGCCCCTAGCAAGCTGGAAACCCTTCACGGAAGGCTCGTTCATGATGCGCGGGCCAAAGCACTCGGGGCCAGGAGGACCCGTGCTCTCAAGCCGCGCCGACAAGCTAATACGGTCCAGCTGATTCCTTGCATCTCCAGGTGCCAACACGCGCTCACCAACACGGTCATGAATATCATAGCCAGCCATCTCCATGGCCGAGTAGCCGTCATCATACCTATCCACCTGCACAGCAGCAGGCTGCTCCACCGGGTTGACGACTGGTGCCACTGCACGCCGCTGCTGCCTCTGCCGAGTAGGCTGAGCTGCGGGATGCCGAGAAGGACCTGGACGCTCTCCATCTCGGGCCTGGCTTTGAGCTCTATGGGCTTGGAAGCCTGCTCTTGCAGCGTTGTGTTCCTGACTTTCTGCTGCGGCACAGCGTGCTGTTTCGCGGCAGCAGTCGGGTCGTACACCTGCATTTGCCTATCTCGGCCAGAACGTCCACTGCGGCTCTTCTCGCGGCTGGGATGCGGAGATGAGGCCTGATCGTTAGATCTAGCCGCATGCGAATGCACCACCTGCGAGGCTCCAGCACCCGGGTTGGCCTTCCGGAACTCCTCATTCTGCCTGGCGGCCTCCAACACCAACTCGTTGAGCCTCTCCTGCTGCCTGACGCGCGCGTCGCCGTCGAGTCGAGGCAACTCGGCGGCCACGGCCTCTGCAGCTCTGAGTGTCTTGGCGGGCGTGCTATACCTGAGCCTGGTGGAAGTGTTTGCGGTGGCGGACTGAGAAGGGACCTCAGCAACCGCTGCCATCTCGGCACCCAAGTTACGCCGCGTGGCGCCTACTCTACTAGCCCTCCTGGTGACGGGCGTGAAGCCGTGAGCCTTGTTGTACTCAATCTGGTCTAGGCTCAGCTCGAGCCTGATCTTCTCCAACTCCGCCTGCTCGACGAGCAGCTCCTGGCGTTGCCGCTCGATCTGCTCCCTAATGCTCAGGAGCTCAAGGTCGATGGAAGGCTGCACGTCAACCCGCACAGCGGACGCAGGGATGGCCGGAGTGGTGGAGGGAGGAAGATTGCAGCTCCTCTCGTAAGGCCTGTGGGTCCTGCCACGCGCACTCGAGCCAGCAAGATCATCAACCACAGCCGCGGCGCCACCAGCACCCGTGCCGGCGTCTGCCGCCAAGCCAGTCACCATCACCTCAGCGCGGCACCCAGAATGGCACGCGGGCCTTCCGCGGGCAGCGATCACCGCTAGGGGATCCTCCGCGTCGTGCACCAGCTCAGGGTACACGTGGTCGATGACGGGGGCGACGTAGACGAGATGAGAGCCGAAGGAGATCACCGTGCCGCCCTCCGGCATGGCCTTGCCACCGATGTCGCCTGCGTTGTCGGTGACGAAGTCGAAGGAGCCGAATCTGTGGACAAGGCCACAGACTACGCGCTCCGCCGAGGAAGATCCCGTCCGAACAGAAACTCCAGCCAGCGCCGCTGGTTGCCCCACGGTGGGCGCCAACTGTCGTGGTGGAGTCACGGCAGATGCCATAGGATGGATAAAGATGTGGGGACGAAGGACGCTGGAGGTGCTCGGGGAGGGATCACGCGACGAGTAGCCGCGTGAGGTAAGAACTAAACACTGCAAACAACACGATCTACCCAGGTTCAGGGCCCTCGTGAGGAGGTAAAACCCCTACTCCTTCCTTTCTTTCTGTATTCTGGTGTCTCACCGAGTAGCCACAGTACAATGGATCTTGCTACCGAGTAGCCACTCCTCTCTCTACGTGATGAATTAGGTCAAGAACCTAGGGTTTCCTGAGTTCGATCCCAACGTGCCCCTCGCAGGAGGCGGCGGGGCACCTTATATACACGGTGCCCAGCCGGATACGTCCAAACCCGGACAAGTATCGACATAGTGTGCACATCGTCCTTCTTCCGAGTTCCCGCTGACAGCTTTGGTTCCTAATCTTGGCTGCTTCTGTAAAGTCGTTGGGCAAAACCAAGGGGACAGACTGGAATCACTGTGCCACACACAGAGTAGGCCCCCCTTATCCTGCGACCGCCTGCTTCCATGCTGTCACTGTCAGGCAGGCCGGCCCCAGATGAACAGTGGTTCGAATAGTGCCAAGTACGGACCCAGGATACGCGGGATCCTGTGTCAGAACGGCTCCTTTGACTTTCTGGCCCGAGTAGGTTCCCGCCAGTTTTACTCGGGCCAACTCTTCTACTCGAATGGACAGAACTTGATTGATATCTCCTTCTGGTCATCTTGAGGTGAGACCGAGTAGCAGTCGACCGGGTAGCAAGTACCGGGTAGGCGGCTACTCGACCAAACCTCTCTTCTGTTAGTCGCCTTTACCACTTGCCTTTACCCTACTCGGGGGTAACCCCCCGACAAATTGCTTCTATTGTTGTTATTTTGCTGTTTTCCTCATCCATGCATCATGCTAACCCACTTCCACATGATGATTAGTTGTAGAACAATTAATTCAACCATAATTCATGGGCCTTCCATATGCAATCCATTGCATGTGGGTCCATTTAATCATGTTGTTATCTTGTCAACTAGTTTATTTTGTTGCATCAATTAAATGGTAATGCATCATCCCATGTTTGTGCACTATGCCATGTTATTGATTGTTTGCCTCTGCGTTGTTTGTTTGCTTCTTCTCGGATAAACGACGACGTTGAGACCGACGATACTTACGACACCCCTTCTAAGGACTTAGCTCAGTACCAGGCTACTGGGTTTGCAGGCATGTTATCACTCACATGAACCACTGTGTTCCTGTCAACATTGGTTACCGATACTTTCCGTTGTCTATTCTGCTAGCCATATGATTAGTTGCTTCTGTTACGAACCTATCACATGAATCCCTTAACCCTGATATTGCCTCACCTCCACACCTATAACCATTGCTTGTTCCCGTGTCTTACTAGCATGCTTAGGGTTGTTTTTGCTCGAGTCTGTTACCCGTTACTTTCTGTTACTACTCTTTTATGTTCTGGGGGCTCGATGTTTAATCAATCAATCATGCTAATGTTACTATTAGTAATAATTTGATGATAAGGCACCGGCAGGAGGCCCTGTGTGGTTTTGAGGCCTGCTAGTGTCGACCCTAATAGGAAAAGGGTCTTGTCTACTGATCCATGATGAGCGCACTAACCGCATGTGGGAAGCGAGTATGGGCGCCCCCTCAATTTGATTCGATTCGCATCTCGTCCAAATCGCCTCATTTAGTTCGTGTTTTCCATTTGCCGCATGCATGTTTTTGCGAGCCCATGCCAGGGTGGAACTTTTGTAGTCGGCATATAGGGGGACACATTCTTAGAGTGCTATGAGGGTCCCTTTTCTTCGGGGCTCGATTAGCCGTGCGCCCAAGGTTCTTTGGGCTTGATGCGAAGAAGAGTTGAGTTGTGTAGAGTGCCTCACTTGGTGGGTTTGATTCCCGCCTGGCGGGATATTATTGCGTGTACGGCCAAATTGGTGCACCCCTGCAGGGAAAATCTTCTCGAGAAGCCGTGTTTTCCGCGGTTATGGACTACTTGGTGAAAGTACTGGCTAATAAGTACTCAGGACAACTTAAACCTAATGATTAACAACCTCACACCAAATGATTAACAACTTGACTAGTAATAGGCTTATTGACACAATAATCTGAACCATCATTAGTTCAACTGTGTGAGTTATCCTCGGATTGCTTCTTTGGATAAGGGGCGAGGTCCAGGATGGGTTTGTTTGGTGGTTAGTTGTAGTTGGTTACGATACGTGATCTTATCTCCTTTCTGTTAGCCGGAAGTGGTAGTGTTTCTGTAGTTGGTTAGCGCAGCCAGTTGCAGCATCTTTTATATCCCCTCTCTTCCATTGAACCCAAAGCATCTGTGCTTGGTGTTGACGGGTTACACTTTGGTGAATTGTGAGTCTTGCTTGCCAGTACGTTTATGTACTGACCCCTTTGGGGCTGTGGTTTCCGCAGACCTACGTTTCCGAGGATCTACATGGTGGCTACTACGTGGAGTATGACGAGACTGCTGACGAGTAGATAGCGGACCCGGGCAGGATCCGAGACTTCGTGGATGGGCTCCGTCTGTTCGTTTCCGGCCTCTTAGGCCTATTTGGATCTTGTCTGTACTCAGACATTTTGGATGCTTCCGCTGTGATGTAATGATGTATTGTTGGGACATGTGTCCTCTGAATGATTGTATTTGCTATCTCTTCTCTAATGAGAGCCATTTGCAACTTATTTCGATCTTTTGTGTCGTAGAGATCTGTTGTGATATCACTTGTTCAAACGCCGTTGACGTACCATGTGTGTATGGTTGAAGTACGCCAATGGAAGTGTCCTGATTTCTATGGGATAGTTTACATCGACGGTGGATAGTAGAGTTTGGTTGTCGCACATAAGTGCTGGCCTACTCGTAAGAGGATGCGGGAGCCGATAAGCCCCGTAATCCAAGCATCTACTATTCAGTTCGGCCCGATGAGTATGCCCTAGAAGTCCGGGTGCGACAAATGGTATCAGAGCCTGTCTGCCTGTAGGATCCCTTTTTACTGGTCGCAGTTGAGTCTAGAAACTATTTTGTAGCTATATAGGAAAAATGAAACGTGAGAGTAGGAATTCTGTTCTTTTTCTTCTTTCCCCACCCACCCTCCCTTTTTCTGGTAAGGAAGTGCAACGTTGTTTTTCTATTCTCATCTAAACTTTCAAGTTAGGATTTCACGTATTCTGGTTTCTCTAGGATAGTTATATCTACTAGACCATAGGAATGGAGGTGGTTGTGACATGATTTATCATGTTGCCTACTCACGATTGAGAACGGAGGCGTGTAAGCCCCGGAAGCAGATCCTCTATTCCTTAAGCAGTAGATATGGATCCTTTAGAAGCCCGGATGGGTTTTCCGTAGTACCTCAGGAGTGTTTTGTTCTCGTTTGTCCCGGTGTTGCTTCGTTATCCTGTTCTTCTCAACATCCTTTTCGTCCGTTGAAATCTTGTTGTTATTTTCCACTTGAATTATTCTACCGGCGTCTAATCAAAACTTCCCAAATATCAAGTCTATCTGGCCAGAAAGGTTGTTGTTGTTTCGAAAACTACCAGGCTATGAGAGCTGGCATTCCTATCACCTGGGGTTGTTTCGAGGAAGCATTCCTGAATCACCACATTCCAGATAGTCTATTCTCCAAATGAATCAACTTCTATTCAGCTACACACCCTCAATACAAAACATCTCCCTTTACTTGAAAATGTTCCGGTGGTTTCCAAATTCCCTGACATCTGTCCAGAAGAGTTGCCAGGAATGCCTATCATCTTCAACTTCCAGAAAAACTATCCAAGGTGCACGATGAGTTCACGTGACACAGCTCAAGAGGATCTTCGCAAGAAGTATCCGGACCTTTTCTTTTCTCAGTAGGAATCTCGGGGCGCGATTCCTTCAAGGGGGGGGCGTTTTGTAACATCCCAAGTATGAAAAATAGCCATTAGAATGTTTTCACTCTGTTATTTTATGTTTTGCATCATGGCATCATGTTCATTGCAATTGTTTTGCTTGTTTTCCTTTTGTTTTCCTCTGTTTTCATTTGTTTTCCAACTGTTTTCATTTGTTTTCCTTTGTTTTCTATTTGAATTTTAAACCAAAATTCAAACCTTCTGTTTCATCCTTGTGATGTTACAATTTCCAAAATCATATTTCAAATAAAAACAATCAATTGTTTCCATAAAAGTTGTGATTCCAAAAACTGTTGTTTTGTTTCTATCAAAATTCATTTAATACCAAACCCTTTTCAAATTCAATTAATTTCCAAAACAGCAACCCTTTTGGAAAATTATGAAAATGAAAAAACCCTTTCATCATTTGTTTCCATTAAACTAAGGTTCAAACTAATTAAATTGTTGCTTTCAATATTTCACATAATACCCAAAATTCATTTAAATTGCATTCCAATTCATTTAATTTTCCAAACAACAACCATTTGAATCAATGAAACAAAACACTCCAATCAATTTGCTTCAAAATAACTTGAGGGCCCAAAAAACAATTATATGTTTCTTTTTAATAATAACTCACTTAATCTCAAATTATTTCAAATCTCAATCAAATTACAAATAGTATTTATATTTGAACTTTTTGTAAAATAAAACTTGGCAAGTGGTTGATGTTAACCTAAATAGCTATAACAAAATTTCTCCCTAAAATGTTCTAGCCCAAATATACCTCCTTTTCTTCCTATTACATTTCAGCCAAAAAAAACAATTAGAAGCAAAAATAATATAAGAGCAAAGGGAGAGGTGAGAGAGGCAGCCAGCCCATCTATTTCCCCCAGCCCACCTTTTCCCTTCTGGCCCGTACCCCCCTCGCTTGTCTTCTTCCTCGCAGTACGATCACCTCCACCACCACACGATCACCTCCCCCCCTCTCCGATGGCCAGCCGTACCGAGCTCGAGCTCCACCTTAAAAACATCCACCCATCCCCTCTGCCTACCCTAACCCTAGTTTCTCTCCCTCCATTTCTTCTCCCCCGCCTCCACTCTTCCCTCTTTCTTCCACTCTCTCCTCTCCCATCTCTCTATAACCCAAAAACTCTGAACCTGTACCGAGCACCCTTCCCCTCCGGCGATCGACGACGTTGAGCTCCCCTCCGCCCGTGCTAAGGGCGGGAATGGAACGCCCTAGCCTTCCTCGTCATCCTCGCATCCACGGCGTGGCCCGAACCGCGCCGGAGCGCCACCGCCATCGCCTCCTGTCGCCGGCCACGGCCACCTCTGTCCGCCCCGCCTCCTCTGCTCTTCTCCAATCGTGGTGAGCCTCCCGCTCCTCTTCCCCCTCTCGCTACCCCTCCTCCTCTCCCTTCCGCAGCCGCACTCACCCACCGCCGCCCGCACGGCGCCCCGCGAGCACAGCGCCCTGCGACCCGCCGGCGGCCATCCATCGATCTATGTCCGCCAGGTTCAGTTACGTGCAGGAAAAATTCAGTTAAGCGCGCCCAATCTGAACCTCATACCCCCACTGCTCCTATTCTGTCACAAACCCGAAGCCCACCCCACTGGTTAGCAGCACCATCTCACAGCAGGAGGTGGGGGGTTCGAGTCCCCCCTCTCCCAAATAAAACCAACTTTTATTTTTGCATTGATTTGGTCACAGCAACTTCACAGAATCACAGATAGGTCCCTGTTGGTTAATTCTAGCCCCTGTAAAATATTTTCCAAGTCCCTAATGAATTAAAAATGGCAGATTTGCACCAAATCTTGTAAAATGCATAATTAATTCATCCCAACTCCAAATTCAACATTTTTAATATGTTTTCTGTCCCAAATTGAATGCTCTATCCAAATATAAAATTTGTTTACTGTTTTGAATAACTTAAATTGGTGCAATATTTGAAATCTTGTTTAATTCACTTAATTTTGCAAAAATCATAACTTGGGCATAAAAATTCCAAATTCAACAAACTAAATATGTTTTCCAATAAACTTTTCATGTACTTTCCAAATATAAATTTTGTTTGCTGCTTTGAATAATTCAAATTGCTGAAAACAACTGTTTCTTAATTATTGCATTTAAAATTGCCAAAATAATAACTTGCTCATTTTAAATCCAATTTCAACAAATGAAATATGTTTTCCATGCAAAATTAAACCACCTTTTCAAATATAAAATTTGTTTCATGTTTTGAATTATTAAAATTGGTTGAATGATTTAAATCTTGTTTAAATCATTTAATATTGTTAAACTCATAACTTGATCAAATTGAATTCTTTTTGAACATATAAAATATGTTTTCAAACCACAAAAGTATAAACCTTTCAAATATGAATCTCACTTAATGTTTTGAACAAATAAAAATTCAAATAAGTTCATGTTTGAATTAAATTCATTTCAATCATGCTTAAACTTGTTTAATTCATAAATAATTTATTTGAAATCCTTTTTCAACAAGTGAAACATGTATTCCAACTAAAATCGTGTTTTCTTTTCAAATATGAACTTTGTTATCTGTTTTGAACAATTTAACTTGATGAAAACAACAAATGCTTGTGTAACACCTTTAAGAAACCAAAATTTCTTAACTTAATAAATGAATTTCCAAACTTGGTCAACCTTATTTCCAATTGCTTCTATTGTTGTTATTTTGCTGTTTTCCTCATCCATGCATCATGCTAACCCACTTCCACATGATGATTAGTTGTAGAAAAATTAATTCAACCATAATTCATGGGCCTTCCATTTGCAATCCATTGCATGTGGGTCCATTTAATCATGTTGTTATCTTGTCAACTAGTTTATTTTGTTGCATCAATTAAATGGTCATGCATCATCCCATGTTTGTGCACTATGCCATGTTATTGATTGTTTGCCTCTGCGTTGTTTGTTTGCTTCTTCTCGGATAAACGACGACGTTGAGACCGACGATACTTACGACACCCCTTCTAAGAACTTAGCTCAGTACCAGGCTACTGGGTTTGCAGGCAAGTTATCACTCACATGAACCACTGTGTTCCTTTCAACATTGGTTACCGATACTTTCCGTTGTCTATTCTGCTAGCCATATGATTAGTTGCTTCTGTTACGAACCTATCACATGAATCCCTTAACCCTGATATTGCCTCACCTCCACACCTATAACCATTGCTTGTGCTCGTGTCTTACTAGCATGCTTAGGGTTGTTTTTTGCTCGAGTCTGTTACCCGTTACTTTCTGTTACTACTCTTTTATGTTCTGGGGGCTCGATGTTTAATCAATCAATCATGCTAATGTTACTATTAATAATAATTTGATGATAAGGCACCGGCAGGAGGCCCTGTGTGGTTTTGAGGCCTGCTAGTGTCGACCCTAATAGGAAAAGGGTCTTGTCTACTGATCCATGATGAGCACACTAACCGCATGTGGGAAGCGAGTATGGGCGCCCCCCTCAATTTGATTCGATTCGCATCTCGTCCAAATCGCCTCATTTAGTTCGTGTTTTCCATTTGCCGCATGCATGTTTTTGCGAGCCCAGGCCAGGGTGGAACTTTTGTAGTCGGCATATAGGGGGACACATTCTTAGAGTGCTATGAGGGTCCTTTTCTTCGGGGCTCGATTAGCCGTGCGCCCAAGGTTCTTTGGGCTTGATGCGAAGAAGAGTTGAGTTGTGTAGAGTGCCTCGCTTGGTGGGTTTGATTCCCGCCTGGCGGGATATTCTTGCGTGTACGGCCAAATTGGTGCACCCCTGCAGGGAAAATCTTCTCGAGAAGCCGTGTTTTCCGCGGTTATGGACTACTTGGTGAAAGTACTGGCTAACAAGTACTCAGGACAACTTAAACCTAATGATTAACAACCTCACACCCAATGATTAACAACTTGACTAGTAATAGGCTTATTGACACAATAATCTGAACCATCATTAATTCAACTGTGTGAGTTATCCTCGGATTGCTTCTTTGGATAAGGGGCGAGGTCCAGGATGGGTTTGTTTGGTGGTTAGTTGTAGTTGGTTACGATACGTGATCTTATCTCCTTTCTGTTAGCCAGAAGTGGTAGTGTTTCTGTAGTTGGTTAGCGCAGCCAGTTGCAGCATCTTTTATATCCCCTCTCTTCCGTTGAACCCAAAGCATATGTGCTTGGTGTTGACGGGTTACACTTTGGTGAATTGTGAGTCTTGCTTGCCAGTACATTTATGTACTGACCCCTTTGGGGCTGTGGTTTCCGCAGACCTACGTTTCCGAGGATCTACATGGTGGCTACTACGTGGAGTATGACGAGACTGCTGACGAGTAGATAGCGGACCCGGGCAGGATCCGAGACTTCGTGGATGGGCTCCGTCTGTTCGTTTCCGGCCTCTTAGGCCTATTTGGATCTTGTCTGTACTCAGACATTTTGGATGCTTCCGCTGTGATGTAATGATGTATTGTTGGGACATGTGTCCTCTGAATGATTGTATTTGCTATCTCTTCTCTAATGAGAGCCATTTGCAACTTATTTCGATCTTTTGTGTCGTAGAGATCTGTTGTGATATCACTTGTTCAAACGCCGTTGACGTACCATGTGTGTATGGTTGAAGTACGCCAATGGAAGTGTCCTGATTTCTATGGGATAGTTTACATCGACGGTGGATAGTAGAGTTTGGTTGTCGCACATAAGTGCTGGCCTACTCGTAAGAGGATGCGGGAGCCGATAAGCCCCGTAATCCAAGCATCTACTATTCAGTTCGGCCCGATGAGTATCCCCTAGAAGTCCGGGTGCGACACTTATGTGCTAAAGTTTTAAAGGGGAAATATTTTAATTCTTCTGATTTTATGGCAGCCACGAGGAAAAGAGGAGCATCTCATACATAGCGTGCCATTATTCATGTCCGAGACACGCTTAAACTTGGTCTTATCAAGAGGGTTGGCGATGGATCAACGATAAATGCTTGGACGGATCCCTGGTTACCGGACAATCCTACCATGAAACCTTTGAGAAAGGAATTGAATAGCAACATTATGTTGGTCGATGAGTTAATTGAACCGGAATCTAATGATTGGAATGAAGATAAAGTGCGTCTTAATTTTATGCACTCCGATGCAGAGGCAGTATTAAGAATTCCAATTGGAATGTTTATGGAAGATGAGGGCCTGGGAACCCGAACGACTGGTTTTTTTTCTGTTCGATCGGCCTACAAAACACTGGTTCATAATGCTCGCGATTATATGGAGGGATCATCAAAAGGTAATGAATTAAAAGAGTGGAATAAGCTCTTGAAGTTACCGATTCCCCCCAAAGTTAAGAATTTCTGGTGGCGGGTTATGAATAATTTTATACCAACTAAGGATATTATATATCAACGACATATTGAGAGAGTTGGTGCATGCGAGGAATGCGGCGAAAAGGAAACAATTTTTCATGCGCTCTTCAAATGTACTTGGGCTAAAAACTTCTGGAGTTATACTCGAGAGCTCACAGGAGTAAAGGTGCCGGTCTTGCATCCAAGTTCATGGGCTTTTGATTTGATTGATAACAATAGTGTTGCTGCCAAGGACTGCTCTATTTATGTGGAACTTGGGCGATCTGGTCGGAGAGGAATGCGAGGAGACATGGTAACTCTACTCGGTCGGTCTCACAATCAGTGTGTTGGGCTAGAGATATAGCGAATGATCTTATTAAAGTTGGAAGAGAAAATAATCATAGCAAGAAATTAGTACCCGAAAGGTGGCAGGCCCCCTTGCCAGATTGCCTCAAAATCAATGTAGATGCATCGTACTCTGAAGCATCGAGGCAGCGAGGTACTGGTGCTGGCATCCGTGACCACACTGGCAAGCTTTTAATGGCTTAGGCGTTTTGGTACGGCACAACAGCCAGCGCCCAGGTTATGGAAGCGTGCGCGGTACGGGATGGTATTAAAATGGCCATAGACAGAGAAATGACTCGTGGGATATTGAAACGGATTCACAACTCATTGTGAACATGTGGAAAAAAGGTGAATTTTCAAGATCTATTGTGGCGCCAATTCTAATGGAAATCAGTGATCTGGTTGGAAATCTCGACTTGTTTATCTTTAGTTATATCCCTAGAGTAGCTAATGAGGTAGATCACTTGTGTGCTAGCTATTGTACTCCGGAGAGATCTAGATGGCGTTGGGTTAATTTTACTCCTATCTTTCTTGATGTCTGTATCAGAAAGGATTGTAAACCAGACTGAGATTCGCAACAGCAAGTTTCTTGACACACTCTTTTCCTATCCAGAGTACCTTAGGGGACTCGAAGGTTTTTAATGAGACGGCTTGCTGACTTGCTTAATATATTGAAATTCAAAAAAAAAAACATGCGGTTCTTTTTTGAGAGTTTTTTTTGTAAAGACACCAAACATGCAGCTCGGTACTAGTTGAAGGCAAGAATGGAGAGGATGTCGTGAGTCGTGACAGCTCAACAACAATTCGCAACTATACAAACTCGTCTAAAGAACTAGTATATGTGCACGTGCAATACACGTCTATAAAATTTATAATTTTTATATATATTTTAGTTACGTATCATTGTTATCGGAACAATATAAATTTCATCTGTCAAATGTAAACTGTGTAAGGATGTGTGAACAACATGCTCCCGGCATCATTTCAATTATACACGTACATTTCACAAAGTAAGACTTTCTAGTCTTATTGTCTTTGTCCCCATTCCTTGCTAAATGAGTGAATCAACACACTCAAATATTTCTACGTATATGTGAATGGGGGCAAAGACAAAAAAAAGTGTACAAAGTCTTACTTTGTGGAACGGAGGGAATAGATAATAGTTTGCTCAAATATTACAATTCATGATCAGTTCAAAGCGATACTTGAATAACAACTTCTAAGTAGCATTATCCACAATTATTACATCATAAGCTCTATCTCCTTATGCGATAAATGATTCCTCATTTCAAGATAGAAATATTTTTATCACTTTATTGTCTTGATAATTCAGAAGATGTACCAAAAATCTCTTTCTCGGCTCAAAATCATCATGTATATACATTATACAATATATCATATAAAGTTCATGTTCAAAGTGTAGTAAATGAGTATGGTTGAGAATATTCACCATGGTATCGACACAAATGAAATCTTCATCGTGCCATGAATGCATCAAATAAAAAACCTCATAACCATATATAGCAATGCATGAAATGTAACACTAAGTGTTGCACAAATAAAGTAAGGTTATAATTAAGTGAAATTTCGTACCGGTGTGAGTTTGTGGGAACAACAGGGACTTTGCGTCCCCATTTCGAGATGTCGTCTTTCCATTTGGGGTTTGCCAGTCGAAGTGCAAGGTTTATCTTATTGCTAATTTCTATATTTTTAAATATGAGCACTCCCAAGTCGATATCGGAAGGGGTCCAAAATATAGATAATTTTCTTCTTTTGGTCCAACACGAACATTATGAATATACCAAGAATATCACAAGGCAAGTAAATATGTAATGATGGATTTAGAAATAAATTAATCACATTGATGCAAAATGAATCACCATTATTACCAAACTAATATACTCTTACCTTGTCACATTCTGATATATGATACTCCTTGTTATTAGGCGGGCTATTAAATGATTTTGCTAAGTGATCAAAATCAAGCCTTCCACGACCACTTGGGTCTCGTGCGAAGTGAGACATTGTCTAAAATAAAAGATAGTAATATGAGAAAAAAAGTGATAGTTAAGTACAGTAACTTACACAAAGTTTAGATGTACCAATATTTGTATACAATCAATAAATATAATAATTGAACAAAATTATTCTTATAAAAATGAACATGAACACGTCCAAATCGAAAAAGGTAAAAAGGAAAAAAAAATCTGACACACGCATGACTCTACTCTATCGTCTTAGTCCTATCACCTACTCCCTTCGTTCAAAAATAGATGACTTCTATTTGTCCATACATGCATGTATGCATGTCTACATACATGTATGGAAAAGTGGAACTATGTCCAACAAAGCCGACCCCAATCGCCTAGCTTATCCGTCGACTGCACTGCTGCCGTCCAGCTACCCTTGGCCTCCACGGCCGGCGTGAGGAGCCCCTCCCCTTCGCCTCCACTGTCGGCCTCAGAAGCCAAGGACCCGCAGCCCTTCTCGTCGAACCGGCAGCTGAAGAGCCCAAGGAGGCACTCAAGCTCATCATGCTCGCTGGCCGCGCTGCCCTCCTCGCCGCATTTATCAAAAAGCGAAGCATACATGACAATTTCCTTTACGTGCAGAATGTGATCAAGCAGGCTCGGGCTAAGAGTTGCCTACCATCTTTCTCAAATTGGATTTCGCGTGTGCTTTCGATATCGTCAGCTGGTCTTATCTGCTTGACCTCTTGGTGGCAATGGGTTTTGGTCCGAGGTGGCGGGGAATGATCTCCCTTCTGCTCTCCACGGCTTCCTCGCGTGTGCTGTTGAACGGAAGCCCCGGGCGTCCTTTCTTCCACCGCCGTGGACTGAGACAGGGGGGGCCTCTGTCCCCCATGTTATTCATCATCGCGATGGTACCGTTACAGCTGCTCTTGAGCAAGGCCATGGATGAAGGTGTTATGTCCCCAATCAGACCAAGAGCGGCAAATATGCAAGTGAGCATGTACGTAGATGATGTTCTGCTGTTTGTTAACCCGTGTGCGGCAGATTTTTCTGCGGTGGCTAGGATCCTTCATTGCTTTAGCCTGGCATCTGGTCTAAGCATTAATATGGGAAAATGCATGGCCTACCCGATTCACTGTGAAGAACTCCATCTGCAGCAGTTGTTGCACGAGTTTGCTTGTGTCGAATCTCAGACTCTACAAATCCCTTCGGTGAACCTATCGGGTTTCGATTAGGAGAACCCATGAGCGCTGGTGGAATCGTCGGCTAGACAGGGGGCGAGATTTACCCAGGTTCGGGGCCCTCGTAGGGGTAAAATCCTTACTCCTGCCTCTTGTCGATCTGTATTGATGAGAAGATCGGTTACAATGGTGGTACTCGAATCGAGAGTAAGATCTCGAGTTCAAGGTTTCGATGGTGCGGTGTTGCTCGGTCCTCTCTCGGTGGCTCTCCTGGCTTTATATAGGTGGCCAGGTCTCAAACCTTACCCGGAGAGGACTCGAACTTTAACCCTAGGTCGGTTACAAGTTTCCAAACTTAACCCGCAAGTTAGTGCGGGTAGGCTTCACGTGGGTCTTCTAGAATACTCCAAAGGCTCCTCTTCTTGGGCCTTAACCTTGGGCCCGAGATGGGGTGTCCTTACCCGCGGGGTCCAGGATCCATGCCTTCGTCAGTAGCCCCCGAGCGTTTGCTCGAGTGGGTTTTTTCCAGTCGAGCAGACAGTCAAATCTAGGTCTTTCTTTCCTGCGGATAACCAGCTTGGTTGTTTTCCTGTTTAGAGGGTGTGTACCCTGTATAATAAGATTTCATACTCGAGTATCGAGCAAAGCAAGTGCCTGTTTTTATGGCTTTTTATCGCAGAAGGATGCGGCGCAGTAGCTCGGCTCTCCCGAGAGATCAGGGCCAATTAATTGCGACTAGGGCAAAAACATTTCTGGCCTACACAGATTTGAGACCTCCGACTCGAACCCGATAAGGTGATTGTTGCGGCTGGGCCGTTGTGGTCTTATCGAGTCGAACTTAACCTATGGGGGTACCCGGCGCGTCCGCTAGGATTTTTCTTCGTGTTGTTGACACGGAATCATGCCGGAGGACGCAGCTTCGAGTGCGATTCCAGGCCCTCAAGAGAGATCTTTCCGGTCTTACCTTCATATTCGAAGAATATGTCATCCGGATGTGCCTAGTCGGCTGAACAATCCAGGTTTTTATGATGTGAAAATATCATGCGAGTGAGAAAAGGTAGGTTCTGCCTACTTGTGTAATTTTTGAGTGAGTAGTTCTTATATCCATACGAAAGAGTTTTCGTGTTTAGGAGTTTTATGCCCGTATGAAAGAATTTTCATGTTTGGGATATCGTGCCCATACGAAAGAGTTTTCGTGTGCAGGGTATTTTTTCCTGTTGTAAAGGAGTCTTGCCTTCATGATCTGTTCATGAAAAGGTTGTTTCTATTCAAAGGAGTTTTGTTCATACGAAGTTATTTTCGCGTTTGAACTTTCCATTCGGAACTTCCTTTGTCTTGATGATGCACGCTATGACGTCATGGCGCACTTTTCTCCTCCCGATGGGACGTGACGGTGTGCGAGCAGATGGGTTGGCCCACATGGTCAGCTTTTTTACCGGGAAACGAGACGTCGTTCCCGGTTTTTACGCAAACCGAGCAGTAAATGCGCACGATCTTCTGTTGAGATCGTGGCAGGAAACAGCGTTCACCGCCTCTTCGTTTCATCTTCACACGTGGTGGCAGCGATGAGCGACACGTGGTGCATCGAGTGGCCAGGATTGATTCGCTCTGTGTATAAGTACGGGTGTTTGCGCTGCGGTAAAACTTTCCCAGCCTCCGTCTCAAATCCATCTTCTTCCTCGCGCTCATCTTCTTTCTCGCGCTCGAGCTCGTGCTGTCAGTCATGGCTGGAGGCAAAAGACGTGGCGCTGCCATTTCCGCATCCGGGGAAGCTTCCGTGCAAACTGCACTGCGCTCAGGCGACTGGCGTTCGCCCAACACCACCGCGAAGAGCATCAAGGAGATGCAGCGGGAGGGGCTGCTGCCGGCGGAGTCCGAGAAGCGGGTGCGTCTCGGAAAGAAGGAAGAGGTACCCAATCCGCAAGCAAACGAGCGCGTGGTCTTCGCGGACCACGTGTCTCGCGGTCTTTCCTTTCCCCTCCATCCGTTTCTTGTCGGGTTGCTGTATGTCTATGGCATACAGCTTCACGATCTTCCTCCGAACGCGGTGCAGCACATATCGTGCTTCATCGTGTTCTGCGAATGCTTCCTTGGCATTCGCCCACATTGGGCGCTTTGGAAGACCCTTTTCAAAGTCCGAATCTTCCGCGAGAGGTCGCGGGTAGACTCCGAGCCCGGCGAGCCGCTACGTACGGGTGGCTTTGGGATCCAAGCGAGATCGGAGACCAGCTACTTCAGCATGTACTTCATCGACTCCGTGCAGGGATGGAGGAGAAAATGGTTCTACGTCATCGACAACAGCTCGGGTGGGATCGTAGAATTTCACCCGTTCGCTGTTTTGAAGAGACGGAAGTCCTGGTCGCACAAGTTGTCAGCCGAAGAAGCCCAGGTCGTCGCGCTGCTACACGCAAGAGTGACAACCCTCCGTGATCAAGCTGCTGGAGTTGTACTCAACGGGCTGCACCTGGCGGGTACCTTTCTGAAGCGCAGGATCCAACCTTTGCAGCTCAGGCCTTCCACAATGTGGGAGTATCAAGGCTCTGGGGATCCTAGCCGAGTGAGTCGCGAGGAGCTTTCGAACGTCGAGTTCGAGAAGAAGATCGCGGCTATCACTAGCCTGAAGGTGGGAGAGAAATTCCCCGAGTGCACAGTTGTGGCCTTTGACGCGTCGAAGCCTCCGCCAGCCGCGGTGAGTTTATTCTTCTTCCCTTTTTTTTATTTTCTTTATTTCCTTGCTTGTTCTGAATTTCAGTCGATTGAATTTTCCTTTGCGTTCCTTTGTCTTCTTCCATAGAGTTTGTCCATGGCCACCTGCTACCCTCCGGTATCTGGAGCGGAGGCCTCAGAGTTATTGGCGAGTAACTTGGATGCCCCAGCCGACACCAGCGTCGCTGACGCTTCTTCGAGCTCCGACCAAGATTCTTCGGATGACGCAGGAGACTCGGGTGGCGACCGTTATAAACGCCATCGGGTAGAAGGTGATGAGGCCACTTCTAAGGACAACTCCTTGGAAGAGTCGCCCGGGAAGGAGCCCATCACCGCTACTCCTCTGCAAACGCGCGCCCCTTCCTCCTCATTCCCAGTTATCCAGACCGCCTGGAATGCGGATATGCTGGATGAGGATGAAGACGATGAGTAAGTTTTTCTCCTTGTTCTTAGTCGAACGTTTTTTCATTTGCATCTGTGTTGACGCTTTGTCTTTTGTCGCAGCCTGCAAACCATTAGTCCTCGCAGGTACGCCTCTTCTCTTCCTCCCGAAAGGAAGAGTAAGGCAGGAGCTGCGGATGAGGCTCCTACTGCAGGCACCGTCCAGAATTCGCCCAGCGTAGCCCCCAAGGCGGCGACTATGGAACATGCTCCTAGTTTAGCTGTCGGGGCTTCAGTTTCAAAGGAGGTGTCTGGTAGCTCCGCAGATCCCCTCTCCCGTGCCAAGGGCCAGGTAAATTCTGTTACTTGTCTTTAATTTGTTTATCGGGTGCACGACAGTGCTCCCGATGGGAGTAGCCCCCGAGGCTGTAGTCGATCACATGTGATCGGCTACAGGCTCAAAAACTGTCTTTTCCTTCTTCTTGATTTTATCGGGTGCACGGCAGTGCTCCCGATGGGAGTAGCCCCCGAGGCTGTAGTCGATTGATTGTAATCGGGTACAGGCTCCAATTCTTCTCTTCTAATTCTTCTATCTCTGAATTTCTTGCAGTCGCTCGTTGACTCCCTTGCGGCGATTGGGCGCCGTGTTGTTCTTGCCGAATCTGACTGTTCGTTCCTTCGAGCGGAGCGCAGTCGACTCACTTCTGAAAACGAGCTTCTTCGAAGTAAGCTCAGCCCCCTTTCTTTTTCTGTTTGCACCTTTTCCATTAGTTCTTCGATTCTGATAGATATTGTCGTGCAGCTCAACTTGAGTTTTCGAAGATCGAGAAAGACGATGCTTCTACTCGGGCAATAGCTCTAGAGGCTGAGCTGGCGGCTGTTCGCCAAGATCTGGAATCCTCCCGCATGTCTTCGGCTGACCTTGAAGGGAAGCTTGCTTCTGCCCAAGAGGCTTTGAAGAAGTTGGAGACGGCCAGCGCCAAGGCGGATGCTGATCTTGTTGACTTTATCCGTCCCCTTGCCGGGCGCTTTGCGGGTAAGTTATTTTTGGTTTGTAATTTGCCTTCTGCTATCTTGATTCTTGACGTTCTTTTTCTTTGTAGGTCTCCTGGGCGTTCCTCTGGAAATTCCAGGAATCCAGCGGGTGGACGCGCTGACGGACTCCCTCGCTCAGCTCAGGAGGCATGCCGAAAGAATTTGCTCCTTGGTCGGCAACGCTACTCAAGTGTTGACGCAGCTGCATGGTCGCCTTCTCGTCAATGCTTCCTCTCCACCCGCGCTAGGTGACTTGCTGAAGATCTTCTCGGAGAGCAATCTCCTGGATGCCTACGCGGTTGCTCAGTCGGAGTCTGGGGCGAAGACGGCCATCCAGTTCGCGTTGGCGCATGGAGTTAGCGGCTTGGAGGAGGCTTATTCGGATCTCCCAGTCGACCCCTCCACGGGCAAAAAGGTACGGCTCTCTCGTTTTGGCGAGCCAGCCGCCGTCCTTGCTCGGAAGCTGTCTGAGCTGTTTGCTCGACTTAAGGGAGGGACGACTGCCGCGAGTGGGAGCACCAATGTAGCTTCTTAGGCTTGTATTTCTTTTGCTTTACCAGCTTGATTGTAATGAACCTTGGGATGTATTCCCGTATTTTCACTGTCTTTAATCGAGGTGTTCTTCTGAAAACGCTTCTTGCAATTGTTTGTGCTCTCTCGATGGGAGTAGCCCCGGAGCACCTATTGGATAGGTGGTGAATATATCTCGAGTAGGGCACCTTATTCCTTTAATCTTCTTTTTGCTCTTCAGGTAGCCGAGGTGGCCGCAGAACCCTCAAGTGAACCTGCTGCCCGAGCTGATCCGCTTGTTGCCGCTGTTGGGGCTTTGGCGGGTCTCCGTGATCGTGTAGCCGATGGTGAGCGCAATCTGAAAGCGTTGCGTGGGGTAGCCGATGTGGCGAAGTCCAAGCAAAAACTGGCGACTGAACGCGAGCAGTTTGTGATGGACGAGTTGGCTTCCCTTGCTAGGGAACTGCTGTGTAAGTAATACATCCCCCAGGTCTTCTTTGTCTTGTTTCCTTACGTAATCACGTATATTTGTTCTTCAGTTGTTAAACCAGATGATAGGGAGGAAAAACAGTGGGTAGAAAACCACATTCTTCAAGAAACTGGCAGCTCAAGGCCTCATGCGAATAATTTTTGGTCTGATCGCAGCCGAGGCTTTGTGTTGGCTACTTTGAAGTTCCGTATCTCCCAGGTAAAAGTTCTCGTGAGTTCTTTTCACGAGGTCTTGATCGCGATGAACGCTGCATTCTATCCGTTGGAAAGGGGTCCTGAAGACTGGATCTATCTCCTCGGGCTCTTCGAGCAAGAGGGAGAAATTCGCGAGTGTGTGCGCAATCAGATGACTTGCAGCGCGGTGGTGGCTCTCTCCTTTGTCCGAATATGGCATCCTGAGATAAATTTTAACTCCGTAGCTAGGCTTCTAGATGGTCCAATCGATGATATTTCTCCGCACTACGATGTTGTTCGTCCTGCAGCGGAGAAAATCATTCGACTAACCTCTGAGGAAGTAGATAGAGTGTTGGCGACTGAGAATTCTTATCGCCATGATTGATTGTTGAATATGGACATTCTGTGATGCTGTATAGTTTGTAAAAACTGTTGTAAGGTGTGTAACCTCGTATGTATAAATTTTCTTGTGATGCTTAGTTGTAGGCGTAGCCCCCGTGTGTTTATAGGGTGTGTACCTGTAACTACTTAGCATGTAAGAATGAATAATCTTCGAGTAAATATGGTTGAGAAACCATGTATTTTATTGCTATGACTGAGAAGTCATGTATTCGGGCTACAGGAGTGGCTAGTATAGCCTTATTTGTTGTGAGAACAGGTAATTCTAGGGATAAAATTTGCGGAGGTGTGCGATATTCCAAGGGTTGGAATAGATTCCTCCAGTCGATGGATTCTTCAGCCTGTAGGCTCCACCTGGGATGACTTCGTGTATGATGAAGGGTCCTTCCCATGGTGGCTCGAGCTTGTGCCCTTCCTTCTGCTTGAGTCGCAGCACTAGATCTCCAACCGCGAATGCTCTGTGGCGTATGCGGCGACTATGATAGTTTCGCAGTGATTGTTGATATACTGTGGATCTTGCGAGCGCTATATCGCGCATCTCATCGAGTGCATCCATGTCTTCCGCGAGTGCCCTGTTGGAGGTTTCTTCGCTGTAAGCCACAACTCGTGGGGCGCTGAATCTAACATCCTCGGGAAGGACCGCTTCTGCCCCGTATACCATGAAAAATGGTGTGTAGTTTGTGGACCGGTTTGGAGTTGTGCGGAGGCTCCATAGTACTGAGGGTAGCTCTTCGGCCCAATGCCCTGCTGCTGGGTGTAGACGATCGAGTAGACGTTTCTTGATGCCAGTTGAAACTAAGCCGTTCGATCTTTCGACTTGTCCGTTCGTTTGCGGGTGGGCAACTGAAGCAAACTTGAAGTTGATGCCCTTTTCCTCGCAGAACTGTTGTGTTTCCTTTGTCGTGAAGTTTGTGCCATTATCTGTAATGATATCGTGTGGTACCCTAAATCTGCATACGATGGAATCAAGGAACTTGACAGCGCATTGAGCGCTAGCCGAAGTTACTGGCATGGCCTCGATCCATTTGGTAAATTTGTCGACTGCGACCAGCAAGTGTGTATATCCACCTGGTGTGGACTTGCGTAATGGTCCTACCATGTCTAGCCCCCATTGCGCAAAGGGCCAGGCGATGGGTATCATGTGCAGTTCCGTAGCAGGTGCATGTGGTCTTGGTGCGAATCGCTGGCAAGCATCACATCGTTCGACTAGGTCCTTTGCGTCGGTGGCTGCTGTGAGCCAATAGAATCCCGCTCGGAAGGCTTTTCCCATGATTGCTTTCCAGCTAGCGTGATGCCCACAGTCTCCTTGGTGGATGTCCTGGAGTAACTCTTTGCCATCTTCGGGTGCGATGCAGCGCTGAAGTATACCTGAGATGCTTTGCTTGTATAATTCTCCGTTGATTACCCGAAAGGATTTACTGCGTCTGATTATCTGTCGAGCCTCGCGAGGATCTGCCGGGAGCTGTTTGGTGGACAGGTAGTCGAGGTATTTCTGCGTCCAGACTGGCTCGGCTAGAAAAACCTGTCGTGAAATGTTAGGAATAAGCTCGACGATGGCGACTTGCGGGCTGACCTCTGTTTCTTGTGTTGTGGGTGTTCCTGCAGCTTTTTTGACTTTGACAGAGCGCTTGGTCATCCTCTCGAAATATATTCCTGGCAGTATGGGTGTGTTTGTAGAACCCATGTTTGCCAATTTATCTGATTGTTCATTGTTGGATCTCGCAATGTGCTTCAGCTCGCATCCCTTGAAGTTTCCTTCGAGTAGGTTGTACATGTCGCGATATGCGACCATGTTTTCGGCAACTGCGTCGCATTCTTTCATTGTTTGTTGTACGATGAGATTGGAGTCGCCGTAGATCATTAGTCGGGTGGCTCCACAGGCAACTGCCATCTTCATCCCATGCAACAGAGCTTCATATTCTGCGTCGTTGTTTGATGCCGGATCATCGGGTGGAAAGTCCAATCGTAGGACGTATTGCAGCTTGTCTCCCCTGGGCGATATGAGGACAATTCCAGCTCCTGCTCCTTCATTTCGTTTGGACCCGTCAAAGTACATTATCCAGTTGCTCGTGTACTCAGGCAGTCCTGGCGTTTGTAGCTCTGTCCACTCGCTTAGGAATTCCACGAGTACCTGAGATTTGGCTGCGTTGCGTCCTGCATAAGTGATGTCCCAAGTGCCCAACTCGATACTCCATTTGGCTATTCTTCCGGATGCCATGGGGTTGTTCATGATTGTCCCGAGTGACGCATCATTAACCACTGTGATGGCGTGTTCCTGGAAGTAGTGCTTGAGCTTTCGGTCTGTAAGAACAACTCCATATGCGAGCTTCTGGTAATGAGGATATCGTTGCTTGCATGGCGAGAGCACCTCGCTGATGTAATAGATCGGTCGCTGAACTCCGTATGCTTTGCCCTCCTCAGGTCGTTCGACTACGATTGCTGTGCTGATGACCTGGTTTGTGGCGGCTAGGTTCAAGTAGAGTGGCTCCCTTTCTTGCGGTGTTGCAAGGACTCGCCTGCTTTGCAGCGATCGCTTTAAGTCCGCGAATGCTTGCTTAGCTTCTGGTGTCCACTCGAATTTGTCCGTCTTCTTCAGCAGCTTGTAGAAGGGTAACGCTTGCTCTCCCAATCGTGCGATGAACCTGCTCAGGGCGGCTAGTCGCCCTGCGAGCTGTTGGACTCCGCGTAGATTTGTTGGCTCCTTCATAGTCAAGATTGCTTGTATTTTCTCTGGGTTGGCTTTGATGCCTCTGGCGGATACCAGGTACCCGAGAAGTTTTCCTGCTGGAACGCCGAAGACGCATTTTGTCGGATTGAGCTTGATCCTGTATGCGTTGAGGGCGTCGAATGTTTCTCTAATATCCTCGAGGAGTGTGCTCTCAACTTGAGTCTTGATGACTATGTCGTCAACGTACACTTGTACGTTCTTGCCAATGAGCTTGGCGAGGCATTTTTGCATGCAGTGCTGGTATGTTGCGCCTGCGTTCTTGAGCCCGAAGGGCATTGTCGTGTAGCAGTATACACCGTGTGGTGTGATGAATGTTGTCTTTTCTTCGTCCTCCTGTTTCATCCGGATCTGATTATATCCTGAATAGGCGTCCAGGAAGGAGAGGCGTTGACAACCTGCCGTAGAGTCCACGATCTGGTCGATTCGCGGGAGGGGAAAGTTATCCTTGGGGCAGTACTTGTTTAACGACGTGTAGTCGATTCATACCCGAAGGATATCCGTGTTCTTTTTGGGGACCGGCACCGGGTTTGCTAACCAAGTGGATATCTTGATCTCCCTGATGAATTTTGCTGCTAGCAATCTGTTTACTTCTTCTCCAAGCGCCTTCTGCTTGGGTTCTGAAAATTGTCGAGTAGTTTGTTTGATAGGTTTGGCATCTGGAAAGACTTCGAGTGAGTGCTCGGCAAACTCCCTGGGTATTCCTGGCATATCTGATGGTTGCCAGGCGAAAATTTCCCAGTACTCACGGAGGAGTTCGACGAGCGCGCTTTCCTATGCTTGCGGAAGGGTGGTGGAGATCATTGCTGTCTTCACAGAATCTGTCGGGTGCACTTGATGCTTTCGGATGTCACTGTTAGCGCTGAACTCCAATCCAGGCGTGTTTTTCTTCGTGAGGGGCATCGCGGAGTGATCCGTGGTCTTTGCCAGTTCTTGAGGTTCTTCTTGCATCCCGAAAGATTTTGCGATCTCATTGAATTCAATGTCGCACTTGTTGGATTTCTGAAAGTCTCCGTCGATGGTGATTACGCCATATTCTCCAGGTAATTTGAGCTTCAGGTAGGCGTAGTGCGGTACTGCCATGAATCTGGCGAACGCTGTTCGACCAAGAATGGCGTGGTACTGTGAAGGCCAATCGACGACTTTGAAGTCAAGGAATTCTCTTCTGTAGTTGCTCCTAGTGCCCAACACAACTTCTAGGTTGATTGTTCCGAGTGGACGGATTGCTTTTCGTGGAACTATCCCGTGGAAGGATGTTTCTGATTCCGGTAGGCCGTCCAAGTTCCTGTTCATCCGACGGAGTGTATCCGCGTAGATAATGTTGATGCCACTGCCACCATCCATGAATACGCGGGCCAAGTCATAGTTGCCAATTTGTGCTTGGATGACAAGGGCGGCGTGTCCTGGTCGATAGACTCGTGGCGGGTGGTGCTTCATCGAGAATGTTATCGGCTGGTCTGTCATCTTCAAGTACTCTGTTTTTGTTGGCGGTGTCTGCACAGCCATGCACAATTGTCTCGTGTTAGTCTTTTGAGCTCTGTGGGATGGACATACCTTCTGGATCATCGCGAGTTGCCCTGCTGGATTCGGGTACGCATTGGCCCCGGGTTTTGTGCATGTGGCGCTGGCAGTGCAGCCAATGCCATGTTTGGATTTGGTGGTGGAGACAGGGGTTGTGGCGGCTGGAATCCTTGGTGTCCTGCCCCTGGAAGCGGCGGGTAATTTTGAATGGTTGCGGATCTTTTCCTTGCAAGGGCGTCCGAGATGTCGTGAAACTTGCGGCAATCCTTAAGAAGGTGCGTTGCCTTAGTTTTGCCCGTGCTCTTATCTGTAAATAGATGTAGCGAGCAGTATGCATCGAGGTCCTCCTCGGGGGACTTTTCTTCGGCCTTTGGTTTCCATTCGCGATTTCCACGGCGACCGGAGTCGCGGCTTCGTGTGAATTCCGCCGCTACCATCTCTTCTCGATCTTCGTGATCGTAATATTTCCTCCTTTTTCTTCGGCCATGGCGATCTTCGTCGTGTGCGGGTGATGAGGCTCTCTCATTGCGCACCGCATCTTCTCCGTTAACCCACTTTTCGGCTATGTTCATCAGCTCCCCAATAGTTTTGGGTGCGGCTCTGCCCAGTTCTTCTCTGAAAGTCGTTCTTCGGGCGCCTTTTGCGAAGGCTTCAATCGCTACTTCTTCCGAGATAGTTCATGAGGTATTCCTGAGCGTAGTCCATCGCTGGATGTACTCGCGGGTGGATTCGCCACTTTTCTACTTGCATGCTCGCAGTTCTTCAATGGTGGCTGGCCTCTTGTAAGTCGACTGGAATTTTTTGCAAAAATCGTGGTGCAAGTCATCCCACGATGCGTAGCAAGATTTTGGTCTTCTTTCCAGCCAACTGCGGGCCGCGCCGGTGAGATGCAAATTGAGGTATTGCATAGCCGTGTTTTTGTTCCCACGTTGGCACTTTACTGCCGTGAGGTAATCGCTTAGCCATTGAGAGGGCTCGAGTGAGCCGTCATACTTCGTCACTTCCGTGCTGAGCTTGAATCTTTTGGGTAGAGGTGCCTCGCGGATACTGCGGGCAAAGCAGAGAGCGCCGCAGGTTTCGTCATCCGAGGAGCCGAACAAAGAGTGATCGCGATATCGCGAAGCCCTCGCCTTATCCACCCTTTTTTGAGCGAGATCTGATCGTGCGTCGTATTCTGGCCGGTCGCGGTCGGCGTCCTTTCTTGGTTCCTTGCTTCGGTTTTGCGAGCGGCTACTGTGATGCCGCGAGCTTTTGTCTCTCGGGCTGTCTTCACTGCTGCTTCGACTGTTGTCGCGACGTCTAGCTTCTTTTCCTCGACTGCGGCGCGGTGACCTGTCCTTCCTTGGTGAAGAGATCCTATGTCTGCGGGGCGTTTCCCTTTCTTTCTCCTTCTCTTTTTCCTGTTGCTCCTTCTCCAGCTGCTCCGCGGCTTTCTTGTGGTCGTAGGAGGTGAGCCTTGCGGCTGCTAGTCCCAGTCCCTTGCGCACTTGTTTATACTGCTCCGCCCGAGGGTCACTTTCCGTCGGTTGATGCATCTGCATGTAAGTTGCTGCGGCTAGAACTGCGGCAGTAGGGGTTTGCGGGTAGACGTAGCCGTCATCGTCGACTCGCATGAGAGAAGGAGTAACCGATCTGCTGGTTCCGGCCAGGGACTCGACGTTCCTTGATGTAGATGCATGCCCCTTCCTCGTGGGTCGGGTTCTGACCGAGGGTGTTAGGGACAGCCCAGCTCGTCTTTGACTTGACTCATCCGCCGCTCTTCTTCGGCGGGCCAGGTCTATCCGAGTGTCTTTGATGGTTGAGGCTGCTCTCACTAGGTGATAGTGGTAGGCAACTATGTCTTCGTGTGAAGATCCGGCTGCGGGTGGTTTGCTCGTTCGCATAGCTTCTTTGGCTCGATCCCAAGATTCTCGCGAGACACCAATTATGTTGCGCTCTGTTGCGCTATGTTCCGTTTCCGGGGCTTGTTCTGACCCTGCCATGCAGACTTGAGCCAGTCGAGGCTCGTGTGTCCTAGGCGCAGATCGGAAGGTCCCTTGTACTCTTGAAGGTTCCTCTGTCGAGAGGGTATGGTAGTCGCAGGCGTTGAAGCGGACGGACTCGCCGCTTTTCTCCAGATGATGGCGCGAGTCGACAGCCTCAGATCCAGATTCTGATTCTTCCGAGAAGTGGAGGATTCCGTCCCTGTTGGTTATGAACTTCGGGCTCCCGAACGTCAGGGTGACGCTCCTCTCCAGATCTTCGAATACCGGGCGCGATTCCGGCGAGTGAGGTGTGACCACGACAGACCCGATCCGTATAGGATTGTTCGGAGCCGTAGTCGATGGTTTCCAACGGGAGTTGGTTGTCTATGAAGCCGAAGATGCCGGTGATCCAGCGCCCGTCTTCCCCACGGACGACGCCAATTGTCGAATCTCAGACTCTACAAATCCCTTCGGTGAACCTATCGGGTTTCGATTAGGAGAACCCATGAGCGCTGGTGGAATCGTCGGCTAGACAGGGGGCGAGATTTACCCAGGTTCGTGGCCCTCGTAGAGGTAAAACCCTTACTCCTGCCTCTTGTCGATCTGTATTGATGAGAAGATCGGTTACAATGGTGGTACTCGAATCGAGAGTAAGATCTCGAGTTCAAGTTTTCGATGGTGCGGTGTTGCTCGGTCCTCTCTTGGTGGCTCTCCTGGCTTTATATAGGTGGCCAGGTCTCAAACCTTACCCGGAGAGGACTCAAACTTTAACCCTAGGTCGGTTACAAGTTTCCAAACTTAACCCGCAAGTTAGTGCGGGTAGGCTTCACGTGGGTTTTCTAGAATACTCCAAAGGCTCCTCTTCTTGGGCCTTAACCTTGGGCCCGAGATGGGGTGTCCTTACCCGCGGGGTCCAGGATCCATGCCTTCATCAGCTTGTCTTACTGGGGTGTTTCCATGTCGCTATCTTGGGCTCCCGCTTAGCTTCAGGAAGCCCAAGAGGGTAGAAGTGCAGCCAATGTTGGACAAGATGGCTGCCAAGGTTAAGGGTTGGATGGGTCGCCTCATGGCCCGCCCTGGGAGGCTAGCGCTGCTAAACTCGGTACTGACTTCGACTGCAACTTATTTCTTGACGGTGTTCGCTCCCAGTCCTTGGGCTATTAAGAAGATGGATAAGATAAGGAGGGATTTCATCTAGGATGTGGAGGATGGAAAAGGAGGAGGGGGTAAGTGTTTGGTTGCCTGGAAGAAAATTTGTGCTCCAAAAGGCCATGGTGGTTTGGTCATCAAGGATTTGAAGGCTTTTAGTAGGTCTTTGGGACTGAGATGGCTTTGGTATCAATGGGGTGACGATGCCAGACCGTGGCAGGGCACGGTGGTGCCATGTGATAGTGTGGACATGGAGCTTTTCACTTCGTGCACCTCCGTGGTGTTGGGCAATGGGGAGAAGAGCTCCTTTTGGAATGACAACTGGCTCGATGGCAAAGCACCAACCAATTTGGCCACTCTGCTTCCCCCCTGCCAGGCGCAAGCAGCTGTCTGTCCAAGACGCTCTCGACATAAATAGCTGGATGAAAGGGCCTGACGGGATTTCTTCACCTGCGCAATTGGAACAGTTCTACAATTTGTGGATGCGTCTCCGTGGCATCTCCCTGTCGGATGTTTCTGATACTATTCGTTGGAAGCTCACAGGGGATAGGTGTTACTCTTCCAAGTCTTCTTATGATTTCCAATTCATGGCCTGGATTCCCCATCCCTTGTTGAATCAGGTATGGAAGGTTAAGGCTGAACCAACCAAAGGTCAGGTTCCATTGTTGGCTAGCCCTGCAAAGCAGAGTGTGGACTAGGGACAGGCTGCTGGCTCGCGGGCTGACGGACTCTGATGACTTCCCCTTCTGTGATCGAAATGTGGAAACTGTTGAGCATATTTTCCTAGGCTGTTCTTTTGCCAAAGAGGCCTGGTTTCATCTTTCCACAGTTTTGAAGTATGTAGCGGCTTTGGGGGCTGGCTCTGCAGTTTCATTCCTGGTGGCCTAAGAGCATGTCTAACAGACCCCCTAAATGTCCCAAACCCGTATAATAACCGCTGATATACGGGTTTGGGCTCTACCCGTCCATCTAGCAGACCCCCTAAATCGACCACCCCGGACGAATTTTTACAAGTTTCGGTAGGGGGCGGCCCGTCGACCCCTACATGTGCGGGTCGGGAGGAGATGTAGAGGGCCAACCCCTCACCATTTCCCCAACTGCGCGCGAACCCGTTTCAGCCCTCCCAACCGCCGCCGCCGCCGCCGGATCTCCGCCGCCTCGCCCTCCCCGGCCACCGCGTGGCCAGATCTCGCCGGCATGGACCTCTCACAAGCCCCTCCGACCACCGGCGATGCACCACCCATGTCTGAGGTGGTGAATAATGTCCCCGTCGACATCGTGAGTGGTCAGCCGACCTCCGCCGAAGTCGCGGCCGTCATCTCCGCCACCATGCCGGTGAAGAGGAAGAGGACCCCGAAGATCTTCTTCGACACACCGGCGGCGGTAGCGGCGACCACTACTGCTCCCGCCAAAGGGGGCCGGGTGAAGAAGTCTGCGATGATGGGGCCGCCGCCAAAGGCGAAGAAGGTTGCGACGCCTGCAGCGGCCGTTCCGCCCACGCAGGTGCTCGACGAAGTTCCCGCGCCGCCCGTTCCTCCTGCGCCCACGCCTTCCTCTGCTGACGCCCGCGAGGTCCTATACGGGGTGGGGGTACGGGGTCTGCTAGCTCGCACGAGTTTTCGGCCGGCGAAAAGTGCATACAGGGCCCTCTACACGCGTTTTAGGGGGCGAAAACATAAGGGGTCTGTTAGACATGCTCTAAGGTAGCGGCTTTCATTCCTTGTGGCCTAAGATAGCGGCCCTTAACAAAGTTAAAGAGAGGAGAGTCAGGGATGCAACTGCGGTTTACTTGGTTTGGAACTTGTAGAAGGAGAGAAACCGCCTCGTTTTTTACGAGAAGAGAGGAGTAGCAATGCTAGGCAGGTAGGTGAGCTAAAAGAGTAGCATTAAAAGAGTAGCAATGCTAGGCAGGTAGCTGAGCTAGCTCGAGAAGAGACAAATTTGCAATGCTAGGCATGTAGCTGAGCTAGCTCGAGAAGAGACAAATTTGTTCGTAGTGGCAAGTAGTTTTTCAGGTTGATTACACAGGCTAAGGCCTTGCGTTTCTTTTTCTCTGTACAACAGTTGTATTTCGGGGTTTTCCCTCTTCTAATATGTATTTCGGGGTTTTCCCTCTTCTAATATGAATGGGCAGGTGAGTAAACCATCAAAAAAAATATCGTTACATTTTGCTATGTTTGGAAGCGAAAACGCTCTTTGTCGAGCGCGCGAGCGCTCGCTCGGTGCGCGTCCGAATCGTTTTTGTCCTGACGTCCGCATGGTGGGACCCCCTCTATTCCCTTTTTTTCGTTTCCTTTCTCTTGTTCAAATTAATTTGAAACGGTTCTATCCCGTAAATGCCTCGCCCTCCCCCTTCGACCGGCAGAGACTGCCCGTAATCGACGGCGACGAGCGTCGTCTCGATTTGTCCGCCGCCGGCCGGACTCCGCGCGTAACACAGGTCACTGGAGGGCGGGGCGGCGCAGTATCGTTGCCTGTTTTCATCCTCTCCCTTCTCCTCTGTCTCCGGCACTGCAGACTTCACCATCGACGACGACGAGCGTCGTCTCGATTTATCCGCCGTCTGCCGGACTCCGCCATATCACATGTTACCGGAGGGCGGGGCGGTGCAGTATTGTTGCCGGTTTTTCATCCTCTGTCTTCTGCACTGCAGAGTCCACCATCGACGGTGGGGCACCGTATTTTTGAGCCGGGCGTCCCGGTCTGACCGCGGCGCACCCTTGGTGCATTGCAGGAGACGGCGAGGGTGCGGGGGCTCAGCATCAGCGGCGTTTTCTGTTCTTGCTTCCCCTTCTCCTTCGTCTGCGGTCACCTTCTCCCACTCCGTTCTCAAATCCGCGCCAGATCTGAGTAATAAGCAGCCGTCGTCCAGTCTTCAGGCATATCTTGTCGGAGAACCATCTCTCGCCGGTGAGTGTCATGTCATATTCTTCTATTTTCCCTCGCAGTGTCTGCTGTTTACTGTAATTTAAGTGCTCCTATGTCCGCCGTCGAATGTTGTGGTAGATTTTTGGTTTGGCAGAATAGTCTCTGTGTGTGCCGTCGCCGCCGAGCTCCGGACATTTGTGGTAGTCCCCGTGGTCATGTGTGGTAGCCCGTTTTTTCCCCTCATGTAGTAAGGGATACTGCCAGGTTTTGTTGCCTACCATTGTTGTTTTTATTGAGCTTTCTGGATTTTGCTACTGAGAGGGGAATTTGGCTTGTTGGCTCTGTTGCGAAATCGATGCCTGTAACACTTAGCTTGTAGTTAGTTTTTTGTTGTACATGATGAGTGTAGGTATCCATGTTTGGTATTTGTTTCTTTTTTGTCCTTAAATTCAGGTTTGTTGTTTACTAGAAGTCAAGAAGTGTTGAATTATCACCAGTCCGCAGTACTCTACACCCAGGTGGCCATGTACTGATATGTGATGCGCTCATGTTCGGGTACCTATAGGTGTTCTCGTCAAGGACGCTCTTATTGATGGTCGTCTTTGTGAAGGAGGCGACTATCGTGTTGTGGATGCAACAGAGTTCTATTTTTAGGTTTGGCAGAGGAACCATGCCGATCCTTGCCGTCGTTGATTGAACATTTTTTGCTTGATTTTGTTATAGTGTCAGAGCTAAGACAATGGCAGTTTTTGGGATATGTGAGTAAATGGTCATCATTTGGTGAATGAGTTCGATAATTGGAGTTGTAGTTGTACACGACATTTTTTTTATGTAGTAATGTTTTTGTGATGTTTGCAGCTTTAGTTTGTTGACTATATATAGTTGTTGCTGTACATGGCATGGTTTGATTTTGTGTTTTTATCTTTTTGTTTTAATTTTTTTTGTTTAAAACGAGTATATAAGTCTGAAAATTTGTGTGTATGCTAGTCAACTGTAAGTCTGTATTTTCGATTAGCAGTTACAGTAGTTAGCTTGAGAAAATAGTTTACTGGTAAACAATGCAACAAACATTACCTAGCGACTACTTTTTGAATTATTTTGTCCTCTGTTTTTCGTTTTTTTATGGGTTATATCATTTACTTTTTGTATTTTTTTTGTTTAGTAATTGCAGTATATTTTTCTTTTTGGTCTTATTCTAGGTTGTGTCCCAATGGCTGGAAAGCGGAAGGCAGTAGGTGGTCATGTAGATGGTTATTTGCCAGTTGCTAGTAAGCGTGTTAGGAACAGGGCGTCCCCATCTTCTCTAGTCGAGCTGTACGAATACCTAATTGATGAACAGAAGGTTGTTATTGGTGAAATGGACTTGGGAAGTATGCTCAACATCAAATGCCATACTCTGCATAATCATGTCATCAACTGGTTAGCTCCTAAGTACGACAGGTTCTCGCGTCAGTTTGTAATCCCAGGGCGGGGTACTATCCCATTGACCGCTGCTTCTGTTTATCGCTCGATGGGTCTTCCACGTGGTGAATTGCCTGTTAGATATTGTCTGGATTCATCCATTGAGAATCGTCTTCGGCCTATTCTGTTTCCGGATTGTGCAAATGCTCCACAAACTACCAAAGTATTCAACATACTGAAAGAGATGACCACTGCAGATAAAAAGTTCCAGCAGATCTGGATCATGTATTTGACTTCGACCGTCCTTGCTCCAACGTCTCTAAACAAAGTTAGCAGCAGATGTTACCCAATCATGGTAATAAACTGCAATTCTTTTTTAGGCTTATTATCTGATCTTTTTTTTTGTACATTTTCTTTTTTCAATCATCTTCTTTATTAAATGTGCTAGTGGTTTCTTTTGTTTTCTTTAACTTTTATTTTACTGTTATTTTTTTGTTTGCAATTTACCATTTGCTTGCAAAAATCAGTACGTAGTCTATTCCCAATAATGTGATCAAGGCAGATGAATGAAAATTACCAACCCTTCAAAAACTTATATATAATTTTTCCCAAGAATGTTATCAATGGTGATGAATGGAAATTACCTAATTTTAAGAACCAATATATATTTTATTTTTCTAAAGAAATTATCAAGGGAGATGAATGGAAATTACCAACCCTTTTTTTTAGAAACCAGTGTACAGTCTATCCCCACGAATGTTATCAAGGGTGGTGAATGAATATTACCAACCCTCGAAAACCATATATATAATTTCCGAAGAAATGTTATCAACGGAGATGAATGGAAATTACCAACCCTTTGAAAACATATATATATTTCTTTCGAAAACAAAGTAATCAATGGAGACGAATGGAAATTACCAACCCTTTGAAAACATATATTTTTATAACTTCCCCCAAGAATGTTATCAAGGTAGTTAATGGAAATCACCAACCCTTTTTACAAACCAATATATATTTTTATTTCCCAAGAAATTTATAAGTGGCAATGAATTAAAATTAACAACCCTTTTCAAAAACCAGTATATATTCTATTCCCAACAATGCTATCAAGGTATATGAATGAAAATTACCAACCTTTTTTACAAACTAGCATATAGTCTATTCCCAATAATTTTTAACAAGGGTGATGAATGAATATTACTAACTTTTATTTTACTGTTATTTTTTTGTTTGCAATTTACCATTTGCTTTCTTATGCCACTGCAATAATTTGGTTTTTTATATCAGGACAATGTTGAGGAAGTAAGAAATATGAACTTATGCCAGTTCGTTTGCGACAAACTTCATGAAGAATTATCAGCTGGCAAAGTTTCTGGCGCTTGCTTGCTTCACATGATGGTATAAATAATTTTGTTGAAACAGTCAACATCGAATTTTTGTGCTATGATTTTTCTGTTTTATTCTGGTTATTACAATGTCTCCTTTATGCCTTATTTTGTAGCTTATGTATGTTGACTCATTAGATATCAGTGGACTGAATATTGATCTGCCAGATGGTCAATTCCTTGTCAATATATGGTCAAAACATAACATAGACATTGTGCTAGATTCAGACATGAAAAGAGACCTTTCAGGATTTAGAAACTTGGAGGCAAGTTATTGTTTATTGCTTTTTATCTTTTTTTTCCTGTTTTTTCAGTAGCAATGTGTTTATGAGTATAGTCCAGTTTTCTCCTCTTTTTTCAACTTTATTGTGTGTCTCATGCATTCATTTGTTTTATTGTTCTGTTTTTTTTTACAGCTGAAGCCTCTATTTGCTACAGATCATAGATTCTTTGGTGGTTCACATGGTTTCCAAGCTTTCATTGACACAAACACTGCCCGTAATTGTCCCAAACCGGTAAGTGTTAGTTGCTTCTTTTAAGTATTTTTCTATACATTTCAACTTCCCTTTACATCATGCAAGAATTTTCATTATTATCTATGTGACAGTTATTCCAATCCTTTTTTAATATAATTCTATATGTTCTTTTTAAATCACAGCGCAAAGAGAAAGTTGCTAGATTGGTTGGAGAGTTCTCAGCAGGCATTACCCGTTTGCTCGGTACATTGGTTCAGGGTTGGACTGAAGTGGACGATAATGATGCTGTTCTGGTCGAAGAATCTATCAAGAAAATTGGCGAACAGTTTGTTGCTGGTAGTGCATCAAAGACAGATAAACATAATCAAGTCAATACTGCAGTCAGTATCGGCGGAACGGTGTATTCAAGTGGTACCAGCAAAGTCAAAGATGTTGAAAATCCATTGGCTCCCCACGTTGTTTCACCTTATCGTCACGGTGAATTTTCTGTGACTCCTCGTGTGACTCGTTCCGCTTCAGCTGCAGCTAGAGTGAGACACAGCGATGATGGGAATGTTGATCTGAATGTCAGCCAGCTAGAACATAATAATTCAGCTCTAGATGACAGTGACAACAATGAAGACAGCGATGCTGATCGTTTCTTCATAAGAAGCAGAGTTACTGGTCCTGGGAAAATTGATTCGGTTACTTGTTTTAGTCCTGCGAGTCACGATTCTACTCTGTCTACACATGGTGCTGCTGTTGATGCATCAATTTCTTGTGGTGATGCAACTCACGATGATTTACATCTCGGCAATGAATCCACTGATAGAGATGTATGCAATGATCTTGACATTCTAGCTGATGCGGTACTTCTTCAGAAAGAAGGTTATCCACGTGATGACGAGGAGTCATATAGGATGGTTGTGAGAAATAAATTTGAAGACAAGCCATCCATACCATCACCTTCTTCCGATGGAGAAGTTATTGGAAATAATCTCTCTAGGCTTGAGTGTAAAGTGGATTATTTAGTCAGTAATGCCGTTCCCGATGTTATTGTTGAAAATGCGTTGTATAAATCTCATGATCTTAAGAGGAAAAGTAAGGATGTTTCAACTGGATGTGGAGCAAGCACCATCATCTCTGATCTTATAGGACACAGCCCAGAAGATAATATCGCTGTCAAACTTGATAAGAATCGAAGAAAGGCTTCACCGAAAAGGTATTTTATTACCATTTTATTTGTTTTGAGACACTAGTAGAAGATGTTGAAGGCAGGTCCCTTTTTTTTCTTGTTTTTTCTCGATTTTTCTATATGACTATCGCATCTAAGTCGGCAACATTTATATGATAAGCAATATAATCCACTTTTGTCTTTTATTTTTTATTTTTGGTTCAATGAATCGCAGATGTAAACATTTTTTAGTTTCTTACCATTTCTATTTTTTTATTTACCTTTTATATAGTAAAACAAATCATTCACCAGAACTATGTAATTAAGATCAGCATGATAATTGAAAATGAAGATACTGTTTCTGTAGATAGAAGTTTTCTTTTACACAATCATACTAGTTCTTTTCTGTATTTTTTTTCCTCTGGTAAAATTGTTTTTCTTGTAGCCTCTTTTTTCTGTTCTTTTCAATAAATAATATGTAGTTTTTTTCAATGCAGTATAATACGAAATGCCAACGCGCAAGCAACTAGATCGTCACCACGTTTTACGGCAAAACTGATCTCAACAACAGGTGCCAATGTGCAGTCTGAAGCAGACACATATAAAGAAGCTTCTGTTCAGGAAATAGTTGACAGTCGCGTGGATTCTTCAGCTAGTAGTCCTACTGTACTCATTGGGAAATCAGCACCTGCTAAAGTCCAACCTTCTCCTGTAACAAATCGCCGATCTTCACCCAGATTTCGTATTACAACTATTGTGGCAGATGCACAAAGTTTAGATGGCGAAAACCCAGTTTGCATAGCAGGTAATTTTCTTATCAGTATTTCGTTTTGTTTTCAGCGCGGTCCCTTGCTGGATGCTTTTTTATAACTTGGTATATTCTTGGTACATATCTCAGGTTTGCCCTCTGCTGTTATTTGCTATATTTTTTGTGGGTGGTTGTCTTTTTTTGTACGAAAGATGAGCAATGCCGTCTGCACCAATTGTGATTTTGGTCGTTTTTGTTTGCTGGTCGATGTGTATTCTGACAGCATGATGTGTTCATGGCTAGCCCATACCTGTGAGGCTACTAAGAGAATTTGTAGTTTCCTAAAGCAATAATACCTGAAGATTTTTTATCTGTTTTCTGAAAAGTTTTTTATCAGTTGTTTTTCTGTGTTTTGTGCTTGATCAGTGTCATTTTTATACCATGTTTTTATTTTCTCTTTGTAGCCTTGTTTTTGGCATGTGTATACTTTTTATCCTTTTTTAATTTGTATGCATTTTTATATTTTTTGTTTCTTTTCTGCACGAAGCGAAAGTTCATACATCGAAAGAATACATTGTAGAGAGCATCCCTCTAGTTCAACAACCTAAATCTGGCATTCAAGATCGTGGTCCTGATGAAGGTATGTAGTTGTTGTTGATTATCATTTATGTTTCAAGGTAGCTTCCGTTTGAATGCGATTGTTTATATTTTTGTTTCTTTTTTGTACAAAGCCAAAGTTCATACATCCAAAGAAGACATTGTAGAGAGCATCCCTCTAGTTGAACAACCTAAATCTGGTATTCAAGATTGCGGTCCTGATGAAGGTATGTAGTTGTTGTAGATTATCATTTCTGTAGCAAGGTAGTTTCTGTTTGAATCCGATGTAATTTCTTTTTTCAGTATAGTTTGGTTTAATTTTAGATACTTTTTTGTTTTTACTTTCTTGTTTAGATGATGTACAGATCATATATGTAACTCCAGCGGTGGAGCAAGTTACTGATGTTTCGCCTCCCACTATAACTCCACGTACCAGGCTCAGAGTTGGGAGAGTTATTCAACCATCAAAGTTTTTGCTGCAACCTTATGTTAACATCTCAAGTACTCCGGAGCAAGATGAGCTATACCAGAAGGTTATAAAACACAGAAGCGACTCGAAAGATTCAAAGATAAAAGGGTAATAGATCATTTTTTGTTGTGCCTTTTTCCATTTTCAGCTTGTGAGCCCACTTTTTCTTCTTTTGCATACGTATTATTTGGGTTTTTTCTTTTTCTGAATTAGGTAGTAAGATAATTTACCAATTTATGTTACCATTTTATATTCAGTTCAATGTTCCTTCAAATCAAGCCGATGTGGGTCACAACTAGCGACTTGGCTGACAGCATAACTGGTCAACTGTCGAACACTGTGGCAGAAATTGGCATATCTGTCCTCCAAGATTCTTGCGATAATAAGAAGATAATTTTCCCATGGATATTAAGTGTATATCTTCTTGACCACAAATTCAGTTCCAGAATTGTTCAACAACATTTTAGGAGAGATGCCAAGTATAAACTTAATCACAAAAATGTGGTATGTTTTGTGTCCGTCCTTTTTCTGTTATCATTATTTTTTGTATGCCCTGTATATAGTAGATCCACCTAATTTTTATTATTGTTGTTGTTTTTGCATCTACTATTTTGTTCTCTTCCACGCAGCTTTTGTTTCCTGTGTTACAAGATATTGGCACTGTTCATAAACGATGTCATTGGTATGTGTTGTCATTGAATTTCAATGCAAAGAGGTTTGAAGTGCTTGACTCTGCTCGCGGACCACGGAATCTCTCTCTCATTGAACATGCTACCTCCTTAGTGGATTCTATAAAATGTGCATACAGAGTCAATTATTCCAATTCAGCAAAACAAATTGATGACTATCAGCTTGAATACATTGATGTGCCAAAACAGAACAACTCGTGAGTCCTCGTTTACTATTTTTTGTGTGCATTTTATTTCTTCGTTGTTTTCATTGTGGAGCTTTTTTGTTTGGTTCATGATATATCATTATGTACATTTTTATTACAGGATTGATTGTGGGTTTTTCATGATGAAATTTCTTGAGCTCTAGGATGGACGGGTTGTCCCCGCAATTACATGTGACCAAATACCAGAATATAGGAAGATTTTAACGTGGACTTGGCTTCACCATCCAAGGAATAAGTTCACAAACTGGAAGTTCTACTTAGAGGCAAACAAAATATAAGGTTCATTTTCTTCATAACTTTTGTACCTCCATAATCTCTCAATTTTTTCCTAGCATGCTAATAATGGGAATAATTCAAGAAGTAATAGTAACGCAATATACTGATTTATACAAAGTACTTAATCGTCAAATCATCTTTTTTGTAACTGTTGTTATTTCTTGCATGTCTTCAGGCGTTGATCGTTGTTTGCTGCATGTTTTTTGCTGTCATTCGTCTGAGCATATTTGTTGTTCCTCAATTCACTGCTTTTTACATTGTCTGCACTTGATCTTATTATATCGCTTTCTGAACTTTTTGCTTGTCACTCATTGCTTGATTGCATAGTATTTCTCTTACCAACCTGAAAATATTTTTGTAGAGAGCAATTATTGTTAATAGACCAATCTTTTTTTTGCCATAATAATATATATGGGAACAAGAAGTAAAATGTATGCAAAAATCTTCTATAGTAATTTTTTATGCTACAAACCTTGTCTCTGTCAGGACACTCCGGTCTTCTGTGTCCTTCTACTCTGCACAGACTGCATTTTCTTATCTTTTTTTGTTTCTTCAGAGCAGCTTGCTCATAGTGATTCTTTGGCCTTTCACCCATGTTGAATCCTTGGCTAGTTGAATGTGGAGGATCTTTGTAGGTTGTTTCCTTTGTGTATTCATCATGTTCTTGACCACCTGGAACTTCTTCAGATGTTCGTTCTTTGTTAAGGTCTTCATTGAATTTGTTTGATGTGTCGTTATCCTCTGTATCATTCTCCTGTTTAGTCACCGGATCATCGACATCCCTTCTCTTTCTGTGTCTTGTTTCTTTTTCATTTAATCTCTGGATCTTATCATCAATGATTGCCTTCTTGAGTTGAACGATCCCAGCACCAAACAAGTCATATGACCTATCATCCGTGCAAACTGTGGATAGTACGTGTGATACTTTGCTCATTTCAATTGCATGCCTCACAGCTAAGTGTGTCTTTTCACTCCTTGTCAAGTCTGAAGTTGCAGTCATGTTTGCAACCTCTATTCCAGCTGCTGTTGTCCATCTTGCATTTATGAAGCTCATAGGTAATTCTGTTATTCCATTATGCATAGCAACTCGTAGTACGTGGCAACATTGTATGCCATCCCTTGACATCTTATAACATGAACAGATGTACACGCTTCCGTCAGCTGATATGTGCATCGTGTATTCTGTTCTAGGAAATTTAGCGCTCCAGTAATTTTCTAATCTTTTCACTATATAAGTTATGTTTGGTTCAACATTTTCAACATTGTAAGCAGTTGTTTTCTTCATCTCCTCTGCAAATTTTGCATATATAGGGTCTGTGTAGATTTTAGCTGCTTCTCTCTCCAATGGATTATATCCCCAGTGTCCTGTCTCCTTTATTTATGTTTTCTCCCGTAGCCTGTCAAGATCAGCTTGTTTCTTCTCTTGTATAATGAGATATTGTTTGAAGAATGCGGAAATAGAGTCCTTCCGTTTCACGTAATGCTTGAAAAGTGAGTTAGTGCTCTCACTTCTTCCAGTTGATGATGTGAAGGGGAAGAAATGGTTCATGAAGTAGGCCGGTACCCATTCGTCTCTTATCTCATATATCCTCTCTAGGTGGGCCTCCCCTTCAGCATTGTGTTGCCTAAGCAGTGAACTCCAGCCAGTCTCAAACTCTTCCGGTGTGAAGGAGTTTCTAATTAATGCCCTCAATAGTTCATGTAACGGCACACGGGCTGCAAAGAAAGTGACTAATTTTTCTTTCATCTTTTTCCCAACATGGAAGTTGCAGTAGCGGTGTATCGTGAAAGGTAGCACTGTTTTTATTGCATTCCCCATTGCTACACATTGGTCTGTGATTATTGTTTCTAGATATTTATTCCCAATGACCGAGATGAATTCAGCGAACAGCCACCTAAAGGTCTCTTCCGTTTCATCTTTCAGCAAAGCAGCACCAAATAGCACTGTTTTTCCATAGTTGTCGACCCCAACTATAGGTGCAAACGTCAAACCATACTGGTTTGTTGAAAAGGTTGTGTCAAAAGATACAAACTGGCCAAATTGCTTGTAGTTTGCTTTGCCAATGCTATCTGTCCAGAATACACGCCTGACAACGCTATCCTCCAACTGCATTCTGTGTGAGAATCCTGGCCTGTTGTGACATTCATTTTTAAAGCAATAGTTTGTCAACATCTCTGTTCCTTAGTTTTTCTTTCTCTTTTGCTGCTTGGTTGCTCAGATACTTTGTATCGAAAGGCACAGCCCGGAAACAGCCTCTTGTTTTCCTGAATATCTTCATTATGTTTCGTGGGGGCACCCTTGTTTCCTGGAGCATGTCAATCAAAGTCCTGTCTGATTCTGACATGTGCCGGTGACATTTCATGAACCTTGTAAGCCATAGAGATGGAGCCAATGGATGGTTGTGCTCGAGATTCACATGTTTGATCGCCCATTTTCCTTGTTCCTCTTTTACAGTCATTTTAACTTTGCACCTTGTCTGCACGATTTTGTTTGTTCTTCTCCTCTTCAGTGCACTGTCTTTGCACTCAGTAGACCTACTCCTATTGCACGTGAACGACTGCTTGTTGATTACATTGCTAATTTTTGATTCATAGCTTGTATCTTTCCTTATTGCGAACCCCATTTTCCTAACATAAACTGCAAAGAAGAAAAATGCTTCGTCCCTTGTGTCAAACTCCATACCATGTTCTGGTTTAGATGCTTGCGATATTTCAGATATAGTGGGGTAGTTGTTCTCTGTGAACATTTTATCCATTTCCTTCTCCTCAACAGATGGTTCTTCTGGATTTATTGCTTTCTGAATTTCATCGTCAGGTATGTCCTCATGGTTGACATCCTCATTTCCCAACTGGATATGTACATCTTCTTCTTCTTGACACTGAAGTGACTGTCCTTCTCCACGCATATGTAACTCGGCATCATCATCTTCATCTTCCATGTTTATTTCCTGTTTGAAAAAATATATTAAAACTTCCTGTTATACAATCATTACTGAGGTCAACTTTTCTCTGTTTGTGTTAAATTTCTTTTTCGATCTAAATTGGTTTTGTAGTTAACAGTAGCAGTATCCATATTCTTTTTTCTTCTATTGATTTTTAACTCACCTCATTCAAGTCGATATGTAACATTTTGGATTTGGATGCCTCATTTTCTGCGTTTGACATCGATGAGTAGTTAGGAGAGGTCGGCAGAGCAAGGATCCTTTCTTCTAGTTTTCTTAACTCATCATTTTGGTCACTCTCTGCTTTGTCTCTTCGTCGCTGAAGAAAAACCTGTTGGAAAAAACAAAACATGCACATTTGTTAATTCTAACCATTCCAATTGTTATCAAGTAACAAAATGTTTTTTAATGCGTTTTATCTTCAGTACCTGCATAAACCTGTCCAGAAATTTCCTCGTGTCCACTGGCTGTTTTAAGTTCATTGACTGAATAATCTCCTGGGCTGTTGGTGATTCCAGCCCTGCTTTGGCCTTAACATCATCTCGCTGGGAGTTGTTTTCCATCTGAAATCAGTATAAATACTATCATTTATTCTGTCATGACAAGGTTTAATTTTTACTCATATTTTGTTAATGTGTTTTTATTAATTTTCCAGGTGTTGACATGATTACATCTCCCCACTGGATCATCATATGCAGCTTAAAGGAATTTTGGATTTATTTTCAAGGCTACATGAAGATAGAAGTTTTTAGTTGTGCTTTGTGTGATAAAGTTTTTTGTTATGCTTCTATGGTGTTTTGGCTACAAATCTATGCAGATTTTCTGTGTTTTTATGTGCTTAATGATATGTAAGACTACGTAATGAATTTTACATTCCCCTGTCCATGATGCATCTTGTTGAATGTATAGCAATGTAAGGTTACTGTTTTGTTTTGCTTAAGATGTAAAGATGGCAATGTTGGATTTATCTAAGCATGGGATGCATATAATCTATGAAAAAACAAGGTATGTACATGCTGATTTTTTACCTTTTGCTTCTCCTCTGTTGCCTTTCTTCTCAACCTCCTCTATCTTCGACCTAATGCGCAAGCTAGAATCTCCCAGTCCCTACTGCTTGGCATTGATGGCGGCGCTGTAGGGTTTAGGGAGGAGGAAGGGGGCAGGAAGAGTTCCTCCTTGATCTCTTCTTTGGGCCGTAGCCATGTGGAAGAAATAGGACAGCTGTAATGCTTGGAACTTTTTTTCAGTCGTGTCCTTGTGTGCATTAATTTTACAGAAGTGGGCACATGGTTTTTTCCTTCACATATGTCTTGCTTCTGTGCTCGCACACTTTTGTACTTGAACTATTTTTATGTTACTCTGGGGGGGTTTTTGTAATATGGAAAAGGTACCTACCACGAGCTGCCCATCTTTTTGCCATGGAGTTGTTTATTCATTTGCTGTTCTCCCCATCTCGTCAAGCTCCTTCTCTGCTCCCCTAACCTCTGCAGATCCTGCACGCAAACTCCCCCCAAATCTAGATCCAAATTATTCTTGCGTGGACAATTCAAAACAAGCTGGACATTATGCAGAGAAGATTTTTTTTGATTGAGTTCTACTGCTTCTTCATCTAGGTACTGGCTTCGTTCTTTCTCCCCTTCCCATCTCGAGTTTGATTTTATTTATTTGTTGAAGATTCTAATCTTTTGCAGCACTCCCCATGTTCTAACTTGCTCTTTTCTACCTTTTTTAATCTCACGGTTTTGTGTGCTAACTCCCTTCTTCTTAACTTGGTTCTACATCTATCATGAATCTCTTCTCATGTCCAGTACGAGATTCATTTTTTTTGTACTTACTTGGCCTGTATTTTACTTTTTTTTCCTTTTTGTTTTGGTGATATGCAGGCAACAATATAAGCATAACTGTTATTTTAGCTATCTACAATCTTTGACAGCATGTTTCATTGCTCTCATGTGCAGTTGGCATCATAGGAGTCTGATTCCTATTCATAGCTCCAGAACAGAAGGAAAAATGGATGGTCAGAATCATGATCAAGCTGTAAGTTTGTGATACAACTATATGCAATAGGTGGATCTCTGTAGGGTAGTTTTTTCTTCTTCTAGGTTGGCAACAATGCCAAAATCTTTTTTCATAGTTCGTCTGACAGCAATAATGTTTTTTAAGCTTCTTCTTTGCTCACGCCCTGCATGCACTGTTGGCACTTATACAAATTTGATGTTGTTTGTGCAAAGTAAGATCCATATTTTTTAGTAGGTTTTCAATTATGTTGTTTCTATTGTCGCAGGAATTTTACACAAAGTTATCATTGCCAAAATTCACGGCATTGATTCGTCGTTTAACACCGGTTCAGAGGGATTTAGTTTGCAGCATTGGACTTGGATTTCTCTTAGAAGTAGGATGTCATGTATGCTATTTTTTCTAGTGTTCTATTGTTCTAAATTTATCTCATAGCTTACTGCCAATCTATTTTTTTTTCACAGGTAAAAGCTGTATCAGATACCCCATTCACATGCAATCCAATAACAGTCTCTCTCACTGCCAAGAAATCATACGATGATCTTCTGAACTTTGTGTTATCAATTTTTCCCGAGGTTCACCACAAATTGGTATAGCCTAAATCTTTTTCTTTTGTACGTATTGTATTTAACTGTATTATTGTTTTTTTCCTATGCTTGTTGTTATTAGTCTGTTACCAAAACATATTTTGCATACTCTACATTCCCTCAAAATTGTTTTCATGTCTTATATTGGGAATACTATTCTTTAATTTGATTAGCTTGTCTTGCAAAATATTTACAAGATTTTTATCACTCACTACGTGTTTCTTTTTATTTTCTTGGTTTGGATAGGTAATTGACCAACTACCTGTCATTATGTCCAGCATGGAGAAAGATATCTTTGAATCAATTCAGCCTATAATTTGTCAGAACATAATCAATGTTTTAAAGATAATACCTTCCATGCAACAATCACCTCATTTGAATGAAATGCACAATTTTCAAATTGTGTCTCCTCAGTTCAAGGTCCCTCTGGTTGGTTCCACTTACAAGGAACAATGTGTTGACAAAGTTTTCTCGAGCAATGCCGTTACAACTACTGGAGCTATAAGTTCAATTGCACAACACAGTGGCAATGTTAACGATCCTGAGACAACTGAGTCCAATCTTGCCAGTTCTGGAAAACAAACTTCAGTACGTAATATTATAGAAATGCTTATATTTCCTGTCCCAGATGAACATATGATCAAGAGACTCGACGAAGCTTGCAGTGATGGTATTTTCAACGTGGAGAGGCTTATTGATTCCTTAAACAGCATACCGCAAGAAATGTCTTTTGATGTTCCATACCCTTACGTAGCTGAAGAATCATTGTATCCACAGAGAGTTGATACCAGCCATGTTGAGGTAGTTGTGCCAACAGTTGTTGAATTGGTAGCATACATTGTGCAAGAAATAGAGTCTGATGCCAAAATTCGCAAGTTAATGGCTGGTAGGATTTGCACAGACAATGAAAAGGTTGAGGTTTTTAATGAGCTGTTTGAACCATCGCAACATGACTTAGCTTCTAAAGGAAAGAAAAGGCCAGCCTGGATAACAACCAACAATCAAGCTCTTCATTGCATCGCTCTTAAAAAAAGAGCAAAATTGTTCGCCACAAATGAAACTGATACAAGTACTCTTCAAGTCCCTGAACCAGAGAAAGTTCTTGTTGGAGTTCAGTTCAATATGTGTGACAGCCCAGGTGGTGTCTATGTAGGCGAAAGCTCACCCAATAACAGTGGCAAAGCGCCGAACAATGATTCCAAAATGACTGATGAAGAGTTTGACAAAGAGTTTGTGAACTCAGCAATAAAAGTTGAGCAGGAGTATTATGCAAGAAAGGCTAATCAAGACCTTCCATCTATCCATTCTCACAATGTCTGTGTTTCGGAAATTAGTTATGAAAAAGTGATTTCATCGTTTCAGTCAACACTTGTTGAGCAGGAGGTTTTCAACAATGTTGTATCTGGTATTCCGAAGACTGCAAGATCAAAAACGTAAGACTAAGTTCTGATTATACAAGTTCATTTGTTCTGTTCATTTTTACATCCTTTTACTTATTCTCTCTTATCGCCTACTTTTTTTGATGTTTTTCTGTTTTTGTTTTTGTGTTTTTACATGGCCCAAACATAGCATCCAGATTGTAGTCATGGGATCTACCTGGGTTGAGCACAGGGTTTTTGGATTAAGCATGCAAGTATATGGCAAGGTTCACAGTTACGTGATTAATATGCTTGGCAAGGCAGTAATGGTTGAAGATATTGAGAGGAAGAATCTTGGCATGATGCGGGAAAATCAGTGGAAGAGATACGTTTTCGAGTGCAAGATAGCTGTTAGTACTTATTCGACACAGTCTTTTTTTGTGTTGTTTAGTAAAACGGATGTGTTTTTCTTATTTTTTGTTTGCATGTTACCATTTTTTGTTTCCATGATGATAAAGAAATTGATTTGTTCCATTTTTACATGTCAACATAAAAATGTAGGCCCTTTTCCAGCTGGAACATGAAATGCCAGGAAAATTAGCAAAACTGCTGTCTAATGGAATGCTAGGTTTCATGCTCGACTCTATGGACTTGGTGAGCTATGTTTTATATAATTATTATTTTTTTCTTTTACGCATGATAACTCATTGTTTTCAACATTGTACATTATCTGGTCACATCTAATTTTATTTTTTCTTTCCTTTTTGCTTCTTATGTTTATTAGATTCATCTGCCACTATTCACATCAGGTTTTTACTATCTTCTGGTTGTGAATTTGAAGAGGAAACGATTTGAAGTGCTAATTCCAAATAACAAGCTGCATCTTGTCCAAAAAGAGGCTTCTGTTGCAATCAAAAACTTTAAAATGTCATTCAGCTTGGCATATAAGAACTCATTGGTCAATGTAAATGATATGAAAACAGTTTTCCGAAGTGTCTGCGCATCTGAGAGAGAGTAAGAATGCACTGCACTAAATTTTTTTTCTCATTCGGTTAAATTTACTAGATTAAATTTATTAGCTAGTTTGAATTTTCACATTTGCTTTCCTGTCTCTTTTTGTCATCTCAATTTTTGTTGCAGGGGCGATAGTGGGATTTTTGTGATGAAACTGATTTGCGATTTTGATGGCGACAACACACTTTGTTTCCAACCTGTGAGTTATTTTTTCGCAGTTGATTTTTTTCAAACTCTATGTACTACCTGTTTTGATTTTTGTTTTTGATATAAGAGAAGTACACACCGTTTTTAGTAGTTTACAGTTTTTCTGTAACCCAATAGCACTTTGTTTTTTTCCCAACAGGAGCATGCGAAGCCTCTTCGCGAGAGTTTGACTTATTATATGGTTGCTCACCCATTCAACGAAAAAATTCCTTTGGAAACAAAGAAAATTCTACAGAAGCATGTTAGTTTCCAACTTGTTTTACTTATATCTTTTTTTGCATGTTTTTTAAGTACAACACAGTGTCTATGTGTTCACTCTCTCTAACTGTTTTACAAATGGTTTTCCATTTTTTCATGTATAATCTTGCGCAGAACATTCCGCATGACTTCAAGGTAAACATTATACATATTCCATTGTCTTTTTTTTGTTGTTGACTGGATGTGATTCTAATTTCTATATTGTTTTAGTCATCTTTACTGTTTTCCGATTCTTTAAATTAATTGTACCTTTTTTGTTTTCGTGTTTTTGTTCTCAAAAGACACCAGGGTACTTCCCATGGATGCACGAGATCAGCGTTTTGAACCAAGAAGATCCTCTGGAGGCATTTCTCAAGTTCTGAACTTGTTTAAGTCATTGATTATGGAAATCTTACTCATTAGTTCGAGGAGGCTACGATTAATACCAATAATTTTTGTAGTCAAAGAATAATAACGGTTGTGTATTTTTATAACTGTACTGCGTTTTTACATTTACTTCTTTTTTTATTTTGATATTTCGCATGTTTTGAGTGTTTTTATTGTCTCCTTTTTCTTTTTTTGCAACATATGAACTGACCGTTAAGTATGTTCCCCCATAGATTGAATACAGATCACTCAAATTATCATGTAGTACAGTTCTTTACCACAACACACCCCTGGTTTTTTTACAGTTTGTTTTTAACTAGGGGTTAGGGGGAGGGTTCTAGAAGCTGTGTGCAAATTTTAATGTTTTTCCAACTTGTACTGATGGTGTGTTTGAATGTTTTATTGAATCCAAATGGGTTATAAATAAAAAGTAGTAGAATAATTTTGCGTTTTTTTAGGAATGTTATCAAGGGTGGTGAATGAAAATTACCAACCCTTCAAAAACTTATATAGAATTTTTTCCCAAGAATGTTATCAATGGACATGAATGGAAATTACCTACTTTTAAGAACCAATATATATTTTTATTTCCAAAGAAATTGTGAAGGGAGATGAATGGAAAGTACCAACCCTTTTTTTTAGAAACCAATGTATAGTCTATTCCCACAAATGTTATCAAGGGTGGTGAATGAAAATTACCAACCCTCTAAAACCTATATATAATTTCCCAAGAATGGTACCAACGGAGATGAATGGAAATCACCAACCCTTTGAAAACATATATATTTTTCTTTCGAAAACAAAGTAATCAATGGAGACGAATGGAAATTGCCAACCCTTTGAAAACATATATTTTGATAACTCCCCCAAGAATGTTATCAAGGGAGATGAATGAAAATTACCAACCCTTCAAAAACGTATATATAATTTTCCCCAAGAATGTTATCAATGGAGATGAATCGAAATTACCAACTTTTAAGAAACGGTATATATTTTTATTTCCAAAGAAATTATCAAGGGAGATGAATGGAAATTACCAACATTTTTTTTAGAAACCAATGCATAGTCTATTTCCCAAGAATGTTATCAAGTGTGTTGTTTGTTATGGTTGTGGAAGTATGCATTTCAGTTTGAACAATTGTCATCTTGAAATGTGGTTGTGGAAGTATGTGTTTGAACTGTTTTATGGTTGTTTGGACTGAGTATTTACTGTACTGAATTGTGTTGACCATAGGCCTTGTAAGCCACTTGTCAGCGCTATGGATATAGCAAGTTGAGGTGGACACACTTGTCACCGAAATAGCAGGCCAACCGGCCACCCACGCACTCCTCTCCCCTCTTAACTGCACCCACCCACTCTCTCTAACACACACCCGTTTCTCCTCAGTCACTTCACTTCTCTGTCCCCTTCTCACTTTTTCACCGGAGAAACCAAGAAACAACGCCGGATCGAGTTGCCAAGAAGCATCCAGGTAATGCGCAATTGTAGTATGATTCATTTCCTTGATGTTGAGCCCTTTTCTTCTTCTCTAAAGGATGCTTCTCTTCTGAATCATTTTCTTGATTTGTTTTGTCTGAATATTGTTTTCTGTTCTAGATCGATGGACCCCAATGTGGATGTGGTGGACTTTTCATCCTCTTCAGATGATGGCAGTGCAGGGAGCACTGGCCTTTCATGTTCAGTCTGCGAGATGGAGAGGGATCTGAACATTACTATCAAAGGTACTGTTCTGACTGAGAGAATTTTTTGTACTTCTGCATGTTGTTTGTATTGAAACATGTAGGGCCAGACCCCTATTTGTGTTCATGTGGTGATGTTTTATGTGTGCTGTAGGGCCATAGTGGGAAGTGCAGGACCCTTATGATGAGTATTGCGTGTACTCCAACCGTGTTGGTTTGGAGCCACGTCAGGTAGTGCTTCTGGAGGACATGTGTGATCTGCAGAAGCCTAGAATCCCTTTCTATGTTAGCACAATGAGAGAGGGACAGATATCTGTAGACAGGAACAAGGGAAAAATGGTTTGGTTGGTTATGCATTGAATTTTTTTCATGCTTTCTTCAGTTACTCAGCCTAGAATTTACTTGTTATTTACTGTTTAATTTACAGTACTTCAACAAGGATTTCACCAGTACCTACCTGAAGCAATACCTGACCAGGAGTGGATATGAAATGAGGGTCTACTATGACCATGCACAGAAAATGACTCCTGTAAAGATAAAGATGGACACGGCTAGGAAGTGTGCCATCATGACATCTAAGTGGATGGAAGTTGTTGCTGATCAGGGCTATGGTGAGGGTGAGGTGCTCATGTTTTGGTTTAGGAGGACCCATGAAGAGAAGAAGCTGAAGCTGTATATTGACAGGATTGAGCCTGGAAGCTTTGGGTTTGACATCCAGTACCACTATGCTCTCATTGCAAGTGCTGGAGTCTGAAAGATGCCTTAGGAACCTGCTATGCTACATGTAGTATCAGTCTGCTATGGTACTTGTTGTTCTTTGTAGTTTGTGTGTAATGGTTGAACCTGTTATATAAGGCACCAGTGCTAGTATCTACCTGTTATGTAATGAACCTGAACCAGTACTTGAAGTACTATTATCTATATAATGCTTGCTCTTAAATTACTTGTCTTGCATTGCATAAATTCGGTACAGAAATTTTTGGGTCTGCCAAAATTTGCATAAATTCAGTACAAAATTTGTGGGTCTGCCAAAATTTGCAAAAATTCAGTACAAAGGCTCAGCACTCTCTGCATCTAAACATCATCTCGAGGTGCATTTTGTATGTGCCCACTCCATCGACAAACTGCTGACTAGACCTTGGTGCTTGCAACCAAGTCTTATCGATTCTAGATTTGGTTGCACTATCTACATCATAGCAGATGTACCTCATGTCAGCAGACAGCATATTATAAGCAATGTAGCATTTGTAACTAAAAACACTTTTACTGAGTAACACACTTTATTTCACAATGATAGTAAAAACAAAATGGAAATAAACAAACACTCCCTAGCACACCTCAGGAAATAAACAAACAACATAAAAACTTATTGTGATTCCCAACGCCCACTATCTCAATGCCTACCACTCCCTAGCACGCTTCTTAACTGAGTTGCAGTACAGAGAGAAGAAACCCCTCTCGTACACATCTAGACGCCTATAAATCTCGTAAGCAGCATACGCATCCCTAGCAGCATATTCTATGTGTTTCTGTGACAGGGGTGTATTCTTCCACATTTCGTGCTCCTTTTCGCCAAACCCCTCCTTCATGTTCCTGTAGTACTCATCTATCACAGCTGCAGCAACATCCTTCAGTCCTTGCTTCTTGGTTCTTGGCTTCTCGTTGTCAGGGTCTCTCCAGATGTGCTGAATGTCCTTGTATACCATAATACTAAATCCAGATCTACCCATGACTTTTTTATCATGAACAATGTCAAAACCAGCAAAAGTTAAACGCCAATTGTGCAAGAAGCCATAAAGCAGATCACTATGTTTATCAGCGTGGCACGCGTGATAAACCAAACACTCATTGACCACACACAACTTGAGGACAGCAACCTTCTGAGGAAAGACATAAGATCCGCAGCAACTGGTGTACTCGACATCAACTCCTACGATCTTCCTTTGGGCAGCATCAAGCAGAGCCTGAACCTTCTCGAGCCACTCATCAACATTGTCAGCCTTGTTGGTGTAGACCACGTTAAGCTCCGTGGTTCCATGACAAGGAACCTTGTGTTCATGGCAGAAGGCCATGATGTTGGAGCTCTGCATAGTGGGGAGGGAGGAAGGGGAAGAGGAAGAGCGATACAAGAGCGGAAGAGCAATACGTGAGATGCAAACGCCCTGTTTATTTATAGGAGGGAAGCAGGGGAGTCGCTTGGAGATAAGATAAGGACAATTTAATTTTTGCAACAGCACTAACAGTAATGATAACAACCCTATAAAAACGGTAACAAGCAGGTTAGTCGATGGGATATAAGATAATGACAACTTAATTTTCGCAAGAGCACTATCAGTAATGATAACAACCCCATAAGCACGCACTTGTTTTACATAATTCCTTAACAATGCTTATTTTACAGCAACTAAAGCAATCATCTAATTGTACAAATAATTGTGAGCACTTGCAAGTAAAGCACTTACAAGCACTTGGAACTAACACAAAATATATCTGAAACAATGCATCAGTTCAGAAATAAAGCAATCATCAGTGAGATTTATTTGTCAGAGCAAATTCTATGTCAGTGCAATTTTTTATCATAGAGCAAATCATATTAAGTTTGAATTTTTATCACACAACAATTTTAGTTCAAAGCAATTTTTATATAATACCAATTTTTATGACAGAGCAAATTATGTAGGACCAATTTTCCTGTCGGAGCAACTTTCCCAAAGAATGTTTATCAATGGAGATGAATCGAAATTACCAACTTTTAACAACAAGAATATATTTTTATGTCCGAAGAAATTATCAAGGGAGTTTGAATGGAAATTACCAGCATTTTTTTTTAGAAACCAATGCATAGTCTATTCCCAAGAATGTTATCAAGGGTGGTGAATGAAAATTACCAACCCTTCAAAAACTTATATTTTTTTTTCCCAAGAATATTATCAACGGAGATGAATGGAAATTACCTACTTTTAAGAACCAATATATATTTTTTATTTCCAAAGAAATTGTCAAGGGAGATGAATGGAAAGTACCAACCCTTTTTTTTAGGAACCAATGTATAGTCTATTCCCACACAATGTTATCAAGGGTGGTGAATGAAAATTACCAACTATCTAAAAACCTATATATAATTTCCCAAGAATGTTATTAACGGAGATTAATGGAAATTACCAACACTTTGAAAACATATATATTTTTCCCGAAGAATGTTATCAATGGAGATGAATCGAAATTACCAACTTTTAAGAACCAGTATATATTTTTATCTCCAAATAAATTATCAAGGGAGCTGAATAGAAATTACCAACATTTTTTTTAGAAACCAATGCATAGTCTATTCCCAAGAATGTTATCAAAAGGGTGGTGAATGAAAATTTAGGGGAAACCTATATATAATTTTCCAAACAAAGTAATCAGGGGAGATGAATGGAAATTACCAACCCTTTGAAAACCTATATATATTTTCCTTTCCAAACAAAGTAATCAGCGGAGATGAATGGAAACTACCAACCCTTTGAAAACATTTTTTATAACTTCCCCAAGAATGTTATCAAGGTAGATAATGGAAATTACCAACCTTATTTAGAAACCACTATATATATTTATTTCCCAAGAATTTCATAAGGGACAATGAATTAAAATTGACAACTTTTTTCAAAAACCAGTATATAGTCTATTCCCAAGGATGTTATCAAGGGCAATGAAAGCAAAATTACCAACCCTTTGAAAACATACATATAATTTCCCCAAGAATGTTATCAAGGGACATGAATGGAAACTACCAACCTTTTTTAAGAGCCATTTTAAATTTTTATTTCCAAAGAAAGTTATCAAGGCCAATGAATGGATATTACCAACCTTTTTTTTTAGGAACCTATGTATAGTCTATTCCCAAGGATGTTATCAAGGGCGATGAATGCAAATTACCAACCCTTTGAAAACATATATACAATTTCCCCAAGAATGTTAGCAAGGGACATGAATGGAAACTACCAACCTTTTTTAAGAACCATTATAAATTTTTATTTCCAAAGAAAGTTATCAAGGCCAATGAATGGATATTACCAACCCTTTTTTTAGGAACCTATGTATAGTCTATTCCCAAGAATGTTATCAAGGGTGTTGAATGAAAATTACCAACCCTTCAAAAACTTATATATATTTTTTCCCTGGAATGTTATCAATGGAGATGAATGGAAACTACCAACCCTTTGAAAACATATTTTATAACTCCCCCAAGAATGTTATCAAGGGAGATAATGGAAATTACCAACCTTATTTAGAAACCAATATATATATTTATTTCCCAAGAATTTCATAAGGGACAATGAATTAAAATTAACAACCTTTTTAAAAAAACCAGTATATAGTCTATTCCCAAGGATGTTATCAAGGGCGATGAATGAAAATTACCAACCTTTTGAAAACATATATATAATTTTCCAAACAAAGTAATCAGGGGAGATGAATGGAAATTACCAACCTTTTGAAAACCTATATATATTTTCCTTTCCAAACAAAGTAATCAGCGGAGATGAATGGAAACTACCAACCCTTTGAAAACATATTTTATAACTTCCCCAAGAATGTTATCAAGGTAGATAATGGAAATTACCAACCTTATTTAGAAACCACTATATATATTTATTTCCCAAGATTTTCATAAGGGACAATGAATTAAAATTAACAACTTTTTTCAAAAACCAGTATATAGTCTATTCCCAAGGATGTTATCAAGGGCGATGAAAGCAAATTACCAACCCTTTGAAAACATACATATAATTTTCCCAAGAATGTTATCAAGGGACATGAATGGAAACTAACAAACTTTTTTAAGAACTATTATAAATTTTTATTTCCAAAGAAAGTTATCAAGGCCAATGAATGGATATTACCAACCCTTTTTTTTAGGAACCTATGTATAGTCTATTCCCAAGGATGTTATCAAGGGCGATGAATGCAAATTACCAACCATTTGAAAACATATATATAATTTCCCCAAGAATGTTAGCAAGGGACATGAATGGTAACTACCAACATTTTTTAAGAACCATTATAAATTTTATTTTCCAAAGAAAGTTACCAAGGGCAATGAATGGAAATTACCAACCTTTTTTTTAGGAACCTATGTATAGTCTATTCCCAAGAATGTTATCAAGGGTGTTGAATGAAAATTACCAACCCTTCAAAAACTTATATATATTTTTTCCCAGGAATGTTATCAATGGAGATGAATGGAAACTACCAACCCTTTGAAAACATATTTATAACTCCCCCAAGAATGTTATCAAGGGAGATAATGGAAATTACCAACCTTATTTAGAAACCAATATATATATATTTATTTCCCAAGAATTTCATAAGGGACAATGAATTAAAATTAACAACCTTTTTCAAAAACCAGTATATAGTCTATTCCCAAGGATGTTATCAAGGGCGATGAATGCAAATTTCCAACCTTTTGAAAACATATATATAATTTTCCCAAGAATGTTATCAAGGGACATGAATGGAAACTACCAACCTTTTTTCAAGAACCGTCATAAATTTTTATTTCCAAAGAAAGTTATCAAGGGCAATGAATGGAAATTACCAACCCTTTTTTTAGGAACCTATGTATAGTCTATTCCCAAGGATGTTATCAAGGGCGATGAATGCAAATTACCAACCCTTTTGAAAACATATATATAATTTTCCCAAGGATGTTATCAAGGGCGATGAATGCAAATTACCAACCCTTTTGAAAACATATATATAATTTTCCCAAGAATGTTATCAAAGGACATGATTGGAAACTACCAACCTTTTTTAAGAACCATTATAATTTTTTTTCCAAAGAAAGTTATCAAGGGCAATGAATGGAAATTACAAACCCTTTTTTTAGGAACCTATGTATAGTCTATTTCCCAAGAATGTTACCAAGGGTGTTGAATGAAAATTACCAACCCTTCAAATACTTATATATATTTTTTTCCTGGAATGTTATCAATGGAGATGAATGGAAACTACGAAACCTTTGAAAACATATTTTATAGCTTCCCCAAGAATGTTATCAAGGGAGATAATTGAAATTACCAACCTTATTTAGAAACCACTATATATTGTTTTTCCCAAGAATTTTCATAAGAGACAATGATTAAAATTAACAACCCTTTTCAAAAACCAGTATATAGTCTATTCCCAAGGATGTTATCAAGGGCGATAAATGCAAATTACCTACCCTTTGAAAACATATATATAATTTTCCCAAGAATGTTATCAAGGGAGATGAATGGAAACTACCAACCTTTTTTAAGAACCATTATAAATTTCTATTGCCAAAGAAAGTTATCAAGGGCAATGAATGGAAATTACCAACCTTTTTTTAGGAACCTATGTATAGTCTATTACCAAGGATGTTATCAAGGGCGATGAATGCAAATTACCAACCCTTTGAAAACATATATATAATTTTACCAAGAATGTTATCAAGAGACATGAATGGAAACTACCAACCTTTTTTAAGAACCATTATAAATTTTTATTGCCAAAGAAAGTTATCAAGGGCATACCAACCCTTTTTTTAGGAACCTATGTATAGTCTATTCCCAAGAATGTTATCAAGGGTGTTGAATGAAAATTACCAACCCTTCAAAAACTTATATATAATTTTCCCTGGAATGTTATCAATGGAGATGAATGGAAATTTCCAACCTTTTAAGAACCAATATATATTAATATAACCAAAGAAAGTTATCAACGGCAATGAATGGAAATTACCAACCCTTTTTTTATGAACCTATGTATATTCTATTCCCAAGAATGTTTTCAAGGGGTGGTGAATGAAAATTACCAACCCTTTGAAAACATATTTTTTTAACAAAGAAATCAAGGCTTAAGCTGAGTTCAAGAGGGAAGGCTATTATCTCAAGTGGGTGGTCAGCAATCGTAGAAGAATTCAGGCTGGAGGAAGGAAGCAACTGTACATTAAGCTTCAAATATGATAGATTTTCTGAAAAAAGAGATCTCATTGCTTGGCTTAGGCTAGTGATCACTCCACATGAAGATTGAGCCAAGTACTTGTGCCAAGTAATATACTATATGTATCAGTGATGTAACTGGCTACTTTCTGCTTCCCTATTTTTTGACTGATATCCTAATGTATGTAAAAGAAGTTAAAGTGCCAATTTTTTGTCCAGTTCTAATTTTTACTGATAGGTATCTTACTTTAGTCTGACTGTCATGCCTTATTTGTTTCTGGAATGATAAACATCCGGAACATTGGCTAGCAGTCTACATTGTTTTTTTTTATCTGACTGTCATGCTTTATTTGTTCTAGACCAACAGTATGATGTAGCGTACATTTTTTTGCATCACAGTAATGAGCCCACCACGAAGAAAGCCTCAACTGCAAGCAGTTGCGGCCCAGTAACGAGCCAACCACGAAAAAAGCCTCAACTGCAAGAAGTTGCAGAGGCGCGCATGACCCCACTCTGTTCCCCCCACTACCTCCTTCATATTAGCAGAGGCGCTTTGGAGACTGTGCCTGTACGACTAGACCGATAACGGTGAGTTCATCTTCCTCTTCCTCTTTTCTTTCAGTTCCCTAAAGATATTCTCTCGATCTATCTTTGTATTGATTCTTGTTTTCATTTCTCTTCGTCTTTTCTTCGAGGCAAACCAGAAGGTTCATCTCTGCTCCTTGGAGTCGTTCATCTCTGCTTCTTGGACGCGTTCATCTGTGATTCTTCGCCACCAAGGAGGCAAACGGTTAGTTCTTCAATCCCTTCTATGCATTGTCTTTACTGCTTCGATGGCATCTCTTTGCTCTCCGCTCTCTTTCTGCATGTATTGTTAGTGTTGTTAGGGTTTTTTCTTGTTAGGGTTTTTTATCTCATCTTGTACCCACTGTTCTTTGCTTGAATCTTTGTACTCACTGTTGTTCAATACTGTTTTTTTTGGTAGTATCTTCAGTCGATTTGTTAGGGTTTGCTTGAATCTTATCTTGTACCCAATCTTCTTTTTGCTTGAATCTTGCATGTGCTTGAATCATGTGTTTCCCTGCCTGAATCCTGTGTTTTTTTCTGCCTGAACAATTATAGGTTGGTTATTGTTCATATTTTACACTTATTCCTACTTCGAACTGAGTTATATGTTATTGTATTTTGACAAGGGCAGAAGGCATGGAGTGTCGTTTCTGTGACCAAGGGGTCAACAGATGTGGCTACTCGAACAGGCGCGCGAAGGTTTTTGAGTTGCACATGAAGGAAGGATTCAAGGAGGGTGTGGTAAGCAAGAAAATTGTAGATATTTTTCAATTCTGAATCCAAGCAGCAGTACTTATGCATGTTGTAGTAGCATTTTTGTAGCAGTACTTATGTAGTAGCAGCAGTACTTAGCGCTCCAGGAAGCACCAGTACTTAGGTAGTTGCAGTACATAATGTACTTAACAGGAAATCGAGCATTTTGACACTTAAATATAGACAAAGTCCATAGTGAAAATCTGATGAAGCCAAATATCTTAACAATACAAGTATAATTTCTCCATACATGACAGGTTTTAAACAAAAAAATGGTTGACCACCAACATTCTCAACATTTCATTGGTTGGTCTAGTTACTTCATCCTCAACATTTCATTGTTTGGTCTACTTACTTCATGACCTTTCCTGCAAGAACAACATTGACTTTGTTCAAAACTGTAGAGAAAGATCCTATTTTATGCGATCATAGAAAGATAAATTATTTCTCATTTCATAAACATCAAATTGCTCCAGTCATACACAAGTAATCTTGTTAGATTACATACCCATGTGTGTCCTGGGAGTGCTACAAGGACAAGAGAGCATGCTTCTGCTGATGTAGTGAACTATTTATTATGCTAGACAAGGACAAGAGAGTCTCACTTCTGTAAGGAGAACATGAAGATGGAAGGATTAACCAGATAATAGGAACCTAAATCGATCTATGGTTGTTATAAGAAACCACATGTTGTAGAGCTATGGGCAGGAGCAGAAACAGGGGAGGCAGTTCTGCATGTTTGTAGTAGTGTACTTAATACAAATTGTAGTAGTAGCACTTCAAGCAGCAGTACTCTGCAATAATTTTTAAATTCACATCCTCTTTACTGACTGAATTATAACTATTTTTTACATGTTATGCAGGCTGCGCCTTGTTTCTTCAAGGAAAAGCTAGACAGTCTTTGTGAGAATTGGCTTCATGCCAAATGCATGAATGGTCATACATACCACATGTTCTTGCAGAGAACTGGGAAGAAGATAAAGGTAGCTGGTCCATACTGGAAGTCAGCTATCAGGGTGTATAACATTCAAGCTGGAGATGTTGTGTCATTCACATATGTGGGTGATGACGAGGATTTCGATGTTGAAAGGGACGAGTACTTTGAGCTTACTGTTTACCATGTTGGTGAACATGGGAAGGAAGTCAAACTTCCAGTTCAACTCCCTCGTAAGATTACCAAATATTCACTCTTGTATCTGACCTTCCAGTTGAACTTCCAGTTGAAAACATTATAAGGCTTGGTAACTAACATTGTTGTTTTCATTGTGAACAGTGGTGAATGAAATGGAACAGAAAGTTAGAGAGGCCTGTGAGAACATGCTTTTCACAAATGCGAATGACATTTCTGAAAATGCAATGGCCGAAATAAACTATGCAATCAGCAAGGCCATTATGGCACATCTGAGAGAGGACATAGAGGATGGTGACTTCTACAAATATGTCCATGACATGAGGTTCTGGGTTCACATGGTGAACAATGATGAAGTACACTTCGACTACCTGGTAAGTTTTGCTGTTACTTGCATATGTTGAATCCCTTGTAGAATCGTGCTTACGAAATATCTGTTCATTGCAGAATGTTCCTGCCAAAACAGTGGAGCCATACAAGTTCCCTAAACAAGGGACAGTACTTTTCTGGAGGCAGGGTATGGAAGAAGCCATTGAAGGGTCCTACACCCTGCAAGGTGCTGACATTGTGCTGTCTCAAGGATGGGCTGAATTCAGGGCTGCAGCCAACATAGAAGCTTATTCGATGTTGCTGGTGAGAGTGGAAGCTAGAGCCGAAGCCATTCGTCTCTACTTTGTAGAGGTCTACTAAGCCATTGGTTTTGAAGCTAGCTGAAGAAGTGTTTAATTGTAAAGCAGGCACCCTTAAGGTGCATCTTTTCTCTATTATGTCTGAACCTAATGTCTATCTGTTTGGAAGGCTTGTAGCCTCGTATGTCTGAAACTAAGTTGTATCTTTTTATCTACCATGTGAGAACCTAAGTTGTATCTTTTGTCTACTATGTCAGAACGTAAGTTGTAACTTTCTGTATATAATGTCACTTGGTTGTTAAATTGTTTAAGTTGTTCTCCTTGATTTTGACTAGTATGCCAACACAGTTAGGAAGTCCTAACCCTTCCTGACACTGGCAAATAGTCGACATTTTTCTCAATTTGTTTAAGTTGTTCTCTTTGATTTTAAACTACAGTATTGTAAAACTGTAGTTTTTAAAACTACATTATTCACTGCATCCAAACACGTCAAAGTATTGAATACTTTAATATTTTTGAAAACTGAAGTATCCTGAGAATGCTTCAAAAAAAAAGATGATCCCAAACGGGCCGTTACTCAATTTGGTTTTATTTGTTTGACGCTGCCAAATTATTAACACAATTAGGAAGGCTTGACACATTTTTATGATCTTTTTGCTAATAGACTATTGTCCCCTTTGACATCTGTAGCGGGCCTCGGTTTCAACTGGGCCACTGTTAACATGCGCACGATTAGAAGCGCCTCATGGGAACGGTTAGAATTGACATATGCGCACGGTTAGAATTGACACATGCGCACGGTTACACATTTTGCTCTCTGCCTCCTTTTTCTCCTTCTCTTTCTTGCTTCTATCGTTTTCTCCTCTGTCTTCATTTTGTGCCATGGATGCCAAGGGGAAAGACACCATTGACGCCATGGATGCCAAGGGGAAAGGCACCATGGACGCCATGGACAACGAGGTAAAGGTCATTCTCCGCACCATGAGGAAGACGTACATAGCCCATGGCACGACGGAGATAGAGGTGGTCTACACGAACGACATTGCAACTGTCGAGGAAACCCTCAATACGCTCATCAGGAAGCAACTGGAGATGCCCTATGAGGAGTTCATGGGATTGGATTTCGAGTATACCAATGAAGAGAAGGACAAGCAAGAAGTGGCGGTTGTTCAACTATGTGTGGATCGAACTGTATTGGTCTGGCAATTGGCTAGGTACTGTAAGTTTTTATTACTGCAAATTCTCCAAAATTCTATTCTATTTATCTGCTTATGGTCTGGCAATTGGATTTTGTACTATAAGTTTCTATTGCTACAACAAATTCTATAAGTTTGCAGTCTTACATTCTTACTAATACAGGTCGAAAGAACGTTGCGAGGCGCTATTCAGTTGGTTTCAGGAAGGATTAAGTAACTTTGCTAGCGTGGACATAAGGGGGGACAGACAGGTGATGGAAAGAACTTGGGGGTTTAAAATCCCATTGAAGTTTCATAAGGATATCCAAGATGTTTACCACATTCCTGGGCGTGGCCCCAGGACTGGAATGGCTGCCCTCGCTGGTGAACTAATCGACGACTCCTATGAAGAAATGAAGAACAAATTTCCAGAAAATGGTCACAAGGTCTGGGAGAAGCAGCCACTCGACGAGGTTAACTTGAAATATGCTGCTGTCGATGGATTTGTTTCCTTTGAGCTGTATAGGAAACTGCAGTGCATCCTCAGGGGGCTACGAGTGCTCCATACTCCAAAAAGAACGCATACTCAAACCTTCACCGAAATACCGACAGCAGTGTATACTCAAGATGGAGAGGGGTGGGACAGGTGGAACTAGGGCAATGAAGGGTGGAACCAGGGCAACTGGGGCAAGATAAATATTAGTAATGTGTAGTGTTGTATTCAGGAGTACTGTACATAGAAGTTTACTATACGCGTCGCTTGTGTTTAAGTAGTGCTGTGTGAACTATGTTGTTCAACGTTGAACCATATGATCTGAGGCCAATCTAATATGTAGATTTAATTTTCTTTGTCATGACCAGCAGTTGTGTTGGTAGTGAAGAGTGCATCGTACTGATTTTTTCTGAATGAAATGCAAGAGGAAGAGTAGCCAGCTCAGTTGCAGGGGCAAGAGGAGGAGGAGGAGCCATCTCAAGAGGAGGAGGAGGCAGGGGAAATACAGGTACCGAATTTTTACTACTTCTACTGCATAACTTAGTTGGTTCATTACATAACATAGAAACTCAGAGACTTAGTTCATTACATAATATAAGATAGCATCTGACAGTCTTAGTTCATTACATAATATAAGATAGCATCTGACAGACTTTGTTCATTACATAAATATAGCACCTAGAAACATAAACTACTTCATTCAGTTCTTGGCATATATCAAGCCATATCAACAAGCTTCATGGAACTTCACAGTCCCAGTTCCTCATCAAGGAGGTGAAGGTGGTTGTGAGTACCTAGTCCAAATGCACCTGGCATAATCCTGTCAACTAACAGCTTAAGGCTGCCCTCAGAATTCCTCCTGAACCAGAACATCAGCACATCCCCTTCTCCATACTCCTCAGCATCAACAACAGACATCCAATCTGATGCCAGTATAGCACGCTTCTTGGCCTTTTCCATCTTTATCCTCACCTCTTCCATCTTCTTGGATTTGTTGTAGTACACCCTGATGAGATATCCAGTCCTTGTCAAGTACTTCTTCAGATAGGATGTGGTGAACTCCTTGTTGAAGTACTGCAACAATAGAAACATGGAACTTTTAAGAATAAGTAGTAAAGCAGATTAATGAAAGTACTACAGCTAAGAAAACAAGGGACTGAAACATACCATTTTGCCTCTTCCCGCATATGCCACCATTCCAGAAGTGATGGTGCACACATACAGTGGAATTCTTGGAGTTTTCTCTTCACAGATGTTGTTCAGAATGCATTCTTGGTCACTGAACAGTGACACACGGTTGGGGTAGACACAGTACTGATCATAACTGTCCTGACTAGCATACTTAGGTCCTACAAAATTGACTTATACAGATCAGACGTGGACATATGTTTCCTAATCGGGACCAGCACCAATCTGAACATGTACATGCATGTGCAAACCTGCATGTCATATATGACACTATATTTTGTCAGTACCTTTCAGTTTGCATTGGTTGTCAACCTCAAACTAGCAGTCCTCACAAGATACCTCACTGTCAGTGCCATCAGAGGAGCTACCAGAAGAAATGAGCACCACACGAGACATCCTACCATAGATCAAAAACATCTTATCAAACAAACTAATGTATGGAAATTACCAACACTTTTTTTAGAAACCAATGTATAGTATATTCCCACGAATGTTATCAAGGGAGGTCAATGAAAATTACCAACCCTCTAAAAACCTATATATAATTTCCCAAGAATGTTATCAACGGAGATGAATGGAAATTACCAACCCTTTTGAAAACATATATATTTTTGTTTCGAAAACAAACTAATCAATGGAGATGAATGGAAATTACCAACACCTTGAAAACATATATTTTTATATCTTCCCCCAAGAATGTTATGTAACACCTGGGGTGTTACCTGTTTGTTTTCTTTTTGTTTGCATCATCTGCATCCCATAAGCATTGCATCATGTTTTTCCAAACCACTCAAAACAATTTAAATTGTTCAAAACCCTAATGGTAAATTTCCAATCAAACTTAAATTTCAAATCATTTCAATCATTGGGCATGATTCAAATGGTGGTTTAAAAATCAAATTCTTGCCAACTTTTAAAGTCAATGATGATTGCAAATTGCTTGAGATTAATAAATAAAATTTGTTTATTTTTCCAAAAATCCCAAACCAAACCCTAATTGAAAATCACCCAACACTTTAATATCAAATGAATAATTTCAAATTATTGGAAATAATTTAAACCACCTTTGCTGCTGCTTTGCAATTAATAAAGAAAATGTTAATCCAATGAAATAACCACCCCAAAACCCCCCAAATCCTTTCCCTCTCTCCCTCTTATTTCTTTTTACAAAAAAAAAATAATAAAAAAATAAAAAGGAAATCCCAAGGAGAAGGACCAGCCCATTCCTTTCCTCTCTTTTTTTTTCTCAAAGCCCTTTTTTCCCTCAAGCCCATCCTACTCTATTTCTGGCCCACCTCCTTCTCCCTGTCGTTTTCTTCTTCCTCGAGTCGACGTCAGCAATGGTACGTTCATAACCAGAACCATCCGATCCTCTTCCCCCCTGCTGGATGAGCTGCCGTACTAGGCCTACTCCCCCTATATCAACCCTCTACCCTAGACCTAGCCCCTCGCTCCCGAGCTCGCGCCGCCGTTCTTCTGTCGCTACCACCCCCTCTTCCTCTGTCTGCATCTCTGCAGACCGGAGACCACCAAAACCACCACTTCCCTTCCCTCATCGCCGGTAGCCCGGCCACCTCGAGGAGCAGCCGCGGCCGGGAATGGAACCGCGGCGGTGCGGTGCGCCTCCCCGTGCTCTCGCCTCGCGCTAGGATGGACCACGTCGGCCGCGCCGTCGCCGGACTTCCGGCCGTTTCTTCTGATCGTCGACAGCGAGCAGGTGCGCTTCGCCTCCCTTCCCTCCTCCTCGCTCTCTCCTCTCCCTGCCTCTGTCGCTCACCGCACCCGCACGACCACCGTACTTGCGCGCCGTCGAGTCGCAGCTCCCAGCGGCAGTCGCCCCCCCCCCCCCCCCCCCGGCCGCCGCGATGCGAGCGTCTGGTTCCGGCCACGAGCGATCGAACAAAGTTCAGAATAACTGCACAGGTTCAGTTAATGTTCAGTTAACACTTTTGACTGAAGAATAACCAGCGATCTGCTCGTTATCTGAACCAAACAGCAGTGTTACCGCAGTGGCAACGCCCTACCGCAAGCTCGCTGCGACCCGGGATCGATTCCCACAGGCCGCAAGGCCACTTCCTTTTTTCGCCATCTACCTTCGCGCGCGCGGCCCACCGGTCATTGACCGCTTCTGCCACCGTGGCAACACCCATCCCAGTCAGCGCCCGCGTGGCCTCGGGCCCGCGCGGCAGTCACCGTGGTTAGATCTGGCCGCGGTGAGAGATCTGGATCCTTTGCAGAGAGGCCCCTGCCTCCACTTTTCCTTCACAAATCAGTCCCTGACCTTTTGCAAATAAGCCTAAAACTTCAAATACTCCTAATTTTCAAACCACACATCCAAATTACACCAATTTTATATGAATCCCAACCAAAATTCCATGAACTTTTCAAATATCACATTTGTTTTATGTTTTGAACTTTCAAAATGCAATTCAAATTTGAATTCAAATAATTCAATTGTAAATTACAACAATTCATAAATAATTCATAACTAATTCCTACTATTTCCAAAAAATGCAAATAAAATATGTTTTCCATACCATTTTGAATATCCTATTCAAATATAAAATTTGTTTTCTGGTTTGAACAATTTAAATTGCCTAAACCATTTAACTCTTGTTTAATGCAATTAAAAATTGTTTAATATTGTTTAATTCATAATCAAATAATCCTAAGTCCAATTTCAAAATGTGAAACATGTAATCCAACTAAAACTTGATGTTCTTTTCAAATATCAACTTTGTTATTTGTTTTGAACATTTTAAATGGTTGAAAACAACAAATACTTGTGTGTTCCCTTTAAGGCACCCAAAATTCCCTAAGTTAATAATAAAATTCTGAATTGCTACACCCTATCTTAAATTGTTTCTAATGTTGTTATTTTGCTGTTTCCCTTTTGCATGCATCATGCTAATCCACCTCCACCTGTTGCTTAGTTGGAAAACAATTGTTTCAACCATAATTCATGGGCTTTTCATATGCAACTCAAATTGCATATGGGTCCATTTAAATTTGTTTAACTTGTCAACTAGTTTATTTCTATGCATCAATTAAATTGTCATGCATCCATACCTTGATCATGCTGGATCTTTTGCCGTAGTAGTAATTGTTGCATCCGGTGTTTGTTCGAGGTTCGTTGCTTCTTCCCGGATAGGACGTTGAGATGATGTGAGCAACGACAAGTTCTGCTACCTTGCGGGATCTCAGGCAAGTATACTCACTTGCATGCCATATGGCTGCCTTTCATCACTTGTTACCGATTCTTTCCGTTGATTCTTTTCTGCTAGCCTTAGTAGTAGTTGTTTCTGTTGCGAACCTATCACATGAATCCTTTAACCCTGATATTGCCACACCTCCACTCCTATAACCTTTGCTTGAGCCTGTGTCTTACTATCTTGCTTAGGGTTGCTTTTGCTCGAGCTCGTTGTCGGTTACTTCTTTTACTATCGTGCTCTTTTATTATCGTACCGGGGGCTCGAATGTTAATCAATCAATCCTGTTAATGCTAATGGTAATAATAAACTTGATGATAAGGCACCGGCGGGAGGCCCAGGGTGGTTTTGAGGCCCGCTAGTGTCGACCCCCTAATTAGGAAAAGGGTCTTGTCTACTGATCCATGATGAGCGCACTACCCGCATTTGGGGAGTATGGGCTCCCCCTCAGTTTGACTCGATTCGCATCTCGTCCAAATCGCCGTACTAGTTCGGGCTTTCCATTTGCTGCATGCATGATCTTGCGAGCCCTTGGCGCCCGGGTGGAACTTTCGTAGTCGGCATTTAGGGCGGCGTGGTCTTCCAGTGCTATGAGGGTCCCCTTTTCTTCGTGGGGCTCGATTAGCCGCGCACGCACAGCACACGGTGCTTTGGGCTTGATGCGAAGAAGGGTTGGATTGTGTTGAGTGCCCCGCTTGGTGGGAGGCATCCCATCTGGCGGGATATTCATGAGTGCGGTTGCTATGGTGCACCCCTGCAGGGTAAATCTTCTCGAGAAGCCGTGTTTTCCGCGGTTATGGATTACTTGGTGAAAGTACTGGCTAACAAGTACTCAGGACAACTTCAACATAATGATCAATCATGTTTCACCCAATGATTAATAACTTGACTAGTAATAGGTTATTCACACAATAACTTGACTCATCTTTAATACCACGGTGTGAGTTATCCTCGGATTGCTTCTTTGGATAAGGGGCGAGATCCAGGATGGGTTTGTTTGAAGTTATCTTTCAGTTGGTTACTATCACTCGATCTTATCTCCTTTTCTGTTAGTCAGAAGTAATAGAAACTCTGTAGTTGGTTAGTGCAGCCTGTTGTCGCTTATTTGCAATAACCCCTTCCTCTCCGTTGATCCTAAAGTATTTGTATCTTGTGATGACTGGCTACGCCGGTAATTTGTGAGTATGGGCTTTGTCCCCCTTGCCAGTACTTAACCGTACTGACCCACGAATCTCTTTCGTGGCTGCAAATTCCAACTTGCAGTCAACAGGTTTGAAGTCTGACGACGTTAGCTTGGGAATCCCTCCGGCTTGGCCTGGGCCGGGATTGGACGCTCTCGGTTATCTTCAGGACTCTTAGTCCAATTTGGATCTTGTCCGTAGCCGGACGTTTGTTTCTTCCGCTGTTATTTGGATCTTTGTAATGTATCAGTTGTAACCCCGGCTCGTTTGAGTCATCTTGTATCTATCTGTTTCTGTTGTAATTGTGGAATATTCGTGAACTATTGTAATGTTATCATAAATGGCAACCTGGAATCGGTTATTATGTGGATTTTGGCGGGAAGGCTGAAATCTGCATAGTGCCCGATCTCGGGGCGTCACAAATGGTATCAGAGCCTTGGTTCCGATTCCCGAGATTGTTTCGATACGAATGGTTATCGAAGCAACGGGTCCGCAAAGCCTGTAGGAAAACCTCGCTAACGGTCGTTGTTTCTAGAGTGTCAAAAACTATTTCTGCTAAACTATTTTGGAAAACATCTCAATAGGATTCTTGTTTTCTCCTTATCCCTATTCTATTTCCCCTCCCATCTTATTGTTTTGGAGTCTACTCTCGTACTCAATCTTTCAAAGTGTTAGGATCCCACGTAGGTGGACGTTTTCTGAGCCTTTAACCTAATAGGTTCGATCATCGGAAGATTCCTGGTGGAAGAACATCGTCGTCACTCCGAGCCAGAATCTCTTGTTAGTGGTGTCGAGGAGATCAACTGGAAGCACGAAGAATCGATAGTCGAACTTCTTTCCCCTCCCGGGTTAGCAGGTGGATTGCGAGGGCGCAATCCCTTGTTAGTGGTGTCGTCTGTAACACCTGGGGTGTTACCTGTTTGTTTTCTTTTTGTTTGCATCATCTGCATCCCATAAGCATTGCATCATGTTTTTCCAAACCACTCAAAACAATTTAAATTGTTCAAAACCCTAATGGTAAATTTCCAATCAAACTTAAATTTCAAATCATTTCAATCATTGGGCATGATTCAAATGGTGGTTTAAAAATCAAATTCTTGCCAACTTTTAAAGTCAATGATGATTGCAAATTGCTTGAGATTAATAAATAAAATTTGTTTATTTTTCCAAAAATCCCAAACCAAACCCTAATTGAAAATCACCCAACACTTTAATATCAAATGAATAATTTCAAATTATTGGAAATAATTTAAACCACCTTTGCTGCTGCTTTGCAATTAATAAAGAAAATGTTAATCCAATGAAATAACCACCCCAAAACCCCCCAAATCCTTTCCCTCTCTCCCTCTTATTTCTTTTTACAAAAAAAAATAATAATAAAATAAAAAGGAAATCCCAAGGAGAAGGACCAGCCCATTCCTTTCCTCTCTTTTTTTTTCTCAAAGCCCTTTTTTCCCTCAAGCCCATCCTACTCTATTTCTGGCCCACCTCCTTCTCCCTGTCGTTTTCTTCTTCCTCGAGTCGACGTCAGCAATGGTACGTTCATAACCAGAACCATCCGATCCTCTTCCCCCCTGCTGGATGAGCTGCCGTACTAGGCCTACTCCCCCTATATCTACCCTCTACCCTAGACCTAGCCCCTCGCTCCCGAGCTCGCGCCGCCGTTCTTCTGTCGCTACCACCCCCTCTTCCTCTGTCTGCATCTCTGCAGACCGGAGACCACCAAAACCACCACTTCCCTTCCCTCATCGCCGGTAGCCCGGCCACCTCGAGGAGCAGCCGCGGCCGGGAATGGAACCGCGGCGGTGCGGTGCGCCTCCCCGTGCTCTCGCCTCGCGCTGGGATGGACCACGTCGGCCGCGCCGTCGCCGGACTTCCGGCCGTTTCTTCTGATCGTCGACAGCGAGCAGGTGCGCTTCGCCTCCCTTCCCTCCTCCTCGCTCTCTCCTCTCCCTGCCTCTGTCGCTCACCGCACCCGCACGACCACCGTACTTGCGCGCCGTCGAGTCGCAGCTCCCAGCGGCAGTCGCCCCCCCCCCCCCCCCCGGCCGCCGCGATGCGAGCGTCTGGTTCCGGCCACGAGCGATCGAACAAAGTTCAGAATAACTGCACAGGTTCAGTTAACGTTCAGTTAACACTTTTGACTGAAGAATAACCAGCGATCTGCTCGTTATCTGAACCAAACAGCAGTGTTACCGCAGTGGCAACGCCCTACCGCAAGCTCGCTGCGACCCGGGATCGATTCCCACAGGCCGCAAGGCCACTTCCTTTTTTCGCCATCTACCTTCGCGCGCGCGGCCCACCGGTCATTGACCGCTTCTGCCACCGTGGCAACACCCATCCCAGTCAGCGCCCGCGTGGCCTCGGGCCCGCGCGGCAGTCACCGTGGTTAGATCTGGCCGCGGTGAGAGATCTGGATCCTTTGCAGAGAGGCCCCTGCCTCCACTTTTCCTTCACAAATCAGTCCCTGACCTTTTGCAAATAAGCCTAAAACTTCAAATACTCCTAATTTTCAAACCACACATCCAAATTACACCAATTTTATATGAATCCCAACCAAAATTCCATGAACTTTTCAAATATCACATTTGTTTTATGTTTTGAACTTTCAAAATGCAATTCAAATTTGAATTCAAATAATTCAATTGTAAATTACAACAATTCATAAATAATTCATAACTGATTCCTACTATTTCCAAAAAATGCAAATAAAATATGTTTTCCATACCATTTTGAATATCCTATTCAAATATAAAATTTGTTTTCTGGTTTGAACAATTTAAATTGCCTAAACCATTTAACTCTTGTTTAATGCAATTAAAAATTGTTTAATATTGTTTAATTCATAATCAAATAATCCTAAGTCCAATTTCAAAATGTGAAACATGTAATCCAACTAAAACTTGATGTTCTTTTCAAATATCAACTTTGTTATTTGTTTTGAACATTTTAAATGGTTGAAAACAACAAATACTTGTGTGTTCCCTTTAAGGCACCCAAAATTCCCTAAGTTAATAATAAAATTCTGAATTGCTACACCCTATCTTAAATTTGTTTCTAATGTTGCTATTTTGCTGTTTCCCTTTTGCATGCATCATGCTAATCCACCTCCACCTGTTGCTTAGTTGGAAAACAATTGTTTCAACCATAATTCATGGGCTTTTCATATGCAACTCAAATTGCATATGGGTCCATTTAAATTTGTTTAACTTGTCAACTAGTTTATTTCTATGCATCAATTAAATTGTCATGCATCCATACCTTGATCATGCTGGATCTTTTGACGTAGTAGTAATTGTTGCATCCGGTGTTTGTTCGAGGTTCGTTGCTTCTTCCCGGATAGGACGTTGAGATGATGTGAGCAACGACAAGTTCTGCTACCTTGCGGGATCTCAGGCAAGTATACTCACTTGCATGCCATATGGCTGCCTTTCATCACTTGTTACCGATTCTTTCCGTTGATTCTTTTCTGCTAGCCTTAGTAGTAGTTGTTTCTGTTGCGAACCTATCACATGAATCCTTTAACCCTGATATTGCCACACCTCCACTCCTATAACCTTTGCTTGAGCCTGTGTCTTACTATCTTGCTTAGGGTTGCTTTTGCTCGAGCTCGTTGTCGGTTACTTCTTTTACTATCGTGCTCTTTTATAATCGTACCGGGGGCTCGAATGTTAATCAATCAATCCTGTTAATGCTAATGGTAATAATAAACTTGATGATAAGGCACCGGCGGGAGGCCCAGGGTGGTTTTGAGGCCCGCTAGTGTCGACCCCCTAATTAGGAAAAGGGTCTTGTCTACTGATCCATGATGAGCGCACTACCCGCATTTGGGGAGTATGGGCTCCCCCTCAGTTTGACTCGATTCGCATCTCGTCCAAATCGCCGTACTAGTTCGGGCTTTCCATTTGCTGCATGCATGATCTTGCGAGCCCTTGGCGCCCGGGTGGAACTTTCGTAGTCGGCATTTAGGGCGGCGTGGTCTTCCAGTGCTATGAGGGTCCCCTTTTCTTCGTGGGGCTCGATTAGCCGCGCACGCACAGCACACGGTGCTTTGGGCTTGATGCGAAGAAGGGTTGGATTGTGTTGAGTGCCCCGCTTGGTGGGAGGCATCCCATCTGGCGGGATATTCATGAGTGCGGTTGCTATGGTGCACCCCTGCAGGGTAAATCTTCTCGAGAAGCCGTGTTTTCCGCGGTTATGGATTACTTGGTGAAAGTACTGGCTAACAAGTACTCAGGACAACTTCAACATAATGATCAATCATGTTTCACCCAATGATTAATAACTTGACTAGTAATAGGTTATTCACACAATAACTTGACTCATCTTTAATACCACGGTGTGAGTTATCCTCGGATTGCTTCTTTGGATAAGGGGCGAGATCCAGGATGGGTTTGTTTGAAGTTATCTTTCAGTTGGTTACTATCACTCGATCTTATCTCCTTTTCTGTTAGTCAGAAGTAATAGAAACTCTGTAGTTGGTTAGTGCAGCCTGTTGTCGCTTATTTGCAATAACCCCTTCCTCTCCGTTGATCCTAAAGTATTTGTATCTTGTGATGACTGGCTACGCCGGTAATTTGTGAGTATGGGCTTTGTCCCCCTTGCCAGTACTTAACCGTACTGACCCACGAATCTCTTTCGTGGCTGCAAATTCCAACTTGCAGTCAACAGGTTTGAAGTCTGACGACGTTAGCTTGGGAATCCCTCCGGCTTGGCCTGGGCCGGGATTGGACGCTCTCGGTTATCTTCAGGACTCTTAGTCCAATTTGGATCTTGTCCGTAGCCGGACGTTTGTTTCTTCCGCTGTTATTTGGATCTTTGTAATGTATCAGTTGTAACCCCGGCTCGTTTGAGTCATCTTGTATCTATCTGTTTCTGTTGTAATTGTGGAATATTCGTGAACTATTGTAATGTTATCATAAATGGCAACCTGGAATCGGTTATTATGTGGATTTTGGCGGGAAGGCTGAAATCTGCATAGTGCCCGATCTCGGGGCGTCACATGTTACCAAGGGAGTTAATGGAAATTACCAACCTTTTTTACAAACCAATATATATTTTTATTTCTCAAGAAATTTATAAGTGGCAATGAATTAAAATTAAAAACCTTTTTCAAAAACCATTATATAGTCTATCCCCAACAATGTTATCAAGGGATATGAATGAAAATTACCAACCTTTTTTAGAAACCAGCATATAGTCTATTCCCAATATTTTTTTGAAAATAAATTTTGATGCAAACTAATCATTCTAAATACACCAATTTTTCACTGCCTGTTACTTATGCATTGTTTTAAAAATTGATTTGCAGGAATTTGAATAGGATTTCACCCAAAGTTTCTTATTGGGATTTCCTTCTCGTAGAATTTAATGTAGTTGTCACCAGTGGCTTAAGCTGGTCCAAAACATCTGCTAAATATGCTAGGCTTAAGCTGAGTTCTAGAGGGAAGGCTATTATCTCAAGAGAGTGGTCAGCAATCGTAGAAGAATTTCAGGCTGATTCATGCATTCCACACCAAACATCCAAACAGTAAAACTGTCAAAACCCTAGTTCATGTAGATTCGCAGAACACAAAGAAACAGAGGAAGATATAGAAGGAAATCAGAGAAGAAGAACATAGATACATAGATTGGGAGGATGTCTACCTGGTTGGCCTGGATAGGTACGGTGAAGTAATCAATCCAATGCGTCTTGGAGAGCTCCGGTGAGACGAGCAGAGGAACAGGCGAAGGTGTGAGGGTGAGGTGGGGACAATGACTGCAGAGAGTGGCGGACCGTGGATTAAATGCATTGTAGTGGGTGAGGGTGCGTTATGTACTTTTTTACCACCGATTGGAACTTAAAAGTGGAAGACCAGTGGGCCATTTCTTATAAATATACATACCATTTGTCTATTTTTTCATCTAGAAATAAAACAGCGGTTACTCATATAAGTAGGGAACGACGCTTTCACTGTACTCACTTGTACTCCTCTCTGACTAGGGTTTCACCAAGATCCACAAGCGAATCCAAATCCGCCGACGGACAGTAAGTCCCATCCTCAAACCGGCGATTACGTCGTTCGCCGTTGTCTTGCAAGGTAAGCTCCAACGTGCATCTTATTGGATCTGTTTCTTGCTCTGTTTCTTGCTCTGTTTCTATTGGAACTACAAGTTGGATCTGTTTCTTTCTCTTTTTGTTGCTCTGTTTTCTATTGGAACTACAAGTTGGATCTGTTTCTTGCTATGTTTCTATTGGATCTAATTCTCTTGAATCTGTTCCTCTTTTGGATAAGTATGGATCTAAATTCCTAGGGCTTGATTTGTCAATGTTTGTTGATCTTTATATGAACCTAGATCTGATCTTACTATTCTGTCATTGTTGTAGTGCTAGATTTTTCAGTGTTGTATGTCCTTCATCTGAACTTACTATTCTTTCATAGTTGTAGGGCTAGATTTTGAGTTTCAGCCTGATGCAGACATGATTTCCTTCATGTCCTTGATATTTGCTGCATATGTATGGTTCGTTTATGTTGGAATATGACGAACAAGATGGTTTACAAAAATGTAGGATGGGCAGTGACTCAGAAGATGCGCAGGACATTGACCCATCATATGCCTTGTTTCTTGACATTTGTGTAAAGAATAAAGACAAAATGCCTATACAAGTTCCTGCATCTGAGGGACCATCAAAAAAACAGAAGATGGTTCCTACTGAAACAGCTTATGAGGGTCCATCAAAAAGTCTGTACAAGAGAGGTATTAACAGAAACACCAAAAAATAGCAAGACATTTATGATTTTCACAACTTTGTATGCAATGCATGAATTGGCAATCATATATTAACTTACTGTATGCAGGACCTCAGCATGAAGGAACTTGCTACTTTCATGACCAATGCTATTTTGCAAACTACATGGAGCTTGATGACAATCAGTGTGAACATCTGCAAGATTATACCATGGAATTCCCAGGAAAACCATTCAAGTACTATGTGTACAAGATGACTTATTCTTCTGTGGTAAAGGACAAGGCCAAGATGGTAAGAACAGTTGTGAAGCTGAGGAAAAAATTGCTTCTTAATATTAGAAGTTACTTGCATAAGATTAATGAATTGGTAATGCAGGAAGTATAGTTCAATAAATAAGTTTAGCTGTATACTTTTATTTATTTTTGGTTTAGTGATGTTGCAAACTTGGATTTTGATCAGGAATTTGGACTTGACTACACAAATGAGTATCTGAAGCAGTATCTGAAGAATCCATTGGAGGTGCATGTTACTTGCACCAGCAGGGACAAGCATCGCATGGTGAAGATGAAGATTGGAGAAGGATCTGGGAAGGCCATGCTATCTGGTGGATGGGCAAAAGCTGCTGAGTACTTTAGGCTGAAAGAAGGAGAAATCTACATGTTCTGCTTCTGCAAATCTAAGCGTTATGTGCTCGAAATCATGCTTGTGCATGTGTGAATGGTGTTGCTATGGACTCCATCAGTGTTAAATTAGGTGCATTGATGGAGAAGTCGGTATACGAACTAGTACTGTGTGAACTGATGGAGTAGTCTTCCATGTTTAAGTGAACTTTGAGGAGTTGTAATAAGTTTTATTTGAACCAAGTATTAGCTATCTTTCGTATGTTTGATCCTACACTCATGACTAGCATGTTTCTCAATTTGTTTTTATTTTGTGGCTCCATTTTGACTATATACTTCCATGACTAGCATGTCGACACAGTTAGGAAGGTTTAACCCTTCCTGACAACGGCAAATAGTCAATAGTTTCTCAATTTGTATTTTTTGTGGCTTCATTTTGACTATACTTTCATGAATAGCATGCCACCACAGTTAGGAAGGTTCAACCCTACATGATCATGAAGGAAATTGTAAATACTTAATAACTAGCACAGTCAAATGAGGAAGGTTCAACCTTTCATGATCTTGTCAAATCGAGCCGTTTTGTACCGTAGAAGAATAATTAATCAAGAAGGCAGTTGTAGGTTTTTTAGTGCGTATTTTTCTAAATGTTAAAGAAAAAAAAATTGGAAGTGGCGTAGTGGGGAACTGTCATTTCGGGGTAGAACTGTCATTTCGTGGGCCCCCCTTTAAAGTGGCCAACGACTGCGAAGTGGCAGTTCCTTTTCTATTCAGGGGAGTTCTCTTTTCTATTTGCTATTTTCATCACTGGAAGGTGAGCGCGCGAGTTCATTCTACTGCTATTCTCTTCTGTGATTTCTCCATCAGCGTTTGCATTTTGCCTAACATTCATTTGCAGTTTTTCGTAAGGCTCATTGAAGATCTCCTGTTGAAGTTTGCTAGTAAGTTATCTAGATATTGGAATCATCCTCTGTGATACGATTGTACATCAATCCTTTATCTGAGGCTTATAACTGTTACCTTGTTACTTAATAATTCCTAGGTATGGATTGTCAGTTCTGTTTGCAGACGGCAGCCTACTGTGGTCGTTCTGCGAGGCATGCAGACTCATTTGAGATTGTGATCAAGGGTGGGCAGCAACAAAGTGTGGTAAGTAGCATGTATTTTCAATTCTGGGCCGGTTGTTTCTATGCAAATCTGTCTGATGCATTCATGATGATTTTGTATTTAATTTGCAGGTCATTCCCTGCTACTTCATGGAAAGGTTGAACCACTTTGTTCAAGGGGAGTGGATGGTTGCCAGGAGCCCCGGTTTTTGCGAGTTTGATTTCCTACTTAGGAAGGAGGCATTGAGGACTGCATTAACTGGGCCCTACTGGCTCTCTCTGACTAGGGTTTTCAATGTTGTCGTTGGAGACATCATTCGTTTTCAGTTTAACAGCACTGAAAACTTATTCGAGTTCACTGTCTACAATAGTCTTGGGGGTGTGAAAGATGCAGATATTAATGATTTTGGTAAGTTGATAGTTCCATTGGCCATTGTTTTTGAAAGATGCAGATAATAATGATTCGACTAGATGAAGTAGTAGCAATGCAGGCAGTTTTCTTGCATTGCATTGCATTGTTCAGTGTAATGATCTTGAAGTAGGTGCAGTAATTGGGTAGTGTGTCTGTTACTGACTAACTGTTTTCTTATTTTTGGACAGTTCTGGCTGATGTGCCATCAAGCATTCGCAGCATTCTACACAGGACCCTTTTCTCTGATATTGGAGATATCACTGAAGTGCACATGGCAGACATCCTGTTTGGCGTATACAAACATGTGCACTACCCAGCAGAAGATTCCTTCTATGAACCAATTGCACAGAAGCAGTTTGTTGTGCACAGGATGAATGAGGAGAATGAACACTTTGATGCACTGGTTAGTTCTTCATTGAAAACACAACTGTTATTACCTGCTGTACTAGGTTGCTAGAATCCACAGAAAACTAACACATCCAATTGTTTTTCTCAAATATCAGTACATATCTGCAATGGCAGTCCAGGGCTATGAGTACAATGTCAATGGGACAGCCCTACTCTATGAAGACAGGGATGAAGTTGAAGACAGCATTGACTGCTCATACCATATTGAAGGCGACGACTACATTGTAATCACTGAAGGGTGGACTGACTTCAGGGATGCTGCGCATATAGGCGCAAGGTCTGTTCTGCTAGTCAAGGTGGAACCTCTTGCGCAGGAAATTGGTCTTAAGTTCATTGAAATCATCAACTAGGATGTGTTGTAGTAGTATCGGATTTAGGTATGATTCAAGATCATTCTACCACAGTTTAATGTTGAAGAATCAGCTTTGTTCTATGTAGTTTTAATTCGTGCACAAAACTAAGTTTATGAGGTTGATTTGTCTAATTATGTTGCCATTAGGAAATTCTGTTGTTTTCGGTAGTAGAAATTATATTTTCTTGTGCAACAACCATTTAGTGGCACTTTGACAAAGCGGCACTAAATGTCTAACCTATAGTGGCACTCTGGCAAAGTTCCACTAAATGGCATGGCCTATAGAAGCACTTTGTCAATATTTTTTATAATTGCCCCAAGAATGTTATTAATGGACATGAATGGAAGTTAGCAACATTTTTAAGAACCAATATATATTTTTATTTCCAAACAAAGTTACGAGGGCAATGAATGGAAATTACCAACCTTTTTTTTTAGAAACGAATGTATAGTCTATTCCCAAGAATGTTATCAAGGGTGATGAATTAAAATTACCAACCCTTCAAAAACCTATATATAATTTCCCAAGAATGTTATCAACAGAGATGAATGGAAATTACCAACCTTTTGAAAAACCTATATATATTTCTTTTCAAAACAAAGTAATCAAGGGAGATGAATGGAAACTACCAACCCTTTGAAAACATTTTTACAACTTCCCCAATAATGTTTAGCAAGGGAGATAATTGAAATTGCCACTTTTTTTAGAAACCAATATACATTTTTATTTTCCCAAGAAAATTCATAAGGGACAATGAAATAAAATTAACAACCTTTTTGCAAAAACCAGTACGTAGTCTATTCCCAAATGTGATCAAGGGAGATGAATGAAAATTACCAAATCTTCAAAAACTTTTATATAATTTTTCCCAAGAATGTTATAAATGGAGATGAATGGAAATTACCTACATTTTAGAACCAATATATATTTTATTTTTCTAAAGAAATTATCAAGGGAGATTAATGGAAATTACCAACCCTTTTTTTTAGAAACCAATGTATAGTCTGTTCCTACGAATGTTATCAAGCGTGGTGAATGAATATTACCAACCCTCTAAAAACCTATATATAATTTCCCAAGAAATGTTATCAACGGAGATGAATGGAAATTACCAACCCTTTTCAAAACATATATATATTTCTTTTCGAAAACAAAGTAATCAACGGAGATGAATTGAAATTACCATCCCTTTGAAAACATATATATATTTCTTTCGAAAACAAATTAATCAATGGAGATGAATGGAAATTACTAACCCTTTGAAAACATATATTTTTATAACTCCCCCCAAGAATGTTATCAAGGGAGTTAATGGAAATTACCAACCCTTTTTACAAACCAATATATATTTTTATTCCCCAAGAGAATTTATAAGTGGCAATGAATTAAAATTAACAACCTTTTTTTCAAAAACCAGTATATACTCTATTCCCAACAATGTTATCAAGGGATATGAATGAAAATTACCAACCTTTTTTACAAACCAGCATATAGTCTATTCCCAATAATTTTTATCAAGGGTGATGAATGAATATTATCAACTTTTTCAAAACCTTTATATAATTTTCCCAATAATGTTATCAAGGGAGATGAATGGAAATTACCACTCTTTTTTGAAAACCTATATATATTTCCTTCCAAAGAAAGTTATCAAGGGAGATGAATGGAAACTACCAACCTTTTTTGAAAACATATTTAACCGCGTCCATCCCAACGTATCACTGGTGTCCGCTAGAAGTTTGCTTTTATAAGTTGTACTCCATTATGAGTTTTTTGTTTGCCGTTTTCTTTTTGAAAGCGGAATTAATAAACTTTGTGTTTTTGTTATTGCTCTATGAATTAATTATATTTTTCATCTTTAAGGAGATCTCTTCCACGAACCCCATATATGTATTTTACTCGCGCAATCAGTAGGAAGTAATCCTCCTCATATTTTTTGAGGCAGTAACCAAAAATACCAACCTAAAATCATTAATCACAACCTTTTCTATCAAAAGTGGGATGAATTAAATTTATGAACTATCATTTTTTTTAAGAATGTGTTTATCAAGTTTTTTGTGGGGAAGATGAAACTTTTATAAATCGGGATTGTTCAGTGTTGTTTCATACGGGCTACGCACTTATCAGAGAAAACAAATAATTTTTTATACGTCGGGATTGTTCAGTGTTGTTTCAATCGGGTTGCACACTTATCAGAGAAAACAAACATTTTTTTTATGATAGTTCGAAGTGTTTATTTTGTACCAGTCGGAATGTAATTTTTTTAATTTGTTAGAAAGCTACAAATTTTTATACTAGTTGGAAGTGGAATTTTTTATATTAGATATCTCCCACCCTATTTATTCTTACCCTAAAAATTAACAAGATGCAGGGGAACGAAAAATTGATTTTTTGTGAACAAATAGCTACAGTCAAACAAAAGGGAATAGAAAATAAAAAAACGAACGGACCCCGTCCGTGCTTTTACGTGTTGACGTCACCAGGCTGGCGCGCGCGCGCGTTCTCTCCGTAAAAAGGCTTTGCGCGTTGACGTTACCCAAAAAAGGGAATACGCACGTTTCCTAATATGGCAAGTGTTGGTGTGTCGGAAACCGATCGACGATTAGCTTCCTGTCGCGCGCTAGCCCAGCCCGTTTGGAAGAGCGCGGCAGCGATCGCGGGTGCAGCTGCCGGAGGAAATGCTCTTATGTGTCGAAAGCCCAAGCCCCATACGGACGCCTCTATGAAGGCATCCCAACACCATGTATAAATAGGGCTATGCCCACAAGCAATGAATCACAAGTTCTTCGTTCCCCTGCATCTTGTTTTAAGTTTTTTTTTTTTTTTGCGGGTAAAACTGGATCATTAGACAGCAGGATTTACAAGAGACTCGTGATCAAGTTCCTCTAGGACAACATCAGGACCAGATCCGAGCCAAGTAAGAGATGTACGCTCCGTTCTCGCGAGATCTGCAAGAACATGACTAAGGCTGGTGTCAATGCATCACAGCTTCTCACAGGCTATAGTCCCGCCACGTCACCTTTTTTCCTCGCTCTCACGCCACTCTCACAGTACGGTGCCAGTGCACGGGCTATAGCCCAGACTATCACACTCCTCTCCCCACTATCGCCCGGCCTATCGCCCCCATTGGCACCGCGTCGCCCCGGTATCGCCCGCCCTCTCGCCCCGCACCCCTCCTATCGCCCCGCCAACGCGGGCGGTAGCACGCCCTCTCGCCCGCTCTCGCCGGGCGAGCCTGCTACCGCCCGGCCCGCTCCTCTCGACCGCGCTCTCGTCCCGCGCGGGGCGATAGGCCCTCCTCTCGCCCGGCTTGTAGCCCGCGTTGGCACCAGCCTAACCCCAACTTGTTTTACTCTAAGTTGAGCCTTCTAACTTCTAAGTACGTCTGAAAAGAAAATGCCTCCTGCCAAAACGGACGGCATCGTCAGGCCATCATCCTCCTATCCGATCTGCTCGACCTTCGCCCCACTGCAACGAATGAGGAACACACGGCAGCAAGAACAGCAAACGAGAACTGCCATCGAAAGCATACTACTGAGTTCTGCTACACACACTTGCTTGCACCTACGGATTATCCTCTAACACTAACACTGTCTACAATTCCCGATTGCAGAGTGCACTTCGGCCGGGATACCGTACGCCCAGCACGCTTTACCATGACCACGCCACTGCGCCCGGCTGGTAGCTCGCCGCCGGGATCGGCTGCTGTACCATGCAGTGCTGCTGCGGCCACTGGTGGTGCGTCGCCGCGAGCTGGCCGTCCCTGTCCTGCTCGACATCCATGGACGCGCCCTCGCTGTCCTCGGCGTCGATCATCTCCGCTGCCGTGGACGGCGCCTGGACGCGGTACGGCGCCCACGGGACCATGGCCAGGTTGGAGTTCTCCTCTGCGGCGAACGGCGGTGCCCAGTGGTTGCTCCTCCCCTGCAGCATGTTGCCTGCACGATCGAATTAATTTCCCCATCAGTTCCGTTGATGCCAGCAGCCGGGAACGTCATAATCCAGTGGAATTGAACTCGATGAGCCCAAATTAACTCCAGGAAATTGGCAGATAGCCGAGAGGAAGGTGGGGACGAGACAATAGCACGTACCCTTGAGCCCGTGGATCCAGTCTGGGTTGACGCGCAGAGGGGCGCTCGGCCGGAGCGGGCCGTGCAGTAGGCTCCGCGTGGCCTCGGCGGGCCTGTACAAGACGATCGCCCTCTCCTCGTTGGGCACCTGCGCCACCACGTCCACCGGCACCGCCACCACGTCGCCGCACATGGGCGCCACCTCCTGGACCCCAAAGCCCGCCACCGGCTGCGTCTGCGGTGGCGGCACGACCTCGGCAGGCACAACAGGCGGCACGTCAGCATCCTGTGCACACCCAAAAACCAAAACAGACACGCCGCCGCTTAGCAAATTCGACAGTAAAGGACAGAACGGGGAGCGAACTGGGTCGGGTTGGTAGAGCACGTACCAGGCGGCGGCTCTTAGTGGCGCGGAAGGCAGCGGGGAATCCTGGGCCTTCGCCGCCGTCGTCCAGCCACAGCTCCGGCGCATCCGCGCCTCTCCTCTTCAACCCCGCCACGTCGCCGCGCATCCGCGCCTCCTCCACCAGCCCAAAGCCCGCCACCGGCTGCGTCTGAGCAGGCGGCGGCGGCACGACCGCGCCAGGCACGACAGGCGGCACATCCGCGTCCTGCGCACACCCAAAAAAAAACAAAACAAACACGCCACCGCTTAGCACACTCTGGGTACAGGGGGCGGGCTGGGTCGGGTTTGGCAGGCACGTACCAGGCGGCGGCTCTTCGCGGCGCGGAAGTCGACGGGGAAACCGGGGCCGTCGTCGTACAGCCACATCTCCGACGCGTCCGCGCCTTTCCTCTTCAGCACCGGCGCGGCGTCCAGGTCCATCTTGACAGCTTCAATCGGCTGGTAACGGGGCTAATCGAGAAACTAATCAATCCAGTGCGGCGGGGAGTGGTTCTCGTGTGGAGATTCTGACACAGTGCAGCGGCGGCGAGTAATAAGAAGAAGGGGAATCGAGATTTGCAGAAGGTTCGGGGCTCGCTCTCGCGAGGGCTCTAGAACGTTTCCCCGTACGCTTTCCGCGCCTCTCTGCTCTGTTATTTCGCCATGTGGCGCGGAACGTTTTCGCTAGCTATTTCCGCTGAGCGGTGGCTCCCGCAATTTTCCGTCGTAGATATTTTCCATTTCTAGCGTGTAGTGCATCAGGGGTTGTTACGTATCCAGGTTTCGAATTCAATTTGGAATGCAAGAGCTCAAAGCACGAAAGCACAACAAATCCATATCATTTTTCCTAGCTGTTTATTATTAGGAAAACGCTGGTTATCACCCGGGGGAACGTTGCGTTTCGTCCCCCGGGTCGCTGTCCGTTGGATCCTCGCGAAACAAGCGGTTCGATTAGCTCCCACGTCCCCGCCTTTTTCTCCTGGATTAGGACAGGCACGGTTTTGGTTCGTGGCCTGTTTCCCAATCCGCCCTCGTACCGTTACGTTCCACTCGCGCGGCGCGGAGGCGGCGACGAAGGCGAGGTGGGCGACGCGGGCAGCGACGAGAGGCTTCGCGGGCGGCGACGAGAGGCGACGTCGTCGACGAGGTCGCCCTCCGGTTAGATTCCGCGCCGTTCTCTGGTGAGGTTCCTTTCGTTTCCCTCCTCCTCTCCGGCGAGCCCCCCTCTTCATCACCGGCGACCGCACGTAGTTAGGATACGGTCGCGAGCGGCGGCGAGCGGCGGAGCGGTCGCGGTTCTGTGCGCACTCCGGCGGCCCCCTGCCCGAGCCCAATCGTGCTCTCAGGCGCCCCCCGCCGTGATCCCCTTCGCCGTTATGTGCATCATCATGGGTGGTTAGGGTTACGCAGCGGAGGCGAGCGGCGGCGCGGTCGCCGGTCTGTGCGCACTCCGGCGCCTCCATGCCCGCGCCCAATCGTCCTATCAGGCGAGCCCTGCCCTCGACCACCATTGTTGCTCCAAACTCGGTGGTTCTGAGCATTTTTTTCCCCTTAATTTTTGCTCCATTAGTTGTTCCTGCTATGTTTCCTTAGCATTTTACTTCTTCAATTTTGCTCCACTGCAGCCACCCCTCGTGCATATACCCCGGTGTGCGGAGCTTTTAGATTTTTTTGATCAAATTTTAGGGTCTAGTTCCCTGTCTTTTGTAGCAATTACTGGTCCAAATTGCTCCACTGCAATTCACCTCCCATATTTGTTAGTTGTGTTTTTTAGCAAATTGAAAATTAGTGTAGCACTTTTTAGACTATTTGAGCAGATTTAGTTGCTCCACCGCAGTCCACACCCCCTGTACACATACCCGTTTTTGTAGCAATTTTCATTTTCAGTTGGAACCGTATGTGCAAGTAGCTGTATTTCTGAATTTCAACTATTCTTTTTGCAGCCATTTGGTGTTCTTACTGGGCCTCCTAGTATATCAGCTAGCAATCTATAATCAGCAGCGCAATGGAGGTTTGTTCTATTACTGCATTGTTTTTGCTTCTGTTGTATATTTTGTGTGCTTCTTTTGTTTCCCTTTTTTGTTCATAGTGTTCTGTTTTTTTGCTGGGCAGGGGCAATATTGGTGCAGCAAGGACCGATTCGTTGCGAAGCGTTTGCTCAAATGCGCAAATGATCTATCATCGCGGAAGCGAGAAATTATCGAGCAACACAACGCTTTTTCCTCGCTTCTCAACATATCTCCTTTCAATGTCCCTAACGAGCTCATTGATTATGTCGCCGTCAACACTGTGGTTGAGCTTCGCGAGTTTCACTGTGGATCTAAACGGATAGTTTTCAAAAGAGACATTATCAAGAAGGTGTTTGGTCTACGCTCAGGATTGAAGCCAGTCGAGTTGCTGACCAAGAGTGTACATTCAGAAATCAGAGAGGCATACAAAGGCACGTTGTAGAGGCTTCCCATAGAGAATGCAGCAAAGATGTTGAAGGAGCTTGATGACGGTGATGAGGATGCCATTATCAGGACATGGGGCCTCTTGTGCTTTGCGACTGTTCTGAATCCTTCCACCAACAACATGATGTGCTTAGAGTACATAGGGTCCATGAGTGACCCAAAGAGTACCCATGAGTATGATTGGGAGGAGCACATCTTGGAGTTGCTGATGCATTACATTGAAAAAATTCAGAAGAAGAAGGAGCAACCGCTCGAGCTTGATGGCGTTAATCTTCGGAAGGGCAAGCAGCGGGTTGAGTCCGAGGAAGCACCCGGTCCATCGAAGAAGAAGAAGAAGGTCAAGAAGATGTTCGAATTCTGGATGTCCGGCCCACTGCCTTTTCTTGCTGTAAGTTTTTACCTTTTTTTCTCACATCTTGCTACTTTACATAGTTTTGTTTTCTCCATTAGATTTAATTTATTGTTGCTTTAGTTAGTTTCTGTTGCTACATTGTTTTATTTTTGTGTATTGTTTCTGTTTTTATGTTCTAGCTTTAAGTTTTTACCTTTTCACATCTTGCTACTTTACATACTTTTATTTGCTCTAATAGACTTAAATTGTTGTTACTTTAGTTATTTTATGTTGCTCCATTTGTTTTATTTCTGTGTGTATTTGTTTCTGTTTATGTTCTAGCTGTAGTTTCTTTCCCTTTTTCCAGAGCTTGCTACTTTACATAGTTTTTTTTTGCTATAATAGTTTCATATTTTTGTTGCTTTAGTTAGTTTCTGTTGCTCCAATCAGCTGCAGGATTGATTCTTGTGTTTTTTTTTTGCATATATAGCTGGTGTACATGGACCACTTGCTCATCCCAAAGAATGAGCACTTCATAAACAGTGGGATTCCTAGAGTTTGCTTTGTGACGAGTGAGGATTTCAGTTTCATTGTCAAGGTCGACCGCGACAATAAAATCCTGCGTAGAAAGACTGTCTTTGAGAGGCGTCCTGTGAGTAGACTCTCTTTGTTGTTTTTCTTTTGCCTTTTTCGTTGTTTGCGTTCCCCTGCCACGTTTCATTTTGTTTTGAACTCAACTTTGATTGGTTTGTTGGTTGTGCAGTTCCTTCCATTATCCAAAACAGTGTATGCACCGAGTCCCGTGGATAGTTCGATGCCCGAAGACGTTGATGTAAATCCGTCCGCTTCGCTCAATGAATGGCTTGTTTTCCCCACCATCGAGCAAATGGAGGTTTGTATAGTTTTCTAATGTGATGGTTTTGTAGGTCATTTTGTCTGTTCATATAGCATTTTTTCTGCTTGTGTAGCAAGGTGTTTTCTTTTCAACAACTACTTTACTTATTTCATTTTGCTCCAGTAGTGTTTAAGCAATGTTGTTGTAGTTATTTTATTTTTCTCCATTGTTTTATATCGTGCGTTCTTTTTCTGTTTTTAGTTGTTTTTACATGTCTGCTACTATAATAAATTTATTTTGCACCATCAGTTGTTTTGTTTTGTTCTGTCAATGTAGTTGCCTCAGTTTTGCTGTTTTTTTGCTTCTTTTTTTAATGTAATCCATGTTTCTTCTTCACCACAGGTACCATCTCGCTTCAAGAACATATATGACAAGCACAGGGTTAGTTTCGCTTCAAACGTTGATGCTACTCTCAAGAGCCTCGCTGTAGGCTTAAAATCAATGCAGTCCAAGCAAATGGCCTTGCTATTGAATGATGTTGAAGCTGCCCTGAAGGAAGACGATGGCCCGAGTGTTGTGTTTCCAGCTTCTGGGGTAGGACTGGACGGGCAGGGCAAAATGGATGGTGACAAGTCTGATTCTGAGGCCGACGATCTTGATATTGATGAGGATATGGTTGCTGTGGATCCTATGGACTGTGATTCTCATGTTTGCGAAGAAGGCAATGCTGGTGTAGCAGAGAATGAACAAACCAATGCTACGGAGCTCAATGATGTCCCGCAACCAGCAGTTGTTGTAGGGTCCTCACAGACGGACGCTGATGGTGAGGAACAGGGTGCTGTTAGTAGTCCGATTAGAGGTGCTGTTGGTAGCCCAGAAAAAGTTGTTGATGGTAGTCCGGTTAGAGGTGATGTTGGTTGTCCAGATGAAGTTGCTGTTGTTGGTAGTCCAGACAAAGTGGCTGCTGTTGGTAGTCCATCCAGTCCTGCTGCGGTGATTCCACCCATGCCCACTGCCCTTAGCCCACCTAGAGCTGTTGCGGATAGTACTTTCATTCCTAGGTCGACTTCTCCCTCACCTCGGCGCAACATACCAACGGGATACTGGGATGACTGTCCGAAATTTAATGTGTGGAGCCAAGACAATGATTCTTCCCAAGCCCCTGACCAGAACGACGTTGTGTGTGCGGAAAAGGTGGATGATGTTGCTGCTCCGATAGTTGGAGACAAGGTTGCTCCCACGTGTATGTTCTCCTTCCCCCTTTTCTCTATTTTGTTACATTTTGCATTTTTCATCTTGGTTTTGTGTGCACTGCCCGCCAAAACAAGATTTTTCAAAGTATTTCTTTTCTGATTGACCTTTTGTTGTGTAGCTCCCAAACCTTGCCTTGACGCCCCCATACCGGAAAATTTGGAGGAGATTCCGGAAGCTGCAACACCGGATCATGGTGACAATACAGGTTTGCCTTTTTTCTCCCATGTGCACCTCGCTGTTCTTTCTGCTGGCTTTTTAAAAAAAAATGCTATCTTAGTGTTATGGTTTAGCTTCTTTAGATAATTCTGTTTGCTACTTTACATATTTCTGGTTGCTACTTTACTTAATTCTGCTTGCTACTTTATCTCATTCTGCTTGCTACTTTAGATACTTATGGTTGCTACCTTTTACATATTTTTTCTTGTTGCTTCTTTTTACATAATTCTGTTTGATTTCGTTAGATATTTCTGGTTTGCTAATTTTACATAATTTTGTTTGCTTCGTCATCACATTTTTCTTTGTTGCTACAGAGCTCTTTTTCCTTTTGGAAACCTTAACCACTAGCTTATTTTTTGTTGGTTTTCCTAGACATTGGGGGCAGCTCAGGTGCTGAAGAGAAGAAGGATGCCAGCACTGGCGTGGTAACTTTTCAAAGGAGGACTAGTCACAAAAGGGCTATGAAAGATGATGCTAAGGCTCCGGTGGCGAAAAAGTTGAAGAAGCCCTCTGCAGATATGGTTGCATTGTACGACAAGTTTGTGCGCCATCCGCACTATCTCAAGACTCAAAAGAAGGGGAAAGATGACCCGTGAGTCTTTTTTTTCTGGCCTTTTTTACCACAGTTCTATAATTATGTGACATTCTTTGTTTTGCTACTAGCCACTCCTTTTTTGCTTTTTTACTTTTGGTCATTGTAGCAACCGGGACACCTCTGATTATGTTTTATTGTTTTTCTTTTCCAGGCCTCCTTTCATTATGATTGGGGGGTCTCACTGTGACTACAGGAGTTTCCACAATTCCCTAGGCCCGAGGAAGTGTCTTGACACTCAGGTCATGTGCGTTTGGTCCGAGAGCTTCAATAAGGATGCTAAAAGAGAAGAGGAAAACAGCACAACTGCTTTGAAAAGATATGTTTTCAATTGCTACTCAACGGCTAGTTTTGTCCTAAGACTTTTTAGCTGCATGCCTCAGTTTTGTCCAAAGATCTAATACAACTTTTGCTATTTTTCTGTTTCGTCATGAGTAGCAAAAGCTCATAGTCGACCCAGCGAAGTTCAACCCAACTGCACTTGCGAGAGAGTTCAAAATGCAAAATGTGAAGTTCAAGATAATGAAGAAAGACCTTGTGAGCTATGCTTTCCCTCTTACTACATTGTTTTCGCTACGTTGTAATTACATTGGTATTTCTTTTACGAACCAGTTTTTGTGGACAATTGTATAACTTTCTGTTTTTTTGGACCGAATTGCTCCCATACTTAGATTTATATGCTCTTTTAGAAGTTTTTGCTTGCTACATTAGTTTCAAATAATTGCTACATTCATATATCCAGTGATTATACATTTTCTAATTTGGCTTTCATTTTGTTCCGCTTCATTTCTAGCTATACTTCCCTGTGGTCAAGGACAACCACTGGATGGTTTGCACTGTCAATTTGATACATGACCAGTTCCACGTGTTTGACTCATTGAACCACAAGGACAAGAGCTTTCTCGAGGAAGCAGCAAAGAACCTGGTTTGTTGTTAGAACTGTCTACAAGGATTACATTTTTGTTGTCTTTGTCTATCACACTAATTTCTAATTTTTTGCTATTTCCAGTTTATTAACTTTGCAGCACTTTGCAAAGCTTTTGGAGTGTCAAACCACATAGACATCGACCGCTACACACTTTCCACACCCGCACACCCACAACAGAAGACTCTGTGAGATTTTTTCTTCTTTTTGATGCAATTGTACAAGTTTATGTTTTAGAAGTTTATGGTTTCTACAATAGGTTCAACAAATTGCTACTTTCATGTAACCATTCATTGCACATTGCTTTCGAGTTTGCTGCTAACTATGTTCATTTGTTTTCTATCCTCCTTTTTACAGTTATGATTGTGGCTTCTTCACAATGCTCTTCATTCAACACTTCGATGCTAAAACCATGTTGCCTTTCTCCAAGGATGACATTCTTTTATATCGCATGGTTGTCGCAGCGAAGCTCATCGAGGAAAGAGAGAACAAATGCAACATTGTCGACATCATGGAGGCTGCCTTGGAGCCTCGGCCGGGGGTGTAGACATTTGTAGTTTCATGTAGTCTGGAGTGACAATCACCACATGTACATTCACTTTTGCCTCATCTAGTTTCGTGTAGCCTTGGATGGATGAAACAGGCTTTCTATATGTGTTTTCATATTGTTTATCCCCGCTGGTATCTACTGATCCACGGATTGTGTCAGTTTGTCGAACAAATTACTGTGGCTATCAATGACAGAGAGTTGACGGTGTATTTTTAACCATGGGAATGAATGTAGTTTTTCACCTGCTTGGTTTTTATCTACTAGTTCACATCAAATGAATTCTGTGTATTTTCCTGGCACCTTTTTTTTGTGGGTTTTTGTTTTTCCTGGAGGTGACCATGTTTTTGCTTCATTAGGTGTATAGTTTTGCTTCAATAGGTATTTTCCAATGCTACAACAGTGAAATCTGGTTGCTACAGAACACCTATTTTATTTTGTATCATACCGAGATTTTTTGAAACCCCTGGACAAGAACAGTTTTTTGCTCTCACAGAGTAAATCATTTGCTTCAATAACAGATTTGCAATGCTTCAAATACAATAAAATGTTGCTACCAACATTTTTCCACAAACAAAAGTAGATAATTTTATGTTTCACATAGCTGACCACATTTTTACATTTGCTCCAACGCAAGAATACAAGTTATCCACAGAATAATTTTTTGCTCCAATGCAAGGTAACTATGTTTTAAATCGTTCTATACCAATAGTACCAATGCCATGTACAATTAAAACTTCCACCCTAACAACTTATTCGTAGCAATTGTTTTCAAAAACATCATCACAAAACAGCTACAGCCTTAGCTCGGGCCCAGCAGCTATTCTTTCATCCTCCACATGTTTAGCAACACAATCTTTCACCGCATGTCCCTCCTCATGACACCATGGACACTTCATTACTCTCTTCTTTGTAGGTTGCTTGGGCTTCTTCACTGGTGTCTTGTTTGTTGCTTTGGCATCGTTAGCTTGCTTGCGCCTCTTCAAAGTTTCTTCATCGCGTAGCTCAACCAAAGTCTTCCGCATCTGTTCTTTCATCGTGGGACGTCCTTTAGGTTTTACCCGTTTAGGATTTTTCAGTGTTTGCCCGCCGGTAGCAAATTGCCCGCTGTCACCAACTGACGAAGACATAGATCTTGGACCCTGTGGGTAAGGACACCCCCTCTCAGGCCCAATGTCAAGGCCCAAGAAGAGGCGCCCTTGGAAGACTCCAGAAGGCCTACCAGAAGCCCACCCGCACCAAACTTGCGGGTTAAGTTAGGTAGTTTTGTAACCGACCTAAGCTAGGGTTTGAATCCTCTCCGGGTAGGACTCGAGACCTGGCCATCTATATAAGGCCAGGAGAGCCCTCAGGGAGAGGACCAAGCAATACCGCACGACCAAAAAGCCTCGGAACTCGAGATCTACTCTCGATTCGAGCAACCTGTAACCGATCTAATCATCCAATACAGATCGACACGAGGCAGGAGTAAGGGTTTTACCTCTACGAGGGCCCCGAACCTGGGTAAATCTTGCCTTCTGTCTAGCCGACGATCTCACCAGCGCCCATGACTTCTCCTAATCGAAACCCGATAGGGTCACCTAAGGGACTTGTCGAGTCAGGGATTCGACAATTGGCGCCGTCTGTGGGAATCGCGGGCGCTGGATCACCGGCATCTTCGGCTTCATCGACATCCAACTCCCGTTGGAAACCAACGACTACGGCTCCGAACAATCCTATACGGATCGGATCTGTCGTGGTCACGCCTCACTCGCCGGAATCTCGCCCGGCGTTCGAGGAACTGGAGAAGAGCGTCACCCTGACGTTCGGGAGCTTCAACTTCATGGCGAACAGAGACGGGATCCTCCACTTCTCAGATGAATCTGAAACCGAATCTGGAACCGCCAACTCGCGCTTTCCTACAGGGAAAAGCGGCGAGTCCATCCGCTACAACGCAGTCGACTACCATACCCTCTCGACAGAGGAACCCTCTCGGGTGCGGAGAGCTTTTCGATCTACGCCTAGGACACACGGACCACAACTGGCCCAAGTCTGCATGGCAGGGTCGGAACAGCCCTCGGAAACTGAATATAGCGCGACCGAGCGCGATATAATCGGTGTTTCGCGGGAAGCCTGGAAAAGAGCCAAGGAATCCATGCGAAAGAGCCAGCCGCCTGCGGCGGGAGCCACACAGGAAGACCTAACCGCCTACCACTATCACCTAGTGAGGGCGGCCTCAAACATCAAAGATGCCCGAGCAGATCTAGCCCGTCGCAGGAGAGCGGCGGATGAATCAAGCCAACGTCGAGCCGAGCTATCCCACGCACCTTCAGTCGGCACCCGACCTAGGGGGAAGGGACCCGCAGCGTCGACGAGGGACCACGAATCTATGGCTGGAACCAACAGGTCTACCACGTCTTCTTTCATGAGGGTCGACGACGATGGCAACGTCTACCCGCAAACCCCACCTGCTGCGATCCTAGCCGCAGCAACCTACATGCAGATGAATCAGCCAACAGATAGCGATCCCCGGGTGGAACAATACAAGCACATTCGCAAAGGTCTAGGGCTGGCGGCCGCGAGGCTCGCCTCTCACGATCGCAGAGAACAATTGGAGAAGGAGCGACTGGAGAAGGATAAGGACAAGGAAACGCCCCGCAGGCACAGAAGCTCTTCCCCGAGAAAAGACAAGTCGCCACGTCGTGGCCGAGGGAAAGAAGCCCGCCGCCGTGATGACAGTCGAAGCAGTGGCGACGACAGCCCGAGAGAAAAAAGCCCGCGACACCGCGGCAGCCGTTCACGCAAACGAAGCAAGGAACCACGGAAGAACTCCGATCGCGATCAACCCGGGCGGGACGCGCGATCAGACATCGCGCAAAACAAAGTGGATAGAGCAAGGGCGTCAAGATATCGCGATCGATCATCGTCCGGCTCTTCGGATGACGAAACCTGCGGCGCACTATGTTTCGCCCGTAGTATCCGCGAGGCGCCCCTACCCAAGCGATTCAAGCTCAGCACGGAAGTGACGAAGTACGACGGCTCACTCGAGCCCTCTCAATGGTTGAGCGACTACCTCACGGCAGTGAAATGCCAACGTGGTAACAAGAACACGGCCATGCAATACCTCAATTTGCACCTAGCCGGAGCAGCTCGCAGCTGGCTGGAGAGGAGACCGCGATCTTGCTACGCATCGTGGGATGACTTGCACCGTGATTTCTGCAAGAACTTCCAGTCGACCTATAAGAGGCCGGCTACAATCGAAGAACTACGAGCCTGCAAACAGAAAAGCGGTGAATCCACCCGAGAATACATCCAGCGATGGAACACGCTCAGGAACACCGCAGGGAAAATCTCTGAAGAAGTGGCGATTGAGGCCTTTGCCAAAGGAGCAAGAAGAACTGCGTTTCAAGAAGAGCTCGGCAGAGCCGCGCCCAAAACCATCGGGGAGCTCATGGTCATAGCCGAAAAATGGGCCAATGGAGAAGATGCAGTACGCAACGAAAGAGGATCATCACCTGCACACGAGGACGACCGCCACGGACGAAGGAAGAGAAGAAAATATTACGACCACGATGATAGAGAAGAACTAGTGGCAGCAGAATTCACGCGAAGTCGCGACTCCGGTCGTCGCGGAAGTCGTGAGTGGAAACCAAAGGCAGAAGAAAAATCACCCGAGGAAGACCTCGATGCGTACTGCTCGCTACATCTGTTCACAGACAAGCGCACGGGCAAGACTAAGGCAACACACCTTCTCAAGGATTGCCGAAAGTTCATCGAAATCTCGGACGCGCTCGCCAAGAAAAGATTTGCTTCCACCCAAAACTATCCACCACTGCCAGGAGGGGGACAACAATTCCAGCTACCACCGCCTCCACCTCCACCGACCAACCCAAACATGGCGCTCGCCGCATTGCCAGCGCCACCACAACAAAACGCGGGAGCAAATACATACCCGACTCCGCACGGACAACTCCTCGGGATGATACAGAAGGTATGCCCCTCTCGCAGAGCTCAAAAGACTAACTCGAGACAAATATGCATGGCAGTGCAGACGCCACCAACAAAGCCCGAGTACCTGAAGATGGCCGATCAGCCAATCACGTTCTCGAAAGAATACCACCCGCCACGAGTCTATCGGCCGGGACACGCCGCCCTCGTCATTCAAGCTCAAATTGGCAATTATGACCTGGCCCGTGTGTTCATGGACGGTGGCAGTGGCATCAACATCATCTACGCGGATACACTCCGTCGAATGAACAAAAATCTGGACGGCCTAAGGGAATCAGAAACATCCTTCCACGGGATAGTTCCGGGCAAAGCAATCCGTCCACTCGGAACAATCAACCTAGAAGTTGTACTGGGCTCCCCACGCAACTACAGAAGGGAATTCCTGGACTTCGAAGTCGTCGACTGGCCCTCACAGTACCACGCCATTCTTGGTCGAACAGCGTTCGCCAGATTCATGGCCGTGCCACATTACGCATACTTGAAGCTCAAGCTACCTGGCGAATACGGTGTGATCACCATCGACGGAGACTTCCAGAAATCGGACAAGTGCGACATAGAATTTAATGAGATCGCAAAATCTTTCGGGATGCAAGAAGAACTTCAAGAGTTAGCAAAAACAACGGACCACTCCGTTATGCCCCTCACGAAGAAAAACGCACCCGAACTGGAATTCAGCGCCAACAGCGATACTCGCAAGCACCAAGTGCACCCGACAGACTCCGCGAAGACGGCGATGGTTTCCACAACCCTCTCGCCAGCATAGGAAGGCGCGCTCGTCAAACTCCTCCGTGAGTACTGGGAGATTTTCGCCTGGCAGCCTTCAGATATGCCAGGAATACCCAGGGAGTTTGCCGAGCACTCACTCGAAGTCTTTCCTGACGCCAAACCTATCAAACAGACGACTCGACGATTTTCAGAACCTAAGCAGAAAGCGCTTGGAGAAGAAGTAAACAGATTGCTAGCCGCAAACTTCATCAGGGAGATCAAAATATCCACCTGGTTAGCAAACCCGGTGTTGGTCCCCAAGAAAAACACGGATATCCTTCGGGTGTGCATCGACTACACGTCGCTAAATAAACACTGCCCCAAGGACAACTTTCCTCTACCACGAATCGACCAGATCGTGGACTCTACGGCAGGTTGCCAGCGCCTCTCCTTTCTAGACGCCTATTCAGGATATAATCAAATCCGCATGAAAAAGGAAGACGAGGAGAAGACGGCTTTCATCACACCACACGGTGTATACTGCTACACGACAATGCCCTTCGGGCTGAAGAACGCAGGCGCAACATATCAGCGCTGCATGCAAAGATGCCTCGCCAATCTCATTGGCAAAAACGTACAAGTGTACGTCGACGACATTGTCATCAAAACTCGAGTGGAGGACACACTCCTCGAGGACATTAAAGAAACATTCGACGCCCTTAACGCATATCGGATCAAGCTCAATCCGACCAAATGCGTTTTCGGTGTCCCCGCAGGCAAACTTCTCGGGTACCTGGTATCCGCCAGAGGCATCGAAGCCAACCCGGAGAAAATACAAGCCATATTGACTATGAAGGAGCCAACCAATCTACGCGGAGTACAGCAGCTCGCAGGACGACTAGCAGCCCTGAGCAGATTCATCGCACGATTGGGAGAGCAGGCATTACCCTTCTACAAATTACTGAAGAAGACGGACAAATTCGAATGGACACCCGAAGCTAAAAAAGCGTTCGCAGATCTGAAGCGGTCCTTGCAAAGCAGGCGCATCCTTGCGACACCGCAAGAAAGGGAGCCACTTTTCCTATACTTAGCCGCTACAAACCAGGTCATCAGCACAGCGATCGTAGTCGAAAGACCTGAAGACGGCAAAGCATACGGAGTTCAAAGACCAATATATTACATCAGCGAAGTACTCTCGCCATGCAAACAACGCTACCCTCACTATCAGAAGCTCGCATACGGGGTTGTTCTCACAGCTCGAAAGCTCAAACATTATTTCCAGGAACACGCCATCACAGTGGTTAATGATGCGTCACTCGGGACAATCATGAACAACCCTATGGCATCCGGAAGAATAGCAAAGTGGAGCATCGAGCTGGGCGCCTGGGACATCACCTATGCTGGACGCAACGCAGTCAAATCACAAGTTCTCGTGGAATTCATCAGCGAATGGACAGAGCTGCAAACACCCGGGCCACCCGAGTATACGAGCAATTGGATAATGTACTTCGATGGATCCAAGAGAAACGAAGGAGCAGGAGCAGGAATCGTCCTCATCTCACCTAGCGGAGACAAACTGCAGTACGTCTTGCGACTGGATTTTCCACCCGATGACCCGGCATCGAACAATGACGCAGAATATGAAGCATTATTGCACGGAATGAAGATGGCAATCGCCTGTGGAGCTACCCGATTAATGATCTACGGCGATTCCAACCTCATAGTGCAGCAAACGATGAAAGAATGTGACGTCATTGCTGAAAACATGGTTGCATACCGCGACATGTACAACCTACTCGAAGGAAGCTTTAAAGGGTGCGAGCTAAAACACATTGCAAGATCTAGCAACGAAGAAGCAGACAGACTGGCCAACATGGGTTCCACGAACACACCCATACCGCCAGGGATATATTTCGAGCGAATGATCAAGAGATCGATCAAACTGAAGAAACCCGCAGAAACACCCGCAGCAATGGAAACAGAGGTCAGCCTGCAAATCGCGCTTATCGAGCTTACTCATAACATATCACAGCAGGTTTTTCTGGTCGAACCAGTCTGGACGCAGAAATATCTCGACTACCTGCTAAACAAACAGCTCCCGGCCGATCCACGTGAGGCGCGACAGCTAATCAGGCGTAGCAAATCCTTTCGGGTAGTTAACGGAGAATTATACAAACAAAGCATCTCGGGAATACTTCAGCGTTGCATCGCACCCGAAGACGGCAAGGAATTACTACGGGACATACATCAGGGTGATTGCGGACATCATGCTAGCTGGAAAGCGATATTGGGAAAAGCCTTTCGAGCAGGATTCTACTGACTCACAGCAGCCACCGATGCAAAAAACCTGGTCGATAGATGCGACGCCTGCCAGCGATTCGCACCAAAGCCGCACGCACCCGCCACGGAGTTACACATGATACCCATCGCCTGGCCCTTTGCACAATGGGGGCTAGACATGGTTGGACCATTACGCAGATCCACACCCGGTGGATATACACATCTGCTGGTCGCAGTCGACAAATTCACCAAGTGGATAGAGGCAAGACCAGTAACTTCGGCTAGCGCCCAATGCGCCGTGGAGTTCCTTGATTCCATCATATGCAGATTTGGTGTGCCACACGACATCATTACAGATAACGGCACAAACTTTACGGCAAAGGAAACACAGCAGTTCTGCGAAGAGAGAGGCATCAATTTCAAGTTTGCTTCGGTCGCCCACCCGCAAACGAACGGACAAGTCGAAACATCCAACGGCTTAGTTTTGGCTGGGATCAAGAAACGACTACTCGACCGTCTACACCCCGCAGCAGGGCATTGGGCAGAGGAGCTACCCTCCGTACTCTAGAGCCTCCGGACAACCCCAAACAGGTCTACAAAATACACACCATTTTTTATGGTATACGGGGCGGAAGCAGTCCTTCCCGAGGAAGTTCGATTCAGCGCCCCACGAGTTGTGGCCTACAGCGAAGAAACCTCCAACAAAGCACTGGCAGAAGATATGGATGCACTCGACGAAATGCGGGACATCGCACTCGCAAGATCTGCAGTTTATCAACAATCACTACGCAACTATCACAGTCGCCGCATACGCCACATGTCATTCGTGGTAGGTGACTTAGTGTTGCGGATCAAGCAGAAGGAAGGACACAAACTAGAACCACCTTGGGAAGGACCCTTCATCGTACACGAAGTTATCCCAGGAGGAGCCTACAGGCTCAAGAATCCAGAGACCGGAGGAATATATTCCAATCCATGGAATATTGCACAACTCCGCAAATTCTACCCCTAGGTTTACTTGTTCCTACAACAATAAGGCTATACTAGCCAATTCTGTAGCTCGAATACATGACTTCTCAGTCATTGCAATAAAAATACATGATTTCCTCATCATATTTACCCGAAGATTCTTGTTTACTGCATGCTAAAAGTCACAGGTACACACCCCATCGCACACACGGGGGCTACACCTAAGAACTTAGCATCTCAAAGAAATATCATCAAATACAAGGTTACACACCTTACAACGATTTTTACAAACTATAAACAGTTTACAGGATATTCACATCCGACAGATCAGTCAAAACGCTGAGCATTCTCAGTCGCTAAGACCCTATCTACCTCTTCAGAGGTCATTCGGATAATCTTCTCGGCTGCAGGGCGTACAGCATCATAAAAAGGTGTGATGTCCTCGATTGCATAATCTGGGCGCCGAGCTGCGGAGTTCAAATCTATCTCAGGATGCCATATTCGGACAAAGGAGAGAGCCACAACCGCGCCGCACGTCATCTGTTTGCGTACGCACGTGCGAACCTCCCCTTCCCGACTAAACAGCCTGAGTAGATAGCTCCAGTCTTCGGGACCCCTTTTGAGTGGATAAAAAGCTGCATTCATCGCGATCAAGACCTCGTGAAAAGAACCCACGAGAATTCTCGCCTGCAGCACTCGGAATTTCAAGGTGGCCATCACAAACCCTCGACTACGATCAGACCAGAAGTTATTCGCATGAGGTTTTGGGCTGTTAGCCTCTTGGTGAATGTGGTTTTCCACCCACTGCTTTTCCTCCCTGTCATCCGGTCTAACAACTGAAGGGCAGATGCACTTAGTCGGCTGAAGAATACAAAAGGAGGAAAAATGCACGGGGGCTGCACCACTTACATAACAACTCCCTCGCAACTGAAGATAGTTCGTCCATCAGAAATTGTTCGCGCTCAGCCGCCAATTTCTGTTTGGATATCGCCACATCAGCCACCCCGCGCAAAGCTTTCAGCCTATGCTCACCCTCCTGAACCTTATCACGGAGGCCAGCAAAAGTGCCCACGGCGTCCACAAGTGGATTTACTGGATTACCACGTCCACCAGAAGTTTCCGCGGCAAACACAGTAGCCTGGAAGAAGTACAAGGAAAGAAGTGAGATGCCCTACTCGAGTTGTTTCTAGTCGCACATCTGACTAAAAACGCTTGGGGGCTACTCCCATCGGGAGACAAGGCACAAACATAAAGAATAAAAATTCCAAAAGATAAATGCTTCGATTAAGGACAACAAAGGTACGGGAATACATCCCAAGGTTCATTACATTCAAGGAAGGAAATAAAAAAGAACTACGAGGCTACATTGGTGCTCCCACTAGCAGCAGTCGACCCTCCCTTCTTCCGAGCAAAAATCTCAGAAAGCTTCCGAGCAAGAATGGCGGCTTGCTCGCCAAAACGAGAGAGCCGTACCTTTTTGCCCGTGGAAGGATCGACTGGAATGGACAAGTAAGCCTCCTCCAACCCTTCGACTCCGTGCGCCAGAGCAAATTGGATCGCAGTCTTCGCGCCAGCCTCCGATTGAGCGACTGCAAAGGCATCCAGAAGTTTTCCTTCTGAGAAGACCTTCAACATATCATCTAGCGCAGGTGCAGGAGTGGCGTTGGCGAGGAGGCGACCGTACAGTTGCCCCAGCACTTGGGTGGCATCACTGACCATGGAGAAAACTCCATCAGCGTGCCTTTTAAGCTGGGCAAGTGTATCGGTTACCGCATCCACCCGCTGGAGTCCAGGGATTTCTAGAGGAACATCCAGAATACCTGCGAAGGGAGAAAATAATACTTAGCAAAGTACAGCAAAGTGAAGAATCAGAATCGCGAAATTCCAACACGCTTACCCGCGAAGCGCTCAGCAAGGGGACGGAGGAACCCGACAAGCTCGCTGTCGGCCTTACTGCCGGTTTTCTCTAACTCCTTCAAGGACTTCCGCGCATCCGCAAGCTGTCGACTGAAGTCTTCTGACTGCATGCGGGAAGCCTCTAGCTCTTGTCGAATGGCCGTCAGGTCAGCCTCTCGAGCAGTTACCTGCTCAGAGAATTTGACCTTTTCGGATTCTGCAAATTCAAGTCGAGCTGCAAAGAGATGCTTGTCAAAAACTCAAGAATGAATGGAGTGTGGAAGACAGGGAAACGATAAAGCTCACCCTTGAGAAGATCGTTTTCAGTCTGGAGTCGGTTGCGGTCCGCTCGAAGAGACTTGCAATCCGATTCAGCGAGAACGACGCGGCGACCAATCGCCGCAAGAGAATCAACGAGTGACTGCAAAAGCGCGAAGACGGAAGAGTTAAAAGGATCAAATTTGAGCCTGTACCCGATTATTTACAATCGACTACAGCCTCGGGGGCTACTCCCATCGGGAGCACTGCCGTGCACCCGATAAAAATTAAAGCATGAAGAGGAATTAAACTAGACTTTGAGCCTGTGGCCGATCGCATGCGATCGACTACAGCCTCGGGGGCTACTCCCATCGGGAGCACTGTCGTGCACCCGATAAAAATAAATTATGGTTTCAAGAAGGAAGACGAAGCTTACCTGGCCAGAGGCGCGAGACAGCGGATCCGCAGAGCTATCCGTCACTTCCTTAGAAGCAGAAGCCCTGACGGCAAAGCTTGGAGCTTCACGTACCATTGTCACGACTTCGGGGGCTGCTCTAGGGGAGTTTTGGACGGTGCCCGTGGTGGGAGTTTCACCCGCATCCTTGCCCTTATTCCTCTTTTTGGGAGGAACAGCAGCGGCGTACCTGCGAGGACTGATCGCCTGCAGACTGCATCGATAGATAGAAACAATCGATATCGAAGCGCAGAAAATGTTCGACCAAGATTAAGGGAAAAACACTTACTCGTCATCCTCGTCGTCATCCAGCAAGTCCGCGTTCCAAGCGGGCGTCATCACTGGGATCGAAGGGGAAGGAGCAAGGGAGCGAAGTGGAGTCGCATGGATAGGAGCTTGACCGGGCGATGCTTCCAAAGATTTGTCTTTGGAGGTAGCTTCGTCCTCGTCTACCCGACGACGTTTCGTCGGAGCGCCATTCGAGTCCGCAACGTCATCCGAAGAATCGTGCTCTGAACTCGAAGAGGCATTGGCGACGCTGGTGTCAATCGGGCCGTCTTGATGGCTCGACACTTGCTCTGAAGCAGCTTCCCCCGTGGTTGGCGGGTAGCAATCCGCCATGGCTAGGCTCTGCAAATACAGGAAGAAGGTGAAGAAAGTCTTATCGACTAGGATTCTGAACAAGAAAAAAAAGGGGAACAACACAGACGGAAAAAGAGAAAGAAACTAACCTCGGCTGGGGGAGGATTGGAGGCGGCGAAGGCTTCCACGGAGCAATCGGGGAATTTCTCTCCCACCTTCAGTCGGGTGATGCCTGCGATTTTCTTCTCGAATTCTACATTCGAAAGTTCCTCGCGGCTTACTCGACTGGGATCTTCTGAGCCCTGATACTCCCACATGGCGGATGGCCTTTGTTGGAGTGGCTGGATCCTGCGCTTCAAGAAGATGCTCGCCAAGTGCATCCCGTTGAGCACAACTCCCGCGGTCTGATCCCGAAGGGCAGCTACTCTCGCGATTAAAGGCGCAACAGTCTGGGTTTCTTCGGCTGACATCTTGTGCCCCCAAGACTTGCGCCTGGTCAAAACAGCGAACGGGTGGAACTCTACAATCCCACCCGAGCTGTTGTCGACGACGTAGAACCACCTTTTCCGCCAGCTTTGGGCGGAGTCGACGAAGTGCATGTTGAAGTAACTGCCTTCTTGTCGAGCTTGGATCCCGAAGCCGCCGGTGCGAAGCGGTTCGCCAAGCTCGGACTCCACCCGCGACTTCTCGCGGAAGATCCGGACCTTGAAGAGCGCCTTCCACAGCGCCCAGTGCGGGCGAATGCCAAGATAGCACTCGCAGAACACGATGAAGCACGTAATGTGCTGCACCGCGTTCGGGGGGAGATCGTGAAGCTGTATGCCATAGACACACAGCAACCCGAGGAAGAAGGGATGAAGGGGAAAAGAGAGGCCCCGAGTCACGTGATCCACAAAGACCACGCGCTCGTTCGACTGGGGATTGGGTACCTCTTCCTTTTTTCCGAGGCGGACGCGCTTCTCCGCCTCCGCCGGCAGCAACCCCTCCCGCTGCATCTCCTTGATGCTTTTTGCGGTGGTGTTGGGAGACCGCCAGTCGCCGGCACGGGGCGCAGGTTGCGCGGAAGGTTCACCGGATGCGGAACCGGCAGCACCACGTCTCTTCCCGCCAGCCATTGTTCACAGCAAGAGCTCGAGCGCGAGGAAGACGAAGATGGGCGCGAGGAAGAAGATGAAGACAGAGAGCAGGGAAAATTTTACCGCAGCGCTAACACCCGTATTTATACACGGGGCGAAGCAATTTCAGCCGTACGATGCGCTACGCGGCGCCTATCGCGGCCGCCACGCGTAAGGATGAAACGAAGCGGCGGACTGCGCTGTTTCGTGCCACGATCTTAACAGAAGATCGTGCGCATTTACTGCGCGTTCCGCGTAAAAAACGGGAACGACGTCTCGTTTCCCGGTCAAAAAGCTGACAAGGTGGGCCACCATCTGCTACCACTCTGTCACGTCCCATCGGGAGAAGAGGAGTGCGCCATGACGTCATGGCATTCCCCATTCAAAATTGAGATGTTTTCGAATGGAAGTTCAAACGCGAAATCATCTTCGTACGAATATCAATTCCTTCGGATAAAAGCAACTTTTCCATGAACAGTTCATAAAGCAAGACCTCTTCGAACAGAGAGGAAAATACCCTATGCACGAAAACTCTTTCGTATGGGCACAGCATCCCGAACATGAAAACTCTTTCATACGGGCTTGGTTTTTTCCAACACGAAATTTCTTTCGTATGGAGCTCAAACAAATTCATCGGGTGGGAAAAACCTACCTCTCCTACACGTGATAATTCTACATCATAAAAACCTGGATTGTTCAGCCGACTAGGCACATCTGGATGCCGTATTCTTCGAGTACGAAGGTAAGACCCAGAAAGATCTCTCTTTTGGGCCTGGAATCGCACTCGAAAGCTGCGTCCTCCGGCATAGTTCCGTGTCAACAACACGAAGAAAAATCCTAGCGGACACGCCGGGTACCCTCATAGGTTAAGTTCGACTCGATAAGTCCACAACGGCCCAGTCGCAACAATCACCTCATCGGGTTCGAGTCGGAGGTCTCGAATCTGTGTAGGCCAGGAATGTTTTTGCCCTAGTCGCAATTAATTGGCCCTGATCTCTCGGGAGAGCCAACCTACTGTGCCACATCCTTCTGCAAATATAAGCCGCAAAACAGGCGCCTGTGCTGCTCGATACTCGAGCGTTATAACTTACAATGCAGGGGACACACCCTTCGAAGACAACAACTGTCGAGCTGAACTTCCAAGAGGAGATCAAAAAAGGTCTGACCGTCTACCCGATTGGAAATAAATCCCAATCTAGCACACGCTCGGGGGCTACTGACGAAGACATAGATCTTGGACCCTGTGGGTAAGGACACCCCCTCTCAGGCCCAATGTCAAGGCCCAAGAAGAGGCGCCCTTGGAAGACTCCAGAAGGCCTACCAGAAGCCCACCCGCACCAAACTTGCGGGTTAAGTTAGGTAGTTTTGTAACCGACCTAAGCTAGGGTTTGAATCCTCTCCGGGTAGGACTCGAGACCTGGCCATCTATATAAGGCCAGGAGAGCCCTCAGGGAGAGGACCAAGCAATACCGCACGACCAAAAAGCCTCGGAACTCGAGATCTACTCTCGATTCGAGCAACCTGTAACCGATCTAATCATCCAATACAGATCGACACGAGGCAGGAGTAAGGGTTTTACCTCTACGAGGGCCCCGAACCTGGGTAAATCTTGCCTCCTGTCTAGCCGACGATCTCACCAGCGCCCATGAATTCTCCTAATCGAAACCCGATAGGGTCACCTAAGGGACTTGTCGAGTCAGGGATTCGACACCAACCATTGTTGTTGGTTCATCTTGCTGTGGTCCATTTTGTTGCTCTTCATCCAATCCTGCATCCTCTTCTTCACCTCCTTCAACAACATTTCTTTTTGCTCTCAAGATTGCAGCAACCTTTTTGCTAGCCTCACCCACCATTCCTGAAACAACCTCATAAGCTTCATCCACAAAACAAGCATCAGAGGCAAGCTGATTCATTTTTCTGCATAATGAGTTGTATTTCAGTGTATTGGTTGGTGGGACACCAAATCTGAGCCCGTTGTCCCCAGGATCAGGTGCTGGTGTTGTTGCTACCGAGGACCATATGTAGAGCAAGTACCTTTCTGGAATTTTCTGGACATTTAGGTGGACCATGACCCTGATGATGTGTGGACATATCAGTCCACACATTTCAAACCCGTTGCAGCCGCATGAGTACAGCCCCTCCTCAAACTCAACTTGAACCCGGTATGTTCTCACATCTAGCCAAGGGTTTGGAACTAGATCAAAACAAATGCCCTCTACATCTGCCCGTACTGGATAGAACTTTGTTGACGCAGCAACATGCTTCTGGTACCTTTCAAAGATTTCTGCTGTGTAGAATTCTTGTCCTTGCTTCTCAATTGCATAACTGCAAAACAAGTTTTTGCACCATTAGATGAAAATAAATGCTACAATAGTATGTTTTGGTTGCTACTTTAACTGATATGGAATGCTACACATACACAGCAGGCAGAGATTTTTTTGCACTAGTTGCTACCCACTACAGTATGTTTTGGTGTGCTACAATGGGTGCTATATTTCAGAAATGCTGCTTTTTTTGCTTACCTTCCCCAAAGAGATCTTCTTGTTGTCTCCATTGCAAAACCTGTGTTATCCTCCCGGTCAAGCATCAATGTCTGGCAAAGCTCATACTGTTGGACAAAATTGTACACCGAGTCCCCTGGCCGTATCAGTGTTTTGAAGTACGAATTCAGCCCTTCAGACCTTCCAATAGTGCTCGTGAAAGGGAAGAACCTTTTTTCTGAAATAAACAGGGGCCCATGTTGTTCTAGAATTCCACATGTTTTGCAGATGAATGTTTTCAGACATGCCAAACTCGGTGAGCATATGCTCCCAGCAATCTTCAAATTGCTTCACCGTGTCGGTTCCATAGATGCACCCATAGAAAGCATCACTAAAAGGATTACCTTCCGCCAAGTTTGGTCCTAACTTCTTCCTCGCAAGATGCAGGACATGGTAGAGACAGCACCTGTGTACCGAGTTTGGGAAAACCTGACGTATTGCTTCTGCCATTGCTTGATCTTATTCTGTCATTATGTTATCCGGGTGGACACCATCCATTGCAAGCATCCACTGTTCGAACACCCACTTGAACATTTCTATCTTCTCATCTGCTAACAGAGCACAGCCTAGCACAATCGTGTGTGAGTGGTTATTTATTCCGACTATGGGAGAAAAAGGCATGTTGTATCTATTTGTACAGAAAGTTGTGTCAAAAAACACACAATCCTTGTACTTATGATACAAGACCTTGTTCGACCATCCACCCAGAATAAGGCCCTCATAGCACCATCTTTATCAACCTGCGTAGCAAGCAGAATTAAGTAAAGTAGCAAGCAGAATTAACTAAAGTAGCAACCATAACTGAGTAAAGTAGCAAACAGAAATAAGTAAAGAAGCAAAACCTGCATAGCATAAAAGAAGTTGATGTTCTCAGCTTGCCGTTGCTTGAAATACTCCAGTGTCATTTCCATGTCTCGTAATGTAACCTCATTGCGGAGCATTGTTCGGATGTTTGAAACATCCCTTTTAACATACCCCAAGCATCTCGGGTCACCACCGTGCACACTGCCAAGAGCTCCCATCAGTTGTGTTGTGGTTATGTTCTGGTTATGCAAGGTTTGTATGAACTGATAGTCCTCTTCCAGCACCTTCCTGTGTGAACGGTAGAATCTGCGCCGCCCCACTTGCTTCACCATGGTGTGTGTGTGATCTGCTCGGAAAACCGTCACAGTCCAAGCTCCATTGCGCACGCCAACGACCATGTGGGCTTTACAATCATGGCGAATGACCTTCATTCATTGCCTTGTGTCCGACATTTCAACCTGCTCAGATGCCTGTTTGCTACGGGACTTTTGCGCGCTATGAATGCTCATGTCATTATCTTCTTCAACTGGCAATTTGCTACCACCATTGCTACCAGGCTTCTTCTTCTCAGATGGAGGTCTACCTGTGTGCACGCACTCAAACACCCTGCTCAGTATAGTATCCGGAGGAGCATTTCTCGCCTGGCTGTACTTTGTGTTTCCAATGCGTGTGCCGAAGCCCATTTTCATCGCGTAGTCATTGTAAACTTTTTGTGCTTCCTCAATATCATCGAAAATCATCCCAACAAACGGCTCCACCGGCTGTGATGTTATTTCTTCGCCAGCTTCCTCAACAACATTTGAAACAGAACCAGTATTCGCGCTATGAGGCCCATCAACGAAATCATTCGGAGTAGTGTCCCGACAATCGAAGTGGTTATGATCCTCTCCTTCAGGTGCGGTGTTGAGGTCAAATCCTTCCAAAATGCTGTCACCAACAAATCCCTGAAACAAATAACAACAAAATCTGATCAATCTACTTTGCTCACAAACTACAAAAATAGAATTTCACTTGCAATGAACAGAACATGTTTCTTTGAGATATGGTAGCAATTTTTCTTTTAGTTGTTGGGAGCAAACACCATGTCAATAAGTAGCAAGTTCAGCAAAATATGATTGCATCAATCCAAGCTTGCTAATTTGCTACAAAAATGCTACCAGGAACCAGCACACCCATTGGACACACATAACATCTAGTGGACACAAACAATGGGAGCAAACTTTTTGAACAAACATAAAAAAACAGAGCTTATTGACCAATCTTCTTTTACAAGCAAACCAACACAAAAACCTCATCAAGTTGAGAAAAAATCACATAATTTGTGTGCATACTGATACTCATAACAACTTCAGCAGAAATACTCATAACAAGTTCGAGTAGCAATTTTTTGCAGGAGCAAAGCAAGACTTAATTTGAGCAATTTATCACAGAATTTGGGGGCAATTCATAGCAAAATCACCAAACACACCTGATTGGGCTCAATTTACAGCAACAAACCACACAATTTTTTTGCTCCCAAATGATCAACCAAGTTGCAGTAGCAAAACCAAGACACAAATTGAGCAACTATCACATATTTGGGGAGAAATTTATGGAGGAACAACTAGTTGAGAAAATTTTCTCACAGAACGGGCTGGTACATCAAGCTCTAGATCTTCATCGAAGAAGGAAGGAGGATTCCTGACGCCCTCACTCGGTCGCGGAGCAAACCATGCTCCCAGGCCGTCGTCGTACAAGCCGGTACTCCGTCTCCGCCGCCGGCTCGCCGGATTTGCTCCCGAGCTCGAAGCTACTATGGAGGGTGGGGGCACGTGATGAGGATTGCCTGGAGGAGGGTACAGGATTCGGTTGTGGACGTTGTTAGCCATGGTTTCCGATTCGCGGCGCGCCGCCGAGTCGTTCTCCGCCCGCGGCGATCTCCACCCGCGCCGCCCCCGGAGACCACGGGGAATTGCCCGATCCGCGTTGCTGTCTGTTTTTGCTCTTTTTCGTTGCGCCTTTTTGCTCCCCGTAGCAAAAGCGGGAAGGGGTACGCGGGGATTAGATCAGACGGCCCTTGTTCGCCCGATCGGACGGCTGGCGACCCGGGGGATCGAGTTGTTTTATCCCCCGGGGGACGCTCAGCGCGCTCCTTATTATTAATTCGGAAACAGACACTCTTTTGCACCGTTTGGTTTCGTGTCACCAATCTCAATGCACCTCTCCCTATTTTTCCTTTTTTCCCTTTGTTTTGTCTCTTGTTTGAGTCAATGAGTCTCCATTCTGTCCTTTTCTTTTTTGAATTTTTGCGTTCTGAAGCCACCCCTCTGTTCTTGTGGTTCCGTCCCGCTGGAGGGAGATAGATAGAGAGAGAGAGAGAGAGAGAGAGAGAGAGAGAGAGGCGACGGACGTGACAGAGACTTGTCGCCAAAGGCAGCTGGGCCAGTGTCGGTGGGGACAGTGTTTCAGAAGCCGGGGATACAACCTCTAGAGATAGCGGCTACCTCGGAGGCAGAAACAACTTCGTTGGGGAGAGGCGCGGCTTGCGTCCACCGTTGTCCATCGTGAAAGGCTTGCGTCGCCATCGAAATGGGTACTCAACTATTCATCATTTGTCCCTTTGCATGATTGTGTCTCTGATTTCGTTGTATCGGGCTGGCTGGTCGGTAGATCTGATGGTGATTTCTGTTTTTTGGTTGTTGTAATTCGTGCTCAGTCGATGGTGTACGCTTGTCGTTTGTAGTTTGTGAGGGTGTTTGTCTCTAAGGTTGATGTATGTTGCGTAGTCCGGTATCTCATGTTCTGATGTTGATGCATCTTTTGTCGTTTATAGTTCGTCAGGGATTTGCATCGTCAATTGTGGCATTCTGGGCGATGTTAGTATTAGGTTTAATTTGTGGTGTATGATTCATATCATAGACCTCAAACTTACCGTATGTTCTCGTGACTGGCCATCAGAAACAGGATTTGCACAAGAGGGTTTTCTAGTGCTCATTCAATCATGCCATATTTGTGTTCTCATGCTAAGTATTGTCAACTTCTTTGTGAGCAACTGTTACTGGGATGCGCTTCATTATGTGCGCCCCATGCTTGAGTAATCTCAAACTTAATTTGTGTGTGTCATAACGTGATGATTTTGGAGTGGCTTTAAAGAACATAGTTCCTAAATCCTATTTTGAGTGTTTGATTACAACATATAGATGGACTAACGTGTTCCCTAAGTGTACTCAGAAAATATCTCCCCGTAGACCTCATACGATGTGCAGCAAAATTGGAGAGAAGATTACGGAAAGAAAGGGGAAGAAAGAAGAAGGAAAGAGGAGAAAAATGGTGGTGCCGGCCTCCCAGGCCGGTCCCTAAGCCGGGTGCTAGCAGCCAGCCGGCCTCCCCGTCGCCCCACGCCGGCCCCAGGCCGGGCTCCAGGCCGGGAGGCTCGGGTGGGTGCCCGGCCTCGCCTCGCTCCCCACGCCGGCCCCGGGCCGGCCCCCAGGCCGGGCGGCTTGGGTGGGTGGCCGGCCTCGCCATCGCCCCCACGCCGGCCTGGCCGGGCTCCCTGCTGCCCCACGCCGACCTCCCCGCAGCTCCACGCCGGCCCCAGGCCGGGCACCAGGCCGGGGTGGGTTTGCACCCGGCCCTGGCTGCTCCAGGCCGGCCTGGCCGGCCCCCTAGGCCGGGGGGGCGCTGCCAAGTGATAAATGCCACCCCCCCAACGTCTGTATTTTCGCCCCGGTATAAAAGGGGACCTTCCCCTACCTTTTGGATTTGTCAATCCCACTCACTCTCTCTCTCACCACCATTGATTGACCAAGCTCAAGAATAAGCACTCCTCAAATCCCCAACCAAAGCTCGTGATATTTTGGGATTTGAAGGAGACACCCCCGATCAACAGCTCCACCAAGTCGATTAGAAATCCACCCACTCATCCCTTAGGGATCTTGTCATTCCTAGTTCATTGGAGCTAGGAACCGTGTTTCTCTTAGCTCATCGGAGCTCGGAGCCTTGTTGATATCCCCGGTGCCATTGTGCTCGTGGATCTTGCTTCTCGGAGTCTTGGTGGCTTTTGGGATTCGGTGAGGACCCTCCAATCTTGTGGAGTGTTCCTCATCCTTGTAAAGGTTCTAGTTGTCAACCTCAATGTCAACATAGTGATTTGAGCCTATCCACATCGGTTTAAGGACTCGAAGGAGATACGGTGTGGCATTTGAGGCCTACTCGGTGTTCCACTTTGGTGGCGCCGCACCGCTCCAACGGAGATTAGCTTCCATTGGGAACTGAACTTCGGGATAAATCTCCGTGTCATTATGTTCGGTTATTCCTCAACTTACCTTTACTAGTTACTACTAGCTTAGTCATATATTTACCTTGTGCTAGTTGTACTTTATCAACATATAGGATTGTTCACCTAGTTGCATAATCTAGATAATCTATATTTGAGCATTACCTTGTTAACTTGAAAAAGAAGCTAAAATTTGTAGTTAACCTATTCACCCCCCTCTAGTTAACCTCTCGATCCTTCAATTGGTATCAGAGCCTCGTCTCTTTATATAGGGCTTTACCGCCTAAAGAGGAGGTAAGGATGGCCGATGATCCTGTCACCATGGATGGGATTCAAAAGCTAATCCAAGCTATGATTGATAGTTCCGAGAAAAAGATGGAGGGACTAATAAAAGAATTGACATCTCCATCTAGACAATCTAGTGAAAAGGTTATCTTAGATGAATATGGAAACCCCATTCCAACTAAGGAAGGAAGCGCACCATCTTCACCTTTAAATGCTAGTGGTGGAAATTCTTTTGGCTTTGCTTATAACAATGCTCCTAATGTTCAACATCCACATGTTACTCGTCTTGGTCCACCTCCTTTGGTGGATTGGCATCGTTTTACTAATTGGAAAGCTTCCATGAAGTCTTACATGTGCAGCTCTTCAATGCAAATATGGAGAATTGTTGAAAAAGGGTACGAGCCAAAGGATCCTGCAAATCTAAGCTCAAGTGACATCATAGATGAGCAACTCAACGCTCATGCTTTGCACATGTTGGAGAGGGCAATGGAAAAGGACGGAGTTGAGCACATTCGGTCCTTCACAAGTGCAAAGAAAGCTTATGATGGTCTTGTTGATATGTTTGACGGCAACATCAACCTCCAAAGGTCCAAGAAGTCAATCATTCAAAGAAAGGTTGAACACTTTCACTTGAGTGATGGAGAGAACATAGAAGACATGTTTAGAAGACTCAAGGCTCTTGTAAATGATATGGGAGATTGTGGATTCACGAATTGTACGGAGAATTGAGTCAAGGAGAAATTTCTACTCACCTTGATGCCATACAATGAAAACATGGTGATGAATATACAATCAAGGGCCGACTACTTGGACCTATCCCCCAATGATGTTTTGGGCCTCTTTATCACTCTAAAGGTCATGAAGCAAACTTCCGATGATGTCATGGCCCGTGTAAACGGAATGAAGAAAGCCTCTCTTGCCTTGAAGGCCAAGGTCATTCCCCATGAAGATAATGACTCAAGTGATGATGGTGGATCCACTCATGAGGTCTCCGAGAAAGAGATGAAGACATCACATGAAGAATGCTTGGCTCTTGCTCAACACAAGTGGTGGAAGAAAGGAGATTTTAGATCCAATGCCACCAAGAATAAAGGGAAGGAAGCCTCAAGCACGAAGAAAGCAAGAACTCGCTTCAATTGTGGAGATTCCGAGCACTTCGTTGCCGAGTGTCCCTTCAAGAGTAGAATTGAGAATGGAGGAAGACTCATCAAGAAATCCACCTTCATTCCCAAGTACAAGAACTTCATCAAGAGAGGCCCTCCTAGGGCATTGATTGCAAAAGAAGTTGAGTACACATCCGGTGGTGAAGAGAGCGACGGTGAAGGCGAACAAGTAGGTATGGCGGCCATGGCTAGGGGCGTCGTACCTCCTAACTTAAGCTCTCTCTTCTCCAACCCAAATGAGAACAAGGGTCCTTCGAGTCACAAGTGCCTCATGGCCAAGGGTATACCTCCAAAGGTGATTCCTACTCTCAAAATTGCAAACTCCTCTACTCCCTCACTATTAAATTGTGTTGAGGAAGATCCCTTGGTAAACTTTGTAGAAAAGCTAGAAGGAGAAACTAAATCTATTTTTGTCTCTCTCATGGATCAATTAAGTGAGGCACATGGCCTCATTGATGAACATGAGGAGAGAATAATGTTACTTGAAAAGTTTGCTCGTGATGATGCTAGTAAGATTGAGGAGCTTGAGAAAGCTCTAGATGAATCACATTGCTTTAGATAAAGCATAGAGGAAACCTTTGCAATTGACATAGCTAAAGTAAAACTTGATTGTGAACATGCTTTTGCTAAGGTAACTGACGAAGATATGGATTCTGGACCTTGCGGATAAGGACACCCCATCTCAGGCCCAAGATTAAGGCCCAAGAAGAGACGCACTTAGAATGCTCCGGAAAGCCCATGTAAAGCCCACCCGCAATGACTTGCGGATTAAGCTAGGAAACTTGTAACCGACCTAGCTAGAGTTCGAGTCCTCTTCGGGTAGAACTCGAGATCTGGCCATCTATATAAGGCCAGGGTAGCCCCCAGGAGAGGACCAAGCTATTACCGCACGACCGAAAAGCCTTGAACTCGAGACCAACTCTCGACTCGAGCACACCATTGTAACCGATCTAATCTTCAATACAGATCGCAAGAGGCAGGAGTAAGGGTTTTACCTCTACGAGGGCCCCGAACCTGGGTAAATCTCGCCCCCTGTCTAGCCGACGATTTCACCAGCGCTCATGACTTCTCCTAGTCGAAACCCGATAGGGTCACCTAAGGGATTTGTAGAGTCAAAGATTCGACAATTGGCGCCGACCGTGGGGAACGCGGGCGCTGGATCACCGGCATCTTCGGCTTCATCGACGTCCAACTCCCGTTGGAAACCATCGACTACGGCTCCGAGCAATCCTATACGGATCGGATCTGTCGTGGTCACACCTCACTCGCCGGAATCACGCCCGGTATTCGAGGATCTGGAGAAGAGCGTCACCCTGACGTTCGGGAGCTTCAACTTCGTGACGAACCGAGACGAAATCCTCCACTTCACGGATGAATCTGACAACGAATCTGGAGCCGTCAACTCGCGCTTTCCTGTGGAGAAAAGCGGCGAATCCATCCGATTCAACGCAGCGGACTACCACGCCCTCTCGACAGAGGAACCATCTCGGGTACGGGAAGCTTTCCAATCTGCGCCTAGGACGCACGGGCCGCGATTGGCCCAAGTCTGCATGGCCGGATCGGAACCACCCCCGGAAACCGAATTCAGCGCAACCGAGCGCAATATAATCGGCGTCTCGCGGGAGGCCTGGAACAGAGCCAAAGAAGCCATGCGAAAGAGTCAGCCACCCGCGGCAGGAGCGCCACAGGAGGATCTAACCGCCTACCACTACCATCTAGTGAGAGAGGCCTCAACCATCAAAGACGCCCGAGCAGATCTAGCCCGTCGCAGAAGAGCAGCGGACGAGTCAAGCCTGCGACGAGCCGAGCAGTCCCTTGCGCCCTCGGTCGGTACCCAGCACGCAAGGAAGGGACATGCTGCATCATCCAGGGACTACGAGTCCATGGCTGGGACCAGCAGGTCGACCACATCCTCCTTCATGAGGGTCGACGACGACGGCAACGTCTACCCGCAAACCCCCGCTGCTGCAGTCCTAGCCGCAGCAACTTACATGCAGATGAACCAACCGACGGAAAGCGATCCTCGGGCGGAACAGTACAAGCAAATTCGCAAGGGGCTAGGATTGGCGGCTGCAAGGCTCGCCTCTCACGATCGCAAAAAGACTGAAGAACAATTGGAGAAGGAGCGACAGGAGAAGGACAAAGATAAGGAAACGCCCCGCAGGCACAGAAGCTCCTCCCCGAGAAAAGACAAATCGCCACGTCGTGGTCGAGGAAAAGAAGCCCGCCGCCGCGGTGACAGTCGAAGCAGCAGCGACGACAGTCCAAGAGAGAAAAGCTCACGACACCACAGCAGCCGCTCGCGAAAACGAAGCAAGGAGCCACGGAAGGACGCTGACCGCGATCGGCCCGGACGCGATGCGCGATCCGACATCGCGCAGAACAAGGTGGACAGGGCAAGGGCGTCAAGATATCGCGACCGATCATCATCCGGCTCTTCGGATGACGAAACCTGCGGCGCACTCTGTTTCGCCCGCAGCATTCGCGAAGCACCCCTACCCAAACGGTTCAAACTCAGCACGGAAGTGACAAAGTACGACGGCTCGCTCGAGCCTTCTCAATGGTTAAGCGACTACCTCACGGCAGTAAAGTGCCAACGTGGGAACAAGAACACGGCTATGCAATACCTCAATTTGCATCTAGTCGGAGCGGCCCGCAGTTGGCTGGAGAGGAGACCAAGATCTTGCTACGCATCATGGGATGACTTGCACCGTGATTTCTGCAAAAACTTCCAGTCGACGTACAAGAGGCCAGCTACAATCGAGGAACTAAGAGCCTGTAAACAGAAAAGCGGCGAGTCTACCCGAGAATACATCCAGCGGTGGACCACACTTAGGAACACCGCGGGAACCATCTCGGAAGAGGTGGCGATCGAGGCTTTCGCTAAAGGCGCGAGAAGAACTGCCTTTCGGGAAGAACTAGGCAGAGCAGCGCCTAAAACTATCGGGGAGCTAATGATCATAGCCGAAAAATGGGCTAATGGAGAAGACGCAGTGCGCAACGAAAGAGGGTCATCACCCGCACACGAAGAAGACCGCCATGGGCGAAGAAAAAGAAGGAAATACTATGACCACGAGGATAGAGAGGAATTAGTGGCGGCAGAATTCACGCGAAGTCGCGACTCTGGTCGCCGCGGAAGCCGCGAGTGGAAACCTAAGGCAGAAGAAAAATCCCCCGAGGAAGATCTTGATGCATACTGCTCGCTACATCTATTTACAGATAAGCGCACGGGAAAAACTAAGGCAACACACCTTCTTAAGGACTGCCGAAAGTTTCACGACATCTCGGAGGCACTCGCCAGGAAAAGATTTGCATCCACCCAAAACTACCCGCCGCTGCCAGGAGGAGGTCAACAATTCCAGCCGCCACCACCACCTCCACCAGCCAATCCAAACATGGCGCTAGCCGCACTACCTGCGCCACCACCACAAAACAATGGAGCCAATGCATACCCGAACCCGGCAGGACAACTCGCGATGATACAGAAGGTATGCCCCTCTCGCCGAGCTCAAAAGACTAATACGAGGCAATTGTGCATGGCAGTGCAGACACCACCGACAAAAACCGAGTACCTGAAGATGGCGGATCAACCAATCACGTTTTCGATGAAAGACCATCCGCCACGAGTCTATCGACCAGGACACGCCGCCCTTGTCATCCAAGCTCAAATTGGTAATTATGACCTGGCCCGCGTATTCATGGACGGTGGCAGTGGCATTAACATCATCTACGCGGATACACTCCGTCGAATGAACAAGAATCTGGACGGCCTAACGGAATCAGAAACATCCTTCCACGGGATAGTTCCGGGCAAGGCAATCCGTCCACTCGGAACAATCAACCTAGAAGTCGTATTGGGCTCTCCAAGAAACTACAGAAGGGAATTCCTGGACTTCGAAGTCCTCGACTGGCCCTCACAGTACCACGCCATTCTTGGTCGAACAGCGTTCGCCAGATTCATGGCCGTACCACATTACGCGTATTTGAAGCTCAAGCTACCCGGCGAATACGGTGTGATCACCATCGACGGAGACTTCCAGAAATCAGACAAGTGCGACATAGAATTTAATGAGATCGCAAAATCTTTCGGGATGCAAGAAGAACTTCAAGAATTGGCAAAAACCACGGATCACTCCGTTATGCCCCTCACGAAGAAAAACGCGCCTGAACTGGAATTCAGCGCCAACAGCGACACTCGCAAGCATCAAGTGCACCCGACGGATTCTGCAAAGACAGCGATGGTTTCAACAACCCTCTCGCCAGCATAGGAAGACGCGCTCGTCAAACTCCTCCGTGAGTACTGGGAGATTTTCGCCTGGCAGCCCTCAGATATGCCGGGAATACCCAGGGAGTTTGCCGAGCACTCACTCGAAGTTTTTCCTGACGCCAAACCCATCAAACAGACGACTCGAGGATTTTCAGAACCCAAGCAGAAGGCGCTTGGCGAGGAAGTAAACAGATTGCTAGCCGCAAATTTCATTAGGGAGATCAAGATATCCACCTGGTTAGCAAACCCGGTGTTGGTCCCCAAGAAGAACACGAATATCCTTCGGGTGTGCATCGACTACACGTCATTGAATAAGCACTGCCCCAAGGACAATTTTCCTTTACCACGGATCGACCAGATCGTGGATTCTACGGCAGGCTGCCAACGCCTCTCCTTCCTGGACGCCTATTCGGGATATAATCAGATCCGAATGAAAAGGGAAGACGAAGAGAAGACGGCATTCATCACACCCCACGGTGTCTACTGCTACACGACAATGCCCTTCGGGCTGAAGAACGCAGGCGCAACATATCAGCGCTGCATGCAAAAATGCCTCGCCAATCTCATTGGCAAGAACGTACAGGTGTACGTTGACGACATTGTCATCAAAACTCGAGTAGAGGACACACTCCTCGAGGACACACTCCCCTTAATGCATATCGGATTAAGCTCAATCCGACCAAATGCGTTTTCGGCGTCCCTGCAGGAAAACTACTCGGGTACCTGGTATCCGCCAGAGGCATTGAAGTCAACCCGGAAAAAATACAAGCCATCCTGACTATGAAGGAGCCAACCAATCTACGCGGAGTCCAGCAGCTCGCAGGACGACTAGCCGCCCTAAGCAGGTTCATCGCACGATTGGGAGAGCAAGCGTTACCCTTCTACAAATTACTGAAGAAGACAGACAAATTCGAGTGGACGCCGGAAGCTAAACAAGCATTCGCAGACTTGAAGCGATCGTTGCAAAGCAGGAACGTCCTTGCAACACCGCAAGAAAGAGAGCCACTTTTCCTATACTTAGCCGCTACAAACCAGTTCATCAGCACAGCAATCGTAGTCGAACGATCTGAAGACAGCAAAGCATACGGAGTCCAACGACCAGTATATTACATCAGCGAAGTCCTCTCGCCATGCAAGCAACGATACCCTCATTACCAGAAGCTCGCATATGGAGTTGTTCTCACGGCCCGAAAGCTCAAGCATTATTTCCACGAACACGCCATCACAGTGGTTAATGATGCGTCACTCGGGACAATCATGAACAACCCTATGGCATCCGGAAGAATAGCAAAATGGAGCATCGAGTTGGGCGCCTGGGACATCACCCATGCAGGACGCAACACAGTAAAATCTCAAGTACTCGTGGAATTCCTCAGCGAATGGACAGAGCTACAAACGCCCGGGCCGCCTGAGTACACGAGCAATTGGATAATGTACTTCGATGGATCCAAGAGAAACGAAGGAGCATGAGCCGGAATCGTTCTTATTTCACCTCATGGAGACAAGCTGCAATACGTCCTGCGATTGGATTTTCCACGAGATGATCCAGCATCAAATAACGACGCAGAATATGAAGCCCTGCTGCACGGGATGAAGATGGCAATCGCCTGCGGAGCTACCCGATTAATGATCTACGGCGATTCCAATCTCATAGTGCAGCAGACAATGAAAGAATGTGACGCCATTACTGAAAACATGGTCGCATATCGTGACATGTACAATCTACTCGAAGGAAGCTTTAAAGGGTGCGAACTGAGGCACATTGCGAGATCCAGCAACGAAGAAGCAGATAGACTGGCAAACATGGGTTCCACGAACACACCCATACCGCCAGGAATATACTTCGAACGGATGGTCAAGCGATCGGTCAAATTAAAGAAAGCTGAAGAAACACCAGTAGCGCCAGAAATAGAGGTCAGCCCGCAGGTCGCACTTATCGAGCTTATTCATAATATATCACGACAGGTCTTTCTGGTCGAGCCAGTCTGGACGCTGAAATATCTCGACTACCTGCTCAATAAACAGCTCCCGGCCGATCCACGAGAGGCCCGACAGATACTCAGGCGCAGCAAGTCCTTTCGAGTGGTCAATGGAGAATTATACAAGCAAAGCATCTCGGGAATACTTCAGCGATGCATCGCACCCGAAGATGGCAAGGAATTACTCCAGGACATACACCAAGGAGATTGCGGACATCATGCTAGCTGGAAAACAATAATGGGAAAAACTTTTCGAGCAGGATTTTACTGGCTAACAGCAGCCAGCGATGCAAAAAGCCTGGTCGAACGATGCGACGCCTGCCAGCGATTCGCACCAAGACCACACGCACCTGCCACAGAATTGCACATGATACCAATAGCCTGGCCCTTTGCACAATGGGGGCTAGACATGGTTGGACCACTACGCAAGTCCACACCAGGTGGATACACACACTTGCTGGTCGCAGTCGACAAGTTTACCAAATGGATCGAGGCTACGCCTGTAACTTCGGCTAGCGCCCAATGCGCCGTCAAATTCCTCGACTCCATCGTATGCAGATTTGGTGTGCCACATGACATCATTACAGACAATGGTACAGACTTCACAGCAAAGGAAACACAACAGTTCTGCGAAGAAAAAGGCATCAATTTCAAGTTTGCTTCAGTTGCTCACCCGCAAACGAACGGACAAGTCGAAAGATCCAATGGCTTAGTTTCGGCTGGCATCAAGAAACGATTACTCGATCGTCTACACCCCGCTGCGGGACATTGGGCAGAAGAGCTACCCTCCGTACTCTGGAGCCTACGCACAACTCCTAATCGATCGACGAAGTACACGCCATTCTTCATGGTATACGGGGCAGAAGCAGTCCTTCCCGAGGACGTTCGATTCTGCGCCCCACGAGTTGTAGCCTACAGCGAAGAAACTTCCAACAAGGCGCTCGCAGAAGATATGGATGCACTCGACGAAATGCGTGACATCGCACTCGCAAGATCCGCAGTATATCAGCAATCCTTGCGCAACTATCATAGTCGCCGAATACGCCACAGAGCATTCGCGGTTGGGGACCTGGTGCTACGGCTCAAACAGAAGGAAGGACACAAGCTCGAACCACCTTGGGAAGGACCCTTCATCATACACGAAGTCATCCCAGGTGGAGCCTATAGGCTAAAGAATCCGACGACCGGAGGGATCTATTCCAATCCGTGGAACATCGCACACCTCCGCAAATTTTATCCATAGGTTTACTTGTTATCGCAACAAAATAAGGCTATACTAGCCAGACCTGTAGCTCGAATACATGGTTTCTCAGTCATTACAATAAAGACATGATTCCTTCATCATATTCACTCGAAGCTTCTCGTTCTTTACATGCTAAAAGTTACAGGTACACACCCCATAAAACACACGGGGGCTACACCTACAACTAAGCATCAGAGAAAAACATCATACAAACAAGGTTGTACACCTTACAACAGTTTTTACAAACTATAAACAGATTACAGGATATTTACATCCGACAATCAATCAAAGCACTGAGCATTCTCAGTCGCTAAAACTCTATCCACCTCTTCAGAGGTCAATCGGATAATTTTCTCCGCTGCAGGACGCACAGCATCATAGTACGGCGAGATATCCTCGATTGCATAATCTGGGCGCCAAGCAACAGAGTTAACATCTATCTCAGGATGCCATATTCGGACAAAAGAGAGAGCTACAACCGCGCCGCACGTCATCTGATTGCGCACACACGCGCGAACTTCTCCTTCACGTCCAAACAACCTGAGAAGATAGCTCCAGTCTTCGGGACCCTTTTCGAGTGGGTAAAATGCAGCGTTCATCGCAACCAAGACCTCGTGAAAAGAACTCACGATAATTCTCGCCTGGAGGACTCGGAATTTCAAGGTGGCCATCACAAAACCCCGACTGCGATCAGACCAAAAAATTGTTTGCATGAGGATTTGAGCTGCTAGCCTCTTGAAGGATGTGGTTTTCTACCCACTGCTTTTCTTCTCTATCATCTGGATTAACGACTGAAGAGCAAAAATATACTCAGTCAGCTACGGAAACAAGGAAGAAAAAGACACGGGGGCTGCACTACTTACAGAGCAAATCCCTTGCGACTACAGCCAACTCATCCATCAGAAATTTTTCGCGTTCAGTCGCCAATTTCTGCTTGGACTTCGCCACATCGGCTACCCCGCGCATAGCTTTTAGCTTGCGCTCACCCTCCTGGACCTTATCACGAAGGCCCGCAAAAGTGCCAACAGCGGCCACAAGTGGATTTACTGGAGTACCACGTCCACCCGAAGTTTCCGCGGCAAACCCAGTAGCCTGGAAGGATACAACGAAAGAAGTAAGATGCCCTACTCGAGTCATTTCTAGTTGCACATCTGACAAACGCTCGGGGGCTACTCCCATCAGGAGACAACACACAAACAAGGGGAATAAATTTCAAGACGAATTCTTCAATTAAAGACAACGAAGGTACGGGAATACATCCCAAGGTTCATTACAATCAAGGAGAAAAAAGAAAAACTATGAGGCTACATTGGTGCTCCCGCTAGCGGCAGTCGCCCCTCCTCGCAGTCGAGCAAAAATCTCAGACAGCTTCCGAGCAAGAATAGCGGTTTGCTCGTCAAAACGAGAGAGCCGTACCTTTTTGCCCGTGGAGAGGTCGACTGGAAGAGATGAGTAGGCCTCCTCCAAACCTTCGACTCCATGCGCCAATGCAAATTGAATGGCGGTCTTCGCACCAGACTCCGACTGAGCAACCGCGAAGGCATCCAGAAGTTTGCCTTCTGAGAAGACCTTCAACAGATCATCTAGCGCGGGTGCAGGAGTGGCGTTGGCAATGAGGCGACCATGCAGTTGCACCAACACTTGAGTAGCATCACTAATCAAGGAGAAAACTCCATCAGCGTGCCTGTTAAGCTGGGCAAGTGTGTCGGTTACCACATCTACCCGCTGGAGTCCAGGGATCTCTAGAGGAACATCCAGAAGACCTACAAAAGAAGAAAATAATACTTAGCAAAGTTAAGCAAAATGAAGGATCAAAGTCGCAAAAGTCCAAAACACTTACCCGCGAAACGCTCAGCGAGGGGACGGAGGAACCCGACAACGTCGTTATCGGCCTTACTGCCAGCTTCCTCTAACTCCTTCAAGGCCTTCCGCGCATCCGCGAGCTGTCGGCTAAAATCTTCCGATTGCATGCGGGAAGCCTCCAGCTCTTGTCGAATGGCCGTCAGGTCAGCCTCCCGAGCAGTTACCTGCTCAGAGAGTTTGACCTTTTCGGACTCCGAGAGTTCAAGTCGAGCTGCAAAGAAATACTTATCAAAAATCAAGAATGGACGGAATACTGAAGACAATGAGATGATAAAACCTACCCTTGAGAAGGTCGTTCTCAGTCTGAAGTCGGCTGCGGTCCGTTCGAAGTGACTCGCAATCCGACTCGGCGACAATGACACGGCGACCAATCGCCGCAAGAGAATCAACAAGCGACTGCGAAAGCACGGAGAGAGAAGAGTTAAAAGGATTAAATTTGAGCCTGTACCCGATTATTCACAATCGACTACAGCCTCGGGGGCTACTCCCATCGGGAGCACTGCCGTGCACCCGATAAGAATGAAATCGTGAAGAAGAAGTAAACCAGACTTTGAGCCTGTAGCCGACCGCATGCGGTCGACTACAGCCTCGGGGGCTACTCCCATCGGGAGCACTGTCGTTCACCCGATAAAAATTTGAAGACAGAAGACAAAGTTTTACCTGGCCGGTGGCGCGAAAGAGCGGATCCGCGGAGCTGTCCGTCACTTCCTTAGAAGTTGAAGTCCTGGCGGCAAAGCTGGGGGCTTCACGTTCCGCAGTCGCAGCTTTGGGGACTGCTATGGGAGAGTTTTGGACGGTACCCGCAGTGGGAGTTTCACCCGCGTCCTTTGCCTTGTTCCTCTTTTCGGGAGGAATGGAAGAAGCGTACCTGCGAGGACTAATAGTCTGCAGTCTGCAACAAAAGATAAAAGCATCAGGATGAAAGCTCAAAGAATGTTCGACCACGAACAAGGAAAAAGGCTTACTCGTCATCTTCGTCCTCATCCAACAAGTCCGCGTTCCAAGCGGTGTTCATCACTGGAAACGAAGGCGAAGGGGCGAGTGAACGAAGTGGAGTCACAAGGACGGGGGCCTGACTGGGCGATGCTTCCAAGGAATTGTCCTTGGAAGTAGCCTCGTCATTATCCACCCGACGACGTTTGGGGGGGACACCATTCGAGTCGTCCGTGTCATCCGAAGAGTCACGCTCAGTACTCGACGAAGCGTTGGCAACACTGGTGTCTACCGCACCATCCTGGTGACTCGACGGTAGCTCTGAAGCCTCCTCTCCCGTAATTGGCGGGTAGCAGTCTGCCATAGCCAAGCTCTACAAAGACAGAGAAGACGAGAAAAAACTTATCGGCTAGGACTCAGAACAAAAAGGGAACAACTCAAAGACAAGAGAGAAGAAACTAACCTCGGCTGGAGGAGGATTTGAAGCGGCAAAGGCTTCAACTGAACAATCGGGGAATTTTTCCCCCACCTTCAGTCGAGTGATACCTGCGATTTTCTTCTCGAATTCCACATTCGAAAGTTCCTCGCGGCTTACTCGGCTGGGGTCCTCTGAGCCTTGATACTCCCACATAGCGGAGGGCCTTTGCTGAAGAGGCTGGATCCTGCGCTTCAAGAAAATGCTCGCCAAATGCATCCCGTTGAGCACGACTCCCGCAGTCTGATCCCGGAGAGCAGCTACTCTTGCGAGTAAGGGCGCGACGGTCTGATTCTCCTCGGCTGACATCCTGTGCCCCCAGGACTTTCGCCTTGTCAGAACAGCGAACGGGTGGAACTCCACGATCCCACCCGAGCTGTTGTCGATGACGTAGAACCACCTCTTCCGCCAGCTTTGGGCGGAATCGACAAAATGCATGTTGAAGTAGTTGCCTTCCTGTCGAGCTTGGATCCCGAAGCCGCCCGTACGAAGTGGCTCGCCGGGCTCAGATTCCACCCGCGATCTCTCGCGGAAGATCCGGACTTTGAAGAGCGCCTTCCAAAGCGCCCAGTGTGGGCGAATGCCGAGAAAGCACTCGCAGAACACGATGAAGCACGATATGTGCTGCACCACGTTCGGAGGAAGATCGTGAAGCTGTATGCCATAGACATACAGCAACCCGAGGAGGAAAGGGTGGAGAGGAAAGGAGAGACCCCGAGACACGTGGTCAACAAAGACCACGCGCTCGTTCGATTGCGGGTTAGGTACCTCTTCTTTTTTTTCCGAGGCGAACCCGCTTCTCCGTCTCCGCCGGCAGCAATCCCTCCCGCTGCATCTCCCTGATGCTTTTCGCAGTGGTGTTGGGGGAGCGCCAGTCGCCGGCGCGGGGCGCGGGTTGCGCAGAAGGTTCACCGGACGCAGAAGTGACAGCACCGCGTCTTTTTCCGCCAGCCATTGCTTGCAGCACGAGCTCGAGCGCGAGGAAGACGAAGGTGGGCGCGAGGAAGAAGATGAAGGCAAGGAGCTGGGAAAATTTCACCGTAGCGCTAAGACCCGTACTTATACACGGAGCGAGACGATCTCAGCCGTACGATGCGCTACGTGGCGCTTATCACGGCCGCCACGCGTGAAGATGAAACGAAGCGGCGGCCAGCGTTGTTTCGTGCCACGATCTTAACAGAAGATCGTGCGCATTTACTGCGCGTCTCGCGTAAAAACCGGGAACGACGTCTCGTTTCCCGGTCAAAAAGCTGACCAGGTGGGCCACCATCTGCTGCCACTCTGTCACGTCCCATCGGGAGAAGAGGAGTGCGCCATGACGTCATGTCATACATCATTCAAAATCAAGATATTTCGATTGAAAGATCAAACGCGAAAGTATCTTCGTACGAACAACACCCTTCGGATAAAAGCAACTTTTCTGTGGACAATTCATGAAGCAAAACCTCTTCGAACGAGAGAAAAATACCCTATACACGAAAACTCTTTCATATGGGCACAACATCCTGAACATGAAAACTCTTTCATATGGACTTAGCTTTTCTTCCAGCACGAAACTTCTTTCGTATGGAACTCAAACAAATCGATCGGGTAGGAAGAACCTACCTCTCTTACACATGATACATTTACATCATAAAAACCTGGATTGTTCAGCCAACTAGGCACATCCGGATGCCATATTCTTCGAATATGAAGGTAAGACCCGAAAAGATCTCTCTTTTGGGCCTGGAATCGCACTCGAAAGCTGCGTCCTCCGGTATAATTCCGTGTCAACAACACGAAGAAAAATCCTAGCAGACGCGCCGGGTACCCCCATAGGTTAAGTTCGACTTGATAAGTCCACAACGGCCCAGTCGCAACGATCACCTCATCGGGTTCGAGTCGGAGGTCTCGAATCTGTGTAGGCCAGGAATGTTTTTGCCCTAGTCGCAATCAATTGGCCCTGATCTCTCGGGAGAGCCAAGCTACTGTGCCACATCCTTCTGCAATAAAAGCCACAAAAACAGGAACTTATGTTGCTCGATAATCGAGCATGAAAACTCATGACACAGGGAACACACCCTTTAAAAACAAAAGGCTGATCAAGAAAGGTTTTGACCGTCTACTCGACTGGAAAAAATCCCACTCGAGCAAACGCTCGGGGGCTACTGACGAAGATATGGATTCTGGACCTTGCGGATAAGGACACCCCATCTCAGGCCCAAGATTAAGGCCCAAGAAGAGACGCACTTAGAATGCTCCGGAAAGCCCATGTAAAGCCCACCCGCAATGACTTGCGGATTAAGCTAGGAAACTTGTAACCGACCTAGCTAGAGTTCGAGTCCTCTCCGGGTAGAACTCGAGATCTGGCCATCTATATAAGTGTCGTGGGATAATCACGGCAGATGTTACCGGGGGTAACTGATCTAGGGGCAAGTCGACACAGGTATTTGGGAGAGGGTTTAGCTTGAAGGAAGACATGGCGAAAAGCAATCTAAGAGCCGGAACACAACTCGCCGGATCTCGATATGATTATACTGGATACTCGATAATAGGTGTTACAGTTATGACTTGAATCTCTCTCAGGCGAAACCTAGGGGTTGGTTTATATAGTACTCATACCCCCTTTGGCTTGCCATACCAAGCGCTCCTTGAGTCCTACTCGAACTCTACATACGTATCCTAGCTTTCCTTATCGTAACCCACAATCCGGGTTACGATCCTTACAAGCCCTGGGCCTTCCGGAAGCTTCTGCGTCCTTAGCCGGATTTGGTCCATACGCCGTTTGGGCCGGATTACACCTGGGGTTGGCATACCGAGTTACTGTCCCCTCATCAGTAGTCCCCAGAATAGCTTGGGCTTCCAAGATTTACTCTTCGAAGCGCTGGCTATTCCCTACAGAAATATCAGATGCAAACACATGAGGATTAAGACGCAGCGCGTCTATGAATAGCCGAGACTGGCGCCAAGGAAGCCAGGTAAAAACCCGGCTCTTCTTTTTAGGTTCTTCCTTAATCTCTCAAACTTAAATCTCAATAGGAAACTCCCTGACTCCACATCCTTCTCGATAACTACCGCTGATACAGGGAAGGCAATTTCCCCTTCCTTTTTCTCTGGATCATATTGGCCTGCGCATAAAATGTGCCTTTCAAATTTCGAAATCACCAATTACTCCGCATTCCCCGGGTCTCGACCGTTAGGCCAAGCCTTTCCACCCGGACGGTTATAAATAAAGACCAATGAGCAAATCCAACTCTTAACGGCTCATTTCCCCCATTCCACTTCTTCCCAAGCTCGAGCTCGCAGAGTGCCACCACGGGAACCCCACGCATCTCGCCGGAGCCCATCCGACTTCGTTTGCGCTCCGCCACCGCACGAACCGCTCCAGCTCCCGAATCCGCCGCCAAGCCTCCGATTCGCCGGCCAACGGTCACGAAAGGGCACGAATCTTGCGCTATCTGTCTCCGCAAGGCCTTACTCCAATCCTCTTCGGTAAGTTCCTTACACCCTCCAGCTTATTCTCGCAATTTCTTAGTTCTTCCTCAGATTGGATCTGAATCGAGCGGTCCGCGATTTCTCGGGCTGCGCCAAATTAACTCACCGATTTCCACTATAATCACTCCCATAGATAGGATTTATAGCTTGTATTGCTTCCCTAACTCCAGTAATCACTAATTTGGTCACAAATTTAGAAATAAGATCCCCAATCTAGGCTCGGGCCATCTAGAGTTTCCGCCTTTGCTCTCCCTCCTCAGAAAATCTTACTTCTCCGGCTCATTCGCAGATAGTATGCGTATAAGTATCCCCCTAGCTTCTCCAAACATTTGCTTTTGCAGAAAGCTCTTTGGGTTTTGTAAAGTCACTTGATACCCGGACGAACCATACTTAACCCGGCGAGGCAATAGCCGGATTACGTTTAAATTGCCGATAGCTGCTTACCTGCTAACTTCCAAGTTTTTGTTTCTTACGTCCTTTTCTTCAATGTTTCACCAGGTCAATCCCATGGCGCCCAAGAGGCAGGGGAAACAGCCGGCTAAGGCTAAATCCACAAACGCCATTTCAGCCAACTGGGGGAAGTCCTCCATCACCAAGACCAAACTGGAGGAATTGGTAGAGCTTGGAATCCTACCTCCACAGGAATCCATCCGCTGGAGAGCACCTGGCAACGAAACCCGGCCTTCTCCAGCCACGGATGAGGTAATATGCTTCGTTGAACACGTGACCCGGGGCTTCAGGCCTCCGGGTCATCCCTTCTTCCGTGACGTCTTAGACCACTACAAACTCCGTATCTTTGATATAGGCCCGAACTCCATTTTAAACATCTCCCATTTTATCGTTCTTTCCGAGTCTTACTTGTGCACTCCGCCAAGTCTGGCTCTTTTTGTCGAACTTTTCCAGTGCAAGCCGTGTCGCGAAAGCGGCGACGGCGCACTTCTTACTTGCGGCGGGGTTTCTATCCAGCGCCGCAAGAACTCCCTTATGCCTCCCATTTCTCTCAATTCTCACGTAAAACACTGGCAGCTTTCTTACTTCTACTGCCAGGATACCTCTCCACCCGGCGAAAAAAAGTTGCCGGGTTACTCGGAGGGTCAACTTGACATTTCCGAGAAATTCAACGCCTTCGCCCCTGACTCAGACAGGGAGGCGATCTTGCCTTTGTTAGCTAGGATCTCCATCTTGTCCGCCCGAGGCCTCATCGGACTAAACCTGGTGAAGACCTGGGTTAGCTTCCGCATTCAGCCAAACTCCCTTCGTGAGAAGCTGATGTGCGAATACTCGGGTCAAACCACGGACCCAATCCGCTTCTCTACCAGCACCCTTGCTCCGGGTGACATCAACAAAACGATTAAGGGTTTCCTGACAGAGAAACTCGAGGTAATCCGGGGCATAGCCGGATTAGAACCTTTTACCCTCGAGAATCCAGCCCCCGCAGTAAGTTCCTTGCCTTTTGATTTTGACTTCTGACAGCTTACTTTTATCCGCTTCTCTTGTCTTGATATTAACCATTACTCTGGCATTCTCTCCTCAGGCCGATGACGCCTTCTGGAAGGTCGACACCTCTCCTAGTTCCGAAGACGCGGAGGAGGAAGACGATGTCATTGACTCGAATGAAGGTACACACTTGATTCCCTTGCACACGTTATATCCTGCCACTTCTTCTTCTTTATGCGGGAACTCGGATATTTTTCAGAGCGAGAGGACCAAAGCGAAGAAGAAGAAACAGACAGCAGGGGCGGGTCCATCAGCGAGGAGGAAGAGCCGGAGCCGGCCACCAAAGCCGGAACAAAGAGGAAATCCCAGAGGATAGCCCTCCAGGTTTTTACTTCATCTCCTCACACTTTGGTTTTCTGTTTCCATAACGTCACTCCGGGGCTAACCCCATCTCCACCCCTTTTGATCGTAACTGAAGGAGCCGCCCGCGACTAGGCGCCGAGTAACCCGGAATCATCCGGGCAACGAGACCCCTAACCCGGTCGCTTCGCCGCCCCCGGTTCAACACCCTGGTATTTGTTGTAAACAAAATTTCTTTCCGATCGTTCCTTTGTAACATAATCCCAGGTCTTTCTTGCCATTTTCCAGTCTCTTCCGGGTCTAGTGACGGCTTTCCCTCGGACTTCCCGGTGAACACCGGGTAAGCGCCTTTTCCTGATATTACACCGAACTTTCATCCTTTTTTTTTTTTTAAAATTAAAGACTAATTGCGCCCTTGCGCCTTCTTCAGAGCCACGGTTATTAGTAGCGACCAGGAGGACTCCGGGGCTAGGGTCCGGGTCGAGAGCGAGCCGGCTGACGATGCCTTCACCACGACTGGCGACGAGCAAGTGTCGCCACCGGAGCCAGCTAGGCATGACGCCGAGTATCCAACTGCTTCGCACGCAAGCGAGAAGGAGAAGGGAGCAGCTTCAAGCGCGGGAGGGGGACCAGACTCCGACATTCGGATGACCCGGGTGCCACCTCCTGTTACAAGAAATGCTCCTTTTCCCACTTTCCAGGTACCCGAGCCATCTAACCCGGATAACGCTGACTTTAACCAGCTTATGAGCGCTCTTCTCGCCATGAAAGCTTCAGAAGGGACTGTCTTAGAACGTATGGCTGCAGCACATCAGGTAACTTTCACGTGATACTCCTTATTATACGTCCAGTCCCCAAGTCCCGAGTATAATTTTCTTTAATTATCCTCGGTACTTCGCATAGTACTTTCCGGTACTCATTTCCTCAGATGAAACACTCTCATGATATCCGGCTCACAGCTTTACCCGGCCTTTGCAGGCAGAGATTACTCAGTCAGATGAAGCGTTACTTAAAGCTGAGCAGCTCTTGCTGGCTGAAGTTAAGCGTAGGGAGGCCCTTGAAGCGGAGATAAAGACATTGAAAAAAGATGTCTCCATTTACAAGAAGAAGTACAATACTGCCCAGTCTTCGCTGAATAACCTGTCGACTCAGCTTACGGACACTTACCGTATCTTGCTAAGTAAGTTTGCTATTTGCGATTAATTTGCGTATCTCTATCTTGCTGCTGTAATAACCAACATTACTGATATGCTCTTGCATGTTTCGATTGCAGGTGCTAACCTTGCTGCTCCGGAGGAGAATGCCATTACTCAAGTTAAAACTCTGAAGACTATGCTCCGGACGTTTTTTGCCGGCACGAAACTTTTGCTGGATGCTATCAAGTGGCCTTCTGAGGTATACCCGGGAGAAGATAATCTTATGCAGGCCTTCTCAACGGTGCCTGGATGGATTGAGATAATGAAGCGCTCAGCTTGCCGGATTGGAATGACCCGGGCCCTTACACTGGCGAAGGCTTATTTTCCTAAGCTTGACCCGGCCAAGGTAACATCCGGGTTTCCAGAATTCAAAGCTGACGGGTCCAAGTTTGAGCCCAAGGACTTCAAAGATATTCAACGTGCTGTACGCCCCTCAGCCACTACCTTGGCCGACAAAATGGAGCTGGACCAGATCATGAGTTCATATGACGCTGAGGGCAAAGTTATTTTGGTGGATGCACCTCCTCCTTTTGATATGGTGGAAAGATGGTCGACTGACCTGGCCAGGAGGAAAGAAGAGGCCGCAAAGAGAGAAGCAGAGCTAGGCGCAAAGCCGTCCACCTCTACACCGGCCGTGCCTCCGCCTGTCCGTCCAGATGTGAAGAGCCTGAGCAAAACTGCTGGCAAGGTCAAGGAGCAAGTCCAAGATCTAGACCCGGAGGGCCGCTCTCAGGATGCCGAGTAGGATGCTACCTTGTGCTTTTCGTTTCTCGATACTGATATGATTTTTGTAGTGCGCCTGTGCGCCATTGATGCTGATACTATGACTGTATGCTTTGTTAATTCATGATAACTCTTTGCCTTCCCTGGCTTTTGATAATATCCATCCTTGTGTTACTTATGAGCTTATTCTCGATACTTCGAACTCTTGCTTTCAATTTCCTTTTGAGACTCGGTTAACCGAGTATCGTAGGTTTTGATAGATGGACTTTTCTTTAAGTCCCCAATACTCGGCAACTAAGGTTTACAGACCTTGGTAGTTAAATAGTTTGTTTCTGTTTCGAAGTCCCCAGTCCCCATGACCCAAAGTACGAGCTATGGGGGCGTGGGCTTTCTCAGATGACATACTGCTGTTTACCAAGCTGAAGACCAATAGCTGTTCTCATAAATACTGAAGTCATGCTTAATATTTGTTGAGTTTCCGGCTATGTTAGCCTTATACTCTGCATGGACTTGTGGTTTAGATGACCCTTTTGATTACCTTGTACTATAAGCCGGCTTTCGCGTGGATACCATGTCGTTGCATCTATACGAAAAACAAAATCAAGCACGCTCCATTGGGCTGCATAGTTTGATTGTAATCGTAAGTGAACAGATCATGCCACTTTGGTGCGAGTCACATCGAGCTTAAGTAAGAATAATCAAGAAAATTGGCTCCTTCGTCCAGTTATAGGATTGTAGCCGCACCCGTTTGTACGAGTAACCAGCCCCCATAACTTATAGGCATCATGGCCGGGTCTCCGGGTTTGTGATTACTTATTGAAGTAGACCAACCCTCCGGAGACCTATATTCACGTAACGTATTTCGATGATATTGATGTATTGATAATAACAATGTTACTTACTTGTAACTGAAGCAAGGATCATGATAAGACTCGAAACCATCTTCTTTTATTGATAAAAATTCCTTATTTGAATCAGCAGGCCGCCTCATTAAAAACCTTCCAGTCCCCTTAGGTACCCTGGATAGGAAAAGAGTGCGTATGAAACCTGCCGCCCATTACACTGCTTTAGTTATTCTCGAGAATCGGCCTCGCGTTGGTACGGCCGATACACATTCTCCACTTGCTATGCCCTTTCGTAATGAGTACCGGATTTGCTAGCCATTCCGGGTATATCGCCCTTGACACGTGATCAGCTGCGGATGGTGGTACGTCTTCTTCTTCCCTACTGAGAGTTTTGAAAATATCGTTCCCGATGAAGCCTACCATCTTAGGGTTTTGTTCTGCCCTAACTTTTGCTTTGTCCCCCTCAGGAGTTGGCTTTTTTGACGTTGCTCTCTCTTCTAGGTCCACCTGAGAACGGTAATGTTTGAGCTCTTCCTTCCTACAGGCTTGCTCGGCCATTGCCGCGTCTCCTTCATCACACTCAGCTGCTATATCTCGGTTTCCGTGTACGGTGATGGTCTTTTTAGGACCCGGGATCTTCAGCTGTAGGTACACATAACATGGTCTTGCCATGAACTTGGCATAAGCCGGCCTTCCAAACAATGCATGATAAGGGCTGCGCAACTTTACTACCTCAAAGGTAAGCCACTCGATTCGATAATTGTCCTTTGACTCCCCGAAAGCTACCTCCAATGCCACTTTTCCTTCGGGGCATGCCGAATGACCCGGCACTATCCCGTGAAAAACTGTTGTACTTTTTTGCAACTGTGATTCCTTTAAGCCCATGCGCAGAAAAGTTTCCCAGTACAGGATATTGATACTACTCCCTCCATCCATCAAGACTTTCTTCAGCTCGTAACCATTGACCTGTGGCGCCACTACCAAAGCCAGGACTCCCGGGTGATCAATCCTATCCGGGTGATCTCTTCTGCTCCATGTTACCTCTTGCTCTGACCACCTCAAATATCTTGGAACAGCGGAGGAGACTGAATTAACTGCTTGTTTCAGTATCTTCTTGTCCTTGCTAGAATCTCCAGTAGTGTGCACATGATACTGACCCAGCTGTTTGGGGTTAGCTTGAAATCCTCCCGCTCCCCCTTGATTGTTACCTTGATTTCCAACTGGCGGATTGCCGGCTGGGGGCGGCCCGTTGCCCGAATTTCCACCTAGACCCGGACCTCCTCCTCGGCCCGCACCTCGCATGGCCCTGTTCACTTCCTCGTTCTTCCACCTTTGTAAGTCGGCACACTGCTCCAATGAATGATTGGCCGGCTTGCCATTCCTGCTATGCTTCGGGCACGCCATCCTAAATATGTCCCAACTGTTGCTTGGTCTTGGGGGTACTTGGTAGTGTCCCCCATTGTGATTTCCGGTATTAAAATTCCCTTCGGATCTAGGTCTCGAAGACCCGGCCTCTGTATTGGCCACAAACTCGGAACTCCCCTCAAACGGGCGCTTGTTCTGGCTATTTCCATTGTTGTTTGGTGCCGATCCATTGCCGGTCTTCCCACTGCTACTTGCGTTTGCTTTTGCCTTCTTGTCATCAACTTCCTCTTCTGTAGTATCCGTTGCAGCATGTTTGTTGCATGCATCCATTAATTCTCCCATCGTAACCTCCGCTGCATTTCTGCTGGATTTCATGCGGGTTAGCTTTTGTACTAAAGGAACATACTTACATGTTTTCGCCATAGCTTGTAGTGCGTCCTTTGGTTGGATATCTGTAGATGAGTGGAGTATCTCCATAACCCGGCGTACCCAGCTTCGTGCTGACTCTCCTTTCTTCTGGACGCACCTTTCTAAGTCATCAATAGTAAATAACTTCCTACAGGTCCCATGGAAGTGCTTGATAAATGCGGTTTTTAGCTCCTCCCACGACTTGATCGACTTTTCCGGTAAATTGGTGAACCATAACTTTGCTGCTCCCTCTGACATCATTAAGTACATGAACTTGGCTTGGAGATTCTCGGATGCGTTGCGAATTGACATTGCCATCTCGTAGCTGCTTAACCACGTTTCCGGATCCATCGTTGGCTCGTAATTCACTACTTTCCCCGGTTCTTTGAACTTTTCCGGGTAAGGTTCCGCTCTGATATCATCCGAGAGACACTTGGGTCCCGCAAGGGTGGTTGGGGCTGGTCTCGCCCGGGAAATGCGTGACCCGGCCGGGGGTGCCACGGGGTGAGGAGCCACCGGTGGATCGTGTGCTGCAGACCCGGCCCCGGCTCTTCTGGCCCTGGAGCTGTCCACTACTGCCTGTGCTGCTGATACTGCCGGTACTGTCTGGACGCGCGGTGGGGGTGGCATCTGCTGTTGCTCTTCCCTTCGTCGTGCCGCGCTTGTTTGGACGTTGCCCTGTTGTTGACTCACGTATGGCGTCCCATGCATCCCACTTCTGTGATCTGGATAATTGACTTGCTGTGCTACCGCGGTGTGCAGCAGATCTATCGCTCGCCGGGTTTCTTCTGCGTGCGGCGAGTCTCTTACAGGAATCTGGTTTAATGCGAGTGTTGCTGCATACACGTTGTCCATGGGGTTGTTGTAGTGACCTGCTGGGGTACGGAATCGCGATGGTGGAGGCGGCATGGTGTTGCCGGCTGTCGCCCCCGTCCGAGGCAAGGGTAACCCGGCTGGCGCGTTTACCGGCTGCACTCTCGTTGCTGGTTGCGGTATGGTCCCTTGGTTCGCCGGTGGGATTGGCTGATCTTGAGGCGTGAACACCAGGGCAGTCGGGTTGATAACCCCTCCTGTTGCCGGTAACATAGTTCGGTGCCTTTGGTGAATCCTCGTCGTTTCTTCCCGAAGCCGGGTCTCTAGGTCATCCAGTTCCCGCTGCCGCGCTGCCATCCCCTGCTTTTCTGCTTCTACCTGCCTTCTTTGCTGCTCCAATGCACGACGAGCCACGTCCAGATCTCTTACACGCTCTGCTGCGTTTTCTGGGGTGATAACTGTAGCTAGGACTGTGGGATCCAAGATCAAATTATTATCAAACAGAGCTGGGTGACGCGGATTCGAGGGGCCCGCCCCCGGTGTCCGGTTTGCTTGGAACCCAAACATATTTGCGTGTCGCTCCTCCTCCGCTGGGCGACTGGTGACTGATGCCGATTCTCCATCGACTTGGGCCAAGATCGGGCCAGCCGTACCTTGTTGCTGAGCCAGCACCTGCGCCGCCCCGACTGGCGCCGCGGCTGCGTTTCCTTGATTGGTATTGATTGCGGGGGCCGCATAAACTGCAACCCGGCGCATAATGCTTGGCGTAGATTCGTACCGTTCTTCCTCTTCGCTATTTTCCTTCTCGTATCGGTCCTCCGATAAATCCCGTATAGACTCGGCACCTTCCTCCCTCTCTGTCGGACCCGTTGTTCCGATCGATTCTTCTTTTTCCGATTGAACACGCGTGTCCTCCCCTGACACAGAATCAGATTCAAGATTATCACGGCTTGAATTGGAAGCACATACCATACCGATGAAGACGTTGATGCGGCCGACTGTCACGACGGATCCGGTCTCGAGGTAATCCGACTCTGGCCCCCAGCCAGAATCGTCTACCATCTTCTCTCCTTGGTTGTTGACGTAGATTTCTCCGACGACGAGGTTCCTCATGTTCTTCCGAGCTTCTCCCGTGATGTAAACACCTTTGGACGCAGGCCCCACGGTGGGCGCCAACTGTCGTGGGATAATCACGGCAGATGTTACCGGGGGTAACTGATCTAGGGGCAAGTCGACACAGGTATTTGGGAGAGGGTTTAGCTTGAAGGAAGACATGGCGAAAAGCAATCTAAGAGCCGGAACACAACTCGCCGGATCTCGATATGATTATACTGGATACTCGATAATAGGTGTTACAGTTATGACTTGAATCTCTCTCAGGCGAAACCTAGGGGTTGGTTTATATAGTACTCATACCCCCTTTGGCTTGCCATACCAAGCGCTCCTTGAGTCCTACTCGAACTCTACATACGTATCCTAGCTTTCCTTATCGTAACCCACAATCCGGGTTACGATCCTTACAAGCCCTGGGCCTTCCGGAAGCTTCTGCGTCCTTAGCCGGATTTGGTCCATACGCCGTTTGGGCCGGATTACACCTGGGGTTGGCATACCGAGTTACTGTCCCCTCATCAATAAGGCCAGGAGAGCCCCCAGGAGAGGACCAAGCTATTACCGCACGACCGAAAAGCCTTGAACTCGAGACCAACTCTCGACTCGAGCACACCATTGTAACCGATCTAATCTTCAATACAGATCGACAAGAGGCAGGAGTAAGGGTTTTACCTCTACGAGGGCCCCGAACCTGGGTAAATCTCGCCCCCTGTCTAGCCGACGATTTCACCAGCGCTCATGACTTCTCCTAGTCGAAACCCGATAGGGTCACCTAAGGGATTTGTAGAGTCAAAGATTCGACAGTAACAGAATTCATGGCTTTAAATGACGCAACTAACCAAGGTTATAATGAACTCATTAAAGATTTTGATAAGCTTAAAATTGATCATCGAACAATCTCAAATGAGATCAAAACTTTAAAAGGAGTAAAGGTTGTGAATGAAAACTCTTGTGTTACTAACCCTTTGTGTGTCAAGGCAACTCTCATTGAGGAGAACAATAGGTTGAAGGCCCAACTCAACAAAGGTCTTGCCACATGCATTCAAGGGCAAAAGAACCTTAATGATCTTTTGAGTAATCATAAGAGAGTTATTGGCAAAGAAGGCCTTGGTTTTGGTTCCACACCCAAGGTGGCTTACAATAAGAAGTCAACTCCCTCCACTAACTCTATTGTTTTTGTGAAGGATGGGGGGTTGGCTAATGATGAAGATGAGTTTGATATTATTGCTAAAAGTATTGTTCCTATGAACACTACTACTCAAAACAACTTTGCGGGAAAGTATAACCCATCTTATGTGCTTCTTAAATCTAAAAATGGTCATGTTTATGCAAAGTATGTTGGCACTTCATATGGTGATGATTATAAGCATGCTATTTGGGCTCCTAAGACCCTTGTGACTAAAAAAAAGGACCCATCCAAAAATGGGTACCTAAGACAAGAAGTTGATTCATTGTAGGGGTGTATCCCCGGTGGGACATCATGGATGATTGATAGTGGTTGTTCCGCACACATGACCGGAAGCAAAGAAGTATTACTTGATTTGAAACTCCAACTTCTCAAATTCGCTCATGTAACTATTGGTGATCGTTCACAACTTAAGGTATTGGGACATGGCAAGATGGTCATTTCTCCGGATTCATCCATTGAGAAAGTCCTCCTTGTTGAGTCCCTTGGCTACAATCTTCTTTCCGTCTTGCAACTTTGTGAATGCAATTTTACATGTGTATTTGGGCGTCATCATGTGCTTGTCCTTCACACTATTTCTCTTAAGGTATCCTTTGTTGGATTTGTGGAAAACGGTATGTACATAGTGGATTTCTCGAAAGAAACTACACATGTCGCCACATGTCTAATGGCTAAATCCGACGTGGGGTGGCTTTGGCATCGCCGCCTAGGCCACGTCGGTATGAGAAATCTACAAACTCTTATGAAGGGTGAGCATGTGGTAGGACTAACAAGTGTGAATTTTTTCAAAGATCGTCCTTTTAGCTCTTGTATTGCCGGAAAGATGCATGAGAAGAATCATCCCAAGACATCAATCATCTCTACAACAAGGCCCTTTGAGCGCATTCACTTGGACCTATTTGGGCCTCCCACATATGATAGTCTTGGAGGCAAAAAGTATTGTTTGGTGATTGTTGATGATTATACAAGATACACTTGGGTTTTCTGTATCAAGAAGAAGACTGAGACTCAAGAAAGGTTCATAACTTGGGCCACGGAAGTGCAACGCCAATATGACACCAAGATCTTGTCTATAAGGAATGACAATGGTTCTGAGTTCAAGAACTACACCATGGATGAATTCTTGAGTGAAGAGGGGATAAGGCATCAATATTCCGCTGCGTACACCCCTCAACAAAATGCTGTAGCGGAGAGGAAGAATCGCACACTTATTGATATGGCAAGAACTATGATGGCCGAATTCAAATCCCCATATAACTTTTGGGCCGAAGCCATCAACACCGCTTGTCATTTATCTAACCGACTCTTCCTTCGTCCGATGATTGGCATGACTCCATATGAGCTCCTAACCAGTAACAAACCCAACCTCAAATATCTTCGAGTTTTTGGGTGCAAATGCCAAGTCTACATAAAGGGAACTAGACTGTCTAAGTTTGATTCTAGAACTTTTGAAGGCATTTTTGTTGGTTACGCCATGAACTCCCACACTTATAGAGTCTACAACATATCCACCGGGTGTGTTGAAGAATCTATGAATGTGGAATTTCATGAGGATAATGGCTCCCAAGTGGAGCAAATTGATTGTGATGATGTAGGTGATGAACCGTCCTCCATAGCCATAGGAAGAATGGGTGTAGGTCCACTTATACCCGTTGAGGGACACCTTCTGAAAAATGAGGATGGAACTAGCTCTACGCAAGTGGAGCCCTCTACATCAACCACCAATCAAATGGTAGACCAAGAGCAAGAAGAAGACCTTCATGTGGATACCTCTCATCAAGAAAGTGATCAAGATCCACCCAATGATAATGGTGGAAATGATTTTGGTGCTTCGTCACCAAGAACTCCAATACGAATGGGCAATGGTCTTGATGAAGGAAATGATGAGGATGTTCCCCCCAATGAAAATCCCGATGATGCACTAGTTCGTATCATGACTCGTCAAGCATCAAGATTGCAACAAAAGTGACTATACCAAAGAACATCATTGGTGTCTTGGGGAGAAGTGTCTCCACTCGTGGACAAGTACTCAAGTTTTGTGGTATTCATTCATATGTCTCTCATGTTGAACCTATCAAAGTATATGATGCTCTTGAAGATGAATATTGGGTTCAAGCTATGCATGAAGAACTCCATAATTTTGAGAGAAACAAAGTATGGTCACTAGTGGAAAGACCCAAGGATCATAATATCATTGGAACTAAATGGGTGTTAAAAAACAAGCAAGATTCTCATGGGCAAGTGATTCGCAACAAGGCTCAATTGGTTGCTCAAGGCTACTCTCAAGTCGAAGGACTTGACTACGGTTAAACGTTCGCTCCCGTAGCTAGACTTGAATCCATTCGTATATTACTTGCATTTGCCACTAGTCATAACTTCATCTTGCACCAAATGGATGTTTAAAGTGCTTTTCTAAATGGTCCTCTAAATGAAATGGTATATGTTAAACAACCTCCGGGATTCGAGGATCCCAAGTATCCTAACCATGTCTACTTCCTCCATAAGGCTTTGTGTGGCCTCAAACAAGCCCCACGTGCTTGGTATGATCATTTAAAGGAGTTCTTAGTGGATCGTGGTTTCGTACTTGGGGTAATTGATCCCACTCTCTTTACCAAAAGTGTAGATGGACATTTCTTTGTATGTCAAGTATATGTTGATGATATTATATTTGGATCCTCTAACGTGAGTTTTGTAGACCAATTTGCCAAACTAATGACAAGTGAATTTGAGATGTCTATGATGGGAGAATTGAAGTTCTTTCTAGGTTTTGAGATCAAGCAATATCATGAAGGAACTTTTATTTGTCAAGCCAAATATATTCAAGACATGCTCAAGAAGTTTGATATGAACAATGCCAAACCATTACCTTATCCAATGCCAACAACCGCGAATCTTACTATGGATCACGAAGGTATACCGGTAGATCCAAAACTTTATCGTTCTATCATTGGATCTTTTCTTTATCTTTGTGCATCTAGACCGGACATTATGTTTAGTGTGGGTTTGTGTGCAAGATTTAAATCTAACCCCAAGGAAAGCCATATGATTGTGGTCAAAAGGATTCTTAGGTACTTGGTTAACACTCCCAAACATGGGCTTTGGTATCCATCAAACACAACTTTTGATCTTGTGGGATATTCGAATGCGGATTGGGGAGGTGAAAAAAGTGGATAGAAAATCAACTTCGGGTGCTTGCCAATTCCTTGGTAGGTCCCTTGTGTGTTGGTCTTCCAAGAAGAAAAATTGTATTGCCACCTCCTCCATGGAAGGGGAGTATATTTCCGCCGCAAGTTGTTGCTCTCAACTCCTATGGATGAGGCAATGTCTTAAGGATTTTGGAATTAAGATTAAGACAATGCCTCTTGTATGTGACAATGAGAGTGCTATAAATATTGGTCACAATCCGGTACTTCATGGCAAGACCAAGCATATTGAGATTCGGTATCATTTTATTCGGGATCATGTGGCCAATGGTGATATCTCACTTTCTTATGTCAACACTAAAGATCAACTTGCCGACATCCTTACCAAGCCTCTAGATGTGAAGAGATTCAAGCAATTGAGGAGTGAGCTCAACATCGTATGTGCAAGCAATTTTAGTTGATTGAAAATCTTGCATACACACCCTTACTAGACTCTTATTTGGATTCTAGATGTACGCATCGACATAGGGGGAGTGTAGCTCAATCAATGAGCCAACACTAACTCTATAATGCATAAAAAAACAAATCATGCATAATGATCATTTCAAATGACGTCATGTTCTTCAATGATGAGTCTCGACAATGCACCCAAGATATATCTTCGCGGTGACATATCGAACATACTCATACATGGTGGCTAAGGCCACCGCCCAAGATTTGGTTTGTTTTATATCAGTGAGACATTTGTGTTTGTGTTTTCACTCATTTGCATTTCCATGTTTTCATATTTCATTGGTATCCAATGTTGCTCATGTTGTTTTCACTTTTTCTCTCCATTGGATACAAATGAAAACATCATACTCATGTCATCATACTCATTTCATTCGTGCACATGGTCAAATAAAATTTCTATATAAAACATATGGGGTGCTAGAACCAAACATACGAAAATTTGTTATCACTACAACAAACTCGACACGTAGAGACGTTATGTGTGAGACGCGTTTGTTTACGTCCCTAGGTTAATAGAGCAGCTCGATGTAGGGACGTTCCTTTAGACGTTCCACATAGCGTCTCAATTGTTTTATTTATCAGCTAGCTAGAAAATAAATTTGGTAATTTACAAACACGTAGGGACGATTCTTGAGACATTTCAAATGCGTCGGTAATTGAGGTTAAGCACGAACTGACACGACGAGTTCTCGGCTCAAAAGGACCACGGGTGAACCACTTAAATCACATATAGTACTAAAGGTATGAATTTCTAAAAAGAATTAGGACCCATACGGGCAAAGCATTTCATCACGGTGCAACTTGACACACACATAAAAGAATTAGGATCTCTATTACATTTTCCTCTTTCTAATTTTTTTTAGCGTGAATAAGGTTAGCCGGATTGATGAGACTACGTATTTTTTTCAAGGTCATCAAAAGTTGGATAGTAAAAATGCACCTCATAAATATGAATGTATAGCGGTGAACATTACTAATTCATTATTTTAACCCATACGCGCAAACGAACAAACAACTGTTTTTTATTGTTTCCATTTCTTTATCTATCCCAGAATCAGATACAATACGGAGAAGGCCATTTATAGAGACACAAATAAGTATAATAAAAAAACAAAAGGTCATTTAATGCAGAGGCCGGGCCGCCCCATTTTAAACAAAAATGGCGGTAAAATTTATTGGTCTACAACTCATTTCAAAATTTCCCTATTTTATTCTAAAAAATATCCGTATTTTTTTCTTTTTGATGCTACTCCCGCATTCTTTTAGAAAACAGTTCCGTGATATATTGTCGCTCACATTTTTTCATCGCCTACATACTTCTTTTCTTGGCGAAGGCAGAAACCCTCGCCTCCATATCTCCAGCCGCCACCATCCCAGGTTCGTGCTGGCGTGTGCCTCCTCCCAGATTCGTGCTCCCCCATCCAAGATCGAATCTGCTGCCGTGTGATTCCTCCTAGGTTCGTTCTCCCTCAAATCTATATCTCATTTGGAGTTACCCTTTTTGTCATTAGATTAATCTAGCGCTGGCAGGTGAATACGGCACCGCCGGTGCCGTCACGGATAATGATGGAGGCGGAGTTTCTACGGGAGATGCGGTTGGTGTATCAGTGTGATGTGCTACTTCATGGAGGCGCCAAGCATTATGGACCGGCGACGGGAGGCGCCACTGGTGGTGCCAAGGCTGTCCATGGACGCGAGGTAACAGCGATACCCGTCCTATCATTTAACAGGGTACGAACGATCCAGATCTATACATGGTTGTCTTTTTTGCACATCTCAGATGCAGGTACTAGCAGATCTTATTGCCACTCTCTCCCTCCCCTGTTTGCTTTGATCCCCATAGATTATTCCAGTTCACTTAATCCTCGATTGGATCACATCTATTTCTCTCAACTTACCTAGTTACACACGAATCTGAATTTGAGATGCAAATGGAACATATTCTGTTGTATATCCAGGAAATTGGTTATAGTATAATGTCACCTTCAATGCCATGTTAATTCCCCAACTATTTCATTTGGTCCGATTTTTTTTCCATGAACGACAGCCGCCTCCTGTGAATAAGTAATTAGCTCCTTCAAGTCACATATTCAGAACCTTGCATTATCTCATCTTTTGATAGTTTACTGCTTTTTTAAAGTAATCCCTTCCCCTCCCCATTCTAATCTAATCCCAGGTTTCCTTATTTCCTGTTCGCAGTTGCAGCATCTCATCTAACGCCGAGGTCGCTGCTGGCAGCATCCCCATCTCCATCAATTCCTTCTCCTTTAGGCACTTCTCGAGCCCATTGGCTGTCCGCTTCCCCTGCATTTTCCTATGGTGACCGACCATGGTGGTTGTGGGGAGGAGTGAGGTTAGAGGATCAAGGTCACATACTGAATGTTCTGTTATGTGTGTAAATCTGAAACTTTGGCCAATTTGCTATGTGTATGTGGTCTACAAAATAATTGTCGCCGAAGATGATCGATAATGGCCATAAGCAAACAAATCACTTGGTGAGCATCTAATAGCAAGCATATTGGTTGTTCCAGTCTCACTCATATTTTCGCACCATGCTAATCGGTTACTACAAATTTGCAGGTTTTTTCTCTTTATATTTTGTTTTCAGTCTTCTAATATTAGTTGCAGGACTGAGATAAGGAACATGCCTCAGTTAACAAAATGGCAATTGCTAAGGAAATTTTGTGAGCTTAAGAAAGAGATACCTAGCATATTTATTATAGTAAACTAGCTGAAACTTAATATCACTATGTTTTATGAGACATGTCATGACAGATTTTATGAAGGTGTGGGAGGAGCAACTCCAGACCAAAATTTCTTATGCAAGAAGGTTACTGATTTTTTCCTCACCAGGTACAGTTTCATTTGCTAAACTGTAGTTGGCACTTTTCCTCCTCTGTTGGAAACTGTAGTGTGTTTGTTTACTTCAGTTGGACAATCAGTCTCACAGCTTGTTTCACTTTTATTACTTTGGAAAATTATCATCAGTATCAATTCACTATTTGAGATGAAATGGTCAACTCAGATTAAATTATCTAATAAATCTATTACCAGCGGAAGGAGTCAATATTTAATGTTCATTTTTTTCCTATCTATATGATATTGGATTTATCCCTTTCTGCAAAAAGTAGGTAATATGTGTCTCATTGGGTTTTGAGCTACGTGTCCACTGTATATTTTATCCATAAGACACCTCAAAGCAGAATGTAATTTTTTAAACCTTGATGGCCTTTTGTCCATGTTTGAGGTAATCTGACATTTGGATGAGGCATATGTACATGTCAGGTTAAATATTAGATTGGTGGCGCTCCATATTGCATGATTTTGCTCAGAGATAAGAAACGGCAGACATGATCTAGAATCAGTTTGTTTACTCAATGTGTCCATGTCCACTACTATATTCAAGTCCATGTCCAGTACTGATGCATAAGGTATATTATACCACATTGGGTGCATATGATACAATGCCTGTACTAGCTTATTCCACGGATTTCTCACTTTCGCCGTGTATTGCTTTTCAGGCTAATCGTGGAACTAAACTGAGATTGAACTGAATGAAGATTGACGGGGGTTGAAGGATTAGTTTATGCCTCGACAAAATTATGGAGGGATTTACAATAAGTTTAGAAACATAATCGATGATGTATACGATATTTTATAATATTTTCCTTTCATGATCTTCCCAGATGTATCAGCAAATTACTAATTTAATTTTTGATTCAGATCCAATTTTTTTATGCAATTCCAATTGTTCGATTTGCTACAATTTTCAGCGTTTCCTCATTATAACGGTCTACCCTTTTATGATAACTTGTTCATGATTGGTTTCCTCTTAAACTTCTTAATAAAATTTAATTATGCTAGCACGTAATGAGACGCTTTATATATATACACGCATGTGTAATGTCTCTACCTCAAGCATGCATAATACGTATGAACTCGTGTATACGAGACCGTAAGGTATGTGTGGGAAAACATCTTTAACCTTTGTTGAGACCCAAATATGGCGTGTCTATATTGGTAGAGACGTTACACATGTGTATCTATTAAATCGTCTTTACATGTGTAGACATGTTTTCTAGCGTCCCACTCAAACGTCTTTACATATGTATACACGTTTAGCAAGCGTTTTTAAATCATTTGAGACGGTGCATAAGGAGACGTTTCAACGACGCTTTGAGCAAGCGACTATACAATCCTCTAGAGATGAAATATCACGTCTCTATCATTCAGATTGAACGTCTCTACGTGCCTACTATGTTGTAGTGTATTAAGACACTAGCTTCAAACTATTTTTTTTGTCTTGTCTTGTTTGTTTTGTGTGTAGTTCCGTTTTTTGTTGGGGGCAAATTTTAAAAAAAACAACCACAACCCACAAACACAAACAACCAAACAAACAAAAAACCAGCTAGCACCCCTCCCCCGCCGGCCCCGCCACCCGCCGCGCCGGCCCCAGGCCGGGGGTCTGGTCGGGGGCCTCGGGCCCCTACCCGGCCCCGCGCACACGCACGCCGGCCTGACCGGCACCCCAGGCTGGCCACACACGCACGCACACGCCCGCCCGGCCTCACGCTGCCGCACGCCCGGCCCCAGGCCGGGGTGGGCGGTACACACACACGCACACACGTCCACATCCCCCACCCTGCCCCAAACCGCCCCTAACCCCTCCCATTACCCATCTTCCTCCTCCTATCCCTTCATTAGAGCCCCCTTGGAGCTCTCCTCCCCCCTCCCCCCCACCTCCCTAGCCCATCCCTACCGCTTAGACTCACGGATCCGCAAGCCCTCGTCCTTCTCCACGCTCTCCTCCACACGGATTTCTCGTTGGCACATTATTGGGGGAGATCGGTCCACTTGATTGTTTGGTGATTTTTTGTTTGAAGATGGCTTCCAACTCGGGTAATTTCTTTGGGCTTTCCTATGTATCGCGTGTATGTGAGTGATATCTATCGGTGTGCTAGTGCTAGTGTTTCCTTTGGTTAGGATATTTTTTCTTATGCTAATGCTAGTGTTCATGTCGCTCATATGCCACTAGATTGATTCCTATGCCATGCTATGTTTATCTCGTATGCTCCTCATGTTATAATCTTGTGGTACTATGATTTACCTCACTATGCAAATGGTCCTCTCATGTTAGTCCATCGTTCACAAATTCCCACATTAGTGCTATGATTGTAGTAGTGTCACGGTTCTCACATATTTTGTTCGTAGTGTCATGATATGTATGCTATTCCCTATTTCTTACATGATAATGGTTATTGTAGTCTCATGCCCAATACATACTATCGTGTCTATTTTCACTAAGAACACAAGCACAATCGCATCCTACTCCTTACACACATGCTATGATATAATTGTGTTTGTCTTCATTAGTAGTGTGTTTGTTTTCCACATGGCGCTATAACTTATATTCATGGATTAATTTTTTTTCTCTCACACAACGACCATGTGCACTCATTATCATTATCCATATCCATGCATCATTTATTTCAGGGGATTCCGATACCCATCCTGAGTCCGATACTCACCGCTCTCTCCGTCCTCGCAAGAAGAGTGCCACTGTTGTTGCTGGGTCTACTCCCTCACGGAGACAGGGTCCGTCTATTCCGGTCAATCCAAAGGAACCCGTGCACACTAACTGGGGAGGACTCAGTGCCACTGACTTTGAGAAGGCTAGTCTGCATTTCAACCCCTATGAGTTTGGCCAAAGTACAAGTCCTGATCCTCGGTTTTATTGCAAGATGCATCAGATCATGTTTGACTTCATTCTTGGCAAACTTCAGAATATCCATGTGGATCAACACTTCTTTGATGTGGAGTCTGCTCGCACTAATTGTCCCCGTGTCATGGAACTCATGGATTACCACAATATCTCTCCTCTCATGGGTCCCAATAATGCCCATCCATTTGCCCCTGAGCTGCTCAAGGAGTTTTATGCCACTGTTTTCTTCTCATCTGGTGGACCTACGAGGAGTCCGCGTACATTGACTTGGATGTGTGGTGGCACTATGTGTGTTGCTACCATGGATGATTTTGGTGCCATTCTTGGTATTCCGGAGTACAAGTTTGATCATATGTTCTACTTTCGCATTTATGGTGATCCCAAGAACATTATGAAGGCCAAAGAGGGTATCCGTCATTGCTATCCAGAAGGTACCGGCTCTATGCACATCCCCAAAGTCAAGTTCTTCTCTGAGTATTGGTACATTGTGCACACTACTCTCCGCAATACCATCAATGTCAAATATGGTGAGAAGGGTGAGGTCCGCAAATGGTTGATCAACCTTCTCTTTCACATTGAAACTCAAATGAAGGCAAAGAAGCAATTGGATGTTCTGGATTTCATGTGGCAAGAGATGCAGACCGTGGTTCGTGAAAAGAGGGTACCCATCTATTGCTCTTACATTCAGCTTCTCATTGAGACCAAGATCCCAGTTGGTCTCATCAACAACTATGCCAAGGTGACCCCCAAGAAGTCTGTCCTTATCACTGAGGCTGAGGCTGAGATAGCTGCTGCTCAACGCCCTAAGCGCACCCGCACACTGTCCTCCGCACCGAGTACATCTCAAGGGGTCCGCCGCTCTCCTTCTCCTGCTACTGACACTTCCAGCCTTAAGAAGGCCCTCCAGAAGATGAACTGTTTCTTCATTGATAAGCAGCATAAGGATTATGAGGCATATCGCAAGGGAAAGGCCTCTAGTCGCCGTCAGCATTCCATCATGACAGCTCTTCACATCCCCCTCAGTCCTCCTAGATCAGACGAGATTTCTGAGGATAAGTGGAAGTCCCAACACACATACTGGTTTGGCGATGACGCTAGCTCACTCGGCTCTTTTGCGGCGCCCTACACTACTACTGCTAGCTCCAGTCAGGCTCCTCCCGAGGACTTCATTGCGGAGGATGTTGAGCTGGACGACGAGTGATTGGGCTTGCATCTTTCTCCCTTTTTGGTGTCTGATGCCAAGGGGGAGAAACACTCACGCATTTCATTGCATTTCATGCATGTATTTGCGTCTTATCCTCGCTATTTGTTTTCTTAGCTCTTAGTTGATGCTACTATTTGTGTGGTTTGTTGAACCTTGGTACTATTGTAAGACTTTGTCCTTATTTACCTATAGTACTTTCTATCTATCTATTATGCGTGTGATATTTGATATGTTGAAGATCATATCAAGGCTATTATTTTTATCCATCTACAACCATGAGAAGAATGCTATGGTAAGATCATTCTTGTGGTAAATCCTATCACTCATCTAGAAGATAACTTTGTGCCCATACATGTGCATCTCCAATGTTAAAATCATGATTGAATAATTCTCGCACTTCACATAGGTATATCATAGTTACATCACATACCCTAGTATCTTATAAAACATAGTGTGAAGATGAAATTATGTTCGGTGCACTCAACATGATAATCAAATATATATGTCTCTTGTTTGGGCACACAAATAGGGGGAGTACGAATATAATTTTTATCCTCTCGCAAATAGCCATGAAAAAGTGTTACTTACGCAAATCCGTATGTTGTCATCAAACATCAAAAAAGGGGAGATTGAAAGAACATAGTTCCTAAATCCTATTTTGAGTGTTTGATTACAACATATAGATGGACTAACGTGTTCCCTAAGTGTACTCAGAAAATATCTCCCCGTAGACCTCATACGATGTGCAACAATATTGGAGAGAAGATTACGGAAAGAAATGGGAAGAAAGAAGAAGGAAAGAGGAGAAAAATGGTGGTGCCGGCCTCCCAAGCCGGCCTGGCCGGTCCCTAGGCCGGGTGCTGGCAGCCAGCCGGTCTCCCCGTCGCCCCACGCCGGGCTCCAGGCCGGGAGGCTCGGGTGGGTGCCCGGCCTCGCCTCGCTCCCCACGCCGGCCCCGAGCCGGCCCCCAGGCCGGGCGGCTCGGGTGGGTGGCCGGCCTCGCCATCGCCCCCACACCGGCCTGGCCGGGCTGCCAGGCCGGGCTCCCTGCTGCCCCACGCCAGCCTCCCCGCAGCTCCACGCCGGCCCCAGGCCGGGCACCAGGCCAGGGTGGGTTTGCACCCGGCCCTGGCTGCTCCAGGCCGGCCTGGCCGCCCCCCTAGGCCGGGGGGGCGCTGCCAAATGAGAAATGCCCCCCCCCCCAAACGTCCGTATTTTCGCCCCGGTATAAAAGGGGACCTTCCCCTACCTTTTGGAGTTGTGAATCCCACTCACTCTCTCTCTCACCACCATTGATTGACCAAGCTCAAGCTCAAGAACAAGCACTCCTCAAATCCCCAACCAAAGCTCGTGATATTTTGGGATTTGAAGGAGGCACCCCCGATCTACAACTCCACCAAGTCGATTAGAAATCCACCCACTCATCCCTTAGGGATCTTGTCATTCCTAGTTCATTGGAGCTAGGAACCGTGTTGCTCTTAGCTCATCGGAGCTTGGAGCCTTGTTGATATCCCCGGTGCCATTGTGCTCGTGGATCTTGCTTCTCGGAGTCTTGGTGGCTTTTGGGATTCGGTGAGGACCCTCCAATCTTGTGGAGTGTGCATAATCCTTGTAAAGGTTCTAGTTGGCAACCTCAACGGCAACATAGTGATTCGAGTCTATCCACATCGATGGAAGGACTCGAAGGAGATACGGTGTGGCATTTGAGGCCTACTCGGTGTTCCACTTTGGTGGCACCGCACCGCTCCAACGGAGGTTAGCTTCCATTGGGCAGTGAACTTCGGGATAAATCTCCGCGTCATTATGTTCGTTTATTCCTCAACTTACCTTTACTAGTTACTACTAGCTTAGTCATATATTTACCGTGTGCTAGTTGTACTTGATCAACATATAGGATTGTTCACCTAGTCTTTGATTATGAAGTATTGTGGCGAGGTCTCTCTGCAAGCTGCACAGAGTGTTGCCAAGTCAACTCACTACTCCAAGAAGGGTTCAACCACCCTTATAAAGAAAATAGCCATGTATGATGTGGGATGCCATCTGATTAATGAAATTTTAACAGTAGCCGCCACCTTTGTAATTCTTTTTGCTTAATTTTTACTCTCTGCAGCCGTTCAAAATCGGCCCCAATTCCCTGTTTTGTTGTGGATGCAGTGTATGACTGTTTAGTTTTTGTTGTTTCTACTCTATAAACTAATGTCATGAACCCTTTTTTTATTACATGGATGATTTTGATGACATGTTTATATGCATGCTATTTTTGCGTGAAAATTTTGGTATGATCAGAGTAGTGATAGTGGTCAAAGTTAGGCATGACATTTTCAACATTGGCATGCTCGTTTTATTGTTGTTGATATTGATTATTTTTTAGGATGTCTTTTCATTGCTTATCAAATGAACAGTTACTAACACGAGCATGAAGCCATCTTCTCCTAGAACAATGAGACAACACAACGATTCCACAACTAGTTGGATGTGCATTTTGGATCCGACAACAGCTGTATTTAGTCACTCTTTGTTAACTCTTTTTTCTTTCAGTTTCTCAATATTAAAAATTTTCAGTCACCAATTCCTCTGCTTTTCATTTTCTTTTACTAGATTTGCTCTGCCTTACTTTTTCGGTTTTCAGTCACTCTCTATTTTATCATTTTTCTTCACTCTTTCAGTTTTAAGTATCTTATTTTTAGTCACCTATTTCTTGGTTTTTCATTCTTTCATTATATTGTTTTATCATTTTCTTCGGTATCCTTTTCATTTCTCTAACAAAATTTCTTGATTTCCAATTCCTAAACACCCCATTATGGTACTTTCATAATGTTGCATGTATGCAATTTTGTTTGTTGCTTTGAGTATTTTCTCACATATTTTTTTTGTATTTTCCTGGTGTTTGTACATATGAGGAAGTACCAAAAGTCCACCGAGCTGCCATTAAGATCATTTGTCCGTCTGGTGTGTACCTCTATCAAGTCCCCTCTATCGATGGTTTAGACTGTAGACCATGATGGAATCTTTTGTTACCTTGCGGGTTAAAAAGATAACTGACTGTTTTATGGAAAAAGTGATAGCACGAAAAGAGTTTTCAGCTGGACTCCTCTAGCGCTCATTTCATTGCAAGAGATCAGTTCTAAAACCTGCCATATAATTTTGGACCCGGTGGTTTGATTACAAAACTGTAATGCACATTAACTTAAGATCCAAAAACCATGAATTGGATTGTTGATAATTGTTTTGCTTTAATTCCTAGTTTCTGAATGCTCTTGTACTAAATCGATTATCTGCGTGTAGCTGTTGTTTCTAGTAGCATGCTTGTATTTCGGTGGCTGATAACTCAAAACTAAAATGTAGCGACGAGCGGAAGTAGATCCATGTCTTTATTGTGTCTGGTTCTTTGGACTAAGATATACAACTTGTCTTACAACATGATCAGGGTATGCATGCAGCACTAAACTATTGTTTAGATTCCATCCTTCTTGTTGCATAAGTGTGTGATTGAGTTAAAAGCGAGTTGTCTACCGTCTCTTTTCTCCTTTTTCTTGATGCGCATTGTAACTTTTTTTTTACTTTGCTTTTTGATGTTGCACTTTAAATAGTGATATCTGATGTAGTTTTGCTTATCTGTTGTAGTTTCTATCAGTTTATAAGTAAGAGATTTATGGTGTTTTCAGTTATTGAGTGATTTTTTTATTTAGCTTTTGTTTAGTTATGTTACTTCAGCTTTAAAAACGAGTCAATTGCTGGAAATGAACACTACGGATGATTTTTCATTTAGTTTTTGTGCTCCAGCATAAACCGAAAGGTGGTAGAGCGACTAAGAGATCCGGCATGTGAAGAGCGCGGATGTTGCTAGAAGGGCGTTGCAGCCAGCGGTGTCACCGGATATCTGCCCCGATCCTTGTTTTGTCATTCTTTTCCCTTTTCGTTGATGTGTCTAGCCGTATGTAAATTCTTCTGTAATTTTAGTTGGAAGTGTATCTCATCCAGAATTCAGAGGTGCTACTCGCTTCAGATCAATGTTACTTTTTGTTTCGGGATGAGGGGAGGGAAGGCCATGTAGTTTGCTGTGTGTATATCTATGTTGAATGAAGTAGTCTTGGAGTCAATGTTGTGTTATACTTCAATGTAGTGAGTAAACAATGTGTTGTTTCTCGATTATCTTAGTATCTTAACTCGGCATATTGGGCAACCTGAAAACTGAGGCAACTAAAATATGTCTGCTTGGTGGGAATTGAAAACAGCCGCCTTTTCCGTTTTCTAGTCAATTTATGAGTATTACATCTGTCAAATTATTACTGGTTCAAAAAAAAATACAGAAGACGTGTCTGTTTCCAAATGAGAAAACAACTAGCTGTGTTGAATAGTCATTTTTTTATTTGAATCATAACACGGGCGAACTGCATACTCCCTCTGTCCTCGAATAAGTGTATCTCTCTAGAATTGGCCATAGTCAAACTTTTTAAACTTTGACCAACTTTACACAAAATAATATCAATATATGTGATATAAAATTCATGTATTATGAAAGTATATTTGAAAATGAATCTAACGATACCAATTTAGTATCATGAACGTTGTTACGTTTCCCAATAAAATTGGTCAAACTTTAAAACAATTGACTTCCATAAAATAAAAACGTATACTTATTTGAGGACGGAGGGAGTATTAAACAGCCTAATATGTTAGAAGAAGAAAAATACAACGAGAGTAACCTATTTTAGCTAAATTTATTGACAGCCACAAAGTTGAAACTAAAAGAGACTTCCAACACGTTTCACCGGAGGAATTCTCCTCTCTCCGAAGGCTATGGGAAACCATAGGTGAAGGGAGACGAGTCCTTGACCATCCATCCACCTTGGTTGCCGAAACACACGGGGAGTGGTATATATATCCTCTTGTAATCGATCTCATCATTCGTCCTCACTCACCACCGGAAGAGAGACGAACACACAAAGAATCAGATTGCTCTCTGCATGCAGCTAGCGACCATGGCCCACATGCCTTGCTCCATCGTCGCCGTTCTCCTCGTGTTCGTCTCCACCGCCCCAGTCGCACGAGCCACCCCCTTCAGTGACAACCTCCAGGAAGCATGCAACAAGACGATGTTCCCCAAGGTATGCATCCAGTCGCTGGCGACCAATCCGGAGACCCGGACGGCGGACGCGCGCCGGCTGGCGGAGCTGTCCGTGTACGTGTCCAAGGAGGTGGGCACCACGGTGGCCGCGTTCGCCCACCACGAGCTCAACGGCGTCAAGGACGACAACCTGTTCAAGTGCCTCGACAGCTGCTCCGACGACATCGAGGAAGCGGTGGCGCACCTGAGCGGGCTCACCCGGGAGCTCACCGACGCCAAGTTCCTAGAGATGAAGGCGTGGTTGTCGGCCACGCTGGGCGGCACGTCCACCTGCGAGGAGAGCTGTATGGATGCGCCCATTAGCGACATCAAGAACGCCGTCGTCACCAAGAGCCTTGAGTTCGAGGAGCTGCTGCGCGTCACGCTCGACCTCATCAACGAGGTCTCCGGCTCAATGTCTGCCGGCGTCGCCCTGGCACCCGACGCCAGCGCTCCCGGAGGATCCTACGGCGCCACAGCGCCCAAGTCCTCCGAGGGGCCTAGCGCGTCGGGCGCCCAAACACCGTCCGCGCCTGCGCCGTCTACCACCTCTGGCGCCGAGGACGCACCGTCGCCATCCGAATCAAGCGCCGGAGCACCACAATCCGGGAAAGCCGACGCGCCATCCCCCTCCGACGCCGACTCGACGGCATGAGAAATGCCGCCGTGCACTAGAAAAGAGATGAAAGAACACGATATAGTGTCGACCCTCATAGGAATCACGACCACCAGAAGGCTTAAACAAAGGGTCCGACGGCTTCTCAGTCGACAGAACTTGTTAAGTTTCAGCCGATGACGTGGCACTCCACGCGCGCGACCCTGCTCCTGTAGCTTGTACTAGAAGGGCATGGCGCGCTTTGCTGCGCCCCGATATCCAAAAATTGTATGGGTAAAATGTATGTCTCCTACGAAATTATCTCCACACGGGTGTTATACAACTAAATTATTCAACTCATGAAGTATATAGTGGTAAATGATTAGTTTTAACAAAACCAAGCCTCTCTTCTTTGTATTATGTGCAGCTCATTCCAACTTGTACACGTTACATATCCACCTCAATTTCCTGACAATCAGATTCAAAGCATAATTCCTTATCACCTATTTTTGCATGCCCTTGTTCGCAGCAATAAGCTGAGATTCATGATCTTTGTACTGATGCAGTATACATTGTCATGCACTGTTGTCTATAAATCCGGTAAGAAACTACACTCACTATATGTACATGTATCCTTCGTCTCGCAAATCTCTGTCTTGAAATCTCCCATTAGTGCCAAAGAGAAATGGAATAATTTTCAAGGATCAATTCGAAGCGTTATATTTTAATCGACTTACCTAGTTTCACATTCTTCGGTCAACAGAACACAAAAGGTACATTTTTTTCCCATATAAAGCATTGCTCCAAATTCCATTATACCCATATAATAGCAGAATAAATATTCATTTGTCCTAACGACAGAGAAAAAGTAAGTTGACTGAAATCTAATGAAATGAAGCAAGTTACATATCAACTGTCCTAACAACACGGTACCTCACACTTAGATGTTAGAATCATTGGATCAAATCTAGGTCTAGGTGATCATCGGTGTTGCTATATCTATGCATCTGTGAGAGTGATTGAGAGAGAATGAACGAGATGGAGAGAGAAACAGAGAGAGTGAGAGTACCACCTTCGCTTCCCTTGGATGACGATGGAGTGGAGGCAGTGGACATGGTGGCGGCGGTGGAGCTTCCCGTGAGCACTGCGTGAAACCCTAGATCGGAAGGGAATGTAGGTGGGGTTTGTAGCGGCACGGCGAACCTTGTGCAGCGTGCCCCGGCCCCCACCACATTATATACGCAGGTCATAGGGGGCCACCAAGCATTAGGGTTGGGCGCCCCGATCAGGGCGCGTGAGACCAGGGCCGAGCAGGCCGTTGGGCCTCCTCGGGAGAGATCAATCTAACATTCTCCCCCTTGATCTCAAGTTTTACTTTTATCTGTATACCTTTTACTTTTACTTGTTTCATCATATATTGATGCATAGAGCATGTTTCATCATCATAGCTCAATTGTCGATAGAATCAGACAGCTACAATATACCTTTCTGTTTTGAAACAAAAAATATTTCTTTTCGGGCCTCTCTTGATTCAGGAATCATAGGCTTTCCATTAAACCCATGCCGGCTATGTGTTCTTTGAACACAATGGGTGGTAAGCCTTTCTTTAGCGGATCCGCAACCATATATTTTGTCCTTATATGCTCGAGACTTATAGTTTGATCGTGGATTTTATCCTTCATACCATAATACTTTATTTCTATTGGCTTTGTAGCATTACTCGACTTGTTGTTATGAGCATAGAATACTGTGGGATAGTTGTCACAATACATCTTTAGTGGTTTTCTAATGCAATCTACCACTTTCAAGTCGGGTATAAATTTCTTTAACCATATCGTCTGCCCTGTGGCCTCATAACATGCTATAAATTTTGCATACATCGTGGATGATGCAACTATTGACTGTTTGGAGCTTCTCAACGAAATAGCTCCTCCTGCGAGAGTAAACACGTATCCTGAAGTGGATTTTCTATCATCTTTGTCTTCTGCAAAGTCAGCATCTGAATACCCTCTTATCTCTAGGGAATCAGATCTTCTGTATGTTAGCATGAGGTCCTTGGTGCCTTGCGCATAACGCAATGCTTTTTTTTTAACCATTTTCCAGTGCTCTGAGCCTGGATTCTCTTGATATCTACCGAGTACCCCGGTGATAAAAGCTAAGTCAGGGCGAGTGCACACTTGTGCATACTGTAAGCTTCCAACAGCCGAAGCATATGGTACTGATTTCATTTGATTGATCTCATATTGGTTCTTGGGACATTGGAATTTCCCAAAACTATCGCCCTTGACTATAGGAGCACGTGTGGCAGAACTCGCATGCATATTATACTTTTTGAGAACCTTAACAAAATATGCCTTATGCGATAGTCCTGAGACTCCATTTCTTCTATCTCGGTTAATCTCTATGCCCAAAACATATGAGGCTTCACCAAGATCCTTCATATTAAAGTTTGAGGATAAGAACATCTTTGTTTCTCGTAGAAGACTGACATCACTGCTAGCAAGCACGATATCATCCACATACAAGATTAGGAGAATGTATTTCCCACTTTTGAACTTTGCATAAATGCAATTATCCTCAACATTCTCTTTAAATCCAAAACTCTTTATTGTATCATTGAATTTCAGATACCACTGTCTAGAAGATTGCTTTAATCCATAGATGGATTTCTTTAGACGGCATCCCATATCTTCCTTGCCTTCCATGATAAACCCCTTGGGTTGTTTCATGTAAACCTTTTCTTTTAGATCTCCATTCAAAAATATCGTCTTTACATCCATTTGATGTAGCTCTAAATCAAAATGTGCAACTAGTGTCATTATGATTCTGAAGGAATCCTTACATGAGACTGGAGAAAACGTCTCATTGTAATCTACCCCTTCTCTTTGTGTAAAAACTTTTGCCACAAGACGTGCTTTATACTTTCCTACATTCCCATTAGAGTCATACTTTATTTTGTAGAGCCATTTACAGCATACTGTTTTGGCTCCTTTAGGAATATCCTCTAAGTCCTAAACATCGTTGGAACTTGATGACCCACAATTATAGGGGTGTATCATAGTACATTCGATAAATAAGAGTGTCGAACCCAACAAGGAGCAGAAGGTGTTGACAAGCAGGTTGGATAGAGGATTCACTATAAACACTAACAAACGGGTTTTTGGAGGTTTTTGATATAGCAGATAAATAAAGTGCGAGTACATAAAGTGCAGTAAATAATATTGCAGCTAGTGGCCCAATCCTTTAGACAGCAAAGGAAAAGCCAGTTGTATTACTTATAACTACCAAACGTTCTCGACGACACGTGGGAATTTCGTCAAGTGCTTTGGCTTTATTACGGTTCATTAATATCCATTGGTTCGTGAAGTGTTGTGTGGGTGAACCTATGTTAATGCACCGCCCAACTAGGACTAATACATACTTGTGATTATACCCCTCGTAAGCATCCGCAAATATAAGAAAGTAATTAAGATAAATCTAACCATAGCCTTAAAACTCTGAGATGCTGCGCTCCCTCGTGCATTGGTTTCCTAACGGGGGTTTAGGTTTCTGTCACTCCAGCAACCCCACAATTAGTAGCCAAATACAAAATGCATCCTCCTAGGCCCATAAAGGTCAAGTATCATCTAGTCGAAGTTCACATGACACCACTAGAATAATAGCACCACGACTTAAATACTGAACCACGAGATATTACTTCAACATAAATTCACTACTAACATCATGACTTCTCCCATGTCCTCAAGAACTAAACGAACTACTCACAAGACATCATATGGATCATAATCAGATGTCATATAATGGATGATAACAATCTGGTCATAAATTGCTAACACCGATAAATCTCACAATCATCAACTACTAACAAGTAATCCACACCGGGAGAGAGATCTAATGTAAAACAACGATAGATGCCCCTAATTTTTACAACGGGATGATGGTGGATGATGAGGGTGATGGTGCTTGATGACGCCCGGAGCGATGATGGTGACAATGGTGATGATTTCCCCTCTCCGGAGAGGAATTTCCCCGACAGATTTCTCCCTGCCAGAGAGCTTTTCTCTCTCGGGTGTTTTTCGCCCCGAGGCGTGGGCGGAATAATTCTTCGCTGATGGTCTGGGGCTTAGGGTTCCCACGGGGTCAAGTACGCGAAAAATATCGACCAGAGGTGGGCCAGGGTGGACACACCATGTGGCGGCGCGGCCAAGGGGGGCGCACCACCTGGTGGTGTGGGCCCCTGGTGGCCCCCCTCCGGCTCTCCTCGTGGCTGGCTCCCTCATCTGGACTTCTAAGATATCTCTGATGTCCCCCCCCCCCCCTCTTTTTCTGAACTTCTAAAATAGGGTATCTCGACGGTGCTTTTTCATGAGGATTCTGGTCCCGGTGTTTATTCTCCAAAAATTATGAAACATGCAAAAATAAGATAAAATAACATAAGTGATGCATCATAACATGAAATATATCGATGAATAACAGAAAATAACAATATAAAAGGTGATGCAAAATGGACGTATCAACTCCCCCCAAGCTTAGACCTCGCTTGTCCCCAAGCGAAACTGAACTCGGTAAACAAGACCACAGGTTTATGGAGTGAGGTGTCGATAAATGAAATACGGACAAGAGGCATCACATCTAACAAAGAACAAGTCATTTTAGACAACAACTTCCTCTCATATAATCAAACTTGAAACAAGTAAAGTAAAAATAAAGGTGCAAAAAGTATATCACAATTGATAAAGGCAAACTTCGTTTTTGGTCAGAGAACAATTAACAGTATACTTATCTTTCGATCAGAGTCTGTATACTAGAGCTATATTGCAGAGTTTATCAAGCTCAATTATAACGGTCTCTTTGCAGACATTGGTAACTTTCAAAGTGGTATTCAAACAGATAAAAGCATTTGCAGAAACAAAGAAGAATAAAGAACATGATTGAGTAAATCAACATGTAGCTGGATGAATCACAACAACTCAAATGCTTGCTTAAGACAGAAAGAAATAGGTTTACTGACTCAACATAAATGTAAAATATAGGCCCTTCACAGAGGGAAGCATTGATCACTGATGTGCTAGAGCTTTTATTTTGTAAAACACAAGTATAAAATGGTTGAAACTCCTCCCAACCTTTCTTACACAAACCATGGCTAGCCGAATCCTCGGGTGCCTGCCAACAATCACAAACCATGGAGGAGTGTCTAAATTATGAGAGGTGTATGTTTATGTCAACGAATAGCAAACAGAAAATACAGTACGTGACAAGCCAACTAGACTTCACAACAACGGCTCCCATAGAAGGACGCAACTGGTATAGAAGGTCATCCATCTTTCTCTTTTGTTTACACAATTATGGTTTGACTGATAAATCAGGGGCAAAAAGAGTGAAGAGAATGTGTATTATTATTTGGGGTTGGGAACCCCGTTGCCATCTCTTCTAGCATTTGGATAAGAGGATGAATCCACTAGTCCAGGGTGTGAAATCCAATCAACAAGTGAGATAAAGATTCTCTATTTGCGTCCTCATGAGCTAAAATAGGAGCACAAAACAGGTCTAATTTTGAAGGTTTAAAGGTAGCACACAAGAAATTTACTTGGAGTGGCAGTGAAACACCACATATAGGTAGATATGGTGGACACAAATGGCAAGGTTTTCGGCTCAAGGTTTGGATGCACGAGAAGCATTCCCCCCGGTACAGTTTTTTGGCTAGCAAGGTTGGGTAGCAAGCATAAGAATTGAAGTAAAACAAACAAAAACATATATGGTAAAGCCAATCATGCAATCTTCCTTGAAGGTGCAAACAAACTTATTTCAGAATACTAAGCTTATGGGCTAACAAGAAAGAAAGATTATGGAATAATATATCTACATGCAACTCCCTCTTTTCTACTTAAGTCTCAACGAATTGTTGCTACTGACCAATGCTAAGTATGCCAAAACCAACTAGATTATCTTGAAACTCCAAAATTGATACCAATATTAATAACAAGATCAATCACATAACAAAAATTGCAAACTAAAATAAAGTAGAACAAGTAGATGATGAAACTTCTCATTAATATTTGATCACGGCAACTCAAACCAAGGGATACAACGATAACCAACTAAGAAACAACACTTCCATACTACAAACCATACTATATGATATTTTCTCTACTCACGATATGACTCTACTAAAAGGTAAAAAGGGTGAAAGATAAAGGTGATACCGCGGCACTCCCCCAATCATGGAACAAGCCAAGGGGATGCCAATACCAATGACGAATCAATTCTTCGGTGGTGGTGGTGAATCCTTCTCGACGAGCTTATCAATTGATTTCTTCAGATCTTCAATTGCGAACATAAGCATACGCATCACCTCCGTATTGTGATTAATACGGTTTGCATGCCTGTCAGACGGTGAATTCCAGCCATCAAGATTTCCTCCCACACTTCCTTAGGTTGAGAGCTTCCTTCATCTGCATGTTTAGAACGATCAATATCCCAGCAAGAAGGCAAATCTGCCTTGGGTACCCTCCTAGATTGATACTCATGAATTAAAGTACGGAAATGTTTCTTTATGCCTGAAAGGGGTGTCCTTGAAGCCAAGAAGTGACGTGGGGCCTTCCCTCCAATGCTCATCCTCGCTGTTTTCTTGCGAGGTTTCGCATCCACTCCAATCCTTGCAATGGTGGCGCGTGGACGCACTCGTGGGTTTTCTTCTACATGTCCTTCAGCTCCACTCTCGATCTCCTCCTCCAGCTCCCGGTCTTGGAGATCATCTTCCTTCAGTCCCTTCCCCTTGTTTTTGTTGGCGGAGACCATGATGCTTATAAACTGAAAACAGATCCTGGCAGAAACAGCTCGAAACAGAAACATGACGAGAAAACAATATACGGACCTCGGGGGGTCCGGGGGGTTATATAGCAAAAATATGCGTAACGAAAGGAAAGTACATGTCGAAAACGAGACAGAGAGGGGCTCCGGGGCGCCCACACCATAGGGTGGCACGGCCAAGGGTGAGCCCGTGCCCCCACATGGTGTGGTGCCTCCGGACACCTTCTCCAACTCCTCTTCGGCTCGGTATTTTTCATATTTTCCAAAAACCAATAAATTATAACTGAAAAGGTATTCCGCGAACTTTTTCTTAACAGAACTGTTACCTATTCCAAACAGACTCTGCATATTCTGAAATCTTCCCTCTAATGAACTTCTTTGGAGTCATTACTTGAATAACATCAACATCTTCATCATAGGAATCTCCAGAAATATAATGTTTGAGTTTTGCCCATTTACCACTTGTGTAGTGTTATCTTTGAGGGAAGCAATTTTGATTGCACCCGAACGATACACTTCTTCAATAATATAAGGTCCTTCCCATCGGGAGAGTAATTTTCCTGCAAAAAATCTGAGACGAGAATGATACAATAGAACTTTCTCACCAACATGAAACTCTCTTTTAAGGATTATTTTATCATGCCATTGTTTAACTTTCTCTTTAAAGAACTTGGCATTTTCATAAGCTTCACATCTCCATTCATCTAAATGGTTCAAATCAAGCATTCTTTTCTTACCAGCAAGTTCAAAATCTTTATTTAGTTCTTTCACTGCCCAATAAGCTTTGTGTTCTAATTCTAAAGGCAAGTGACAAGCTTTTCCATAAACCATTTTATAGGGAGACGTACCCATAGGATTTTTATAAGCAGTTCTATAAGCCCATAAAGCATCATTCAACTTATCTGACCAATTCTTCCTAGATTTATTAACAGTCTTTTGCAAGATAGATTTAATTTCTCTATTTGATTATTCTACTTGCCCACTAGTTTGAGGATGATAACCTGAGGCAATTCTATGATTAACATCATATTTAGCAAGGGTCTTTCTAAAACCACCATGAATAAAATGTGAACCTCCATCAGTCATAAGATATCTAGGCACACCAAACCTAGGAAAAATAACATCTTTAAGCATTTTTTAAAGAGGTCTCACCATTAGCACTTTTAGTAGGTATAGCTTCTACCCACTTAGTAACATAATCAACAGCAACAAGAATATAAGTATAACCATTCGAAGGAGGAAAAGGACCCATAAAGTCAAATCCCCAACAATCAAAAGGTTCAATAACAAGAGAATAACTCATAGGCATTTCATTACATCTAGAAATATTTCCTACTCTTTGACATTCATCACAAGATAAAATAAATTTACATGCATCTTTAAAGAGAGCAGACTAATAGAAACCTGATTGTAGAACCTTCTGTGCGGTTCTATCTCCAGCGTGATGTCCTCCATAAGCACTAATATGGCACTTCTTCAATATTTCACGTTGTTCATGATCTGGTACACATCTTGTCATAATACCATCTACTCCTTCTTTATATAAATGTGGGTCATCCCAAAAATAATGCGTCAAATCATAGAAGAATTTTCTTCTTTGTTGAGCTGTAAATGTTGGAGGCAAATACTTTGAAACAATAAAGTTAGCATAATCAGCATGCCATGGACTATCCTGGGATTTTACCTTTATTGCAGCCAGCTGTTCATTTGGAAAACTATCATTAACATGAATAGGATCAAAAGTAATGTTTTCCAATCTAGACAAGTTATCAGCAACAGGATTTTCAGCACCCTTCCTATCCACAATATGCAAATCGAACTCTTGTAAAAGCAATACCCATCTAATAAGCCTAGGCTTAGCATCTTTCTTTTCCATAAGGTATCTAATAGAAGCATGATCAGTATGAATTGTAACCTTTGAATCAACAATATAAGGCTGTCGAGACATCGTAGTAGTTTTCATAGACGGGGGTGCCATGAGACTACGGTAGAGACGTGGGGTAACGGGATAGCGTAGTAACACAGAACACAGGATTTTACCCAGGTTCGGTACGTCGCGACAGTACGACGTGCCTACTCCTGCACTTCTCACTAATTGGGACTAAAGCCCGTAAACAGGGTTACAATGTGAGGGTTTTAGGTCTAAACCACTCGGCGAGGATGAGCTTCTCGGCGAGTTGGTGTAGAGCTTCTCTGTTCTCTCGTTCCTTCGTTCGTTTATCTCCCGTCCGGCTTTATATACTAGCCGGATTAGGGCTTACAGAATAGGAAACCTAGAAAACTACGGTAACTTGTAACTTGGAAAGCAAGGAATCCGTCTTCTACTCCAAGCCAGATCACATGGGCTGTGATCCGGGTTCTTCTAGAATCCGGCTTCTGCGCGTCGGATTACTGGGCCGCCTAATGGACCTAAGCCCACTACCACTTAGGCCACCCTGGCAATCCGGCACTTGGCCTACCATCTTCTATACCCCTATTTGGTATATATCCGACAGTAGCCCCCAAGAAGGATCAAAACTCTTATTCTCCGCTATTCGCCAAATATTTTTTGTCCGAGAAATACTGATTCAGCAGTCTTGATTCTTCTTATTCTTCATTTGAAAAAGATGGTGGCATGAAACTCGGAATCCTGAAAATCCGGCTTTTCTCTCACGATCCTTCGTGGAGAAGAAACTTTCTACGTCAGCGCACTCAACCATGCTGACGTAAGCGAAGTTGGAGATTTACTCGGAAAAACCCAGAAACGTATCTCTGACAGATTCGCGTGGGAAACGAGGAGATAATCATCATTACTCCGTCGTTTCATTTCACGGATTTTCCGGCGAGCGACACGCGGCAAACATCCAACGGTCAAAATAGCCGTTGGCACGCATCTAAACGGTTTTCCGGCTATAAATAGCCGTCCTCGTCCTCAACGAAAACTTTCCTCACTCCCCACTGCCCACGCCATTGACGCAAACGAGCTCGAGAGCAAAGCACTTGCCCCAGGCGCTCTCTGCATCCAAGCACACCGGAACGCACCACCACAAGATGGCCTCCTCGCCGTCATCGCCGACCCGCGCCGCCATCAACGAGCTTATCAGCGATCTGGATCCGCAACTGGGATCGCCTAAGCACACCGGCGACGAGCCGGAGAAGACTACGGCCTCCGCGGCGGGTGACGCAAATCCTTCCGCCGCCGCGGACGTTGCGGGATCAAGCTCCGCAGCCTCCCCGCCGTTAGCTCCAGAAACGGCGGAGGAGAAAATCCAACTCCTTGGCGACGAGCTCGCCACCGCGGAGGCTGCCGCCTCTGCCGCCGCCGGAGCAGACGAAGAAACGGAGTCTGCAGGCAACTGGATTGCCTGTCGCATTCCTCCGGCTCTCCTTCCAAACCTGGAAAAGGAGGGCCTGGTTCTTAAGAAGAAATGGCGGCTTCCAGAAGACGAGACCGATCCTACACCAAAAAATGGCGAAAGGGTCCTTCTCTGTTCCCACCTTCTTCGAGGTATGGGACTTCCACCTTCTTCCTTCTTCCTCCAAATCCTTTCTCACTACAACATCCAGCCCCATAACCTTCCTCCCAACTCCATCCTCTACATGGCCGGCTTCCAGGCTTTGTTCGAGGGCTACTTAGGGCTAGAACCTAGGTTAGATTTCTGGACTTACTGCTTCGGGGTTAAGCGGAACTCTTCGGAGGGCGCACTCCCGACTTGCGGGACCATATCTTTCACTCTTCGGAGATTCCGAGAAGATTGGTTCCCCAAGATAAAAACCTCGGAATCCGTCAAATTTTGGACGGGTTCCTTCTTTTATCACCCCGACGTGCCTTTCCTTAAGGAAGCTGTCGGGGTTCCTCCTTTCGTGAACTCTGCCGCCGTTCCCCAAGACAACTGGGGAACGGAAGCCGTCCAGGTTCTGCCTCCAGATCTACTAAAGATCAAGCGGCGCATCGCCAAGCTCACCTCCATGGATCCGCCTCTAACTGGCATGGACACGGTTCTATGCTGGCTGATTAGGCGGATCCAGCCATTGGCCAACCACAGCGGCCGTCTCCTGTGCGAATACACGGGAGTCAAGGATCCGATGCGGACAACCACCAAGGATTGGCCCGCAAAGGAGCTTCGATGGCGCATCAACCAATTGGTCGCATCACGCGACAAATACGAAGCGAGTCGGCCAATGTATACGGCCGAAAATCCGGTTCCCAAGGTAATTTTTCAGTCATTTGGGTACAGTTTTATTTTTTCTCGGATTTTCTAGCTTCTGACTTTAATCTTGTTCGTCCGACAGTTCGCGGATCTTTCAGATTCGGAATTGGTATCCGAGGCTGAGCTGGACGCGCTGCGCACCGCCGCTACAGGTGGACGCAAGCGCAAGAAGATAACTTCCTCGGAAGAAATTATCGATCTTGACGGAATCCCCGTCGCCACTTCCAGGTTCTTTCTTCTGGGTTCTATTTTCTTTTATGGGAACTTTTCATCCATCCTCGGTTTTTTAACTTTTCCGGGTTTTTCGTTTTTAGCCTGCCTCCCTCCAGTTTAAAACCAAAGAAGCTGAAGAAACACAAGGTTGTTTCCAGCCGAGGCGGTCAAGCTTCTTCCGCCGTTGCCCCGAGCACGCCGTCCACAATGGCGGAAGAGCAAACTGCAGCCCCCACCACCAAGCCCTCAGAGCCCAGCCAGCCCGTTGTGTCGGACCCGGACACGAGGGAAACGGCGGCTCCAGAGGTGGAGAAATTTTCTCGGACTTTCGACGAGGAGATTCCCACCTTTGACAAAGACTTCAAGATTATCAACGACGGCCTAAGCGCGGCCGGAACTGCTTTTGCGGAATACGCAAAAGAGTTCCAGGAAAACTTGGCGGGTTTGCACCGAATGAGCCAGGTATGTAACTCTAGCCCCCAAGCATTAAACAAAATTGCATGCCTGTTTTGCTTTGATGTTTTTTTTTGTAACCATTCTTTTCCTTGCTATGTTGCAGCAAACCGCCGAAACCATAAACATGGAAGTTTTCCACAAACTCACCATCAAGAATAAGGAGGTTAGAAATCTCCTTTCTATTCTTGAGGAGAGAGAGGCGGAACTGGCATCGTCTCAGCTCGCTTTGACGGAAACATCAGGTACACATTTTTCTTCTGAGGTTTGCAATTCAATTTTTTGTCTAAGTACTTATTCCAGAAATTTTCTAAATCCGGAATTTTCTTTGCTTTTCAGCTGCTTTGGCTAAAGCCAAGCAAATAGCTGAAGATGCCGGCAATGCCGAGAATCTCCGAAAGGAGAATTTGGAGCTTCACAAGCATCTTGTGAAGGTTCAAAAGGATCTGGAAGCCAGCAACTTGGCCCTTGGAGTTGCTAACTCCAAGGCTTCTGAACAGGCGGAGAAGGATAAATCCACCATCCAGGATTTAGAGAATGCTCTGAACCTTCGCCTGGAGGAAATCTCCGAGATCGACAAGCTTCTCGGTAATTTTCCGTTACCTTTTTTATTTTTCCATATCTTGTTTTTCTTCTCTGTTTTTTGCCTAACATTTTTGATTGTTTTGTCGGAAAAAACAGGAGATATCCCAGATGGTACCCGTCTTGAAGGGATCCAAGCCTTTGGGAAGATGTGGACTTCTATCCGTGCTGCTGGAATGCAGCTGGTGAACAAGTTTCTTCCCGCAAGAACTGGGGAGTTCTCGGAAGTTGAAAAACTTCCGGGAGCCATCATGGAGGTGGCGGAGTCCAGGGATTCTATCCTGCGTTCCGCTGCACGGGGTGGTGCGCGTATGGCACTCGGCCTTATGCGCATGCACTACCCTGGTGCTAAATCCTGGCGCGTGGCGTCCGGTGTCCCTCAGGGATACACAGACACTCAGCGAAATACCATCTTTGATGAAATCAAAGGCCACGCCACCCAGATTGCCTCCATGGTGAATATTTCCATCAACTATCCAGAAGAAGAGATCCCTCCAATCCCAGAAGACGACAGCAGCGAGGAGGAATCCGATGCTTGAAGGGCTACCTTTGACCTGGATGGCAGAAAATAGACAATAGAAGCATTACTGTTCTTTCAATGTAATCTGCAATGTAATGCCTCTATTTGTATGAATGAAAAATTCCGCCTTTTGCAATTTTTAATTATGAAATTTTTTGCAAGGTTATTCGGATGTTACTATTCCTTTATCTTCTAAGTTCTCTGGCATATATGTTTTAACTGTCCTTAGTGTTTGAAATGGCTCAAATAGCAATATGAATCGTCATGCCAAGTAACTGGGACTAACCAATCAGTTTAAACTTGGAAACATGGATCATGCTAAAGGCATTTTTACTAACTAGTTCCAGTAACCCAACACATACGCAGTCAGATAATGCTTAGAGAAACAAGGAATTTTTTGTCCGAAACTTGGGCACGCAGGCAATTCAAGTTTCCTTTAGCCGTTAGCAGGCTGAAAAAACATTCAGTTACTTAACGCCGAGTACGCAGGCACAATTCGGGTTAACATTGAGTATTTTGTAAGATCATTGGGAAATAGAGAAGGTGGAAACATGCTTTTACTATAATGAACATGTAAAAAACATGGATACCAGAAATCCAACAACTTTATTTCATGATCTCAAAAGATGTTTACATAGATATTGAACTAAGTATAGAAGAGACATAACTGCTATGTATTCCAAAGCTTTGCTATCCACTTGACTTTGTCGGATTTCTTCAACAACTTGTATAGTGTTAGGATTTTAGCCCCCAGCCGACTAATAAATCTGCTAACGGCAGCTGCGGAACCCGTCAATCTTTGGACATCTTTGACGCAGGTAGGTTTTGTGATGTTCAAGATTGCCTTGATCTTTTCCGGGTTAACTTCTATTCCTCTGTGAGAAACAATGAAACCCAGAAGTTTTCCTGAGGGAACCCCGAATACGCACTTAGATGGATTTAACTTCATCTTGTAGGTGCGTAAGTTTTCGAAAGTTTCTCGCAAATCCTCAAGGAGTGTATCTTTTTCCTTGGTTACGACAGCAATATCGTCCACATAAACATGGACATTTTTTCCAATCTGACTATGCAAACAACGTTGCATGCAACGCTGGTAGGTTGCACCTGCGTTCTTCAGGCCAAACGGCATGGTTACGTAATAATACGTCCCGTATGGGGTTATGAAAGAAGTCTTAATTTGATCTTCCTTTTTCATGCGTATTTGGTGGTACCCGGAGTATGCATCCAAAAAGCACAAAAGCTCAGAGCCTGCTGTGGCATCTATTATTTGATCGATTCGCGGTAATGCGAACCTATCTTTCGGACACAATTTGTTCAAGCCTGTGTAATCTATACACATTCTAAGAGCAGTAGTGTCTTTCTTCGGTACTAATACCGGATTTGCGGACCAGTCAGTATGGATCACTTCCTTGATGAAATCCGCTGCTAAAAGCCGGATAATTTCCTTGCCAATAGCCTTCCGTCTTCTTCCGTCAAATCGACGGAGACCTTGTTTGACGGGTTTTGATCCATAAATAACCTTAAGTTGGTGCTCAGCAAGTTCCCTGGGTACACCTGGCATGTCCGCTGGACACCAGGCAAAAATATCCCAGTTCTCACGGAGGAACTTGATGAGCTCGCCTTCCTATTTGTCAGTCATCCCAGTCCCTACGACGACAAATTTTGTCGGATCTTTGGGATCTAGGATTACCTGTCTTGTATTCTCGGATGCCTTGAAGCTGTCTGTTGGCTTCCGAGTTTCTTTTCCTGCCGGCATTTCTGACGGCGATACCTCCTTGGCTAATTCCTTCAATTCTTCCTTTGCTATAACTCTCTGAGCGCAAATGGCGTTTTCTTTTTCCAACTCATTTGCCAGCTTAAAATCACCAGCTATAGTGATCACTCCTCCCTTGGGTCCTGGCATCTTCAGCTTGTTATAAATATAACAGGATCTTGCCATGAATTTGGCGAAAGCTGGACGTCCGAGTATTGCGTGATACACGCTTTCGAACGGCACTACTTCGAAGGATACTTTTTCCTGCCGGAAGTGATCTTTATCTCCGAAGGTGACATCTAGGGAAATTTCTCCTAGGGATCGTGCTTGCCTGCCAGGGACGATGCCATGGAAGCGTATATTGCTGTAGTTGAGCTGAGACTCGGAAATCTTCAGGTGCTTCAGTGTATCCAGGTACATTATATTAATGCTGGATCCTCCATCCATCAGCACTCTTCTTAGCCTTGTATTTTGAACAATAGGGCTTACAACAAGAGCTTGTGTGCCGGGTTCAGGGATATTTCCGGGATGATCAGACTGATCCCAGACTATTGGTGTGTTGGAGTACTTCAAGAATTTCGGGGTTGCCGGAACAACCGCGTTTATTTCTCGAAGTGTTCTTTTTGCCACCTTTGCTGATGGGGTTGCTAAGAAAGTTAGCATTGCTTCTCCATCAACTCTCGGAAACTTGGGTTCGCCTTTGCGCTGTTGTTCCTGGATTTTTTCGTCAGTGTCCGATTCACTGTCTTCTTTGTCAGCTTCTGGCTTTTGTTTGGCGGGTTTCCTTTTGGAACCCTTCCCTTTATTTTCGGACCCTGCACTGCCTTTCATGTGCTTATTCAGCCGGCATTGCGCGTTTGTATGGGTGGGTTTCCCAAATTGCGAGTGGTGAACGCAAGGTTCCGACTTAATCCTTTCCCACTCCTCTGGAGTGTAATTGATTGGATCTGGGTTGCGTCCTTTCCACTTGTTTCCCTTTTCTCCTCCAAAGGCTATGTTCACCTCTTTGGGCTTTGTCGTTGTTTCTGGAGTGGCTTTTTTGTCAGAACGAGGGGTTTTCTTGGCGAGTATCAACGATTCAATATTGCCTCCTCTTGCTCTAATGTCGTCCTCGGCTGTGGCATGCTCATTGGCGGTTGTAAGCATGGATCCGAGATCCTTGTGCTTTTTGGAACCAACCATGAACGGTACAAGGCCGGGTTTTAGGCCATTGACGAAAGCATGCATTGCTTGTACGTCAGTTACTCCAGAGCAACTATTCTTCATTGCTGTCCATCTGGAGATGAAATCCACGTATGGTTCATCCTCAAATTGCGTGCAACGGTTTAGCTGGTTGATGCTATTCGGGCGTTTGTATGTTCCCCGGAAATGCTGAGTGAATACTCTAGCCATATCGTCCCAGCTATCGACTGTTCGTGACGGTAATCCATTGATCCAATCTCTGGCTCCATCCAGCAGCATTAGGGGAAGAAACTTGACAGCTTCCAGGTCTGTCCCATTGTTGATCTGGACGGCTGTGTAGTAATCCGAGAGCCAGGTATCCGGGTTTGTGCTGCCAGTGTATTTCTGGTACGTTGGACCGACCTTGGCAAAGCCAGAATGCAGCGTTATTCTTCGGATCCTGTCGGTAAAACATTTAGGACCAAAGTATAGATCATCTTTTTCTGCTCTGTCAATGTGTGCAGAATATCTTCCGGCTGAATGGACAGAAGGGGATCTGCTCCTTTCTCTTCCATTGTTGCGCGAACGCGCTCTTCCGGGATTGTTTCTTCCGTGTTCACGCCCTTTTGGATTAGGCGGAGTTCTACTCCTGTGCCTTTCTTTGTCCTTAGGCGGTGTCCGGGATCTCTCACGCCTGTGAGGTATATCGTATCTTCCAGCTTTCTCAGCTGGGTTTCTCGGAGGTGGCATTATTTTGCCGTCTTTCCGGTGTTTCTCTTCCCGATCATGGGGTTTATACCCATCTTTCGGGAGATGGGATCCAGTTTTAGACGCTGCATCCCGGTTGTCGGGGTTTTTCTTGTCTTTTCTCGGATCCTCTTTTTTATATTTGGAGTTGTCTGAATCCCCGGGCTCTTCCGGTCCAGGTGCTCCAGCAGCGCAAGTAGCTGTCTTGCATAGGGCGGAGTTATCATGCAGCCTCCCTGATCGCTCTTGAGCGCGCTGTTGTTGTTGCAATGCTTTTCCTAGGAAAGCATACACCCCTTGGAGTTTTTCCCCGTTGGAATACAGATCGTTGTTAAGAATCGCGAACGCTGCTTCCGCGTTTTCTGCTGCGGTCTTGTATATTGGTTCTCCCTTGGCATCTTTGCCGTTTACCTTCTTTTGCCAAGATGGGTTATGGAACCTTTCTTTTGGCGGCAGTTCTTCCGGTCTTGCGATTCCGGGTAACCTAGTAGGTTTTAACGCGGATCTATGCTTTCTCTCGTACTCCTCTATTTCTTCCTTTATGACTTTGATGTCATTATGGGTTTGTTGGAGGTGTTGCCGAGATCTGAGTAGATGTTGCTGTTGCCGTTGGAAAGCTTGTCTACTGGCTTCCAGCATCTCAGGGGGTTCATCTGGTCCCACTGGTGTTTGCAATAGCTCTTGCTCTTCCTGTTCCGTCATTGGCGGAGCAGTGATTTCCTTAGATTTCTTCTTCGCGGGCTTTGTTCCACTAACATCTCCAACTTCCAGGTTTTCATCAGCGAGATCGGCTGATTTTTTCTTCCGGATTTTGTATTGGAGTTTTTTAGAAGCACGGTGCTTTTTCTTGGAAGAGGGAGGTTTTTTGACAGGCTCATCTTCTGTCATCTCCTTGACATTGGGGAATATCGGAGAAGTTTCTCCGTCTTCTCTCTCTTCCACTGGCGGAGGGGTTTTAGGGCTTTCCTGGCTGCCGGCGTCCGTGGTATCAGCCGGTTTCGCCATTAAGACTTCATGGAATCCCTCTTGAAAGGATTTAACCTTTCTTATGAAGGCGTCCTCATCTTCGTCTTCGGAGTCGAAGTTATCCGATCCGGTTTCCGACTCCAATCTCGCCTCGATGGCGGCAAGCACGGATTCTGCTTCCGAGTTCATCGTCTTGTTGACGGATGTCGGATCTTCCGCCTCTGCGACGGTTGTTTGATCTTCCGTCTCTATGACGGGTGCGTTGTTGTCTGCCTCTTGCACGGGATTTTCATCATCCGTGTTTTCGGCGATTTCGGATTGCACCATGCCGATAAAGTGTGTATCACTTTTGTGTCGGCGATCTGAGCAGAATCCGGCATCATAGTCATCTTCGACTGGGTATAGGGCGGGTGGGATAAACTTGCTTCCACCGCAAAACCCCATTGCTTCTGCAGTTAGTCCGATAAAGATGTTAGCAGATCCTATCGGTAACACGCAGGCACTTACCAGGTGGTTTTGCGCCGGTCTGTAGGATCCGTTGTTGAGGAAGCTCCCGACGTCGTTGTCGAATTCCAAGCTTCCGACAGTGATCGATCTTCCGATTCCGCCAAGTATCCCAGATCGGAATCTTACGCCTGACGTCGTTTGCCCCACGGTGGGCGCCAACTGTCGAGACATCGTAGTAGTTTTCATAGACGGGGGTGCCATGAGACTACGGTAGAGACGTGGGGTAACGGGATAGCGTAGTAACACAGAACACAGGATTTTACCCAGGTTCGGTACGTCGCGACAGTACGACGTGCCTACTCCTGCACTTCTCACTAATTGGGACTAAAGCCCGTAAACAGGGTTACAATGTGAGGGTTTTAGGTCTAAACCACTCGGCGAGGATGAGCTTCTCGGCGAGTTGGTGTAGAGCTTCTCTGTTCTCTCGTTCCTTCGTTCGTTTATCTCCCGTCCGGCTTTATATACTAGCCGGATTAGGGCTTACAGAATAGGAAACCTAGAAAACTACGGTAACTTGGAACTTGGAAAGCAAGGAATCCGTCTTCTACTCCAAGCCAGATCACATGGGCTGTGATCCGGGTTCTTCTAGAATCCGGCTTCTGCGCGTCGGATTACTGGGCCGCCTAATGGACCTAAGCCCACTACCACTTAGGCCACCCTGGCAATCCGGCACTTGGCCTACCATCTTCTATACCCCTATTTGGTATATATCCGACAAAGGCCTAAACTTATCACATGCAAAAACTACAGTAAGAACTCTTTTCAGTAGTAAGATAATTGTTTTGAGCTGCATCAAGAGTCTTACTAGCATAATGAATAACATTCAACTTCTTATCTATGCGCTGTCCAAGAACAACACCTACAGTAAAATCACTAGCATCACATGTAATTTCAAAAGGTAAATTCCAATCAGGTGGTTGAACAATAGGAGCATTAGCTAAAGCCTTCTTTAAAGTTCAAAAGCTTCCTTACAATCATCATCAGAAACAAATGGTACATCTTTTTGAAGAAGATTAGTAAGAGGGTTTGATATTTTAGATAAATCTTTAATAAACTTCCTATAAAAACTAGCATAACCAAGAACACTACGAATACCTTTAACATCACTAGGACAGTGCATTTTCTCTATTGCTTCCACTTTAGCTCTGTCAACTTCAATACTTCTTTCAGAAATTTTATGTCCAAGAACAATTCCTTCATTAACCATAAAGTGGCATTTCTCCCAATTAAGAACAACATTAGTTTTCTCACATCTCTGCAAAACTTTATCAAGGTTGTTCAAACAATTATCAAAAGAAGTTCCATAGACGGAGAAATCGTCCATGAATAATTCCACAATTTCTTCACAAAAACCATGAAAAATAGAAGACATGCATATTTGAAAAGTAGCAGGAGCGTTACACAAACCAAAAGGCATACGTCTATAAGCATAAGTACCATAAAGTCAAGTAAAGGTTGTTTTCTCTTGATCTTGCTTCGTAACAGCAATTTGAGAAAACCCAGAATAACCATCAACAAAGCAAAAAATGATTTTTCTTAGACAATCTCTCTAACATTTGATCAATAAAGAGCAAAGGATAATGATCTTTCTTAGTAATTTTATTAACCTTTCTAAAATCAATGCAAATTCTGTAACCAACTACTACTCTTTGTGGAATGAGCTCATTGCTTTCTAAGGCGTGGTCCACTCTCTTTGTCACAAAATACTACTTCCTTCGTCTTATATCAATTGTCTCAAAGTTAGATAAAGTGGATGTATCTAGACATATTTAACTGTTGATACATCTAGTTTTGTCCAATTTTAAGACAATTAATATGCGAGGAAGGAAGTATAAAAGATCCATATTTTTTGTATTGGCTTTTAATCTTTTAAAAAAAAAAAAATATCACGAGCTTAATCGTGCCAGGCCGCGGCTAGAACGCAGCTCGTTTCTAGCTTATGTAGTTGACATGCAGAACAACACACGCCATTGCACTTATTTAGATACCAAAAAGGTAACCAATAATTGGAACTACCAAATACGTCGAAATTAACACCGTCAAGCGCATTCGCGTACCACCTCGTATCAGCTAGCTTCCCGCCTCCACGGCTGGCGACGGTCGTGTGCGTTGCAACGGAAAGAGACGAGAGGGACCATAAGCGTCGCGGCGAGCCGACGATGGATAACATAGAAACGAGGCGACTTGTGCATGCCCTTGTCGCCGGTGCATGGGGTTAATTAGCGACGCAGCCGACCAAACGTTCGTCATCCTCATAGCCTCCCTCTGTGCGTGCCTTTTGCGTTCCCTCGCATGGATCCCTTCATTGGCGTCGCACCGCCATCCATCAGCAGCAGACACATACTCTCAAGTGTCCAAGCCCGTCATCCACTCGCGCGCCGGCTCGGCGACAAAGGCACTGGCGCTAGGGTAAGTGGTGTCGGCGGGGTGCCGGAAGCCTGCCTTCACATTGCTTCTGTCCAAGACGTGTGTCTACATCGGCACGCAAAGTACACTTTGCTTCTGTCCACTGCGGTTGCCCCCATGTTTCTCTCTTGATCTCTCCTTGTATTGCTAGCTCTTGTGACGATAGTTTAAAACACAATCATTTTTTATTGGAAACTTTGGTGGGTTTTTACATAGGGCAGTTGATCTCTCCAAAATTTAAAGCCGCAACAAAGGTTGTAGGAGGACGACTCGGGTCTGGTTGGATATTCGAGTTTGCATCCATCACGGACGGTCCTTGTTCCAGCGATGAATCACACATAAGACAAATGGAGCAAAAGACATAGCATTTTTTTTCACTAAACAGACGCAACATTGCTAATGAGTTTGTAGCCCCATAACTTCCAGGAGGCACATTCTACTACAAGCTGACCGTAGGATTCTATCGACAGATCCAGATGCCACCTAGTCCGACTTGCGAAGGAAACGTTGTGTTCGTCAACGACCTGGCGGAGTCAGGCTCTGTAATTTCGATCCGAACAAGGGGCAAGTCTGACGACGTACCAACCAACCAACCAACCAAGGAAGCCTTAATGCCTTTATTATTAGGTAAATATTAGATTTATAACTTCATCAGTAAATGGTAGGTCACTCTATCGGTACTAGGTGGGTAACTTTATCTGTATTGGGTTAGTATCTTTATCAATACTAGGTAGGTAACTCCACCAGTACTAGGTGGGTAACTTTATCAGTACAGGGTCGGTAACTCCATCAATACTATGTGGTAACTAGGGTAAGTTACATCGATTTAGTGGTGGATAACTACATTATGATCACATGCATAACTCTATCACTACTTGATGGATAATTACATAAGAACACTGTGGGTAACTTTATCAGTAATATTTTGGTAACTCTATAAGTACTGAGTGGGTAATTTTATCAGTACTAGGTTGATAACTTTATCAGTACTGTGTAGGTAATGAAGGGTTCGTTGCATAGAAAACAAAAAAAAATCCTACGCGAGAGACACCCAAAAGGCCAAGATCTAATCTAGGAGATGAAGTGCATCAGGGAGAAACAGAGTCTTAGGGAACATACCCTCGAAAAAAAGTGTTACGAGATCAAATCTCGTTGTTGGCGTAGTCGTACTCACACCGATCCCGAGAGCGAGAAGATGTGCACCGCAATCCGGCGGTGCCTCCATGATCGGTCACACGTACGGTTGATGACGACCTCCGTTCCCTCGATCCAGCGGAGCAGCGGAAGTACAGGATCCCTCAGAATTCCAGCAGCATGACGGCGTGGTGGTGGTGAAGAATCCCACGGCCAGGGCTTCGCCAAGCCGAAGACCATGGAATGGAGCAGCGGGTGGAGAGGAAGTGAGGTGAGCAAGTGTGTGGAGGAGGGAGAGCTCTCACGCTCCTTTTATAGGGAAAGGGGAGGCAGCCCAAAGGGGTGGTGCGGACAGCCCATGGTGTGCCCCCACCTCTTCCCTCTTCATGTGAGTGGACACTCCACTCACACACACTCATCCTCCCTTTATTTCCCACTTAGAACATCCAAGTGTTTTTCTTTAATAAATAAATAAAACATTTTTATTTCTTTATTTCAGCATTTGTTATTTCTATTAACAAACTTTTGCATATAGCACCTCGAATCATTTGTTAATTCTATTAACAACCATTCGATGAAAAACCCGTTAAAATATTTCAATTTTCCCCGAAACAATTTCGGTGCTGCCTAAAACATTCTTCGATATTCTATATCCTCTCAAATGCGTCATCGAACCTTAAGTGTGTCACCCTACGGTTTGCGAATAACATAGACATGATCGAGACTCCTCTCCGATCAATAATCAACAGCGAGATCTGGAGATCCGTGATGACTCCTATATATTCAGCGATGACTCTCGTGATCGTGTGAACCATCAACGTCATAACTATTCCCTTTGTCTCGCGATATTTTACTTGTCCGAGATCCGATCATTGGTATCAACCATACCTTGTTCGATATCGCTACCGACAAGTACTCTTTTACTTGTTCCATGAGATGACATCCTTGTGACCTAGTCACGTGCTTGCAAGCGGTGTCGATGTGATATCACTGAGAGGGCCCAGAGTATATCTCTCCGTCATTTGGATGGACAAATCCCACTCTTGATCCATGAGCCTCAACTAATACTTTCCGAATACCTAACGACACTTTTATAGTCACCCTGTTACGGTGTGACGTTTGATGATATCAAAGCACCCTTCCGGTATCAGTGATTGACATGATCTCATGTCCTAAGGAATAAGCGTATGCAAGATATAACAATATAAATTAAATGACTTGATTGTATTGTTATCTTGATATTGGGTCTATGTTCATCACATCATTCTTCTAATGACATGACCCCGTTATTAACAACATCCAATGTTCATGATCAGGAAACCTTGATCATTGATACGTCTCCAACGTATCTATAATTTCTGATGCTCCATGATAATATTATTCCAATTGCTACATGTTTTCTCCCTTCTTTATAGCATGTTTACACATTTTCCGGGACTAACCTATTAACAAGATGCCAAGTGCCAGTTCCCCGTTTTCTGCTGTTTTTGGTTTCAGAAAAGTTGTTCTCGAAATATTCTCGGAATTGGACCCCACAAAGCCTGAAGTGCCTATTTTCCCCGGAAGCATCCAGAAGACCGAACAGGAGTCGAAGACGGGCACCAGGGGGCCACACCATGGGGTGGCGCCCCCCCCCCCCCTTGGCCGCGCCAGCTGGTGGTGTGGGGCCCCCAGGGCTCCACCGCCTCTACCCTTTCAACTATTTATTCCCCCGGATGGAAAACCCTAGGCACCTGATCAAATATCCCCGAAAAGTTCCACAGCCGTCGTCATCGTCAACCCTAGATTAGGGGGGTTCTGAAGCTGTCTCCCGGCACCCTGCCGGAGAGGAGATCATCACTGGAGGCCTCTTCATCACCATGCCTGCCTCCGGAGTGATGCGTGAGTAGTTCATCCTTGGACTACGGGTCCATAGCAGTAGCTAGATGGTTGTCTCCTCCTCATATGCCTCCATGTTTAGATCTCGTGAGCTGCCTAACATGATTGAGATTGTTCTTATGTAACTCTATGCGCTGTGTTTGCTGGGATCCGATGAATAGTGAACTTATGCCAAGTTGGTTATAGTCTTTATTGCATATACTATTGTGATCTTGCATGCTTTCTGTTGCTAGTGGTTTCTCTGGCCAAGTAGTTGCTAGTGACTCCAAGAGGGAGTATTAATGCTCGATAGTGGGTTCATGCCTCCTTTTCTCCTGTGCTCGAGTGACAGAAACGTGACGGGGGAGGATGTGTTGTTGCCACTAGGGAGAAAACAGCGGTGTGAGTACCCGCGTGCACGATCATTGCTTACATTACACACATTGCTTAATGCGATTATCTATTGTTTGCAACTTAATACCTAAGGGGGTTTGGATGATAACCTGAGGTTGGATTATTAGTCATAGATGTAGTTGGATTACGGTCTATGTATATTGTTGTAATGCCCGCACTAAATATCATAGTAGTCATCATGTCATGAATGTGCACTACGGTGCAACCTTTATTTGTCAATTGTCCAACTCTAATTTGTTTACCCAGCATGCTATCTTTTATGGAGAGACACCACTAGTGAACCTATGAACCCCGGTCCATTTTCCTACATTGTTAAACAAACCACTACAATTTACTACTTTCTTTACTTACTGCAAGCATACACTATTTTCTACACTATACGTCTAATCTTTGTTTTCAGCAAGACCGGTGAGATTGACAACCTCACTGTACCATTGGGACAAAGTATTTTGGTTGTGTTGTGTGTAGGTTCCGCGTTGTTGCTGACACCGGTGAGGCGCCATCACCATCGTCAGTGACATCAACCTTCCAAAGATCCTCTTCCTCCTACTGGATTGATAACCTTGGTTCTTAACTGAGGTAAATTCTTACCGCTGCACTCGTCACACCCTCCTCTTGGGGTTCCCAACACACAGAAATTTCTGCAAGGAATTTCTGTAGCCATTGTCAGCATCAAGGAATTTTTGACACCGTTGCCGGGGAGGAAGAAGTCTTCTGGCAAGGGGAGTCTCTCACTCTCAACCTCTTTATTTTTTGTATTGTCATGCTTTTATTTTTTGTCTTGTTTTGCTTCTCTTTGTCAAAAACACCAAAAAAATACTTTAATATATAGCTGTTATTTATTTGCTTGCTTTTATTTCGCTAGAATTAGTATTCCTGAAGTCGAGGTTCGTTCTTTTAGGCAACAAGGGGGAGATAGTTTAAAAGATGCTTGTTATAGAATAAATGATGCTCATAATAGGTGCACAAAAAAATATTCTACCTTGATACTCCTGAGGAATTTTTATGTTGGTATTACTGGCTGGTATAGGCATGTGTTAGATACTCTTACGGGTGGAAATTTTCTAGGAACTTCTACTTTGGAAGCCTGCAATTTGATTGAAAGTTTAGTAGGAGCACCCCCCCCCCCCCTCCCCACTACAATTGTTAAAATTGAGACCACTTTGGAGGATGTTATTAATAAACTAAACTCTTTGGAAATGAACTTACCAAATTTCCTTGATAATGCTAGCAAAGTTAATGAATCAATAATTACTATTGATAAAAGAATCACTTCTCTAGAAGCTAGCAACACTCATGATGATCAAAATTTTAGGATTGGTAAACTAGACGAGGCTATGGGATCTTTAAGCTCAACTTTTTCATCTCTTAAATTCAAAAAGGAGAAAGCATTTGTGGGAAAGGAGCAAAGATTCATGTATGTTCCCAAGATAACTAAACCGAAATCTCAATATGTGCTGAAAATTGCTAAAACAATTAATGAAACTAAGAGTGACCTTCATGTCGAATCTTCAGAAACACCTAGAGTGCCTAATGCTGCAAATAATGATTTAGAGGAAGTTATAAATGTTGATTCTTCACTTGATACTTGATTTTCTTTCTATGCCTAGCGGAAAGGCATTAAAGAAAAGCGATACCGGGAGACAACCCGTTTTATTTCTCCGTTTTCAACCCGTTTTACTTTGTTTTCTTTGCACCTGGGTGTTGTCTATTTCCTTAGCAACGCTGCTGTATCTTTTATTTTGTGTTTTTGTTGAGCCATGTAAAGCCTCTAGTGGAAAGTTAAGGCTATATTTCCGATTTCTCGGCAGGAAACAAATTTCTTTTGTCCACTGTTAATTCCGTATAAAATCACAGAAAATTCAAAATGACCTGAGTTTTTTTGGGCGTAATCCTGGGCTGTATACGCAACTTTTCTTAGTTGACCACTTTTTTATTTGAGCAACAGAAGATTTTCGAAAAAAAATCATCTTTACCTGTTGTCCTGTTTTAACAGATTTCTGCCAATATTTGCATTGGCATCTTAATCTCTTTCTTTTGGTGTTCTTTTGAGAAAAAGAGTTTTAAAATAAGTTGTGACAGTAGATAATGTGTTTTTGAATGTTATACATGTGTTGAAACTGAACCATGTGAATTTATTATTTCGATTCCACTAACGTTGCTAATGAAGATTGTGAGAAGTTTGGTGTGAAGGATGTTTTCAAGGGTCAAGAGAAGAGGATGATATGACGTGATCAAGAAGAGTGAAAAGTCTAAGCTTGGGGATTCCCCGGTGGTAAATCCCAGGAAATTCCAAGAATACTCAAGCATCTAAGCTTGGGGATTCCCAAGGCATCCCCTTCTTCATCGACAAATTATCAGGTCACTTCTAGTGAAACTATATTTTTATTCAGTCACATCTTATGTGCTTTACTTGGAGCGTCTTTTATTTTTTATTTCAGTTTTTTTATATTTTTTCAATAAGCTTGGTTGGACCCTAGCATTCTTTTATTGGAGAGTGACACGCTACGCTTTTTCATGGGAATACTTTGTATTCTTAATCTTTGTCTGGCTGCTGCATTTATTTAGCTTCTGTTTTGCATGCATCTCTTATTAGAGCTGTTAGTTTTAATATGGTTATGTGAGTACTCTTATGTTTGCTTGCTGTATCATAAAGAGTATTTTTGTTAAAACATATCTTGTATGGTGCTTGTTGGGAAAAGAAACTGCTGCTTGAAGTAGAATTTATAACAGTGCAAGTAGAAGCTTCTATAGACTGTGACTAGAACTTTTTCATGCGATGCTAAATGTTATTTTAGTTTTAAAGCCTTGTGTTTATTGAGTAGCATGAATAACCTCAAATATCCAAGAGTGTTTAATATGCCATTGAAATATTCATGAGTTGTTCTTGTCATAGTAAAGTATAAGTTTATGGTATTCTCTTTCGAATGTTTTAGTTGGTTGACTTGGCGTATGCTCACACCATGTTTATGACTATGAACCAGTCACGAATAGCCTCCATGACCACTTAGTTTTTGAACTTGTGATACTGCTTATGCTTTAATTAATGATGTTTATGTCGCTATGCATGATTATGACTCTTATGCTCTCTTCATTTGTCGCTCTCAGTCTTTTGCTAGCCTCCACCTGTACTGAGTATGAGCTATACTCGTGCATCCAACTCCCTTAAATCAAAAAAATCCCATTGTGTCCACCATACCTACCTACATGTGGTATTTAACTGCCACTCCAAAGTAAATTGCTCATGTGTTACCTTTAAAGCTGTCAAAACTACTCCTGCTTTATGTTCCTGTTTTTGCTCATGAGGATGTCAATGGAGAATCTTTATCTCACTTGTATATTGGATTTCACACCCTATACTAGTGGCTTCATACGCTTATCCAAATGATAGAATAGCTAGCAGCGGGGTGCCCATCCCCAAATCAATGTAAACAAATTCTCTTCACTATTTTTGCCCCTGATTTATCAGTCAAAGCATAATTGTGTAAACAAAAGAGAAACAGGGATGACCTTCTACCTAGATGCGTCCTTCACATGGGAGCCGCTCTTGTGAATCCAGTTGGCTTGTGATGTACTGTATTTTCTGTTTACCATTCGTTGACATTAGCATACATCTCCCAAAATATAGACACTCCTCCACGGTATGTGATTGTTGGCAGGCACCCGAGGATTCGGTTAGCCATGGTTTGTGAAAGATGGATGGGAGGAGTGTCAAACTTTTAATACCTCTGTTTAATAAAATAAAAAGCTCTAGCACATGGGTTGATCCATGCTTCCCTCCGCGAAGGGCCTTTCTTTTACTTTTATGTTGAGTCTTCATCTTCTAACTTTATGCACAGTTGAGAGAGCATTTTTGCCATTCTGAGTTCTATGTGCATTTGTCCTATAAACATTAATAATTACTTCATAATGTGATATTATTTGTTCTTAAATTATTTGTTCTAGTCTTCCTCATGAACTTTGAAGGTGTCCTGGCATTTATGTTTTTCCCCACTCTTAAGGACTAGCGAAATATCACTTTGCCATGCTTTCTCTATACCTGAAACAAACATTTACCTTTCTTTGCATTGTTATTCATGATCCTTTATTTGAGATACTCTTCGTGATGCAAAGTAATTACTGTGCTTTATTATTAAAGTTCTATTTATCATGTTTGTGTTTGAAGTTATATGATCTCAGCGTGCATATGCTTTTACATTAGATTGATCAGGTTTATGTTAGTAGCATGTCACCTCAGAAATTAAAGCCTGATACGTCTCCAACGTATCTAAAATTTCTGATGCTGCATGATAATATTATGCCAATTGCTACATGTTTTCTCCCTTCTTTATAGCATTTTTCCACAATTTCCGGGACTAACCTATTAACAAGATGCCAAGTGCCAGTTCCCTGTTTTCTGCTGTTTTTTATTTCAGAAAAGTTGTTCTAGAAATATTCTCGGAATTGGACCCCACGAAGCCCGAAGTGCCTATTTTCCCCGGAAGCATCCAGAAGACCGAAGAGGAGTCGAAGACGGGCACCCAGGGGGCCACACCATGGGGTGGCGCGCCTCCCCCTTGGCCGCGCCAGCTGGTGGTGTGTGGCCCCTAGGGCTCCACCGCCTCTGCCCTTTCGCCTATTTATTCCCCCCGAATGGAAAACCTAGGCACCTGATCAAATATCCCCGAAAAGTTCCATAGCCGCCGTCATCGTCAACCCTAGACCAGGGAGGTTCTGAAGCTGTCTCCCGGCACCCTGTCGGAGAGGTGATCATCACCGGAGGCCTCTTCATCACCATGCCTGCCTCCGGAGTGATGCGTGAGTAGTTCATCCTTGGACTACGGGTCCATAGCAGTAGCTAGATGGTTGTCTCCTCCTCATATGCCTCCATGTTTAGATCTCATGAGCTGCCTAACATGATCGATATTGTTCTTATGTATATGATGTGTTTGCTGGGATCCAATGAATATTAACGTTATGCCAAGTTGATTATAGTCTTTATTGCATATGCTATTTGTGATCTTGCATGCTTTCCGTTGCTAGTGGTTTCTATGGCCAAGTAGTTTCTAGTGACTCCAAGAGGGAGTATTTATGCTCGATAGTGGGTTCATGCCTCATTTTCTCCTGTGCTCGAGTGACAGAAACGTGATGGGGGAGGATGTGATGTTGCCACTAGGGAGAAAACAGCGGTGTGAGTGCCCGCGTGCACAATCATTGCTTACATTACACACATTGCTTAATGCGATTATCTGTTGTTTGCAACTTAATACCTAAGGGGGTTCGGATGATAACCTGAGGGTGGATTATTAGTCATAGATGCAGTTGGATTACGGTCTATGTAAATTTTTGTAATGCCCGCACTAAATATCATAGTAGTCATCATGTCATGAATGTGCACTATGGTGCAACCTTTATTTGTCAATTGCCCAGCTGTAATTTGTTCACCCAACATGCTATATTTTATGGAGAGACACTACTAGTGAACCTATGAACCCCGGCCCATTTTCCTACACTGTTAAACAAACCACTATAATTTCCTGCTTTCTTTACTTACTGCAAGCATACACTATTTTCCATACTATACGTCTAATCTTTGTTTTCAGCAAGACCGGTGAGATTGACAACCTCGCTGTACCGTTGGGACAAAGTATTTTGGTTGTGTTGTGTGCAGATTCCGCGTTGTTGCTCACAACGGTGAGGCGCCATCACCACCGTCAGTGGCATCAACCTTCCAAAGATCCTCTTCCTCCAACTGGATTGATAACCTTGGTTCTTAACTGAGGAAAATTCATACCGCTGCACTCATCACACCCTCCTCTTGGGGTTCCCAACACACATGAATTTCTGCAAGGAATTTATGTAGCCATTGTCAGCATCAATCATCTATTAATCAACGAGATAGTTAAAAGAGAGGATTTACTAAGAACCATTGTTTGTTTTGTTAAAAACAAATGTATCAACGTTTCCGGTTAATACAATTCTAGCATGAGAAATAAACATTTATCGTAAACAAAGAATAAGATAATAACCACTCTATTATTGCCTCTCGGGTATATTCCCTTCAGGTAACTTCATCATTATTAGGTTGCTAAATTTATGAATACTGGGTGGGTAATTTTATTAGTAATAGGTTGGTAAAACTAGCAGTATTTGGTCGGTAACTTTATCGGCATTGATGGGTAACTATTACTGATATAGTAAGGTAACTAAAATCAATTTGTGGTAGCTAACTATGTCATGAACACATTGGTAGCTCTATCAGTACTAGATGGATAACTCGGCCAGTACAATGTGAGTAACTTTATCATTGCAGGGTGGGTAACTCCATCAATATTGATGGGTAACGTTTATCGATAGAGTAGCGTAACTACATCGATTTTGTGGTGGATAACTATTCATGAACACATGGATAACTCCATCACGGGAGGGTGAGTAACTCCGTAAGTACTGGGTGAGTAACTCTATAAGTATTTTGTGGGTAACTATTACCGATAACGGTACCCAGAGGATCTCTCCATATTCCTCCTAGTGCCCAGCAGTGTCATACCGCCAAGAGCTGCAGCTCCGCTTTGGCGGTCATCGCGGCTGGTTCCCGTAAAGATATGGTCCGCTCCGACGGTCGTTCGATCCTTAAAGACACGACACTCTAGATCCATGCGGTCCTGAGCTTGAACACAAACTCCTCCGCTCCCGCATGTGCTCGCCATGGCACTATCACGTGCTAGGGAGGGGTGGTTTTCTCGATGTGAGTGAAAGAACGAGAGACAAGTCCTGTAGAATTTGCGCGTAAGTCAACCAACGAATCTCAACCGCACAATAAAAAATCGACGCCTCACACCAGTGTTGTCTTATCCCTTATGATGATGTGTGGCAGAGCCATGTCGCTCGTGTCCACCTCTTGGTTCCTTCTTCCTCTGTGGATAAGCACAACACGAAACCCTCCTCCCCGGTATTCTATGAACCCTTTCGTTTCTCCTCTCAATCCCTGATCTCTTCCCTGCACAAACGACTGAACAATGTCATTCAATATCACCCCCCATAAGCTTTTCTTCAGCAACCCCGGAGCCAACCGATCGGCTCCTTGGTGCCGCCTGCCTATATTATTCCTCTCATGCGTCTTGTTCTTGCCGGGAAGTCCGAAATCACCGGATCAACCGTATCTTTCTCATCCCTGACCGAAGACCATTGGTTTGGTTGAGCTGCTGGATCCATCGTTTAAAAAACCGGACATGTGATCAAACCGGTGAGACCCTCGGTTCAGTTTTTACCGGTCGAACCGCTGACTCGCCGATTCACTGTCTGGTTTTTTAAGACGTAAAATAATATATTTTCAATAATTAAATCTGTGAGCAAACAAATGTGTATGCAAATAAATTCGTAGTTGATAGCAAGCACTAAGACACCAAGTCGGCAATAGCAAAGCAATGCAATTGTACAAACAGTACACTACCGACACACCTACACGCTAACACGCATAAATCAACGGTAGCATGCATGCTACATTTATCACGTAGTCATACGATCTTTAAAAAAACAGTAGCAAGAAGTTACATGCTGATGCTTTTTTTTGAAAATTAAAACCACTATATTAAGCAAGCAAGCCGCCTCATTAAAAACCTTCCATCCCCCTTAGGTACCCTGGAAGGAAAAGAGTGCGTAAAAAACTTGCTGCCACCCCAGATTAAAGTATGCTTACATCGTCGAGTAGTTTGTCCACCACAAAATCTGGAGGATCATCTACCCAGAAGAAATCAGAGCTATGTCTATAACTATAAGCAGCTATCTCATGGGCTACTGAATTAGCAGATCTAAGAAGTTACATGCTGATGCTACAAGCACGAGGAAGCAGAAATATGTGCACAAAAACGAATTTGTCCTTTCTATTTGTAAACATGTTTTGGGTCAGTTGGTTACACCCGTTGTACGTCAATCAGAGCTCTCAAGTTCGATTCCCTGCCACCCACACCATTATTTTACTGATGAATTAGCATCCTAGAAACCAGTCAAACCGGAAGCCCTATTTAGTGTGCAAACGGCAAACGTGACATATTCTGCGCGCGAGCAAGCGTGTCTAGATATAAGGTTATTTCAGAGCTAGTGCGGCAATTCAATAGGCTAGAGATGCTCTATACCAGCACAATACCCTAATGCACATAGCCAAAACAAGAGAAGAAAAAACTTTTTTTAAAAATCAGCTACAGAGTTTCAGTCCTTGCAGCAGCACAACTACCACCAAGACGACACATGATATCAAAATTCTCCAAAAGCAACGCCTTCAAGAAGAAAATAGTGCATAAGCGTCGTCGCATCCCGATCGAAGATGTTAGATTTTCACCCTAGAGATAGTCCTCGCTCTCAAAACAATGCCTTCAGCAAGGCCATTTCCACGCACAACGAATTGAGACTGGACTTAGATTTTCACGCTGAAAAATTAAGACTTTGAACTTCCCCTTTATTGTGAAATATGAAGCATGATAGTTATTTATAGACTAAAATGTTAATCGGTATGAAAACATAAATTGTCACCCGAGAATTGTCACTTAGAGATGGTCCATAAGATCCTACCCTATTTGTAAATGAAGCATCTCTACTCTTATCGGTTAGTCCCTCCATCCGAATTAGTTGTTGTAAATTTATCCAAATATGGATGTATCTAGACGTATTTTAGTGTATCGGTATATTCATATTTTAACAAATCCACGACGATTAATTTGGGACGGAGTGAGTACTTCAGAAGGCAAAAATATATGTTTTACTTGCTTGCAACTTTTTGACAGGGTCTGGGCAACACATGCTTTCGAAACTACAAATCCACAGTACAACAAATAAGAAATCAAGCTCAACCAATCTTTATCGACCGGATGTCACATACCTGGGTAGGCTCCTGATGACCCAACCTCCATGCCTAGCTTTTCCTTCTTATTCTTGAAGCATCTCCTATTGGGGGGAGAAATAGAGATAACAGGATCATGTAAGCGCACTTGTCTTTTCCTAGTCTTTTCCGTCCTCACAAGAGGTGTTCCTGGTACTCCTGAACCTGCTTCTCTGGCGTGCTGAGTGGCCGATGGTTTGTTGCGAGGAAGAAGGTGACGGGGAAAGCTGGGATCTGTTAGAAAGTACACTTGTATTTTTCTTTGTTGGTGAAGGGGTATGAAAAAATGGACCTTTAACCAATGGTTATGTTGTCTCGGGTATAACACGGGCTGAAAATAGAAACAAATTACAAAATTGCCAACACCAATTACATGCGATTCATATAAATAAACATAGAAAAGAGCCGAAGACAGAAGGCCCAGTATCAGAAACAGAAAGCAACAGTTGTCAAAAGAAAAAAAGGAAAAAAAACATAAAGCAACACAAGCAGCTACAGGAGAGGGATCGCGCTCGTCAGGGAGTGCCACGTCATCGGCTGAGACTTACAAAGTTCTCAATCGAATGAGACGCAGGGGAACCCTTATTTTAAGTCTTCCGGTGGTCCTGATTCCTATGAGGATCGGCAATTTCTCATTCCTCTGACTCGGAATCTGGGTCGCTGGCAGCTGGCGAAGGGGATGGTGCGTCCTCGTCGTCAGAGCTGGGAGACGGTGCGTCCTCGTCGTCAGCGCTGGGAGACGGTGCGTCCTCGTCGTCACTGGACGGTGCGTCGGCGCCCGACGGGCTGGGGCCCTCGGACGAGTCGGGCGCGGTGGCGCCGTAAGATCCTTCGGGAGCGGGAGCGGGAGCGCTGCCGTCCCATGACGTGGGTGGCACGGCGACGTCGGCGGACATTGAGCCGGAGACCTCGGTGATGAGGTCGAGTGTGACGCGCAGCAGCTTCTCGAACTCAAGGCTCTTGGTGACGACGGCGTTCTTGGCCTCGCAAGTGGGCGCGTCCTTGCAGCTGTCCTCGCAGGTGGACGTGCCGCCCAGCGTGGCCGACAGCCACGACTTGATCTCGAGGAACTTGGCGTCGGTGAGCTCCCGCCCGCTCAGGTGGGCCACCGCTTCCTCGATGTCGTCGGAGCAGCTGTCGAGGCACTTGAACAGGTTGTCGTCCTTGGCGCCGTTGAGCTCCTGGTGGGCGAACGCGGCCAGCTTGGTGCCCACCTCCTTGGACACGGACACGGCCAGCTCCGCCAGCCGGCGCGCGTCCGCCGTCCGGCACTCCGGGTTGGTCGTCAGTGCCTGGATGCATACCTTGGGGAACTGTGTCTTGTTGCATGCGTCCTGGAGGTTGTCGCTGAAGGGGGTGGGCCGTGCGACGGGGGCGGTGGAGACGAGGACGAGGAGCACGACGAGGAGGGGGGAAGGCATGCCGGCCATGGTCGCTAGCTAGCTGGATGCAGAGAGCAAATTGATTTCTGGTCTGTCTCTCTTCCGGTGGTGAGTGAGTGAGGAAGAATGGTGAGACCTGCATGATGTTATATAGTGTACCACTCCCGTGTGTTTTGGCGGGGAGGGCGAGGTGGATGGATGGTCCAGGACTCGTCTCCCTTCACCTATGGCTTCCCGTAGCCTTCGGGGAGAGGAGGATTCCTCCGGTGACAAGTGTTGGAAGCCTCTTCTCGATGCAACTCTGTGGCTGTCAATGAATTTAGCTAAGCCCTTGAAGGATATGTAAACTAGTGTATTTTTTTTCTTCTACCATGCATATGATGTTTATGCAATTCGCACATATTATGATTGACCATTTCTATTAAAAAAAAACCCGGAGCCTCCTGCATGCACGGTCCGCTCCGGCCGGGCACCCCTCTACGCGTCAACCCAGACTGGATCCACGGGCTCAAGGGTACGTGCTATTGTCTCGCCCCCACCTTCCTCTTGACTAACTGCTAATTTCCTAGAGTTAATTTGGGCTCATCGAGTTCAATTCCACGCTGTAGGCAACATGCTGCAGGGGAGGAGCAACCACCGGGCGCTGTTCGCCGCAGACGAGAACTTCAACCTGGCAATGGTCCCGTGGGCACCGAACCGCGTAGGCGCCGCGTCGACGGCAGCGGAGATGATGGACGCCGAAGATACGGCCATGGATGTCGAGCAGGACAGGGCTGGCCAGCCCTCGGCGACGCACCTGTGGCCGCAGCCCCAGCAGCAGCACTGCATGGTACGGGGGCGGGGGCACGGCGACGAAGCGTGCTGCGAGAGCACGAGAGGGTGCAGCTGGAGCTGGTGCTGTAGTGTTAGGAAGAGAAGCCGTAGGCAGGTGTGCGTAGGTAGTGTACTTTCGTCCATGGTACTAGTTTTGATCCGCACCGCTGCTCTGGCTGCCGTGCTCCTTCGAGGAGCAGAGAGTAGGCGAAGGCGTTGCCTGTCTGTGGAGTGTGGATTGTCCCCTGCTCTCTGGGATGTGAAGTTGTGAACACAAGAAGAAAATGTCAATATCGTTCTCTTCCCTTTTGGTTTGAGCCAGAGCAAAGGAGCTGTATCTTGTGTTATCGGGCAAATCGAGCAAAGGAGCCAGAGCCAGCTAGTGACTAGCTTCACCCAATACACGTGCCCCATCCTAATCCCCTTCCTCATCAATCCCCGACTACCAAGTACACTGTTTGACATAGAGGGTTACAAAAGGTATTTTACAGCTAAGATTGCTTCACCGGAGGCATTGACAAGATTGTACTGTGCAAGGACTAGCACATAGAAACCATGGATTGCATCCCGTAGCACATCGGAAGAGACAAGGCGAAATAGAATCAGACTCCAGTGCAGTTCAGCCAGAGAAGAGGGGCGGCGGAAGGAGCTCGTCGTCGGCGATGGGGGCAGCATCAGGTGGCTTACTGGGATGGGGAAGAGTCCTCTTTGCTGCCGGATGGCTGACTGCAGGGGCTGCCGGCCTCGGCGGCGGCGTCACGCCAGGGGGAGAAGGGCTGTCCTTAGATTATTGGACTGCGCCACTAGCGCGAGGAGAAGATCTGCGAACCGCCAACGACCAAAACGCCTGGGGGCAAGAGCGTCTCCGATACACCCCAACCCGACGTGTGTCGACGGGTTTTCTGGGGGAAAGCCCATCCAAGACCGGCCTGCCAAACGGCCCGCTAGTGTTTTGTTGTGTTTCCTGGTGAGCGGGGAAAATACACAACCAAACCCGTCGATACACTGCTGCCAAACGAGGCCTGAGGAGACATGTTTTTGTTTTTCGAAAATACTGATTCATAGTTCTTGCGTTATTTGAAATAATAGTGATCCCCTTCATTACGACAATGAAATGAACGTCTGAAGTTTTGAGAAGCGCTCCTCAGCGGAGCAAATGTCATGGGGAAGCGTAGCTCCAGACAAGTATATCGTACGTTACCATCACTATTTAAAACTGGAATTTGAGCTGTGACGTTAGCGTTGTCTGGACCAAACAGGGATTGCAGTGAACTGTAATTACAAACCTTTGCATTTGGAACCCAAAGATTTGCAATAGTTGCAAGGTAAATGAAATGAAGGATTGCCATGAAGCTTATTCAAGATAGAACACAAAAAAAGTAGACCAAGTGTTGGAGCAACTCTAGCAGAGCCCCTATCCCGTGAAACTCTAAACGCGGGATAGTGATCGCGGAAAACGCGTTTTTTAGGTCGAAAATGGTTGGGGCGGTGTTTTAGCGGTCGGGTTTGTTGTTTTATGGTGATCCAAATTCATATGAAGATAAAGGAAAGTTCGGCCTCTGCTACGCGAGGCCCGTCGCCGGAGGCTTAGCGCCGAGTCGGAGTTGGATTCACCGTTACCGACCTAGTTAGGTCAGGACCGCCTTTATATACCTCTTGTAAGCCACCGCACGGGATAAGCCACACATTGTAAATCCCGACGCGTTTGTAACCTCACCCAAAATAGTGAAGTATTGATGGCTGGCGCCCGTGGTTTTTTCTCTTCCTTGTTGAAAGGGTTTTCCACATTAAAATCTCGTGTCCCCGTTGGTTCGATCTTCCTTAATTTCATCATTGTTTTACTATTGCGTGTAACAAGTGGTATCAGAGCCCTATTTCAGATTAGGGATTCGCGATGGTATCGATGAAGTTTGATCTACCGTTGCTGGACTACAAGACGAGGTTTTCTCTTTGGCAAGTAAAGATGCGCGCGGTTCTGTCGCAAGCATCGGATCTTGATGAGGCGCTGGATTCTTTCGGGAATAAGGAAGCGAGGGAGTGGACTACTGAGGAGAAGCGCAAAGATCGTAAGGCTTTGTCGTTGATTCAACTTCATCTGTCTAATGATATCTTGCAAGAAGTGCTCAGGAGAAATCCGCAGCAACGTTGTGGCTCAAGCTGGAATCGATCTGCATGTCAAAGGATCTAACCAGCAAGATGCACGTTAAGATGAAGTTGTTCTCGCTCAAGATGCAAGATGGTGGTTTTGTCATGAATCACTTGTCGGTCTTTAAAGAGATCATGTCCGACCTAGTGTCGATGGAGGTAAAATATGAGAATGAAGATTTAGCTCTTCTGCTATTATGCTCGATGCCTAGTTCTTTTACAAACCTGCGTGATACCATACTATTAAGTCGCGATGAACTAACCCTCACGGAAGTTTGTGAGGCCCTGCAGACCAGGGAAAAGATGAAAATTATGGTGCAGTCTAACGCATCGTCCTCCAAAGGCGATGCATTGCAGGTTCGAGGCAGACCTGAGCAGCGAGACAACAACTACAACAACAATAACAGAGATAAGAGCAGGGACCGTTCCAAGTCCAAAGGACGTGACAAGTTCTGCGGGTACTGTAAGAAAACCAATCACACCATTGAGGATTGCTGGGAGATGCAGAACAAGGAGAAAAGGAACGGCATATACCAACCGAAAAATAAATCTGACGGTAATGGTAATGGTACTGGTAAGGCTGTTGTTGTTGCTGGTGATAATAGTTCGGATGGTGAATGCTTAGTTGTTTTTACTGCATGTGTTACCCGTGATGATGAGTGGATTCTTGATACTGCTTGTTCGTTTCATATTTGCTGTAACAAAGATTGGTTCAGTTCTTATGAGGCTGTGCAGACAGGAGATTTTGTGCGTGTAGGTAACGACAACAAATGTCACATTGTTGGCGTTGGATCTGTTCAGATCAAGACCCATGGTGGGGTGACACGTACATTGACGGGAGTGAAACACATACCATCCATGGCGAGAAATTTGATCTCGCTGAGTACCCTTGATTGTGACGGGTACAAGTACGCCGGAGGGGATAAACGCCTGAAGGTATCAAAAGGTTCTCTCATTGTTATGATTGGTGATATGAATTCTGCCAAGTTATATATCCTTAGAGGTAGCACTTTGTCTGGTACTGCTGCTGTTACTACTAATGATGATCCAAGTACAACTAACTCTGGCATAAGCGACTTGGACACATGAGTGAACATGACAGAATTGGTGAAGAGAGAACTTCTGAAGAACTGCAATATGAGTAAGTTGTCGTTCTGTGAACACTGCGTGTTTGGTAAGCATAAGAGAGTTAAGTTCAATGCTTCCGTTCATACCACTAAAGGTACATTGGATTATGTACATGCTGATTTGTGGGGGCCTTCACGTAAGCCCTCTTATGGTGGTGCTCGTTATATGCTTACTATCATTGATGATTACTCTAGAAGATTTTGGCCTTATTTCCTGAAAACTAAGGATGATATTTTTGCTGCTTTTAAAGAGTGGAAAGTTATGATTGAAAAGCAAACTGAGAGAAAGGTGAATTTGCTTCGTACTGACAATGGTGGCGAATTTTGTTCGCATGCTTTCGATGATTATTGTGTGCAGGAAGGCATTGTCAGGCATCACACCATCCCATACACACCTCAGCAGAATGGTGTAGCTGAGCGGATGAACATGACGATCATCTCCAAAGCTCGTTGCATGTTGTCTAACGCCCGCATGAATAGGCGTTTTTGGGCTGAGCCTGCCAACACTGCCTGCTACTTGATCAACAGGTCACCATCCATCCCTCTTGATAAGAAAACTCCTATTGAGGTATGGTCTGGTGAGTCAGCTGATTATTCACAACTGAAAGTTTTTGGTTGCACTGCCTATGCTCATGTTGATAATGGAAAGTTAGAGCCTAGAGCTGTTAAGTGCTTACTTCTTGGTTATGGTTCTGGAGTAAAAGGATATAAGTTGTGGAACCCGGAAACCAAAAAGACTTTCTTTAGCAGGAGTGTTGTGTTTAATGAATCTGTTATGTATGAGGACAGTTTGTCGACTGATGTTGTGCCAGATTCTTCTGATGAGGACGAACCACGAGTTCGTTTGCAGGTGGAGCTAGAACACCTGGATGAGGAGGAAACTGAAATTGATGGGGATGATATTGTGCCACCCTCACCTCCTATTGTGCAGCAAGAAAATTTGTCTATTGCAGAGCGCAGAGAGAAGAGGAATAAAGGACCTCGTACTCGTTTAATTGAGGAATGTGATGTTGTTTATTTTGCTCTAAGTTGTGCAGAACAGGTGGAGAATGATGCTGAACCGGCTACATATAATGAAGCTATTGCTTCGGTTGATCGTGACAAGTGGATTGGTGCAATGCACGAGGAGATGCAATCACTTGAGAAAAATGGCACGTGGGATGTCGTGCGCTTGCCTAAACAAAAGAAGACCGTACGCTGTAAGTGGATCTTCAAAAGAAAGGAGGGTTTATCTCCAAGTGAGCCTCCAAGGTTTAAGGCAAGGTTAGTAGCAAAAGGTTTCAGCCAGATTCCAGGAGTGGATTATAATGATGTGTTCTCACCTGTTGTCAAGCATAGTTCTATCCGTACTTTCTTTAGTATTTTTGCTATGCATGATCTTGAGCTTGAGCAGTTAGATGTGAAGACTGCGTTTTTGCATGGAGAACTTGAGGAGGAGATATACATGGACCAACCTGATGGGTTCATAGTGCCTGGTAAAGAGGATTTCGTGTGCAAGCTAAAGAAGTCCCTTTACGGTTTGAAACGGTCTCCTCGAAAGTGGTATAAAAGGTTTGATTCTTTTATGATGTCACATGGCTTTAAGAAGTCTGAATATGATAGATGTGTGTACATTAAATTTGTTGATGAATCACCTATATACCTGTTGCTATATGTTGTTGATATGTTAATTGCTGCCAAGAGCATGAAAGAAATCACTACATTGAAGAAACAGTTGAGTAGTGAGTTTGAGATGAAGGATCTTGGTCCTGCTAAGAAAATTCTAGGTATGGAAATTTCAAGAGACAGAAAATCTAGATTGCTATTTCTTAGTCAGGAGAATTACATTAAGAAAGTCCTTCATCGTTTTAATATGCATGATGCAAAGTCTGTTAGTACTCCAATTGCTTCACATTTCAAGTTGTCAGCATTGTAATGTCCTACTACTGACAAAGATATTGAGTACATGTCACGAGTTCCTTATGCTAGTGATGTTGGTTCCTTAATGTATGTCATGGTGTGTTATCGGCCCGATTTATCTTATGCTATGAGTTTGGTCGGTCGATACATGGCTAATCCTGGTAAGGAACATTGGAAAGTTGTTCAGTGGATTTTCAGGTACCTTCGCGGCACATCCAAAGCTTGCTTGAAGTTTGGCAAGACTGGTGAGGGACTCGCAGGCTATATGGATTCAGATTATGCTGCCGACTTGGATAAGAGGAGATCCCTCACAGGTTATGTGTTTACAGTTAGTGGATCTGCTGTTAGCCGGAAGGCTACCTTGCAGGGTGTTGTTGCACAATCTACTATTGAGGCTGAGTATATGGCTATTGCTGAAGCATGCAAAGAGTCAGTTTGGTTGAAAGGTCTGTTTGCTGAGCTTTGTGGAGATGATACTTGCATTAACCTATTTTGTGACAGTCAGAGTGCTATTTACCTTACTAAGGATCAGATGTTCCATGAGAGAACAAAGCACATTGATGTCAAGTACCATTATGTGCGTGATGTTGTTGCACAAGGTAAGCTGAAGGTATGCAAGATTAGTACTCATGATAATCCTGCTGATATGATGACAAAGCCAGATCTTGTTGTTAAGTCTGAGCTTTGCTCAAGCTTAGTTGGTATCACTGCTTAGCCCAAGAGGCTGTTTGGCGCCGAAGGTGTTTTCTTTGTGTGTTTCAGGTGAAGGTTCTCATTCATGCTACAAGAGGGATTTTGTCTCAAGGTGGAGTGTTGTTTTATGGTGATCCAAATTCATATGAAGATAAAGGAAAATTCGGCCTCCGCTACGCGAGGCCTGTCGTCGTAGGCTTAGGGCCGAAGCGTAGCGAAGCCGAACTTCCCCATCCTGGTTCCCACCTATCTCGTGGCGTGCACGGCGGGGGGTGCGGGGGGCGGCAGGCCCCTGCGGTACGGTACGAGTTGTTACCGAGTCGGAGTTGGATTCACCGTTACCGACCTAGTTAGGTCAGGACCGCCTTTATATACCTCTTGTAAGCCGCCGCACGGGATAAGCCAGACATTGTAAATCCCGGCGCGTTTGTAACCTCACCCGAAATAGTGAAGTATTGCTGGCTGGAGCCCGTGGTTTTTTCTCTTCATTGTTGGAAAGGTTTTCCACGTTAAAATCTCGTGTCCCCGTTGGTTCGATCTTGCTTAATTTCATCGCTATTTTGCTATTGCGTGTAACAGGGTTTACAGGTGTTATTCCGCCCTAGCCATTTTTTACCTGAAAACACACAATTTTATTTCCAGACTTTCAGCACATATGCATCATTTGACATATAAATAATATTCCAGTACAGACTCAAATATAAATATCGAGAATAATCCAACTATTACATCGTTCAAATTACACCTGAATGAAATCGAATGGTTCAATTATTACAACAAATACGATGAGAAACTAATGTTTCAAATCACACATGAACGAGATTGATGAGATCAAATGAAGAAAAAAATTCAAATTACTGCCCATGTAAATTCTAGATGTGATCAATGAGATCTCTTCAAAGCTGAGTGTGGGTCTAGGCATCCTCAATCTCCCTGTATGTCTGAAGGAAGACTTGGATACGATCTGGGTTTCTAGCAGGTTCACTTGGCTACCAATATTGTCGTAGAAAAATTTCAAGTCCAAGTCCCTTTCATCTTTGATGATCATGTTGTGTAGAATGACACAACATGTCATTATGTTGTTTAGGTTTTTTTGTCCCAGAAACAAGTTGTACCTCGAACAATGGTAAACTTAGATTGCAAAACACCAAATCTTATCTCAATGTCCTTTTCCCATGCCTCTTGTAGTTTGGCAAACTTAGATTATTTCCTATTGTTGGTGTTTGATATGGTTTTCACAAAAGTTGACCAAGACTGATAAATATCATCTGCAAGATAGTACCCTTTTGTGCAGGGATTCCCATTGACTATGTAGTTGCAACCCGGCGCATCACCACTAGAAAGCCTAGAAAATAGATGAGAGCATTGCAAAACATTGACATCATTGAGTGTACCAGGCAAACCAAAAAAGCAATGCCATATCCACAAGTCATGTGATGCAACTGCCTCAAGCACAACTGTTGCATCACCACCTTTGCCACAGTACTGTCCGTGCCATGCATTGGGACAGTTTTTCCAAATCCAGTGCATTTAATCAACAATACCAAGCATGCCCGGAAAACCTCGCTGCTCATTCGTTGCCATCAATCGAATTGCATATTCCTAATTTGGTGCTCTCAAATAAACTGGGCTGAAGACAAGGATTATCACTTTCACGAAATGGAGCACGAATTCTATGGTAGTATCCTCGCCAATACAAAGATACTCGTCGGCATAGTCAGCCGGAATACCATAGGCAAGCACTCTCATTTCTGCCGAGATTTTTTTGATGCGGGCTAAACCCTAACAAGTCCGCGGCATTCCTCTGGCGGGTAAAATAGCGAGCTCACACCCTCCAATGATACGTACTCCCCTCAAAAGGAGGAACTCGGGATTACATCCTTGTCTTCGCGTGCTTCCTCTATCGGTTACCTCGTTTCCTCTCATTTACTTCATGTTTGTATCTTATATCTTGTTGTTCTTGTTGTTGTTGTTGTTGTTGTTGTTGTTGTTGTTGTTGTTTTCATATAGGTAAATTCACCGTAGTTGCATATCTAGAGAATTTACCTTTGTGTCAAGCCTTAATTTGAAGAAAAATTAAAATTGGCCGTAGTGCCTATTCACCTCCCTAGGTGCCCATACTAGACATTCAGCAGCGTAGACCAGCATTCCCATCGTCGGCCTCGCCATTCGACTCGCCGACGGTGAAGACCTCACTATTCTCCTCGAAGATAGCAGAGACGACATACTTGCCCTTCTCCTTGGCGGCGGCGGGGTCGCCCTCCTCCTTGGTGCCACGGTGGAGCCATGGGGCCCATGACCTCCTCGGCGCGACAACGGGGGCCACAACCTCCTCCGCATCGACAATGGGGGCCATAACCTCCTCCACGGCGGCGACATGCACCACGGCCTCCTCGACGGCAATGGCCTCCGCCTCATCCTGCTCATCCTCATCCTCATCGTCCTCCTTGACATGGGGATGCCCAAAAGACCCTACATGGTGGGCCTACCGGGTGCGGCCCATCGACAGGTACTCCAGACAGATCTTTGGGTTGCAGGGTCCATACCCATTACGGGTCTAAGACGGAGCCAGTGCACGGAAAGACTTGCTTGGAAAGTTAGGGTAGGATAGAACTGACTCGGGGTCGAGTCCTACTCATGTACAACTCATGTGACCCGGGGATGCGCGTGTAACACACGTTCGTTGGGAGACCCCAAGAGGAAGGTATGAAGAGCACAGTAGTAAGTTTCCCTTAGAAAGAAACCAAGGTTGAATCGACCAGTAGGAGAAAGAAGCAACTTTCAAAGGTTGATGCAGCTGAGATGGCAGGGCGCACTGCCGGTTCAGCAGCAACGTGGAATCTACACAAGACAATCAAATAACTTTGCCCCAACGAAGCAGTGAGGTTGTCAATCTCACTGGTTTTGCTGAACACAAAGAGGTTAAACGTACGGTGTGGAAAACAGTATGAGAACAATATCAAAGCAGTAGCAGAAGTGTAAAAATAGTGGAAACGGTGTGTGTATTATCAGTATGAGAAAATGGACCGGGGTCCACAGTTCACTAGTGGCGTATCTCCATAAAAGATAAATAACAAGTGTGGTGAACAAATTACAGCTGGGAAATTGACAGAAATGAAGGTTGCACCGTAGTGCATATGGAAGACATAAAGATTACTATGTGATTCATGCGGGCATTACAACAAGATACATAGACCGTCATCCAACTGCATCTATGACTAATAATCCACCCTACTTATATCATCCGAACAAACGTTGGTATTAAGTTGCAAGCAAAAGATAATCGCATTCAGCAAAGTGTGTAATATAAACAATGTAAACGAAGTAAACATCGTTGTTTTCTCCCTAATGGGAACAACACATCCTCTATCCGTCACATTTCTGTCACTCGAGCATAAATACTCCCTCTTGGAGTCACTAGCATCTACTTGGCCAGAGTATCTACTAATAACAGAGAGCATGCAAGATCATAAATAACATATGCATGAAGATAATATGATAGATTGATAATCAAGAGACATAGCATTCAATATTCATCGGGTCCCAGCAAACACAACATGGAGCATTACATAAAGATGATCTCGATCATGTAGGGCAGCTAACGAGATCTAAACATGAGGCATAAAGTGGAGAAGACAATCATCTAGCTACTGCTATGGACCCGTAGTCCAGGGATGAACTACTCACGCATCACTTCGGAGGAGGTCATTGTGGTGTAGACCCCTCTAGTGATGAATTTCCCTCCCGGCAGGGTGCTCGGGAGAGCTCCAGAACCCTCCCGATCTCAGGATGACGATAACGGCGGCCTCGGGTGTTTCTCGGAAAAAAGTGGGATATCTTTAGGGTTCACGTATCGGGGGGGATTATATAGGCGAAAGGGCGATGGCGGTGGACGCCTGAGGGGCCCACACCACCCCTAGGCGCGGCCAGGGGGCGCGCCGCCCTATGGTGTGGGCCCCTTTGGCCCCTCTCCGGGCCTCTTCGGGACTATGTGGAACCTTTGGGAATTCTAAGACTTCTAGGCTTCGAATTTTCCAATTCCAAGAATATTTTCAGAACAACTTTTCTGAAACTTAAAACAACAGAAAACAGGGGAACTGGCTCTGTGGCATCTTGTAAATAGGTTAGTCCCGGAAATCGATAAAAATGACATAAAGTGTATAGCAAACATGTAGGAAATAACATGAAAACAACATGGAACATCAGAAATTAAGGATACGTTTATGACGTATCAACATCCCAAGCTTAGTTCCTACTCGTCCTCGAGTAGGTAAACGATAAAAACACATAATTCTAAGGTGACATGCTATCAACATAAACTTGATCATCAATATTGTAAAAGCATATGTAAGCTGAGATCATAGTACTTTAAACACTAGCATGATAGATATAATTCTAGCAATAAAACATAGCATTCACTTTGCACCATGAGAAGTAACACAAAGAAAAGATCATGAATAATAATGCACTGAAAGTTATACGTTTGTTTCAAGCATAGCGATAACATAGCAAAGTCATATTTCGCTTGTCCTTAAGAGTGGGGCAAAACATAAATGCCAGGACATCTTCAAAGTTTAAGAGGAAGACTAGAACAAATAATTCGAGAACAAACAATAACACATCATGAATCAATTAATAATGTTTCTAGGACAAATGCACATTAAACTCAGAATGGTAACTATGCTCTCTCAACTATGCATAAAGTTAGAAGATGGAGACTCAACAAAAAGTAAAGCAAAGACCCTTCGCAGAGGGAAGCAGGGATTAACTCATGTGCTAGAGATTTTTTTTATTAAACAGAGGTATAAAATATTTAACACTCCTCCCAACCATCTTACACAAACCATGGCTAAACGAATCCTCGAGTGCCTACCAACAATCACATACCGTGGAGGAGTGTCTATTATTTAGAGAGGTGTATGCTTATGTCAACGAATCGTAAACAAAAAATACAGTACGTCACAAGCCAACTAGACTTCACAAGAGAGGCTCCCATTGAAGGACGCAACTGGTGTAGAAGGTCATCCATCTTTCTCTTTTGTTTACACAATTATGCTTTGACTGATAAATCAGGGGGGAAATAGTGAAGAGAATTTGTTTGTATTAATTTGGGGTTGGCCACCCCGCTGCCAGCACTTCTATCAATTGGATAAGCGGATGAAGCCACTAGTCCAGGGTGTGAAAGTCCAATCAACAAGTGAGATAAAGATTCTCTATTTACGTCCTCATGAGCTAAAGCAGGAACACAAAACATGAGTAATTTTGAAAGTTTTAAAGGTAACACATGAGCAATTTACTTTGGAGTGGCAGTTAAATACAACATGTAGGTAGGTATGTTGGACACATTTGGCAACCTTTGGTTTTTGGGAGTTGGATGCACGAGTAGAGCTCATACTCAGTACAGGTGGAGGCTAGCAAAAGACTGGGAACGACAAATCAAGAGAGCAATAATGGTCATAACCATGCATAGCGACAAAAACACCATTAATCAAAGCATAAGTGGTACCACAAGTTCAAAAACTAAATGATCATAGAGGCTATAAATGACTGGTTTTTAGTCATAAACATGGTGTAAGCATGCGCCAAGTCAACCAAATAAAACATTCAAAGGAGAAAACCACAAATTAATGCTTCAATATGACAAGAACAACTCATGATTCTTTCAATGGCACATTAAACACTCTCAGCTATTTGAGAAAAATCATTCTACTAAATAACCACTAGGCTTTAGAATTAAAATAACATCTAGCATGATATGAAAAATTCTAGCCTAGAGTCTATACAAGCTTCTATTTGCATCGTTATAAATTCTACTACATGTAGCAGTTTTATTTCCCAGCAAGCACCACACAGAATATGTTTTAACAAAAACTCTCTAAATGATACAGAAAGAAAACATGAGATTACTCACATAACACTACTAAAACTAACATCTCTGAATAAGAGATGCAATGAAAATAAGAGCTAAACAGGAATTTTGCAGCAGATAGAAGAAAAACTAAGAATACGAGCATAACGAGTATTCAAATGAAAGAGCGGAGCGTGTCTCTCTCCCAAATAAGGATGCTAGGTTCCAATGATGTTTATTTCAGAAAGGAAAACAAAATAAAAAAAGGAAACAAAGGAAAAACGCTCCAAGGAAATTTCATATGATGTGACCGAATAAAAATATAGTTTCACTAGAAGTGACGTGATAAATTGTTGATGAAGAAGGGGATGCCTTGAGAATACCCAAGCTTAGATGCTTGAGTATTCTTAAAACTTTGCTGGGATGAACCACGGGGGCATCCCAAGCTTTGACCTTGAACTCTTCTTGATCAAATTATATCCCCCTCTTCTCTTGACCCTTGAAAACTTCCTTCACACCACACTCTAAGAGTAATTCGCATTAGAGGGTTAGTGCAACAATAAAAAATCTATGGGTTCTGTATAGGAACAAGTGCTATTTATAATTTTAAAGATCAGATACAGCCACTGATGTTTCGTGAAGCAAAGAAATCCACGTGAAATCGTAAAAGAGCAAATGCAAGAAAAATGGCAGAATCTGCCAAAATCAGAAAAGTCTGTAAGGACGAATTTTATCGGGGCATTTATGTTGCTCAGATCAAAAAAATTAAAGAACGAAAACGTTGAGGAATTAGCTGAGGAATAAGCACAAAAAATTTCAGGTCATTCTGATCTTTCTGGATTTTACACGATTTTTTACGGTGGACAAGAGAAATCTGTTTCCTTCGCAGAAATCCAAAACCAACTCCAACTCTTGTCAGAAACTTTACTTGGCACAACTAAAACATGAAAATAAAGATATAAAGGAGTTTCTACATACGTATAAAACCCCTTGACTCAAACAAAACATAAAAAAACAAAGCAAAAAATAAAACCATGGGTTATCTCCCAAGAAGTGCTTTTCTTTGACGCCTTTTAGCTAGGCTCAGAAAAATGGAATCAAGTAGATGCTCACATGAGAAATATGAATTAAGAAAAAGATAGAATAAAGAAGCAAGTATAAAACAAATTTAAGTATAACCCACTTCCTATGCATAGGAATCTTGTAAAGCAATAAATTAAAGAAGCTCAAACTAGAAATCATGGGAGAGTAGAACAAGAGAAACTTCAAAACTTTCAACAAAAACAGAGGTGTTTTAGTAACATGAAAATTCCTACAACCATATTTTTATCTCTCATAATAATTTTCAATAGCATCATGAACAAACTCAACAACATAATTATCACATAAAGCATGTTTGTCATGGTCTAAATACACACAATTCATATCAAGCTCCAAAACAGTGGGATCATAATTTAAAATCAGCTCCTCTCCTTTTCCAATTTTAGCAATAGCAAAACAAGATGATTGATCACTCATAAAAGGTATAGGAGACATTATAGCAATACTATTTTCAGTAGCATTATAATTTATAACATCGAGTAACATAGGACCATCATCTAGAGCATTATCATATAAATTTCCTAAACAAACTTCCTCATTATCATGCATACCAATTGTTGGAATAAATAGAGGATTATCATAGGATTTATCAAAGTAGCAAGGATTATCATAAATAACAGTATAAATATCATTCTCACAAGTTTCATTCATAGTAATATCAAGGTCACAAGTATAACAAGTATCAATTTCATGAAAAAGGGGATATTTCAAAAGAATCAATAGGATCATCACAACTATGAGTTAAAGAGTTACTCTCATTGGGAGGTAGACATGGGTAGCTCCATTCTTCCTCCTCTTGATCATCACTCTCCTCCTCTTTTTCATCCAATGAGCTTCCAAATTCAGCCATTTCTTCTTCCATGGGCTCCTGCAAGGCATCAGTTACTTCCTTTGGTGGAGAGCATCTTTTAAGGTATTGAATTATGTAGTAATTACAATCCTTGTAATTATCAAAGCAATATTCAAGTATATCATAAATCTCATATTTATAAGGTGCATCATCAATATTTTCAAGCAAATAAGAAATTTCGAATGCACCCTTCCAAGCAATAAATTCCTCAATTTGTTCCACATATGAAAGTCATAATTTCCTTTAACATAAGAAGATATGGTAACATCATCATTATACTCACATTGAAAAGGGAGGTGTTTATACCTCCTACAGCAATAAGATTTCTCAAAGCAATAGGTAACATTATAAGTGGAGCACAAGTTTTTAGCATAGTCATGCAATTTATTAATTTGCTCCCGTAAGTGTATCCCTTTTTGTGACAAGCGGTGTTCCTTATAATATTTTTGTTGTTCATCCGTGAACCCACCTTGCCAATAAGATCTAGTTTCACAGAAATCAACCATTGATAGCAAGCATGATAAAGCAAGTAACAAGCAAAATAATAACAAAGTAAAAAATGATTAGAGGTGAGAGACTCCCCTTGCAGAAATTCTCTTCCTCCCCGACAACGGCGCCAGAAATTATGCTTGATGAGCGTGTAACACACGTTCGTTGGGAGACCACAAGAGGAAGGTATGAAGAGCACAGTAGCAAGTTTCCCTTAGAAAGAAACCAAGGTTGAATCGACCAGTAGGAGAAAGAAGCAACTTCTGAAGGTTGATGCAGCTGAGATGGCAGAGCGCACTACCGGTTCAGCAGCAACGTGGAACCTACACAACACAATCAAATCACTTTGCCCCAACGAAGTAGTGAGGTTGTCAATCTCACCGGTTTTGTTGAACACAAAGAGGTTAAATGTATAGTGTGGGAAACAGTATGAGAACAATATGAAAATAGTAGCAGTGTGAAAACAGTGGAAACAGTGTGTGTACCAGTATGAGAAAATGGAGCGGGGTCCACAGTTCACAAGTGGTGCCTCTCCATAAAAGATAAATAACATGTGTGGAGAAAAAATTATACCTGGGCAATTGACAGAAATGAAGGTTGCACCGTAGTGCATATGCAAGACATGAAGATTACAATGTGATTCATGCGGTCATTACAACAAGATACATAGACCGTCATCCAACTTCATCTATGACTAATAATCCACCGTACGGATATCATCCGAACAAACGTTGGGTATTAAGTTGCAAGCAACACATAATCGCAGTAAGCAAAGTGTGTAATTTAAACAATGTAAACAAAGTAAACATCGTTGTTTTCTCCCTAATGGCAACAACACATCCTCCATCCGTCACGTTTCTGTCACTCGAGTACATATGCAAAGGAGGTATGAACCCACTATCGAGCATAAATACTCCCTCTTGGAGTCACTAGCATCTACTTGGCGAGAGTATCTACTAATAATTGAGAGCATGCAAGATCATAAATAACATATGCATCAAGATAACATGATAGATTGATAATCAAGAGACATAACATTCAACATTCATCGGATCCCAGCAAACACAACATGTAACATTACATAAAGATGGTCTTTTTTTTTGATAGAAACGGTGAGCTTTATTGATTAACCAAATAGGGATTCAATACAAACCGTCTGCCGGATAACCTCCGGAGACACACCACGCCACACAACTTTAGGCTAAAGTTCACAAGAACGCGCTAAACAATGCGCTGCCTCGTTACAGAATCTACTAACATGTTCTAAAGATACAGAACTAAAGGTCCTCAGAAGCAGCTTGATATCTTCAATAACAGGCGCACAAACTGATCGATCACGGGAAGAAGATCTCACTTTTGTCACCACAGAGAGACAGTCAGAAGCAACCACAACATTGTTCAGGCCCTCATCGCGTATTAGGGAGAGAGCAGCATGGATGGCATGAGCTTCGGCAAGCTCTGGGTTAGTAACCAGCGGCCTGCTCTCGGCACTCGCAGCAACACACACCCCCATATGATCCCTGATCACAACACCTGAACCCATAGAGCCAGAGGATGAGAATAAAGCAGCATCGACATTTGCTAAGAGATTACCCGGAGTTGGCGGTCTCCATTGCACTTGAGGAACAGAAGTTCTTTGATTAGATGCCTTGTCCTTATATAGATGCTGGAAGATCATCTCCACATAAGACTTAATCCTCGTAGCCAAGGTACGAGGATGACAGCTGCCCCCTTCCTCCCGCAGTTTATTCCGCAGATCCCAAATGTGCCAGAATGAGACCGTCAGAATAGTAGCTTCCTGGGCATTGCATCTAGCTAGGAACTCAAACAGCCACTGTTTGGGGTTACGGAAACCTTTTCGATGTAGCTCAATTGGCAGATCCTTTTTAATCTCAGACCAGACCTCACGTGCATAGGGACAGAAAAGCAAGGAGTGCTCCACAGTTTCCTCACAGCTACAGTGGATACAGGCGGAGGATACAGGTACCTTGCGGTGTTGGAGCTGCTGGCCACTAGGGAGACAATCATGGGCGAATCGCCACATAGTAATCTTCATCTTGCCTGGAGCAATGGTAGCCCAAAGAGCTTTCCAGCTAGTAGTCTCCTCCTCAGAATTTGAGGACATGCCGTATCCGTTGTTGCAACGAGAAAGAAGCAGAGACTCTTTCTTGGCCATGTGATAAGCCGAGCGCACAGTGTACATTCTTAACCGGTTATGAGGCCAGGAGGCAAAATCATCACCTCCCAATCGGCTAATAGGGATAGAAAGAATTTTCCTTGCAATATCATCAGAGAATAGCTCACGGATTCGATCTTCATCCCAACAGCCTGGTGGATTAATCAGGGTTTCCACCTTCTGCCCAACAGGAATAACCCTCCTTGGATTGATCATATAAGGAGCCGTCCCAGGTATCCAACGATCAGACATAATGCCTATTGATTTTCCATTGCCAATGCCCCATAAAATACCTTGTTTTAGGAGTTGTCTTCCGTGAAGAATACTGCGCCATGTGAATGAGGCAGATTTTGGGCATGGAGCCGACCAGAAGTCACCAGAAGGAAAATAGCGACCACGGAGCACCCGAGCACACAGAGATTCCGGGTCGGTGAGGAGTCGCCAACCTTGCCGACCAAGCATGGCTTGGTTAAACAGTTCCATGTCCCTAAAACCCATACCGCCAACATTCTTAGGAGAAGTGAGCCAGTCCCAAGACTTCCAATGCATTTTCCTACGACCATCTTTGGCTCCCCACCATTGATTGGCAACAATCTTTCTCATCTCCTCACACGTGGCCACAGGTATCTGGAAGCAGCTCATGACATATGTCGGTATAGCTTGTATCACAGCCTTGAGCATGGTCTCATTACCTGATCTCGAAAGAGGCCTATCAGACAGACCATTCACTCGCTTCCACATGCGATCAAATAAGAATCTGAATGTAGCAATAGGGGATCTTCCAACTTGAGTAGGCATCCCCAAATAGGAGTCTTGTAAAGATTCATTATGCACCCCCAAATTCTGTTTGACCTCCAATTTGACTCCTGGAGAACAGTTAGACCCAAAGAAAATGGTGGATTTTGACAAATTGATTCTCTTCCCCGAACCTTCACAAAAAGTAGATAGCACTCTTTGTAAGGCATCAACACTTCTCTTGTCGCTCCGTGCAAAGAAGATACTATCGTCTGCAAAAAGGAGATGTGATATAGAAGGTCCAAGTCTGCCATTTTTGATACCTTGTAGCTCTCCTTGGGCCTCCTGTTTTTGCAGAAGACATGATAAACCCTCCGTACATAAGAGAAACAGATAGGGGCTGATGGGGTCCCCTTGACGTATGCCTCTTGAAGGCACTACTGGATCCGTCAAATCTCCATTTACTTTGACAGCATAACGAGTCGAGGTAACACACCTCATCACAGCTTGAATCCATGAAGGGGCAAAACCGAGTTTGGTAAGGCAACCATAGAGGTAGCTCCATTCCACCCGATCATACGCCTTCATCATATCAATTTTGAGCGCGAAGAAAGGCCGTTTAGCACGTTGATGTTTGATGGTGTGTAGGCACTCAAAAGCAATCAGTGCATTATCCGTAATGAGTCTCCCCGGAACAAAGGCACTCTGATGCTCAGAAACTATCACAGGTAAAATCACCTTGAGCCTGTTTGCAAGCACTTTGGAGGCAATCTTGTAGAGAACATTGCATAAGCTAATGGGGCGGAAGTTTTTCAGGTGTTGAGGATTTGTAACTTTCGGAATTAAGACAATTACCGAATCACAAAAACCTTCTGGGATCTCTTCTCCAGCAAGAAAACTCCGCACAGCACCACAAATTTCTTCCTTGAGAAAATTCCAATGGTTTTGGTAAAACAGCGCCGGAAAACCATCAGGGCCAGGTGCTTTGGTAGGGCCCATTTGAAATAAAGCCAACTTAATCTCTTCGTCCGAATAATCCTTGCAAAGTTCAAGATTCATATCGGGAGTAACCCTTGACGGTATAGCATCCAATACTTCTCCGCTTGATGGACACGGTTCGGAGGTGAACAATTGTCCATAAAATTGCTGCACCATCTGTTTAAGACCATCAGCATCAGTACACACCGAGCCATTATCATCAATCAAACGAGAAATTCTGTTGGTTCTTTTCCTTGCAGATGCCCTAGCGTGGAAGAAAGCCGTGTTTCTATCCCCCTCTCGCAGCCACTCAACTCGAGAACGTTGTCTAGCCATAATTTCCTCTCTTTCAAATAGCTCGCAAAGCTCGGTTTCCACTTGGCGAATCTGCCCATATTCGGCATTGTGGAGTCTCAGTCCCTGTAACTTGCCCTCCAGAGACTTAATTTTTTTGCGAACTGATCCAAACGATTCATTGCTCCATCTGCGTAGAGACCCGGCTAGTTTATGAAGATTGTCACAAGTGGCGTGCAGCGATGGAGCGCCACCTGAACGACTCTCTTCCCACAACCTCTCCATAGTTTCTGTGTAGTCGGGGGCGCGCAACCAAGCAGCTTCAAATCTGAATTGCTGCTGCACTGGACCAACCCGAGGCACAACAGCCAGAGTATCGAGCCTAACCAGTACAGCCAAGTGATCTAAGGATGTGGTAATCACGTTCTCCACAACATAACCAGAGAACAGAGATATAAGGGCCGCATTCGCCACTGCCCTATCAAGACGAACAGACACCTGGTGATCACCTTGCTGCCGATTTGTCCAAGTATACTTAGGCCCGCTATAACCAAGATCAATCAAACCACAAGTGTCCAGACAGTCACGGAATAATGCCATTTGTGCATCAGAGCGCTCGGAGGAACCAAAGTGTTCATCACCACTTAGTACCTCGTTGAAATCGCCGCAACATAACCAAGGTCCCTCCCAAGCCGGTTGGAGACGTCGAAGGAGGTCCCAAAACTCATGGCGTAAATCTCTACGGGGTTCTCCATACACGAAAGTTGCTCTCCAAGAAGGGCACTCCTCCCCCGAGATGATCACATCAATGCAATGTGAATTGTACCCTTTGAGCGAGACAGAATATGGTTGCATCCAGAACAATGCAAGCCCTCCACTTAGTCCATTGCTACTCACCGCAAAACTCCCCGTGAATCCAAGAGACCACATGAAATTTTGCACTCGAGAATCCTTCATCTTTGTCTCAGACAGAAAGAGGAAGGTGGGTCGGAAAAACCTCACTAACCAGCGAAGTTCGCCAACTGTCGTGTCCGAACCCAGCCCACGACAGTTCCAGCATAGGAGATTCATTGCGTGTGGCAGGGCTGCTCCGCAGCCGCTGCCAGATCCGCCGATCGAGGTGAACTTGGGGGGATACCCTCTTTTGCTTCTTGTTCGAATCATCCTTTGCTAACTCTGATATTCCTCCATCCATTGTAGCATCATGAATGGAGGTTCCTGATCTACCAGTGGGTACAATAGCCAGTGCCATGTTGGAGTTCGCCAGGTTATCTGAAATAGCCAGAGCTGCTTTGGGTTTGTATCCTTTACGCTTCTGGCCACTCATACGAGGAACCTATTTCTTCCCCTTCTCTGAAAGCGACGGGGGGGCTGATTTTCCATTAACCTGAGCTGAGCTACGGTTAGTCCTCGGTTTCCGCATCTTTTTCGGAGAGGTGACCTCACCAGAACCCGTGGTGTCAGAATTCTGCTTCCCTGGTCTGTCCTCTTTTGCCCCTTTGCCCTTAGCTGCTGCAGTCTGGTTACCCGAGGACGACCCAAAGCTTGATCGTTCACCAGAAAGTTTCCTCCTTTCCTCCGGCACGCACAACCGGGCGCCGTGGTAGGGAAGCAGCCCCTCCTCGTCCCTCTCCGCGGGAAGTGGACATGAGGCTGACGAGTGCCTAAGGACACCACAAGAGAAACAGTGGATAGGCATGCGCTCGTACATAACCTGATAGACATCTGTGCATTGCCGCTTTGGGGAGTAGACAGAGACACATCTCGGAATAGGAGCTAGAGCATTGATGGTGACTCTGACTCGCAGATAATTCCCCCATGCACGACCCTTCGAGTCCACTTCAATCTTTTCCACCAGTCCAATGTTACCAGCTAAACCTTTTCCTTTACTATCATTCATCAACCCAAAAGGAAGGTTCATGATCCGTGCCCAAATGGTGATCTTGTCGAAACAGATGTCACCTGGCCTTAAGGAGGGATCAAAATCACGTAGCAGAACCCCATGCTTGTTGATGTGCCATGGTGCTCCTTCCAGAATCCGATCCCTATCTCCCTGTGAACTAAATTCAGCCAGAAAGATGTTCGGTCCGAGCGGGCGAAGTTCCAAACCTCTGGGATTCCCCCAAGCCGGTCGAAGCACCGCTCTGATCGTGTTGATGTGGAGCAGGTTCGGTGCAAGAACCTTGCCCACTACTGCCCATTCCGGGCACCCAAGGAGTTCGTCGTCTTCGTCTTCAAGAACAAAAGCGCTTGATTCCTGGGCAGTTAGGTGAAGACGCCCCATCATCTCAGCCACCCTGTCGCCGACAGAGGGTTTGTCTGAGCAGGAGCCCTCCTTCGCATCTCCTTTCTGCGTGTGCTCCGATTCCCGGACCCGCAGATCGTTGACATCAGCTTTCGAATTATCCGGAACAAGATCCACCGCCTCCGATTGTGTCGTCGCCATCAGCCACGATCCACGGAACTCGCAACCGCCAAGGGTGGGTAGCGTCGCCAGGGACGCCCCTTGATCACCCCGAGCGAGCGGGAGATGCGGAGAGGGAGATGGAATTGAGACTAGGAGGGGAGAGAGAGTAGACGGCGAGGTCAGCGATCCGCCGCCGTCAAAAGTGGTCGAGGAAGCTATGAGATCGCCTTCGCCATCGCGAGAGCAACCCTAGGTAACCAACACGGATGGTTCTGTAGTACATAAAGATGGTCTTGATCATGTAGGGCAGCTCACGAGATCTAAACATGAGGCAGAAAGTGGAGAAGACAACCATCTAGCTACTGCTATGGACCCGTAGTCCTGGGATGAACTACTCACGCATCACTTCGGAGGAGGGCATGCTGGTGTAGACCCCTCCGATGATGAATTTTCCTCCCGGCAGGGTGCCAGGGAGAGCTCCAGAACTCTCCCGATCTCGGGATGACGATGACGGCGGCCTCGGGTGTTTCTCGGGAAAAAGTGGGATATCTTTAGGGTTCACGTATCGGGGGATTATATAGGCGAAAGGGCGATGGCGGTGGACACCCGAGGGGGCCCACACCACCCCTAGGCGCGGCCAGGGGGTGATTGGTCATAAACGTATCCTTAACTTCTGATGTTCCATGTTGTTTTCATGTTGTTTCCCACATGTTTGCTATACACTTTATGTCATTTTTATCGATTTTCCAGACTAACCTATTGACAAGATGCCAAAGAGCCAGTTCCTTGTTTTCTGTTGTTTTTAGTTTCAGAAAAGTTGTTCTGGAAATATTCTCGGAATTGGACGATTCAAAAGCCAGAAGTCTTAGAAGTCCCAGAGGGTCAAGGAAGTTCCGAAGAGAACCGGAGGGGGGCTACGAGGTGGCCACACCATAGGGTGGCGCGGGTCCCCCTGGCCGCGCCACCAGGTGGTGTGGGCCCCCTGGCCATCCCCAGGCATCGCCCTTTCGCCTATATATGCCCCCCCCGATGCATAAACCCTAAATAAAATCGGCCTTTTCCACCAAAAACATCTGTAGCTCTGCCGCCGACAAGTTTCGCGGGACAGAAATCTTTGTTCCGGCAACCTGCCGGATGGGGAAGTGCCCCTTGAGCCATCTCCATCGACTCCACCGCCATCTTCATCGTTGTTACTGTCTCCTATGATGAGGAGGGAGTAGTTCTCCCCCGGGGCTGAGGGCTCTACCGGTATCTATGTGTTTCATCTGTCTCTCCCATGGTGTGATCTTTATGTGATCATGAGCTTTGTAATCTAGTCGAATAAGTAGATGTTACTCTTCATCTGTTATGCTACTCAATTGGTTTTGTTATGAGATCTCCATAGACACTTTGATCACGGTGTAAAGGTGACAGTGTGTGCACCGTGTGGTTTAGCATGATATTTATATGTTGTGTTAGGTGACCCTATGAAATTGTGGTGTTTTTATAGTACCGTCTAGGGCGCTCATAGTGACAGCGTGGGGTTAACTAGACATGGGAATGCAACTTTGAGGAGTGCTTTTTGCAGCCCTACGCAATGAATGGGTGTTTGTTATTCAACCGGAGAGTGGTTTGGAGTAGTGTAGTAAAGAGAGATATTTATGCATTCAATTATGTTATCATTGTTGAGAGTGTTCACTAGTGAAAGTAGGATCCCTAGGACTTGTTTCTAAGCATTGAAAACCCGTTTACAATCAGTTCTATTACATGTTTGCTTGCTGCCATTTTTTATTTCAGATTGCTATTATCACTTATAATCATCCATATTACTTGTATTTCACTCTCTCTTCGCTAAACTAGTGCACCTATACAACTGACAATTGTACTAGGTGTGTTGGGGACACAAGAGACTTCTTGTATCGTAACTGCAGGGTTGCTTGAGAGGGATACCTTTGACCTCTATCTCCCTGAGTTCGATAAACCTTGGGTAATCCACTTAAGGGAAACTTGATGTTGTTCTACAAACCTCTGCACTTGGAGGCCCAACACTGTCCACAAGAATAGAAGCGTACGTAGACATCAAGCTCTTTTCTGGCGTCGTTCCCGAGGAGGTAAGGTAAAAGGTTCTCACATCCTTGGGTGTGAGTGCTCGAAGTTATTTCCTTTAGATTCAGCAATTATATCTTTTTGTTTCTTGTTTTCACTAATTAGGCTTATTTTTACTTGTTGCTTGTTTTTATTTTTACTAGTTAATCTTAATGGAAAACAACAAAAATATGAGAGAGATTTATTTGCATGCTAGTAGAAATGTTATTAGCTTTAATTCTTTAGATTCCATTATTTCTAATGCTATGGAAAAGTCTAAGCTTGGGGAAGCTAGTTTTTATAATCTTTTTAGTGCCCCGGCTTTAGAGGAGAAAATTTGCTCTGATGATACTTTATCTCCCATATGTGATAAATCTAAATGATTCTTGTGATATTTTAAATCCTCCCTCTGAAAGTGTTCCTTTTAAAATACCTATGAAAATTGTTGAACGTGTCACGAATAACTGCTATTTTGGAGATGGAACTGTCCATCCCCGTGGTCATTTACTCTTTATACATGAATTATGCGGGTTGTTCAAGTATGCAGGTATTTCAATGGACAAAGTTAAGAGGAGGTTATTCTCTTTGTCACTTAAGGACAAAGCAAGGGAGTGATATGATCTACTAGATGATCCTCATCATTTGGAGTGGAAGGAGCTTGAATCTCTATTTTACTCTAAATTTTATTCTTCTCATGAACTGTATTTAGATAGGAATTACATTTATAATTTTTGGCCTCATGATGGAGAAAGCATTGCTCAAGCTTGGGGAAGACTGAAAACATTAATACTTAAATGTCCTAACCATGAGCTTCCTAAGAAAATAATTGTTACTAATTTTTATGCAAGGCTTTCGGGACATTACATGGATTGTCTAGATGCATGTTCAGAGGGTTCTTTCTCAAGTAAGAAGGTTGAAGCTAAATGGGATATTCTTGAAACAAATGAAACCAATAATGAAGGTTGGAATAACGACAAAGGTAAAGAATCAGGTATAAACTATGAGTATGATTGCATTAAGTCTTTCGCTGAAACTGCTGATTTTCAAGAGCTTAGTGCTAAATATGGTCTTGATCCTCAAATGATTGTTGGTTGGTATATATCCTTTTTCTTCTTATATTAATGTTCCTAAATCAAATGGGGACATATATCATGAACCTTTTAAAGACACTTTCATGAAAAATGAAACTATTATTAATGATTGCAATGAACATGCTCAAACTTCTGAAAGTACTATTTCTTATAAGCATGTTAATTTTTGTGGAGCACTTAGACCTTGTGAAAAGAATCAAACCGAAGAATAATATTGCATCCATCATAGGAATGAAAAAAACTAGAAAGTGGGACAGGGCTTTAGATGATCTTGGTAAAAAAAAAGTTTATGCCCTCTATCCTTTTATTTGTGAACTTTGTTGTAAAGTGGGTCATTTCAATTTTCAATGCTCAGGCTGTAATACCTATTTGAATACTGGAAGTTGGTATTGTGATGACATGATCACTCCTAATCAGCATGATGAACTTACATTATTTTTGGGGTGTTATCAAGAAAAACTTCTTTGGTAGATATGAGTGTTCTTGATATGAATAGTGTCCTGCATGGTTGTCATCTTTATTGTGTTAATAACTGCTGAAAGATCATCGTCCGTTTTGGTAATTATATGACAACATAACTGTTGGATCTAATGTTTGTTCAAATGATGAAAATGCCCAGGTTATTAGGTTCACTATATCTATGGGGCTAATGCTTGAGATATTCGAAAAGTGCTAAGAGAAAGAAAGCCAGGGAACCAAAATGTGCAGGGGCGGAAGCTCCGGTGAATCCACCGGAGGCTCCGGTAAATCCACCGGAGGCTCCGGTGAATCCACCGGAGGCTCAGCCCTCAACCTGTGCGCAAATAAGTTCCGGTGCACATCCGGTGGTTCCTCCGCCGAAATACCCTTCTGTTGGAAAGTGGCGGAGGTTCCACCGGAGGCTCCGGTGGACATCCGGTGGCCCCCTGGTCCAAGTGCAAATGGACTCCGGTGGAGGGTCCGGTGGTAGCTCCGCCCGCTACCCCTTCTGTTGGAAAGTGGCGGAGGTTCCACCGGAGCCTCCGGTGCGGGTCCGGTGGGCGGAACCTCCGCTCGATCCACCGGAGCCTCCGGCCTCCTCGGCAGCGCGCAAAGGATAAGGCACTGCACAACTGCGCAGTGCAAAGAAGACCCACCGGAGCCTCCGGTGAAACCACCGGAGCCTCCGGTGCCCTGGACTGCAAACGGCCACTTCGTGGCCAAGAGTATAAATACCCCTTCACCTACCTCATAAATGCCAAGCTTTTCCCACTCTCTCTCCTAGCCATTAATGAAAGCTTCAACCTCTTAGATCTCCCACTCCGTCCACCCAATCACTCCCAAACTTGGTGGAGAGCTAAAGGAGACCTAGATCCACACTTCCACCAAAGGAATCTCAAATCCATCCACCACAACCTAGTAGATCTAGAATCCTACTTGAGGCCTAGAAACCTTAGTAGATCTCGTGCTTGTAGTTTCCACCTTGTTGCAAGAAGCTACGGATTGCTTGAGAGCCTCCATCCTTGTGGAGTGACCTCAAGCCCTTGTAAAGGTTTGGTCAACGCCTTCAAGTCGACCTCATAGTGGAAACGAGCATCTCCCTCACCGGAGAAGCTCAAGGAGAACAAGGTGTGCACAACCGTGCTATTGAGGAGCGCCTAGGTGGCTCCCCACCTCTCCAACGTAGACGTACTTCTCTTTGAGAAGGAACTACGGTGAAACATATCCTTGTCTCCTTGTTTACACTTGTTGTTTGCTTTACTACCTTACGCTTTACTTCCGTTGCACATACTACTCTCTTCACATAGGTTGCTCACTTAGTTGCACATCTAGAGAATCGTATCTTATCTTACTAAGCCCCTTAAAAAGAAAAGAAAAGAAAAATTGGTAGTCAACCTATTCACCCCCCCCTCTAGTTGACCATAGTGCACTTTCAATTGGTATCAGAGCCTCGGCTCTTACTAAGGGCTTAACCGCCTAAGAGTACAATGGTCGATGAAAATACCCCCGGTAGTTCTAGTGCGGAAATCTCCAAGATGTCCGACAGTATATCTAACCTACAAGACTCCGTTGGAATCCTCCAAGCCGAAATGTCTAAGGTTAGCTCTACTGTCAGTACGGAGGTTTCTAGCATCAAGAAAATGATGGAGGTATTGATGGGGAGAACCAAGGAGTCCGAGGAAGCACCTCTCACTACCAACGATGTTAGCTCGGATGAAGAATCCATTCCGGACATTGATGAAATGGAAGCTAACATCGCTTTAGCTAAGGCGAAAGCCAAAGCAAAAGCCGATAAAAGGGCTAAGAGTAGTGGGAACTCCGAGGGCTCCAAGTCTCAATCGGCTAACGGTTCGGGGTCTAACTCTAAAGTTCCACCGCCTCCCAATTACGATTCTATCCACCCTATTGCTACAATACCACACATGGTTAATGTTGGAAATCCTCCCATGCTTAACACTAACGAATTCTCATCATGGAAGTTCGATATGGAGTCTCATATTTCAGGTTGTTGCACCGCTCTATGGAGAAGCGTTGTTCATGGATTCCACCCTCATGATCCAAACAACTTGACCCCAAGAGAGGACGTGGAGTTCCAACTCAACAAGACCGCTATTGTGACTATCCAAAAGGCTCTCCCAAGAGAACATCTTGAGCACATTCGCGGCTTGAAGACCGCCAAGGAAGCATGGGATAAACTTGACTCCTTGTTCCAAGGAAATGCTAGCATTCAATCATCAAAATATGATGTTGCTCTCGACAAGTCCGAGAACTTCGTCATGCTTGAAGACGAGAGTCCCGAGGAGCTATATAGAAGAGTTGTCACTCTTGGCAATCAACTAAGAGATTTTGGGAAAGAGGAAATCTCGGATGAATGGATCAAGAGGAAGTTTGTCAAGGCCATAACTCCATTTGAGAAGAACCTCTCCACTAGCATTCGAACAAGATCCGACTACAACTCCCTTAACTCCATTGGAGTGCTAAGTGAGTTCATTGCCATATCCTTATCTCACAAAAGTGTGGATGATGCTCTTGCTCGCTCTAGAGGACATGGAAAGTCTCCCAACCTTGCCTTGAAGTCTAGAGCAATGGCCAAGATTGAAGAAGTTGATGATGATGATGATGATGATGATGAGGACTATGAGGATACATACAAGGGTGCCCATAAATGTATTGCTCTTGCCATGCAAGGGTATTGGAAGAGATGGGAGGCTCACAAAGCCGGTGCCCCAAGACCTTCAAGGAACAAGATCTTTAGGAAGAAAGGGGAACGGCCAAGGACATGTTATAATTGTGGAAGTGCAAACCACTTCGTCAAAGAGTGTCCCTTTGAGCCAAGAGAAGAGAATGAAGGGAAGCTTGTTCGCAAGGACAAGAACAAAGCTCCACAAAACAAGAACCTCGCTAGAAGGGTTCCAAGGGCTCTATATGTTCAAGAAGGCCCCACATTGGAGACATACTACTCCGGAGATGAAGGAGAAGATGAAGTCGTAGGTGTTGCCCACGTCGCCATAGCTACCACTTCCTCTTCATCTGTCTCTCTATTTGAATCTCCCAATGAGAAGACATCGATCCGACCTACATGTCTCATGGCAAAAGCCACCGCGGTAATAACTTCCACCTCCAAGTCTATTAACACTACCTCTCCCTCATTATTGGATTGTGTTGAAAACATTGGTGAAGATGAGGAGGCCAAGAACCTAGAGTCTTGGTTGAGTAGTCTTGAAGGTGAAACTAAAGAAAAAGTAAAAGCTCTCCTAAGGCAACTTGATGATGCCAACTCTCTCATTGATGAGAAAGAGGAAATCATCATGACCTTGGAGAATCATGGTGGTACCAATGAGAATCATGATGGTGAACTAATTAAGGCTCTCGAAAAGGAGAGATCCATGAGAGCCTCTCTTGAAGAAAGACTATCTAGTTTACAAGACTCTTATGCTATTAGTGTTTCTAAGCTTAGGAAAGACAATGAAAAATCTCTTGCCAAACTTAAGAAAGAACATGCTAAATCTCTTGTTTTGCTTAAAGAATTTGAAGAGGAAGAGTTGAAGCTAGGAATAGCTCATCAAAAACTTGACGAGGAACATGACAAACTAAAAGAAGAGTTTAAATCTCTTAAGGAAATTCATGACAAACTTGCCAAGTCTCGAATCAAGCTTCTAGCTCAACAATCAAATAAGCATGTTGCATCTTCATCAAATAGCATTGTTATTGCACCTACCTTTTCCTCTACGACTAACAATGTAGGGAAGGAAAGAATTCTCAATGATGCAATAAGCTCTCAAGGTGCCAAGAGAGGTAAAGAGGGACTTGGGTTTATTTCCAAGTCAAAGAAGACATCCAAGAATGTCACTACTCCCCCTCAAAATGTTGTTTTTGTAAAAGAGGGTGAGGTGACCAAAGAAAAGGAGACCAACGCCATTATGGGTGGTGATACCTCTAGGGGGAGCATCACTCATAATGATTTCGCCGGAAAATATAATCCATCTTATGTTCTTATGAAATCTAGGGATGGACATGTTTATGCTAAATACGTTGGTACTTCTTATGGTGATGATTATCATTGGACTATTTGGGTTCCTAAGACCCTTCTTACTAACAAAAGAGGACCCATTGAAGGATGGGTACCTAAATCAAGAAATTGATCTCTTGTAGGGAAATGCTTCCGGGTCTAACAAATGGACAGTGGATAGTGGTGCATCCCAAGATATGACCGGAAGCCTTGACGCAATAAGCAATCTTGAACCTCCTCTACCTCATCTCAATTGCGTCACTATTGGTGATAAGTCCGAGCTTAAGGTATTGGGACGAGGCAAGGTAGCAATCTCAAATGATTTATCAATTGAGAATGTTCTCCTTGTTGAGTCCCTTGGCTATAATTTGATGTCCGTTCTTCAACTTGCGAATTGTGGTTTCACCTCGTTCTTTAATAAAGAGAGTGTGATTGTCACTTGGGAGACATCTCTTAAAGTAGCCTTTGTTGGGTTTGTCGAGAACGGCATGTATGTAGTGGACTTCTCTAAAGAAGACACGTGTGCCGCGACATGCCTAATGGCTAAAGTTGATGTGGGATGGCTTTGGCATCGCCGACTAGCCCACACCAATATGAGAATGTTGCATGATCTCCAAAGTGGCAATCACGTTCTAGGACTAACCAAAGCTAAATTTGCTAAAGATCGTGTGTGTAGCTCTTGCACCTTTGGGAAGCAACATGGAGAACAACACCCAACCAAGACATCTATCTCCACTACAAGAATTCTCGAGCTCATTCACTTAGATCTCTTTGGTCCACTATCCTATGATAGTCTCGGAGGAAAGAAGTATTGTTTGGTAATTGTGGATGACTATTCAAGATATTGTTGGGTGTATTTCTTCAAGAGGAAAAGTGAAACTCAAAGTAGAGTCATCGAGTTCATCACTCTAGTTGAGCGCCAACACAATGCTACCATATTGGCTATCCGGAGTGATAATGGCTCGGAGTTCAAGAACTACACCGTTGAGGGTTTTCTTAGTGTAGAGGGCATTGCTCATCAATACTCCACTCCTTATACCCCTCAACAAAATGGTGTTGCGGAGAGAAAGAACCGGACTTTGATGGATGCGGCTAGAACTATGATTGCGGAGTTCTCTTCTCCCTATAACTTTTGGGCCGAAGCCGTCTCCACCGCATGTCACGCCACCAACCGGTTATATCTTCGCAAGATCTTGAACAAGACCCCCTATGAGATTCTCACGGGTAAGAAACCGGATGTATCTTACTTCAAGGTCTTCGGTTGCAAGTGCTTCATTCGCAAGAAAGGTAAACGGTTGTCAAAATTTGAGACTAGATCTTATGAGGGCATTTTTGTTGGTTATGCCACAAACGCTCACGCCTATAGAGTCTACAACAAGTCCACCGGACAAGTTGAAGAAGCTATAGACGTGGTGTTTGATGAGGATAATGGCTCCCAAGGGGGGCGTATAGATCATGGTGTTGTAGGAGATGCAATTCCTCCCATCGTCATAAGAAGAATGGGGATTGGTGAAATAATCCCCATTGAGGGACACCGGATGACGGAGGGAGAAGGACTATGCCCCACTCAAGTGGAGCCATTGACTACACCCATTGATGATCAAGCAATCCAACAAGATGCACCAAGCCCTCAAGCTAACGATCAAGGCCAAGCTAATGAACAAGGCCAAGCAACACACCTAAATCATGATCAAGATTCTATTATTGTTGAGAATGCTCAACCTAGTGGTGATTCATCACCCATGATTGATCAAGGACAAAATGAAGATGGACATGTCTCCGATGAAGAAGGTGATTCTCAATCCATATCCAAGGAATCTTTGGAGGAGATATTGGCTCGAAGAGCAAAGAGAAGGCTAGAGAATCTTGAACGAGCGGGCCATACGGAGGACATGATTCTTGGTCAAGTTCGTGGAAGAGTGGTCACTAGAAGGCAATTGGCGGATTTTAGCAAGGCTCATGCATTTGTCTCCTTCATTGAACCCAAGAAGGTATATGAAGCTCTCGAAGATCAAGATTGGCTTGAAGCCATGCATGATGAACTCAATAACTTCGAGCGCAACAAGGTGTGGAAATTAGTGCCAAGACCCAAGGATTGCAAAAATGTCATTGGTACCAAATGGGTGTTCAAGAACAAGCAAGACAAAGATGGTATTGTCATTCGCAACAAGGCAAGATTGGTGGCCCAAGGTTTTTCTCAAGTCGAAGGTATCGATTTCGGTGAAACCTTTGCCCCCGTAGCTCGCCTTGAATCCATTCGTATCTTACTTGCCTATGCATCTCATCATAACTTCAAATTACAACAAATGGATGTCAAAAGTGCTTTTCTTAATGGTCCCATTAATGAGTTAGTATATGTCAAGAAACCTCCGGGTTTCGAGGATCCCAACCACCCCGATCATGTCTATAAACTTGATAAGGCGCTCTATGGACTTAAACAAGCTCCACGTGCGTGGTATGAGCACCTTAAAGAGTTTCTAGTAGATCGCGGGTTTAATGTTGGTTTAATCGATCCTACCCTCTTTACCAAGACGGTTGGAGGTGACTTGTTCATATGCCAACTCTATGTGGATGACATCATTTTTGGGTCTACTAACACCCTGTTCAATGAGGAGTTTTGTAAGCTTATGACCGATAGGTTTGAGATGTCTATGATGGGAGAATTGGAGTTCTTTCTTGGCTTCGAAGTGAATCAATATTATGAAGGAACCTTCATCAAACAAGCCAAATATACTCAAGACATGCTCAAGAGATTTAATATGAATGATGCCAAACCTATGAAGACCCCTATGTCCACGACCACCGACTTGAAACCCGACCCTAATGGGAAAGAGGTAGATCAAAAGGTATACCGCTCCATGATTGGCTCTTTGCTTTACCTTTGTGCATCTAGACCCGATATCATGTATAGCGTAGGTAAATGTGCAAGGTTTCAAGCCTCTCCGAGGCAAAGTCATTTGGAAGCCGTGAAACGAATCTTTCGATATATAGTTCATACCCCAAACTTCGGTCTTTGGTACCCCAAGGGTTCAAGCTTTCAGCTTATTGGTTACTCGGATGCGGATTATGCGGGAGAGAAGACGGATAGGAAGTCCACATCCGGGGGTTGCCAATTTCTTGGCCGCTCCTTGGTTTGTTGGTCTTCCAAGAAGCAAAATTGTATTGCTCTCTCCACCACCGAGGCCGAGTATATCTCCGCGGCAAGTTGTTGTGCCCAATTGCTATGGATGAGGCAAACTTTGAAGGATTATGGTATTCACTTTGACAAGGTGCCTCTTCTTTGTGACAATGAGAGTGCTATCAAGATCGCCTACAACCCGGTTCTTCACTCCAAGACGAAGCATATTGAGATTCGTCATCACTTTATTCGGGATCATGTTGAGAAAGGTGATATTGATCTCTCTTATGTCTCCACCACGGATCAACTTGCCGATATCTTCACGAAGGCCCTTGATGAACCAAGATTTCGAGCTTTGAGGAATGAACTAAATGTCATCGATTCTTCCAACTTCACTTGAAACCTTGCATATCTACCTTCATTATACTTGCTATCTAGTTTAGGTGTAGGCATGGAAATAGGGGGAGCGCTACTCAATTCATGAGTATGCACTCCTTTTATTATGCAAAAATCAATCGATCATTGCATATCTAGTCAATTTGTGACTCATTGTGCTTAATTGTGAGTAGTAATTTTGGACCCAAGATATATCTTCGCGGTGCCAAGTTACACACTCAAACATGGTGGCCTCGGCCACCGACATTTGATGTGTTTTTTTATCATTTTCTCACATTATATCCACATCTTGACAACTCGTACGGGTTCGGTTTTTCACTTGTTTTATGGTTCTTGCGAACCCCGTCGAGCAATGTCTCTCGTATGACAGTAACGTTTTTCAAACCCAAGCCCCACTTGCCCAAACCGTTGCTCTTATAGTATTGCTCGAGTTTTTCCAATCTTGGCGCGCTGAAATTCATCTGGGCGGAACCTCCGGTTAAACCACCGGAGGCTCCGCCGGGCCTGTCCACCGGAACCTCACCGGAGGCTCCGCTGGGTCCCTGTGGCTCAGCGGGCCAAAACCTAAAGTTTTGGGACAGGGGCGGAGGCTCCGGTGATTCCACCGGAGGCTCCGCTGGCGGGAGCGGAGGCTCCGGTGAAACCACCGGAGGCTCCGCCGGCGGAAAAATTACTGCGGATAAGATTGGGGCGCGCGGGGGTAAGTGAGATCCAATCTCATTTTCCCCCACCCGCCCCCATCTTCTTCCTCTCAAACCGCCGCCGCCCCCAAGCTCACCGCCGCCGGATTCGGGTGCTCCACCGCGGGGAGACCTCCTCCTTGCCTAGGGACGCCCCGGGAACCTTCCCTCCTCCCTTCTCCACCATGGATGAAGCCGATGCTTCCGGCTCCAAAGGGAAAGGACAAAGGTACAAGTCCACGGGCCGCCGCAAGCCACAACCCGTGGATGAAATTCAAGAGGAACTTGACCGTACTCAAGGCAAGCGCAAGAGATTTCCGGCTCCCGAGAAGACTTTGCCAAGGAAGAACACCGCACCAACCGCATCCAAGATGTCCGATGCGACATTTATAAAGGAAAGAAGGGAAAATCCATATGTCATTGCCCGTGACCGCCAAATGCCCCAATTCCGGGGCAAGGATCCGCGTTTTCACACCGCCTTCCAAGGACAGATATTCAGGGAGATCTTGATGAGGAAGCCCAAGGAGAATGTTGTTCCCCAACATGCTATAAGTATTGGTCACATGGAACGCAATAACAAGTACTTTGGGGAGGCCCTCGAGCTCATTGAGAAGTTTGGTCTCGGTCCCATTATCACCCTTCAACAAGACTTTGATGAAGAGCTCGTCTGTCAGTTCCTTGCCACAGTTCATCTTGGCAATGAGACCAACCGCCACCTCATTTGGATGACCAAGGAAAAACAACTTGACATCACTTGGAAGGATGTTGGAACTATTCTTGGTGGCTACCCAGATTTTGTTCCTTTTGCCAACGGAGAAGAATTTGCTAATGGATGGTTTCGAGTTCACTCCGCTCAAGCTAATTCGAAGGATGACCTCACTCCCCTCTATCATTGGAAGAAATATGCCGTGGGTTTCGTCAAGGGTCTCTTTCCCACTTATGACATCATGTTACAGATCTATAGAGAGACTATCAATCCAAAGGCGGGCAATGTGGATGAGATTCAAGGTTTCATGAAGAACTTGATGCTTCTTACTCATCAATACCGTATGGATGCCACTCCTCGCAAGCTTGATGTGCTTGACTACATTTGGAACGAGTTGTGGCATGTCATTGCCAACCGAAGGAATGCTTGTTTTGGGCCTTTCATCATGAAGATCATATTGAAGGTGTGGAATGCTAAGTTTCCGGATGATCCTTTGGATGATTCACGTTGTATCTCTCATACGGAAAAGAGGCTTCTCATAAAGGATCACACCGAGCCCGTTGTGCATCCCACTCCAGCTGTCCGCAAGCACAAGGCTAGGCCTCGCATCATTGTGGATGAGGAAGAAGAAGCCGAGGGTCCATCTCAACCCCCTCCCTCTAGCAATGCCTTCAAATGGATGGCTCGGGCTCTCAAGAAAGTATTTTGCTTGAACAAGAAGATTGAGCAACATCAATGGGAGGCACATTATGATGCGGAACTCAAGGCACGTAAAAAGGCTCAAGCATCTCGTGAACGTCTCCGTGAAGAGGGTCTCTCCATTGAATCCCCGGTTCTTGATAGCATCACAGATTGGGATGCCTGGCAAGCTAAGGACTCCAAGGGCAAGCTCATTGAATGGTCCGAGGAAGAAGGAGACGAAGCCACTAGCTCTCACCACCGTGTTCCCTCCCCGGCTCCGGAAGCATCTCCCGCATCCTCCGAATGATTTGGGGCGTTAGCACTTGGCTCTCCCTCTTTTGGTATCTTGATGCCAAAGGGGGAGAAAGATATATTAGGCAACGGGCATTTGCATGGTCCCTCAAGCTTTCTTTGATTTGCATCTCTCTTTTGCTTGAGGGAGTTTGATTTGAACTATTTGGAACTTCGTTTGTTTACCTTATTCGTATCTATCGTGAACCTCGCTATATTGTGATCATGTGTGAACCTCGTTTCATATTATCTATGTGTTATGTGTGCTATGTGTTATCATTGTCATATTAGTAGTTTATATCATGCCTTAGTGATCTCAATATGAAAGGAGCATATCTTTAGGGGGAGCTCCGTTCATATTGAGTCCGTAATCATGCAAATAATTATGTTGTCATCAATTACCAAAAAGGGGGAGATTGAAAGATCATCATCCGTTTTGGTAATTATATGACAACATAACTGTTGGATCTAATGTTTGTTCAAATGATGAAAATGCCCAGGTTATTAGGTTCACTATATCTATGGGGCTAATGCTTGAGATATTCGAAAAGTGCTAAGAGAAAGAAAGCCAGGGAACCAAAATGTGCAGGGGCGGAAGCTCCGGTGAATCCACCGGAGGCTCCGGTAAATCCACCGGAGGCTCCGGTGAATCCACCGGAGGCTCAGCCCTCAACCTGTGCGCAAATAAGTTCCGGTGCACATCCGGTGGTTCCTCCGCCGAAATACCCTTCTGTTGGAAAGTGGCGGAGGTTCCACCGGAGGCTCCGGTGGACATCCGGTGGCCCCCTGGTCCAAGTGCAAATGGACTCCGGTGGAGGGTCCGGTGGTAGCTCCGCCCGCTACCCCTTCTGTTGGAAAGTGGCGGAGGTTCCACCGGAGCCTCCGGTGCGGGTCCGGTGGGCGGAACCTCCGCTCGATCCACCGGAGCCTCCGGCCTCCTCGGCAGCGCGCAAAGGATAAGGCACTGCGCAACTGCGCAGTGCAAAGAAGACCCACCGGAGCCTCCGGTGAAACCACCGGAGCCTCCGGTGCCCTGGACTGCAAACGGCCACTTCGTGGCCAAGAGTATAAATACCCCTTCACCTACCTCATAAATGCCAAGCTTTTCCCACTCTCTCTCCTAGCCATTAATGAAAGCTTCAACCTCTTAGATCTCCCACTCCGTCCACCCAATCACTCCCAAACTTGGTGGAGAGCTAGAGGAGACCTAGATCCACACTTCCACCAAAGGAATCTCAAATCCATCCACCACAACCTAGTAGATCTAGAATCCTACTTGAGGCCTAGAAACCTTAGTAGATCTCGTGCTTGTAGTTTCCACCTTGTTGCAAGAAGCTACGGATTGCTTGAGAGCCTCCATCCTTGTGGAGTGACCTCAAGCCCTTGTAAAGGTTTGGTCAACGCCTTCAAGTCGACCTCATAGTGGAAACGAGCATCTCCCTCACCGGAGAAGCTCAAGGAGAACAAGGTGTGCACAACCGTGCTATTGAGGAGCGCCTAGGTGGCTCCCCACCTCTCCAACGTAGACGTACTTCTCTTTGAGAAGGAACTACGGTGAAACATATCCTTGTCTCCTTGTTTACACTTGTTGTTTGCTTTACTACCTTACGCTTTACTTCCGTTGCACATACTACTCTCTTCACATAGGTTGCTCACTTAGTTGCACATCTAGAGAATCGTATCTTATCTTACTAAGCCCCTTAAAAAGAAAAGAAAAGAAAAATTGGTAGTCAACCTATTCACCCCCCCCCCCCTCTAGTTGACCATAGTGCACTTTCAACTGCCACACAAATACTTACATACAAAATATTATAAAAGAGGAGAATTCACCAAAATATGACAGGGCTAATATTTGTTTTCATCTTATTAATGAAGAGGAGGAATCCTCCAACATTTGTTGTATTGTTTCTGACAATAAACCAGGGTATGTGGAGAAGCTTCCTTTCAAGCCCCCTCCTATAGAGAAGGAGAAGAAGAAGAGGAGGAGGAGTAAAAGGAGAGAGGTAACGGTATCTACCCCTAAGCATGTTGCTCCTATTATAGTTTTTGATGAGTCTGAACTGGATGATTTTCCTATGCCTCTTATTTATGAAAGTGATCATGATTGGGATAAACACACTACTTTTGATATTGAAAATCTCTTTGGTACCAATTATGAAAATGATGATAATTGTTATACTATTAGTACATCCATGTTCCTTCCAATGATGATATAGAAAGCTCTGAGCTTGTGGATGATATGTTTGAAAATCCTTTTGCTACCGATGATTATATGCTTGATACATCTCTTTCTAGTAAAAATGATGATATTGCTTATGATGATACTATGCCTCTAGTATTTGATAACTAATATAAAAGATGCTATAACATAGGCTATGATTACAGTTACCCTTATGAAACTTGTCATAGTTATGGAGGGATTATCCAAAACCATCTCCCTAATATACAACTTGTCTATCATGTTGGAGTTCTTTATGATGATTACAATGATGAATATGATATTTTCAGTCCACCTACTATTGATGAGAAAAATAATTATGATTATAATATGCCTCCTATATTTGATGATTATGGTCATGAGAATGATAATGATAGCTATTTTGTTGAATTTGCTCCCACTACTATTACTGAGAATGAATATGCTTATGTGGAGAGTATTAATTCTTTTATGCATGTGGCTCATGATAAGAATGTTTCTTATGATAGTTATATTGTTAATTTCATTCATGATACTACTGAAAGTTATTACGAGAGAGGGAAATATAGTCTTATGCATCTCAACAATATCAAGTTTCCACTCTTTATGTTGAAATTTTTGGAGTTGCACTTGTTTTGATTTCCTATGCGTGTTGCCTTGTGCTTTCATGACTTGTTTTTCTACAAGATTCTTTTTCATAGGAAGTGGGTTAGAATTTTTTTTTTGCATTTTCTTCTTGATGCTATCTTTGGCTTCAATTAATATTTCTCATGTGAGCATCTTCTCAAATTATCATGCCTAGCTAAAAGGCTTTAAAGAAAAGCACTTCTTGGGAGATAACCCATGGTTTTATTTTTGCTTTGTTTTTCTCTGTTTTCTTTGAGTCAAGGGTTGTATACTTCTGTAGAAACTCCTTTGTATCTTTCTTTTCATGTTTTAGTAGTGCCAAGTAAGGTTTCTGGCGAGGGTTGGAGTTGGTTTTCGGATTTCTGTGCAAGAAACAGATTTCTGCTGTCCACCGTAAAAAATCGTATAAATCATAGAAAAATCAAAATGACCTTAAATTTCTTGTGCTTATTCCTCGCATAATTCCGCAAATGTTTTGTTATTTAAGTTTTTCAATCTGAACAACATAAGTGCCCCGATAAAAATTCTTCTTTACAAACTGTTCTGGTTTTGGCAGATTCTGCCATTTTTCTTGCATTTGCTCTTTTACGATGTCAAGTGGATTTATTTGCTTCATGAAACATCAGTGGGTGTAGCTAATGTTTAAAAGTATCAATAGCACTTGTGACATACAGAATCCATGGATTTTTTATTATTGCACTAACCCTCTAATTTGAATTGCTCTTTGAGTGTGGTGTGAAGGAAGTCTTCAATGGTCAAGAGAAGAGGGTGATATATGTGATCAAGAAGAGTGCAAGGTCAAATCTTGGGAATGCCCTCGTGGTTCATCCAAGAATATTTTAAGAAGACTCAAGAATCTAAGCTTGGGGATGCCCAAGACATCCCCTTCTTCATCAACAATCTATCAGGTTACTTATAGTGGAACTATATTTTTATTCGGTCACATCATATGAAGTTTACTTGGAGCGTATGTTTGTTTTTCTTTTGTTTTCTTTTGTTTTACTTTTTCTTTTGTTTTCCTTGCTGCAATAATATAGTTGAACCCTAGCATTCCTTGTTTGGGAGAGAGACACACTCCACTTTTTTGTTCTCGTATTCTTAGTTTTTCCTCTAGTTGCTGCAAAATTCCTGTTTAGCTCTTGTTTTCATTGCATCTTTTATTCAGAGCTGTTAGTTTTAGTAGTGTTATGTGAGTACTCTCATGTTTTGTATGGTTCTTGTTGGGAAAAGAAACTTCTGCTTGTAGTAGAATTTATAACAGTGCAAATAGAAGCTTGTATAGAGTGTGGCTAGATTTTTTTCATATCATGCTAGATGTTATTTTAATTCTAAAGCCTTGTGGTTATTTAGTAGCATGATTAGCCTGAAATAGCTGAGAGTGTTTAATGTGCCATTGAAATAATCATGAGTTATTCTTGTCATATTGAAGCATAAATTTGTGGTGTTCTCCTTTGAATGTTTTATTTGGTTGAATTAGCGCATGCTCACACCATGTTTATGTCTATGAACCAGTCACTTATAGCCTCCATGATCATTTAGTTTTTGAACTTGTGTTACCACTTATGCTTTGATTAATGTTGTTTATGTTGCTATGCATAATTATGACTCTTATGCTCTCTTTATTTGTCGCTCTCAGTCTTTTGCTAGCCTCCACCTCTGTTGAGTATGAGCTCTACTCGTGCATCCAAATCCCAAAAACCAAAGTTTTCACATTGTGTCCACCATACATACCTACATGTGGTATTTAACTGCCACTCCAAAGTAAATTGCTCATGTGTTACCTTTAAAAATTTCAAAATTACTCCTGTTTTGTGCTTCTGTTTTAGCTCATGAGGACGTAAATAGAGAATCTTTATCTCACTTCTTGATTGGATTTTCACACCTTGGACTAGTGGCTTCATCCGCTTATCCGGTGATAGAAGAGCTGGCAGCGGGGTGCCTAGCCCCAAATTAATAACAAAAAATTCTCTTCACTATTTTTTGCCCCTGATTTATCAGTCTCTTCATAATTGTGTAAACAAAAGAGAAAGAGGTATGACCTTCTACCTAGATGTGTCCTTCTATGGGAGCCGCTCTTGTGAAGTCTAGTTGGCTTGTGACATACTGTATTTTCTGTTTACCATTCGTTGACATAAGCATACACCTTTCTTAAAATATAGACACTCCTCCACGGTATGTGATTGTTGGCAGGCACCCGAGGATTCGGTTAGCCATGGTTTGTGTAAGATGGATGGGAGGAGTGTCAAGCTTTTATACCTCTGTTTAATAAAATAAAAGCTCTAGCACATCAGTGATCAATGCTTCCTGATGCTCATGATACACACGTTTGTTGGGAGACCCCAAGAGGAGGGTGTGATGAGCACAGTGGTAGGTATTTCCCCTTAGTTAAGAACCAAGGTTATCAATCCAGTAGGAGAAAGAGGACCTTCGGAAGGTTGATGCCACTAACGGCGGTGTCGGCGCTTCACCGGTGTCAGCAACAACGTGGAACCTGCACACAACACAACCAAAATACTTTGCCCCAACGGTACAGTGAGGTTTTCAATCTCACCGGTCTTGTTGAAAACAAAGATTAGACGTATAGTGTGGAAAACATTGTATGCTTGCAGAAAGTAAAGAAAGAAGGAAATTGTTGTGGTTTGTTTAACAGTGTGGAAAAATGGATCGGGGTTCATAGTTTCACAAGTGGTGTCTCTCCATAAAAGATAGCATGTTGGGTGAACAAATTACAGATGAGAATTGACACATAGATCTTGCACTGTAGTGCACAATATGACATGAAGATTACTATGCTATTTAGTGCGGGCATTACAACAAGATACATAGACCTACATCCATCTGCATCTATGACTAATAATCCACCCTCGGGTTATCATCCGAACCCCCTTAGATATTAAGTTGCAAGCAACAGATAATTACGTTAAACAAAGTGTGTAATGTAAGCAACGATTATGCACGCGGGCACTCTCACCGCTGTTTTCTCCCTAATGGCAACAACACATCCTCCCCCTTCACGTTTCTGTCACTCGAGCAAGGCAACAAGGAGGCATGAACCCACTATCGAGCATAAATACTCCCTCTTGGAGTCACTAGCAACTACTTGGCCAGAATAACCACAAGCAGCGGAGAGCATGCAAGATCACAAATAACATATGCAAATAAAGACTATAATCAACTTGGCATAAGGTCAATATTGATCGGATCCCAGCAAACACAGCATGGAGAATTACATAAGATCAATCTCGGTCATGATAGGCAACTCACGGGATCTAAACATGGAGGCATATGAGGAGAAGACAACCATATAGCTACAGCTACGAACCCGTAGTCCAAGGATGAACTACTCACGCATCACTCAGGAGGCAATAATGGTGATGTAGAAGCCTCCGGTGATGATTTCCTCTCCGGCTGGGTGCCGGAAACAGCTTCAGAACCCCCCCTAATCTGGGGTTGACGGTGATGGCGGCTGCGGAACTTTTTTGGGGATTTTGATCAGGTGTTTAGGGTTTTCCATCCGGGGGGCTTAATAGGCGAAAGGGCAAAGACGGTGGAGGCCGACGGGCCCACACCCATAGCTGGCGCAGGCAGGGGGCCGCGCCACCCTATGGTGTGGCCCCCTACTGCCCCTCTTCGCCTCCTCTTCGGTCTTCTGGGCTTCGAATTTTCCAATTCCGAGAATATTTTCAGAACAACTTTTTTGAAACTAAAAAAACAACAGATAACAGGGAACTGGCTTTGTGGCATCTTGTTAATAGGTTAGTCCGGAAAATCGATAAAAATGACATAAAGATGGGAGAAAACATGTAGAAATTGGCATAATATGATCATGGAGCATCAGAAATTAGGGATACGTTTATGACGTATCAAGTATCCCCAAGCTTAGTTTCTACTCGTCCTCGAGTAGTTAAACGATAAAACAATAATTTCTGAGGTGACATGCTACTAACACAAACTTGATCAATCTAATTTAAAGCATATGCACGCTGAGATCATAAAACTTTAAACACATGCATGATAAATAAAACTTTAATAATAAAGCATAGCAATTACTTTGCATCACGAAAAGTAACTCAAATAAAGGATCATGAATAATAATGCAAAGAAAGGTAAGCGTTTGTTTCAGGTATAGAAAAAGCATGGCAAAGTGATATTTCGATAGTCCTTAAGAGTGGGGAAAAACATAAATGCCAGGATACCTTCAAAGTTCATGAGGAAGAATAGAACAAATAATTTAAGGACAAATGATATCACATCATGAAGTAATTATTGATGCTTATGGGACAAATGCACATAGAACTCAGAATGGCAAAAATGCTCTCTCAACTGTGCATAAAGATAGAAGATGGAGACTCAACATAAAAGTAAAAGAAAGGCCTTTCGCAGAGGGAAGAGGGGATCACTCATGTGCTAGAGCTTTTATTGTATTAAACAGAGGTATTAAAAGTTTGACAGTCCTCCCATATATCTTTCACAAACCATGGCTAACCGAATCCTCGGGTGCCTGCCAACAATCACATACCGTGGAGGAGTGTCTGTATTTTGGGAGATGTATGCTAATGTCAGCGAATGGTAAACAGAAAATACAGTACGTCACAAGTCAACTAGATTCACAAGAGCGGCTCCCATGGTGAAGGACGCAACTGGTATATAAGGTCATCCCTCTTTCTCTTTTGTTTACACAATTATGCTTTGACTGATAAATCAGGGGCAAAAATAGTGAAGAGAATTTGTATGCATTAATTTGGGGTTGGGCACCCCGCTACCAGCTCTTCTATCATTTGGATAAGCGGATTAAGCCACTATTAAAGGGTGTGAAATCCAATCAACAAGTGAGATAAAGATTCTCTATTTACGTCTTCATGAGCAAAAGCAGGAACATAAAGCAGGAGTAATTTTGAAGGTTTTAAAGGTAACACATGAGCAATTTACTTGGAATGGCAGTTAAATACCACATGTAGGTAGGTATGGTGGACACAATGGGAAAAACTTTGGCTTAAGGGAGTTTGGATGCACGAGTAGAGCTCATACTCAGTACATATGGAGGCTAGCAAAATACTGGGAGCGACAGATCAAGAGAGCATAAGAGCCATAATCTTGCATAGCGACATAAGCATCAATAATTAAAACATAATCAGTATCACAAGTTCAAAAACTAAGTGGTAATGGAGGCTATTCGTGACTGGTTTGTAGTCATAAACATGGTGTGATCATGCGCCAAGTCAACCAAATAAAACATTCGAAAGAGAATACCATATATTGATGCTTTACTATGGCAAGAACAACTCGTGAATCTTTCAATACATATTAAACACTCTCAGCTATTTGAGGCTAATCATGCTACTCAATAACCACAAGGCTTTAAAACTAAAATGACATTTAGCATGGCATGAAAAAGTTCTAGCCACAGTCTATACAAGCTTCTACGAGTACCGTTATAAATTCTACTTCAAGCAGCAGTTTTCTTTCTCCCAACAAGCACCATACAAAACATGCTTTAACAAAAAAAATACTCTTTATGATACAGCAAGCAAACATGAGAGTACTCATATAATACTACTAAAACTAACAACTCTAATAAGAGATGCATGCAAAACAGGAGCTGAATAAATGCAGCAGCTAGACAGAAATTAAGAATACAACGTATTCTGATGAAAAAGCGAAGCGTGTCACTCTCCAATAAAATAATGCTGGGGTCCAACCAAGCTTATTATGAAAGTAAATAAAAATGAAAGAAAAATAAAAAGCAAACTGAAAACAAAAATAAAAGACGCTCCAAGTAAAGCAGATAAGATGCGACCGAATAAAAATATAGTTTCACTAGAAGTGACATGATAATTTCTTGATGAAGAAGGGGATGCCTTGGGCATCCCCAAGCTTAGATGCTTGAGCCTTCTTGGAATTTTCTTGGATGTACCACCGGGGCATCCCCAAGCTTAGGCTTTTCACTCTTCTTGATCACATCATATCATCCTCTTCTCTTGACCCTTGAAAACTTCCTTCACATCAAAATTCTCACAATCTTCATTAGCAACGTTAGTGCAATTGAAATAATAAATACACATGGTTCAGTTTCAACACAAGTCTAACACTCCAAAACACATTAGCTACTGTAACAACTTATTTCAAAACTCTTTTTCTCAAAAGAACACCAAAAGAAAGAGATTAAGATGCAAATGCGATAAATGGCAGAAATCTATCAAAAACAGAACAACAGGTAAAGATCGATTTTTAAAAAACTCTTATGTTGTTCAAATAAAAAAGTGATCTTCTAAGAAAAGTTGTATATAAAACTCAGGATTAATCACAAAAAAGATCAAGTCATTTTGAATTTTCTGTGATTTTTAACGGAATTAACAGTGGACAGAAGAAATATGTTTCCTGCGCAGAAATCCGAAATATAGTGTCAACTTTCCATTAGTGGCTTTACTTCGCTAAAAAAAACTCAAAAGAAAAGATACTGTGGGGTTGCTAAGGAAATAGACAACACCCAAGTGCAAGAACACCAAAGAAAACAAAGGAAAACTGAAAGAAAACAGAGAAATAAAATGGGTTGTCTCCCGGTAGCGATTTTCTTTAACGCCTTTCAGCTAGGCATAGAAAATCAACTCAATTATTTTCAAGTGAAGAAGCATCAACATCAATACCAATAACTCTGTTTTTACTCCTCTTACCCTTCTTATTACCCTTCTTCTTGGTTTTGGGGAATGTGTGTTCACATGGTGTGAACGTAAATTTTAATGTACCATTCCCCACATCTATTACTGCCCCCGGGAGTTTCAGCACGGATCTTCCAAGCGTAATTCTTCCTTCTCCTACACATTCAATTACAAGATAATCAGTGGATATGGTACTTTTCATGATTTTTGTAAACACTCCCTCAGCTATCCCAATGGGCAAAATAGTGGTATTATTTATAAGGGGTATTTCTTCTCCCCCTTCAGAAAGTTTCCAAAGATTCAAAGACTTGTAGATTTTTTTAGGCATGAGACAAAATTCAGTCATAATATCGCAATGAGCATAAAAAGTTTCATCATTTATAACAACTTTAACCAAAGGGATCATATTTGTTGGCTCAAAATTTATTGGGACATGATCAAGATGTTCACGAAATTGGCTATATCCTTCTTTTAAGGTAGAAATATGTGATTCAAGAGTATTTAATCTAGCAAAAATATCTGCAAAGGCTTTATCAGAACTACTGGGTAAGTTGTAGGTTGCAATTAATTTTCTTATAGCATTGAAAGCTTGATCTCTATCACAATTAAGGAAATCACCTCCTACCACAGTATCCAAAGCATATCTATAACAAAGAACAAGACCAAAGTAAAAGCTACGAAGAAACAGATTTAGAGTCACTTTAGGTTCAACTTTCCAATAGGAATCAAAAGCTCTAGACCAAGCTTCTTTGAAGTTCTCATAATTCCCTTGTTTGAAAGTAAAGGTTGTTTCTTCTGGTGACATAATAATAGGAACTGTCGAGACATCGTAGTAGTTTTCATAGACGGGGGTGCCATGAGACTACGGTAGAGACGTGGGGTAACGGGATAGCGTAGTAACACAGAACACGGGATTTACCCAGGTTCGGTACGTCGCGACAGTACGGCGTACCTACTCCTGCACTTCTCACTAATTGGGACTAAAGCCCGTTTAACAGGGTTACAATGTGAGGGTGTAGATCTAGCTACTCGGCGAGGATGAGCTTCTCGGCGAGTTGCGTAGAGCTTCTCTGTCGTTCCTAACTTGTTCTAATCTATCTCCCGTCCGGCTTTATATAATAGCCGGATTAGGGCTTACAGAATCAGAAACCTAGAAGACTACATTTAACTCGTAACTTGGAAAGCAAGGAATCCGTCTTCTCCTCCAAGCCAGATCACGCGGGCCGTGATCCGGGTTCTTCTAGAATCCGGCTTCTGCGCGTCGGACTACTGGGCCGCCCAATGGACCTAAGCCCATTACCATGTAGGCCACCCTGGCAGTCCGGCTCTTTGTCTACCATCTTCTATACCCCTATTCAGTATATATCCGACAGTAGCCCCCAGGAAGGATCAAAACTCTGATTCTCCGTCTTTCGTCAAATACATTTTGTCCGGGAAATCTTGATTCAGCAGTCTTGATTCTTTCTACTTTCCTTTTAAAGGAGATGGTAACATAAAACTCGGAACTCCGAAAATCCGGCTTTTCTTCTCGCGATCCTTCGCGGAAAAGGAACTTCTAACGTCAGCGCTTTAATCATGCTGACGCAGGCGACGCTTGGTTTCACGCGGGAAACCCTGCAACGTATCTCTGACAGATTCTCACGGGAAACGAGGAGATAGCCATCATTCCCCTGTCGTTATATTTCCCAGATTTTCCGGCGAGCGACACGCGTCGAACATCCAACGGTCGAAAGAGCCGTTGGCACGTATCTAAACGGTTTTCCGGCTATAAATAGCCGTCCTCGTCCTCGTCGAATCCTTTCCTCACTCCCTCACTGTCCACGCCATTGCTGCGAACGCGAGCTCGAGAGCAAGCCCTGTCCCAACGCACGCATCCTCCTCGCACGCCAAAACGCAACGCGCCACCAACGAGATGGCCTCCTCGCCGTCCTCGCCGACCCGCACCGCCATAAACGAGCTGATCAGCGATCTGGATCCGCAGCCGGGATCGCCCAAGCTCACCGGCGACGTGCCGGAGAAGACCACGGCCTCCGCGGCGGGCGGAGAAAACACTTCCGCCGCCGCGGACATAGCGGGATCGAGCTCCGCAGCATCCCCGCCGTTCGTCCCAACGACGGCGAGGGTCAAGATCCATTCCCGTGGCGATGAGCGATTTGCTACCGGAGCCAACAACGAAACAGAAATTGTCGGCAATTGGAGTCCGAGTAATACTTCCCTCGTTCTTCTTCGTCGGATGTCAAAGGAGGGATACATAGCTAAAGGCAAATGGCGGATCTCGAAAGATGAACCCGAGCCCAAGCCAAAAGCCGGAGAATGCGTCATCCTTACCTCTCATATCGCGAGAGGTATGGGTTTTCCCCCTTCCGCCTTTTTTCTAGACGTCCTTAATTTTTATGGCGTTCAACCACACAATATTTCTCCGAATTCCATCCTCTACTTAGCCAGTTTCCAAGCCCTTTTCGAAGGATATCTCGGGATAACACCTGACCTAGGTTTCTGGCAATATTGTTTTGAGGTAAAGCATAACATCACAAATGGCATTTCGCCTATTTGCGGGACCATATCTTTCACCCTCAGAAAATTTAGGGAGGAATGGTATCCAAAAATAGAAATGCCGGAACCTGATCAATCTTGGCTAGGTTCTTTCTTTTATCATCAGGACATTCCATTCCCAGGCAGGACAACCGGGGTTCCTACCTTTGTTAATTCTGCTGCTATTCCTCGCGAGAGTTGGACAGCCGCAGTAGAAGAAAATTTGCCGGAAAACCTGATGAAGATAAAGCGGCGCATCGCCAAACTTTCTTCCTCTCAACCTTCTTTGGTTGGGAAGGATACCGTTTTGTGCTGGTTCGGACGCCGTATCCAACCTCTCTCTTTTCGTTCCCGACTTCTTTGCGAATACCAAGGGCCAGAAGATAGCATGAGAGGAACAGATAAGGCCTTTACCAAAAAAAGATTTTATAGGACGACTTCACCAACTGGTCGCCGTCAGTAGTCAGATTGAGGAAAATCTGGCGATTTATCACGTGGAAAATCTGGTCCCTAAGGTATTTATCTTTCCTTGTTTCCGAATTTTTCCTCAGATTATCTTCTCTCTCTGCTTTTTAACATGTTGTTAACTCCTTCCTAGTTCGATGAACTTGGAGAAAATGATCTTGCTTCCGACGCTGAACTCAACAGATTGCATGCCGAGTTTCACAACAATCGGAAGCGCAAAAGGCAGTCAGCTATCAAAGAGGAATCTATTCCCAACCTGGACGATATCCGGATAAAAGAAGAACCATTTGACGAACTCGGATATATTCGTCCAGAGGCAAAGAAATTCTTTGCTCCCGCGCCTCTGATTCGCCCTTGGCCACGAAATGGATTAGTTGTTCGCAATGATATCGCATTTTCACCTCGTCAGGTTATACACGATGGCCTTCATCACGTTGGGATTCTCTTCGCGGAATATGCCAAAGAATTCAACGAGGTCTTGGCCGACTTGCGAGAAATGAGCCAGGTAATACTTCTAGCCCCCAAGCATTAAGTTGAAATATGAATTCTTCTTAATGTTTCTTTGTATGCCTGTTCAAACTTAAGCATCTGGCTTTCATTTCCATGTTTTAGCATTCCGCAGATGCCATAAACTTGGAAGTTTATAAGAAGCTTAGTCTCAAGAGCAGAGAAGTAAAAACCCTTCAATCTGTTATTGAGTCGAAAAGCAACGAACTAGCGTCATCTCAGCGGCAACTATCAAAAGCCACCGGTATTCTATGTTGTGCCATTTGTTTTCTCTGTAGAATGCTTGCTGAATTGTTTTGTAAACTCGAATTATTTATTGCCCTCCAGCTGCTTTAAAAAAAGCCAACAAATTAGCAGAAAACGTTGTCCATATTTCTCGACTTCGTGAGGAAAACTCAAACCTCCGAAAGTAACTTCTGAAAGTTCAAGAAGACCTAGAAGCCAGTAATCTGGCCCTTGGGATTGCTCGATCCAAGGCTTCTTTACAGGCAGCGGAAGATAAATCTGTTATCAATGATTTGGAAAGTATTCTACTCCCGCGCATGAAAGAAAGCAACGAAATTGACAAGGTTCTTGGTAAGTTAACTTCTCTTTACCAATGTCTTCATGTCTTATTTCTTGTATCTTTTCATGTAACCTTTGCTTTTGTCAAAAAAGCAGGAAATTTTCCAGGAATCTCTCGGACTGAAAAGATCCGGGCCTTTGGGGAAGTGTGGAATTCAATCAGGAATGCAGGAATGCAGCTGATTAATAAATTCCTTCCCACAAGTACTGTACGATTTTCGGAAGTCTACCGACTTTCGGGTGCCATTACAGAGGTAGCAGAGTCGAAAGAATCCATCCTTCGTTCTGCCGCACGAGGTGGTGCACGCATGGCACTTGGCCTTATGCGTCTACATTACCCTAATGCTAAATCTTGGCGCGTAGCATCCGGAATCCCTCAAGAATATACAGAAGCGCAACGAAATGCGATTTTTGATGAAGTTAAAGGGCACGCTTCCAAGATTGCCTCTATAGTTAATATTTCCATTACTTATCCGGAAGAAGAAGTGCCCGCAGCCCCCGAGAATGATAGCAGTGATGAAGACTCGGATGCTTGAGGGAATACACTTAACCCGAATGATGGATGTGTATAAGAGCATTTTTACAATGCAATTCATATTGTAATGCTTCTATATCGTTTATCGAAACAAGAACTCCGCCTTTTGCAATTTCAAGTTTCTTGCAAAGTTTTTTCGGGTTTGACTGTTCCTTTATCTTCTAAGTAATCTGGCAAATGTGTTTTAACTGCTCTAGTGTTTAAAAATGGCTCAACTAGCAATATGAATCGTCATGTCGAGTAACTGGGGACGAACCAAGCAGTTTTGCAACTCGGAAACATGGATCATGCTAAAAGCATTTTTACTGACTAGTTTCAGTAACCCAACACATACACAATCAGACAAAACTTAGAGAAAACAAGGAACTGTATTGAAACTTGGGCACGCAGGCACAATCCGAGTTTCCTTTAACCTTTAACAGGCCGAATCATTCAGCTTTTAAACACCGAGCACGCAAGCACAATTCGGGTTAACATTGAGTATTTGTAAGATCATTGGGAAATAGATGAGGCGGAAATATTTTGTACTTATAATGAATATGAAAGACAACATTCCGACAACTTTATTTCATGGTCTCAAAGATGTTTACATAGAAATTGAACTAAGTATAGAAGGGACGTAATTGCTGGATACTCCAAGGCCTCTTTGTCTCTCCTAGTTCATCATCTATTTTTCTCTTTCTTTTGCGATTCGGCTTCTTGGGATCGTCCTCCATATCTCGAATGTTGACAAGATAATATGATCCATTCTTCATGGCTTTACTGATGACGAATGGTCCTTCCCATATTGGGGCCAATTTGTGCTTCCTTTGCTGCACCAATCTCAGCACTAAGTCACCTTCTTTAAAAGAACGATGCCTGATTTTCCGACTGTGATAGCGTCGTAAACCTTGCTGGTAAATGGCGGATCTTTGAAGCACAAGTTTTCGTTCCTCTTCTAAGAGATCGACGGCATCCTGTCGTGCTTCTTCGGCATCCGAGTCGTCAAAATCCTGCACTCTTGGGCTATCATGGATCATGTCCGTTGGAAGAATAGCTTCCGCACCATAAACTAGGAAAAACGGGGTTTGCCCAGTTGACCTATTTGGCGTCGTTCGAATACTCCATAACACGGAAGGTAGCTCTTCTACCCACGCTCCAGCTGCTCTATGGAGAGGATATTCGAGTCTTGGGCGTATTCCTTGCAGGATTGAACTGTTCATTCTTTCAACCTGCCCATTAGATTGCGGGTGTGCCACAGATGCAAGATCTAAGCGGATTCCCGTTTGTTGGCAGTATTTTGCCAACTCTCCAATGGAGAAATTTGTCCCGTTATCGGTTATTATGCTATGTGGGATGCCATACCTCATTACTAAATCAATAATGAAATTTCTGGCAGTTGCGCCGTCTAGCTTTTTGATGGGTTTAGCCTCCACCCATTTTGTATACTTATCTACCGCTACGAGTAGATGCGTAAGTCCACCTCTTGCAGTTTTGAACGGTCCCATCATATCTAGCCCCCAGACCGCAAACGGCCATGTGATGGGGATAGTTTTAAGTGCTTGGGCCGGCAAATTGGTCTGCTTGGCGTAATATTGACATCCTTCACACGTATTCACTATGCGCTCGGCGTCTGACTTGGCTGTTAGCCAGAAAAACCCCGCCCGGAATGCTTTTTTGACTATGCTTTTTGATTGAGCATGATGTACGCAATCGCCGGCATGGATTTCTTCCAGTATTTCTCTTCCTTCTTCTGGTGAAATACACCGTTGAAAGATTCCGGAAGTACTGCGTTTATACAAGTGGTCGTTGATTACCACGTATCCTTTGCATCGACGCTGTATTTGCCTTTGCAAGACTTCGTCTGCTCCTTCCGGGTACTTCTGATTGACTAAGAAGTTTAAGTATGGAATTGTCCAATCCGGTTTAACGAGCATGACCTCAATTGTTTCGGATGCCAGAGGGTAATCAACGTCTCCACCTTTTATGGACGGTTCATGCAAGTGCTGTATGAATACCCCTGGTGGTAAAGTTTTTACTCTTTCTGATCCCATGCGGGCTAACGCATCCGCATTCCAGTTTTCCTCCCTTTTTATGTGAAGGACTTCGAACCCGAAGAAACAGATGGCGAACTCATCCACCGTCCTCCGATATTCAGCCATTATAGGGCTTTTCGCATCCCAGGTTTGGTTGAGCTGATGCTGTACCAAATCCGAGTCTCCATAGCACAAGATGCGTTTTACCCCTATTTCTTTTGCAATATGCAAGCCATGAAGCAGAGCTTCGTATTCTGCCACGTTATTACTGGTGTTGAAGTGTATTTGTAATACGTACTCCATTATGTCTCCCTTGGGGGATTTTAGGACTACGCCAGCCCCAGCTCCTTCCTTCATCTTGGATCCGTCAAAGTGCATGATCCAGTACTCAGATTCTGGCATCGGTGTTTTTTCCATTGTTTCTGTCCAGTCGGCGACAAAATCTTCCAAAACTTGGGATTTTATTGCCGCCCTTGGCTGGTACTTAATGTCGAAGGCTGCCAGCTCGATGCCCCATTTAGCTACTCGGCCGGTTACCTCCGCATTGTTTATAATATCCCCTAGTGGTGCTTTACATACCACTATTATGGAATGCCCTTGGAAGTAATGGCGCAGCTTTCTAGATGCAAAAAATACGCCATACGCCAGTTTCTGGTAGTGTGGGTACCTTTGTTTGGATTCGGAAAAAACTTCGCTTATGTAATATACCGGATGTTGATCTGGTATGCTTTGCTCTTCCTTTGTCCGTTCCACAACGATTACCGCACTAATAACCCGATTTGTAGCCGTAAGGTATAATAACATGGGTTCTTCGTCTTTTGGAGATGCCAAGATGGGAGCCTTCATCAAGGTTTCCTTCAACTGGGCCAACGCTGCATCGGCCTCTTCTGTCCATTCGAACTTGTCGGATTTCTTTAGCAGCTTGTAGAGTGGTAAGGCTTTATCCCCCAGCCGACTAATAAATCTGCTGACGGCTGCAGCGGAACCCGTCAACCTTTGGACATCTTTTACACATGTAGGTTTTGAGATGTTCAAGATTGCCTTGATCTTTTCCGGGTTAACTTCTATTCCTCTGTGGGAAACAATGAAACCCAGAAGTTTTCCTGAGGGAACCCCGAATACGCACTTAGATGGATTCAGCTTCATCTTGTAAGTGCGTAAGTTCTCGAAAGTTTCTCGCAAATACTCAAGGAGTGTATCTTTTTCCTTGGTTACGACAGCGATATCATCCACATAAACATGGACGTTTCTGCCAATCTGACTATGCAAGCAGCGTTGCATGCAACGCTGATAGGTTGCACCTGCGTTCTTCAGGCCAAAAGGCATGGTTACGTAATAGTACGTCCCATACGGGGTTATAAAAGAAGTCTTGATTTGATCTTCCTTTTTCATGCGTATTTGGTGGTACCCGGAGTATGCATCCAAAAAGCATAAAAGCTCGGAGCCTGCAGTGGCATCTATTATTTGATCGATTCGCGGTAACGCGAACCTATCTTTCGGACACAACTTGTTCAATCCTGTGTAATCTATACACATTATAAGAGCAGTGGTGTCTTTCTTCGGTACTAGGACCGGATTTGCGGACCAATCAGTATGGATTACTTCCTTGATGAAATCCGCTGCTAAAAGCCGGATAATTTCCTTGCCAATAGCCTTCCGTCTTCTTCCATCAAATCGACGGAGACCTTGTTTGACGGGTTTTGATCCCGGAATAACCTTGAGTTGGTGCTCAGCAAGTTCCCTGGGTACGCCTGGCATGTCAGCTGGACACCAGGCAAAAATATCCCAGTTCTCACGGAGGAACTTGATGAGCTCGCCTTCCTATTTGTCGGTCATCCCAGTCCCTACGATGACAAATTTTGTCGGATCTTTGGGATCTAGGATTACCTGTCTTGTATTCTCTGACGCCTTGAAGCTATCTGTTGGCTTCCGAGTTTCTTTTCCTGCCGGCATTTCTTTCGGCGATACCTCCTTGGCTAATTCCTTCAGTTCCTCCTTTGCTATAACTCTTTGAGCGCAAAGGGCGTTTTCTTTCTCCAACTCGTTTGCCAGCTTGAAATCACCGGCTATGGTGATTACTCCTCCTTTGGGTCCTGGCATTTTCAACTTGTTGTAGATATAACAGGATCTTGCCATGAATTTGGTGAAAGCTGGGCGTCCGAGTATTGCGTGATACACGCTTTCGAACGGCACTACTTCGAAGGATACTTTTTCCTGCCGGAAGTGATCTTTATCTCCGAAGGTGACATCTAGGGAAATTTCTCCTAGGGATCGTGCTTGCCTGCCAGGAACAATGCCATGGAAGCGTATATTGCTGTAGTTGAGCTGGGACTTGGAGATCTTCAAGTGCTTCAGTGTATCCAGGTACATTATATTAATGCTGGATCCTCCGTCCATCAGTACTCTTCTTAGCCTAGTGTTTTGAACAATAGGGCTGACAACAAGAGCTTGTGTGCCGGGTTCAGGGATATTTCCGGGATGATCAGACTGATCCCAGACTATTGGCGTGTTGGAATACTTCAAGTATTTCGGGGTCGCAGGAATAACCGCGTTTATTTCCCGAAGTGTTCTTTTGGCCACCTTTGCTGACGGGGTTGCTAAGAAAGTTAGCATTGCTTCTCCGTCAACTCTCGGAAATTTGGGTTCGCCCTTTCGCTGTTGTTCCTGGATTTTGTCATCAGTGTCCGATTCACTGTCTTCTTTGTCAGCTTCTGGCTTTTGTTTGGCAGGTTTCCTTTTGGAACCCTTCCCTTTATTTCCGGATCCTGCATTGCCTTTCATGTGCTTGTTTAGCCGGCATTGCGCATTTGTGTGGGTTGGTTTCCCAAATTGCGAGTGGTGGACGCAGGGTTCCGACTTAATTCTCTCCCATTCTTCGGGAGTGTAATTGATTGGATCTGGGCTGCGACCTTTCCACTTATTCCCCTTATCTCCTCCAAAGGCTATGTTGACCTCCTTGGGCTTTGTCGTTGACTCCGGAGTTCCTTTTTTGTCAGAACGAGGGGTTTTCTTGGCGAGTATTAGTGACTCAATATTGCTTCCTCTTGCTCTGATATCATCTTCGGCTGCAGCGTGCTCATTAGCGGTTGTAAGCATAGATCCGAGATCTTTGTGCTGTTTACAACCAACCATGAACGGTACGAGTCCGGGTTTTAGGCCATTGACGAAAGCATGCATTGCTTGTACGTCAGTTACTCCAGAACAACTATTCTTCATTGCAGTCCATCTGGAGATGAAATCCACGTATGGTTCGTCCTCAAATTGGGTGCAACGGTTCAGCTGGTTGATGCTATTTGGGCGTTTGTATGTTCCCCGAAAATGCTGAGTGAATACTCTAGCCATATCATCCCAGCTGTCGATAGTTCTTGATGGTAAACCATTGATCCAATCTCTGGCTCCGTCTAGCAACATTAGGGGAAGAAACTTGACAGCTTCCAGGTCTGTCCCATTGTTGATTTGGACGGCTGTATAATAATCTGAGAGCCAGGTATCCGGGTTTGTACTGCCGGTATATTTTTGGTAGGTTGGACCAACTTTGGCGAAGCCAGAATGCAGGGTTATCCTTCGGATCCTGTCAGTAAAACACTTAGGACCAAAGTATAGATCATCCTTTTCTGCTCTATCAATGTGTGCAGAATATCTTCCGACTGAATGGACAGAAGGGGATCTGCTCCTTTCTTTTCCATTGTTGCGCGGACGCGCTTTTCCGGGGTTATCTCTATCTCTTCCGTGTTCACGTCCTTTTGGGTTAGGCGGAGTTCTGCTTCTGTGCCTTTCCTTATCCTTAGGAGGTGTCCGGGATCTTTCACGTCTGTGAGGTATATCATATCTTCCAGCTTTTTCAGCTGGGTTTCTCGGAGGTGGCATTATTTTGCCGTCATTCCGGTGTTTGCCTTCCCGACCATGTGGTTTATATCCATCTTTCGGGAGATGAGGTCCGGTTCTAGACGCTGCGTCCCGGTTATCTGGGTTTTTCCTGTCTTTTCTCGGATCCTCTTTTTTATCCGAGTCTCCGGGTTCTTCCGGTCCAGGTGCTCCAGCAGCGCAAGTAGCTGTTTTGCAGAGGGCGGAATTATCATGCAGCCTCCCTGAACGTTCTTGGCCTCGCTGTTGCTGCTGTAATGCTTTTCCTAGGAAAGCATACACCCCTTGGAGTTTTTCCCCGTTGGAGTACAGATCGTTGTTTAGGATGGCGAACGCTGCTTCCGCGTTTTTCGCTGCGGTTTTGTATATTGGTTCGCCCTTGGCATCTTTGCCGTTTAACTGCTTTTGCCAAGATGGGTTATAGAACCTTTCTTTTGGCGGCAGTTCTTCCGGTCTTGCGATTCCGGGTAACCTAGTAGGTTTTAATGCAGATCTATTCTTTCTCTCGTACTCCTCTATTTCCTCCTTCATTATTTTGATATCATGCTGGGTTTGTTGGAGATGTTGCCGAGATCGGAGTAGATGTTGCTGTTGCCTTTGGAAAGCTTGTATCCTGGCTTCCAGCATCTCAGGGGGTTCATCTAGTCCCACTGGTGTTTGTAATAGCTCTTGCTCTTCCTGTTCCGTCATTGGCGGAGCAGTGATTTCCTTAGATTTCTTCTCCGCAGGCTTTGTGCCGCTAACATCTCCAACTTCCAGGTTTTCATCAGCGAGATCGGCTGATTTTTTCTTCCGTATTTTGTATTGGAGTTTTTTAGAAGCACGGTGCTTTTTCTTAGAAGAGGGAGGTTTTTTGGCAGGCTCATCTTCTGTCATCTCCTTGACATTAGGGAATATCGGAGAAGTTTCTCCGTCTTCTCTCTCTTCCTCTGGCGGAGGGGTTTTAGGGCTTTCCTGGCTGCCGGCGCCCGTTGTATCAGCTGGTTTTGCCATTAGCACTTCATGGAATCCCTCTTGAAAGGACTTAACCTTTCTTACGAAGGCATCCTCGTCTTCGTCTTCGGAGTCGAAGTTATCCGATCCGGTTTCCGACTCCAACCTCGCCTCAATGGCGGCAAGCACGGACTCTGCTTCCGAGTTCATCGTCTGGTTGACGGATGTCGGATCTTCCGCCTCTGTGACGGGTATTTGTTCTTCCGTCTCTATGACGGGTAGGTTGTTATCTGCCTCTTGCACGGGATTTCCGTCATCCGTGTTTTCAGCGATTTCGGATTGCACCATGCCGATAAAGTGTGTATCACTTTTTTGTCGGCGATCTGAGCAAAATCCGGCATCATAGTCGTTTTCGACTGGGTATAGGGCGGGTGGGATAAATTTGCTTCCACCGCAAAACCCCATTGCCTCTGCAGTTAGTCCGATAAAGATGTTAGCAGATCCGATCGGTAACACGCAGGCACTTACCAGGTGGTTTTGCGCCGGTATGTAGGATCCGTTATCGAGGAAGCGCCCGACGTCGTCGTCGAACTCCAGGCTTCCGACTGTGATCGATCTTCCAATTCCGCCGAGTATCCCAGATCGGAATTTCACGCCTGACGTCGTTTGCCCCACGGTGGGCGCCAACTGTCGAGACATCGTAGTAGTTTTCATAGACGGGGGTGCCATGAGACTACGGTAGAGACGTGGGGTAACGGGATAGCGTAGTAACACAGAACACGGGATTTACCCAGGTTCGGTACGTCGCGACAGTACGGCGTACCTACTCCTGCACTTCTCATTAATTGGGACTAAAGCCCGTTTAACAGGGTTACAATGTGAGGGTGTAGATCTAGCTACTCGGCGAGGATGAGCTTCTCGGCGAGTTGCGTAGAGCTTCTCTGTCGTTCCTAACTTGTTCTAATCTATCTCCCGTCCGGCTTTATATAATAGCCGGATTAGGGCTTACAGAATCAGAAACCTAGAAGACTACATTTAACTCGTAACTTGGAAAGCAAGGAATCCGTCTTCTCCTCCAAGCCAGATCACGCGGGCCGTGATCCGGGTTCTTCTAGAATCCGGCTTCTGCGCGTCGGACTACTGGGCCGCCCAATGGACCTAAGCCCATTACCATGTAGGCCACCCTGGCAGTCCGGCTCTTTGTCTACCATCTTCTATACCCCTATTCAGTATATATCCGACAGGAACAAAACTAGACATAAAAGCAAGCAAATAAATAACAATTATGAAGTAAACTAAAAAAATTGTGTTTTTGATATAGAGAAATAAACTAAATTTTTTGTGTTTTTGACATAGAGAAATAAACTAATTTTTTTGTGTTTTTGATATAGAGAAATAAAAACAAGAATAAAATTAAAACAAGACAGTAAACAAAATAAAGAGATTGAGAGTGAGAGACTCCCCTTGCCAGAAGACTTCCTTCTCCCCGGCAACGACGCCAGAAAATATCCTTGATGCTCGTGATACACACGTTTGTTGGGAGACCCCAAGAGGAGGGTGTGATGAGCACAGTGGTAGGTATTTCCCCTTAGTTAAGAACCAAGGTTATCAATCCAGTAGGAGAAACAGGACCTTCAGAAGGTTGATGCCACTGACGGTGGTGCTGGCGCTTCACCAGTGTCAGCAACAACGTGGAACCTGCACACAACACAACCAAAATACTTTGCCCCAACGGTACAGTGAGGTTGTCAATCTCACTGGTCTTGCTGAAAACAAAGATTAGACGTATAGTGTGGAAAACATTGTATGCTTGCAGAAAGTAAAGAAAGCAGAAAATTGTTGTGGTTTGTTTACCAGTGTGAAAAAATATACCGGGGTTCATAGTTTTACTAGTGGTGTCTCTCCATAAAAGATAGCATGTTGGGTGAACAAATTACAGCTAGGAAATTGACAAATAGAGGTTGCACCGTAGTGCACAATATGAAATGAAGATTACTATGCTATTTAGTGCGGGCATTACAACAAGATACATAGACCGACATCCATCTGCATCTATGACTAATAATCCACCCTCAGGTTATCATCCGAACCCCCTTAGGTATTAAGTTGCAAGAAAAAGATAATTGCATTAAACAAAGTGTGTAATGTAAGCAATGATTATGCACGCAGGCACTCTCACCGTTGTTTTCTTCCTAATGGCAACATCACATCCTCCCCCTTCACGTTTCTGTCACTCGAGCAAGGCAACAAGGAGGCATGAACCCACTATCGAGCACAAATACTCCCTCTTGGAGTCACTAGCAACTACTTGGCCAGAATAACCACAAGCAACGGAGAGCATGCAAGATCACAAATAACATATGCAAATAAAGACTATAATCAACTTGGCATAAGGTCAATATTGATCGGATCCCAGCAAACACAGCACGGAGAATTACATAAGATCAATCTCGATCATGATAGGCAGCTCACGAGATCTAAACATGGACACATATGAGGAGAAGACAACCATCTAGCTACAGCTACGAACCCGTAGTCCAAGGATGAACTACTCACGCATCACTCAAGAGGCAGGCATGGTGATGTAGAAGCCTCCGGTGATGATCTCCTCTCTGGCAGGGTGCCGGAAACAGCTTCAGAACCCCCCTGATCTGGGAATGACGGTGACGGCGGCTGCAGAACTTTTTCGGGGATTTTGATCAGGTGTTTAGGGTTTTCCATCCGGGGGCTTAAATAGGCGAAAGGGCAAAGGCTGGGGGGCACACACATAGCTGGCGCGGCTAGGGGGGCCGTGCCACCCTATGGTGTGCCCCCCTGCAGCCCCTCTTCGGCTCCTCTTCGGTCTTTTGGATTCTTCCGAGGAAAATAGGACTTCTGGGCTTCGAATTTTCCAATTCAGAGAATATTTCCAGAACAACTTTTCTGAAACTAAAAAAACAGCAAAAAACAGGGAACTGGCTCTATGTCATCTTTTTAATAGGTTAGTCCGGAAAATCGATAAAAATGACATAAGGAAGGGAGAAAACATGTAGCAATTGGCATAATATGATCATGGAGCATCAGAAATTAGGGATACGTTTGTGACTTATCACTTCCCTCTGCGAAGGGCCTTTCTTTAATTTTATGTTGAGTCTCCACCTTCTAACTTTATGCACGGTTGAGAGAGCATAATTGCCATTCTGATTTTTATGTGCATTTGTCCCAGAAACATTATTAATTGATTCATGACGTGTTATTGCTTATTCTCTAATTATTTGTTCTAGTCTTCCTCATGAACTTTGAAGGTGTCCTGGCATTTATGTGTTGCCCCACTCTTAAGGACTAGCGAATATCACTTTGCCATGTTTTCTCTATACTTGAAACAAACATATATCTTTCATTGGATTGTTATTCATGATCTTTTATTTGTGTTACTTCTCATGATGCAATGTGATTGCTATGTTTTATTATTAAAATTCTATTTATCATGCTTGTGTTTAAGTTCTATGATCTCAGCTTACTTATGCTTTTACATTATTGATGATCAAGTTTATGTTGGTAGCATGTCACATCAGAAATTATGTGTTTTTATCGTTTACCTACTCGGGGACGAGTAGGAATTAAGCTTGGGGATGTTGATACGTCATAAACATATCCTTAATTTTTGATGTTCCATGGTGTTTCCCATATGTTTGCTATACACTTTATGTCATTTTTATCGATTTTCCGGACTAACCTATTGACAAGATGCCACAGAGTCAGTTCCCCGTTTTCTGCTATTTTTAGTTTCAGAAAAGTTGTTCTGGAAATATTCTCGGAATTGGATAGTTCAAAAGCCAGAAGTCTTAGAAGTCCCGAAGAGACTCGGAGGGGGGACACAGGGTGGCCACACCATAGGATGGTGCGGGTCCCCCTGGCCGCGGCACCAGGTGATGTGGGCCCCGTGGCCACCCCCCGACATCGCCCTTTCGCCTATATATGCCCCCCGATGCATAAAGCCTAAATAAAATCGGCCTTTTCCACCAAAAACATCTGTAGCTCCGCCGTCGCCGCCGACAAGTTTCGGGGGACAGAAATCTCTGTTCCGGCACCCTGCCGGACGGGAAAGTGCCCCCGGAGCCATCTCCATCAACTCCACCGCCAGCTTCATCGCCGTTGCTGTCTCCTATGATGAGGAGGGAGTAGTTCTCCCCCGGGACTGAGGGTTCTACCGGTAGCTATGTGTTTCATCTCTCTCTCTCCCATGGTGTGATCTTTATGTGATCATGAGCTTTGCAATCTAGTTGAATATGTAGATGTTAATCTTCATCTGTTATGCTACTCAAGTGGTTTTGTTACAAAATCTTCGTAGACACTTTGATCTCGGTGTAAAGGTGACGGTGTGTGCACCGTGTGGTTTAGCATGATATTTATATCTTGTGTTGGATGACCCTATGAAATTTTGGTGTTTTTCTAGTACCTTCTAGGACTCTCATAGTGACAGCGTGGGGTTAACTAGACATGGGAATGCAACTTTGAGGAGTGCTTTTTGCAGCCCTACACAATGAATTGGTGTTTGTTATTCAACCGGAGAGTGGTTCAGAGTAGTGTAGTGAAGAGAGATATTTATGCATTCAATTATGTTATCATTGTTGAGAGTGTTCACTAGTGAAAGTAGGATCCCTAGGCCTTGTTTCTAAGCATTGAAACCCCGTTTACAATCAGTTCTACTACATGTTTGCTTGCTGCCATTTTTATTTAAGATTGCTATTATCACTTATAATCAACTATATTACTTGTATTTCACTCTCTCTTCACCGAACTAGTGCACCGATACAACTGACAATTGTATTAGGTGTGTTGGGGACACAAGAGACTGAAGGGTTCGTTGCATAGAAAACAAAAAAATTCCTACGCGAGAGACACCCGAAAGGCCAAGATCTAATCTAGGAGATGAAAGCAACAGGCATAGAGAGAGTCTTAAGAAGAACATACCCTCGAAGACACAAAGCGTTACGAGATCAAATCTCGTTGTTGGCGTAGTCGTACTCACATCGATCCCGAGAGCGAGAAGATGTGCACCGCAATCCGGCGGTGCCTCCGTGATCGGTCACACGTACGGTTGATGATGACCTCCGTTCCCTCGATCCAGCGGGGCAGCGGAAGTAGAGGATCCCTCGGAACTCCAGCAGCACGACGGCGTGGTGGTGGTGAAGAATCCCACGGTCAGGGCTTTGCCAAGTCGGAGACCATGGAATGGAGCAACGGATGGAGAGGAAGTGAGGTGGGCAAGTGTGTGTAGGAGGGAGAGCTCTCACCCTCCTTGTATAGGGGAAGGGGAGGCAGCCCAAAGGGGTGGTGCCCCCACCTCTTCCCTCTTCATGTGAGTGGACACTCCACTCACACCCACTCATGCTACCATAATTTCCCACTTAGAAAATCCAAAGGTTTTTCTTTAATAATTAAATAAAACATTATTTATTTATTTGTTTCAGCATTTGTTAATTCTATTAACAAACTTTTGCATATAGCACCTCGAATCATTTGTTAATTCTATTAACAACCATTTGATAAAAAAAACCTTGAACTATTTCAATTTTCCCCGAAACAATTTTGGTGTTGCCCATAACATTCTTTGATATTCCGTATCCTCTCAAATGCGTCATCAAACCTTAAGTGTGGCAACCTACGATTCACGAATAACATAGATATGATCGAGACTCCTCTCTGATCAATAATCAACAGCGGGATCTGGAGATCCGTGATGACTCCTATATATTCAACGATGACTCTCGTGATCGTATGAACCATCAACGTCGTTAACTATTCCCTTTGTCTCGCGATATTTTACTTGTCCGAGATTCGATCATTAGTATCAACCATACCTTGTTCAATCTTGTTACCGACAAGTACTCTTTTACTCGTTCCGTGATATGACATCCTTGTGACCTAGTCATGTGCTTGCAAGCGGTGTCGATGTGATATCACCGAGAGGGCCTAGAGTATATCTCTCCGTCATTTGGATGGACAAATCCCACTCTTGATCCATGAGCCTCAACTAATACTTTCCGAATACCTAATGGCACCTTTATAGTCACCCTGTTACGGCGTGACGTTTGATGACATTAAAGCACCCTTCCGGTATCAGTGATTGACATGATCTCATGGTCTAAGGAATAAGTTACTTCGTATGCAAGATATAACAATATAAACTAAATGACTTGATCGTATTGTTATCTTCATATTGGGTCTATGTTCATCACATCATTCTTCTAATGACATGACCCCGTTATTAACAACATCCAATGTTCATGATCAGGAAACCTTAATCATCTATTAATCAACGAGCTAGTTAAAAGAGAGGCTTTACTAGGAACCATTGTTTGTTTATTAAACACACATGTATCAACGTTTCCAGTTAATACAATTCTAGCATGAGAAATAAACACTTATCATAAACGAGGAATAAGATAATAACCACTTTATTATTGCCTCTCGGGCGTATTCCCTTCAGTCTCCTACTTGCACTAGAGTTAATTATCTAGTTTGTAAGCACTTAACACATATGGCGTTCCAGTGTTATTACCATGCTTCGCATGTGGTAAACATCATCGAAAAGATTTGAACTGTTCAGGTCCTATTGTATTTGCATGTTCTTTGCGTCTACATGCATCACTCATTCTCTAATGAGATGGTTTTGTATATATTTGGTCAACCGGTGAGACCTTAATTGCTCAGCTTAAACCAATGTTACTAACATTGTGAAAATGTAGCTTCATAGTGTCAACATTCTTGGAAATTCACCAAGTTCAATAAAGAACTCCTTGACACAAAATACTCCTATTATTTGTTGTCAACACAATGATATATTTAGCCTTTGTTGTAGTATCCGTCACAATATTTAATTTTGAAACTCTTTCAAATCTAGCATGGAAGTTTCTTCCAGCCTATTGTGCTACCCTTCATCACATATTTTAATTGAGATAAAATTATTTGAATAGATGACAAGACTATTAGTGCAACATATTACAACAAATAGTTTGTCATTACTACATAGGAAAACATATCCTTAGAATTTCTAAAATGACACAAGGATCTCTCTCACTGTTGCCTAATCATCATATGAATTATCCTGCTATAACATTTCATAGCATAGGACTCATCTGGTTGCGTACATAGCATGGAACACATGACTTAGAAATCTTAATTTCAATTGCGCTCTTCATGTGTCAAAACACTTGAATCTTGCTCAATTCTTTTCCATGTGGCAAGAACTCCTTCTTGTCATTTCGATATTGACTTACTTCAATATTTCATCTATGTAATTTCGCTCAACCATATCAGGCACTTCAATCCATCTCTTATAGATATCGATTCCCAATATTTCCTAAACCTTTCACCAATATGAAAATCTTAACCGTGTTAATTTAAAATACATATTTTCCAATCAACCATATGTCATCTACATAAAGCATTGGAAATATGTCATAGAGCTCCCACTTAATTTCTTGTAACTTTACAAGCATCTTTATCGTTCATGATGGAATGAAACTCTTTTGATAACTTCATTAAGGTAAAGATTCCAACTTTGTTATGCTCTCTTCAATCATTGAAGTGTGCATACCTTTCTAGCAACCTTTTGAATTTTACAAAACTCTCAGACTGTGTCAAGTACACATCCTCGATCAAACTTCCTTGAGAGGAAAGTTGGTTTTGTTATTCAACTGTCATATCATAATATGTAACTTTTGCTAGAACTATCCGCAAAGACTAAAGCATCACTACGGAAGATCAAAATCTTGTAGTAGTAAACTCTTTGAACTTCGTCGAAAACATCTTTTCGACGAGAACAACTTTCAAAGGATGTAAAAAATCCATGTCTTTGTCACTATATAGACTCGTTTGCAATCGTTAGGCATCATGCCTTTCGAAAAGACTACCAAGTCACACACTTGATATTCGTACATGGATACTATTGCGGATGTAATGACTCATAGCTAATTTTACGAAGTCAGGGCCCATCATTTGCTTCCTTTATAAGGTCCAGGTCCTTTGTTGTCAAAACAACACTTCACTCTTAAACCACAAGTTGGTCTAAGTATAAAGTTTTAGGACTTTTGTGGTTCAGTTCGCAAACTCATTCGAAGTATCTACAACACATGTAGTGTCTTCTACTTTGTCAAAATAGGAAACCCCAGAACAACTTCCAGTGTTGCGCTACTCTTGACATGGTAAAGGATTCTCTAATCTTGTTGAGTTTGTATTGTCCTCCCACTCACTTGTTTCGCAAGAACTACTTTCTCGTGAAATCAACCTTCTCTGACAAACAATATTTGTCTTTGGTTCGGTGATAGGAGAAATACCTAATCTTTTATTTGAGATAACCTTAGAAACATATATTTACCCTATTTTGGTTGTAAATATTTTACACATGCTATGCATACGAAAATTTAAGAAAAAAGACAATTTGGGTCACTACCTAAACCATAACTTATATGGTGTCAATTTCAACGGATCACGATGGTGCTCTTTTCATTGTAAACGCGGTTGTCTCTAATGTATAAACTACAAAATTATAATGGCATTTTTAGTAATCTTACCATGTAAAACAAGGTTTGATTTTGTCTCTCGAACACTCCAAAATAATGTGGGGTTATTCAAGTAGTATAAGTTGTAGAACAATTCTGCAACTTCTCATATCTTTTTCTAAACTTGTAACTCAAACTTTATCCTTTATGATCCAATCATAAATACTTCATTGCCTTGTTACGATGATTTTTACTTCATACTAACAACAATTTGAACCAATTCAAAAAATGTCAAACTCCGCTCTCTTTAAATAGACATACCCATATATCTACTCAAATCATCGACGGAATTTTATGAAGGAAAAATAAATCTACCACATATGACTATACATAATGGACTATATACATCAACATGTACAGTCTCCATTAAATTAGTCATTCATTCTACTTTGGCCTATGAACGGAATTCTAGTCATCTTTTGGAAGAGGTCTCATAAGCGTCAATTTACTCAAAACAAAATGACCCCAGGAGTCCATCAAAATGGAGTTCCTTCATGTTTTCCTTTCTGATATGAACTAAAATTGTGGTGTCACAATTTAAGTGAAATTCTTTTATGTCTTGCAACGTTTAGCATTTAGTTTTATAGATGTTTACTTTACCAACATGATTTATATTAACTCATCCATCAATTATGGAATATGGTCATAGTTTAAACAATCTCATTTTTTCTCACAAAAGACCAGAACAAAATAACAACTTATTAAGTTCTTAAAATAAATCTTGAATGTTTGGTTCGATACGACAACGAACACAATAACACTTTATTTCTGTTCTTGTCATAATCGATTCACATCTACTACTAGTTCCTTTTAGGCCCTTGTATTTCTTGCATTGCGTTGCTTTGTATGACAACTCATACCAACCAATCTGGTATCAAAATACCAAAAAAAATACTTTGTTAACTAGTAATACATCTATAACTTGTATATTAAGCATATACTCCTGAGCTGGACTTTTCCAGTTATCTTCTTTTTCTGCCATATATCTTTTTGTAACTCTATTTTCAATATTTCCTTTTCTTTACAAGAAGAATCATTCAACATCAAACAACGCTAGTCGTACTAGCTCATTTTATTTGGCGTGTTAGTCATATACTACCATCCATTGAGTCAAACTTTGAGTTTGATGGTGCTACTAATATCACCATATTGATAGCATTCTTCCAGATTCCACTCTTAGCAATCTCCAAGCAAGGTAAACGGTTTTTACCCATACTTTTAATACATCCCGTCATAACAATATTATGATTAATCTACTATAGCTCGAAGGAAGGAATTTAGAGGATAATTTTTAGCGCCCAACTTCTTGGAATATTCAAACGCCTAGCATCTTTGCAAATATTCAAATAATATAAGCATACATTCTCACGCTAAAATATACACAGTCATGTTGCCACAAATAAGTTTCTAGATATCAATATATCTTTTACTTGATTGTTTCTGAAAACAATTCTTTTCAGTTCCTAAATCACCTTGATCAACAAAACATTCTTTTGAAGATAAAGTAATATGGAAGCAACCATGAATCTGGATTCTAAGTAGGAATTATTTGCTCTCTAGATAATTCAATCATTAATCATATGGAGCTAGGTAGGAAATACCGAAAATCTACAATATGACTCAATTTTAAATTTCATCAATGCGGTACCAATCTTAAATGGTTTTTACCAGTATCTCAATTAACAATCTAAGTGTAAGGTAGTTTGCGGATGCCAGTGAATACTATAATTTGTGCAAATTCATTTTGATTGGTTGTTCATGATAAATAAGTTCAAGTTAATTTAAAATTACTACGTGAACTCCCACTCCAAAACAACATCCCTCTAGTCGTTTTAGTGATTACACGAACCAAATTCACTACACCAAAACGGATCATCACGTGAGATGATGTAGCTTCAAAGGAGAACATCGACATGTTCATCATATCATTCATATGACTCATGCTTTACCTTTCGGTTACGTGTTCCGAGGCCATGTCTGTACATGCTAGGCTCGCCAAGTAGAACCGTAGTATTGCGTGTTTTCCGAGGCCATGTATGTACATGCTAGGCTCGTCATCACCCGTTGTATGCGAACGTTGAGTCTGTCACACCCGATCATCACGTGGTGTCTCGAAACGACGAACTTTATTAACGGTGCATACTAAGGAAGAACATATTATTATCTTGATATTAAGTGAGAGGGATCATCTTATAATGCTACCATCGCTATATAAGCAAAATAAGATGCATAAAAAGGATTAACATCACATGTAAGGATAATATGATATGATATGGTCTTTCTTGCTTTTGATCTCCATCATTCCACCGACGTGGCACCAAGGTTCATGGCACCTCCATTTTGATTGTCCATCAATAATAAGACAACCATATGGCTCCCTTCGCTATATTAATAATTTACAAAAGAGATAATCTCATAATCAAATTTGTAACATTGACCATATCACATCACATGCCCAGCAAAAACTAGTTAGACACCTCTAATTTATTTTTGCATATTTTACGTGGCTTAGGGCCTTTGAGGATAGAACCGTTCATACCTACGAACATCAACCACAACGTTGATAAACACATTTTTAACAACCTTTGTAGATTAGATCTTAACTACAGTTGGAGAAACGGACACCCCCTCAGCCACAAGTGAGACAGGTCTCTCGTACATAGTACACGTAAAGTTTGTCTAGGGCAGCTTCATCCAACTATGACACTAAGATCATAAAATACTCAAGGAGGCAATAACATGATCATCAACGCCCACATACACCTATGTGTTCTACCCGTACAAATCATCTATGCATAGATCCGGCTCTGATACCACTGAAGGGTTCGTTGCATAGAAAACAAAAAAATTCCTACGCGGGAGACACCAGAAAGGCCAAGATCTAATCTAGGAGATGAAAGCAACAGGCATAGAGAGAGTCTTAAGAAGAACATACCCTCGAGGGTGCAAAGCGTTACGATATCAAATCTCGTTGTTGGCGTAGTCGTACTCACACCGATCGCGAGAGCGAGAAGATGTGCACCGCAATTCGGCGGTGCCTCCGTGATCGGTCACACATACGGTTGATGACGACCTCCGTTCCCTCGATCCAGCGGTGCATCGGAAGTAGAGGATCCCTCGGAACTCCAGTAGCACGACGGCGTGGTGGTGGTGAAGAATCCCACGGTCAGGGCTTTGCCAAGCCGGAGACCATGGAATGGAGCAGTGGATGGAGAGGAAGTGAGGTGGGAAAGTGTGTGTAGGAGGGAGATCTCTCACCCTCCTTTTATAGAGGAAGGGGAGGCAACCCAAAGGGGTGGTGCGGCCAACCCATGGTGTGCCCCACCTCTTCCCTCTTCATGTGAGGGGACACTCCACTCACACCCACTCATGCTCCCATAATTTCGCACTTAGAAAATCCAAAGGTTTTTCTTTAATAAATAAATAAAACACTTTTATTTCTTTATTTTAGCATTTGTTAATTCTATTAACAAACTTTTGCATATAGCACCTCGAATCATTTGTTAATTCTATTAACAACCATTGGATAAAAAACCCTTGAACTATTTCAATTTTCCCCGAAACAATTTTGGTGCTGCCCATAACATTCTTCGATATTCCGTATCCTCTCAAATGCGTCACGGAACCTTAAGCGTGTCACCCTACAGTTCGCGAATAACATAGACATGATCGAGACTCCTCTCCGATCAATAATCAACGTCGGGATCTAGAGATCCGTGATGACTCCTATATACTCAACGATGACTCTCATGATTGTATGAACCATCAACATCGTTAACTATTCCCTTTGTCTCGCGGTATTTTACTTGTCCGAGATTCGATCATTGGTATCAACCATACCTTGTTCAATCTTTCTACCGACAAGTACTCTTTTACTCGTTCCGTGATATGACATCCTTCTGACATAGTCACGTGCTTGCAAGCGGTGTTGATGTGATATCACCGAGAGGGCCCAGAGTATATCTCTCCGTCATTTGGATGGACAAATTCCACTCTTGATCCATGAGCCTCAGCTAATACTTTCCGAATACCTAACGATACCTTTATAGTCACCCTTTTACGGTGTGACATTTGATGACATCAAAGCACCCTTCCGGTATCAGTGATTGACAGGATCTCATGGTCTAAGGAATAAGTTACTTTGTATGCAAGATATAACAATATAAACTAAATGAGTTGATCGTATTGTTATCTTCATGTTGGGTCTATGTTCATCACATCATTCTTCTAATGACATGACCCCGTTATTAACAACATCCAATGTTCATGATCAGGAAACCTTGATCATCTATTAATCAACGAGCTAGTTAAAATAGAGGCTTTACTAGGAACCATTGTTTGTTTATTAAACACACATTTATCAACGTTTCTGGTTAATACAATTCTAGCATGAGAAATAAACATTTATCATAAACGAGGAATAAGATAATAACCACTTTATTATTGCCTCTCGGGCATATTCCCTTCAGAGACTTCTTGTATCGTAATTGCAGGGTTGCTTGAGAGGGATACCTTTGACCTCTATCTCTCTGAGTTCGATAAACCTTGGGTAATCTACTTAAGGGAAACTTGCTGCTATTCTACAAACCTCTGCACTTGGAGGCCCAACACTGTCTACAAGAATAGAAGCGTGCGTAGACATCAGGGGGCGCGCCGCCCTATTGTGTGCCCCCCTGTGGCCCCTCTCCGGGCCTCTTCGGGACTCCGTGGAACCTTCGGGAATTCTAAGACTTCTGGGATTCGAATTTTCCAATTCCGAGAATATTTCCAGAACAACTTTTCTGAAACTAAAAACAGCAGAAAACAAGGAACTGCCTCTATGGCATCTTGTCAATAGGTTAGTCCCGGAAATCGATAAAAATGACATAAAGTGTATAGAAAATATGTAGGAAATAACATGAAAACAACATGAAACATCAGAAATTAAGGATACGTTTATGACGTATCACCCGGCTCCCCATATAAGTGCCGGTAGGGGGTCGTAGACAAATAGGCAACCCTAGATCAAATACGCTCCAAATCCAATATGCGCCGACCCCGTGTAACCTATTTCATCTCGCCGGAATAACAACAAGACAGGCATGAGCAGTGGTGTTATCTTCTCCGAAGTGTTCCGAACCTAGGTAAATATTGCCCTCTGTGTAATGTCTAGCCGAGTAGTCCACTAGCGCCTTCTACCTTACGAAACCCTAGATCCCTAACCATGGGGATTGTTGAGGTACCCTCCTCTTCACTCCTCCTCTTCCCCCTCCTCCACCTCCTACTCCTCCTCCGAACCACTCTCAGATTGCGATGGCGGGGTTACTTCATGGAAATATATCCAATTAGGGTCCTCTGATGAAGTGAAGCTTGGCGTCACTGACCCGATCGAATCATCATCGGAGGGAGGCGGGAAATCTTCCCCGCTGGAACCGTTGTTCCACTGCTATCCCTACATGGCTATGGTAGAATGCGAGTTGCAGAGGGAGGGTGTGCGCGAGGAAGAAGAGGAAGATCGAGATGAAAGAACTAAACAACCGGGGATTGGATTTATTTGAACATTTCGGTCGATTCGTATTCTGAAATAATGAGCCGCATTCACATTCAGAACTTTGAAATCACGCGGTTACAACTGCATTCCAGTTCTCGAGATCGTGTGCATGTCAAGTTTGCACGCTTTCAGTTATTACAACTTCGTGAACATCACCTCCGCATTTAGCTGGACGACCCGATCATTGCATCGTACGAACAAAAGGGTGGCGCGGGAGAGATCATGTTCAAACCTAGACCCATCGCTCAACTATTTTTTAGATAAATCCTCTCTAAAAAGATACCGTATGACACAGTCACTTCCAGGTGAAAACCATCTTGTTGCCCATACTATTCCTACATGTACATACGAGTCTTTTGTTCCGATACCTCCGAGATCCAGTTTTACCACTCATAAATTTAGATTTTTGTACATGTTTGGTACTTCGAGGTTATCCATTTGGTACTATCAACCTAGTTCATCTGCCTGTAAGGCTGTAACGGTCATATTGTTGCTTTTGTATATAATAGCTACCAGCCCCAAGGCAGAAGTAGCACTTTTTGAAGCGTTCTTTTAAAGAATAGAGAGTACTATTGACCTACGCTTATTCTCTATCTCTTATACATCTAGATCTACATCTCAAATCCAATCTTTGTAAGATCTAGAGTGATTTGGAGTCAATTTCTTTGTGGGAGGGGCTTCAAGTTACCATTTATAGCCAAGTGTTGTTACTTCATGGAGGCTGTGTGCCTCCTAGACGGCTAGAGTCACTTGGAAACTTTGTGGTGCTTTGCGAAGGAGCCACGAGTTTATGAAGGCTGGTGATCGCTTACTTCGTGTGACATCCCTTCTTAGTGGTTGAGCATGGACTAAGTGTCATAGCTCAAAGAGAAGTATGCTGGTCATTGTGGCTAAGGACTATATGTACTTTGGACTTTGTGTTCCAGCCTTCTCCCAACAAGGACGTAGCATAGCGCCAACTGTCTGAACGGCTAGATAACATTCTCATGTTTGTGATCCCCTTACTTTGCTTCTTTACTTATTACAATTTAGTTTATCACAAGACAAGTCTTTTTATAATTGCATCATTAGAGGGTTTTGGGCAACCATAGAAAACAATTTGGTAAAATTGCGAACTTCCATTAAGATTTTTAACTCCACCTTTTCACACCCCCTCTAGTCGGTGTAGATGGTCCTTCAAGTGGTATCTAAGGAAGGTTCCTTGCTTTGGCTTAACCGCCTAAGAAACAACTATGCTGTCTTGGGAAAATTACTTCAACAAAGATAAATATTTTTTATGGTACAAACTTCTTATCTTGAAGATCTCACATGATTGATATCTTTTGTGACGTGGGTCCCAATATTGTTCGAATTATAAACGAGGGCTTTTCTCCTTCAAAACTTCCTGAAAATCTTATTCTCTTACAAGTGAAAGGGCTACATATTAATTCCCAACCTATTACTGATATCTTCCGTGGTGCATGTCCATACCGACGCGACATGCGAGAATGTTAACATTGATCTTGTTGTTTGTAAATTACATTTAAAGGTAGCTTATGGTGTTGTTTGTTGAGATACCATTGAATAGTTTATGAGTGTTTCGGTTCTAATGGTTGAAGTTATCGTCCCATACTACCCTCTAAGTAATGGAGGTTCCTGAAAGCCTAACCTTGTGCCGCCCTATATTGTTTAGGTGTCATTCATGATATTCAACAAGGAAGAACAAGTGTTTACAACACTATCGTCGGAGAATTAATTCTTCTGTGTTTACACCTACTCACACAAATCACATACGACGATCATCTAGACGAAGGCCGCGACGACATGTGTGGCGTTTTGATCATTCAAACCCTAACAATTGGACAGCTATAAATCTCTGTTGAATAAATAGCATGATTTTCACCTTAATGACCTTATTTTTTTCTTTTGTCTTTTATCACTTGTCTCACCTCGATTTTCTAGTAGAAAAATAAAATAAAAGAAAAACCTAGGTTTCTCTCCTTTAGACCAGGGCGCGTGCTCTCTTCAGACCGATCGGGCGTCAGTGCGTGACGCAGGCGGAGAACGCAAGTCAGCCTCTATCCCCAACCCTCCCGCCGCCGGTGGCGGCGACCACCACCGGAGCTCTCCAATCCACACCGGTAACCCCTCTTTCCCGTACCTTTCTCCATCTCTTCCCTCCCGACTCCCCTGACCTACCAACACGGCTCTAAACCTCTCGCATAGTCTAGCACCGTGTCCTACAGCTGCCGCCGTGCCGCGCCTTAGCGCCACCGCAGACGCCTCAATCCCGCCCCGCCGTTCCCGTTCTTCCTCGCCGGTATATCGCGAGTCATTGGGCGTTCCCGTTACTCCTCGTCGGGACATCGCGAATCATAGGGTTTCTAGGTATCCAGCGACCCCCTTGGTTAAATCCCACTGACCTTCACGACTTCTGGGTGCGCCGGTGCACAACCTAGATCCGCCCCTGGCTGATGCGGAGATCTGCATGCTAACACACAGATTTCCTCGGCTGCTGTAGCCGGCACGCCATCTAGATCCGCCCCTGGCTGATGCGGGGGATCTGCTTATTGTGTCATGCTAAGTTGCTAACACACGAATTCCTCGACTGCTGTAGAGTACAGAGGAACATTCAGCTTGCCGCGGGTTAATTATGCGAGATGTGCATGTTCTTGTTCGACCTATTGAAAATGCTATATACAGTGTGAAGCTTAAGCTCACATAACACCGGAAAGAAGCCTGCGCCAGAAGCATGTGTCATCTCTAAGTTGTTAGGAACAATAGCTCTAGCTACATACGAAGCAGTAGAAAATGTAATTGCCGTATGCTCTGACCTAGTCAGTTTGCGTAAGCAGGCCAGCTTGTTAAATTGTCTTAGTACCATTAGTATGACCTGGCAAAAGGATGATGCTTTTATGAATTCACTAGTTATAGAAGTGTCAACTAAACGATGTTGTAAACTGAAAACCCTAGCGCTCGTATCACAGTTTAGCCTGTTCCATGGGGCAGATCTCTTTGAAGTCACAATATTCAATAATTAGTCTCTTTTTGCGGGTAATATTAAATAAATAATCAAACTGGGTTTAGCAATGGCGTTGGAAAATTTTGTGGGTGTTACTAAAAGATCATTTATGATGCAAGTACTTGGTAATCCATTCCAAATTTGTGGGGGTTCAGGACGAGTACATCTGTGTCTAGATTTTATGTTTCCATTTTATCATTGAAGAAATTTCCCTCCATTCCGGTGTTTAGGGCATAGTAAGAAAATCTGTATGTTCCATAACTCCTCAGGATGAAGGCCTGATTTGCATTTAATATCGTGTAATTAATCATAGCGTGGCCCTCCTCTCTGAATTCTCGCGCTTGCCAAACAGAAAATATTTTGATGTGGGCCTTGACGTTTGTTCGCTTCACCTCCTTAATCGCCTAATTAATCACCGGTTCCTATTTGTACGCTGATTGGAGGAAAGAAACACACTGAGGTAATCGCTCGTAGCCAGTTATCATCCGCTTGGTCGTGCTGCGACTCGTACTGAACCCTACACACCGGAACGGAGGGAGTATATAAGATCATATGCAACATGCTCATTATTCAATCTATTGTGTGCACTAGTCCAAAGGCTATGCATGTAATTTGTACATTGATTGTAACATTTCATCTATGTTGAATTACTTGATAACCGTATGTTTATTGCCACACAATAGTTGGACAGTGTTTTAAAATATTGTTGAAAGACAAAGAGTTCATTTTGTTTAGCTTTATCATGTAGTTAATTTGAGTCACCTTGTTGATATCTATCAGCGCTGGGCATCTGCTTTCTTTAAATATGCATGTTCAACACTAATTATTAAAAGACAAAGAGTTCATTTTGTTTAGCTTTATCGTGCAGTTAATATGGGCCACCTTTTGTTGATATCTTTCAGCGCTGGGCATTTCCTTTCTTAAAATATGCATGTTCAACACCATATTTGCTACAGGTTCTTATGATTACAGATACCAACTGCAGGTATCCAGGCCCTAATAATTTGGAAGGCGGGGCAGAAAATTATTAACAGAACCTATGGACAGTTCCAAGTCTCCTCAACCATTTAAGAAGAGCCGGACTACATCGTCTGGTACGGATGGCCACCAGTTTGAGAACGATGAGTTTCAGTCCGAAACACTAGATAGAGGGCAAGATGAATTTGGAGAAGACAATTCCCCATCTCTGCAGAATTCGATTGGTCCTAACTACCGTGGATCGCCATGTATTGGGGCATTCACTATCCAGTGTGCAAAGTGTTTCAAATGGAGACTTATTCCAACAAAAGAGAAGTATGAGGAAATACGTGAGCACATTATACAGGAACCTTTTGATTGCGAGCGAGCACGCGAGTGGAGACCTGATGTATCATGCGATGATCCAGAAGATATATCTCAGGATGGAAGCAGACTCTGGGCTATCGACAAACCCAATATTGCACAACCCCCTGCTGGATGGGAAAGGCAGATTAGAATAAGAGGTGAAGGAGGCACCAAATTTGCTGATGTGTGAGTGATACTTCTCTGTCACTGCCTATTTGTTTTTTGTCAGGCTGTTTCTGCAAGGATATAGATTTTATTTTTGCTGTCTGCCGCCTTACCCCCATACGTTGACATCAGTTTTTGACGAACACGGAAATAACAGAAAATTGGCCAATTAACCTGCACACCCCCTGCTAGTTTTACATTTTTTTTTATCTCATCAGCTGTTTACAATTTGTTTCTGCTCTATATCAGTTTTACAATTAATGGTATCCTTCATAACAAGCTATTAGCATATTTTCTTCAAAAAAAGAAAAAAAAATCCTTATTTATTTCTCAATACACCACACCTTTTCTGAGTTGCATGCATGTATCAATCCTCTGTAGTGTCAGTTATGAAGAGTCGAAATTGTGAATATAAAACTACCATTGACCCCCTATATAAACATATTATTGGTACTTTTCTGTAATGGTGATCACTTGATACCATGGTATCTGAGTGTGTTGCTAACTGGAGAACTAGTTCTCTTAGTTACCCATGCACCTGGCGACGAATGTCAGGTGTCCAGATTGACCCCCTGAACTTCAGGGAAGTAAAGGGGACTTTTCCATTTCAAAATATTATATTATTATAGAATGGATGCCTAGTTTGTGCTAGATTGCATTACTAATTGCTTAGTTACACTTAGCATCTTGGACAGTGCTGAATTTGTATAAAAAGCCTTTTCTACCTTTCCTTGTTCAACTAAACCGAGGAAAGATAATTCTAGCACGAGAACACATTTATCCTTGATTTGTTTCTGTATTCGACTTCTTGTCGTTGTTTAGAGGGTGGAAGTAATTAGTTTTGTCCATGTAGAGCCATGGAGTAATAATGTTCTGCATCAGTAAACCATAGCACACACACTTAAAGAACCCTCAACCAACTGGGCACTAGCACCCGGTGGCATTGCCAGGTGAATCCACGGTGCTGCATCATTAAACCATAGCACACACACTTAAAGAACCCTCAACCAACTGGGCACTAGCACCTGGTCGCATTGCCAAGTGAATCCACGGTGCAGAATTAGTTCGCCTCAGGTGTGCAGGTTGACGCTGCCACACCCCACAAACGCTCGGTTTCTAACACATGTACTTCTAGTTTTGGCAATTTTGTAAGTTTTGCCAGCCCCTTATGGTTGGCCACATGGCTCATAGTGGCATTGGCATGGCCAGTCTAGGTTTCCGTGCTCTCTTGTTTGCTGTATTCTGAAGCAAGTATGTGTAAGTAGATAGTAGTTTAGGCTGATGCTTATCAGTTTAACGCTTCCATCATGGTGTTTTTCTGTGTAGACATCTTTTTCGAGGAAATTTTCAGTGTAGGCATTGTGATCGATCATTGGAAAAGAGAGACCAATAACTTCAGTTGCTCCGTCAGCGTCACCAAAAAGAACTGTAGATTGGAGTCATGTATGATGCATATAGACATTAGGGCAACAGAATGTTGTGCACAGCGTAAAATAGGGGGAAAGACCCACTTAGTTCTCATCACCACAAGTAATATGAAATGCCAGTTAACGGACATTTCATGTTGTTTCAGACAAGGATTCCACGCCCATTCAATTTAACACATTTGTAATGTAACAATATCGGATTCTTATGCACTGAAATGGTATATTTGGGTGGTAAAATAAACCATCTACCTTCTGCCGAATTTAGCAAATGATAAGTACTGCACAAACAAACTACTGTAAATCTACACGGTTATAATTTTGGACCCACCAAAATAAGCACGTAGATTTTCTCTTGTCCTCTTGATTTATGTGTAAATTTCTAGACTTCCATTTTTTACATCGTTGTAAATTAGACAAAATATATCCACCTTAAGAAGTAACTTCCATATATTGTAATATAAGCATGTATATTCCTTGCTACAGTTGCTGAAATTACCTCAATTGCTCTTTATCTTCGGCCAGGTACTATACTTCTCCTACTGGGAGGAAACTGAGGTCACTGGTTGAAGTTGATCGGTATGTAATGCAAATTTACTGAAAATTTCCCTTCAACACCTTTCTTTATCTGTTATTGAGCTCCTCTAAATTTTGTGTGAAGTTACAACATCTTGATGCTGCACTTGCACTGCAAATTAATTTCACATGACTTATGCTGCTTTCTTCTCCAGTTCTTTTAACTGGATATTGCAATTAATTTCTCATGACTTTGCTTGGGAGTATCCAGTCTAGTACTTAGTAATGGAGTACATTCATATCGATAAAAAAGTACAACACACATGTGTACAAGTGGTATATAGGAGTCGGAGTATGTACTCCCAACAGTACAGAATCATTTTTCGTAAATAGTATTCCAAAATAAACTAGAGACGGATTGCTACCTATGTGGGAGGGTACACTCACAAGCGTTGTTAATCTGTTTGGAGATTCAGGCATGTTCACATTGTGCGCTTTGAGAGGTCTCTCTTATAGGCGTCATGCGAACTCATAGTAATAGGATCCATTTTACAGGCATTATACCAACGCATAGTAATGGGATCTCTCTTATAGGTGCTGTACAAACAATACAGTAATGGAATCCATATTACACTTTATTAGTGGACTAGTGGGATCCCTGGAGACTAAAAACTCAAATTTGTGCATGCGGACAGTATGATCACCAATGATTGCATGGGTGTAAAAAAAGGAGTCTGTGTGCCATGCAGCGTTGTGGAATAGCTGGAGACTAAAAACTCAAATTTGTGCATGCGGACAGTATGATCACCAATGATTGTATGGGTGTAAAAAAAGGAGTCTATGTGCCATGCAGCGTTGTGGAATAGCTCACAACTCAACTCATGTGCATGCGCGTGTATGTGTTTGCCCATGAAACTTTTGCAGCTTTAAGGTAAGCATGACCAAGGGGCACCAGATGAAAAAACCTCCCTCTTTCTTATCCATCGGTGGATAAGGGATAAGGGGTTTGTAGCTAACATCCCTGGCACATTGTCAATTTTGTACTATATGTACTGCCTCTCTTTTTGTTTCTAAAATTGCTACATGTGACTCATTTGTCTATTCTTTAAACTCTCAATGCCATAACTCGCAGGTTCCTCTCTGAGAATCCAGATTATGGTGCGCAGGGTATAACAATAGCTCAGTTTTCCTTCCAAATTCCTAGACCTCTGCGGCAGAACTATGTCAAAAAAAAGCCCAAGACAGCGACTCCAAATGATGAAGCAATGCCTAAGCCTCTTCAAACAGTAGAAGGTATGTATGGTGTGAACTCGCATGATTTGTAAAAGCATAATCAACTAATACTATCTGGGGTTTCTGACGGAATCATGAATTTAGTTGTTCAACTATAACACAAGAGCTAAAACTATTTTCCTTTAATCTACTTGAGATGTCCTTCCTATGTTCCATATTAAGGTGCATTGCTACATATAGCTCCTCGAACAATCGATTCACGAAATTGATAGCAGCTGTGTGATGCATTGTAACAGTTGCTTTTCAAGACTGATTTGGTTAGTGCGGACTGTACTTTCCGTTTCAGTGATACTGTGGCCGTAGCAATCCGTCTTGGTAACTTATGCGACCAGTTTGTAGCAAAATACCTGTGCTGTCAAGTGGGTCTGCATCTGTATAGCGGCATGTCTATCTGAAAAGGTCTAGTTTACTTGAATGAATTGCATTGACCACTTGTCCCATCTCACCTTGTGTTTTTTTTTTCTTTCAGCTGACCCTATATCCTGGGCTGCTCCTCTAGCACATGAGGGCCAGGCAAGTGAACACACCGATGAGAAGCTTGGATCAGCAGAGGTGGAACCTGTCCGGAAGGCGAAAGCAGAGAGCTCGCCGCCAGGAGAGGCAACTACTAACCATGTGTCTGATGGACTGGCAGTCAAGCAAGAGAATGCTCAGAATGGAGATGCTTCTGCCACCTGAAAGCTGTAGCTCAACGTACCCGGTGCTCCCATGGATGATCTTATCGATTCTCTGTCTGCCTTCAGTGTCTGTCTAGGGGAGTCAGTCTTCCTGTAATGTGAGGTCATGATGGCCTTGTAATGTACTGCGATAACTTAGATGTTGGCCCAAAGCATGGTGGCGATTTGGGTCGGTAAGTTGATGAGTGCTGGAGAGCCCTGTCGAACTCTCAAGGATGATTATGTTTACTAGTACGCGTTTATGTAGGAAACCTGTTGGTGTAAGATTAGATGCCTTATTTTAAGTTCTAACTCTTTAAGATACAGAGATGTGGTAGGGGAGTAGTTATGTCGTGTGTTGGAGTGGAACTCTTCTGTTATCGATCAAGAAATGCAATGCCACTAGTAGCAGCAGTTGTGGCGTAATATTCCTCTATAAGTTCATGATGCTCATCTGGCATGTCCCGTGTTTGCGGTATGATGATCCATGCCTTTCTACACATGAACATCATCGACATGATCTTCACAGTTTTCGTTAAGCTCCCCTAGCATGGTATAAAGTTGGCAAAATGTACTATCTTCTCTGGAACATGCAAAACATAATGATTCTGCAGAAAACATCTTATTTGAAAACCAATAGCTGTTCCCATGGCTCTTTCCTTTGGATTATGTTTCCTAATAAATCCCAATGGTTGCATTTGAGGAATAGCTTAGTCAAGCAACACCTTACTGAAGTCAATTGTTGAAATATATTACCAAGAGCAGCTGTCTAGGAACTGTATTGATGCATACAGTGAAAAGAGAGTATATTTCAGTACAAAATATACAGAAAGCTGAGCAAAGTCGTGGTATGTTCAGTTTTGAATCCTCCTTTTTAACACATGTGTGACACAAAAATCAACAAATGAAAATGGACAGCTATGGTACACACCTTTCCCATGCACAGTGGTACATACATACATACAGTCCTCAGATCAGCTACTCAAAATGGCACCAAAGCTCACACACTGAAGAAGAATCGGCAACTCAGCATAGCTCAGGGAGCAGGCAATGGCAGGGAGTGGCAAGGCAAGAAAGTGGCATACGACATCTGATGACCCATGCTAGCCCGATGGCTGCGTGCCGCCCGTTGGCTTCTGCTCGTCGTCCTTCTTGGGGGCAGGGTTGAAGGGGGCCTGCTCCGCGCAGTCGAGGTTGTCGCCGGACTTCTCTCTGCCGAAACCCATGAGGTCGAGGTAGTACTGGTAGTGCGAGATGATGACGTTCATGGGGTCGATGAACCCCCGGCCGCACATGGACTCGCCGTAGAGGAGGTTCATGGTGGCGCCCAGGCCCGGGAACCTCTTGCTGGCCGTGTCGTTCTTGGTGGGCTTCCAGGTGCCCACGAAGGCCTCGTGCGCCGACGGCTGCTTCTTCTTGATCGGCGTCATCCACCGCCACATGGCCGCGGCGAAGGCCAGCGTCGCGTTCTGCTCCAGGTACTCCGGGTGGCTGAGCAGGTCCTGCTTGATGCCGTCGCCGGCAGCGCCATAGTTGTAGTTCCTGATACAACGGCACATCAAGAAAACCACATCAACTAACTTGATACTTGGTACCCATCTTGTTTTCTACTCCGATGGATCAATTCAGTTTCAGACATGGCAGCAAGGGCAAGTGATGCACTAATTAACAGAACTGACAGGGAGCTTTACCAGTAGACGGGGATTGCGCCGCGGCCGTAGTACTCAACGCCCTTGACGCAGGGGTACTGCGTGTAGGAATCGTCGCAGTAGCCCTGGTCGGGGGCCAGCTCGTGGTTGTAGCAGAGCCCCCACGCCAAGGGGCCACCGGTGGCCACACCGAATCCACCTGCAAGGGCACGGCTCAGTTCTACTCTAGGTCCGAATCGAAGCAGAGGATTCAGAAGAAGAGCAAAGTGAGCTTACATGATGTCTTGGCGCCGACGTGGCCGAGGAATGCGCAGAGCTCCTTCATCTGCATCTCCCACCCGCCGGTGGTGCAGAATCCCTGGTTTTCGAACATGGCGGCGGCGGTGATGAAGGCCTGGTAGTCCCAGAAGCCGACGGCCTTGGAGGCGGGGTAGTTGCGCTTGGAGAAGAGGTTCTCGAACTGGTAGACCTTGAAGAAGTCGGTGATGGTCTGGTTGCAGCAGTACTTGGACCCCGAGCACTCCCATCCTTTGTTGCAGATCTTCTCCTGCGACTCCTTGAGCTTCACCCGCCACGTCCCCGCAGTCAGGATCAGCGCCAGCGTGCCCCCGATCAGCACCGCCGCCGCCGCCAGCAGCGACACCGTCAGCACGATCTTGTTCCGCGTCTTCCGCTTCATCCTCTTGCTGTTGTTCTGATCCGACGGGGAAGGTCCGGCGAGCTCGGATCGATCTGGATCTTGGTTATTGATCCCCTAGCTAGCTAGCAGCTGGTGGTGGTTCGGATCTTGGGAATGCGGTGGCTGGTGGGGGGAGATCTGGTGGTGGTGGTAGGAGAGGGTGAAATTGGCGAGGGGTGTGAGGGATGAAAGCGAAGTAGCAACCGCACGTGCCGACCGGGGGAGGGAGAAGCTGTGTAGTGTCGGTGGCGGGAGGCCGTCGGGACTCGCTCGGAGGAGAAGAAGACTGAGTGAGAGCCAGCTGCAGGTAGGTAGGACGTTGCCGTTGCTTCCACTCGGTGACTGCCTCCCGATTCCCGAAGAAGAGTTCGCGAAAAATCTACACACAAACAGTTACTTTATGTGTGTGTTTCTTTCTATATAATTAACGTACAGAATGGATTTTATATAGCCATTGATTCCGCATGTATGATACGTGTAGAATTGTACGTGTAGAATTGTCACATATGATTTTTTTCTTAGTTGGAAGAGAATAAAAGAAAAGAGTCTTCTCTACGAGGCCAGCTATGAAATCAGGGTAATCTAATAGACGGGCACTAGTCCCACCCACCCACCCACCGCCGTTCGCCACTCCGGCGGCGGCGGCCACCGAGCCCCCACGCCGGCGTCCACTCCGGTGCCGGCATCCTCCCACCCCTCTCCCTCCTCCCCCTTCTTGCCTCCATTGTTGAGCCCTCCGAGTCTCGCCGGTGGGCGGACTTCTCCGACAACGAAAGCGAGGGGAGCCCCCTCTCCGGCCACAGGTCCTACTGCGAGGTACTCCGAAGTGGATCTCCGTCGACGCCCTCCTCGATTCGCGCCCCTTCACCCGCGGCGGTCTCCTCGAGGCGCGCCTCGCCACCCCGCGCTTTATTGCCCCCATGTGCGCCAGGAGCAGAGAAGGTCGGCGTCACCTCCTTCGCCTCCCCCGCCTCCAGCGCATGGGCCCGGGCCCTGGTAGTATGTGGGTGGGACTAAACGGCGCCGGGGGCATGTGGAGCTTCCGACCTTGGTCATCCGGGAGGATCTCTCGCCGGATCTCGCTGGCGCGTGTTTCAATTGCCGAGGGACATAATGCGAAGGACTGCGCCGAGCCGCGGCCACCGCAAGGAATGCCTAGAGAGAGGCTGGTTGAAGAAGCGGAGGCAAGACGACGAGCCGTGGAAGCCCGGAAGGATCAGGCTAGGGTGGAGGCGCAATGCGCCATAGACGCGGGACGACTCCGCGCGCAGTTCTTGGTGGAGGCGCCAGGCGCCGTGGACGCGGGTCGCAACCGCGAGCAGCAAGTGGTGGAGGCACGACGCGCCATGGAACCTGAGAGGGACGCTGGTGGCCCTGCTCTCCCGAGACCCGGGACGCGAGAGCGAACGACCTTGCCGCCGCCGGAGAAGAGGGTTGCTGCGACGGCTGGGCGTGCGCCAGTCCACCAGCGAATCAGACCGCGGGAGCCTTCATCTCATCCCCCCTCGGTGAGCTCTATGGCGCCAGCCGCTCGCATACCGGCGCAGCTCCGTCTCGGCACGCGGGAGGATCCAAGACCTGAGCTTGCAGGTGTCAATGCTGCCTGATGGAAGCCAGACGCGGCGCCCGTCCATCGACGACCGGCGGGTGCTGGGCAGCGTCAAGACTGACGCGGCCGCTCTGGAGGCGATGGAGAGGGGCATGAGCGATGTGGTCCTACCGCTCGCGAAGACGGTTCGTGCGGCCGGGAGCAACCGACGGGATTCAGCAACGTCGATCCCCCCTCCCCGCCCCCCTCGCCGCTCCATGCGCATGGTGGAACGGGTACCCGTGGCAGGGCTCGCTCTGACCTGCAAGCACGACGAGAGGTGGTCTTTGTCCCAAGGACGGCGGAGGTTGCGGCGGCGGAGGAGGCTCTGCGGCGGGGGCTCGTCGGTTTTCTCTCTGACAGACGCTCACGTGTCCCGCGACGCGAGGTTGCGGATGCAGTGGAAAGAAAGGTGTCGCGCGCGGCGGCAATCTCTCCGTTCACGTGCACTGGCTATCGGATTTTCTCCTCATCTTTGGGAGCAAGCGAATTCGGGACAAGGTGCTCCACCGCCGGCGACCTCGATGGTAATGGCTTCTCTGTCTGTCTTGCGCCGTGGAACCGGCAGTTGCAAGCAACCCACGGTCCCCTTCGATTTTGCGTGCTCCTGGAGCTCAAAGGGGTGCCGGCGCACGTGTAGAACAGAACTACTGCATCGATCGTGCTTGGAACCTTGGCATGGGTGGAGCGCCTGGGAACATCGACGCTGAACAGGGAAGATCTTCGGAGTTTGCAGGTCTTTGCTTGGACCGATGATCTCGGACGCATTCCCTTGGAGGTGGACATCCTGGTTGAGGAACCAGACGACCCCATGGAAGAAGACGAGGGACTGGTGCTACCCGGTGATGCCTTGATTCCATTGGTGAAGAATATGCTCTGATGCCCTGTACTTGTGCACCTCGTCAACTCGGAGGTGTCTTCCAGTGTGGACAGCACGGCTCCGGAAGGCTGGACGGCAGCAGACGCGAAGAAGGTAGAGACAACGGCGGAGGTGGTCGAGGAGACGGACATGGTGACGGTCATGGAGGTGCTTCTCGCCACCAGGAGGGTAGTCGCCAGGAGTATCCATGGCGTCGGGACGTTTCTGACTCCCGCGGCGGGGGTCGCCCTCCATCCAGAGACGCCGGCGGCCGGGACGTCCGCCCCCGTCGCCATGATCCTGACAGCGGCGCGCTGGAGGTCTCCCCGTGGCCGCGATTGGATGACGTAGCGCCCCAAAACGTGACGCGGGCCCTGCCACTCCTTCCGCTGACCGGGTCAGAGGCGGAACCGGTCCAAATCGGTGGTCCCCCACAACTGCTGCTGCCCCCAGGTGGGACCCGATGCTGCTGGAGGCAGAACTGGCGCTGACTGCCTACTCTACGCGCGCGGGCTCTGGGCTCTTCCAGACACCCGATGAAGCTGATCCAGCCAGTCCCGCGACGCCACGCCACTCCCTAGATCCCGAGGCGGGGTTGGTGGAGGCCGGCCTCACGGCCAGTACGCCCCCCCGCCTCGCCGCATTTTGTGCCACGCACACGGAGTTTTCAATTTAAAGAGGCTGGGTTGCTGGTTTGGGGGGACAATGCCACCCCAAAAGTTGATGCTGCTGCGTAGAGTTTGGATGGGGCCTGTCAGCTTTCATTAGAAGGCATCTTGACCGAGGCCTCGCTGGCTGTTTTGGATTGGTCCAACCCCCACCAGCTGAGCGCGGTGACAAACTGCCAACTGGGATCTCCCACGTCAGTCTTGGACATGGTACAGATACGCCTCTCGCCGTTACTGGACGTGACCCCTCCCAAGCAGGCGGACCCGCAGGCACCTGGTATTGGGGTGGTGGAAAGCACAAAGTCGGTGCAAGACCAGGTGGAGATTGGTGAGATGGGCCTCGAGGCCTTCAGGGCGGCTTGCAAGAAGCCCACGACGCACGTACTCGATCGACCGCCCAAGAAGAAGCGCGTAAAGCGCACCTATCTTGGGCCGGTGAGGAAGAGCCTGTGTCGTCAAAGCAAGTTCGCAGCGGGCATGCCGGTTCGACAGCAGTAGCAGTGCTTGATCAGGCGGCTCGGACTCGCCAAGGAGGGAGAGAAAGGCGTTAAAGAAAAGCGCTACCAGGAGACCACCCGTTTTATTTCGCTGTTTTCAACCTGTTTTCTTTCGTTTTCTTTGGTGTGATTTGCACCTGGGTGTTGTCTATTTCCTTAGCAACCCCTTTGTATCTTTTCTTTTGAGTTTTTGTTGATCCAAGTAAATTTTCTAGTGGAAAGTTGAGCCTATATTTCGGATTTCTGCGCAGGAAACATATTTCTGTTGTGTACTGTTAATTCCGTTAAAAATCACAGAAAATTCAAAATGACCTGAGTCTTTTTTGCTTAATCCTGAGTTATATACGCAAATTTTCTTAGTTGACCACTTTTTTATTTTAGCAACAGAAGATTTTTGAAAAAATCGATCTTTACCTGCTATTCTGTTTTGACAGATTTTGCCATTTATCGCATTTGCATCTTAATCTATTTCTTTTGGTGTTATTTTGAGAAAAAGAGTTTTAAAAGAAGATGTTACAGTACCTAATGTGTTTTTGAGTGTTAGACTTGTGTTGAAACTGAACCATGTGAATTTATTATTTCAATTGCACTAACGTTGCCAATGAAGATTGTGAGAATTTTGGTGTGAAGGAAGTTTTCAAGGGTCAAGAGAAGAGGATGATATGATGTGATCAAGAAGAGTGAAAAGCCTAAGCTTGGGGATGCCCCGGTGGTACATCCCTAAAAATTCCAAGAAGACTCAAGCGTCTAAGCTTGGGGATGCCCAAGGCACCCCCTTCTTCGTCAACAAACTATCAGGTCACTTGATATAGGCTTGGCCTCTAGGGGTGGCCCGATCTTCACGAATCGACAAGAACGAACGAAGAACGCACGAAGAACGCGATGAACACGATGAACACGAGAGGGGGGAAACATGGGGAAATCGAGGGCAAACGCGTGGAAACACAAAAGGGGGAAGATAACTCGTGAAGCCTACGAGGGATCGCAAATCCCAAGTCAACAACACGCTAATTGAAACCGATTCCTCTCACCGGTCGGTCCACCGATCCAACAGAAGCCGCAAGGGGAAGGTTGGCAAGCGCTACTAGAATCACAAGGTGAAAGAGTAGCTCCTTGGAGAGATCTTGATACGGTCCTAGATACACATCGTAGGAGTAGACTCGAAAGAGGAGTCACCTCACAAGAGGGATACAAGGGCAAAGCCCGAAGTTCTCAAATCATCCCTAAACCCTAGATCTAGCCACCGGAGTCCCTTATATAGCCTAGGGGGGTAGGTGGGTGAAAAATGGGGCCAAAACGGTGTATTTCCGCACAAAAACAGGGCATCCCGGCCTGGGAGGCCGGCCTGGCCGGCCTGAGGCTGGGGTGGGGGTGCCCGGCCTGGGGCCAGGCTAGCCCGGCCTGGGGCCAGGGTGGGAGGCCGGCTCCCTCGGGATGGTGCCCGGCCTGGGGCCAGAGTGGGATGAGGAGGCCGGCCTGGGGCCAGGCTAGCCCGGCCTGGGGCCAGGGTGAGGCCGGGAGCCCCCTTTTCCCTCCGTACTTCCACCTCGGAGCTCCGATCTTGACGCCGTCTTCACCCACTTCCTTCCTAGCTTCATGTGCATCTTCTTGGATGTGTTCTTGAGCATCTTGGGCACCTTCTTGGGTCTCCATGTGATGATCCCACCTATGCATGTAGAGGGGTATTTCCCGTTCACCAAGTCACCGGAAACATACGGAGATAGAGTGAGTTCACCTTGTGGTGTGTCGATGTTGTGCTTGGTTGAATACGGTGGGCTACATCATCTCCCCCCCTTGAAAAAGAGTCGTCCTCAACTCTCGTTCCATCTATATGTGAGCGGGAGAAGGAATGTTGACGACGAAGATGTCGTTGAAGTTGAGCCGCTTGTCGAAGTTCATGTGACGGTAGGCTCGTAGTGGGTGTGGTCCAAAGGTGATGAAGATCATGAAAGGTTCCTCCTTGGAAGGTTGGTGAAGATCTTGCGAGGCGGTGTAGTCGTTGAAGTTGAGCCTCTTATCGAAGATCATGCCAAGGTATGCTCGTGGAGGGTGTGGTCCAAAGGCGATGAGGATCTTGACATGATCCTCCATGGATGGGTGAGGATGAGCTTGACATGAGATGTAGTCGTCGTCGAAGAGCTCAAGAGAGTGTTGATCCATGGGTTGTGGAAGCGGTAGAGTGTAGATGAACTTGACGTTGGTTGCGTTGTCGTTGATTCTCTTGTCAAAGTCCATGTACATCTTGGTGGTTGGCATGTAGTCGTGGTAGTCATTGTCGTTGACGCGCTTGTCGAACTCCAAGTGCATCTTGACGAAGGGTATGTAGACGTGGTAGTCATTGTCGTTGACGCGCTTGTCGAACTCCATGCACATCGTGCCATGAGGGATGTAATGCGTAGAAGTCGTTTATGTCGAAGTGCTTGTGACGCGCCGTGTAGATCTTGACTTGAGGAATGTGGATGGAGAAGGCATTGTCGGAGAAGAGCTTGTCAATCTCCATGTGGGTCATGACGAGCGGAATGTACTCCTTCCAACTCTTCAAGTCGGTGTTGATGTTCATGCTTTGTGGAGAGCCTTGTATGTGTAGAAGTCGATGATGTCAAGGATGCTTGATAGGGTCACCAAATCTCTGCAAAATAGACAACAAAGATGGAGAGAAAGTTGGTAAGCCGTTAGTGTCGATAAGCACACATGGGGTTTTGCTCTCAACTCTCATCTCACTATTGGTGGCTATCATGGCAATGCCTCTAAGAACACTCATGCTTTTTCCACTCATTATGGGCTTGTGGCTCTCACTCACGTGATGGTGGATCTCTCTCTCACCACTCATCTCACTAGAAGCTTGAGAAGGGACACTAGAAGGCTCCAAAGTCTTGGCACTTGAGGTGTGCGCACTTGTCGAAGTCGTTGCATTGCTTGGAGTCGGTAGTGTCATAGCATGTGGCGAGGAGGACTCAATCATCTCATCTCTTGGGTTGAGCTCCAATTGTGGAAAGGGTGGCTTTCTTGGAGGAGGAGGTAGGGTCATGTCTTGTGCCAAAGAAGGCTCCATCAAGTGGAAATGGAAGCCATGCCTTGTAGCATCCTCTAGTGGTCGATGATGATGATGAAGATAGCCTTGGCTAGAATGGTGGCTTGAGCGTGGCCTTGTGGAGGTTGGCATGAGATGCTTTGAAGTCAAGGGGAGTGTGTCACCCAATTCGACGTTACCTCCATCAATGATAGATGAGCCATTGACGCTGGCTCTAGAGAAGTTGCATCGTTGGTCATTATCTTGAGGTTAGGCTTGAAGAACTCGTGTCAACACTCGCGATGAGTTTGCGACCTCATTGCAATAGACTCTTTCGTCACCATTGGTCGGCATGTCCAAGGAATTGAGAGCTAGTTGGTGCAAGGCATAGTATTGGCCTTCACTCATGTAGGAATGGTCACCATTTTGGTTGGCAACCATGATCATCTCATTGGTAGCATTGGAAGCTCTCTTGTGGATGGTCGAAGTTGGCACTTGTGTCATTGGAGACGAAGAAGAAGAATGCCTTAGAGATGATGGCAAGGGATGAGCCTCATTGACAAAGGCACATGCATCAACGTCTTCATCATAGAGTGGTAGAGTGGTCTCCTCCTGCATATGGTGATGTTGATCTTGTGTCATGGGAGGAATAGCTTCACATTCTTGATGTTGGTGTTGCGCTTGTGGCGATGAGGGAAGCTCATGTTCTTGATCATGAAGGTCATAGTTCTTCCTCATGGAATGTCGCACATGATGTAGGTGTAGCGGTGGTGATGAAGTGAAACTCGCCTCATGTGATGAAGAAGGAGGAGGATCATGACATATATGGCGATGTAGACCTTGCTCATGTGCTTCATCATGACGTCCTTTGTCCTTCCTCAAAGTATGTCGCTCATGGAAGTTGAGGTTGGGTGTTGGTGGTGAAGTTTCTCTTGCCTCTTGCCTTGACGAGGTAGTGGTATCATAGTGTCCATGGCGAGGATGTTCTTGATCCTTGTCGAAGGCGGGGTGCGAATGGAAAGCACAATCTTGGTGAAGATGAGGTGGAGGCTCCCATTCCTCATATGGATGATGACGCGCATGGTCCTTGCACCTTGTAACATTGAGGCAAACGGCGCTCAAGTCGTTGTCTTCATGTCCTAGATGATGTGGTGCTTCATCCAATATGGTAGGGGAAGAATCATAGATAGCATCTCCATTTGCTTGATGTTGACGAGGTCTCTCATGTGGGTCCTCATCAAAAATAGGAAGTGAGAGGTCATCTTCACTTGCGTGTTGACGTGGTCGCTCAAGAGGTTCCTCATCAAACATGGGAAATGAGAGATCATGAATAGCATCCGTGCCTAGTGGTGGTCGGAGTGGGCGCTCATAGGGGTCTTCATCAAAGAGAGGAAGTGAGAGATCATTTGTAGCATGCCCACTGGGTTGGTGATGATGGTGGTGCTCATAGGGGTCCTCATCAAAGATGGGAAGTGAAGTAGCAAATTGAGAAATCCCACTTGGTTGTTGTCGATGGTGGCGCTCAATGGGGTCTTCCTCGAAGATGGGGAAAGACAAGCCATAGGGAGCATTCGCACTCGCTTGATGTTGAGAAGTTCTCTCATTTGGGTCTTCATCAAAGATAGGCGGTGGCAGCTCATGTGGGTCATCCTCGTTGGTTTGGCGATGGCGATCATGATGGAGAGGATGGTGCCGGTGGTCATTGTGGTGGAGTTGAGGGAGGCATTCACTAGAATCCATGTCGAGAGCACCTTCTTGATAAAGGCCTTGGTCTTGGTGGTCATTGTGGTGGTGACACACATTTTGCCTTGGAAGCCTTGAATGTGGGCGAGCACCATTCATGAAGCCATTTAGACCAATGTCATGAGTCGAGCTTGGAGAAGGTGGGTGATGAAGAATATCCGGTCGTAGAGGGTGATCTTGAAGAGGGTCACCACGGCCTTGTCGGTGTCGAGGTCGAGGTAGTGGTGATGGCGAGCGATGCTCAAACCAATGTTGTTGCGGAACTTGTGGTGGAAGATGCGGTGAGGTGGGTGTACCACTCTCTTCCAAATGGCGGTGATGATCATGGCGACGGTCTTGGTGATGAGCGTGGTGATGAGAGCTTGAAGGTTGTTGATGACGAAGCTTGCGGCGTTCCCGCACTTCATGTGTGGGATGACTCCGAAAGTCCTTCGGATGCCTTGGATTCTTGGCCTTCTCGCTTGATGGGGCCTCGATGATGTCCTTCTTGTGGCGTCGTCTTGATGTTGAAAACAATCTTGACGTTGCCAACTTGTCAGATTTCTTGTCGTTGCGCCATCTTGAGGTTGAAGGTACTTGTCTTGTGTTGGCCTTGGCATTCTCCTTGAAGTTCCATGGTGGAGAGCATGAACCATCGGACATGTGATGTCTTGGCCACCGAAGTTTGGCGAGGAAGCGCTTGCAGGTGAGCTCGTCCATGTCGGAGTCATTGTCGGTGTAGAACTCCTCCATGCTCGAGGATGCGTTGTCGGTGTAGTAGGGCTCCATCTCGTCATCCAAGCTTGCGGCGTCATTGTTGTAGTAGTGGTTCATGTCGATGTAGCTCATGGAGTCGAAGTTTGCGTGGTGGTTGTGGTACTCCTCCATGTCGATGATGCTTGGGGAGGAGTAGTCAGTGTAGAGCTCGACGTCGTGGTCGTAGTGGTGGTGGTGATCCACCATGTCATGCTCATAGTAGTGGTCATCCACGATGTCGGGCTTGGAGTAGTGGTCGTCCACCATGTCATGCTCGTAGGAATGGAGGTCCATGTCTAGCTCGTTGTAGTCGTAGTGGTCCATCATGGACTCATCATGGTCATCATGGCCTCCATATGATCCGCTCTCGCTATACATGGTTAGTCACAAGCGCAAGTGTATATATAGAGTGTGTGGACCTAAGAGCTCAAACCTCACCTTTTAGCAAATGTTGGAAACTAGTGGACCAAGCCAAGAGAAACCGATAGCAAAAAGAATGAAGTGACTTGAGTTCGAAAGATCCCAAAAACACGCTCCAAAACACACACGGCTTATGGGTGGATGGCAATGGGTTAGAAATGTGGCGAGGAAAGCGACAAATCCAAAGAAAAGTTTGTTGTAAAACATGGAAAGAATCAAAGAAAAGTTAGCACGAAAACCAAACCTAGTGGAGGAAAAATGAAATGGTGGGAACGAAAAACACACACACACACAAATGATAAATGGGGTTAGTGCGGCCAATGGACGAGCGGAGACGAAACATCCCTATCAAAGACTAAGCTCAATGCCACACCAACGCAAGGAGGACGCTAGCTCAAACCGCAATTAAGTAGAGGCAACAAGATTCACAATGTGGCAACCGGTCACTCTCTTCTCTCTTGCAACTCAAAGCTAGGCGTTCCTACAAATGATAGCAATTGGCATCGATCTTTGCTTCTTTTGGCTCTTTTTGCTTCTTGCTCTTTCTGCTCTTTTTTTTTTTGATTTTTCGCTTTTTGATGATGATGATGCGGAGATGATTCCCAAATGCCAATGCCTACTCGAAGCTATTCTCTCACAAGCGCAAAAACTCGCACTCTCGGTGCCACAATGCGATGCCAAGCGGTGTAAAAGAACTAGTCCAAGTAGGTAAGTAACACAATGGGGTGGGGTGGTTCAAGCGGAAGCAAGTTATACCTCTCTTACTGATGATCACGGACTTGCGGCCGTGGGGGAGTCGATGTCGTGGCGATCCGTTGATGTGGAAGCGTAGGTGATGTCGTGGGAGTCGCGTAGCACTTTGTTGCACTCAATTCGGATCGAAAACGACAAAGAAAAACAAGTTACAAAATCTGTCCAAGAATCGAAGAGCAGGATTTTTCTGAAATTTTTGCTCAAATTCGAAATTTCTCCCAAATCAAGAAATTTTTTGGACAAATTCAAGAATTATGGCTGAGTAGGAAGATGGGGAATGGTTTTTGGCAACAAATCTATGAAACAAAACCACGAAAAACTCAACAAATCAAGAGATCGGTCGAAATCCCTTTCGGCTATTTTTGGTCAAATTTTCGAATTTATGGTGGATAGAAGAAAAATTGGTGGTAGGGGAGGGGATGGGGTGTCGGATTCGTGTCAATCTAGCCCTGGATACCAGATGATATGGTGTTGACCTCTAAGTTGGCCCGATCTTCACGAATCGACAAGAACGAACGAAGAACGCACGAAGAACGCACGAAGAACGCGATGAACACGATGAACACGAGAGGGGGGAAACGTGGGGAAATCGAGGGCAAACGCGTGGAAACACAAAAGGGGGAAGATAACTCGTGAAGCCTACGAGGGATCGCAAATCCCAAGTCAAAAACACGCTAATTGAAACCGATTCCTCTCACCAGTCGGTCCACCGATCCAACAGAAGCCGCAAGGGGAAGGTTGGCAAGCGCTACTAGAATCACAAGGTGAAAGAGTAGCTCCTTGGAGAGATCTTGATACGGTCCTAGATACACATCGTAGGAGTAGCCTCGAAAGAGGAGTCACCTCACAAGAGGGATACAAGGGCAAAGCCCGAAGTTCTCAAATCATCCCTAAACCCTAGATCTAGCCACCGGAGTCCCTTATATAGCCTAGGGGGGTAGGTGGGTGAAAATGGGGCCAAAACGGTGTATTTCCGCACAAAAACAGGGCATCCCGGCCTGGGAGGCCGGCCTGAGGCCGGCCTGAGGCCGGGGTGGGGGTGTCCGGCCTGGGGCCAGGGTGGGAGGCCGGCTCCCTCGGGCTGGTGCCCGGCCTGGGGCCAGGCTAGCCCGGCCTGGGGACAGGGTGGGAGGCCGGCTCCCTCGGGCTGGTGCCCGGCCTGGGGCCAGGGTGGGATGAGGAGGCCGGCCTGGGGCCAGGGTAGGCCGGCCTGGGGCCAGGGTGAGGCCGGGAGCCCCCTTTTCCCTCCGTTCTTCCACCTCGGAGCTCCGATCTTGACGCCGTCTTCACCCACTTCCTTCCTAGCTTCATGTGCATCTTCTTGGATGTGTTCTTGAGCATCTTGGGCACCTTCTTGGGTCTCCATGTGATGATCCCACCTATGCATGTAGAGGGGTATTTCATGAGGTAGAGCACCGTTCACCAAGTCACCGGAAACATACGGAGATAGGAGTGAGTTCACCTTGTGGTGTGTCGATGTTGTGCTTGGTTGAATACGGTGGGCTACATCATCACTTGTAGTGAAACTATATTTTTATTCGGTCGTATCTTATGTGCTTTACTTGGAGCGTATTTTATTTTGTTTTCAGTTTGTTTTTTATTTTGCTTTCAGTTTGTTTTTAATTTTTCAATAAGCTTGGTTGGACCCCAGCATTCTTTTATTGGAGAGTGACACGCTTCGTTTTTTCATGAGAATACATTGTATTCTTAATCTCTGTCTAGCTGCTGCATTTATTTAGCTCCTGTATTGCATGCATCTCTTGTTAGAGCTATTAGTTTTAGTAGTGTTATGTGAGTACTCTCATGTTTGCTTTGTGTATCATAAAGATTATTTTTTTTAAAGCATGTTTTGTATGGTGCTTGTTGGGAGAAAGAAAACTGCTGCTTGAAGTAGAATTTTATAACAGTGCTAGTAGAAGCTTGTATAGACTGTGGCTAGAACTTTTTCATGCCATGCTAAATATTATTTTAGTTTCAAAGCCTTGTGGTTATTGAGTAGCATGATTAGCCTCAAATAGCTAAGTGTGTTTAATATGTCTTGAAAGATTCATGAGTTGTTCTTGTCATAGTAAAGCATCAAAATATGGTATTCTCGTTCGAATGTTTTATTTGGTTGACTTGGCACATGCTAACACCATTTTTATGACTACAAAGCAGTCACGAATAGCCTCCATGACCACTTAGTTTTTGAACTTGTGATACTGCTTATGTTTTAATTAATGATGCTTATGTCGCTATGCATGATTATGGATCTTATACTCTCTTGATTTGTCGCTCCCAGTCTTTTGCTAGCCTCCACCTGTACTGAGTATGAGCTCTGCTCGTGCATCCAAACTCCCTTAAACCAAAGTGTTTCCCATTGTGTCCACCATACCTACCTACATGTGGTATTTAAGTGCCATTCCAAAGTAAATTGCTCATGTGTTACCTTTAAAACCTTCAAAATTACTCCTGCTTTATGTTTCTGTTTTTGCTCATGAGGACGTAAATAGAGAATCTTTATCTCACTTGTTGATTGGATTTCACACCCTGGACTAGTGGCTTCATCCGCTTATCCAAATGATAGAAGAGATGGCAGCGGGGTTCCCAGCCCCAAATTAATACAAACAAATTCTCTTCGGTATTTTTGCTCCTGATTTATCAGTCAAAGCATAATTGTGTAAACAAAAGAGAAAGAGGGATGACCTTCTACACCAGTTGCGTCCTTCACCATGGGAGCCGCTCTTGTGAATCCAGTTGGCTTGTGACGTACTGTATTTTCTGTTTACAATTCGTTGACATCAGCATACATCTCCCAAAATATAGACACTCAGTGTCAAACTTTTAATACCTCTGTTTAATAAAATAAAATCTCTAGCACATGAGTGATCCCTGCTTCCCTCCGCGAAGGGCCTTTCTTTTACTTTTATGTTGAGTCTCCATCTTCTAACTTTCAACAGTTGTCTTCCAAGCTTCCTCCAGGATCCTGCAAACAAGTAGAGAATTTTGTGCCCTCAACCTCACCAAGTGGTTGTCAAGCACAAGGTGTGAGACTTCTAAATTGCAATGCAAAACTGAAAGTAAATGTGCAATAATTAAATCTACTACTAAACGCAAATGAGAAAATAAATATGCAATGGATTGTTTTTGTATTTTTGTGATGCAAGTGGTGATGGAGATAATGTAAATTCGAATTGGAGATGCAAGTAAAGTAAAGTGCAAGTAAAGTAAATTGCAGCAAAGTAACTAGAGTGTTTTCTTATAATTAAAATATGACCGGGGTTCATGGTTTCACACTTGCATTCTCTCAAATAAAGTGGTAGACGGTGGACTTAAAGAATTACATGTGAGATTACAATAACATGTTTAACATTGAGTACTTTCATATGGGCATCACGTCCTAGCATAGAGATCTCTACGGTCATATTAATCCCTCTTATACTCCACCAAGATGCGAAATAAATCATAACACCTCGATAATTAAGGAAAAACCAGAGTATAGCTTTAAGCAATGTGACATAAAGTTAAAGTAAGAACTTGCTAGATCTAGTCATGGGGATTGATTAGTGTCACTTCAAATCCCCGGTAACAAGGTACTCCTTTTTATCCCTAGTGAGGTAACTAAGAAAGGTTTAACAAAACCTAAGTGGATCGCTGAACTTCTGTCACTTTCACAGCACTAGCCACCCCCCGTTACTCCAACTAATGCACCCATCACCCCACACATGCTCTCAAGAACTAGATTGATCAAAGCTAGCAAATAAGAACGGGGTACATAAGATACATCTACTCAAATAACTCAAGAAAAACAATTGCAATCTCAGATTCAATAACTCATAGAAAAGATCCACCACATAGGAATTACAACGGTGTCCGTAATCATGTGAGGCAGCTCATACGGATCTAATTAGTGAAGCACATAGAGAGAGAGATACAAGTGCTACTTCCACAAACCCATAGCCCTGAGGTAGACTACTCCCTCTTCATGGAGATGTCGATGGTGATGACGTTGGAGGGGTAGGAGATCACACCGGCGGCGCCCCGCCGGAGTTTTCCCCCTCCAATCTGGAACTTCTGGTCTCTGTTTTGGTGTTTCGGTGTTTCGGCGGCGCTCTTCTCCGTAAGGGTAAGGGGCCCTTTTTATAGTCGGTTTTAGGTCAAGACGGAGTCGGTAAGTCGAAGATGGAAGGAATTGGGGCCATAGGGGCCAAAAGGGGGCCTCTCACGCGGCCAAGGAATCTGGCCGCGTGGAGGGTCCTCTTTTGGGCCTCCTTGCCCAATTCTCGTGGATCCTTCGCCCGCAAGTCTTCTCCTTCCAAGAAAATGACCCCCGCAGATTTTCTGGTGATTTCGCGGAAGTTTGCCCCCTGAAACGTCAAAAATATAGAAAACGGGGTTTCTGACAGGCAGGGTTAATTCCATAAAAGTTGGGGCACTTTGTAATTTAACCCCAAAATACTATAAAACATTGAATTATACCCTTATATGATGCAATATGTAATAGAAAACCATGTGAAAATATGCAAAATTCATCTATGCATTTTACATGCATCACGCTGCACAGTTTTGCCTTCCTCTTCTCTTTCCACCACAATCACCACACTGACTACTCGGTTGGTTGCTGCAATGTACAGCAACATTGGCTTTTTGGGTAGCGGACTATCCAGGATGGAAGCGCTACCCAGCATGGCTTTCAACTCCTTGAATGCTACATCAGCTTGTGGTGTCCAGACAAACTTGTCACTCTTCTTCATCAATTGATAAAGAGGCAAGGCCTTCTCGCCCATTCTGCCCAGGAAGCGGCTCAGAGAAGCCAGGCATCCAGTGAATTTCTGCACATCCTTCAGTGATCTCGGCAAAGACATGCTCTCTATAGCTTTTATCTTTGAAGGATTGGCTTCAATGCCCCGACTGGATACCAATAAGCCGAGTAGCTTGCCAGCCGGGACGCCAAAGGTGCATTTAGTCGGATTCAACTTCATCTTGTACTTGCGCAAGTTGGCAAAGGTTTCCTCAATATCACTAAGCAGAGTATGTGTTTTATTCGTTTTGATGACAATGTCATCTACGTACACCTGCACATTTTTGCCAATTTGATCATGCAAGAATTTCTGCATGCATCTCTGATAGCTAGCCCCAACATTCCGCAACCCAAAGCACATGACACGATAGCAATAAGCCCCGTATGGGGTAATAAAGGCAATCTTTATTTGATCATCCGGGTTGAGAGCTATCTGATGAAAACCAGAGTAGCCATTTATGAAAGACAAAAGCTCACAACCAGCAGTGGAATCGATCAACTGATCTATGCGGGGTAGCGGGAATGGATCCTTGGGGCAGGCCTTGTTCAGGTCGGTGTAGTCCACGCACATGCGCCATGCGGTGTCGGCCTTGGGGTCCTCCTTCTTCTTCTCAACCATAACCGGGTTGGCTAGCCAGTCCGGATGCAATACCTCCATGATAAAGTTGCTTATCAGCAACTTGGTGATCTGATCACCGATAGCTTTCCTCCTCTCATCTCCAAAGCGACACATAGCCTGCTTAACCGGCTTGGCGTCATGCCGCACATGCAGCGAGTGCTCAACCAACTCCCTCGGGACGCCCGACAGATCCTCATTGGACCAGGCAAAGACATCCCGATTCTCACGGAGGAAGTGGATGAGCTCGCTTTCCTATTTCTCTCCCAACCCGGCGCCAATGATGGCAACACTGTCTAGGAACTCAGGATCAACCTGGACCTTCTTTGTCTCCTGGGACGCCTGGAACGTAGTTCCATACTGGGAAATCGACATGCCAGGCGCACCGACTTGCGCTGCTTGTGCCAAAGCCACCACCTCGTGTATCTTCTTCTCGGCAGCAATGACCATGGACTCCGCCAGCTGAGAACTAGCAGACGCGCATTCCAAGGAACGCTTGTAATCACCCGAGATGGAGTTGACTCCATTGGGACCAGGTATCTTCATCTTCAGGTAGGCAGCATGGGTAGAGGCCATGAACTTGCTGAGGGTAGGCCTACCGAGTAGAGCATGGTAGGGGATCTGAAGATCAACTACCTCGAACAGCAGGCTCTCGGTGCGACAGTTCTCCCTGGTACCGAATAAGACATCCACCCAGATGCGGATGATTGGAGCACAAGATACTCCCGGCACAATGCCATGGAATGTGGTCCTGCTGGGTAGCAACATGTTCTCGGCTAGGCCGAGCTTCTCCAGTGTATCCCGGTACATGATGTTGATGCTGCTGCCGTTGTCTATCAGCACCTTGCTGAACCTGACATTCTTCTGAGTTCCCAAGAAGGTGGGATCCACCACCAGAGCATAGCTACCCGGTTTGGGCATCACCCTAGGATGATCAGCTCTGGACCACGTGATCTCTTGGTTGCACCAGTGCAGGTAGTAAGGCACAGCCGGGATCACAACATTTACCTCCATCACACGCCTGTGCAGTGACTGCTTGTCGGCTGGCTCGGTGGTGAAGATCATGTAGCTCTCGTGGTGTTCCTGGTACTGGTTGCGGTCTCCCCCACCATTGTTGCCGTTGTTGTTGTTGTTGTTGTTGTAGTTGCGGTTGGCTCCCTGAGCCACTTGGTTCACGTTCTCCCTTCTCGGAAACACCGCAGGCCTGGGAGCAGCTGCCCAAATAGGCTGCACATTGGCATTCGCAGGTGGCAGAGGAGGGGGAGGAGGCAGCTGAACAACGTCCTCATTCTTGATTTGGTCCCACCAGCTGCACTGCCGGGTAGTGTGGTTGGCTGGCCTACTCGGATGCCGAGTATGGAAGCTGCATGGCCCAACCTTCATGTTCTCAAAGATAAAGCTCGGAGCTGGATCCGGGTTGCCGCTACCCTGCTGGGGAGCATTGTATGGCTTCTTGATGCCTTGGCCCTGATTCTGGTTCTGCCCGTACTGGGTTCCAGCAGTTTTTTGCCTTTGGCTACCCTCAGCAGCCGTAGTCACAACATTCACCTCCTCGGGATCATACCGAGTATCAATGCGGTCACCTCTGCGCTTGTTTCTGAAGTCATTGCGCCTGCTGCTGTCATGGTGCTTTCTTCTCGGCTCAGGAGAATCAAGCAGAGGCTGAGTTGGGTCACTGAGTGCATACATATCTGCAATCTTGATCGTCTCGGCGAGCGTACTCGGCATCTCTCTCTGCAGCTTCTGCCACAACATGCTGCCATGTCTGCAGCCCTGAGCAAACCAAGTAATGGCCTGGGCCTCATTCACACCTTCACAGGTGTTCCTCAAAATGCTCCATCGAGTAAGGTACTCGCGGTCAGTCTCCTCTTCCCGCTGCTTGCAAGCGGACAGTTGCTGTGGCCTATTCGGCCTCTTGTACGTGCTGGTGAAGTTGCTGATGAAGGCTTCCGAGAAGTCTAACCAGCAGTTGATGCTATCTTTGGGCAAGTTGTTGAGCCAAGTCCGAGCAGGGCCCTCCAGCATCTGCGGAACATACCGCACAGCCCATCTCCGGTTGCCGCCTGCAATGTGCACAACGGTAACATAGTCGCTTAGCCAGTCTTCCGGCTTGGTGCTGCCATCATAGAACTTGGTTCCCCTAGCCAGCTGAAAATGGTTCACAGAGGGATCCTCCATGGTGCGGAGACCAAAGCAATCTAGGCCAGGTGGCCCCCTGTTCTCGAGCTGCGCAGACCGATTGATCCGGTCCAGCTTGTACCTTGCATCACTGGGCTCCAACATGCGGTCACCCAGACGGTCAGTGACATCTCTTGGGTCAGCATAGCCGGCTAGCCCCATCGCCGAGTACCCATCATCATAGCGGTTCTCTTGCACCACTCCGGGCTGCACCACCGGGTTGGCTGCTGGTGCAGCTGCACGCGGCTGTGCTGCCGCTGGCTGCTGCGTCCTCTGCCGAGTAGGCTGGGCGGCAGGACGCCGAGAAGGTCCTGCATGGTCTCCCTCTTGCCTCTTGCTGTGAGCTTTATTGGCTTGATAGCCTGCTCCTGCAGTGTTGTGTTTCTGATCGGGCTGCCGCGGCACATCGCGCTGTTTTGCGGCGACAGCCGGGTCGTACACCTGCATCTGTTTGCTCTTCCCCGAGTTCACACTCTGGTTCCTCTCACTACCAGGAAGCGGCGATGAGGCCTGATCCGTAGATCTGACCGCATGCGAGTGCACAACCTGAGAAGCGCCAGCACCCGGATTGGCTTTCCGGAACTCCTCGTTCTGCCTAGCAGCCTCTAGCACTAGCTCATTGAGCCTATCGTGCTGTCTAGCGCGCGCGTCGCCAGCGAGATGCGGCAACTCAGCAGCCACTGCCTCTGCAGCCCTAAGAGTCTTGGCGGGGGTACTATATTTGGGCCTTGTAGCAGTGTCTAAACTAGCAGACTGGCTAGCAGCCCCACCAACTACTGCCATCTCAGCGCCTAAGTTGCGACGAGTAGCGCCTAGCTTGCTAGGCTTCCTAAGCACAGTAGTAAAGCCGTGGGCCCTGTTGTACTCATTTTGGTCCAGGTTAAGCTCAAGCCTAACCTTCTCCAGCTCCAGGGACTCCGCGAGTAGCGCTTGACGCTGCTGGTCGAGCTGTGCCCTCATGGTCATGAGCTCAAGCTCGGTGGGAGGCAGCATGCCCATCCGCACGGCGGATGCCGGTATCGTCGTAGTCGTGGAAGGAGGCACATAACCCGGAAGGTTGTGGGGCGCGTCGTAGGGCTTGTGAACTTTTGGGCCAGTACTTGGGACAGCAGATTCCTCGATGACTCCCACGGTAGCGGCCGCACCTTTCCCGGCATCGATAGCCGGGCCTGTCATCATCACCTCCACGCTGTCCGCAGAGCAGCCAGTTGGCTTCCTGCGGGCAGCAAGTACAACAAGAGGATCTTCCGCGACGAGCACCTCCTCCGGGAACTCGCGGATGAGGGTGGTGGCGACGTAGACCAGATGCGTGCCGAAGGAGAGCAACGAGCCGCCTGCCGACATGGGCCTACCGCCGAAATCTCTGGCGTGATCGGTGACAAAGTCGAAGGAGCCGAATCTGTGGACGAGGCCAGAGACCACGCGCTCCCCCGTAGCAGAAACGAGTCCCGTCCGAATGTGAACTCTAGCCAGCGCCGCTGGCAGCCCCACGGTGGGCGCCAACTGTCGTGGTGGTATCACGGCAGATGCCATAGGATGGCCAAAGTGTTGGGGCCGATGGACGCTGGAGGTATCCGGGGAGGGGTCGCGCGGCGAGTAGCCACGCGTAAGGTATCTCTAGTAATGCAAACAACAAGATCTACCCAGGTTCGGGGCCCTCGTGTGGAGGTAACACCCCTACTCCTGCCTCTCTCTCTCTATATGTGTGATCTCCGAGTAGCCACAGTACAAAGTATGCCTCTTGGCCGAGTAGCCACTCGGCTGTTCTCTCTAGCTATAGTGTTGTCTCTTGTAATAAGTGCGAACTCAAGAAATGTCCCTCGCGCAGGAGGGGACTGGGCACCTTATATACTGGTGCCCAGCCGAATAAAGAAAGACTATAAGGTACACTTGATGGGACAGGCACACTGCAGGACAGCGCACGCTTCCGGCTTCTCGCTGACGCGGGTGCGGGAAGTCGCCGCGCCGTTCCGGAGATGGGACCTGTCCACCTTGTCAGTGAGATAGGGTAGGCCCCTAGACCTGTCCTGTCCCCTCTGTTAGTGTCAGGACTTGACAGGCGCCTACCACACTGTAGCCACGCCGTAGCGCGGATAATCACGCGCTCCGTAAGTTGAACCGCACGCCGATACGTACGCAGGATACGCGGGATCCCTTGTCAGAACGGCTCCATTGACTTCTTGCTCGAGTAGGAACGCAGTCCGTCTCCTCTGACCACTTGACCGCTACCCGGATGAATATAACTTCCTTGATATCTTCTCCTGGCCTTTGGTGAATATGTCCGGATAGAACCTACCGGGTCAACAATACCTTGGCCTTCGCTTTAGCACTCGCCTTACCCCTACTCGGGGGTAACCCCCCGACAAATACCAATGACGAATCAATTCTTCGGTGATGGCGGTGAATCCTTCTCATCCTCAGTCTTCCAAGGTAAAGGCTCTCCATCCACAAATTATATCCTTGTCTCCAACATCCTGAAACTAGCAGCAGAGCTTATACGTTTAAACCTGTCCTCATACTCACAGTTCTGGTTCTGCATATCATAGAGCCGTGCTTGCAAATCGTTAGTGGTCTTGGTGAGTGAGAAAATCTCCTCCCAAATCTTCAAATTCTCCTTCTTGTATTCAGCGATCTGTTCTGTCGTTATCCTGTGGGTGATATCAACTTCACGCTCCGACATATTCTTGTACCTAAAGACTTCTTGATCCAGTTCTTCCATCGTAACTTCCAGATTGCCTTCTCCTTTAGGGCCCCGAACATCTTCAATCTGCACCTTCCCGTCCTTGAGCATCAATTCCTTGGGATGCATCTTCAACTCGTTCATGTACGGGTTGACGACGTTCTCAAAGAAACTGTCTTTGGGAGATCCAGGAGAGGACATTGTGGCTCTAGATCTGAAGACGTAACCTGGCAGAAATAGATCAAAATAGAAACACAACGAGAAAATGATATACGTATATCGAGGGGTCCGACGGATTATATAGCAAAAATATGCATAACGAAAGGAAAGTCCAGGTCGAAAACGAGTCGGAGAGGGGCTCCAGGGCGCCCATACCATGGGCTGGCGCGGCCAAGGGTGGGCCCGCGGTGGTGTGGTGCCTCCGGGCACCTTCTCCAACTCCTCTTTGGCTCGGTATTTTTCATATTTTCCAAAAACTGATAATTTATAACTGAAAAGGTATTTCACGAACTTTTTATTAACAGAACTGTTACCTATTCCAAAACAGACTCTGTGGATTCTGGAATCTTCCCCCTTATGAACTTCTCCGGAGTCATTACTTGAATAACATCCACATCTTCATCATAGGAATCCCCAGAAATATAATGTTTGAGTCTTTGTCCATTTACCACTTGTGTAGTGTTATCCTTGAGGGAAGCAATTTTGATTCCACCCGAGCGATACACTTCTTCAATAATATAAGGTCCTTCCCACCAACATGAAACTCTCTTTTAAGGATTCTTTTGTCATGCCATTGTTTAACTTTCTTTTTAAAGAGCTTGGCATTTTCATAAGCTGCACATCTCCATTCATCTAAATGATTCAAATCAAGCATTCTTTTCTTACCAGCAAGTTTAAAATCTTTTTTTAATTCTTTCACTCCCAATAAGCTTTGTGTTCTAATTATAAAGGCAAGTGACAAGATTTTACATAAACCATTTTGTAGGGAGACATACCCATAGGATTTTTATAAGCAGTTCTATAATCCCATAAAGCATCATTCAACTTATCTTACCAATTCTTCCTAAATTTATTAACAGTCTTTTGCAAGATAGATTTAATTTCTCTATTTGATAATTCTACTTTCCCACTGGTTTGAGCATGATAACCTGAGGCAATTCTATGATATCATATTTAGCAAGGGTCTTTCCAAAATCACCATGAATAAAATGAGACCCTCCATCGGTCACACGATATCTAGGCACACCAAACCTAGGGAAAATAACATCTTTAAGCATTTTTATAGAGATCTCACCATCAACACTTTTAGTAGGTATAGCTTCTACCCATTTAGTAACATAATCAACAACAACACGAATATGAGTATAACCATTCGAAGGAGGAAAATGACCCATAAAGTCAAATCCCCAACAATCAAAAGGTTCAATAACAAGAGACTAACTCATAGGAATTTCGTTACGTCTAGAAATATTTCTTACTCTTTGACATTCATCACAAGATAAAATAAATTTACGTGCATCTTTAAAGAGCGTAGGCCAATAGAAACCTGATTGTAGAACCTTTTGTGCGGTTTTATATCCAGCATGATGTCCTTCATAAGCACTACCATGGCACTTCTTCAATATTTCACGTTGTTCATGATCTGGAACACATCTTCTCATAATACCATCTACTCCTTTATATAAATGTGGGTCATCCCAAAAATAATGCCTCAAATCATAGAAGAATTTTCTTCTCTGTTGAGCTATAAATGTTGGAGGCAAATACTTAGAAACAATAAAGTTAGCATAATCAGCATACCATGGACTATCTTGGGGTTTTACCTTTATTGCAGCCAACTGTTCATTTGGAAAACTATCATTAACAGGAATAGGATCAAAAGTAATTTTTTCCAATCTAGACAAGTTATCAGCAATAGGATTTTCAGCACCCTTTCTATCCACAACATGTAAATCAAACTCTAGTAAAAGCAACACCCATCTAATAATCCTAGTCTTAGCATCTTTCTTTTCCATAAGGTATCTAATAGCAGCATGATCAGCATGAATAGTAACCTTTGAATCAACAATATAAGGCCTAAACTTATCACATGTAAAAACTACAGCTAAGAACTCTTTTTCAGTAGTAGCATAATTATTTTGAGCAGCATCAAGAGTCTTACTAGCATAATGAATAACATTCAACTTCTTATCTATGCGCTGTCCAAGAACAGCACCTACAGCAAAATCACTAGCATCACACATAATTTCAAAAGGTAAATTCCAATCAGGTGGTTGAACAATAGGAGCAGTGGTTAAAGCCTTCTTTAAAGTTTCAAAAGCTTCCTTACAATCATCATCGAAAACAAATGGTACATCTTTTTGAAGAAGATTAGTAAGAGGCTTTGATATTTTAGAGAAATCTTTAATAAACCTCCTATAAAAACCAGCATGACCAAGAACACTACGAATACCTTTAACATCCCTAGGACAGGGCATTTTCTCTATGGATTCCACTTTAGCTATGTAAACTTCAATACCTCTTTCAGAAATTTTATGTCCAAGAACAATTCCTGCATTCACCATAAAGTGGCATTTATCCCAATTAAGAACAAGATTAGATTCCTCACATCTCTGCAAAACTTTATCAAGGTTGTGCAAACAATTATCAAAAGAACTTCCATATACGGAAAAATTGTCCATGAATACTTCCACAATTTCTTCACAAAAACCATGAAAAATAGTAGACATGCATCTTTGAAAAGTAGCAGGAGCATTACACAAACCAAAAGGCATACGTCTATAAGCATAAGTACCATAAGGACAAGTAAAGGTTTTTTCTCTTGATCTTGCTTTCTAACAACAATTTGAGAAAACCCAGAATAACCATCAAGAAAGCAAACATGAGTTTTCTTAGACAACCTCTCTAACATTTGATCAATAAAGGGCAAAGGATAATTATCTTTCTTAGTGACTTAATTAACCTTTCTAAAATTAATACACATTCTATAACCATCTACTACTCTTTGTGGAATGAGCTCATTTTTTTCATTAGGAACAACAGTCAGTCCTCCCTTCTTAGGGACACAATGCATAGGGCTCACCCATCTACTATCAGCAATAGGAAAAATAATACTAGCATCGAGAAGTTTTCATACCTCATTTCTTACCACTTCCTTCATCTCAGGAATTAAACGACGTTGATGTTCAACTACTGGCTTTGCATCAGGTTCAATATTAATAGCATGCTGACATATAGTAGGAGAAATTCCCTTCAAATCATCAAGAGTATATCCAATAGCTCCACGGTGTTTCTTTAGAATTCCCAATAATCTTTCCTCTTCTTCACCTGAAAGTTTAGCACTAATAATAACATGATATATTTTCTTATCATCAAGATAAGCATATTAAGATCATCAGGCAGAGGTTTTAAATCAAAGACATGATCCTCCTTGGGTGGTAATGTTGTACCCAAATCTTCCACATGTAAATTATGTTTTAGTATCACCAGTTGACGAAGAAGAATATCGTCAATCTCATTTCTCTCTTCCATAAAGACATCACTCTCGTGATCCTCCATATATTGCTGCAAAGCATTGTTAGGAGAAAGAGCAATAGAAGCAAGTTGTTCAACTTTAAAATTCTCATCAGGCAATTTAGATTCATAAGGTGCTCTAGCAAATTTGGAGAAATTGAACTCATAAGATTTTCAATGAAATTTAGTCAAAATCTTATCTCTTTTACAATCTATAATAGCACCACAAGTGTTCAAGAAAGGTCTACCAAAAATAATAGGACAAGTCTTACTAGCAGCCTTACCAAGTACTAGAAAATCAGTGGGGTATTTAGTCTTACCACACAAAACCTCCACATTTCTAACAATACCAATTGGAAAACAGTCTCTCTACTAGCAAGCTGAATAACCACATCAATATCTTCAAGCTCACAAGAACCAATTTCATGCATAATTTCTCTATAAAGCTCATAAAGTATGCACTAGAACTAGCACCAATATCACACAAACCATAATAGCAATGATCACCAATCTTAACAGAAAGCACAGGAACACTAGTTTTCTTAGGTCTATGAGGATGGGAAATAATATAAGAAGCATCCTCACATAAGACAATGTATTCATCCTCCACATTTCCACTAACAAGATCTTTCACTATTGCTACATCAGGTTCAACGGTTATTTGTTCATCAAGTTCAATAGATTTCTTATTACTCTTATTAACCACACAGGCCACCATAGAGTGTTCTTTCACCTTAGCAAGGAAAGGCATTTTTTCAACATATGGCTCAGGAACAGCAGGATTAACATCATGCACTTCTATATTACTAGCAGGAACAATATCTTTTTAAGGTCCATGGTACTTGTGATAATTCTTTTTAGGAATATCAAGATAGGAGGCAAAAGCTTTAAGAAAGTTTACAAAAATCTGAGAATCAAGACCACAAACAGCACTAACATCATAGAAATCATTGGTTCCCATAAAAGATTTAATGCATTCATAATCATAATTTATACCTGACTTTCTACCTTTGTCATTCTCCCATCCTTCAGTGTTATCTTGAATACGGTCAAGAAGACCCCATTTAGCTTCTTCCTTCATACGTGTGAATGATCCAGAATAAGAAGCATCCCATATATCCTTATCATGAAGAGAAAGCCTTGCATAAAAATTATTGATAACAATATTTCTCGGGAGTTCATGAACGGGACATTTAAGCATTAATAACTTCATTCTCCCTCACGCTTGGGCAATACTCTCTCCCTCATGAGGCCATAAATTAAAGATTTTTGATTCCGGTCTTTATGAATCTCACTAGGAGGATAGAATTTAGAATAAAAGAGAGGAACAATTTCCTCCCATCCAATAGTTTCACCATTCTTCAGTAATTTGAACCATTCAGTGACTCTTACTTTCAGCAATAAGGAAAGTAATTTCCTTTTAACTTGATCCATTGTAATACCTGCACACCTGAATAACTCGCATAATTCATGTATAAAGAGAAAATGATCACCGGGATGGACAGTTCCATCACCGTAGTAGCAGTTATCCATAACACGTCCAACAATTTTCATAGGTATTTTATAAGGATCTAATTCAGCAGTAGACGGGTTACCAACTACCCTAGTAGCAACGGTAGAATTACCCCTAAACAGAGAACCAAAAGTATTCTCCATAATGAAATAAAACAACAGACAGAAATAAAAACAACACTCACAGTAAAAGTTTCTCTTACCAATTCCACTTACCAATGGCGCTTCACTCCCCGGCAACGACTCCAGAAAATAGTCTTGATGACCCACAAGTATAGGGGGTGTATCGTAGTACTTTCGATAAATAAGAGTGTCAAACCCAACAAGGAGCAGAAGGTGTTGACAAGCAGGTTGGATAGAAGATTCATTGTAAACACTAGCAAATGGGTTTTTGGAGGTTTTTGATATAGAAGATGAATAAAGTGCGAGTAAATAAATTGCGGTAAAAAAATATTGCAGCGAGTGGCCCAATCCTTTTGAGAGCAAAGTACAAGCCGATTGTGTTACTTATGACTACCAAACTTTCTCGAGGACACATGGGAATTTCATCAAGTGCTTTCGCTTTGTTACGGTTGATTAATATCCATTGGTTCGTGAAGTGTTGTGTGGGTGAACCTATGCTAATGCACCGCCCAAATAGGACTAATACATACTTTTGATTATACCCCTCGTAAGAATTCGCAAATACAAGAAAGTAATTAAGATAAACTAACCACAGCTTTAAACTCCAGGATTTTACGCTCCCTTGTGCATTGGTTTCCTAACGGGGGTTTAGGTTTTTTTCACTCCGGCAACCCCACAATTAGTATCCAAATACACAATGCATCCTCCTAGGCCCATAAAGGTGAAGTATCATGTAGTCGACGTTCACATGACACCACTAGAAGAATAGCACCACAACTTAAATACCGAACCACGAGATATTACTTCAATATAACTTCACTACTAACATCATGACTTATCCCATGTCCTCAATAACTAAACGAACTACTCATAAGACATCATATTGATCATAATCAGAGGTGATATAATGGATGATAACAATCTGGTTATAAAGTGCTAACATCGATAAATCTCACAAGCATCAACTACTAACAAGTAATCCACACCGGGAGAGAGATCTAATGTAAAACAATGATAGGAGCCCCTAATTGTTACAGCGGGATGACCGTGGATGATGAGGGTGCTGGTGCTGGTGATGACGATGATGATGATGACGATCTTGATGATGCCCGAAGTGATGACGGTGACGATGGCGGTGATTTCCCCTCTCCGGAGAGGAATTTTCCTGGCAGATTTTCCCTGCTAGAGAGATTTTCTCTCTCGGGTGTTTTCCACCCCGAGGTGGCGGCGGAATAATTCTTCGATGATGGTCTAGGGCTTAGGGTGCCCTGGGGGTCAAGTACGCGAAAGACCTCGACCAGAGCTGGGCCAGGGTGGCCACACCACCTGGTGGCGCGGCGAGGGGGCGCGCCACCTCATGGTGTGGGCCCCTAGTGGCCCCCCTCTGGCTCCCCTTCTTGCAGAAGTCCTCCTCTGAAATTCTAAGACCCCTCCAGTGCCCCCCTTCTTCTTCTGATCTTCTGAAATAGGGTATCTCGATGGTGCTTTTTCCATCAGAATTCCGCTCCCGGTGTTTATTCTCCAAAAATTATGAAACATGCAAAATACGATAAAAATAACATAAGGGATGCATCATAACATGGAATATATCGATGAATAACAGAAAATAACAACATAAACGGTAATGCAAAATGGACGTATCAGACACAATGGAAAAACTTTGGTTTGTGGGAGTTGGATGCACGAGTAGAGCTCATACTCAGTACAAGTGGAGGCTAGCAATAGACGGGGAGCGACAATCAAGAGAGCAACAACTGTCATAATCATGCTTGCGACAAAACAAAATTAATAGGGGCATAAGATGATACAAATACTCTGAGGTAAAATAAATCATCGAGGCTTAAGTGCCTTTTTGTTTTTAGTCATAGGATGCGTGAGCATGTGCCAAGTCGATTCAAGCGAAATAATCAGAGGGAGATACCACAATGTCATACCCTTCTATGAATAAAAAAATGCAAGCAAACATTCATACGACATGCTATCTTATATTAATAAGTTTGAACTAAACACGTGAGAGAACGAACTACTAAGCATCAATTAACCACAGTAATCAAGATCAAAATCTCAAAAAGTTCGGAATTAGCTGAGGAATAATCTAAAAAAATTTCAGGTCATTTTGATCTTTACTTGCCATAACTAAAACATGAAAATCAAGATACAAAGGAGTTTCTACAGAAGTATACAACCCCTTGACTGAAAGAAAACAGAGAAAAACAAATTTCGAAAGGTGAAAACAAAACCAAAAGTATGGGTGGTGAAAACATGCATAACCACAGTAATCAAGATGAAAACATGATGAAAACATGACTATGGATGATGGGAAACATTATTGTACCAAAGTAGCAAGGTGATAACAGAGGTAAACATGGTGAAAACATAATTGGTAAGGTGAAAACATTGCCCTCTTCATTAAAAATTATTTTGTTAACAAGGGTGATCAAGTCTTGTTACCAGAACAATTTTCATACGAAGCAAAAAAATTGCTAATTACTAAATAATTATGTTACCCCAACCTTGATAGACATAGTCCCAATCATAATAATTTCATATTATTTTGATGGTGCTGGAATGGGACAATAAAATTCTCAAATCTTGATGGTCTCAATATTTTCAATTGAATTTAAACAATATCTTCTATCAATCTTCTTGGGAAAATAAACAATATGCTCTTTATCATTAACATTAAAAGTTACTTTTCCTTGATTACAATCAATAACAGCCCCTGCAGTATTAAGAAAATGTCTCCCAAGAATAATAGACATATTATCATCTTCAGGCATTTCCAACACAACAAAGTGAGTTAATATCAAACAATTAGTAGCAACTTGAACAGGAACATTCTCACATATACCAACAGGAATAGCAGTAGATTTATCAACCATTTGAAAAGATATATCAGTACGTATCAATTTTTCAAGAGAGAGTCTCTTATAAAGAGAGAAAGGCATAACACTAACTCTATCTCCCAAGTCACATAAAGCAGTTGTAACATAATTATTTTTAATAGAACAAGGGATAGTAGGTATACCAGGATCTCCAAGCTTCTTTGGAACCTTGTCATTGAAAGAGTAATTAGCAAGCATAGTGGAAATTTCCTCATTAGGAATTTTCCTTTTGTTGGAGACAATATCTTTCATATATTTAGAATAAGGAGACAGTTTAATAGCATCAGTCAAAGGGATATGCAAAAATAGAGGTTTCATCCACTCACAAAACTTGTTATAATGTTCTTCTTCCTTTGATTTGTGTTTCTTATTAGGAAAAGGCATTGCTTTTTGTACCCAAGGCTCTCTTTCATTACCATATTTATTAGCAATGAAATCCTCCTTAGTATACTTTGCAGTTTTAGTTTGCTTTTCAGGTTCAGCTACAGGTTCTTCTTTATCAGAAGCATCACTTTTATCACTACCACTTTCAGTTTCAGCATCAGAAATAGATATACTATTAGGATCTTTAGCAGGTTCAGGAGATTCTACAACATTTTTATGTCTCTTCTTCTTTTTCTTAGAAGGAGAACTATTGTTTTTAGGTTGCTGAGAATCTTGTTCAATTCTTTTAGGATGTCCTTCAGGATACAAGGGGTCCTGAGTAGAAACACCACTCCTAGTAATTGTTTCACAAACATGTTTATCTCTAGAAGCATTACCTAGCCTCTCTTTTTGCACTTTCGTAAGTTTATCAATTTGAGTTTGAACCATTTGGAAATGTTTCTCAAGCAATTTAACATCATTAGAGGTTCTCTCAATAATACCATGCAAATTATCAATAGCTCTAGAGTTTTCCATAAGGTGATTTTGCACTCTCCTATCAAAGTTGTCTTGCTTAACAACATAATTATCAAAATCATCTAAGCATTGATCAGGTGGTTTAGAATAAGGAATATCTCTATTATCAAATTGGAGAGAGTGTACCTCAAGAGTTGATGGATGAGGAACAGGCTTACATAATTCTTCTATAGGAGGTAAATTCTTCACATCTTCAGATTTAGTACCCCTCTCTTTAAGAGATTTCTTGGCTTCCTTCATCACTTCATCATTTAATTCAATCATCCCTCTCTTCTTGGTTGTTGGTATTGGTGTTGGCTCTGGTGTAGGATCATGTATATTCCAATCGTCATTATTTTTGGCAATTTTAGCCATTAATTCCTCAGCTTCTTCTGGAGCTCTTTTCCGGAAAACACAACCAGCACAACTATCCAGGTATGTCCTAGATTCAACAGTTAGTACATTATAAAATATATCTAGGAGCTCATTTTTAGGTAATGGATATCCAGGGATAGCTCTTATCAAAGAAAAAACCTTGTCCAAGATTCAGGCAATTTGTCTCCTTCAATTTCCTCAAAGTTAAAGAAATTCTGCACAACAGCATGTTGGGCACTAACAGGAAAATATTTTTGAAATAAAGCATTAACAAAATCCATAGGATTAGTAATAGATCCAGGTGGCAGATTGTTAAACCAAGTTTTAGCTTCATCTTTCAATGAGAAAGGAAAATCTTGGTAACAAAATAGGTACGCAGTTTAGTATCATCAGAAAATAAACTACTCAAATATGAAAACTCATTCATGTGTTCCATAGCACTTTTACTTTCAGTTCCACAAAAAGGTTCCTTCTCAAGAATAGATATATAAGATAAATCTAAAGAGAAATCATAATCCTTGTCTCTAATGTGTATGGGAGATGTGGAAAACTAAGCATCAAGATAAGATTTATATTTCACAACATGTATTGCAAGAAGACTCTTAAGAGAACTTGCACCAGTAGTAGCACGAGCTTCTTCAATAAAATCATCATTAATTTCAATATAGGTTTCATCAAGATCATCAATAGACTCAGGTGAATTAACAGGTGTACCAATATTTTCAACATAAATTTCAGCATTTTCAATTTGTTTGGATCTAGCAATAGTAGCATCTAGGAAAGGACCTAGAGAACCAGTATCATCAAGCACAGTAGAAGCATCATCAAAAGTATCAGAAACATTTTCAGACTCAGCAGAAATAACAATACGTGTAGCATGGAGAGGAGGAAGAAGCTTACTCATAACAGACGGTGAATCAAGAGCAGCAGAGGTGTTCAGAGTTGTACCTCCTCTTGTAGTGGATGGAAATATAGGAACTTTTCAATCACGAGTCTTTCCCGTGATGAATGGCTTGCAACAAACAATATCACGATCAAGTGAGCACATAAATAAAGCTATGCTCCCCGTAAACGGCGCCATAAAATAGTCTTGATGACCCACAAGTATAGGGGATCGCAATAGTCTTCGAGGGAAGTAAAACCCAAATTTATTGATTCGACACAAGGGGAGCCAAAGAATATTTATATGCCTTAAAAACTGAGTTGTCAATTCAGCTGCACCTGAAAGTAGACTTGCTCACAACAATTTATCAGTGGTAAACATTTTTATAGCAGTATAAAAAATAAAATAACAGCAGTAGTAAAATAGTAACAGTAGTAGCAATCGCGTAAAACAGCAGTATGGGAAGTACCATAGGCATAGAGGGAATGGATGGACGGGCGTTGCATTGATAACATAGGTCATGTAATAATCTAACATGGGCATTGTAGATAATAATAAAGCATCAAACATGTAAGCAACCATAGGCATGTGTTCCAATATAGTCATACGTGCTCGCAATGAGAAACTTGCACAACATATTTTGTCCTACCAGTCTGTGGCAGCGGGGCCTCTAGGGAAACTACTGGTAATTAAGATGATCTATTTAGTAAAGCACCGGAGCAAAGCATTAACATTCCGTGAACACACGTGATCCTCACATCACAGCCATCCCCTCTCGTTGTCACTTTGGGGCCTCGGGTTCCGAACAATGACATGTGTAAAACAACTTCCAGTTATGATCAAGAAACAATATTATACGTATGAAACAATAACATGTTCAGATCTGAAATCATGGCACTCGGGCCCTAGTGACAAGCATTAAGCATAACAAGTTGCAACAACCTTAGAAAACACTAACAATGGATACTAGGCACTATGCCCTAACAATCTGACATCATTACATGATCAATCTCATCCAATCCCTTCCATCCCTCTCCGCCTGCAGTGGTATTTACTCACACATGGATGGGGGAAACATGGATGGTTGATGGAGAAGAGGTGGCGGTGTCTATGGCGATGATCTCCTTCGAATCCCCGTCCCGGCAGGGCGCCAGGACATGAACTTCTGATCCCGAATCGAGGTTCGGGTGGCGGTGGCGCTCTGTTGTGTTTCTGTGGAATATGATGAACCCCCTCGCGTTTTAGGGTTGAAGGAAATATGTAGTCGAAAGGGGAGTCCGAGGGGGTCCCGGGGTGGCCCACACCTCGCGCCACCTGGTGGTTTGGCCACCTCCTGGCCCCTCTCCGGGTCTCCTTCTGGCTCCCGGGGTCTTCTGGTGTTTTATGGCCAATGGGGTCTTTTCTGGGCAATTTCCCGAAATTTGTTTTTTCTGCACAAAAACGAGACACGAAGGTAATTCTGCTGAAAATAGCGTTAGTCCGTGTTAGTGGTATCCAAAACTCACAAGTTTAGAGGAAAAAAAAAGTGTTCGAAAAAGGAGATACGTTTTCGACGTATCAACCACCACGGTTGAGAATAATCTAATGGAACATGATACTCAATGTCTGGTAAGAAGGATTAATTAATCAGTAAAGATCCCAACAACCAAATTAGTGCCGTGCTATCCCGTGTGAAGGACCAGGAAGGATGACTATTGGTGAAATAATAATACCATACTTATAGCATTATACGCAGTAGCGGAGCTAGTTTTTTTTTTGCTTTGCTAGGGGGAACGGAGAAACAAAATTAATACATGAACGGATATCATGAAATTGATGGTTCTCAAAAGATTCAGTTATTTGATTGATGAAATAAATCTACCAATAACATGATAATTAGAACCAACCAACCAACTAACATGTACTTTTGCCACGCGGAAGCCCCCATCCGCTCGTGAACCTAAGAAGCAAGCACCAAAGTTAGCGAATGTTTGTTTTATTTTCCATACGCCTCCCACAAGGGAGCCGGGTTCCATTACCGAAATAACAGAACAAATAGTCTTATTTACGAAGTAAAAATCAATCAGGAAAAGGAAGAAAACAAAGCTAAACCACCCTAGCTGCTAAGCACAGAAGCTTCAGAAGAGGAGGAAAATAGTGTTCATAGAAACAACATCGTACCAATGTTTTACCCATCGAAGCTTAACAAACTTTATACAAGTTTTTAGAGACTAAACCTGGGGTACAACCACCACCCCAACATCTGAACAAACAAAAGTTTTTAACTCTTCAACCAAACGAAACTTTCTCTTCCTTGATCATCATTAGGAAGCAGGGATTTTTGCCTTTACTCAGATAGAAACATTTTCATCTTCCTCCCTAGCTTGATTCACCGGGGTTCTGCTTGAAGACCTGGAACTAGAAGCTTCGTATGCTCTGATTGCCACCATTTGAATTTGATCTACGCCTTCAGTAAGCACCGTATTGTCAGTCTTAGATTGCAATCCTTCCCAATAGCTAAAAAACACACATGTAACACACCATCTCAACAGGAGATGATATCAATTTGCCTTTGAAACATGCTCGATTATGGAGTTTCCAAATTTCTCAGCATAATGCAGCCACGCCAACCACATGCAAATTTTTACAAGTAGAAAAGTACCGAGCAATCCACCAAAAATAGTGAGTAAAGCCTATGGGTCTCGGAGTTTCCCCAATGGTACTACAAACAGAATTTCACACAAAGCTAGCAGCAGGGCATTAAAAAAAGATGAATAATAGACTCATTGTTATGGCAAAACCTACAGATAGGGCTCCCTACCTATTTTCTTATTAACATGTTGTCTTTCGTGGCAATGGCATGGTGCCAGATTAACCACAACCAGATCTTAATTTTTAAAGCAATTTTCGCTTTCCAAATATGCTTAAAAGACCTACCAGGGCCAGACGAGGATAGCTTATTATAAAGGGATTTGACAGAAGAAAGTCCATTTTTAGTAAACTTCCACTTTGGTATATCTCTTCTATCCCCCAAAGCAACTGTGCTTAAAGCACTCCTAAGGTTATTGATCCGGCATTGCAGTTTTGGACTAAGTCATCTTCTAAAGGAAAAGGCCCACCCAGAATTATGCATCTCTTTGACAGTTTTTTCCTGATGATTACAATTTCAAACAAAAGAGGAAAGACCCCACAAAGGGGGTATCACCCAGCCAAGCATCATACCAAAAAATGGTTTCATTACCACTATCCACAGACATCTCCCTACCAAGTAGATAATATTTTCTAACCTTCAGCAGGTCCTTCACATAGGGAATCACTCTACTTAGGTTTAACAAACCAGATCCCTTTTTCAATTTTGTACTTGTTTCTTATCAATTGTTGCCACATCCCATCCTCTCTATCTCCAATCTCCACCACCATTTGCACAACAAACAAATATTCTGTATCCTGAGGTTTTTAATACCCAAGGCCGCCTTTTCTCCTAGGTCTACAAACTATCTGCCACTTAACCATATAGTATTTTTTCTTATCTCCAGTTCCTTGCCAAAAAATCTCCTTATTATCTTAGTCACGCATTCCAAATTTGATAAGGGTAGCAAGTATATAGACATAATGTAGATAGTAGTCCCTCCCAAGGAGGACTGAATAAGAGTCACTCTGCCACCCAAAGAGGAATTATTGCCTACCCAACCATCAAGTTTCTTTTTGAGCTTATCAAAAACACTATTTAATTCAGCTACATGCAATCTAGAGCCACTCATAGGGACTCCAAGATATTTTATGGGCATTCCAAATTTCCTTATTAGTCACTCCCAAGGAGGACTGAATAAGAGTCACTCTGCCACCCAAAGAGGAATTATTGCCTACCCAACCATCAAGTTTCTTTTTGAGCTTATCAGCAACACTATTTAATTCAGCTACATGCAATCTAGAGCCACTCATAGGGACTCCAAGATATTTTATGGGCCATTTACCCAATTGGCAACCAAACATATCAGCATACTCTAATCCTTTAACATCATCTTTGAGAACCATCATCACTTCACTCTTATCAAAATTGATTTTGAAGGGGAACGTAGCATAGAAAACAAAATTTTTCCTACACGCGATAAACCCGAATGGCCAAGATCTAATCTATGAGATGAAAGGCAACGGGGAGAAAGAGAGTCTTGAGATAAGATACCCTCGAAGACTCAAAGTGGTACGAGAAAATATCTCGTGGTTGGCGTAGTCGTTCTCACGCCGATCCCGAGCGAGAAGAAGAGCACCGCAATCCGGCGGTGCCTCCGTAATCGGTCACACGTTCAGCTCGATGAAGACTTCCGTTCCCTCGTTCCAGCGGGTTGCAGAAGTAGAGGATCCCTCCGGAATTCCAGCAGCACGACGGCGTGGTGGTGGTGAAGAATTTCACGGTCAGGGCTTCGCCAAGCCGGAGACCATGGAATGGAGCAGCGGGTGGAAGGGAAAATGTGTGGACAAGTGTGTGAAGAAGAGAGAGCCCTCACCCTCCTTTTATAGGGGAGGGGGAGGCAGCCCAAGGGGGGAGTGCGGACAGCCATGGGTGCCCCCACCCCTTCCTCTCTTCATGTGAGTGGAAGCTCCACTCAAACCCACTCAAAAATCCCTTAATTTCCCACTTGGAAAATCCAAAGGTTTTTCTTTAATAAATAAATAAAACATTTTTATTTCTTTATTTATATTTGTTAATTCCATTAACAAACATTTTCATGCAGCACCTCGAACCATTTGTTAATTCTATTAACAACCGTTCGACGAAAAACCCCTTGAACTATTTCAATTTTCCCCGAAACAATTCCGGAGCTGCCCAAAATATTCTTCGGTATTCCGTATCCTCTCTAAACGCTTCATCGAACCTTAAGTGTGTCTCCCTACGGTTCGTGAATATTATAGACATGATCGAGACTCCTCTCCGATCAATAATCAACAGCGGGGTCTGGAAAACCGTGATGACTCCTATATATTCAACGATGACTCTCGTGATCGTGTGAACCTTTCAACGCCGTAACGATTTCCCTTTGTCTCACGATATATTACTTGTCCGAGATCCGATCATCGGTATCCATTATACCTTGTTCGATCTCGTTATCCGACAAGTACTCTTTTCTCGTTCCTGTGATATAACATCCTTGTGATCATATCACTTGCTTGCAAGCGGTGTCGATGTGATATCACCGAGAGGGCCCTGAGTATATCTATCCGTCATATTGGATGGACAAATCCCATTCTCGATCCATGAGCTTCAACCAACACTTTCCGAATATCCAATGCCACCTTTATAGTCACCCTTTTACGGTGTGACGTTTGATGTCATCAAAGTATTCTTTCGGTATTAGTGATTAACATGATCTCATTGTCGGATATATACTGAATAGGGGTATAGAAGATGGTAGACAAAAAAGCCGGACTACCAGGGTGGCCAACATGGTAATGGGCTTAGGTCCATTGGGCGGCCCAGTAGTCCGACGCGCAGAAGCCGGATTCTAGAAGAACCCGGATCACGGCCCACGTGATCTGGCTTGGAGGAGAAGACGGATTCCTTACTTTCCAAGTTACAAGTTAAATGTAGTCTTCTAGGTTTCTTGTTCTGTAAGCCCTAATCCGGCTATTATATAAAGCCGGACGGGAGATAGATTACATAGGTTCTAGGTTCAAGTTTCACAAGCTTAAGCTCTACGCAACTCGCCGAGAAGTTCATCCTCGTCGAGTAGCTAGATCTATTCCCTCACACTGTAACCCTGTTATACGGGCTTTAGTCCCAATTATTGAGAAGTGCAGGAGTAGGTACGCCGTACTGTCGCGACGTACCGAACCTGTGTAAAATCCCGTGTTCTGTGTTACTACGCTATCCCGTTACCCCACGTCTCTACCGTAGTCTCATGGCACCCCAGTCTATGAAAACTACTACGATGTCTCGACAGTTGGCGCCCACCGTGGGGCAAACGACGTCAGGCGTGAAATTCCGATCTGGGATACTCGGCGGAATTGGAAGATCGATCACTGTCGGAAGCTTGGAATTCGACGACGACGTCGGACGCTTCCTCGACAACGGATCCTACATACCGGCGCAAAACCACCTGGTAAGTGCCTGCGTGTTACCGATTGGATCTGCTAACATCTTTATCGGACTAACTGCAGAGGCAATGGGGTTTTGCGGTGGAAGCAAATTTATCCCACCCGCCCTATACCCAGTCGAAGATGACTATGATGCCGGATTTTGCTCAGATCGCCGACAAAACAGTGATACGCACTTTATCGGCATGGTGCAATCCGAAATCGCTGAAAACACGGATGACGGAAATCCCGTGCAAGAGGTAGATAACAACCTACCCGTCATAGAGACGGAAGAACCAATACCCGTCACAGAGACGGAAGATCCGACATCCGTCAATCAGACGATGAACTCGGAAGCAGAGTCCGTGCTTGCCGCCATAGAGGCGAGATTGGAGTCGGAAACCGGATCGGATAACTTCGATTCCGAAGACGAAGACGATGATGCCTTCGTAAGAAAAGTTAAGTCCTTTCAAGAGGGATTCCATGAAGTGCTAATGGCAAAACCAGCTGATACAACGGGTGCCGACAGCCAGGAAAGCCCTAAAACCCCTCCGCCAGTGGAAGAGAGGGAAGACGGAGAAACTTCTCCGATATTCCCTAATGTCAAGGAGATGACAGAGGATGAACCTGTCAAAAAACCTCCGTCTTCCAAGAAAAAGCACCGTGCTTCTAGAAAACTCCAGTACAAACTCCGGAAGAAAAAGTCAGCTGATCTCGCTGATGAAAACCTGGAAGTTGGAGATATTAGTGGCACAAAGCCTACGGAAAAGAAATCTAAGGAAATCACTGCTCCGCCAATGACAGAATTGGAAGAGCAAGAACTATTACAAACACCAGTGGGACCAAATGAACCCCCTGAGATGCTGGAAGCCAGGAGACAAGCTTTCCAACGGCAACAGCAACATCTGCTTAGATCTCGGCAACATCTCCAACAAACCCATAATGACATCAAAATCATGAAGGAAGAAATTGAGGAGTACGAGAGAAAGCATAGATCTGCCTTAAAACCTACTAGGTTACCCGGAATCGCAAAACCGGAAGAACTGCCGCCAAAAGAAAGGTTTTATAACCCATCTTGGCAAAAGCAGTTAAACGGCAAAGATGCCAAGGGCGAGCCAATATACAAAACCGTAGCAGAAAACGCGGAAGCAGCGTTCGCCATCCTAAACAATGATCTGTACTCCAACGGGGAAAAACTCCAAGGGGTGTATGCTTTCCTAGGAAAAGCTTTACAGCAGCAACAGCGAGGCCAAGAACGATCAGGGAGGCTGCATGATAATTCCGCCCTCTGCAAAACAGTTACTTGCGCCGCTGGAGCACCTGGACCGGAAGAACCCGGAGATTCGGATAAAAAAGAGGATCCGAGAAAAGACAAGAAAAACCCCGACAACCGGGACGCAGCGTCTAGAACCGGACCTCATCTCCCGAAAGATGGATATAAACCACACGATCGGGAAGACAAACACCGGAATGACGGCAAAATAATGCCACCTCCGAGAAACCCAGCTGAAAAAGCTGGAAGATACGATACACCTCACAGACGTGAAAGATCTCGGACACCGCCTAAAGATAAGGAAAGGTACAGGAGCAGGACTCCACCTAATCCCAGGGGGCGTGACAACGGAAGAGATAGAGATAACCCCGGAAAAGCGCGTCCGCGCAACAATGGAAAAGAAAGGAGCAGATCCCCTTCTGTCCATTCAGCCGGGAGATATTCTGCACATATTGATAGAGCAGAAAAGGATGATCTATACTTTGGTCCTAAATGTTTTACTGACAGGATCCGAAGGATAACCCTGCATTCTGGCTTCGCCAAAGTTGGTCCAACCTACCAAAAGTATACCGGCAGTACAAACCCGGATACCTGGCTCTCAGATTATTACACAGCCGTCCAAATCAACAACGGGACAGACCTGGAAGCTGTCAAGTTTCTTCCCCTAATGTTGCTAGACGGAGCCAGAGATTGGATCAATGGTTTACCATCAAGAACTGTCGACAGCTGGGATGATATGGCGAGAGTATTTACTCAGCATTTTCGGGGAACATACAAACGCCCAAATAGCATCAACCAGCTGAACCGTTGCACCCAATTTGAAGACGAACCATACGTGGATTTCATCTCCAGATGGACTGCGATGAAGAATAGTTGCTCTGGAGTAACTGACGTACAAGCAATGCATGCTTTCGTCAATGGCCTAAAACCCGGACTTGTACCGTTCATGGTTGGTTCTAAAAAGCACAAAGATCTCGGATCTATGCTTACAACCGCTAACGAGCATGCTGCAGCCGAAGATGATATCAGAGCAAGAGGAGGCAATATTGAGTCACTAATACTGGCCAAGAAAACCCCTCGTTCTGATAAAAAAGCAACTCCGGAGTCAACAACAAAGCCCAAGGAGGTCAACATAGCCTTTGGAGGAGAAAAGGTGAACAAGTGGAAAGGCCGCAGTCCGGATCCAATCAATTACACTCCCGAAGAATGGGAGAGAATTAAGTCGGAACCCTGCGTCCACCACTCTCAGTTTGGGAAACCAACCCACACAAACGCGCAATGCCGGCTAAACAAGCATATGAAAGGCAATGCAGGATCCGGAAATAAAGGGAAGGGTTCCAAGAGGAAACCTGCCAAACAAAAGCCAGAAGCTGAAAAAGAAGACAGTGAATCGGACACTGATGACAAAATCCAGGAACAGCAGCGAAAAGGCGAACCCAAATTTCCGAGAGTCGACGGAGAAGCAATGCTAACTTTCCTAGCAACCCCGTCAGCAAAGGTGGCCAAAAGAACACTTCGAGAAATAAACGCGGTTGTTCCTGCGACCCCAAAATTCTTGAAGTACTCTAACACACCGATAATCTGGGATCAGTCAGATCATCCCGGAAATATCCCTGAACCCGGCACACAAGCTCTTGTTGTAAGCCCTATTGTTCAAAACACTAGGCTAAGAAGAGTGCTGATGGACGGAGGATCCAGCATCAATATAATGTACCTGGATACACTCAAGCACTTGAAGATCTCCGAGTCCCAGCTCAATTACAGCAATATACGCTTCCACGGCATTGTTCCTGGCAGGCAAGCACGATCCCTAGGAGAAATTTCCCTAGATGTCACCTTCGGAGATAAAGATCACTTCCGGCAGGAAAAAGTATCCTTCGAAGTAGTGCCGTTCGAAAGCGTGTATCACGCAATACTCGGACGTCCGGCTTTCGCCAAATTTATGGCAAGATCTTGCTATATCTACAACAAGCTGAAGATGCCAGGACCCAAAGGAGGAGTAATCACCATTGCCGGTGATTTCAAGCTGGCAAACGAGTTGGAAAAAGAAAACGCCCTTTGCGCTCAGAGAGTTATAGCAAGGGAGGAACTGAAGGAATTAGCCAAGGAGGTATCGCCGAAAGAAATGCCGGCAGGAAAAGAAACTCGAAAGCCAACAGATAGCTTCAAGGCGTCCGAGAATACAAGACAGGTAATCCTAGATCCCAAAGATCCGACAAAATTTGTCGTCGTAGGGACTAGGATGACCGACAAATAGGAAGGCGAGCTCATCAAGTTCCTCCGTGAGAACTGGGATATTTTCGCCTGGTGTCCAGCTGACATGCCAGGCGTACCCAGGGAACTTGCTGAGCACCAACTCAAGGTTATTCCCGGATCAAAACCCGTCAAACAAGGTCTCCGTCGATTTGACGGAAGAAGACGGAAGGCTATTGGCAAGGAAATTATCCGGCTTTTAGCAGCGGATTTTATCAAGGAAGTAATCCATACTGATTGGTCCGCAAATCCGGTATTAGTACCGAAGAAAGACACCACTGCTCTTAGAATGTGTATAGATTACACAGGATTGAACAAGCTGTGTCCGAAAGATAGGTTTGCGTTACCGCGAATCGATCAAATAATAGACGCCACTGCAGGCTCTGAGCTTTTATGCTTTTTGGATGCATACTCCAGGTACCACCAAATACGCATGAAAAAGGAAGATCAAATCAAGACTTCTTTTATAACCCCGTATGGGACGTACTATTACGTAACCATGCCTTTTGGCCTGAAGAACGCAGGTGCAACCTACCAGCGTTGCATGCAACGCTGTTTGCATAGTCAAATTGGCAGAAACGTCCATGTTTACGTGGACGATATCGCTGTCGTAACCAAGGAAAAAGATACACTCCTTGAGGATTTGCGAGAAACCTTCGAAAACTTGCGCACTTACAAGATGAAGTTGAATCCATCTAAGTGCGTATTCGGGGTTCCCTCAGGAAAACTTCTGGGTTTCATTGTTTCTCACAGAGGAATAGAAGTTAACCCGGAAAAGATCAAGGCAATCTTGAATATCTCAAAGCCTACATGTGTAAAAGATGTCCAAAGATTGACGGGTTCCGCTGCAGCCATCAGCAGATTTATTAGTTGGCTGGGGGCTAAAACCTTACCACTTTACAAGATGCTGAAAAAATTCGACAAAGTCAAGTGGATTGCGGAAGCCTTGGAACGTATAGAAAGTTATGTACCTTTCCGTACTTAGTTCAATTTCTATGTAAACGTCTTTTGAGATCATGAAATAAAGTTGTCGGAATGCTGTCATCCATATTATTTATAAGTGCAAAGTGTTTCCGCCTGATCTATTTCCCAATGATCTTACAAATTTCTCAACGTTAACCCGAATTGTGCTTGCGTACTCGGCGTTACAAAACTGAATGATTTTTCAGCCTGTTAACGGCTAAAGGAAACTTGAATTGCCTGCGCGCCCAAGTTTCACTTAAAAAACTTTCCTTAAATTCTCTAAGTCTTATCTGATTGTGTGTGTGTTGGGTTACTGGAACTAGTTAGTAAAAATGCCTTTAGCATGATCCATGTTTCCGAGTTTCAAAAACTGCTTGGTTCGTCCCCAGTTACTCGGCATGAAGATTCATATTGCTATTTGAGCCATTTCAAACACTAAGGACAGTTAAGGCATATACACCAGAGAACTTAGAAGATAAAGGAATGATAAAATATGAAAAAACTTGCAAAGATTTCCATAATTTAAACTGCAAAAGATGGAAGTTTCATTCATATAAAAAGAAGCATTGCATTTTGATTACATTGAGAGAATAGTAATGCTCCTATTGTCTACTTTTTTTTATCCAGGTTCCAGGTGACCCTTCAAGCATCTGACTCCTCCTCGCTGCTTTCGTCTTGAGGGATTGGAGGAATCTCTGCTTCTGGATAGTTGATGGAAATGTTTACCATGGAGGCAATCTGGGTGGCGTGGCCCTTGACTTCACCAAAGATGGTGTTTCGCTGCATATCCGTGTATCCTTGAGGGACACCGGACGCCACGCGCCAGGATTTAGCACTAGGGTAGTGCATGCGCATGAGGCCAAGAGCCATGCGCGCACCACCCCGTGCAGCGGAGCGAAGGAAAGATTCCTTCGACTCCGCGACCTCCATGATGGCACCCGGAAGCTTTTCAACCTCCGAGCACTCCCCAGATTTCTCGGGAAGAAACTTGTCTACTAGCTGCGTTGCAGCAGCCTTCATCAAATTCCATGTCTCCCCGAAAGCTCGGATGCCTGCAGCCCGAGTGCCATCTGGAGTATCTCCTGGTTTTTTCCAATAAAACACCCAAAAGGGTTAGACAGAAAACCAGAGAAATGAAAACATGGAAAAATGGTAGATAAGTTAGAAATTTACCAATGAGCTTGTCGATCTCGGAAACTTCCTCCAGGCGAAGGTTCAGAGCATCGGTCAAATCCCGGATGGTGGATTTGTCCTTCTCCGCCTGCTCGGAAGCCTTGGAATTAGAAACTCCAAGGGCCAGGTTGCTGGCTTCCAAGTCTTGTTGAGCTTTCACAAGGTTCTTGTGAAGCTCAACATTCTCCTTGCGGAGAATTTCGGCATTGCCAGAATCTTCTGCTGCTTATTTAGCCTCAGCTAATGCAGCTGAAAAGCAAGGGGAAAATCCGAGTTAGCTAGCTTCTCGGAAAAAACTTAAGCAAATGATTGAATCGGAAATTTCAAAAGGAAAATGTTCACCTTGTGTTTCCGACAATGCGACCTTAGCTGATTCCAGCTCTGCTTCCCTTTCTTCAAGAATAGAGAGAAGACTTCTAACTTCTTTATTCTTGATGGTAAGCTTCCGAAAAACTTCCCTGTTGATGGCTTCCGAGGTTTGCTGAAACATGGCAAGGAGAAGAATGAGTACAAAAAGCATCAAAGCAAAAAGCACGCATTTTAATTAATGCTTGGGGGCTAGAGTTATATACCTGGCTCATGCGCTGCAAACCTGCCAAGTTTTCTTTGAATTCTTTCGCGTATTCCGCGAAGAGATTTCCGGCTGCGTCCAAGCCGTCATTGATAGCTTTGAAATCCTTGTCAAAGGTGGGAATTTCCTCGTCGAAAGTCCGAGTTAATTTTTCCACCTCTGGGGCCGCCCTTTCCCTCGTGTCCGGGTCGGACACAATAGGCTGGCTGGGCTCCGGGGGCTTGGTGGTGGGGGCTGCAGTAGGCTCTTTTGCCCTCGTGCTTGGCGTGTCAGGGGCGACGGCAGGAGAAGGTTGGCTGCCTCGGCTGGAAGAAACCTTGAGTTTCTTCAGCTTCTTCGGCTTCAGGCTGGAGGGGGGCAGGCTAAAAACCAAAACCCGGAAAAGGTTAAAACACCAAAGATGGACGAAAAAGATCCCATAAAAGAAAAACCCAGAAGAAAATAACCTGGAAGTGGCGACGGGGATTCCGTCAAGATCGATAATTTCATCCGAGGAAATTATCTTCTTGCGCTTGCGCCCACCTGTAGCGGCGGTGCGCAGCGCGTCCAGCTCAGCCTCAGACACCAAGTCCGAGTCTGAAAGATCCTCGAACTGTCGAATAAGCAAAAACCAAAATCAGAAGCTGGGAAATCCGAGATAAAATAAAACTGTACCCAAATGACTGAAAAATTACCTTGGGAACCGGATTTTCGGCCGTGTACATTGGCCGACTCTCTGTGTATTGGTCGCGCGATGCGACCAACTGGTTGATGCGCCGCCTAAGTTCCTTTGCGGGCCAATCCTTGGCGGATGTCCGCATCGGATCGTTGACTCCCGTGTATTCACACAGGAAACGGCCGCTGTGGTTGGCTAGTGGCTGGATCCGCCTAATCAGCCAGCACAGAACCGTGTCCATGCCGGTTAGAGGCGGATCCATGGAGGTGAGCTTGGCGATGCGCCGCTTGATCTTTAGCAGATCTGGCGGCAGAACTTGGACGGCTTCTGTTACCCAGTTATCCTGGGGAACGGCGGCGGAGTTCACAAAAGGTGGAACCCCGACGGCCTTTTTAGGAAAAGGCACGTCGGGATGATAGAAGAAAGAACCCGTCCAAAATTTGACGGATTCTGAAGTTTTGATCTTGGGGAACCAATCCTCTCGGAATCTCCGAAGAGTGAAGGATATAGTTCCGCAAGTTGGGAGTGCGCCCTCCGAAGAGTTACGCTTAACTCCAAAACAGTACATCCAGAAATCTAACCTAGGTTCTATCCCTAAGTAGCCTTCGAACAAGGCCTGAAAGCCGGCCATGTACAGAATGGAATTGGGGGGAAAATTGTGGGGCTGGATGTTGTAATGAGAAAGAACCTGGAGGAAGAAAGAAGATGGTGGAAGCCCCATACCTCGCAGGAGGTGGGAAGTGAGAAGTACCCGTTCGCCGTTCTGTGGCGTTGGCTCGGTCTCTTCCTCCGGAAGCCGCCATTTCTTCTTAAGTACCAGGCCCTCCTTCTCCAGGTTTGGAAGGAGAGCCGGAGGAATACTGCAGGCAATCCAGTTGCCTGCAGACTCAGCTTCCTCCTCCGTTCCGGCGGTGGCGGCAGCGGCGGCCTCCGCGGCGGCGAGCTCGTCGCCGAGGAGCTCAATCTTTTCCTCCACCGTTTCGGGTGCAAACGGCGGGGTTGTCGCGACGCTTGATGATGCTATGTCCGCGGCGGCGGAAGCGTTCTCTCCGCCCGCCGCGGAAGCCGCGGCCTTCTCCGGCTCACCGCCGGTGGGCTTTTGCGCTCCCAATTGCGGATCTAGGTCGTTGACGAGCTCGTCAATGGCGGCGCGGGTCGGTGAAGGCGGCGAGGATGCCATCCTTTGGTGGTGCGTTTTGGTGCGTTCTGCGTGCTTGGAAGCCAAGTGCGCTTGGGGCAGGAAACTTGCTCTCGAGCTCGCGTCAATGGCGTGGGCAGTGTGGAGTGAGGAAAGTTTCGTAGGAGGACGATGATGGCTATTTATAGCCAGATATCCGTTTAGATACGTGCCAACGGCTCTTTTGACCGTTGGATGTTCGACGCGTGTCGCTCGCCGGAAAATCCGGGAAACGAAACGACAGGGGAATGATGGCTATCTCCTCGTTTCTCGTGAGAATCTGTCAGAGATACGTTGCAGGGTTTCCCGCGTGAAACCAAGCGGCGCATGCGTCAGCATGATTAAGGCGATGATGTCATAAGTTCCTTTTCCGCGAAGGATCGCGAGAAGAAAAGACGGATTTTCATAGTTCCGAGTTTTGTGTTACCATCTCCTTCAAAAGGAAAGAAGAAAGAATCAAGACTGCTGAATCAAGTTTTCCCGGACAAAATGTGTTTGACGAAAAGCGGAGTATCGGAGTTTTGATCCTTCCTGGGGGCTACTGTCGGATATATACTGAATAGGGGTATAGAAGATGGTAGACAAAAAAGCCGGACTACCAGGGTGGCCAACATGGTAATGGGCTTAGGTCCATTGGGCGGCCCAGTAGTCCGACGCGCAGAAGCCGGATTCTAGAAGAACTCGGATCACGGCCCACGTGATCTGGCTTGGAGGAGAAGACGGATTCCTTACTTTCCAAGTTACAAGTTAAACGTAGTCTTCTAGGTTTCTTGTTCTGTAAGCCCTAATCCGGCTATTATATAAAGCCGGACGGGAGATAGATTACATAGGTTCTAGGTTCAAGTTTCACAAGCTTAAGCTCTACGCAACTCGCCGAGAAGTTCATCCTCGTCGAGTAGCTAGATCTATTCCCTCACACTGTAACCCTGTTATACGGGCTTTAGTCCCAATTAGTGAGAAGTGCAGGAGTAGGTACGCCGTACTGTCGCGACGTACCGAACCTGGGTAAAATCCCGTGTTCTGTGTTACTACGCTATCCCGTTACCCCACGTCTCTACCGTAGTCTCATGGCACCCCAGTCTATGAAAACTACTACGATGTCTCGACACTCATGGTCTAAGGAATAATGTTACTTCGAATGTAAGATATAACAACAAAACTAAATGACTTGATCGTATTGTTATACTTAGTTAGGGTTTAAGTTCATCATGTCATTCTCCTAATGACATGACCCCGTTATTAACAACATCCAATGTTCATGATCAGGAAACCTTGATCATCTGTTTAATCAACGAGCTAGTTAAAAGAGAGGATTCACTAGGAACGTCGGTTTGTTTATTAATCACACATGTATCAACGTTTCCGGTTAATACAATTCTAGCATGAGAAATAAACATCTATCATAAACAAGGAATAATATATAATAAACACTTTATTATTGCCTCTCGGGCATATTCCCTTCAGTCTCCCACTTGCACTAGGGGCAATAATCTATATTACATAGTGATGAATCTAACACCCATTGAGTTCTGGTGTTGATCATGTTTTGCCTTTGAGAGAGTTTTAGTCAACGGATCTGCCACATTAAGATCCGTATGTACTTTGCAAATCTTCACATCCCCATCTACGACATGCTCACGGATGGAGTGAAAACGGCGCTTGATATGCTTGGAATTCTTGTGAGACCTTGGTTCCTTAGCATTGGCTATGGCACCATTGTTGTCACAATAGATAACCATTGGATCCAACGCACTCGGAACCACGCCTAGTTCGGATATGAACTCCTTCATCCAAACTGCTTCCTGTGTTGCCTCCGAGGCAGCAACATATTCCGCTTCTGTTGATGATCCCGCCACCACGGATTGCTTGGAACTCCTCCAGCTTACAGCTCCTCCATTCATAATAAGTACGTACCCGGACTGAGACTTAGAGTCATCCGGATCAGTGTCGAAGCTAGCATCGACGTAACATCTTGCGACGAGCTCTTCTTCACCGCCATATACGAGAAACATATCCTTAGTTCTTCTCAAGTACTTTAGGATATTCTTGACCGCAGTCCAGTGTTCCAAACCTGGATTGGATTGGTACCTACTAGTCAAACTAATAGCATGTGCCACATCCGGTCTTGTACATAGCATAGCATACATGATAGAACCTATGGCTGAAGCATAGGGAGTCTTATTCATCTTTTCTCTATCTTCTGATGTAGCTGGACATTGAGTCTTACTCAACGTCTTGCCTTGCAACATAGGTAGGAACCCTTTCCTACTATCTTCCATTTTGAACTTCTTCAAAATCTTGGCAAGGTATGTACTTTGCGAAAGTCCAATTAAGCGTCTTGATCTATCCCTGTAGATTTTGATGCCTCACCGAGGTCTTTCATCGAAAAACTATTGTTCAAATAACCTTTTACGCTTTTTAAAAGTTCTATATCATTTCCAATCAACAATATGTCATCCACATATAGTACCAGAAATGCTACAGAGCTCCCACTCACTTTCTTGTAAATACAAGCTTCTCCGTATGTTTGGACAAATCCAAAACCTTTGATCACCTTATCAAAACGGAGGTTCCAACTTCGGGATGCTTGTTTCAGTCCATAAATGGAACGTTGAAGCTTACACACCTTGTCAACATATTTAGGATCAACAAAACTTTTGGGTTGCATCATATACAACTCTTCCTCAATGTCACCATTAAGGAACGCCGTTTTGACATCCATCTGCCATATTTCATAATCGAAAAATGCAGCAACTGCTAACATAATCCTAACTTACTTAAGCATCGCTATTGGTGAGAAAGCCTCATCATAGTCAACTCCTTGAATTTGTCGGAAACCTTTTGCGACAAGGTGAGCTTTATAGACGGTTGTCGCACCCGGACTTCTAAAGGATACTCGCCGTTCCATTGAACAGTAGTAGATTGGATTACGAGGCTTACCGGCACCCGCGTCCTCTTACGAGTAGGCACACGTATGTGTGACAACCAACCCCTATCTATTCAGCGTCGACGTAAACTATCCCATAGAAATCAGGACACTTCCATTGACGTACTTCAAACATCCACACATGGTACGTCAACGGCATTGGAACAAGTGATATCACAACAGATCTCTACGACACAAAAGATTGAAATAAGTTGCAAATAGCTCTCATTAGAGCAGAGATAGCAAATACAATCATTCAGAGGGCACATGCCCCAACATAACATCATTACATCACAGCGGAAGCATTCAACATGTCTGAGTACAGACAAGAACCAAATAGGCCTAAGAGGCCGGAAACGAAAAGACGGAGCCCATCCACGAAGTCTCGGATCCTGCCCGGGTCCGCTATCTACTCGTCAGCAGTCTCGTCAAACTCCACGTAGTAGCCACCATGTAGATCCTCGGAAACGTAGTCTGCGGAAACCACAGCCCCAAAGGGGTCAGTACATAAACGTACTGGCAAGCAAGACTCACAGTTCACCAAAATGTAACCCGTCAACACCAAGCACAGATGCCTTGGGTTCAACGGAAGAGAGGGGATATAAAAGATGCTGTAACTGGCTGCGCTAACCAACTACAGAGATTCTATCACTTCCGGCTAACAGAAAGGAGATAAGATCGAGGATTGTAACCAACTGAAAGATAACTTCAAACAAACCCATCCTGGATCTCGCCCCTTATCCAAAGAAGCAATCCGAGGATAACTCACACAGTTGTATTAAAGGTGAATCAAGTTATTGTGTCATCAACCTATTACTAGTCAAGTTATTAATCATTGGGTGTAACATGTTGATCATTATGTTTAAGTTGTCCTGAGTACTTGTTAGCCAGTACTTTCACCAAGTAATCCATAATCGCGGAAAACACGGCTTCTCGAGAAGATTATCCCTGCAGAGTTGCACCAATTTGGCCGTACACGCAAGAATATCCCGCCAGACGGGAATCAAACCCACCAAGCGAGGCACTCTACACAACTCAACTCTTCTTCGCATCAAGCCCAAAGCACCACGTGCTGTGCGTGCGCGGCTAATCGAGCCCCACGAAGAAAAGGGGACCCTCATAGCACTGGAAGACCACGCCGCCCTAAATGCCGACTACAAAAGTTCCACCCTGGCCTGGGCTCGCAAGATCATGCATGCAGCAAAGGGAAAGCCCGAACTACGTGTGGCGATTTGGACGAGATGCGAATCGAATCAAATTGAGGGGGGCGCCCATACTCGCTTCCCACATGCGGTTAGTGCGCTCATCATGGATCAGTAGACAAGACCCTTTTCCTATTAGGGTCGACACTAGCAGGCCTCAAAACCACCCTGGGCCTCCTGCCGGTGCCTTATCATCAAATTATTATTTAACAATAACATTAGCATGATTGATTGATTAAACATCGAGCCCCCAGAACATAAAAGAGTAGTAACAGAAAGTGACGGGTGACAGACTCGAGCAAAACAACCTAAGCATGCTAGTAAGACACTGGCTCAACCAAAGGGGTGATAGGAGTGGAGGTGAGGCAATATCAAGGTTAAGGGATTCATGTGATGGGTTCGTAACAGAAACAACTACTACTAAGGCTAGCAGAAAAGAACAACGGAAAGTATCGGTAATCAATGTTGAAAGGAACACGATGGTTCATGTGAGTGATAACTTGCCTGCAAACCCAGTAGCCTGGTACTGAGCTAAATCCTTAGAAGGGATGTCGTAAGTATCGCCGGTCTCAACGTCGTCGTGTATCCGAGAAGAAGCAAACAAACAACGCATAGGCAAACAATCAATAACATGGCATAGTGCACAAACATGGGATGATGCATGATAGTTTAATTGACGCATCCAAAAATAAACTAGTTGACAAGATAGAAACAGGATTAAATGGACCCACATGCAATTGGATTGCATATGGAAAGCCCATGAATTATGGTTGAATTAATTGTTTTACAACTAATAGAATTGTGTAAGTGAATTAGCATGATGCATGGATGAGGAAAACAGCAAAATAACAACAATAGAATCAAATAGAAATAAGGTTTACCAAGTTTGGAAATTCATTTATTAAGTTAGGAAATTTTGGTTTCTTAAAGGTGTCACACAAGCATTTGTTGTTTTCACCAATTCAAATTGTTCAGAATAGATAACAAAGTTTATATTTGATAATAACACCCAATTTTAGGTGGATTGCATGTTTCACTTGTTGAAAAAGGATTTCAAATAAATTATTTATGAATTAAACAAGTGTAAGCAAGAATTAAATGAATTTAATTCAAACATGAACTTATTTGAATTTTTATTTGTTCAAGACATTTAGTGAAGTTTCATAGTTGAAAAGGTTATGCTTTTATGGTTTGAAAACATATTTTATATATCCCAAAAGAATTTGTTTTGATCAAGTTATGAATTTAACAATATTAAATGATTTAAACAAGGTTTAAATCATTTAACCAATTTTAATTATTCAAAACATGAAACATATTTTATATTTGAAAAGGTGGTTTAATTTTGCATGGAAAACATATTTCATTTGTGGAAATTGGATTTAAAATGAGCAAGTTATTATTTTGGCAATTTTAAATGCATTAAACAAGAAACAGTTGTTTTCAGCAATTTAAATTATTCAAAACAGCAAACAAAATTTATATTTGGAAAGTACATGAAAAGTTGATTGGAAAACATATTTAGTTTATGGAATTTGGAATTTTTATGCTCAAGTTATGAATTTTGCAATTTTAAGTGAATTTGACAAGTTTTCAAATATTGCACCAATTTAAAATATTCAAAACAGTATTTTTTTTATATTTGGGTAGAACATTTAATTTGGTATTGAAAACATATTAAAAATGTTGAATTTGGAGTTGGGATGAATTAATTATGCATTTTACAAATTTGGGGTGCAAATCTGCCATTTTTAATGCACTAGGGACTTAGAAATAATTTTACAGGGGCCTAAAAAGAATGTACAGGGACTTATTGGTGATTCTGGGGTTTGTGCAGTACCAAAACAATGCAAAATAAAAAGGTGGTTTAATTTGAGGGAGTGGGGGATCGAACCCCTGCCCTCCTTCTGTGAGCAAAGGGGATAGAACCAGTGGGCTAAGCTGCTGTTCGGTGACAGGGAAGGGGAACTTGGGGGGGTTATGGTTCAGATCTGCACTGCAAATTAATTCGGAAAAGATAACAAAAAAGGTGGGGCTGGGGATTCGACCCTGGGACCTGGGCTTGCGCGCTGTGGAACAGCACCAGTGCGGCTATGCTTTGTGTTTGTAACAGGAGGGGCAGTGTGGGGTTATGTGCTGTGGTTTGCGGGATGATTCTGAATTTCTAACTGAACCGAACAGGTACCGCACCTGTACCACGACCGAACATGGCCATCGACGGGCAGCGGCGAACGCCGGAGATGCTGGGGCGTGGGGCGGGTGGTGCTGGTGGGTACGGCCCTAGAGGAGAGGAGGGAGGAGGGCGAGATGGAAGGAGGGGAGCGGACCTCACCTTGAGCGATCGGGAGCAGGTCGGGCAGGGAGCAGGCGCAGCAGGGAGGCGGAGCAGGGGGTCGTGGTGGCGAGGACTTGGACGACGGCGGAGCTACGTCGCCTCCCCGGCCTGGCCGAGGGCATGGAGGCGCGGAGGACGTCCCCCCGGTTCCATTCCCGGCCACGGTTGGCGCCGAGGGGGCTCATCGTCGTCGATCGCCGGAGTGGAAGTGGGAGGTGGTACAGGTTCAGAGAGGGTGCAGTTGTTGGTACAGAGAAAGAAGTACAGAGATTGGAGAAAGAGGGAAGAGTGGAGGCGGGGGAGAAAAGATGGAGGGAGCTAGGGGAACCCTAGGGCTCGACCTAGGGTTTTAAGGAGGGGGGAGAGGAGGCACAGCCGTTGGTGCTCTCTCTGAACCACGTGGGGGTGCTGGATTTCTTCCGTACGGGAGGTTGATGACGACCTCGAGGAGGTACCAGGCCAAGGGGGACAAATGGGCTGGGCCTGGTTGGCTAACTCTCTCTCATCCCTTCTTTTTAATATTTTGTTCCATTTTTTTTTTGCTGCAATGAATTAGGAAGAGGATGAGGGTTTGGGAGTTAGGGGAAATTTTGAGAAAAATTGTGTGGGCTGATTTGGTCAAAAACAACCACTTGGCAACTTGGTTTTTCAAAAGTTCAAATCTAAATTGTGATTTGTGATTTAATTCAAATTTTGAAAGAATTTGCTTATGAGGTGATTATTATTGAAAACAACAATTTTTAATAGGGTGAACCCTATTGATTTAAATAGCACAAATGATCAAAGTTGTTTTTGGTGTTTTTCGTAATTTGAAATTGGGTGTTGTTTGATGTTTTTGACTTGACTTAGAATGGAATTTGGAATTAATGAATTGATTTAAGCCACTATTTTAGAAGTTGATCATTATGGAATAATTGGAAACAAATGATTGATTTGTTTTGCAATTTTTCATAACTTTCAAAAGGGTTGTTGATTTGGAAATTAGTTGAATTTGACAAGGGTTTGGTTATTAAAGGAATTTTTGATGAAACAAAACAACAGTTTTTGGAATCTCACTTTAATGGAAACAATTGATTGTTTTATTTTGAAATATGATTTTAGAAATTGTAACATCACAAGGATGAAACAAAAGGTTTGAATTTTGGTTTGAAATTCAAATAGAAAACAAAGGAAAACAAATGAAAACAGTTGGAAAACAAATGAAAACAGAGGAAAACAAAAGGAAAACAAACAAAACAATTGCAATGAACATGATGCCATGATGCAAAACATAAAATAACAGAGAGAAAACATTCTAAAGGCTTATTTTTCAGACTTGGGATGTTACAAAACGCCCCCCCTTGAAGGAATCGCGCCCCGAGATTCCTACTGAGAAAAGGAAAGGTCCGGATACTTCTTGGGAAGATCCTCTTGAGCTGTGACACGTGAAACACATCGTGCAGCTTGGATAGTTTTTCTGGAAGTTCAAAACGATAGGCAACCCTGGCAACTCTTCTGGAAAGATGTCAGGGAATTTGGAAACCACCGGAGCATTTTCAAGTAACGGGAGAGGTTTTGCATTGAGGATGTATAGCTGAATGGAACTTGATTCATTTGGAGAATAGACTATCTGGAATGTGGTGATTCAGGAATGCTTCCTCGAAACAACCCCAGGTGATAGGAATGCCAGCTCTCATAGCCTGGAAGTTTTCGAAACAACAACAACCTTTCTGGCCAGATAGACTTGATATTTGGGAAGTTTTGATTAGACGCCGGTAGAATAATTGAAGTGGAAAACAACAACAATGTTTGAACGGACGAAAAGGATGTTGAGAAGAACAGGATAATGAACATCGGGGAAAACGAGAACAAAACTCCTGAGGTACTACGGAAAACCCATCCTGGCTTCTAAAGGATCAATATCTACTGCTTAAGGAATAGAGGATCTGCTTCCGGGGCTTACACGCCTCCGTTCTCAATCATGAGTAGGCAACATGATGAATCATGTCACAACCACCTCCATTCCTATGGTCTAGTAGATATAACCATCCTAGAGAAACCAGAATACGTGAAATCCTAACTTGAAAGTTTAGGTGAGAATAGAAAACAACGTTGCACTTCCTTACCAGAAAAGGGTGGGTGGGTGGGGAAAGAAGAAAAATGGCAGAATTCCTACTCTCACGTTTCATTTTTCCTATATAGCTACAAAATAGTTTCTAGACTCAACTGCGACCAGTAAAAAGGGATCCTACAGGCAGACAGGCTCTGATACCATTTGTCGCACCCGGACTTCTAAAGGATACTCGCCGTTCCATTGAACAGTAGTAGATGGGATTACGAGGCTTACCGGCACCCGCGTCCTCTTACGAGTAGGCCAACACACGTATGTGTGACAACCAACCCCTATCTGTTCAGCGTCGACGTAAACTATCCCATAGAAATCAGGACACTTCCATTGACGTACTTCAAACATCCACACATGGTACGTCAACGGCATTGGAACAAGTGATATCACAACAGATCTCTACGACACAAAAGATTGAAATAAGTTGCAAATAGCTCTCATTAGAGCAGAGATAGCAAATACAATCATTCAGAGGGCACATGCCCCAACATAACATCATTACATCACAGCGGAAGCATTCAACATGTCTGAGTACAGACAAGAACCAAATAGGCCTAAGAGGCCGGAAACGAAAAGACGGAGCCCATCCACGAAGTCTCGGATCCTGCCCGGGTCCGCTATCTACTCGTCAGCAGTCTCGTCAAACTCCACGTAGTAGCCACCATGTAGATCCTCGGAAACGTAGTCTGCGGAAACCACAGCCCCAAAGGGGTCAGTACATAAACGTACTGGCAAGCAAGACTCACAGTTCACCAAAATGTAACCCGTCAACACCAAGCACAGATGCCTTGGGTTCAACGGAAGAGAGGGGATATAAAAGATGCTGTAACTGGCTGCGCTAACCAACTACAGAGATTCTATCACTTCCGGCTAACAGAAAGGAGATAAGATCGAGGATTGTAACCAACTGAAAGATAACTTCAAACAAACCCATCCTGGATCTCGCCCCTTATCCAAAGAAGCAATTCGAGGATAACTCACACAGTTGTATTAAAGGTGAATCAAGTTATTGTGTCATCAACCTATTACTAGTCAAGTTATTAATCATTGGGTGTAACATGTTGATCATTATGTTTAAGTTGTCCTGAGTACTTGTTAGCCAGTACTTTCACCAAGTAATCCATAATCGCGGAAAACACGGCTTCTCGAGAAGATTATCCCTGCAGGGTTGCACCAATTTGGCCGTACACGCAAGAATATCCCGCCAGACGGGAATCAAACCCACCAAGCGAGGCACTCTACACAACTCAACTCTTCTTCGCATCAAGCCCAAAGCACCACGTGCTGTGCGTGCGCGGCTAATCGAGCCCCACGAAGAAAAGGGGACCCTCATAGAACTGGAAGACCACGCCGCCCTAAATGCCGACTACAAAAGTTCCACCCTGGCCTGGGCTCGCAAGATCATGCATGCAGCAAAGGGAAAGCCCGAACTACGTGTGGCGATTTGGACGAGATGCGAATCGAATCAAATTGAGGGGGGCGCCCATACTCGCTTCCCACATGCGGTTAGTGCGCTCATCATGGATCAGTAGACAAGACCCTTTTCCTATTAGGGTCGACACTAGCAGGCCTCAAAACCACCCTGGGCCTCCTGCCGGTGCCTTATCATCAAATTATTATTTAACAATAACATTAGCATGATTGATTGATTAAACATCGAGCCCCCAGAACATAAAAGAGTAGTAACAGAAAGTGACGGGTGACAGACTCGAGCAAAACAACCTAAGCATGCTAGTAAGACACTGGCTCAACCAAAGGGGTGATAGGAGTGGAGGTGAGGCAATATCAAGGTTAAGGGATTCATGTGATGGGTTCGTAACAGAAACAACTACTACTAAGGCTAGCAGAAAAGAACAACGGAAAGTATCGGTAATCAATGTTGAAAGGAACACGATGGTTCATGTGAGTGATAACTTGCCTGCAAACCCAGTAGCCTGGTACTGAGCTAAATCCTTAGAAGGGATGTCGTAAGTATCGCCGGTCTCAACGTCGTCGTGTATCCGAGAAGAAGCAAACAAACAACGCAGAGGCAAACAATCAATAACATGGCATAGTGCACAAACATGGGATGATGCATGATAGTTTAATTGACGCATCCAAAAATAAACTAGTTGACAAGATAGAAACAGGATTAAATGGACCCACATGCAATTGGATTGCATATGGAAAGCCCATGAATTATGGTTGAATTAATTGTTTTACAACTAATAGAATTGTGTAAGTGAATTAGCATGATGCATGGATGAGGAAAACAGCAAAATAACAACAATAGAATCAAATAGAAATAAGGTTTACCAAGTTTGGAAATTCATTTATTAAGTTAGGAAATTTTGGTTTCTTAAAGGTGTCACACAAGCATTTGTTGTTTTCACCAATTCAAATTGTTCAGAATAGATAACAAAGTTTATATTTGATAAGAACACCCAATTTTAGGTGGATTGCATGTTTCACTTGTTGAAAAAGGATTTCAAATAAATTATTTATGAATTAAACAAGTGTAAGCAAGAATTAAATGAATTTAATTCAAACATGAACTTATTTGAATTTTTATTTGTTCAAGACATTTAGTGAAGTTTCATAGTTGAAAAGGTTATGCTTTTATGGTTTGAAAACATATTTTATATATCCCAAAAGAATTTGTTTTGATCAAGTTATGAATTTAACAATATTAAATGATTTAAACAAGGTTTAAATCATTTAACCAATTTTAATTATTCAAAACATGAAACAAATTTTATATTTGAAAAGGTGGTTTAATTTTGCATGGAAAACATATTTCATTTGTGGAAATTGGATTTAAAATGAGCAAGTTATTATTTTGGCAATTTTAAATGCATTAAATAAGAAACAGTTGTTTTCAGCAATTTAAATTATTCAAAACAGCAAACAAAATTTATATTTGGAAAGTACATGAAAAGTTGACTGGAAAACATATTTAGTTTATGGAATTTGGAATTTTTATGCTCAAGTTATGAATTTTGCAATTTTAAGTGAATTTGACAAGTTTTCAAATATTGCACCAATTTAAAATATTCAAAACAGTAAACAAATTTTATATTTGGGTAGAACATTTAATTTGGTATTGAAAACATATTAAAAATGTTGAATTTGGAGTTGGGATGAATTAATTATGCATTTTACAAATTTGGGGTGCAAATCTGCCATTTTTAATGCACTAGGGACTTAGAAATAATTTTACAGGGGCCTAAAAAGAATGTACAGGGACTTATTGGTGATTTTGGGGTTTGTGCAGTACCAAAACAATGCAAAATAAAAAGGTGGTTTAATTTGAGGGAGTGGGGGATCGAACCCCTGCCCTCCTTCTGTGAGCAAAGGGGATAGAACCAGTGGGCTAAGCTGCTGTTCGGTGACAGGGAAGGGGAACTTGGGGGGGTTATGGTTCAGATCTGCACTGCAAATTAATTCGGAAAAGATAACAAAAAAGGTGGGGCTGGGGATTCGACCCTGGGACCTGGGCTTGCGCGCTGTGGAACAGCACCAGTGCGGCTATGCTTTGTGTTTGTAACAGGAGGGGCAGTGTGGGGTTATGTGCTGTGGTTTGCGGGATGATTCTGAATTTCTAACTGAACCGAACAGGTACCGCACCTGTACCACGACCGAACATGGCCATCGACGGGCAGCGGCGAACGCCGGAGATGCTGGGGCGTGGGGCGGGTGGTGCTGGTGGGTACGGCCCTAGAGGAGAGGAGGGAGGAGGGCGAGATGGAAGGAGGGGAGCGGACCTCACCTTGAGCGATCGGGAGCAGGTCGGGCAGGGAGCAGGCGCAGCAGGGAGGCGGAGCAGGGGGTCGTGGTGGCGAGGACTTGGACGGCGGCGGAGCTACGTCGCCTCCCCGGCCTGGCCGAGGGCATGGAGGCGCGGAGGACGTCCCCCCGGTTCCATTCCCGGCCACGGTTGGCGCCGAGGGGGCTCATCGTCGTCGATCGCCGGAGTGGAAGTGGGAGGTGGTACAGGTTCAGAGAGGGTGCAGTTGTTGGTACAGAGAAAGAAGTACAGAGATTGGAGAAAGAGGGAAGAGTGGAGGCGGGGGAGAAAAGATGGAGGGAGCTAGGGGAACCCTAGGGCTCGACCTAGGGTTTTAAGGAGGGGGGAGAGGAGGCACAGCCGTTGGTGCTCTCTCTGAACCACGTGGGGGTGCTGGATTTCTTCCGTACGGGAGGTTGATGACGACCTCGAGGAGGTACCAGGCCAAGGGGGACAAATGGGCTGGGCCTGGTTGGCTAACTCTCTCTCATCCCTTCTTTTTAATATTTTGTTCCATTTTTTTTTTGCTGCAATGAATTAGGAAGAGGATGAGGGTTTGGGAGTTAGGGGAAATTTTGAGAAAAATTGTGTGGGCTGATTTGGTCAAAAACAACCACTTGGCAACTTGGTTTTTCAAAAGTTCAAATCTAAATTGTGATTTGTGATTTAATTCAAATTTTGAAAGAATTTGCTTATGAGGTGATTATTATTGAAAACAACAATTTTTAATAGGGTGAACCCTATTGATTTAAATAGCACAAATGATCAAAGTTGTTTTTGGTGTTTTTCGTAATTTGAAATTGGGTGTTGTTTGATGTTTTTGACTTGACTTAGAATGGAATTTGGAATTAATGAATTGATTTAAGCCACTATTTTAGAAGTTGATCATTATGGAATAATTGGAAACAAATGATTGATTTGTTTTGCAATTTTTCATAACTTTCAAAAGGGTTGTTGATTTGGAAATTAGTTGAATTTGACAAGGGTTTGGTTATTAAAGGAATTTTTGATGAAACAAAACAACAGTTTTTGGAATCTCACTTTAATGGAAACAATTGATTGTTTTATTTTGAAATATGATTTTAGAAATTGTAACATCACAAGGATGAAACAAAAGGTTTGAATTTTGGTTTGAAATTCAAATAGAAAACAAAGGAAAACAAATGAAAACAGTTGGAAAACAAATGAAAACAGAGGAAAACAAAAGGAAAACAAACAAAACAATTGCAATGAACATGATGCCATGATGCAAAACATAAAATAACAGAGATAAAACATTCTAAAGGCTTATTTTTCAGACTTGGGATGTTACAAAACGCCCCCCCTTGAAGGAATCGCGCCCCGAGATTCCTACTGAGAAAAGGAAAGGTCCGTATACTTCTTGGGAAGATCCTCTTGAGCTGTGACACGTGAAACACATCGTGCAGCTTGGATAGTTTTTCTGGAAGTTCAAAACGATAGGCAACCCTGGCAACTCTTCTGGAAAGATGTCAGGGAATTTGGAAACCACCGGAGCATTTTCAAGTAACGGGAGAGGTTTTGCATTGAGGATGTATAGCTGAATGGAACTTGATTCATTTGGAGAATAGACTATCTGGAATGTGGTGATTCAGGAATGCTTCCTCGAAACAACCCCAGGTGATAGGAATGCCAGCTCTCATAGCCTGGAAGTTTTCGAAACAACAACCTTTCTGGCCAGATAGACTTGATATTTGGGAAGTTTTGATTAGACGCCGGTAGAATAATTGAAGTGGAAAACAACAACAATGTTTGAACGGACGAAAAGGATGTTGAGAAGAACAGGATAATGAACATCGGGGAAAACGAGAACAAAACTCCTGAGGTACTACGGAAAACCCATCCTGGCTTCTAAAGGATCAATATCTACTGCTTAAGGAATAGAGGATCTGCTTCCGGGGCTTACACGCCTCCGTTCTCAATCATGAGTAGGCAACATGATGAATCATGTCACAACCACCTCCATTCCTATGGTCTAGTAGATATAACCATCCTAGAGAAACCAGAATACGTGAAATCCTAACTTGAAAGTTTAGGTGAGAATAGAAAACAACGTTGCACTTCCTTACCAGAAAAGGGTGGGTGGGTGGGGAAAGAAGAAAAATGGCAGAATTCCTACTCTCACGTTTCATTTTTCCTATATAGCTACAAAATAGTTTCTAGACTCAACTGCGACCAGTAAAAAGGGATCCTACAGGCAGACATGCTCTGATACCATTTGTCGCACCCGGACTTCTAAAGGATACTCGCCGTTCCATTGAACAGTAGTAGATGGGATTACGAGGCTTACCGGCACCCGCGTCCTCTTACGAGTAGGCCAACACACGTATGTGTGACAACCAACCCCTATCTGTTCAGCGTCGACGTAAACTATCCCATAGAAATCAGGACACTTCCATTGACGTACTTCAAACATCCACACATGGTACGTCAACGGCATTGGAACAAGTGATATCACAACAGATCTCTACGACACAAAAGATTGAAATAAGTTGCAAATAGCTCTCATTAGAGCAGAGATAGCAAATACAATCATTCAGAGGGCACATGCCCCAACATAACATCATTACATCACAGCGGAAGCATTCAACATGTCTGAGTACAGACAAGAACCAAATAGGCCTAAGAGGCCGGAAACGAAAAGACGGAGCCCATCCACGAAGTCTCGGATCCTGCCCGGGTCCGCTATCTACTCGTCAGCAGTCTCGTCAAACTCCACGTAGTAGCCACCATGTAGATCCTCGGAAACATAGTCTGCGGAAACCACAGCCCCAAAGGGGTCAGTACATAAACGTACTGGCAAGCAAGACTCACAGTTCACCAAAATGTAACCCGTCAACACCAAGCACAGATGCCTTGGGTTCAACGGAAGAGAGGGGATATAAAAGATGCTGTAACTGGCTGCGCTAACCAACTACAGAGATTCTATCACTTCCGGCTAACAGAAAGGAGATAAGATCGAGGATTGTAACCAACTGAAAGATAACTTCAAACAAACCCATCCTGGATCTCGCCCCTTATCCAAAGAAGCAATCCGAGGATAACTCACACAGTTGTATTAAAGGTGAATCAAGTTATTGTGTCATCAACCTATTACTAGTCAAGTTATTAATCATTGGGTGTAACATGTTGATCATTATGTTTAAGTTGTCCTGAGTACTTGTTAGCCAGTACTTTCACCAAGTAATCCATAACCGCGGAAAACACGGCTTCTCGAGAAGATTATCCCTGCAGGGTTGCACCAATTTGGCCGTACACGCAAGAATATCCCGCCAGACGGGAATCAAACCCACCAAGCGAGGCACTCTACACAACTCAACTCTTCTTCGCATCAAGCCCAAAGCACCACGTGCTGTGCGTGCGCGGCTAATCGAGCCCCACGAAGAAAAGGGGACCCTCATAGCACTGGAAGACCACGCCGCCCTAAATGCCGACTACAAAAGTTCCACCCTGGCCTGGGCTCGCAAGATCATGCATGCAGCAAAGGGAAAGCCCGAACTACGTGTGGCGATTTGGACGAGATGCGAATCGAATCAAATTGAGGGGGGCGCCCATACTCGCTTCCCACATGCGGTTAGTGCGCTCATCATGGATCAGTAGACAAGACCCTTTTCCTATTAGGGTCGACACTAGCAGGCCTCAAAACCACCCTGGGCCTCATGCCGGTGCCTTATCATCAAATTATTATTTAACAATAACATTAGCATGATTGATTGATTAAACATCGAGCCCCCAGAACATAAAAGAGTAGTAACAGAAAGTGACGGGTGACAGACTCGAGCAAAACAACCTAAACATGCTAGTAAGACACTGGCTCAACCAAAGGGGTGATAGGAGTGGAGGTGAGGCAATATCAAGGTTAAGGGATTCATGTGATGGGTTCGTAACAGAAACAACTACTACTAAGGCTAGCAGAAAAGAACAACGGAAAGTATCGGTAATCAATGTTGAAAGGAACACGATGGTTCATGTGAGTGATAACTTGCCTGCAAACCCAGTAGCCTGGTACTGAGCTAAATCCTTAGAAGGGATGTCGTAAGTATCGTCGGTCTCAACGTCGTCGTGTATCCGAGAAGAAGCAAACAAACAACGCAGAGGCAAACAATCAATAACATGGCATAGTGCACAAACATGGGATGATGCATGATAGTTTAATTGATGCATCCAAAAATAAACTAGTTGACAAGATAGAAACAGGATTAAATGGACCCACATGCAATTGGATTGCATATGGAAAGCCCATGAATTATGGTTGAATTAATTGTTTTACAACTAATAGAATTGTGTAAGTGAATTAGCATGATGCATGGATGAGGAAAACAGCAAAATAACAACAATAGAATCAAATAGAAATAAGGTTTACCAAGTTTGGAAATTCATTTATTAAGTTAGGAAATTTTGGTTTCTTAAAGGTGTCACACAAGCATTTGTTGTTTTCACCAATTCAAATTGTTCAGAATAGATAACAAAGTTTATATTTGATAATAACACCCAATTTTAGGTGGATTGCATGTTTCACTTGTTGAAAAAGGATTTCAAATAAATTATTTATGAATTAAACAAGTGTAAGCAAGAATTAAATGAATTTAATTCAAACATGAACTTATTTGAATTTTTATTTGTTCAAGACATTTAGTGAAGTTTCATAGTTGAAAAGGTTATGCTTTTATGGTTTGAAAACATATTTTATATATCCCAAAAGAATTTGTTTTGATCAAGTTATGAATTTAACAATATTAAATGATTTAAACAAGGTTTAAATCATTTAACCAATTTTAATTATTCAAAACATGAAACATATTTTATATTTGAAAAGGTGGTTTAATTTTGCATGGAAAACATATTTCATTTGTGGAAATTGGATTTAAAATGAGCAAGTTATTATTTTGGCAATTTTAAATGCATTAAACAAGAAACAGTTGTTTTCAGCAATTTAAATTATTCAAAACAGCAAACAAAATTTATATTTGGAAAGTACATGAAAAGTTGATTGGAAAACATATTTAGTTTATGGAATTTGGAATTTTTATGCTCAAGTTATGAATTTTGCAATTTTAAGTGAATTTGACAAGTTTTCAAATATTGCACCAATTTAAAATATTCAAAACAGTAATTTTTTTATATTTGGGTAGAACATTTAATTTGGTATTGAAAACATATTAAAAATGTTGAATTTGGAGTTGGGATGAATTAATTATGCATTTTACAAATTTGGGGTGCAAATCTGCCATTTTTAATGCACTAGGGACTTAGAAATAATTTTACAGGGGCCTAAAAAGAATGTACAGGGACTTATTGGTGATTCTGGGGTTTGTGCAGTACCAAAACAATGCAAAATAAAAAGGTGGTTTAATTTGAGGGAGTGGGGGATCGAACCCCTGCCCTCCTTCTGTGAGCAAAGGGGATAGAACCAGTGGGCTAAGCTGCTGTTCGGTGACAGGGAAGGGGAACTTGGGGGGGTTATGGTTCAGATCTGCACTGCAAATTAATTCAGAAAAGATAAAAAAAAGGTGGGGCTGGGGATTCGACCCTGGGACCCTGGCTTGCGCGCTGTGGAACAGCACCAGTGCGGCTATGCTTTGTGTTTGTAACAGGAGGGGCAGTGTGGGGTTATGTGCTGTGGTTTGCGGGATGATTCTGAATTTCTAACTGAACCGAACAGGTACCGCACCTATACCACGACTGAACATGGCCATCGACGGGCAGCGGCGAACGCCGGAGATGCTGGGGCGTGGGACGGGTGGTGCTGGTGGGTGCGGCCCTAGAGGAGAGGAGGGAGGAGGGCGAGATGGAAGGAGGGGAGCGGACCTCACCTTGAGCGATCGGGAGCAGGTCGGGCAGGGAGCAGGCGCAGCAGGGTGGCGGAGCAAGGGGTCGTGGTGGCGAGGACTTGGACGGCGGCGGAGCTACGTCGCCTCCCCGGCCTGGCCTAGGGCATGGAGGCGCGGAGGACGTCCCCCCGGTTCCATTCCCGGCCACGGTTGGCGCCGAGGGGGCTCAACGTCGTCGATCGCCGGAGTGGAAGTGGGAGGTGGTACAGGTTCAGAGAGGGTGCAGTTGTTGGTACAGAGAAAGAAGTACAGAGATTGGAGAAAGAGGGAAGAGTGGAGGCGGGGGAGAAAAGATGGAGGGAGCTAGGGGAACCCTAGGGCTCGGCCTAGGGTTTTAAGGAGGGGGGAGAGGAGGCACAACCGTTGGTGCTCTCTCTGAACCACGTGGGGGTGCTGGATTTCTTCCGTACGGGAGGTTGATGACGACCTCGAGGAGGTACCAGGCCAAGGGGGACAAATGGGCTGGGCCTGGTTGGCTAACTCTCTCTCATCCCTTCTTTTTAATATTTTGTTCCATTTATTTATTTTTTGCTGCAATGAATTAGGAAGAGGATGAGGGTTTGGGAGTTAGGGGAAATTTTGAGAAAAATTGTGTGGGCTGATTTGGTCAAAAACAACCACTTGGCAACTTGGTTTTTCAAAAGTTCAAATCTAAATTGTGATTTGTGATTTAATTCAAATTTTGAAAGAATTTGCTTATGAGGTGATTATTATTGAAAACAACAATTTTTAATAGGGTGAACCCTATTGATTTAAATAGCACAAATGATCAAAGTTGTTTTTGGTGTTTTTCGTAATTTGAAATTGGGTGTTGTTTGATGTTTTTGACTTGACTTAGAATGGAATTTGGAATTAATGAATTGATTTAAGCCACTATTTTAGAAGTTGATCATTATGGAATAATTGGAAACAAATGATTGATTTGTTTTGCAATTTTTCATAACTTTCAAAAGGGTTGTTGATTTGGAAATTAGTTGAATTTGACAAGGGTTTGGTTATTAAAGGAATTTTTGATGAAACAAAACAACAGTTTTTGGAATCTCACTTTAATGGAAACAATTGATTGTTTTATTTTGAAATATGATTTTAGAAATTGTAACATCACAAGGATGAAACAAAAGGTTTGAATTTTGGTTTGAAATTCAAATAGAAAACAAAGGAAAACAAATGAAAACAGTTGGAAAACAAATGAAAACAGAGGAAAACAAAAGGAAAACAAACAAAACAATTGCAATGAACATGATGCCATGATGCAAAACATAAAATAACAGAGAGAAAACATTCTAAAGGCTTATTTTTCAGACTTGGGATGTTACAACGGTCACATTACCATCAGCGTAAGTTTTCTTTTTAAAGATCCATTTGTTCTCAACGGCCTTGCGGTCATTGGGTAAATCCACCAAAGTCCAAACTTGGTTTTCGTACATGGATCCTATTTCGGATTTCATGGCTTCAAGCCATTTGTTGGAATCTGGGCTCATCGTCGCTTCCTCATATGTCGCAGGGTCATCACCTCCATCTACCATGAAGTTTAATACGGGATCTCCGTACAGTTCAGGAGCTGTACGTTCCCTAGTTGACCTGCGAGGTGCGGTAGTTTCCTCTACCGGAGTTTCATGATCTAGATCATTATCTCTCTCTTCAACTGACGGGGTCAGCTCTGGAACAACTTCCGGCGCTGCGCTACTCGCCATTCCAAGAAGAGAAGGTTCAATAACCTCGTCGAGTTCTACCTTCCTACTATTCACACCTTTCGAGAGAAACTCCTTCTCCAAAAAGGATCCATTCTTGGCAACGAAAATCTTGCCTTCGGATCTGTGATAGAAGGTGTACCCTATTGTTTCTTTAGGGTATCCTATGAAGACGCATTTTTCCGCTTTGGGTTCGAGTTTATCAGGTTGAAGCTTCTTCACATAAACATCGCATCCCCAAACTTTTAGAAATGACAGCTTAGGTTTGTTTCCAAACCATAATTCATACGGTGTCGTTTCAACGGATTTAGATGGTGCCCTATTTAAAGTGAATGCAGCGGTCTCTAGTGCATAACCCCAAAACGATAGTGGAAAATCTGTAAGAGACATCATAGATCGAACCATATCTAATAAAGTACGATTACGACGTTCGGAAACACCATTACGCTGTGGTGTTCCGGCAGGTGTGAGTTGTGAAACTATTCCACATTGTTTCATATGCATGCCAAACTCGTAACTTAGATATTCACCTCCACGATCAGACCGTAGAAATTTAATCTTTCTGTTACGATGCTTTTCAACTTCACACTGAAATTCTTTGAACTTTTCAAACGTTTCAGATTTGTGTTTCATTAAGTAAATATACCCATATCTACTCAAATCATTTGTGAAAGTGAAAAAATAACGATATCCACCGCGCGCCGATACACTCATTGGTCCACATACATCAGTATGTATGATTTCCAACAAGTCTGTCGCCCGTTCTATAGATCCAGAAAACGGGGTTCTAGTCATCTTGCCCATAAGGCATGGTTCACATGTTTCAAATGATTCATAATCAAGTGATTCTAAGAGTCCATCAGAATGGAGCTTCTTCATGCGTTTAACACCAATATGACCTAAGCGGCAATGCCACAAATAAGTAGCAATATCATCATTTAACTTAATTCTTTTGGCATTCACATTATGAATATGTGTATCAACATTATCAAGATTCAAAAGAAATAAACCATTCTTCTCAGGTGCATGACCATAAAATATATTATTCATATAAATCGAACAACCATTGTTCTCGGACTTAAAGGAATAACCGTCCCGTATTAAGCAAGATCCAGAAACAATATTCATGCTGAATGCGGGCACCAAATAACATTTATTGAGGTTTATAACTAATCCCGATGGTAGACGTAGAGGTAGCGTCCCGACGGCGATCACGTCAACTCTTGATCCATTGCCGACGCGCATCGTCACCTCATCCTTTGCTAGTGGTCGCTTATTCTGCAGCTCCTGTTTCGAGTTACATATGTGAGCAACCGAACCAGTATCAAATACCCAGGTGCTACTGCGAGTACTAGTAAGGTACACATCAATAACAAGTATATCATATATACCTTTGTTCACTTTGCCGGCCTTCTTATCTGCCAGATACTTGGGGCAATTGCGCTTCCAGTGGCCAGTACCCTTGCAATAGAAACACTCAGTCTCAGGCTTAGGGCCATGCCTGGTTTTCTTCTCAGTAGTAGCAACAGATTTGCCACCCTTCTTGAAGTTTACCCTTGGCTTGGCTTTCTTGCCTTTCTTGAAACTAGTGGTCTTATTGATCATCAACACTTGATGTTCTTTCTTGATCTCCACTTCAGCAGTTTTAAGCATCGAGAGAAGCTCAGGAAGAGACTTCTTCATGCTCTGCATATTATAGTTCATCACGAAGTTCTTGTAACTAGGTGGCAGAGATTGGAGAACACGATGTATCCCTAGCTCAATGGGAATCGATATTCCCAAGGCTATGAGCTTATCAGCGTACGCAGACATTTTGAGTACGTGCTCACTCACGGAGCTGTTCTCTTCCATCATGCAGCTAAAGAACTTTTCTGAAGCGTCATAACTCTCAACTGCGGCATGGGTATCGAAAATCATTTTCAATTCTCCCATTGTGGCATAAGCAGTGCTGTTCTCGAAACGTTTTCGCAGCTCTGGCTCTAATCCATAGAGGATGCCGCAGTGAACTATACTGTGGTCTTCTTGTTGAGTCTGATAAACATTTTTATCCTCATCAGAAGCATCATCAGCGGGCTGGTCATCTAGAGGTGCATCAAGCACATAGAGATTCTTGCAAGCGGTGAGGAGAATCCTCAGGTTAAGTGCCCAGTTGGTAAAGTTGCTTCCATTGTTCGCTAATTTCTCTTTCTCCGTGAACATATTGAAATTGAAGGTAGGTGGTGCCATGATCTACAACATATTTGCAAAGACTATTTAGACTATGTTTATGATAAATTAAGTTCAAGTTAATTCTAAAATTATCCCATAAACTCCCAATCAAAAACAACATCCCTCTTAGTTGTCTTTAGTGATTACACGAACCAAATTCACTACACCGAAACCGATCATCACGTGAGACGGTGCAGTTGCAAAGGCGAACATCAACATGTTCATCATATCATTCATATGACTCATGCTTTACCTTTCGGTTACGTGTTCCGAGGCCATGTCTGTACATGCTAGGCTCGCCAAGTAGAACCGTTGTATTGCATGTGTTTCAAGGCCATGCCTGTACATGCTAGGCTTGAAAACACCCGTTGTATGCGAACGTTGAGTCTATCACACCCGATCATCACGTGGTGTCTCGAAACGACGAACTTACTTAACGGTGCATACTTAAGGAAGAACACATTATTATCTTGATATTAAGTGAGAGGGATCATCTTATAATGCTACCGTCGCGATCTAAGCAAAATAAGATGCATAAAAGGATAAACATCACATGCATGGATAATGTGATATGATATGGTCCTTCTTGCACTTGATCTCCATCTTGTGCATCATGGTATGATCTTCATCATTCCACCGGCGTGGCACCAAGGTCCGTGGCACCTCCATCTTGATTGTCCATTACAATCATATCACATGGATATGACATACAACACGCAGGCCATAAAATAAGACAACCATATGGCTCCAGCCGGTATGTCAATAATTTACAAAAGATATCATCTCATACATAACGTTTGTAACATTGACCATATCACATCACATGCCCTGCAAAAACAAGTTAGACGCCTCTAATTTATTTTTGCATGTTTTACGTGGCTTTGGGCTTACGATGATAGAACCGTTCATACCTACGTACAAGAACCACAACGTTGATAAAACATATTTTTAACAACCCTTTGTAGATTAGATCTTAACTATAGTAGGAGAAACGGACACCACCTTAGTCACATGTGAGACAATTCTCGCGTACATAGTACACGTAAACTTAGTCCGGGGCAGCTTCATCCTACTATGCCACTAAGATCATAAAATACTCAAAGAGACAAAAACATGATCATCAACGCCCACATACTCCTATGTGTTCTACCCGTACAATTCATCTACGCATAGATCCGGCTCTGATACCACTGAAGGGGAACGTAGCATAGAAAACAAAAAAAAATTCCTACACGCGATAAACCCGAATGGCCAAGATCTAATCTATGAGATGAAAGGAAACGGGGAGAAAGAGAGTCTTGAGATAACATACCCTCAAAGACTCAAAGTGGTACGAGAAAAGATCTAGTGGTTGGCGTAGTCGTTCTCACGCCGATCCCGAGCGAGAAGAAGAGCACCGCAATCCGGCGGTGCCTCCGTAATCGGTCACACGTTCAGCTCGATGAAGACTTCTGTTCCCTCGTTCCAGCGGGTTGCGGAAGTAGAGGATCCCTCCGGAATTCCAGCAGCACGACGGCGTGGTGGTGGTGAAGAATCCCACGGTCAGGGCTTCGCCAAGCCGGAGACCATGGAATGGAGCAGCGGGTGGAAGGGAAAATGTGTGGACAAGTGTGTGAAGAAGAGAGAGCCCTCACCCTCCTTTTATAGGGGAGGGGGAGGCAGCCCAAGGGGGGAGTGCGGACAGCCATGGGTGCCCCCACCCCTTCCTCTCTTCATGTGAGTGGAAGCTCCACTCAAACCCACTAAAAAATCCCTTAATTTCCCACTTGGAAAATCCAAAGGTTTTTCTTTAATAAATAAATAAAACATTTTTATTTCTTTATTTATATTTGTTAATTCCATTAACAAACATTTGCATGCAGCACCTCGAACCATTTGTTAATTCTATTAACAACCGTTCGACGAAAAACCCCTTGAACTATTTCAATTTTCCCCGAAACAATTCCGGAGCTGCCCAAAATATTCTTCGGTATTCCGTATCCTCTCTAAACGCTTCATCGAACCTTAAGTGTGTCTCCCTACGGTTCGTGAATATTATAGACATGATCGAGACTCCTCTCCGATCAATAATCAACAGCGGGGTCTGGAAAACCGTGATGACTCCTATATATTCAACGATGACTCTCGTGATCGTGTGAACCTTTCAACGTCGTAACGATTTCCCTTTGTCTCGCGATATATTACTTGACCGAGATCTGATCATCGGTATCCATTATACCTTGTTCGATCTCGTTATCCGACAAGTACTCTTTTCTCGTTCCCGTGATATAACATCCTTGTGATCATATCACTTGCTTGCAAGCGGTGTCGATGTGATATCACCGAGAGGGCCCTGAGTATATCTATCCGTCATATTGGATGGACAAATCCCATTCTCGATCCATGAGCTTCAACCAACACTTTCCGAATATCCAATGCCACCTTTATAGTCACCATTTTACAGTGTGACGTTTGATGTCATCAAAGTATTCTTTCGGTATTAGTGATTAACATGATCTCATGGTCTAAGGAATAATGTTACTTCGAATGTAAGATATAACAACAAAACTAAATGACTTGATCGTATTGTTATACTTAGTTAGGGTTTAAGTTCATCATGTCATTCTCCTAATGACATGACCCCGTTATTAACAACATCCAATGTTCATGATCAGGAAACCTTGATAATCTGTTTAATCAACGAGCTAGTTAAAAGAGAGGCTTCACTAGGAACGTCGGTTTGTTTATTAATCACACATGTATCAACGTTTCCGGTTAATACAATTCTATAATGAGAAATAAACATCTATCATAAACAAGGAATAATATATAATAAACACTTTATTATTGCCTCTCGGGCATATTCCCTTCAGATTCTAAGTCCTGACATTGCCTCAAACAAAAATAAGATGAGTTTTACAGTGGCGGAGCCAGGCCCCAGGCAACCTGGGCCTTGGCCTGGGGCATAGAGGCGGATTACATGCATGCACTGTAGCAACTATACACTGTAGTGCACTGTTTTGCCCTTTCCCTATGAAGGTGGCATGTGTCATAAGTCAGAGCTGGATCTGCCGCTGGTTTTAGGTGTGTTGCCTGTGCTATCTTATCCTGAATCAATAAGATAGTATCATCAACGTATTGGAGGATAGCCACACCATTGTTAACTAGGTGGGGAACCAATCTCACAATGTAACTAGCATGTTGTGATGGCAGAATCATTTTTGAAAGATTCTCAACAACCAAATTAAAAAGGAAGGGTGATAGGGGACCCCTGCCTCACCCCTTAGTGACTAGAAAAATCTTTTTCCCTGATGTTGTTAATTTTCACACAGAGTACCATTCTTGACAATATCCTTGATGATATTCCTCCATCTCAAACTAAAACCTTTCTCAGATACACACCGTAAAAGGAAATCCCAATCTACTTTATCATAGGCCTTTTCAAAATCTAGTTTTAGCACCAGCCCTTGTTGGTTCTTTTTCTTAGCTTCATGCAAAGGCAACACTCCATCCATGATGTTTCTGCCCTTAATAAAAGCATTCTGACAAGGAGACACTAGTTTGACATGTAAGGTTGTAGCCTACAGGTGGTTACTTTTGTTAGGATTTTATAAAGCACTTGCAACAGGCATATAGGCCTATAGTTTTGAAAATAGTCTGCATCAGGAGTTTTCTGTAACAGGATAATAATACCAAAGTTTAGTCTATACAGGGGAAGATTCTCATCAAACCAATAAGATAAAAGATTCATTATCTCATTTTTAACCAGGGTCCAACAAGCCTGATAGAATTCGAAAGGAATCCCATCAGGTCATGGGGCTTTATCGATCTCCATCTGGTCTAAAGCACTCTTGACCTCATTTTCATTAAATGGATTATCTAAAGCAATAACATCATCTTCTGTTAATTTTTCAATCACACTCCACACATTAGCATCCACGGTGATTTCACATTTGGGGCCATGTCCAAAGAGAGTCTTATAGTAATCAGTTGCATGGGCCAAAAGGGCCATAGTACCCTGCACCTCACCTCCTGGATGAGACAATGAATACATTGTATTTTTCTCTCTTTCTACCATTAGCAATTCTGTGAAAGTAAGTTGTATTTAGATCCCCTTGCAACAACCACTTCTCACTTGATCTGCTAAATCAGTATTTCTCCTCTTCCTGAAAAATTGTACGTAAGTTCCTTTTGGATCACACCCTTTGTGATATATTGATCCCCAGTAAGCATATTATCTTCCTCTAACTGCTCCAAGATCTCCAACTTAGCTGACATAACCTTTTTCCTTGCAATGGAGTCACCTCTCACATTTTCCCCCAACCTTTGAAGCTTTTCTTGACATTTTTAATTTTTAATTGAATTATACCAACAATATCCATTGCATCCACATAGGACTTCCATGCAGTAGCCACTCTACCCTGGAACTCGGGATGAATGATCCAAGATTTCTCAAACCTGAATTCTTTAACTCTATTTTCAGGAGTTTTACAGGTATCCAACATCAATGGATTATGATCAGACATTACTCTAGGAATTTTTCTGACATGAGTTAAGGGGAAGCAAGCCTCCCACTCATTTTTTATAAAAACTCTGTCAAGTTTTTCCAAGGTAGGAACTGCTTGTCTATTGGTCCAAGTAAAATGGCCTCCCTGGATATCTCCACATCTCTCAAACAAAATGAGTTAATTATCTGATTAAATCTATGGTAAAACCTAGTAACTCCACCAGGTTTGTTCTTTTCATTAGCAAACCTCAAAATATTAAATCTCCACCAATTATGGTAGGAAGTTGCAGAGTGGAGCAGATGTTTTCCAACTCGTCCAAGAAATCATCCTTGTGCTCATCTTGAGCACCACCATAAACCGCAACTAGGCACAAGTTTTTATTTAGTTTTCTATCCGGTACCTTAGCCAAAACATGAAATATACTAACCTCAGCTGAGGTGACATTAAATCTGGAGGATTTAATGCCACAAAGAATGCCCCTAGACCTTCCCACAAAGGGGGACCAGTGCCAAGTGAAGCAATTATCAAGATCAAACTTTCTCCAAGTGGAGCTATCAATTTTTCTTCTCATGGTTTCTTGCAAGCTAATAAAATCTAAATGATGTTCATTAATCATATCCCTAAGAGATGAAGACAAATCTGAAGACTGAAATCGACTTTTAATTCCTAGTTCGAGCCATAGTTTTTGTATAGCCCAAAATTCAACTTAATTAAGCACAATTTCGCATGTTCGTGGAAATCATTTTCATGCATCTGTGTAAGAAAATAGTATTTCAAAATAGTTACCATTATATTTTTTTGGGGAATTGGGGCTCCCGAGCTTCCTATGCTTGCACTATACATACCATGTTTAGAGTAGCGATATTTGGCTCCAGTGGTCCTTTAAGTTTAAGAAATACACAAATTATTTTTACAACTCAAAAAATGAAAATTCCGGATGTAAGTCAATGACATCTTTTGCAAATGTGCAAAACCTCAATTTTAAACACTTTGGATTCTATATTACATAAAAGTAAAGAAAGTATGGAGCTAAGTATAGTGAACACTGCATGTTTCTAAACCCCCAAAATTTATCAGATTTTTGTGTAATACAAATTTTATAAAATTAGCGATGAGATTTTGCATGATTGTTGGATACACCGTTGACCATATCTACATTTTTTTATTAAACATGTTGTGGACATGATGACATTCATTTGAATCATCATATATATTGCCATCTGATTCGATATTTTTAAATTTTTCTTTATTGTGTGTATGTATTGAATATTTTCTTTGTGATCTCTTGTCATATAGAGAAATGGGAATAAAAATGATATTGATATGATATGGTCAAATACCACACAAACACATTTGTCCTCGACGCATACATCCACAAGTAGAAAACCAAGTTAAGCAATAGGTCCATATATAATTTAATTTTTATACCAGGGTATTAAGGTATTCATATATACATAAGAAACTTAAAATGGAGCTCGAGTTCTAGGTAACCTGATTAGAAATATAAAAAACTTTGTTCACTTCGAGAAATTCCGAAATAAACATATACAAGTGAACGGATAGTAAGGGCACCTAGAGGGAGGGGTGAATAGGTGCTACGAGCAATTTTAATTTTTCTTCAAGATTAGGCTTGACACAAAGGTAAATTCTCTAGATAATGCAACTACGTTAAATTTACCCATATGACAAGAACAACAACAAACATAATACAATCACAAGTAAAGGGGATGAGAACGAGGTAACCTATATGAAGCACGCGGAGACACGATGTATTCCCGAGTTCCTCCTTGTTAAGGGAGTACGTATCGTTGGAGGGGTGTGAGGTTCGCCACGAAGGCCTACTCAACGCCGCAAAGGCCTCACTCTATTCTCCGATGAACCCCGCCACAAAGTCCTAGTCCACCTTCAACTATTGATTACCTTTGAGGCGGGAATCGAATCCTTTACAAACAAGCTTGGGGCACACACCCACAACCAAATTGGGGGCTCCCAACACCAAGAATCACCAAGTGTAGCAAGAGATCTAGGTTCTCCACAGATGGAAACCCTAGACTCAAATCCCTCAAGTGAATAAGGGGGAAATGAAGAACGGCTCGGTGAAGATGTAGATCGGGGTCTTCTCCTTCAATCCTCCGAAGATCAACAAGTTTGGGTGGAGGGATTGGGAGTAATTGAGGATTTGGTGAGCTCAATAAATGGTCTTAAATGCAATGTACGAACTAGAGATCAAGGAGGAAGAGGAGGGGTATTTATACCCCCTCTCCAAATAGAGTCGTTTGAGTAGGAAAATGGAACCGGAAATTCCGGTTGGCTACAATCCTTCAGATCTGGATTTCGACTGTGTTGACTTCTACCGGAAATTCTGATTGGAGTGAATAATCCAGTTTGAAATATCCGGCTCTCTTATGTCCCGAACAGGCTCCTGAAACGGAAATTCCGGTTGATATGGAAATTTCCGGTTGACTTCTGCGTCTTCAACTTCCAGTCCTTACCCATTTTGAGCCCAAATTTCCACAACCGGAATATCCAGTTGTTCCAAAAATTTCCGATTGGAAATTTCCGGCTCATCTCTGTCTCAAACTGGGCCGGGATCTTCCTAACCGGAAATTCCGGTTGCCCCTGAAATTTCCGGCTCCTCTGTGTCCCAAACCTCAGTGATCTAGCTTCACCGATCTTTTGGTGATCGATGCGGATGTTGAAAATAACACCTGCACACTCAATATCTCGATAAATAATGTACTTAGTATTGTTAACTAACACACAAAACCAACGGGAAACGAAATGCAGTTTCAACAAGTGCATATAAATATCTAGTATGTACGTATACAATTTTGTTGATGTATGTTTTCACTGAGGGACATACACAATAAAGACAAATGTGAATACCAGAACCTATTTTTTAATGTCTATAGTTAGAGCCATATTTTTTGTATAGCCCAAAATACAAATTATTTATCGACATAGTTTCACATGTTCATGGAAATCATTTTTATGCATCTCTGTAATAAAATTAGCTTTTAAAAAAAATAGCTACCAATTTTGATTTTTCTGTTGGAAAAAAGCTCCCTCATATCAATTATCCGCACTAAAACCAAATATTTGCTCAACCTTGGTCTAAGCTCCCCCACAACCTGGTCACCGTGCCGGTTTTGTTCGCTCGCCAAACCCAACATCGGTCGGCCATGTGGTCCACCTACATCAACGACAAATGACGGCCTAAAATTTAGGGATGACATGAGAAAAGAAGATACATTATTGTTTAATTAGAATCATGTGTGTGTGGGGGGGAGAGAAAATGCACATGCGTCCATGGTAAGAGCATCATCCCCCCGAGAGCCCCCCAAGTCGTTTTTTTTTGCCGGCACAAGAATTTTTGCCCATCCGCGCCCCTAGAAGCCCAAATTCCGCTGGTTTGGGCCGAAAGAAGAGCCGACGTTCCTAGTCCGAACCTACGCAGGGGGACAGTTGGGAACGCCGATGGAAGGGAAAATGCGAACGTTTCGCTCGCCCGTGGGTCCGTTGAGTCAGCGACCGTGAGGCTCGTCGTCTACACCACTGTGCTTCATGGCATGTGTCTACACCCCTCCCGCCCTCTCGGGCAGTATAAAACCACCACCCCCTCGCCGCCGACCACCACATCCTCGTCTGCAAGCTCGTCTTCTTCCTCTCTCTCTCTCATCGTCCATCTACTTTCCTGATGAGCTCCCCCAAAAGCCCAATGGCTGAGTGCTTTCCCGGTGACGCTGTCGCGGCTAACGGCTTTGGTCGCCGCCACCTGCACAACTGGGAAGCCCGCCTCCTCGAAGAGGCAAACTTCTCGGTGCTGCCAGATTTCCGCGTGCCGGGCTCGTGGCGTCTGAGCGCATGAGGCATTCTGGTGACGTCGGCACCCACGGGCATGGATTGTGTGAGATAGTAATCATATGCGCCGCCATGCCGGAGGAGGCCCAGCTAGATCCTCGCTGGGAGGCGGACAACCACGCCCTATGGACTACCTACTTCGAGCAGCGTTGCTCCGAGCGCCCGACGTCCACCCACGACGCCACGCCGATGGTGTCCAGATGCGAAAACTCCAACGGCTGCCACGTCTGGTGGGGCGAGCCCAGGCGGACGATCGAGGCCTTCATAGTGCACATCGTGGTCGGCAACCGACCGCTGCTGGTGTACCCCCCCCCCCCGACGTCCCTCTCCAGCCGTCGAGGGGCCTCCTGGGTGCCAAGGGGCATGACCATCGGATCCTCGTCGTCCTCAGTGGGGACGGTCTCTCGCTCCTCGGGCTCGGCGCCGAGGACACCCCTCTACCCCGTCAAGCCCGAGCCGCATGAGATGCCGCTCCAACGGCGTATGCACGGCGACAACCTCGTCATCAACGAGGGCTGCTGCGCTCCTTCGTTTCCCGCGACCACCTTTGCCTCGTCAGGCCGAAGAAGGAGGCCGACATCGCCAAGCATAAGACGCCGACGACGTGGAGATACGAACACACCGCCATGGCCACTGACGACGTCGAGTCTGTGCTTGCTGCATCCAAGGAGCTGTTCATGGCAGAGGAGATGGAGCTGCAGCGCCGTGTCCTGGAGGAGATCGCCGAGCGGCACCGCGCCGCCGCCACCGAGGAGTGGGGCGTCATCCTTCTCGACGACAGCGAGGAGGAGCTGTCCGCGTCACCCAAGAAGTCCGGGGGCGGCGACCCATGGGTGAGTTGTAGCTACGCCGCCCCGAAGAAGGACGGGCCGCCGAGCGACGGCAATGACGGCGGCGGCGACTATACCGACTTCTACAACCTCTTCGGCATTAATTAGTATAAATTTCTTTTTTATGTTTAAATCGCCTATGTATCCGTCTACATTCGGCCAAATATTGTAGATCCGCAAATGTTCGTACAAATTTGTGCAAACTTTCTCGAGTTTCGCATGTTTATGTTGGGTTCGTGGCTGGGAACCATCGCCCACCAGACTGAAAATAGCGCCGATGAGTCCCCAAATGATGCTATTTTCCGCCAAAAAAACGGCCTTGGGACGAACGGCTGGAGATGCTCTAAGACGTAAAAATTACTCCTTTTGATAAACAAATTATTAACATAGATTTATATTAATACATATGTATCTAGACGTATTTTTGTACTGAGCAAAGGCATAGGACAGGAACAAAGGCAACATGCTAGTGTCTACAAAGAGAAGAAAGAAGTAGCCAGAAAAATGGGAGAAGAATAGCGCGCATGTGCAACAAGGAGACAAATAGTCCAGTTTGGACGTGTTTGGTTGGTCATGCGTTACTCAAATAGACTTTACCAATGCAAAAGCGAGTGTTTGGTGGACTGTATTTGTCTCATATCTCTACATTACACGGACTCCAGTAGCCCAAATATTTACTACCTCCGATCCACTAAAACTGTCGTGAGAATACAACTTGACGAATACAAGTTTTATGTGCGTCTTCCGACACCTTTTTCAGACCGGAGGGAGTATTACTTACCCCGAACGATCGAAGGGAGCAAAGTTACCTTCTGTCAAAGGCGGAGGTTGCTTTTACTTCCTCTCACCTCACTTAAAAAACTGCTCCATTTTATTCTCTCTAATCTACACAATTACGATTCGATTTAAATTATTTGTACATGAGATATGTGTGGGTCCACGAGCATGTTCTGGTTACAAGTTTTCTTGGTTGTAACTTCTAAATTTTGGACCAAAATTTTTAACTTTTTTGACGAATTTTGTCAAACTTATCGCACTCGCTCGAGCATTTGAATTTTCCTTTGACTAGTAGATCGATCTCGCTGATTTACACAACTTTCGGGTGTAACTTTTTTGAGCGAGTTCATGGTCTGCTTGTGCGTTTGCTACTTCGCCGGCGCCAAGGCAGCTCATTCATCCGTCGTTGCACTGCCGAAAATGCCGCGCCACTATTCCGCTCTCACATGTTTATGGTGTGCTAATTCACCAGCGCTGACGCAAAATTGAATGAAGCTACCGTAACTCGTGCCGCTACCTCTGCCATCACACCGCTGTTATGTCGCTCGTCGCTCCTCATTTGGTCGCCATATAGATGAATTTTGTTGATGTGAGATAAGCTCACCACCTAGCCAAGTGGCGAGAGTACAGGAAACCAAATACGGAAACAGGAAAAAAACAGGGAAAAAAGAACCGAGGCACATGGCTTAGGCTTCGTTTTTTCCTTAGACAGACTCTAATGAGTCACGGATGCAAAAAAAAGGTGCTACAACAATGAGAAACCCACACACATCTTTTTTACCATTTCATTAAAGCTTAATATTATGATGTTCTTTTCTGCATAAATTGCCATCTTTCAAGAGATATTTTAGTCATGATTTTTCCAATTGAGCAAATATGTCCTCATATTGTTAAACAAAGACATTGACTAAACTAATATAATTAAAATTAAAATATCAATAAAATATATAAATTCAAAGTACCATAAAACATAATCCATCAAAATCTAAGGTTGATTTCGGCCACCTCATAAACTGGACAAAATATTCTCAAGTCCTACTTAAATACTCCACCTAGAACATTGTTTAGAGCCGTACTTTCTTAGATTGAGAATTAGCTATCGTAAACATAAAGAGTCGATTTCAGATTACGCCAGATCTAATCCGTCATTTCGGTTCAGAATTAGTGATTAAAACAAATGTAAATTTCTGATATACGACCACTCAAATTGTTTAGAAAAGATTTGTGTATACGAGTATATGAATGTTTTTTGTCAAAAAATAGGACGGCCGCCCTACCCTACCGCACTGGGAGCTCCGCCCCTGCCTGCATGGTAACATGGGCCATCGTGGCCGGTAAGCACTCGCTAATCGGCGGCGATGAACGGGAAAGTGAAAGGGGAGCCCCGTTGGACGGTGGTGGGGTTTTTCCAGTTTGGGGCTCCATGTCAACGTGACTCATCCTCCCACTATTCCACGCGGGAACCCCAAAAAGAAACGAATTATTCCACGGGACGGGACGCGCTTTATGGTCGGGTGGGCGGGCGGGCGGAGGATCCCCACCCGCCAGACCAGCGCATCGCCCGCCGGCCTTCCATTCCTCCGCCCCCATCTGTCGTTTCGCGCCACCGCGCACAACCGCCGGGACTGGAGATCTCGGGGCCCTCCGGTCGCGCCGGAGCCTAGCGTGAGATCCATCCCGCTGTTCGGTTACGGGGCGGCGGTTCGGCTCCATGGTGCGGGAGACGGGGTACTACGACGTGCTGGGGGTGAGCCCGGTGGCCACCGAGGCCGAGATCAAGAAGGCCTACTACGTCAAGGTGAGTTTCTTCCTCCTGCCCACTCGGCCGGCCTCTCCGGCGAATTCCGCCTTGGTTTGGTCTCTCATTCAGGTTGCTGACGGTGTTGTTGCAGGCGAGGCAGGTCCATCCCGACAAGAACCCCAATGACCCCCTCGCCGCCGAGAAGTTCCAGGCAAGTCTTCCCTCTGCCCTGCCCTTCCCTGCCCTGCTCTTGCTTCCACCGCTACCATAACTTCTTCAGATACTCCATGCAACCGCCATTATTCTGCCGGAGCTGTCACGAATAGTGATGCCAGTCAACTGAACAGGAAATTAACAGGACAACCAGTACTAGTGTTGATCCTAGATATAGGAGGGTCGTGCTTCTCTGTAGCCCATCATCGTTCTAAGTGGTTCAGCGTCAAGATTTGGCCTTGCGTCAACCGAGAATCCACGCCCTGTGCCCAACAACAAAGGCATTTAAGAAATTCAGAAAACATAAAGCTAGTCTCTACATGAATGTACATGGAAGCAGCTGTGCCGGAAATAACTCCTCTGTACACCGTTCATCATTCTGCACTTGGCAAGAAATCGATCATAGTTGTTAGTATGCATCAGTCGCCGAAGCATGTGAAACTAATGCCCAACACTCAGCAGTTTTCCGTGTCGTGACGTCCGCGCTCTCAGTCACGGGCTTGTATTTGGCGTACTGATATAGTACCAGCCATTGTGCAAGCCAGTATAATGCATTACTGAGTTACTTTTGCAATGTATCGAGCACTGCTGCAGTAATTCTACTTTCCAGTGCATCTTGTCGCTCTTAAATACCAGTGACTTCGTGAAACAGGAAGATGTGATTTTCCCTTAGTTCTTTCTTATATAATATGTCACCAGAGTTACTGTAACTGCAGGAACTGGGGGAGGCATACCAAGTACTTAGTGACTCCGCACAGCGTCAAGCCTACGACTCATATGGGAAATCTGGTGTTTCAACGTAAGTCGGATTCACAATTTCACAAGTACTTACTGTGAACTTGCTGGGGCAGTTTTCAAATAGTTGGGGTGTTCTTGGTAGATATATCTTTGTAGTAGTTTAGTTGACTGCCAAAATTGTTCCTTAGTTTCCTAGATATATCTTTGACAATTTAATTGGTGATCCTGTCTCATGTGCTGCAGAAACTTATGAGATGATTGCTTTCTTACTTGTTTCCTGTCATCATTTGTACAGGGAAGCAATCATTGATCCAGCAGCAATTTTCGCAATGCTATTTGGCAGTGAGAGTTTTGAGGATTACATTGGTGAACTGGCGATGGCATCCATGGCCTCACTTGATATTTTTGGTGAAGATGAACAGATCGATGCAAGGAAGTTGCAGGACAAAATGCGAGTATGTCCCTGTTAACAGAATAGTTATGAAGATTCCTGATTATAAATTAAGAAATAGTTCTTTTCCATAGAAGTCTAGTATCCGTTTGTTCTTCCAACTATATATCGTGCAAGCAAGTCATGGTACACACTTAAATTCTAGTGAATTGTTTCTTAGCAACGCTTCTTGCTACACCAAAATCCACAACACCTCTAGAAAGTTTCAAACAGTCATGTTACAGTGTATGTATCTCACATTTTGGTGTTCTTGTTTTGCCAATTTGTTACGCTTCTCATGTTAGTATCAGCCATGTTTTTTTTTCCCTTTTCAACATGATAACATATTTCTTATACTCCCTCCGATACCAAAAATATGCCATGAGTTGTACTCCCTCCGTATCAAAATATAAGATGTTTTACCGTTTCCTAGACAACATGTATCTAGACATGTTTTAATGTGTAGATTCATGTGTATCTTGCACTAAAACATGTCTAGGCACGTTTTGACTAGAAAACGCTAAAACATCTTACATTTCGATACAGAGGGAGTACTAGGGACTAGGGAGTTGTGTGTGGCCAGTTCATTCCCAGCGACATGTATACCGGATCAGAGGGAGTACTTTAACATCCTCCCCGCTTATTTACACGATAAATAAGTGAAACTTAAACATTGCATAATGTACTCTTCTTTCTGCATGACATTTCTCATGCAGAAAATTATCCTGCATGCATTTCAGCCTCCACAGTACTCTTTATAGTCTTTGCCATAGAAACTAGATGACATTAGGGGCTGATGGATTAATTTTAGATTGCAACTAAACATGGGTCGTGTGGTTGTATTGCATTGTATAAAATATGTATTTATAAGATATCTGTTCTTTTTGTTTCTGCAATTTTGGAAATTACTAAATGGCACCATACTCTTCACACTGTCATGTACTTAAGCACTTAAGAACTGCAGATTGTACAAAAGGAAAGGGAGGAGAAACTTGCAGAGAAACTGAAGAATAGATTGAACATTTATGTTCAAGGAAACAAAGAGGAATTTATCCAGCTTGCTGAGGCTGAGGTGTCAAAACTTTCTGATGCAGGTGTGCATCCATTACAGTCCTCTAATCTATGGTGTTTATCACAAACTTGTCCTCACATGCTAACTTTCCTGTCTACTTTTCCGTAATTTTTCTCACTACCTCAGATTGCCTTTTCTGCTTTTACCCCAACCCATGTACTCTGGAACTGTTTGAGCATTTTGCCATCGTGTATTCCCTATATGAACCAAACATTTGGACTCCCTCTTTCTTTCTTTCTTTCTTTGCGTTCACAAACTTTACTTCGATTAACTAGGTGTTCTTTTGTGATTGTGCATGTCCTGCAGCATATGGGGTTGATATGCTGAGTACTATTGGTTACATGTATTCAAGACAAGCTGCTAAGGAGCTTGGAAAGAAAGCTATTCTTTTGGGGGTTCCTTTTATAGCTGAATGGTTCAGAAATAAAGGTCACTTTATTAAATCCACAGTGACAGCTGCAACAGGTAAAACCTAATTTATTTAATTATTTGTCTTCTTGAATAAAAATTCTTGTTTCAATGTTGGTATTAGAAATATATTTGTAATTTCGTTGGAAATTTGTTTTTGTTTCTGCAGGTGCAATAGCTCTTATGCAGTTGCAGGAAGACTTAAAGAAGCATCTCAGTTCGGAATGTAATTACACCGAGGAGCAACTTGAAGCTTACATGGAGAGTCATAAAAATGTTATGGTTGATTCTTTATGGAAGCTTAATGTTGCTGATATAGAGGCAACCTTGTCACATGTCTGTCAGATGGTTCGTCCTTATGTCCTGACTATCTCACACTATTCTGGCATGCCTGTTTTTGTTTTCATCTTACACATCGTCTCAAGTTGTAGCAGTGGATTTAAAACATTGTACCAATATCAGGTGCTTCAAGATAGCTCTGCCAGGAGGGAGGAACTGAGAGCTCGAGCTAAAGGATTGAAAACTTTAGGCAAAATATTCCAGGTATCATTCTTCGTATATTTATCCATGCATTTATGTGTTTTAATATTTAAGTTATCTTGTATTCTTCGGTGAGCTAAGTTTGGTTCTTTTGCCACAGCTTGTTAAGCTCAAGAGTGAAGGGGAAGTGCCAACAGTGAATAATACGATAAATAATTCGGATGATAATGTCCGTGCTGCGCCTGATTCATCACCAATATCTCCCAGGGTGCAGCCATTTGATGCGAACCCAATTTATTCCCAGGTGTCTACTGTCTTCTGAGATCGTTGTTGTGACATCTGTAGCATACTAAAGTGCAAAGCTTTTTTACATCTGTCGTGCCTGCTGTTTTTGAATTGTCGTTCGATTAGTTATTTTTTAAATCAGAACACCAAAGTGGACCTTTTGGGTTTAGGGTTTAGCTTACTCAAATTTCCGTGCGAATACGGTTTATTACTTCCCTCGCCACTAGATCTAATGCTACTCTTCCTCTTGTCCAGAGTCCATATGTGGAGGCCCCGCAGTTGGGTGGCGCTTATTATTTCCCGATGCCTACCGCCCCGCCCGGTGCGCACAGGAATTCGGTCCCATGATTCGCTCCTGGGACAGCAAGTCGGTTTTGCGTGGGTCATCTTTTTTGTATAATACGGCTTTGTGTTTTGTAGATGATCACATGGTATTCAGTGGTGCTAGTATAGTACAGCAAAGAAGCAGCAGCTGGGTTTTTATCCTAGTGCCTTCTTCGGTCGTGTAATCTATTCAATCGATTGAAATCATACACCGACGGCAGCCCTGTGTTGTGTACAGGTTTGCTGTGCTGCTTCAGATGCCGAGGCAGCAACAGGGTCGGCTGTTGTATACATAAACTGTATCACTCTTTTGTCTATGGGTGCATAATTGTTTTAGCCTATGGCCCATTGTGCAAAACAGAGGTCATGAAGTTTCTTCCATTTCTTGAGATGCTGAGGCTCGCAGTGCCAGATTATATATAAAACGTTCCTTGCTAGTTTCTTTGCTATGTGTAGAGTACCATTGTGTTGCATATAAACATGCAGTAAAGGAAAAAAAAATATCATTGATTGTCAACAGCTCCTCCAGTTTGATGGATAGTGATGTATCGGTCGAAAACATATTTCGGTTGTGCCATCGAGTGATCCAGAACTCGTTATTTTTCTTCGTGTAATACATTTTATTTCTTTTTTATTTCCATGCTCAGTTCTGGTTGCTAAGTTTTCATATGGAGTCGGGCTGAGGCGATCCTGGTATCGTTGGATTTGTATCGATGCTTTACAGCATACAAGTGTAAGGTCTTATGTTTGAGCTTATGACAAAACATCCAAACATGAAGCATGAATCCACTACTCGTTGCTTCAGTTTTCCCTAGCTTTAGCAGAAGTCATCAATTATGAAGACGAGGTGTAAAAATTAAATTTAGTGGCAGAAAACATGATGAGTTCTATTAATTATGGTATATACATACAATAAACGGGGAATAAACAAAAACTGTTCTTAATTAGTCAGTGTCAAAAACGGGGAATAAAACTATTCTTAAAGAAAACATGATCAGCATGTCTCTGCAGCTCATCATCCAAGTGGTTCAGTGTCAATTTTTTGGCCTTGCATTAACCTAGCAGCCAGATGCACCTCCTGCCCAGCAACAGGTACTGAACAGATGTTAGAATTGGCTCTCTGAAACTCACTGACAGAAATGAACACAGGATACACAGGTGTTTTGCGTTGCATTCAACGGTTGCAACTTTCCTGTTTCGGCTCTCTCTATTTATTCTGTTACAAAAGGAAACAACGGCCGGCAGAGAGCCTACCTAGGCGCCACGATCTGATTATGCGCTCGTGCCATCCCACGAACACCAGAATCGGGTACAAGCCACTACTTGCACAGCACGCACGCACGTTGCGGGCTCATGCCTACCTGAATTTAACTGAAACCTGAAAACTAGCTAAACGACTAGGCAAAGCTAACGAATAGATTAAGTTTCTAACAAAGAATTCACACAAAGAATAATCTAGTCTCTCCATGAACGATCATGGAAGTAGCTGCGGCCAAAGCTAGATTATAATGGCAGTTTGCTCCTTTTGTACACCATGGATCATTCTGCGCCGTGGCAAAAAAAAAAGGACCATTATTATTATGCATCAAGGTTCTGATGGCAGTTTGCTCTTTTTGTACACCATGGATCATTCTGATCTGCAGCACTGGAACAAAAAAAATACGGAGTATCATAATTGTCCAGCTATCAGAAATTTTCCGTGTGGTGTGGTTCCTTCTCACCCACGGGCTTGTGTTTGCCGTATTGATACCTCAGCCAACATGCAAAACAGTAATATAATGCATTGTCAAGTTACTTTTGCAATGTGAGCATTGCTGCATCAGTGCTACTTTGCAGTGCATTATATCACTGACAAACGCTATAAGATTTGTGAGACAGTAAGATGTGATTTGCACAGTTCTTTCCTCATATAATATGTTCGATGGAAATTGCAGGTATTGGGGGGAAACATACCAACTACTCAGTGACCCCGCGCAGGGTCAAGCATACGACTCATATGGGAAATCTGGTGTCTCAATGTAAGTCTGATTCGCAAATACTTACTGTGAACTTGTTGGAATACTTTTCAGAGAATTATTGGGGTGTTCCTGGTGGATATATTAGTGTTTGACCACTAATTCGTCTTCCGTTTCCTGGATTTAACTTGTGAGTTTTTTTTTTAAGGAGCATATATTATTCAGAGATGATTAATTCCTTTCTTACATTTCTTGTACTTCAACCCCTGGCCTGCCTGTATATAAGATGAAAAAATTAAATGGAAGGGGTTGCCCTCTAGTTCCATTTCTCATGCAACCGAAAAATCAGTGTCGGCATTTTTCGTTCATAGGAACAATAAGAGTGGTGCGCTCTAGTTCACAGTTTTGTAGTTGGAGGTAGCGTGGCTATCAAAGTCAATGATGATGTTGGCCTCTACTTTCAAACAAAAAAGGGCTTGAGACAAGGTGATCCGCTATCGCCCGTATTGTTTAATATTGTGGCTGATATGTTAGCAATCATGATTGATCGAGCCAAGGAAAATGGCCTAATTGAGGGAGTAATTCCACATCTTGTTGATGGGGGATTGTCTATCCTTCAATATGCAGATGATACAATTCTCTTTATGGAACATGATTTGGAGAAAGCAGCGAACCTGAAGTTAATACTTTCGGCGTTCGAGCAATTATCCGGCTTGAAAATTAATTTCCATAAAAGTGAATTGTTTTGCTTTGGCGAGGCCCATGATGCAGTTGCACAGTATACCGAGCTATTCGGATACGAGAAAGGTCAATTTCCTATTAAGTATTTAGGAATACCAATACATTACAGGAGATTGACTAATGCAGAATGGTGTCACGTCGAAGAACGTCTACAGAAAAGGCTTGCTAGCTGAAAACGTAAATTGTTGTCACTTGGTGGACGACTGGTACTCATTAATTCAGTCCTATATAATATGGTACTGTACATGATATCATTCTTCCAGTTGCCTAAAGGAGTCTTGAAAAAATTGGATTATTTCCGATCAAGATTTTTTTGGCAAGGTGACAACGAGAGAAAGAAATATCGATTGGCCAAATGGGATGTAGTTTGTCGTCCACGTGATCAGGAAGGGCTGGGGATACATGACCTACAAGTCAAGAATTCAGCCCTACTTGGCAAATGGATGTTCAAACTATTAACCGAAGATGGGGTTTGACAATCCCTCCTTAAACGCAAATACATAGGTTCGAAAGCAGTATCACAAGTTACATGAAAATCAGGTGATTCACACTTTTGGGCTGGACTTATGGCGAATAAAAATAAGTTTTTCCGCTATGGGGTATTTAAGATTAAGGATGTATCGCAGATACGATTCTACGAGGACAACTGGTTAGGTAATACCACACTCAGAGAACAGTATCCGGCTTTATATACGATAGCGTGACATAAGGATGATACGCTGGCTACGGTCATGCAAACATCACCTCCTAATGTCACGTTCAGACGAGATTTAATCGGCCATCGACTTACGTCTTGGCAAGCCCTGGTTGATAGATTAACTATGGTTATTCTGACACCAGGCGCTGATGAGTTTCGTTGGAAGATCACTAAGAATGGCATGTTCTCGGTGGACTCAATGTATAAAGCTATGACCCAATCGGACATACCAGTCGATAGTTTCAAAAATATATGGCGTATGAAGGTACCGCTTAAGATTAAGCTCTTTGCGTGGTACCTTCGTAAGGGGATCATACTTACGAAGGATAATCTTGTCAAACGTAATTGGCATGGGAGTTCTAAGTGTGTTTCTTGTATACAGGATGAGACAATTAAACACTTATTCTTTGATTGCACATTTGCGCGTTCTATATGGTCAGTTATCCATATGGCTTCGAATCTTTATCAACCTACTTCCGTTGCGAATATATTCGGTAACTGGTTAAATGGGGTTGATGAAAGATTTAAGACTATTATTAGGGTAGGAGCGCTTGCCGTGATATGGTCGCTCTGGCTATGTAGAAATGACAAGATTTTCAATGATAAAAATTTCTCTCGTATGCAGGTTCTATTCAGGTGCACAGGTATTCTCCGTTCGTGGTCCACATTACAGCGGGGGGAGTTACGAGGCCTTTTTATGGAGGCATGTGCACGACTGGAGCTGGTGGCGAGGGATATTTTTATCCCACATGGATGGCCACTTGATCTACGAATAGAGGCTCCATAGCATTGACAGTCTACATCGGTTGTTTTGTAGTCTTGTCGTCATGTTTACTTTTAGTTTCTGATTTCGGCTGTGTGCATTTCACGATGCAGGGCCAGGTGTAATGGTTAAACATTTTAAGTAATAAAGCCCTTTATAAAAAAAAGGAACAATAAAAGACAGGGGCCGCATGCACCACATCAGCTAGTTTAGAAGTGAATCAGACTGGCATTTTCAACCAATGCCTCACAGGACTTTTCCTGGCGCCATCTCCTCATCATGTGCGACACACAATGTTTTAAATAGCGGGCTACAGAAAATAGCGGCAACCCTTAAATGAGGCATAGTGGAAAATTGTATATGGATGGATTTAGCGGCAACACGCTCAAAAGGCTATAGCGAAGTTATAGCGGAGTTATAGCGGGTTATTTAAAACTATGGAGATGGCGGGTCTATCTTCATTTATGCAGTTGGCACCAGACACATTAGCAACACAATCACATCCAAGAAACCCTTAAAAGTTCTCCTCTTTGGTGATCTACCTTCCTCAAGTTCGAGTCTAGCAGGCTGGAGTGCTCCAGCTCTGGATCGGCACACCAATTCTTAACAACCTGACACCTAGCCATCTTAGACCTTGAAACCACATATCATTTCTTAAAGTTCAAATGCTCCAAAGCTTAGCAGAAGGAAAATAAAATAATCGCAGAGTTTCTGTTTTCACTAATCCACCATCTAGCAATACATTCAAAATCAAAACCAATATCAATATCTAGAGTATCACACAGGTTCGACAAAATAGCATTTTCCACCACACAATAAAAAATATATGATGCGGCAGTTTCAGTCTAAATACAGGTATTGTCCTCCACCCGGCGAAGTTTGCTTAGATTTACTCTAGTCAACAAGTTGTCATTAGAAAGCAGCCACAAGAACACGTGAGTCTTGGGAGGAATATGCAAATTTTAGACAACATGAGTGTGAATAGGAGTGATCCCTCGATTATTTATAACTCCATAAAAATATTTGATCAAATATTGGCTAGAGGGATGAAACATCCATATTTGACAGTCATCTTCATCAGAAAAATGTATATTTTCCATCAGAGCAACTAGTTTTTTTTACGAATAGGATCAGAACAACTAGTTCCAACCGTAAAACAAAAACTCTCTAAGAAACAATTCGTCTAAAAGTAAATCTTAGATTCACTCCACCCCAAGTTTCTGATGACGAGGAAAACTTGACGGAATGGTGGAATAAGGCACGACAGAGCACATCAAAGCCGATGCGTAAAGGACTTACCTCCGCGGCTCTGCTGATTCCTTGGATGACATGGAAACACCGCAATGACTACATGTTCAACGCTGCAACCCCATCAACCAACACCTTGGTGAGCAAGATCAAGGATGAAGCTGCACTTTGGGCTAGAGCCGGTGCATTGGGTCTGCGCGCCATTCTCTCAAACACTTGGGATGTACACTGATTTTTAATTTCTCATGGAATTGTACCTCCTAGGATGATCTAGCATCTCTCTCTCTCCAATGTAAAGAAACACAAATGCCATTTGTGTTTCCTCTAAAATATTCATTAACTACAGCATATGGTTCCCAGAACATTGTAGCTAGGGAACAATGTCCCAACTAGATGTCCTCCCAGCAAAGAATTTTCCTCCCATTGCCAAGACTCCATATGTATCCAACATTAGCAGAAGAGGCTTCCCACATGACCCCTTTTCAAAAAGAGGATAATTGGGCAGGTTTAGCTCTGAGAATATCAGGAAACAAATTATTTTCCTGGTCTACTATTTTCCTCCAAATTTTGTTCTGATCTAGGTGATTTCTCCTAATCCGGGATGATAGCAAACACAAGTTTAAATATCTGAGATTCTGGATCCACAGACCCCCATACTCCTTTTTTGACAAGTATAGTCCCAGTTAACCAAATGATATTTAGGAGAGACATCAGTGTCTTTCCAAAAGAAATGGGACACTATGGAGTTAACGCCTTTATTAGAACATTTTGGAAATTTAATAATAAAACATAATTTTAATGAATGATGGCCGCAAAAGCTTGCAGTAAAACACGTCTAGATCTGTAAGAGATAAGCCTGCCCATCCAACCATAAATTCTTTTTCCAATCTTATCAACAATAGGCTGAAGGTCCTATTCTCTCAACTTAGCATAGCACAAGTAAGGGGAACACTCCCAATTAAAAACTGAATAATGGCGAAGAGCTTAGCCTCTTCCGTGGGCATATCAATGGTAATAGGATCACTTTTATGGTTATTAATTCTCGCTCGTGACATTTGATGAAAGTAGGTGAGTATCCATTTTAAGTTTATAGAACTATCCAAGTTATTTCCCAAAAATAAGATGGTGTCATTAGCATATTGCAAGATGACACCACCGGGGATCAACAGAATTAGAAGGCCTTGAATAAGGTGATGATCAGCAGCTTTTGGTAGCATCTTACGAAATACATAAAGAACAAGATTAAAGAGAATAGGTGATAGGCGGTCCCCTTGTTTGAGGAATTTATTGGCAATAAAATATCTAATATTCACATCATTAATTTTAACACATAAAGAATCATGTAAAAACTAGATTTAATTCTAGCTCTCCAAACAGGACCAAACCCTTTGGAGTCTAGCACATTATCAAGAAAATCCCAGTCAATTCTATCATTAGCATTTTCATTGTCAAGTTTCAAAACTAGATTAGAAAGATATTTAGAATTCACCTCATGATAACTTCATGAGCTGCGACTACATTCTCCAAAATGAATTTTCCCTTGATAAAGGTTGTTCCTGTTTTTAGCAATAATTCGCTCACCTACAGGATCGATCTTGTCTCTCATGGCCTTAGTGATAATTTTCAAACTACGATTCCCTAAACTAGTAGGCCTAAAATTTTCGAGATAGCCCTTAGAGACAATAATATCCAGTTATTATTCTATCTCCAAGTTCATTATTAAGTTTATAGCATTATACTATAACCGCTATAGTACTTGAAAAGTAAGTTTTCAAAATAAAACCTTTGTGCGGGTCTGAAGATATAAACAAACAAGAATTTCTAGTATTGTCTCTAAGATTAACTTATGTGTTGCGAGATGATCACGTTTTTCTCATCATGGACTTTCATAAGTCCATCAAACGTAAGAGTTTATTGTTAGGGTAACAATAGTAGTGAACCGACCCAAATATATGATCTTACTAACAGACTAACAATTGTAATGAATTTAGCAAAGTGAATATGGAGTTTTTATTGACTAGGATTCCTATACTATGAGGATATCTAGTGACCGTACAATCGACAATTATGCTTTGGATTTCTTCAAGACATCTAGATATAACCTAGAGCATGTAATTGAACTGTGATCGTTCAAGAATAGTAATCAACTCCTCTAGATGATGGAGAGATACATCCTTTGGTCCCTCTCAGTATCATCATATCAACCAATCGTCTAGCCAGACACAGTATGATTTATCACAAGGACATTTGGGATATGAATGAGCAAAAGGAAACATTATCGGTACGAGTTTTATATATGTGTTATGATCAAAGAGTTTGAGCGGACTAGAGCATATTGACTCACATCGTGATATCGTGTAGTTAAGGTAATAAGTGTAATGAGTAACTTGAAGGTTCCCTAGTTCTTCATGAACACACACAGGAGCTATCATGGGCGTCCATGGCTTCGCTGTTAGTTATTGTTTGGTAAGTTTCCGAACATGTCTGTGTGTTACCGAACCTTTGTGGGTCACACGCTTAAGTTGTGTCAACCTTTTATTGAGAGTGTTATTGGTAGTATAATTGGTTTTGAGAATGGTTGGAGTCATTCCAATGTCATATGAACAATTTCGGAGTCATTCGGAGGTGTTCCGGTGAAGTTACTATGAGAGAGAAATAATGCTGGGAGAAGGCAGAATTATTTCATAGATATGCGGAGGACATATGATGTCCCGAATGTTACAAATATGTTTATGACAACAGCAGATAACCTCGGTGATTTTATCTATTAAGTATATAGGGTTCCGGAAGAGTTTCGGAGAAAACCCAAGAAGGGGGAGTGTCGAAGAGAGGCAGAATTGCCCTATGGCCACACCCAATTATTGGGTGGCTGCCGAGTGGGCCCAAGTTACACAAATAAGGCACATTGTCTCTCCCAATTTTTTTCCTTATTTGGTTAAATAATAAAAGGAAAAGACCAAAGGAAAAATAAGAAAGAAAGAAAAAATAAATTGGGCAAGTGGAAAGGAATTGTACTGGGTTGCGTGTACGGGAATTTAATTTTTTTCCATGCATGCTACGCAACCGACAAGATCTATCTATGAAGATACAAGTGAATACCAATTCCAAGATCTAGCTTGAGATAGTTTACCAACACCGTAGTTGCAGAAGAGATGTTGATGATGAAGGGGTTCGTAGCAGAATAACACAAAAAATCCTACTGACGAACTCCAAAAACTTGCCAAGATCTATCTACTAGTAACGCGGTAACGGTTACGGTGTTTCGGTGAGATACCTCTTGTAGATCGAAACGCGGGTATTACGCTCCCGCACAAGCGTTGATGAGGAAGACGACAAAACCGACCTCAAGGTCGTGAAGAACATAAGATCAACTGATTTGATATTCCTGTGATTGAATCACTATACCCAAGAATCACACTGACTAGCAATTTTGATCATTAATAACATATACCCAAGCTAGTTTTACCAGACTCTATGCCATAAACTTTCAATAGTCCCTATTTTTGTGTTTCCTCTCTAATAGAAGAAACATTCAACATCAAGAATGGCACCAGTTATACTAGGATACTTTAGCAGTGTGTCAAGCATGACACTCTTGCCTTCTTAATTTGACCCTTTAATTATCATTAGCTTATGATAAGTTTTATTCCAAATTCCAAAGTGTAATGAATAAATTCATTCACAATCCTTCTTTTCCCTTAGTCATTAATAATGACAAAAATCCTAGAGCCTTTACTGAAAAGAAATAAGATTAAGACTGGTGCCCAATTTCTTGGGAGACTAGGACATCATATGTCTCCAATCCTTGTATGTACCAAGCTTAGTACACATACGTTAATTCACCATTTTTATCTTTGTTTTTCTTGCATACAAACTTGTTCTTGAGATATCTTATATCTTGTTTGTATCTGAAATAACTTTTTCAGCTCCTTGTCTATCCAATGGACATATATATCTCAATTGTCTACATATGTGTATAATACTATACACACCCGTCCTTATGCCAACAAGTGCATGTCACACACTTTTAAACGTTGATAACTTCATGGTGTTTCAATTGGATGTCCTTATGGAGACAAGATTAATATGAATCAATGCTCTTCGTATTACATCCATGCATTTCATGAATCTCATCCATTGACATACGTTGAGAAAGTCTAACGAAATATTGCAATAAGACTTTACCTTGACATTTTGAGGGCAATCCTCAAATTACGAAACAAGTTAGTAAAGTTTTTATTAACCATATATCTAACTCAATCAACTAACTAAATGTGTAGGTGGGAAATAGATGCCAACTCTATAACAATCTATAAATATTACACTAGTTATTATCATGATTAATTTCACTTAGTTAAAACCAAATATTTAACTAATAAGTGTACTCCCACTGAAATTGATATTCCGTGTTACGAACCGGGACTAGAGGTCCCACTGAAATTGATAAGTGTACTCCCACCATGTTATGAACTGGGACTAGAGGTCCCGTTCGGACCGAGACTAGCTGATCCGAGGCTTCTCTTCCGATTCCGGGCGATGGAACCGGAGCACTAGTCCCGGTTCCAACTAGAACCGAGACTAAAGCTCCGTACCAAAGCCCTTGTTTCTACTAGTGATTCCTCATAATAATTATTTAGTTATTCGAGATCCACATTAGAATTATGATTATAAGAATGTTTTCATCTAGCCAACCAATCATAACCCTAAAGGGTAGGTCATCAGGCCAATCACATCTCATGTGATTCTCGTTCATCTTTGGATGTATGTACTCCAAGCTCATGACTTTCATGTCAGAACGTCAATACAACCAACTAGTGATCCTTCTTGTATGAGATTGGCCCTCGTATACAAGTGATCAATCCATAGCCACCTATAACATTCTAAAAACACGTTGATCCCCGTATCAAGGTGATGGACATGAACCTGAACCAGTTTGACGGTGCACAGTTTGTAAGAGCACGATCACCTTGATATTTTCAAGTGAGGAATCACTCTAATAATCACAACTACTATGCAATAAAAGGGTGCATAAAAAGGATTAACCACCACAGGTAGTTTAATAGTAGTGATGTAGTATAGTCCTCTTCTTCTTCTGGGCTCAGAACTCCTTCTTTGCTCCATGGATCGTTTGTCGAGAACTCCAAAATTTTGATCACCATCTCCATGTCCTTCTCCTATCTGTAAGATACTCAAAGAAATCATGGGGCACGTAGGCCAACAATAGAAATCATATGGCTTCCAACCATCATGCTTTAAATTGACTCGCAGGTCAAAATAAATACATTGGGTAGCAGTTCATCCAACTCTTGGATAAGAACGTACTATATGACATCACATCTCATGCTCTGCAAAAACAAGTTAGCCGTGTCTAACGCTTGTGTTTGCAACTTTTACGTGGTTGTAAGATCTACGGAGTGAACCATTACTACATACGAAAAAAACCAGGTATGATTATTCATGTTACTAGATTGACATTACGGGGTGATTGAGACTGAGACATTACGAAAACGTTTAGAGACTCAAACTAAACTTATTTGTAACCATGACTCCGTGTGGATCCAATCCACATGCCCCGTCCATTATGTCGTCCAAGAATCCAAGTATAGCAAGACCCAAAGCTACTGAAACACTTATTCGGACTAGACGAGATATGTCAAGGGAAAGTCAAATGTCCTACGATTGCCAGAAGTTTGTAAAAATATCACTATGCCTTTGAAAAATAAAACTACACAACTTATTGTGAAGCAATCGTAAACAATCTGAATATTAGAGAACTTTCTACTATACTTGCACAAACTTATGCAATGCCCGCACTCATTGGTGCTCTAGATCGTACATGTACCTATGCATAGACCGCTCTGATACCACTATTGGTTCACGTAGTACAATTTTAAAAAATTTGTAATAAGTAACACACATGATCTACTATGAAGGTACATGCCAGGATAGATCTGATCGTCACTGACACGAAGCACGGAACGGGTGTCGATGACGATGTCGGTGATTCCTGATGAAGAGTCCCACAGCTAAGCCTAGCGTTGGGACTTTTGGCGTCTCCCCGTATTGTGCCTTCTGAATCCAACAGAGTGAGGGTCTCACGTGTTACACCTCTAATAGTTCGCACACATACGTTTGTCAAATCCTGCAGCGCTTCGCCATCTACGGATAATCGCTACAGGTCCACAATTGAGGTGGAGAGATCCCAACACATAGGAAAGAGAGATAGGGAGATATTAGAGCTAGGTCTAATCGGGAGATGACACATCCTCTCCCAATTAGAAGAATCTCTAAACCAATTAGAGGATCTCTAATAAGAAGCTCTAATCCAATTAGAGGTGTTATAATTAGAGGATCTAATCAAATTAGAGAGGTTCTAATTAGAGTCTCTAATCCAAATAGAGGGTCTCTAATTCTACAAGAGAGCGGGAAAGGCTAGGAGCCAATTGTATATCCTCCAATGAAGGAGCGGTGGGGATTATATAGCGGGACAAAGGGGGAGTGAGACTTATCTTGGGTGGGGGGGGGGGGGTAAGTCGGTTTGGCATGAAGGGGAACGTAGCATAGAAAACAAAAATTTTCCTACACGCGATAAATCCGAAAGGCCAAGATCTAATCTATGAGATGAAAGGCAACGGGGAGAAAGAGAGTCTTGAGATAACATACCCTCGAAGACTCAAAGTGGTACGAGAAAAGATCTCATGGTTGGCGTAGTCGTTCTCACGCCGATCCCGAGTGAGAAGAAGAGCACCACAATCCGGCGGTGCCTCCGTAATCGGTCACACGTTCAGCTCGATGAAGACTTCCGTTCCCTCGTTCCAGCGGGTTGCGGAAGTAGAGGATCCCTCCGGAATTCCAGCAGCACGACGGCGTGGTGGTGGTGAAGAATCCCACGGTCTGAAGGGGAACGTAGCATAGAAAACAAAAAATTTCCTACACGCGATAAACCCGAAAGGCCAAGATCTAATCTATGAGATGAAAGGCAACGGGGAGAAAGAGAGTCTTGAGATAACATACCCTCGAAGACTCAAACTGGTACGAGAAAAGATCTCGTGGTTGGTGTAGTCGTTCTCACGCCGACCCCGAGCGAGAAGAAGAGCACCGCAATCCGGCGGTGCCTCTGTAATCGGTCACACGTTCAGCTCGATGAAGACTTCCATTCCCTCGTTCCAGCGGGTTGCGGAAGTAGAGGATCCCTACGGAATTCCAGCAGCACGACGGCGTGGTGGTGGTGAAGAATCCCACGGTCAGGGCTTCGCCAAGCCGGAGACCATGGAATGGAGCAGCGGATGGAAGGGAAAATGTGAGGGCAAGTGTGTGAAGAAGAGAGAGCCCTCACCCTCCTTTTATAGGGGAGGGAGAGGCAGCCCAAGGGGGGGGGGTGCGTCCAGCCATGGGTGCCCCCACCCCTTCCTCTCTTCATGTGAGTGGAAGCTCCACTCAAAAATCCCTTAATTTCCCACTTGGAAAATCCAAAGGTTTTTCTTTAATAAATAAATAAAACATTTTTATTTCTTTATTTATATTTGTTAATTCCATTAACAAACATTTTCATGCAGCACCTCGAACCATTTGTTAATTCTATTAACAACCGTTCGACGAAAAACCCCTTGAACTATTTCAATTTTCCCCGAAACAATTCCGGAGCTGCCCAAAATATTCTTCGGTATTCCGTATCCTCTCTAAACGCTTCATCGAACCTTAAGTGTGTCTCCCTACGGTTCGTGAATATTATAGACATGATCGAGACTCCTCTCCGATCAATAATCAACAGCGGGGTCTGGAAAACCGTGATGACTCCTATATATTCAACGATGACTCTCGTGATCATGTGAACCTTTCAACGTCGTAACGATTTCCCTTTGTCTCACGATATATTACTTGTCCGAGATCCGATCATCGGTATCCATTATACCTTGTTCGATCTCGTTATCCGACAAGTACTCTTTTCTCGTTCCCGTGATATAACATCCTTGCGATCATATCACTTGCTTGCAAGCGGTGTCGATGTGATATCACCGAGAGGGCCCTGAGTATATCTATCTGTCATATTGGATGGACAAATCCCATTCTCGATCCATGAGCTTCAACCAACACTTTCCGAATATCCAATGCCACCTTTATAGTCAGCCTTTTACGGTGTGACGTTTGATGTCATCAAAGTATTCTTTCGGTATTAGTGATTAACATGATCTCATGGTCTAAGGAATAATGTTACTTCGAATGTAAGATATAACAACAAAACTAAATGACGTGATCGTATTGTTATACTTAGTTAGGGTTTAAGTTCATCATGTCATTCTCCTAATGATATGACCCCGTTATTAACAACATCCAATGTTCATGATCAGGAAACCTTGATCATCTGTTTAATCAACGAGCTAGTTAAAAGAGAGGCTTCACTAGGAACGTCGGTTTGTTTATTAATCACACATGTATCAACGTTTCCGGTTAATACAATTCCAACATGAGAAATAAACATCTATCATAAACAAGGAATAATATATAATAAACACTTTATTATTGCCTCTCGGGCATATTCCTTTCAGTCTCCCACTTGCACTAGGGGCAATAATCTATATTACATAGTGATGAATCTAACACCCATTGAGTTCTGGTGTTGATCATGTTTTGCCTTTGAGAGAGTTTTAGTCAACGGATCTGCCACATTTAGATCCGTATGTACTTTGCAAATCTTCACATCCCCATCTGCGACATGCTCACGGATGGAGTGAAAAGGGCGCTTGATATGCTTGGAATTCTTGTGAGACCTTGGTTCCTTAGCATTGGCTATGGCACCATTGTTGTCACAATAGATAACCATTGGATCCAACGCACTCGGAACCACGCCTAGTTCGGATATGAACTCCTTCATCCAAACTGCTTCCTATGTTGCCTCCGAGGCAGCAACATATTCCGCTTCTGTTGATGATCCCGCCACCACGGATTGCTTGGAACTCCTCCAGCTTACAGCTCCTCCATTCATAATAAATACGTACCCGGACTGAGACTTAGAGTCATCCGGATCAGTGTCGAAGCTTTCATCGACGTAACAGCTTGCGACGAGCTCTTCTTCACCGCCATATACGAGAAACATATCCTTAGTTCTTCTCAAGTATTTTAGGATATTCTTGACCGCAGTCCAGTGTTCCAAACCTGGATTGGATTGGTACCTACTAGTCAAACTAATAGCATGTGCCACATCCGGTCTTGTACATAGCATAGCATACATGATAGAACCTATGGCTGAAGCATAGGGATTGTTATTCATCTTCTCTCTATCTTCTGATGTAGCTGGACATTGAGTCTTACTCAACGTCTTGCCTTGCAACATAGGTAGGAACCCTTTCCTACTATCTTCCATTTTGAACTTCTTCAAAATCTTGTCAAGGTATGTACTTTGCGAAATTCCAATTAAGCGTCTTGATCTATCCCTGTAGATTTTGATGCCCAATATATAAGCTGCTTCACCGAGGTCTTTCATCGAAAAACTATTGTTCAAATAACCTTTTACGCTTTTTAAAAGTTCTATATCATTTCCAATCAACAATATGTCATCCACATATAGTACCAGAAATGCTACAGAGCTCCCACTCACTTTCTTGTAAATACAAGCTTCTCCGTATGTTTGGACAAATCCAAAACCTTTGATCACCTTATCAAAACGGAGGTTCCAACTTCGGGATGCTTGCTTCAGTCCATAAATGGAACGTTGAAGCTTACACACCTTGTAAGAATCCTTAGGATCAACAAAACCTTTGGGTTGCATCATATACAACTCTTCCTCAATGTCACCATTAAGGAACGCCGTTTTGACATCCATCTGCCATATTTCATAATCGAAAAATACAGTAACTGCTAACATAATCCTAACCGACTTAAGCATCGCTACTGGTGAGAAAGTCTCATCATAGTCAACTCCTTGAATTTGTCGGAAACCTTTTGCGACAAGTCGAGATTTATAGACTGTCACATTACCATCAGCGTCAGTTTTCTTTTTAAAGATCCATTTGTTCTCAACGGCCTTGCGGTCATTGGGTAAATCCACCAAAGTCCAAACTTGGTTTTTGTACATGGATCCTATTTCGGATTTCATGGCTTCAAGCCATTTGTTGGAATCTGGGCTCATCATCGCTTCCTCATATGTCACAGGGTCATCACCTCCATCTACCATGAAGTTTAATACGGGATCTCCGTACAGCTCAGGATTTGTACGTTCCCTAGTTGACCTGCGAGGTCCGATAGTTTCCTCTACTGGAGTTTCATGATCTAGATCATTATCTCTCTCTTCAACTGACGGGGTCAACTCCGGAACAACTTCTGGCGCTGCGCTACTCGCCATTCCAAGAAGAGAAGGTTCAATAACCTCGTCGAGTTCTACCTTCCTACTATTCACACCCTTCGAGAGAAACTCCTTCTCCAAAAAGGATCCATTCTTGGCAACGAAAATCTTGCCTTCGGATCTGTGATAGAATGTGTACCCTATTGTTTCTTTAGGGTATCCTATGAAGACGCATTTTTCCGCTTTGGGTTCGAGTTTATCAGGTTGAAGCTTCTTCACATAAACATCGCATCCCCAAACTTTTAGAAATGACAGCTTAGGTTTGTTTCCAAACCATAATTCATACGGTGTCGTTTCAACGGATTTAGATGGTGCCCTATTTAAAGTGAATGCAGCGGTCTCTAGTGCATAACCCCAAAACGATAGTGGCAAATCTGTAAGAGACATCATAGATCGAACCATATCTAATAAAGTACGATTACGACGTTCGGAAACACCATTACGCTGTGGTGTTACGGCAGGTGTGAGTTGTGAAACTATTCCACATTGTTTCATATGCATGCCAAACTCGTAACTTAGATATTCACCTCCACGATCAGACCGTAGAAATTTAATCTTTCTGTTCCGATGATTTTCAACTTCACACTGAAATTCTTTGAACTTTTCAAACATTTCAGATTTGTGTTTCATTAAGTAAATATACCCATATCTACTCAAATCATCCGTGAAAGTGACAAAATAACGATATCCACCGCGTGCCGATACACTCATTGGTCCACATACATCAGTATGTATGATTTCCAGTAAGTCTGTCGCCCGTTCCATAGATCCGGAAAACGGGGTTCTAGTCATATTGCCCATAAGGCATGGTTCACATGTTTCAAATGATTCATAATCAAGTGATTCTAAGAGTCCATCAGAATGGAGCTTTTTCATGCGTTTAACACCAATATGACCTAAGCGGCAATGCCACAAATAAGTAGCAATATCATCATTTAACTTAATTCTTTTGGCATTCACATTATGAATATGTGTATCAACATTATCAAGATTCAAAAGAAATAAACCGTTCTTCTCAGGTGCATGACCATAAAAGATATTATTCATATAAATCGAACAACCATTGTTCTCGGACTTAAAGGAATAACCGTCCCGCATTAAGCAAGATCCAGAAACGATATTCATGCTTAATGCGGGCACCAAATAACATTTATTGAGGTTTATAACTAATCCCGATGGTAGACGTAGAGGTAGCGTCCCGACGGCGATCACGTCAACTCTTGATCCATTGCCGACGCGCATCGTCACCTCATCCTTTGCTAGTGGTCGCTTATTCTGCAGCTCCTGTTTCGAGTTACATATGTGAGCAACCGAACCAGTATCAAATACCCAGGTGCTATTGCGAGTACTAGTAAGGTACACATCAATAACAAGTATATCATATATACCTTTGTTCACTTTGCCGGCCTTCTTATCTGCCAGATACTTGGGGCAATTGCGCTTCCAGTGGCCAGTACCCTTGCAATAGAAACACTCAATCTCAGGCTTAGGGCCATGCCTGGTTTTCTTCTCAGCAGTAGCAACAGATTTGCCACCCTTCTTGAAGTTTACCCTTGGCTTGCCTTTCTTGCCTTTCTTGAAACTAGTGGTCTTATTGATCATCAACACTTGATGTTATTTCTTGATCTCCACTTCAGCAGTTTTAAGCATCGACAGAAGCTTAGGAAGAGACTTCTTCATGCTCTGCATATTATAGTTCATCACGAAGTTCTTGTAACTAGGTGGCAGAGATTGGAGAACACGATGTATCCCTAGCTCAATGGGAATCGATATTCCCAAGGCTATGAGCTTATCAGCGTACGCAGACATTTTGAGTACGTGCTCACTAACGGAACTGTTCTCTTCCATCATGCAGCTAAAGAACTTTTCTGAAGCGTCATAACTCTCAACTGCGGCATGGGTATCGAAAATCATTTTCAATTCTCCCATCGTGGCATAAGCAGTGCTGTTCTCGAAACGTTTTCGCAGCTCTGGCTCTAATCCATAGAGGATGCCGCAATGAACTATACCGTGGTCTTCTTGTTGAGTCAGATAAACATTTTTATCCTCATCAGAAGCATCATCAGCGGGTTGGTCACCTAGAGGTGCATCAAGCACATAGAGCTTCTTGCAAGCGGTGAGGAGAATCCTCAGGTTAAGTGCCCAGTTGGTAAAGTTGCTTCCATTGTTCGCTAATTTCTCTTTCTCCATGAACGTATTGAAATTGAAGGTAGGTGGTGCCATGATCTACAACATATTTGCAAAGACTATTTAGACTATGTTTATGATAAATTAAGTTCAAGTTAATTCTAAAATTATCCCATGAACTCCCACTCAAAAACAACATCCCTCTTAGTTGTCTTTAGTGATTACACGAACCAAATTCACTACACCGAAACCGATCATCACGTGAGACGGTGCAGTTGCAAAGGCGAACATCAACATGTTCATCATATCATTCATATGACTCATGCTTTACCTTTCGGTTACGTGTTCCGAGGCCATGTCTGTACATGCTAGGCTCGCCAAGTAGAACCGTGGTATTGCATGTGTTTCAAGGCCATGTTTGTACATGCTAGGCTTGAAAACACCCGTTGTATGCGAACGTTGAGTCTATCACACCCGATCATCACGTGGTGTCTCGAAACGACGAACTTTCTTAACGGTGCATACTTAAGGAAGAACACATTATTATCTTGATATTAAGTGAGAGGGATCATCTTATAATGCTACCGTCGCGATCTAAGCAAAATAAGATGCATAAAAGGATAAACATCACATGCATGGATAATGTGATATGATATGGTCCTTCTTGCACTTGATCTCCATCTTGTGCATCATGGTATGATCTCCATCATTCCACCGGCGTGGCACCAAGGTCCGTGGCACCTCCATCTTGATTGTCCATTACAATCATATCACATGGATATGACATACAGCACGCAGGCCATAAAATAAGACAACCATATGGCTCCAGCCGGTATGTCAATAATTTACAAAAGATATCATCTCATACATAACGTTTGTAACATTGACCATATCACATCACATGCCCTGCAAAAACAAGTTAGACGCCTCTAATTTATTTTTGCATGTTTTACGTGGCTTTGGGCTTACGAGGATAGAACCGTTCATACCTACGTACAAGAACCACAAAGTTGATAAAACATATTTTTAACAACCCTTTGTAGATTAGATCTTAACTATAGTAGGAGAAACGGACACCCCCTTAGTCACATGTGAGACAATTCTCGCGTACATAGTACACATAAACTTAGTCCGAGGCAGCTTCATCCTACTATGCCACTAAGATCATAAAATACTCGAAGAGACAAAAACATGATCATCAACGCCCACATACTCCTATGTGTTCTACCCGTACAATTCATCTACGCATAGATCCGGCTCTGATACCACTAAAGGGGAACGTAGCATAGAAAACAAAAAATTTCCTACACGCGATAAACCCGAAAGGCCAAGATCTAATCTATGAGATGAAAGGCAACGGGGAGAAAGAGAGTCTTGAGATAACATACCCTTGAACACTCAAAGTGGTACGAGAAAAGATCTCGTGGTTGGCGTAGTCGTTCTCACGCCGATCCCGAGCGAGAAGAAGAGCACCGCAATCCGGCGGTGCCTCCGTAATCGGTCACACGTTCATCTCGATGAAGACTTCCGTTCCCTCGTTCCAACGGGTTGCGGAAGTAGAGGATCCCTCCGGAATTCCAGCAGCACAACGGCGTGGTGGTGGTGAAGAATCCCACGGTCAGTGCTTCGCCAAGCCGGAGACCATGGAATGGAGCAGCGGGTGGAAGGGAAAATGTGTGGGCAAGTGTGTGAAGAAGAGAGAGCCCTCACCCTCCTTTTATAGGGGAGGGGGAGGCAGCCCAAGGGGGGGTGCGGCCAGCCATGGGTGCCCCCACCCCTTCCTCTCTTCATGTGAGTGGAAGCTCCACTCAAACCCACTCAAAAATCCCTTAATTTCCCACTTGGAAAATCCAAAGGTTTTTCTTTAATAAATAAATAAAACATTTTTATTTCTTTATTTATATTTGTTAATTCCATTAACAAACATTTGCATGCAGCACCTCGAACCATTTGTTAATTCTATTAACAACCGTTCGACGAAAAACCCCTTGAACTATTTCAATTTTCCCCGAAACAATTCCGGAGCTGCCCAAAATATTCTTCGGTATTCCGTATCCTCTCTAAACGCTTCATCGAACCTTAAGTGTAAACTGAAGGGAATATGCCCGAGAGGCAATAATAAAGTGTTTATTATATATTATTCCTTGTTTATGATAGATGTTTATTTCTCATGCTAGAATTGTATTAACCGGAAACATTGATACATGTGTGATTAATAAACAAACCGACGTTCCTAGTGAAGCCTCTCTTTTAACTAGCTCGTTGATTAAACAGATGATCAAGGTTTCCTGATCATGAACATTGGATGTTGTTAATAACGGGGTCATGTCATTAGGAGAATGACATGATGAACTTAAACCCTAACTAAGTATAATAATACGATCAAGTCATTTAGTTTTTTTGTTATATCTTACATTCGAAGTAACATTATTCCTTAGACCATGAGATCATGTTAATCACTAATACCGAAAGAATACTTTGATGACATCAAACGTCACACCGTAAAAGGGTGACTATAAAGGTGGCATTGGATATTCGAAAAGTGTTGGTTGAAGCTCATGGATCGAGAATGGGATTTGTCCATCCAATATGACGGATAGATATACTCAGGGCCCTCTCGGTGATATCACATCGACACCGCTTGCAAGCAAGTGATATGATCACAAGGATGTTATATCACGGGAACGAGAAAAGAGTACTTGTCGGATAACGAGATCGAACAAGGTATAATGGATACCGATGATCGGATCTCGGACAAGTAATATATCGTGAGACAAAGGGAAATCGTTACGACGTTGAAAGGTTCACACGATCACGAGAGTCATCGTTGAATATATAGGAGTCATCACGGTTTTCCAGACCCCGCTGTTGATTATTGATCGGAGAGGAGTCTCGATCATGTCTATAATATTCACGAATCGTAGGGAGACACACTTAAGGTTCGATGAAGCGTTTAGAGAGGATACGGAATACCGAAAAATATTTTGGGCAGCTCCGGAATTGTTTCGGGGAAAATTGAAATAGTTCAAGGGGTTTTTCGTCGAACGGTTGTTAATAGAATTAACAAATGGTTCGAGGTGCTGCATGCAAAAGTTTGTTAATGGAATTAACAAATATAAATAAAGAAATAAAAATGTTTTATTTATTTATTAAAGAAAAACCTTTGGATTTTCCAAGTGGGAAATTAAGGGATTTTTGAGTGGAGCTTCCACTCACATGAAGAGAGGAAGGGGTGGGGGCACCCATGGCTGGCCGCACCCCCCCTTGGGCTGCCTCCCCCTCCCCTATAAAAGGAGGGTGAGGGCTCTCTCTTCTTCACACACTTGCCCACACATTTTCCCTTCCACCCGCTGCTCCATTCCATGGTCTCCGGCTTGGCGAAGCCCTGACCATGGGATTCTTCACCACCACCACGCCGTCGTGCTGCTGGAATTCCGGAGGGATCCTCTACTTCCGCAACCCGCTGGAACGAGGGAACGGAAGTCTTCATCGAGCTGAACGTGTGACCGATTACGGAGGCACCGCCGGATTGCGGTGCTCTTCTTCTCGCTCGGGATCGGCGTGAGAACGACTACGCCAACCACGAGATCTTTTCTCGTACCACTTTGAGTCTTAGAGGGTATGTTATCTCAAGACTCTATTTCTCCCCGTTGCCTTTCATCTCATAGATTAGATCTTGGCCTTTCGGGTTTATCGCGTGTAGGAAATTTTTTGTTTTCTATGCTACGTTCCCCTTCAGTGGTATCAGAGCCGGATCTATGCGTAGATGAATTGTATGGGTAGAACACATAGGGGTATGTGGGCGTTGATGATCATGTTTTTGTCTCTTTGAGTATTTTATGATCTTAGTGGCATAGTAGGATGAAGCTGCCCCGGACTAAGTTTACGTGTACTATGTACGCGAGAATTGTCTCACATGTGACTAAGGGGGTGTCCGTTTCTCCTACTATAGTTAAGATCTAATCTACAAAGGGTTGTTAAAAATATGTTTTATCAACGTTGTGGTTCTTGTACGTAGGTATGAACGGTTCTATCCTCGTAAGCCCAAAGCCACGTAAAACATGCAAAAATAAATTAGAGGCGTCTAACTTGTTTTTGCAGGGCATGTGATGTGATATGGTCAATGTTACAAACGTTATGTATGAGATGATATCTTTTGTAAATTATTGACATACCGGCTGGAGCCATATGGTTGTCTTATTTTATGGCCTGCGTGCTGTATGTCATATCCATGTGATATGATTGTAATGGACAATCAAGATGGAGGTGCCACGGACCTTGGTGCCACGCCGGTGGAATGATGGAGATCATACCATGATGCACAAGATGGAGATCAAGTGCAAGAAGGACCATATCATATCACATTATCCATGCATGTGATGTTTATCCTTTTATGCATCTTATTTTGCTTAGATCGCGACGGTAGCATTATAAGATGATCCCTCTCACTTAATATCAAGATAATAATGTGTTCTTCCTTAAGTATGCACCGTTAAGAAAGTTCGTCGTTTCGAGACACCACGTGATGATCGGGTGTGATAGACTCAACGTTCGCATACAACGGGTGTTTTCAAGCCTAGCATGTACAGACATGGCCTTGAAACACATGCAATACCACGGTTCTACTTGGCGAGCCTAGCATGTACAGACATGGCCTCGGAACACGTAACCGAAAGGTAAAGCATGAGTCATATGAATGATATGATGAACATGTTGATGTTCGCCTTTGCAATTGCACCGTCTCACGTGATGATCGGTTTCGGTGTAGTGAATTTGGTTCGTGTAATCACTAAAGACAACTAAGAGGGATGTTGTTTTTGAGTGGGAGTTCATGGGATAATTTTAGAATTAACTTGAACTTAATTTATCATAAACATAGTCTAAATAGTCTTTGCAAATATGTTGTAGATCATGGCACCACCTACCTTCAATTTCAATATGTTCATGGAGAAAGAGAAATTAGCGAACAATGGAAGCAACTTTACCAACTGGGCACTTAACCTGAGGATTCTCCTCACCGCTTGCAAGAAGCTCTATATGCTTGATGCACCTCTAGGTGACCAACCCGCTGATGATGCTTCTGATGAGGATAAAAATGTTTATCTGACTCAACAAGAAGACCACAATATAGTTCACTGCGGCATCCTCTATGGATTAGAGCCAGAGCTGCGAAAACGTTTCGAGAACAGCACTGCTTATGCCACGATGGGAGAATTGAAAATGATTTTCGATACCCATGCCGCCGTTGAGAGTTATGACGCTTCAGAAAAGTTCTTTAGCTGCATGATGGAAGAGAACAGCTCCGTTAGTGAGCACGTACTCAAAATGTCTGCGTACGCTGATAAGCTCATAGCCTTGGGAATATCGATTCCCATTGAGCTAGGGATACATCGTGTTCTCCAATCTCTGCCACCTAGTTACAAGAACTTCGTGATGAACTATAATATGCAGAGCATGAAGAAGTCTCTTCCTGAGCTTCTCTCGATGCTTAAAACTGCTGAAGTGGAGATCAAGAAAGAACATCAAGTGTTGATGATCAATAAGACCACTAGTTTCAAGAAAGGCAAGAAAGGCAAGCCAAGGGTAAACTTCAAGAAGGGTGGAAAATCTGTTGCTACTGCTGAGAAGAAAACCAGGCATGGCCCTAAGCCTGAGACTGAGTGTTTCTATTGCAAGGGTACTGGCCACTGGAAGCGCAATTGCCCCAAGTTTCTGGCAGATAAGAAGGCCGGCAAAGTGAACAAAGGTATATATGATATACTTGTTATTGATGTGTACCTTACTAGTACTCGCAGTAGCACCTGAGTATTTGATACTGGTTCGGTTGCTCACATATGTAACTCGAAACAGGAGCTGCAGAATAAGCGACCACTAGCAAAGGATGAGGTGACGATGCGCGTCGGCAATGGATCAAGAGTTGACGTGATCGCCGTCGGGACGCTACCTCTAAGTCTACCATCGGGATTAGTTATAAACCTCAATAAATGTTATTTGGTGCCCGCATTAAGCATGAATATCGTTTCTTGATCTTGCTTAATGCGGGACGGTTATTCCTTTAAGTCCGAGAACAATGGTTGTTCGATTTATATGAATAATATCTTTTATGGTCATGCACCTGAGAAGAATGGTTTATTTCTTTTGAATCTTGATAATGTTGATACACATATTCATAATGTGAATGCCAAAAGAATTAAGTTAAATGATGATATTGCTACTTATTTGTGGCATTGCCGCTTAGGTCATATTGGTGTTAAACGCATGAAAAAGCTCCATTCTGATGGACTCTTAGAATCACTTGATTATGAATCATTTGAAACATGTGAACCATGCCTTATGGGCAAGATGACTAGAACCCCGTTTTCCGGATCTATGGAACGGGCGACAGACTTACTGGAAATCATACATACTGATGTATGTGGACCAATGAGTGTATCGGCACGCGGTGGATATCGTTATTTTGTCACTTTCACGGATGATTTGAGTAGATATGGGTATATTTACTTAATGAAACACAAATCTGAAACGTTTGAAAAGTTCAAAGAATTTCAGTGTGAAGTTGAAAATCATCGTAACAGAAAGATTAAATTTCTACGGCCTGATCGTGGAGGTGAATATCTAAGTTACGAGTTTGGCATGCATATGAAAAAATGTGGAATAGTTTCACAACTCACACCTGCCGGAACACCACAGCGTAATGGTGTTTCCGAACGTCGTAATCGTACTTTATTAGATATGGTTCGATCTATGATGTCTCTTACAGATTTGCCACTATCGTTTTGGGGTTATGCACTAGAGACCGCTGCATTCACTTTAAATAGGGCACCATCTAAATCCGTTGAAACGACACCGTATGAATTATGGTTTGGAAACAAACCTAAGCTGTCATTTCTAGAAGTTTGGGGATGCGATGTTTATGTGAAGAAGCTTCAACCTGATAAACTCGAACCCAAAGCGAAAAAATGCGTCTTCATAGGATACCCTAAAGAAACAATAGGGTACACCTTCTATCACAGATCCGAAGGCAAGATTTTCGTTGCCAAGAATGGATCCTTTTTGGAGAAGGAGTTTCTCTCGAAGGGTGTGAATAGTAGGAAGGTAGAACTCGACAAGGTTACTGAACCTTCTCTTCTTGGAATGGTGAGTAGCGCAGCGCCGGAAGTTGTTCCGGAGTTGACCCCGTCAGTTGAAGAGAGAGATAATGATCTAGATCATGAAACTCCAGTAGAGGAAACTACCGCACCTCGCAGGTCAACTAGGGAACGTACAACTCCTGAACTGTACGGAGATCCCGTATTAAACTTCATGGTAGATGGAGGTGATGACCCTGCGACATATGAGGAAGCGATGATGAGCCCAGATTCCAACAAATGGCTTGAAGCCATGAAATCCGAAATAGGATCCATGTACGAAAACCAAGTTTGGACTTTGGTGGATTTACCCAATGACCGCAAGGCCGTTGAGAACAAATGGATCTTTAAAAAGAAAACTGACGCTGATGGTAATGTGACAGTCTATAAAGCTCGACTTGTCGCAAAAGGTTTCCGACAAATTCAAGGAGTTGACTATGATGAGACTTCCTCACCAGTAGCGATGCTTAAGTCAGTTAGGATTATGTTAGCAGTTGCTGCATTTTTCGATTATGAAATATGGCAGATGGATGTCAAAACGGCGTTCCTTAATGGTGACATTGTGGAAGAGTTGTATATGATGCAACCCAAAGGTTTTGTTGATCCTAAGGATGCTGACAAGGTGTGTAAGCTTCAACGTTCCATTTATGGACTGAAGCAAGCATCCCGAAGTTGGAACCTCCGTTTTGATAAGGTGATCAAAGGTTTTGGATTTGTCCAAACATACGGAGAAGCTTGTATTTACAAGAAAGTGAGTGGGAGCTCTGTAGCATTTCTGGTACTATATGTGGATGACATATTGTTGATTGGAAATGATATAGAACTTTTAAAAAGCGTAAAAGGTTATTTGAACAATAGTTTTTCGATGAAAGACCTCGGTGAAGCAGCTTATATATTGGGCATCAAAATCTACAGGGATAGATCAAGACGCTTAATTGGACTTTCGCAAAGTACATACCTTGACAAGATTTTGAAGAAGTTCAAAATGGAAGATAGTAGGAAAGGGGTCCTACCTATGTTGCAAGGCAAGACGTTGAGTAAGACTCAATGTCCAGCTACATCAGAAGATAGAGAGAAGATGAATAAGACTCCCTATGCTTCAGCCATAGGTTCTATCATGTATGCTATGCTATGTACAAGACCGGATGTGGCACATGCTATTAGTTTGACTAGTAGGTACCAATCCAATCCAGGTTTGGAACACTGGACTACGGTCAAGAATATCCTAAAATACTTGAGAAGAACTAAGGATATGTTTCTCGTATATGGCGGTGAAGAAGAGCTCGTCGCAAGATGTTACGTCGATGCTAGCTTCGACACTGATCCGGATGACTCTAAGTCTCAGTCCGGGTACGTATTTATTATGAATGGAGGAGCTGTAAGCTGGAGGAGTTCCAAGCAATCCGTGGTGGCGGGATCATCAACAGAAGCGGAATATGTTGCTGCCTCGGAGGCAACACAGGAAGCAGTTTGGATGAAGGAGTTCATATCCGAACTAGGCGTGGTTCCGAGTGCGTTGGATCCAATGGTTATCTATTGTGACAACAATGGTGCCATAGCCAATGCTAAGGAACCAAGGTCTCACAAGAATTCCAAGCATATCAAGCGCCGTTTTCACTCCATCCGTGAGCATGTCGCAGATGGGGATGTGAAGATTTGCAAAGTACATACGGATCTAAATGTGGCAGATCCGTTGACTAAAACTCTCTCAAAGGCAAAACATGATCAACACCAGAACTCAATGGGTGTTAGATTCATCACTATGTAATATAGATTATTGCCCCTAGTGCAAGTGGGAGACTGAAGGGAATATGCCCGAGAGGCAATAATAAAGTGTTTATTATATATTATTCCTTGTTTATGATAGATGTTTATTTCTCATGCTAGAATTGTATTAACCGGAAACGTTGATACATGTGTGATTAATAAACAAACCGACGTTCCTAGTGAAGGCTCTCTTTTAACTAGCTCGTTGATTAAACAGATGATCAAGGTTTCCTGATCATGAACATTGGATGCTGTTAATAACGGGGTCATGTCATTAGGAGAATGACATGATGAACTTAAACCCTAACTAAGTAGAACAATACGATCAAGTCATTTAGTTTTGTTGTTATATCTTACATTCGAAGTAACATTATTCCTTAGACCATGAGATCATGTTAATCACTAATACCGAAAGAATACTTTGATGACATCAAACGTCACACCGTAAAAGGGTGACTATAAAGGTGGCATTGGATATTCGGAAAGTGTTGGTTGAAGATCATGGATCGAGAATGGGATTTGTCCATCCAAATGACGGATAGATATACTCAGGGCCCTCTCGGTGATATCACATCGACACCGCTTGCAAGCAAGTGATATGATCACAAGGATGTTATATCACGGGAACGAGAAGAGAGTACTTGTCGGATAACGAGATCGAACAAGGTATAATGGATACCGATGATCGGATCTCGGACAAGTAATATATCGTGAGACAAAGGGAAATCGTTACGACGTTGAAAGGTTCACACGATCACGAGAGTCATCGTTGAATATATAGGAGTCATCACGGTTTTCCAGACCCCGCTGTTGATTATTGATCGGAGAGGAGTCTCGATCATGTCTATAATATTCACGAATCGTAGGGAGACACACTTAAGGTTCGATGAAGCGGTTGTTAATAGAATTAACAAATGGTTCGAGGCGCTGCATGCAAATGTTTGTTAATGGAATTAACAAATATAAATAAAGAAATAAAAATGTTTTATTTATTTATTAAAGAAAAACCTTTGGATTTTCCAAGTGGGAAATTAAGGGATTTTTGAGTGGGTTTGAGTGGAGCTTCCACTCACATGAAGAGAGGAAGGGGTGGGGGCACCCATGGCTGGACGCACCCCCCTTGGGCTGCCTCCCCCTCCCCTATAAAAGGAGGGTGAGGGCTCTCTCTTCTTCACACACTTGCCCACACATTTTCCCTTCCAAACGCTGCTCTATTCCATGGTCTCCGGCTTGGCGAAGCCCTAACCGTGGGATTCTTCACCACCACCACGCCGTCATGCTGCTGGAATTCCGGAGGGATCCTCTACTTCCGCAACCCGCTGGAACGAGGGAACGGAAGTCTTCATCGAGCTGAACGTGTGACCGATTACGGAGGCACCGCCGGATTGCGGTGCTCTTCTTCTCGCTCGGGATCGGCGTGAGAACGACTACGCCAATCACGAGATCTTTTCTCGTACCACTTTGAGTCTTCGAGGGTATGTTATCTCAAGACTCTCTTTCTCCCCGTTGCCTTTCATCTCATAGATTAGATCTTGGCCTTTCGGGTTTATCGCGTGTAGAATTTTTTTTGTTTTCTATGCTACGTTCCCCTTCATGGCAGCCCTAGGGCTGGCCGCACCAATCCACTAGGGGAGTTTGGATTGGACTCCCCTCTCCCCTTTCCCCTTTTCCCTTTTTTCTTTTTCCCTTTTTAGTTTTTTCCTTTTTCTCTTCAAACCAAACATGGAATATTTCTGGGAGGCTCTATGCGCCATGTGTGGGAGCCATGGGGCCCATCTTCGAGCCCCCACTTTGTGGGTGCGGTCATGGGGGCAATTATGCCCCCTATCGGTTTTTGCCCGAAACTCTTCCAAAACCATATAACTCCTATAGATAAAATAATCGAATCTATCTAATGATGTTATAAATGTATTATAACATCTCCGGGACATCTCACCCCTCCGCGCGTTCTCCGTAAAGCGTGCAAAGTATTTCTCTCTCATAGTAACTTCTCCGAAACAGCTCCAACTGACTCCAGGCTTGTTTCTGTGACAACGTAACGACATCGACCATTACCTATTGATGTCAGAAACATATTTATGACATCCCAAGACATCACATGTCCTCGGTAATCTCTCTTGAATATTAATTTTATCACGTCAGTATTACCTGAATGATACCGTCTCTCCTCTGGACCAACCAATGTGAATAACTGACTTTGACGCCTTAAGTGTGTGACCCTACAGGTTCGATAACTAGTAGACATAATTGGAAAAACATTTTCCTAATCAATAATAGACATCGGGACTGTGGACGTCCATGTTGATTCCTATAAGTTATATGAAGAAAATTTCTGAACCTGTTGGTTGTTAAGTAAGTTCCTATTACTTCGCGAAACCAATCAGTACCTCAAGACGAGATGAATGATAAGACCATAATTAAATTATTTAATCACCATATCACATTATTCTCGATTTGCAGTACGATTCATTTTACTCGTTACCATGCTATAGTATCTCCATGACTAGTGTCATGTCTTTGTCTGCCCGGACTTGTTAACCGGTACTATGTCACCAAGTGGATCATGAATGTATCTCTCTATTATCTAGAGGAGTAATTCACGGTCTTGAACTATCACAATGAAATGAATACTTTCGATACCATCCAATGATAACCATTCCGGTCACCCAGTTTATGACGTGGTACTTGACTATACCAAAATGATCTCTCCGGTGAACATCATCGAATATTCCCATGGTCTAAGGAAGCAAACAAAATAACCATCTTGTGGCGATACTATTTAGCAAAATAAATCTCGTAGTATCTCAACTACTTGGATCTACCCAGCCACAATGTTGAAACAACAATGTGCTTCCATTAATATTGACATAACAAATGTCCATGACCAGGAAAACATGTTCATCTAATAGTAAGGAGTTTGTTTATGAGACGTGAGAAAGGGTTACAACGGTGTGTTTATATTTCTACATGTGCGTATGGATTTTCCTCTGAATCTCATATTCAGTTACCATAACAGTTATAGCATAAAAATATAATACATTAATCATGAAACTAGTGTATTTTATTGTCTCTTGGGCATACATCCAACAAAAGACTATTTTGTAGGAATATCGGAAATCTAATCGTTGGATCCTTTTTGCGAGTATCAGTTCTAAAATCGGTTGGAACGGCCCTAGAACTAATATGGATAGTCAACCGATATCCTATTGTATATCGGTCGGTTGGATCGGCTCTGGGCCACTCGAGTGACACCGAGACTGATATACGTAAACAACAACGACGATATCTATTGCATACGGTCTCTTCTTTTGATGAGCTTGGTCTTTCTTTGAATATTAAAAGAAGCTATGACTCCTCATGCATAGAAATTCTAAATACAAACAAAGGAGGATAAAACATAAGGGTAATTAAAGGTTTGACCTTGCTATAAATAAGAGAGTCGGTAAAACCTCCAATACCAGAAACAAGACAAAATTTTCATACGAAACCGTTTTTGATGAACTTGAGCTTGTAATGAAGATAAAAACAAGATCTAATTTACACATGGAAAATAAAAATAAAATAGGAAATATGATGCCAAGAATTCAAAATTTTGACCTCTCTAAGAACGATGTGATCAAGCTACTCACCCGAGGCCCCCTTGATAGTACTATCGGTACTCTAACCCGGTCTCCCAATAACCACATTAAGGCTAGTAAAATAGAAAAAATGTTAAGGTTTTACCTTTCCCTTGTGCATTATACTTGATCTAGATGATGATGATCATACCTGTCTCAAGTTGGAACACCTTTCTTGATTGCCCTAACTTAATGAATACTTGCAAATTGCTCTCCCATAATCACTACGAGAAATCCTCACTTAGAAATATCTTGACATATATGTCCATTACCACCAAATGGATGACAATATTCAAGCATATGATCTCTTCATGATGCTCATCTCGAACTTGCTCTTCTCAACAGATGACGACCACAACTTGATGTCACTATCGCATGTGTTATAAGAAATCTTCCTTTTGCTGCAAGCCCATGAAAAATAGATAACCCAAATAGAAACACCAAAAACATTGATCATGGGATAGTTCACAAAAAAATTCAAAAATGCTTATCTTATTATGAGATCACTTGATCGCACTTGGTACATCATCTATGCTTTGTGCGTTGATGAACTTGAATCCATATTTACACTTAGTCTTGATATACACGTATAATGCCATGAAAAGGTGGTATCCAACGACAAAGGAAACAAACATACTTGAAGATGATCCTTATTCTCGGCTTTGCCGAGTTGCGCTAAGTATAACATGTTTCGAGGTCATTTAATTATCGACCCTGCTGAATTTAACGAAGCCTGGTAACTTATATATAGGGGATAAGGTAATGCATCAAAGTAGTCCAGATATGGTTTTTGGTACATCTTATTCTTTGACACAATTCCACACTTTCAAAGAACACTTGGTACAATTCCATATTGAAATGTATCTTTGGTATTGTCCATGCTAGATGATACTGGAGGTTCTCCAAGAGAAGCATTGGCCATCAGGTCGGCTCGCGCCCAAGGTGCCAAATCTGAGTTCAACATTGAATTCTGGCCCAGGAAATGCATGGCTTGACTCAGCTGACTTGTCGAGTAAGGCACACTGATAGGAGTCGTACATGGCAGTGCTGAAACGAGTTGGTCGTTCTGATTATAACTCACCAACTAGATGGCTAATGGCTCACTTTGAGGCCTTTTTTAGTCTGTACTTCTCATTTGTTAGATCATACACATGTGTAGTACCACGCATAACATGGTATTCGATTTCAACTATTTTCTCAGGTGTAACAAGGCTTTGGCTTATAGATGGTTTGTTTCTGTCCATGACCAAAGTTGGTAACTTGGGCTCTTCGACCGGTGTGATTGCTCCTTTCCAATACTTCTTTAAGCTTGCTAGATACGCCTATAGACCAACTTCTTGTCGTTTCCTATGTAATGCCTCAGCTCATATTGACGTTGTTTATTTATCGCCTCGAAAGTTTGGCGTTGATCATTCGATTATTCACCAAAGCTAGGCTTGATGGTGTTATTGGTGTCGATTTCTCCAAGATTAAGGATCTTATGACCGGTCATATTTTTCTAATTTAATATTGTTGTCCCCAATTGAGTTTCCAAAAAAAAATTGTTACATAGAACATGTTAACGTGTACACTCGGTGTTGGGCATGATGCACGTCAACACAGTCGAGGGAGGCCGACTAAAATCACGATACACAAGACAATCCAGCTGGCTCTTTTGGAACCCAATACCCCGCTTTCCTAGGAGATATCCGGTCACGGCTTGTGGAAGCTATGTGATGAAATAGATCAATTTTCTTGCCTCTAGCTCGGTTTCTCAGTTCAACATAAATCTTATGTAAATTCTACAAAGAACAGAAGAAAGAACAAATGTGTAGGATAAAACGTAGATTGTATTTAAAATGTTTTTTTTTCTTGGCTCAGTCGTCCATCGCCCCTTACATACATACATATATATAAGATTCCACACACTTTATGTGCAAGGCATAGACTATGAGTTCCACACACTTTAAATTGTTTGAATATGAATCCACCTATACTATAAACTAGGTAAGTTCTTGACCCTCATATTGGAGTCCGACTCCATCCAACCAACTGATTGGAGTTGATTAGTCTATATGTCGGTGTCAAACTCACATGGTCTTCGTGGTGAGTGGAACTTACTTTGTCTTTAGGCAGGGCCGACTCTTTCTAACTCTTTCCATTTTCGTTCATGCCTTCTAGATCCTTCCTGGCTTTGGGTTTTCTTCTCCCGACGGAGTGCTTATCATGTTGATTTGAGTGAATCTGCTTCCAAGTGTATTTGATCTATGGAGTGAGACTGCCTCTGAGTTCTCTCATAAACAAAACCTACCAAATCTTCTTCAACAACATGAATCCTACACTTGGAAGACAGCTGAAAAAATGACCGCCAACACATGGTACTTGAGAATAACAAATGGAAAACATCTCATTGCATCTCAATGTGGGGTTTGTCTGACCTAGAAATATCAATTCCAAGTCAATACTATCGAGTTAGCATCTCATTCCTAGGACTTATGAAACATAGTCGTTAATAAAATCTTAGGATATGTGTCCCCATAACCTTATTAACCAGGGACCTTTAGAATAATCATCATACGGTATATAGTCTCACAAACAAGTCAATACTTGTTGATACATATCAATGATGATGTTCAATAACTCAGGAATACATAGGGAAATATACCATCACATGATTGCATGTAGGGCATGTTTTAAACACCATCTTCTGAAATTATTGTTGTGGCATAAAATGGAAGGTTTTGTACAAGGTTGTTTTTTAGTTAACATCCATCGAAGAATTACTATTGGGATGTACCTTGTGGTGAACAATTAAGTTCAAGTGGCTTTAAGCTTTAGATTACTCAGTTTTCTGTTACATGCAAGAAATTTTTATTACTTCCCTCACCACTAGATATTATGTCTGGTTCTGACAGATTTGTAACAGTACTTTTTGTGTCATGCTGAAGTACACAGAAAACCAACAGTACGTGTTCATGCCCTCAATACCTAGAATGGTATTGTGATCATTGCGAAAGATCTTAGATTTTTTGCATGCATTCATAGCCAACACACCAAAACTCATTTACCAATAATATTATATGTTCTATCCATCACCCAATCAAAAAAATGTTAGACCATCTCAAAGATAATCTTCATAGGGATGTGCATATCAACAAACTCACTTTCATTGCTTGTTCCATTGGTTGTACCTTCACAATGACAAACACACTTTGTGCATTACCGCACGGTAGAATCTCTTTTTTTATTAGACATGAAATATATAATTCTACAACCAAATAAAAGACTCAGGATACTATTCATTTTTCAGAGTCGATATGTGGAAGCCCCGTAGTTTGTCAGCGCTTATTCTTCGTTGCGTACTACTCCACCCGATGCACAAAGGGATCCAGTCTCACGATACCTTCCGGGGACAACAACATGGTTTTGTGTGTGACATTATTTTGTACAATATCTCTTTCGTTGGTCGATGATCGTTCATTTGTGATAGTATATTAGAGCAAAGAAGAAGTTGGGCTTCATTCTGCCCTTGTTTAGTTGTGTGATAAATCGAGAAGTCACACACACCGACAATAATTGCTCTATATTAGGTACATGTGTGATGTGCTTGTAAAGACTGGTCCACATTGTATTATACATGAAATATATCACATCACACTTTCTCTCTTTTGTCTATGGGAGCATAGTTGTTTTAGCCTACGATCCATTGTGCAAAAAAAATTCATGAACTTTATCTCATTTCTTCAAATGTTGAGGCTTGCAAGGCCATATTATACATGGAATATCCATTGCTAGATTCTTTGCGTGTATAGTGACGAGGATCAACATGATTCTGATACCTGATGACGTAGTTACCCGCGTCAAAAGAACATGGGTTAGGTTGAGACTCCAAGTGAAGAGTGTATAGTATAGGAAAGACTGTTTTCACCACGAGGGATGACTCGAGGGTTTATATCGAACTCTCGGGGAACCAGTAGTGAAAGATTTATCTTCTTATCCATCTCTTGAAAACCTACAAAACAAAGTAAATTTTTTTGTGCCCTCGACCTCACCAAGTGGTTGTCAAGCACAAGGTGTGAGTATGATATGAAAAGATAATAAATGCAAAACAATAAATAAATATGAAATGTTGATAAATAAATAAATATGCAAGGATGGTGGAAACAATGATGGATGATATTTTGGGGTTTTGTATTGTGAATGCAATATGTAAAAGTGTTTTTCTATTTTCGGATTTTTCAATGGCAGAAAATGGAAAATGCTTAAAAATTGTTGGAAAGTTGTTTCTTATGATTAAAAATGGACCAGGGTTCATGGTTTCACAAATGCACTCTCTCTTTAATAAAGTGGTAGATAATGGAACACTAAAATTAACATATTAGATTGCAACAAAAGGGTTTCATGACAAGTTACTAATTATATGGGCGTCACATCCTAACATAGAGATCTTTTGTTTATTAATCTCTCTTGTACTCCACTAAGATGAGAATTAAATTGAGTCATCCTAGTATTAAGATAAATCAGAGTATAGCATTAAGTTCTACGACATGAAGTTAAAGTAAGAACATGCTAGATCTAGTCATGAAGAAGTGGCAAGGTCACCCCCACATCTCCGGTAGCAAGGTATTTTTGTTTATCCCTAGTGAGGAAACAAAGTAAGGTAAAGTACCCAAGTGGACCGTGGAACTTCTGTCATTTTCACCGCACTAGCCACCCCCCCCGTTACTCCATCTAATGCACACATTCCCCCATACACGCTCTCATACACAAGTTTGATCAGAACAAGTAAACAAGAACGGGGTACATAATATGCATCTACTTTCATAACTGAAATAAAACTATTCCAATCTCAAACATATATTAACTCATAAAAAGACCCACCACAAAGGTATTACATAGATAACCGTAATCATGTTCAGCAGCTCATACGGTGCTAATTAGTGAAGCTCAAAGAGAGGAGAGATACATAAGTTACTTCCACAAACCAATAGTACAGGGGTGGACTACTCCTTCTTCATCATGGAGACGGTGGAGAAGTCGTTGGAGAAGATGGAGACCACGCGTCAGCGCCTTGCCGGAGTTTTCCCCCTCCAATCTGCAGCTCCATGTCTCTGTTTCGTGGTTTTGTGTTTCTGTGGTGCTCTCTTCTGAAAGCTGTCGGGAACTATTTTTATAGTCGTTTTTAGGTCAAGACGAAGGAACAGAGATGAAAACCGATGACATCGGAGTAACGAGGGGGAGAGAGGTGCGAATATCACCGCGTGGGACCCCCCCAAAATCCTCCTCGGACTTCCTTTCGTGCGCTTCCTTGACTCCTACGCTTTGTTCCTTCCAAAAAATGATCCCCGCAAAATATTAGGTCATTTGAACGTCGTTTGGGTTCCAGAAACATCAAAATATAGAAAATAGGGTTTTCTCCCAGTGCAGGATTAATTCCAGAAAAATAGGGAAACTGTGAAATATTCCCAAAATCAATATAAAACTATGATATAACCCTTACATGATGCAAATATGATTGAAATATAAGTAATACAATGCAAAGTTCATGTATGCATTTTACATGCATCAACATCCCCCTTAACCTATACTCGTCCTCGAGCATGAAGGTGATAAAACTAACATGGAGTTTTCTTTTAATACTACGAATGGATATCACAGTTGATTACTATTGCTACATAGAGTCAAATGATTCATTCTCAAAGGATTAGTAGTATACAAGATAGATTATGAAGTGATATCAAATATTCAATGTAAGGATGCTCAATGATAATTCACAAAGTATAACATAGAAGAAATTACTATGGACCAAATGTATGCATAATGAAAAGTAAAAACATCCTACAATGGTCATAGAGTATTCTTGTAAATCGGAACATAAAAGGTGGACACTTTGGAAAGATAGATAAATAAGTAGAGGTAAAACATGAATATGTTTCATCTAGCTTCCAAATGCTTCTACTTAAGTTAATGTTTGCAATGTGGTGTCCATTGGTGTGGAGCTCTCACTACCCCTACAATAGAATCTTGAATGGTTAAGTTGAAAGTGAAAGCAAATAAGAGTAGTGTTCCTGACAAAGTATGGGTTAAATGCCGCATGGCCCGTGAATACAAGTACCTCTCCAACTGGCTACTCAACTCGGGCCACACAGAAAGTTCAAGCTAAAGTCATTGCAAGTAATAATAGCATCATCAAGAGTGCCAACTGGGGTACCTCTTGTCCCGGGACATGGAACAAGCGCATGTCAAAATGACAAGACAAACAAACAAAATGAACAATCTGAACACCTTTTTTATTGACCATTGGTATAGCTTTTATTGTGAGGTGCATCACTGAAGGTTCGCTGTCGCATGTAAGTAAATTTCCACCATGTACAACATGGCTTTGGTTAGCGGCCCAGGCGTCTCTCTAGCCATTTATACTCACTCCTCAAACTTACCAAGTTTCCACAATTATTTCACTCGGTGTTAGGCATCCATAAACAAAAGTACATGATATCAACTAAATATAATTAAGAGCACTATTGAAATCTTGCCATGTGACAGCACATATGAGCTAACTCCCAATCAAGACTCTTTTCAAGCACAAAACTTCATAATTTTAATCACAATGGTTCATGTTTATTAAGTGCAATAAAAGTAAAGTGTGCATCAAGTTCGTGAGAGATTTTTAACCAAATTTTCCCATAACAATCAATAACATAAGCATTTTAATTTGGAAACATAGATAATACAATATAACATGATAAACATACTCGGAATAGCATAAAGCTAATAGGTAGATATGGTGGACTCACTGGAAAACCTTGGTTAAAGGTGTTACTTGTTGGAATTTTTGGGCTAGCAAGAGGGAGAAAGTTGACCATCTAAATACATGCATAAGCTTCCGTAGAACTAATCAATCCATGTTAAACAAATTAAAGTTACATTCATCATCAAAACATGAATAAAAGATAGTCTTGATAAAAAACACTTGCAAATTAATACTCATTAAAAGCACATGAAGCATGTAGCTATATGTATCTTTTTGAATCAACTCAAACATCCCTTTCTCAATCTTTTTAATAGCATCCAACTTAATTCAACCCAAATTTCCAGTAGCTCTCTCATAACATAAATGAAAAGTGGTGGTCTCACAAATAAAAACCAAACCGAAATAACAAAAATAAAAGACGCTCTAGGTTTATGCCATAAAAGTTCATTGATCGAAAAACAGAAGTTAGGCGTGTGCAAACCGAGAGTGTGTTGGTCCAATGGGGTTGTCTTCACATCTCCAAGCTTATGGTATTCACCATACTTGGATAGATCTTGGTGCATCTCCTCTAATCCTTGTGAAAAAACTTCAAAACACTGTTTCTCCCATCTCTTTTCTGTGGGGTGACATTAGTAGGCACAAAAAATTTGAATTGCTTGCTGCTTGAAATCCTTAAACAAAAGTGTGAAACATGTCCAGAAAGTATATAATGTTGTATTACTTATCATAAACTCAATTGGATAAAAAGATTCAACTTAAAAGTTCAAAGAATGCATAAAAGAAAATGGGACAGAATCTGTCTAGGAAAACGGAAGTAGCAAAACGCATTTTTTTTACCCCGGTTAAATATGTCGAATCAATCTTAAAGCATCACGCTTATAGAGGATGAAAAATTGCAACTGCAGTTCAAATTTCAGCTCATTCAGAGTTACATAATAGAAATGAAAAATCATACCGTGCACATATTCGTGCTACAATAAAATCTCCGAATACAAATATGAACTTTTTCAAACCAAAACGGGTAAAACTTGGCACTTTATTAAAAATTCCAGAAACAAAACTATTACAGCAAGAGGACACAAAGAGAAAAAAAAACTGGGTTGCCTCCCGTAAAGCGCTTTCTTTATAGCCATGTAGCTAGGCTTCTTACTTGATATTTATGATGGACGAAGCTCATGAGGGAGCTTGAACTTTGATGTGTCCCTCTTCCTTGGGAAGTGTTCCATGCACTTCTTGTATGGAAACTCCCCAAGCTTAGGTGTTGTATAATCTATCAAATGTTGGTTAAGTGTGGAGTATATAGGTTGTTTAAGAAGAGAGAATCATTGGTTCCTTATAGTCATTTCTGTTTTCTATCGTGTACTCTTCTACTAGTCCTTAGGCAACGAAACCAGAAAGTGTGGTGCGTGGCTTAAAACTAGTTGGACAAATCTTTACACAAATAATTACCCAGCAACGGCGCCACAAAACGTCTTGATACCCGATGATGTATTTACCCACGTCAAAAGAATATGGGTTAGGTTGAGACTCCAAGTACAGAGTGTATTGTATAGGAAAGACTATTTTCCCCAGGAGGGATGACTCGAGATTTTATATCGAACTCTCGAGGAACTAGTAGTGAAATATTTATCTTCTTATCCTTCTCTTGAAAACCTACAAAACAAAGTAAATTGGTTTGTGCCCTCAACCTCACCAAGTGGTTAGCAAGCACAAGGTGTGAGTATGATATGAAAAGATAATAAATGCAAAATAATAAATAAATATGCAATGATCATAAGTAAATATGCAAGGATGATGGAAACAATGATGGATGATAGTTTTGGGTTTTGTATTGTGAATGCAAGATGGAAAAGTGTTTTTTAATTCTCGTATTTTTAAATGGCAGAAAATGGAAAATTCTTAAAAGTTGTTGGAAAGGTGTTTCTTATGATTAAAAATGGGCGAGGTTCATGGTTTCACAAATGCACTCTCTCTTTAATAAAGTGGTAGATAATGGAACACTAGAATTTACATATTAGATTGCAACAAAAGGGATTCATGACAAGCTACTAATTATATGGGCGTCACGTCCTAACATAGAGATCTTTTGTTTATTAATCTCTCTTATACTCCACTAAGATGAGAAATTAAATCGAGTCATCCTAGTATTAAGATAAATCATAGTATATCATTAAGTTCTATGATATGAAGTTAAATTAAGAACATGCTAGCTCTAGTCACGGAGAAGTGGCAAGGTCACCCCCACATCTCTGGTAGCAAGGTATTTTTCTTTATCCCTAGTGAGGTAGCAAAGTAAGGTAAAGTACCCAAGTGGATCGCAGAACTTCTGTCACTTTCACCGTACTAGCCACCCGCCGTTACTCCATCTAATGCAGACGTTCCTCCTCACACACTCTCATACACAAGTTTGATCAGAACAAGTAAACAAGAACTGGGTACATAATATGCATCTACTTTCATAACTGAAATAAAACTATTGCAATCTCAAACATATATGAACTCATAAAAAGATCCACCATAAAGGTATTAGATAGATAACCGTAATCATGTTCAGCAGCTCATACATTGCTCTCATACATTGCTAATTAGTGAAGCTCAAAGAGAGGAGATATACATAAATTACTTCCACAAACCCATAGTCCAGGGGTGGACTGCTCCTTCTTCATCATGGAGACGGTGGAGAAGTCGTTGGAGAAGATGGAGACAACGCCGACAGCGCCCTGCCAGAGTTTCCCCCCGCCAATCTGCAGCTCCAAGTCTCTATTTCGTGGTTTTATGTTTTTGCAGCGCTCTCTTCCGAAAGCCCTCGGGGGACTATTTTTATAGTCGTTTTTAGGTCAAGACGAAGGCACGGAGATGAAAACGGACGACATCGGAATAACGAGGGGGGAGAGAGGTGCTCTCACGTGGCCAGGGAATCTAACCGCATGGGACCCCCCAAAATCCTCCTAGGACTTCCTTTCGCGCGCTTCCTTTGCTCCTACGCTTTGTTCCTTCCAAAAATGATCAGCGCAAAATATTAGCTCATTTGGACGTCGTTTGGGTTCCTGAAACATCAAAATATAGAAAATAGGGTTCTGCCACTACAGGGTTACTTCCAGAAAAATAGGGAAACTGTGAAATATTCCCAAAATCAATATAAAACAATGATATAACCCTTATATGATTCAAATATGATTGAAATATAAGTAATACGATGCAAAGTTCATATATGCATTTTACATGCATCAGATCCAAAGGCATTTTAGGGCTGATCTTTCACCGTGACCAAGAACAATATCAAATGGAGGATCCGATACTTAGGATATGATCATAAAACCTCATCAAAACTTATGTTGGATTGGTGGAATTCAATCCCACACACTGCACAAGTAATCAAATTACAACAATCAACAATCATGAACCGGAAACACATCTGTACGATGACCCATCCTAGGACTAATCACACGCTAGTTTAAATCTAAAATTCTTGTCAAATAATACATGGTGGGCACCAAACCTTTTATATGGGTGACTGATGACCCACAAGTGTAAGGATCAATCATAGCTTTTTCGATAAATAGTTTTGAACAAGGTTTCACTATAAACACTAGAGAACAACTGTTTAGTGATTTTTGTAATAGTAATAAAGCGATAACAAGTAAATAAAAATGAAGGTAAATAGTTTCTTATAATGGCTAAAACGTTCCTGAGGACACGCAGGAGGTTTCTTCTAGTTATTTTCATCACACGTCGTTGATTAATCTTTATCGTTTTGGTAAGTGTTATGGGTAGACCTATGTTAGTGCATTGTACTATCCAAGACTAATGCACACTTGCTATTACACTACTTGAAAACATCTGCAAATACATGAAAGTAATTAAGACATAAATCTAACTGTAGCAATAAACTCGTGTTATCTACTACTCCCTTATGTGAAGTCTTGCAAACTGGGTTTAGGTTTCTCTCACTCTCGTAACCCACCATAAGAAATCCAACACACAATGAATTCCTTTAGGCCCATAAAAGGTGAAGTGCTATGTAGTCGACATTCACATAACACCACTAGAGAAATAACAACATAACTTAAATATCAAACCGGTAAATATTACCCAACGAAACATGACTACTAATTACTAGACTTCTCCCATGTCCTCAAGAACTAAATAATACACTCACAACACATCATATGGAACATGATTAGAGGTGATAAATGAATGGATAACGATGTGGTCATAAAGTGCAAACATGGATAAATCTCACAAGCATCAATTACAAACGAGTAATTCACACCGACAGAGAGATCTACCGGAGAACCACAATATAGAACCCTAATTGTTACAGTGGGACGAAGGTGGATGGTGAGGATGATGATGTTGATGGTGATGATGATTACAATGATGATCTTGATGATGCCCGGTGCGATGACGGTGACGGTGGTGATGATTCCCCCCTCCGGTAGGGAATTTCCCCGACAGAATCTCCCCGTCACGAAGGTGTTCTTCTCTCTGTCATTTTCGTCGCGAAGAGGCGGCGGAAAAATTCTATGAAGTGGCTCCCCAATAAAATTAGGTCACGGGGGTAAGTACCTTGAAGGAGAACTGGAGGGGGCCAGGGCCCCCCAAGGGCCCACCAGGCGCGGCCAAGGGGGGACGCGCTTGGCAGTCACTTGGTTGCCCCTGGCTCCCCTCTGGAAGCCCTTCGCCCTGATGTCTGACGTTGGTAAACCCCAAGAGAAAGGTTGTGAAGAGTGCAACGACAAGTTTTCCCTCAGAAAAGGAACCGAGGTTGAATCGACCAGTAGGAGGACAATCAACTTCTGAAGGTTGATGCAGTTGATGTGGTAGGGTGCACTACCGGTTCAGCAACAACATGGAACCTACACAACACAATCAATTCACTTTGCCCCAACGAAATAGTGAGGTTGTCAATCTCATCGGTTTTGCTGATAACAAAGAGGTTAAATGTATGGTGTGGAAAATAGTATGAGAATAATATGATAACAGTAGTAGCAGTGTGAAAACAGTAATTGCAGTGGTTGTATTATCAGTATGATGAAATGGACCAGGGTCCACAGTTCACTAGAGGTGTCTCCCCATAAAAGATAGCTAACATGCGTGGTGAACAAATTACAGCTGGACAATTGATAGATAATGAAACATGCATGAAATGATGATTACTATGTGATTCATGCGGTCATTACAACAAGATACATAAACCGTCAACAAACTGCATCTATGACTAATAATCCACCCTCTGAATATCATCCGAACAAATGTTGGGTATTAAGTTGTAAGCAACAGATAATCGTAGTAAGAAAAGTGTGTAATGTAAACAATGTAAACATTGTTGTTTTCTCCCTAATGGCAACATCACATCCTCCATCCGTCATGTTTTTGTCATTCGAGCACAAATGCAAAGGAGGCATGAACCCACTATCGAGCATAAATACTCCCTCTTGGAGTCACTAGTATCTATTTGGTCAAAGCATCTACTAACAACAAAGAGCATGCAATATCAGAAATAACATACAAATTAAGACAACATGATAGATTGATAATCATGAGACATAGAATTCAAATATCATCGGATCCCAGCAAACACAACATGTAGCATTACAATAAGATGATCCCGATCATGTAGGGCAGCTCACGAGATCTAAACATGAGGCATAAAGAGGAGAGAACAACCATCTAGTTACTTCTATGGACCCGTAGTCCAAGGATGAAGTACTCACGCATCACTCCGAAGGCGGACATGGTGGCGTAGAGCCCTCCGGTGATGATTTCCCCTCCCGGAAGGGTGCCGGGGAGAACACCAGAAACCTCCTGGTCTCGGGTTAACGATGACGGCGGCCTCGGGTGTTTTTCGTGGAGAAGTGGTATCTCCTTAGGGTTGACACATCGGGGGGGGGGGAGGGAATAAATAGGCGAAAGAGAGATGGCGGTGGGCGTTTGAGGGGCCCACACCACCCCATGGCACGGCCAGGGGGAGTCGCCCTATGGTGTGGCCCCCCTCCGGGCCTCTTTGGAACTCTGTGGAACCTTCGGAAATTCTAATACTTCCGGGCTTCGAATTTTCCAATTCCGAGAATATTTCTAGAAAAACTTTTCTGAAACTAAAAAATAGCAAAAAAAAAAAAAACAGGAACTGGCTCTATGGCATCTTGTCAATAGGTTAGTCCCAGGAAATCGATAAAAATGACATAAAGTGTAAGGAAAACATGTAGCATATGGCATGAAAACAACATGGAACATCAGAAATTAAGGATACGTTTATGACGTATCAACATCCCCAAGCTTAGTTCCTACTCGTCCTCGAGTAGGTAAACGATAAAAACTCATAATTTCCAAGGTGACATGCTACCAACATAAACTTGATCATCTAAATTGTAAAATCATAAGCATATCTGAGATCATATTACTTTAAACACAAGCATGATAGATATAATTTTAACAATGAAACATAGCAATCACCTTGCATCATGAAAAGTAACACAAATAAAAGATCATGAATAATGATGCACTTGAAAGTTAAACGTTTGTTTCAAGCATAGAGAAAACATAGCAAAGTGATATTTCGCTTGTCCTTAAGAGTGAGGCAAAACATAAATGCCAGGAAACCTTCAAAGTTTAAGAGAAAGAATAGAACAAATAATTTGAGAACAAATAATAACACATCACGAATCAATTAATAATATTTCTGGGACAAATGCACATTAAACTAAGAATGGCAACTATGCTCTCTCAACTATGCATAAAGTTAGAAGATGGATACTCTACAATAAAAATAAAAGAAAGGCCCTTCGCAAAGGGAAGCAGGGATAACTCATGTGCTAGAGCTTTTTATTTTGTTAAACAGAGGTATTGAAAACATTTTATAGAGAGGTGTATGCTTATGTCAGCGAATGATAAACAGAAAATACAGTACGTCACAAGCCAACTAGACTTCACAAGAGCGGCTCCCATAGAAGGATGCATCTGGTTAGAAGATCATCCCATTTTCTCTTTTGTTTACACAATTATGCTTTGACTGATAAATCAGGGGCAAAAATAGTGAAGAGAATTTGTTGTATTAATTTGGGGCTGAGCACCCCACTGCCAGCTCTTCTATCAATTGGATAAGAGCATGAAGCCACTAGTCCAGGGTGTGAAAGTCCAATCAACAAGTGAGATAAAGATTCTCTATTTACGTCCTCATGAGCTAAAACAGGAGCACAAAACATGAGTAATTTTGAAGGTTTTAAAGGTAACATATGAGCAATTTACTTTGGAGTGGCGGTTAAATACCACATGTAGGAAGGTATGGTGGACACATTTGGAAAACTTTGGTTTTGGGGAGTTGGATGCACGAGTAGAGCTCATACTCAGTACATGTGGAGGCTAGCAAAAGACTGGGAGCAACAAATCAAGAGAGCATAAATGCCATAATCATGCATAGAGACAAAAACATCATTAATCAAAGCATAAGTGGTACTAAAATTTCAAAAGTTAAATGATCATAGAGGCTATAAGTGACTGGTTTGTAGTCATAAACATGGTGTAAGCATGCACCAAGTCAACCAAATAAAACATTCAAAGGAGAACACCACAAATTTATTCTTCAATATGACACGAACAACTCATGATTCTTCTAATGTCACATTAAACACTCTCAACTATTTGAGACAAGTCATGCTAAAATAACCACTAGGATTAAGAATTAAAATAACATCTAGGATGGTATGAAAAAGTCTAGCCATGGTCTATACAAGCTTCTATTTGCATCGTTATAAACACGAAAACTGTACTACTGCTTTCCAACACCAAGCATTTTACAGTAAACAAAAACTCTCCAAGAGATACAACAATGAAACAAGAGAGTACTAACATAACTCAACTAAAACTAACAGCTCTGAATAAGAGATGCAAGAAAAACAGGAGCTAAAAGGAATTTTGCAGCAACTAGAAGAAAAACTAAGAATACGAGCCTAACGAGTATTCAAACGAAAAATCGGAGCGTGTCTCAGATACGTCTCCAACGTATCTATAATTTCTGATGCTCCATGGTGATATTATGCCAATTTGTACATGTATTCTCCCTTCTTTATAGCATTTTTACACGTTTTCCGGGACTAACCTATTAACAAGATGCCAAGTGCCAGTTCCCTGTTTTCTGCTATTTTTTTTTCAATAAAGTTGCTCTAGAAATATTCTCAGAATTGGACCCACAAAGCCCGAAGTGTCTATTTTCCCCGGAAGCATCCAGAAGACCGAAGAGGAGTCGAAGAGGGGCACCAGGGGCCCACACCATGGGGTGGCGCGCCCCGCTGGCCGCACCAGCTGGTGGTGTGGGGCCCCCGGGGCTCCTCCGCCTCTACCCTTTCGCCTATTTATTCCCCCGGATGGAAAACCCTAGACACCTGATCAAATATCCCCGAAAAGTTTCGCAGCCGCCGTCATCGTCAACCCTAGATCAGGGGGGTTCTGAAGCTGTCTCCGCCACCCTGCCGAAGAGGAAATCATCACTGGAGGCCTGTACATCACCATGCCTGCCTCCGGAGTGATGTGTGAGTAGTTCATCCTTTATCGCACCCGGACTTCTAGAGGATACTCACAGCCCGCTAAACAGTAGATAAATGGCTTACGGGGCATACCGGCACCCGCATCTCAATGTGAGCAGGCCAACACGTAAACGTGTGACAACCATTCTCTACTATCCATCGTCTGCGTAAACCATCCCATAGAAATCCGACTACTTCCGTTGACGTACTTCATAACATAAACACATGGTACGTCAACGACATTTGAACAAGTGATATCACAACATATCTCTAAGACACAAAAGATTGAAATAAGGTGCAAATAGCTCTCACTAGAGCAGAGATAGCAAATACAATCATCCAGAGGACACATGTCCCAACAATTCATCATTACAACACAGCGGAAGCATCCAAAGTGTTTGAGTACAGACAAGATCCAAATAGGCCTAAGAGGCCGGAAACGAAAAGGCGGAGCCCATCCACGATGTCTCGGATCCTGCCCGGGTCCATTATCTACTCGTCAGCAGCCTCGTCATACTCCACGTAGTAGGCTCCATGGGGATCCTCGGAAACGTAGTCTGCAGAAACCACAGCCCCAAAGGGGTCAGTACATAAACGTACTGGCAAGCAAGACTCACAAGATACCATAGTGTACCCGGCAACACCAAGTACAGATGCTTTGGGTTCAACGGAAGAATAGGTGATACAAAAGTGCGGCAGCAGGCTGCTCTAACCAACTACAGAAACATACTACAACTTTCGGCTAAAAGAAGGGGATAAGGTAGCGTATCGTAACCAACTTTAACTAACCTCAAACAAACCCATCCTGGATCTCGCCCCTTATCCAAAGAAGCAATCCGAGGATAACTCACACAGTTGGATTAATGATGGTTCAAGTTATTGTGTCAATAAGACTATTACTAGTCAAGTTATTATTGATTAGGTGTAAGTTGTTCTGAGTACTTGTTAGCCAGTACTTTCACCAAGTCAACCATAACCGCGGAAAACACGGCTTCTCGAGAAGATTTAACCCTGCAGGGGTGCACCAATTTGGCCGTACACGTAAGAATACCCTGCCAGGATGGAAATGCACTTCCACCAAGCGAGGCACTCAACACAACTCAACTCTTCTTCGCATCAAGCCCAAAGCACCACGTGTTGTGCGTGCGCGGCTAATCGAGCCCCCACGAAGAAAAGGGGGACCCTCATAGCACTGGAAGACCACGCCGCCCTAAATGCCGACTACAAAAGTTCCACCCTGGCCTCGGGTTCGTACCTGCATATGCATGCATCAAATGGAAAGCCCGAACTAAGTGTGGCGATTTGGACGAGATGCGAATCGAATCAAATTGAGGGGGCGCCCATACACGCTTCCCACATGCGGATAGTGCGCTCATCATGGATCAGTAGACAAGACCCTTTTCCTAATTAGGGTCGACACTAGCAGGCCTCAAAACCACGCCGGGCCTCCTGCCGGTGCCTTATCATCAAATTAGCATTACCTCAAACATTAACAGGTTGTTGTTGAACATCGAGCCCCAGAACATAAGTAATATGGTAACAGAAATAACGGACAGCAGACTCGAGCATAAACAACCCTAAGCATGCTAGTAAGACACAGGCAACAAGCAATGGGGTATAGGTGTGGAGGTGAGGCTATATCCGGGTTAAAGGATAACATGTGATAGGATCGGAACACAAGCAACGATTCATAAGGCTAGCAGAATAGACAACGGAAAGTATCGGTATCCAGTGTGGAAAGGAACACAATGGTTCATGTGAGTGAATACTTGCCTGCAAACTCAGTAGCCTAGTACTGGGCTAACTCCTCAGAAGTAGTGTCGTAAACCTCGTCTGTCTCAACGTCGTCGTCTATTCGAGAAGAAGCAAACAAACAACGCAGAGAGACAAACAATCAATAACATGGCATAATGCACAATCATGGGATGATGCATGACAATTTAACTGATACATGAAAGATAACCTAGTTGACATGGTAACATAACATAATTAAATGGACCGATATGCAATTTGGATTGCATCTGGAAAGCCCATGAGTTAAGGTTGAAATAATTGTTCTACAACTAACCAACAGGTGAAAGTGGATTAGCATGATGCATGGATGAGGAAAACAGAAAGAAAACAACAATGGCTTCAATTTGAAATGAAGTTTACCAAGTTGGGAATTTTATTTATTAAGTTATGGAAATTTGCTTCTTAAAGGAGTTACACAAGCATTTGTTGTTTTCACCAATTTTAATTGTTCAAAATAGATAACAAAATGCATATTGGGAAAGTACACAAAATTTTAGGTGGAATACATGTCTCATTTGTTGAAAAAGGAATTAGAATGATTTAATTATGAATTGGACAAGTTTAAACAAGATTTAAATGACTTTAATTCAAGTATGAATTTATTTGAATTTTTATTTGTTCAAAACATTTAGTTAAATTCATATTTGAAAAGTTTGTACTTTGATGGTTTGAAAACATATTTTATAAGTTCAAAAATAATTTAATTTGACCAAGTTATGAATTTAGCAATTTTAAATGAATTAAACAAGGTTTAAATTATTTAACCAATTTTAATTATTCAAAACATGAAATAAAGTTTATATTTGAAAAGGTGGTTCAATTTGGCATGGAAAACATATTTCATATGTGACATTTGAAATAAGTTGAAATAGTTAGGAATTTAACCAAATTTAAAAGGAGTTGTTTGAATTTGAATTTTAGAACAATTTGAAATGTTCAAAACAGAAAAAAATGCTTTAATCATGTAGAGAATTTAATTTGGTGCAGAATACATATTTCATTTGTATTATTTGGATTTGAATTTCAAAAGTTATTTGTATTTTGAATACAGGGACTAATCTGTAAAAGCCAGGGACTGAAATTAAAAGGAAAAGGGCAGAAACTAACTTCCACCCCGCAGTGGCCTAGCCCAGGCCACTGACAGAGGGCCCTGGGCCAACGTGGCGCGTGCGTGGCAGGTGTGGTCGCTGACAGGGGGAGGCCCACCTGTCAGCGCGCGGTGGCGAAAAAAAGGTGTGGTTTCTCTCCGCGGGAGGCAGGGATCGAACCCTGGCCGCGGGCTCGCGCGAGCAGCGCTGCTGCCAATGCGCTGGCTCGAGTTTCTTGTTAGGTAAGGGGGCTCGGGGAGGATGACCTTCAGTTAGCGCGTTAACTGAAATTCGCAGGTTCAGTTACTGAACCTCGATAGAGGAGGGCGGCCGCCGGCGGCGAGCTGCGATCTGCCGCTGCTGGATGCGTATGCTCGTGGCTGTGGGCGTGCGCGCGTCGTGGAGATACAGAGAGGGAAGGGAAAGAGTGGGATGCGGGCTCACCGTGGTGTGGAAGAAGCAGGGGAGGAGGAGGTCGACGGGGAAGGACGGCAGCGACAGTGAGTGGACGGCGGCGTCGTTCCGGTGGCTCTCAGCCACCAAGGGGAGGTCGAGGAGGACGGCGGCAGTACGGGGGTTTGATCCCCGTGCTCAGCCCGAGCTGAGGGACATCGCGGGCGCGGCGATCGTCGGAAATTCAGAGATGGTGGCGGTGGATGCTCGGGTTCAGATACAGAGAGGTGGTGCAGAGAGAGAAAAGAGGAAAAAATCGGCGGCGGCGACGAGAGAGAGAGGTGGAGGAGTGGCTAGGGCAGAAGGAGAGGGCACGGGCAAGGTTAAAAGGAGGAGGGGAGGAGCTCGTGGCCGTCTGCTCCTTCTCTGCATTGACGTGGACATGGCGGATGAACGCCGTACAGAGGAGAGGGACGAGGGGGTACCAGGCCGCGGGCTGGTGGGCTGGGCTCAGCCCACTGCCTGCCCTCTCCCTCTGCGTTATTTTTTTTGTTTTTTCCTTTTTCTGTTTTGTTTTTTTTTGCAGATTTGAAAAAGGAAGAAAAAGAATAGGGGTTTGGGGTTTTAAAATTTTGTGTTAACTTTTTATAGTTTGTTATTGCAACAGCACAAATGTGCAACTTTTGTTTTTTTCAAAAATTGAACTTAGTTGTTGTTAGGAATTTTAATTGAATTTAAGCGAATATTTGAATTAAATGATTAATTGAAACTTAAGCAATTTAAAAGCTTTAAAATTCAAGTTTATTTGAAACAATGATTGGAGTGATTTGTAATTTCCATACTTTCAAAATGGTTGCTGTTTGTATTTTATTTGAATTTGAATAATGTTTTGGTATTAAATGAATTACTGAAAGAAACAAATCAATAGTTTGAACTTACAACTTTAATGGAAACAATTGATTGCTTTGATTTGAATATTTCATTTGGAAAATTGTAACATAACAAGTATGAAATAAAGATTTGAATTTTTGGTTTGAAATTCATATTGAAAAACAATGGAAAACAAAAGAAAACAAAGGAAAACAAATGCAAAACAAAACAATGGTTATGATGACATGATGCAAAACATAAATTAACAAGAAATAAAACATTCTAAATGGGAGTTTTCATACTTGGGATGTTACAAAACGCCCCCCCCCCCCCTTGAAGGAATCGCGCCCCGAGATTCCTACTCAGAAGAGAAAAGGTCCGGATACTTCTTGCGAAGATCCTCTTCGGTCTCCCACGTTGCCTCTTTATCGGAATGATGGGACCACTGCACTTTCAAGAACTTTGTGCTCTTGTTGCGAGTTTTGCGCTCGGTCTCATCGAGAATACGAACAGGGTGCTCCTCATAAGATAGATCTTCTTGCAGTTCAATGGAATCATGATCAACTGCACGATCTGGATCTTTGAAACACCTCTTGAGCTGTGACACGTGAAACACATCGTGCACCTTGGATAGTTTTTCTGGAAGTTCAAGACGATAGGCATTTTCTGCACGCCTTGAGAGAATGTTGAAAGGACCGATGTATCTTGGTGCAAGCTTTCCTTTGACACCGAAACGATGCGTGCCTCTGAGGGGAGTTACACGGAGATATGCTTTGTCACCAGGTGCATAAACCATATCCCTGTGCTTGCTGTCATAGTAGCTTTTCTGACGAGACTGAGCAATCTTGAGATTGTCACGAATGATGCGAACTTTCTCTTCGGCTTCATTAACAATGTCAGGGCCTAAGAGTGACCGTTCACCAGCTCCAGACCAATTGATTGGACTCCTGCATCTGCGGCCATAGAGAGCCTCAAATGGTGCCATGCCTAGGCTTGCCTGGAAGCTGTTGTTGTAGGAGAATTCAGCATATGGAAGACATTCCTCCCATTTCATGCCAAAAGAGATGCCACATGCTCTGAGCATATCCTCGAGAATCTGATTGACTCTTTCGACCTGCCCTTGAGACTGAGGGTGATAAGCTGTGCTGAACAGAAGTTTGGTGCCCAAAGCTTCCTGAAAGCTTTTCCAGAAATGAGAAGTGAATATGCTTCCACGGTCTCAGCTTATTTCCAATGGAACACCATGAAGGGGAACAATCTTTGCGGTGTGAGATCTGCTAACTGGCTAGCTGAGATTGTTTCTTTAACAGCAAAGAAGTGAGCTACTTTAGTGAGACGATCAATGACAACGAAGATTGCATCGTTGCCCTTCTTGGACTTTGGGAAACCCGTGACGAAGTCCATTTCAATCATGTCCCACTTCCACTCAGGGATTTTCAGAGGTTGGAGAAGACCGGCTGTTTTCTGATGAACTGCCTTAACACGTTGACAAACGTCGCATTCAGAAACGTATTGAGCAATTTCACGTTTCATGCCAGGCCACCAATACAGTGTCTTGAGATCCTGGTACATCTTTGTACTTCCAGGGTGTATGGAGAGAGGAGTTTCATGAGCCTCCTTGAGAATGACATCTTTGAGACTTTGAACTTGAGGAACTGCAATGCGTCCTTCGAAGAACACAGTTCCCTTGTCATCAATTGAGAAGGACTTAAATTTCTCCTTGCCTTCTTTGATGTGTTCTACTGTCGCACCCTGATTTCTAGGGGATACTCACCGTACGAACTGGATAGCAGATGCTTGGATTATGGGGCATAACTGCTCCCACGTCCCAGCTTCCTGGTAGGCCTGCGCTTATGCGCGACAACACAAGCCCTGCTATTCCATCGTCGATGTAAACTATCCACTAGAGATCAAAGGCACTTCCGTCGACGTACTTCAAACCATACACACATGGTACGTCAACGGCGTTTAACAAGTGATATCACAACAGATCTCTACGACACAAAAGATTGAAATAAGTTGCAAATGGCTCTCATTAGAGCAGAGATAGCAAATACAATCATTCAGAGGGCACATGCCCCAACAATACATCATTACAATACAGCGGAAGCATTCAACATGTCTGAGTACAGACAAGAACCAAATAGGCCTAAGAGGCCGGAAACGAAAAGACGGAGCCCATCCACGAAGTCTCGGATCCTGCCCGGGTCCGCTATCTACTCGTCAGCAGTCTCGTCATACTCCACGTAGTAGCCACCATGTAGATCTTCGGAAACGTAGGTCTGCGGAAACCACAGCCCCAAAGGGGTCAGTACATAAACGTACTGGCAAGCAAGACTCACAATTCACCAAAGTGTAACCCGTCAACACCAAGCACAGATGCCTTGGGTTCAACGGAAGAGAGGGGATATAAAAGATGCTGCAACTGGCTGCGCTAACCAACTACAGAGATTCTACCACTTCTGGCTAACAGAAAGGAGATAAGATCGAGGATTGTAACCAACTGAAAGATAACTTCAAACAAACCCATCCTGGATCTCGCCCCTTATCCAAAGAAGCGATCCGAGGATAACTCACACAGTTGTATTAAAGGTGAATCAAATTATTATGTCATCAACCTATTACTAGTCAAGTTATTAATCATGGGGTGTAACATGTTTGATCATTATGTTTAAGTTGTCCTGAGTACTTGTTAGCCAGTACTTTCACCAAGTAATCCATAACCGCGGAAAACACGGCTTCTCGAGAAGATTATCCCTGCAGGGTTGCACCAATTTGGCCGTACACGCAAGAATAACCCGCCAGATGGGATGCCTCCCACCAAGCGGGGTACTCTACACAACCAACCATTCTTCGCATCAAGCCCAAAGAACCTTGGGCGCACGGCTAATCAAGCCCCGAAGAAAAGGGACCCTCATAGCACTCTAAGACCGTGTCCCCCTATAAGCCGACTACAAAAGTTCCACCCTGGCCTGGGCTCGCAAAAACATGCATGCGGCAAATGGAAAACACGAACTAAATGAGGCGATTTGGACGAGATACGAATCAGGTCAAGTTGAGGGGGGCGCCCATACTCGCTTCCCACATGCGGTTAGTGCGCTCATCATGGATCAGTAGACAAGACCCTTTTCCTATTAGGGTCGACACTAGCAGGCTTCAAAACCTCTCATGGGCCTCCTGCCGGTGCCTTATCATCAAATTTATTGTTAATAGCAACATTAGCATGATTGATTGATTAAACATCGAGCCCCCACAACGTAATAGAAGTAGTAACAGTAAGTAACGGGTAACAGACTCGAGCAAAAGCAGCCTAAGCATGCTAGTAAGACACTGGCTCAAACAATGGGTTGTAGGAAGGGAGATGAGGCAATATCAGGGTTAAGGGATTCATGTGATAGGTTCGTAACAAAATAACTACTACTAAGGCTAGCAGAAAAGAACAACGAAAAGTATCGGTAACCAATGTTGAAAGGAACACAGTGGTTCATGTGAGTGATAACTTGCCTGCAAAACCCAGTAGCCTGGTACTGAGCTAAATCCTTAGAAGGGATGTCGTAAGTATCGTCGGTCTCAACGTCGTCGTTTATCCGGGAAGAAGCAAACAAACATTGCAGAAAGATAAACAATCAATAACATGGCATAGTGCACAAACAATGGGATGATGCATGACCATTTAATTGATGCATCAAAATAAACTAGTTGACAAGATAACACAATTTAATTGGACCCATATGCAATTGGATTGCATATGGAAAAGATCCATTGAAATAAGTGGAAACAAATGGTTTACAATTAATTATTATGTGAGAGTTGTTAGCATGATGAATGCATGATGATAACAACAAAATAACAACAAATAGCAATGATAGATGCAAGTGATAGAAGGATTAAACAAGTTTTGGAAATCATTTAGTAAGTTTTGGAAAGTTTGGTTACTAAACATGTCACACAAGTATTTGTTGTTTTCATCAAGTTAATTTGTTCAAAGTAGATAACAAAGTTTATATTTGGAAAGAACACAAGATTTTGGGTGGATTACATGTTTCACTTGTTGAAAAAGGATTTCAAATGAATTATTTAGGAATTAAACAAGCTTAAGCAAGAATTAAATGAATTTAATTCAAACATGAACTTATTTGAATTGTTATTTGTTCAAAACATTAGATGAAGTTCATATTTGAAAATGTTATGCTTTTATGGTTTGAAAACATATTTTATATGTCCCAAAAGAATTTGACTTGATCAAGTTATGAATTTAGCAATATTAAATGATTTAAACAAGGTTTAAATCATTTAACCATTTTTAATTATTCAAAACATGAAACAAATTTTATATTTGGAAAGGTGGTTTAATTTTGCATGGAAAACATATTTCATTTGTGGAAATTGGATTTAAAATGAGCAAGTTATTATTTTGGCAATTTTAAATGCAATAAACAAGAAACAGTTGTTTTCAGCAATTTAAATTATTCAAAACAGCAAACAAAATTTATATTTGGAAAGTACATGAAAAGTTGATTGGAAAACATATTTAGTTTGTGGAATTTGGAATTTTTATGAACAAGTTATGAATTTTGCAAGTTTAAGTGAATTTAACAAGAATTCAAATGTTTCACCAATTTAAAATATTCAAAACAGTAAACAAATTTTATATTTGGATAGAACATTTAATTTGGGACAGAAAACATATTTAAAAAGTTAAAATTGGAGTTGGGATGAATTTCTTATGCATTTTACAAATTAAGATACAAATCTGCCATTTTTACAATATTTAGGGACCTAGAAAGATTAACAGGGACTTGGAAAATATTTTACAGGGTCTATATTTAATTACCAGGGGCATGGATGTGATTCTGCAGTTTGTTATGGCTCTAGAAAAAACAAAACAAAAGTTGGTTTAATTCGCAGGGGGTGGGATTCGATCCCCCCACCTCCTGCTTGCTCTGGGGGATGTGGAACCAGTGGGCTAGGTGTGGTTTCGTGACAGGGAAGGGGATCGAGGGAGGATATGCTGTGGCTCGCGGTGGTTTTTCTGAACTTAGCTGAATCGCTACCTCCTGCACCTCGACAGAATGCGGCCAGGGAAGGCATGGTGATCGCCGGTGGTGTCCCGCGGCTGCGGCGTGGGGGCGCTGTGAGGGATCGATTCAAGGAGAGGGAGGAGGCGAGTGGGAAGGAGGGGAAGGGATCGGGCATCACCTCGAGGCAGGCAGGGAGGAGGCGATCGGAGCAGGGGCAGGGCGGCGACAGGGCTTGGCCGGCGGCAAAAGCTTCACGGCGGCGGCGCTACCATCCTCCTCGAGCTCAACGGAGGGCGGGAACGTGGACTAGGAACCACGGCGGTTCCATTCCCGCCGCGAGCCCACGAGGAGGAGGCTTACATCAACGGCGATCGCCGGAGAGAGAGGGACTCGGTGGTGAGGATGTTCAGGTTCAGTTATAGGTTCAGGCAAAGAACAGAGGGGGCTCGAGGGAAGAGGAAGAAGGGATCGGCGGCGCTAGGGTTAGGGCTAGGGTTAGGTATAGGCTAGGGCACAGGGGGGTAGGTTTTTACCGGGACAGGGTGCTTGGTACGGCAAGCATCGAGCGGAGGAAGAGATTGATCCTGCGGTGATGTGCCTGTTCGTACAGACATGACATCACCTCGAGGTGGAAGACAGCGAAAGGAGGGGGGTACTGGGCCAACTCGGGGTTAGATGGGCTGGGTTGTGGGAGAAGGAAAAAGGAAGGGTGGGCTGGCTGGTTAGTTAGCTGCTGCCCACTGATTTGCTTTTTATTATTTCTGTTTCATTCTTTTTTTTTTGTAGAAATAGGTTTTGGAAGAAAATGAATAGGTTTTAGCTTATTAAAATTTCCAGAAAATTTAGGTTAAGTTATTTAGAACATTAGCAACAAATGTAAAGATTGGTTTGCCAAAAGTGGAGATTTAACATGCTGTTTGTATTTGAAACCATAATTCAAAGAATTTTGATATTGATCAACACTATGAAAACAAGGCATTTTAATAGGGTAACCCCTATTGTTTAAGTGATTAAAATTAGTTGATTGGTTTAATGATTTGTTATAAACTCAAGTTGATTGATGTTTTGAAGATTTGATTTGAACTTGAAATGATTTGGAAGTTATTGATTGAATTAATTGTTTGATTAAAACCCACAAGTTAAGGAGTGATCAACATGGAATAAAATGGTACAATTTGATTGTTTTCACTTGTTATTTTTATTCCAAAAGTTGTAACAGAACAAGTATGAAAACAAAGCAGTTGAAATTGTTTGAGTTTTATTGTGAAAACAAAGAAAAACAGATGCAAAACAAAAGAAACAAATGCAACAATATGATGACATGATGCAAAACTTAAATTAAACAGGAAATCAAACATTCTATAGGGTAGTTTTCATACTTGGGCTGTTACAAAACGCCCCCCTTGAAGGAATCGCGCCCCGAGATTCCTACTGAGAAAAGATATGGTCCGGAAACTTCTTGGGAAGATCCTCTTGAGCTGTGACACGTGAAACACATCGTGCACATTGGATAGACGTTAGGGAATTTGCAAACCACCGGAACATTTTCAAGTAAAGGGGGATGTTTTTGTATGGAGGGTGTATAGTTGAACAGGATTTGATTGATTTATAGAATAGATTATCTGGAGTGTGGTGATTCAGAAATGCTTCCTCGAAACAACTCCAGGTGATAGGAATGCCAGCTCTCATAGCCTGGAATCAACAACAACAACCTTTCTGGCCAGATATACTTGATATTTGGGAAGTTTTGATTAGACGCCGGTAGAAGAATTGATGTGGAAAACAACAACAAGATTTCAACGGACGAAAAGGATGTTGAGAAGAACAGGATATCAACATCGGGGAAAACGAGAACAAAACTCCTGAGGTACTACGGAAAACCCATTCGGGCTTCTTAAGGATCATTATCTACTGCTTAAGGAATAGAGGATTTGCTTCCGGGGCTTACACGCCTCCGTTCTCAATCATGAGTAGGCAACATGATAAATCATGTCACAACCACCTCCATTCCTATGGTCTAGTAGATATAACCATCCTAGAGAAACCAGAATTCGTGAAATCCTAACTTGAAAGTTTAGATGAGAAGGGAAACCAACGTTACACTTCCTTACCAGAAAAGGGGGGGTGGGTGGGGAAAGAAGAAAAAGAACAGAATTCCTACTCTCACGTTTCATTTTTCCTATATAGCTACAAAATAGTTTCTAGACTCAACTGCGACCAGTAAAAAGGGATCCTACAGGCAGACAGGCTCTGATACCATTTGTCGCACCCTGATTTCTAGGGGATACTCACCGTACGAACTGGATAGCAGATGCTTGGATTATGGGGCATAACTGCTCCCACGTCCCAGCTTCCTGGTAGGCCTGCGCTTATGCGCGACAACACAAGCCCTGCTATTCCATCGTCGATGTAAACTATCCACTAGAGATCAAAGGCACTTCCGTCGACGTACTTCAAACCATACACACATGGTACGTCAACGGCGTTTAACAAGTGATATCACAACAGATCTCTACGACACAAAAGATTGAAATAAGTTGCAAATGGCTCTCATTAGAGCAGAGATAGCAAATACAATCATTCAGAGGGCACATGCCCCAACAATACATCATTACAATACAGCGGAAGCATTCAACATGTCTGAGTACAGACAAGAACCAAATAGGCCTAAGAGGCCGGAAACGAAAAGACAGAGCCCATCCACGAAGTCTCGGATCCTGCCCGGGTCCGCTATCTACTCGTCAGCAGTCTCGTCATACTCCACGTAGTAGCAACCATGTAGATCTTCGGAAACGTAGGTCTGCGGAAACCACAGCCCCAAAGGGGTCAGTACATAAACGTACTGGCAAGCAAGACTCACAATTCACCAAAGTGTAACCCGTCAACACCAAGCACAGATGCCTTGGGTTCAACGGAAGAGAGGGGATATAAAAGATGCTGCAACTGGCTGCGCTAACCAACTACAGAGATTCTACCACTTCCGGCTAACAGAAAGGAGATAAGATCGAGGATTGTAACCAACTGAAAGATAACTTCAAACAAACCCATCCTGGATCTCGCCCCTTATCCAAAGAAGCGATCCGAGGATAACTCACACAGTTGTATTAAAGGTGAATCAAATTATTATGTCATCAACCTATTACTAGTCAAGTTATTAATCATGGGGTGTAACATGTTTGATCATTATGTTTAAGTTGTCCTGAGTACTTGTTATCCAGTACTTTCACCAAGTAATCCATAACCGCGGAAAACACGGCTTCTCGAGAAGATTATCCCTGCAGGGTTGCACCAATTTGGCCGTACACGCAAGAATAACCCGCCAGATGGGATGCCTCCCACCAAGCGGGGTACTCTACACAACCAACCATTCTTCGCATCAAGCCCAAAGAACCTTGGGCGCATGGCTAATCAAGCCCCGAAGAAAAGGGACCCTCATAGCACTCTAAGACCGTGTCCCCCTATATGCCGACTACAAAAGTTCCACCCTGGCCTGGGCTCGCAAAAACATGCATGCGGCAAATGGAAAACACGAACTAAATGAGGCGATTTGGACGAGATGCGAATCAGGTCAAGTTGAGGGGGGCGCTCATACTCGCTTCCCACATGCGGTTAGTGCGCTCATCATGGATCAGTAGACAAGACCCTTTTCCTATTAGGATCGACACTAGCAGGCTTCAAAACCTCTCATGGGCCTCCTGCCGGTGCCTTATCATCAAATTTATTGTTAATAGCAACATTAGCATGATTGATTGATTAAACATCGAGCCCCCACAACGTAATAGAAGTAGTAACAGTAAGTAACGGGTAACAGACTCGAGAAAAAGCAACCTAAGCATGCTAGTAAGACACTGGCTCAAACAATGGGTTGTAGGAAGGGAGATGAGGCAATATCAGGGTTAAGGGATTCATGTGATAGGTTCGTAACAGAATAACTACTACTAAGGCTAGCAGAAAAGAACAACGGAAAGTATCGGTAACCAATGTTGAAAGGAACATAGTGGTTCATGTGAGTGATAACTTGCCTGCAAAACCCAGTAGCCTGGTACTGAGCTAAATCCTTAGAAGGGATGTCGTAAGTATCGTCGGTCTCAACGTCGTCGTTTATCCGGGAAGAAGCAAACAAACATTGCAGAAAGATAAACAATCAATAACATGGCATAGTGCACAAACAATGGGATGATGCATGACCATTTAATTGATGCATCAAAATAAACTAGTTGACAAGATAACACAATTTAATTGGACCCATATGCAATTGGATTGCATATGAAAAAGATCCATTGAAATAAGTGGAAACAAATGGTTTACAATTAATTATTATGTGAGAGTTGTTAGCATGATGCATGCATGATGATAACAACAAAATAACAACAAATAGCAATGATAGATGCAAGTGATAGAAGGATTAAACAAGTTTTGGAAATCATTTAGTAAGTTTTGGAAAGTTTGGTTACTAAACATGTCACACAAGTATTTGTTGTTTTCATCAAGTTAATTTGTTCAAAGTAGATAACAAAGTTTATATTTGGAAAGAACACAAGATTTTGGGTGGATTACATGTTTCACTTGTTGAAAAAGGATTTCAAATGAATTATTTAGGAATTAAACAAGCTTAAGCAAGAATTAAATGAATTTAATTCAAACATGAACTTATTTGAATTGTTATTTGTTCAAAACATTAGATGAAGTTCATATTTGAAAATGTTATGCTTTTATGGTTTGAAAACATATTTTATATGTCCCAAAAGAATTTGACTTGATCAAGTTATGAATTTAGCAATATTAAATGATTTAAACAAGGTTTAAATCATTTAACCATTTTTAATTATTCAAAACATGAAACAAATTTTATATTTGGAAAGGTGGTTTAATTTTGCATGGAAAACATATTTCATTTGTGGAAATTGGATTTAAAATGAGCAAGTTATTATTTTGGCAATTTTAAATGCAATAAACAAGAAACAGTTGTTTTCAGCAATTTAAATTATTCAAAACAGCAAACAAAATTTATATTTGGAAAGTACATGAAAAGTTGATTGGAAAACATATTTAGTTTGTGGAATTTGGAATTTTTATGAACAAGTTATGAATTTTGCAAGTTTAAGTGAATTTAACAAGAATTCAAATGTTTCACCAATTTAAAATATTCAAAACAGTAAACAAATTTTATATTTGGATAGAACATTTAATTTGGGACAGAAAACATATTTAAAAAGTTAAAATTGGAGTTGGGATGAATTTCTTATGCATTTTACAAATTAAGATACAAATCTGCCATTTTTACAATATTTAGGGACCTAGAAAGATTAACAGGGACTTGGAAAATATTTTACAGGGTCTATATTTAATTACCAGGGGCATGGATGTGATTCTGCAGTTTGTTATGGCTCTAGAAAAAACAAAACAAAAGTTGGTTTAATTCGCAGGGGGTGGGATTCGATCCCCCCACCTCCTGCTTGCTCTGGGGGATGTGGAACCAGTGGGCTAGGTGTGGTTTCGTGACAGGGAAGGGGATCGAGGGAGGATATGCTGTGGCTCGCGGTGGTTTTTCTGAACTTAGCTGAATCGCTACCTCCTGCACCTCGACAGAATGCGGCCAGGGAAGGCATGGTGATCGCCGGTGGTGTCCCGCGGCTGCGGCGTGGGGGCGCTGTGAGGGATCGATTCAAGGAGAGGGAGGAGGCGAGTGGGAAGGAGGGGAAGGGATCGGGCATCACCTCGAGGCAGGCAGGGAGGAGGCGATCGGAGCAGGGGCAGGGCGGCGACAGGGCTTGGCCGGCGGCAAAAGCTTCACGGCGGCGGCGCTACCATCCTCCTCGAGCTCAACGGAGGTCGGGAACGTGGACTAGGAACCACGGCGGTTCCATTCCCGCCGCGAGCCCACGAGGAGGAGGCTTACATCAACGGCGATCGCCGGAGAGAGAGGGACTCGGTGGTGAGGATGTTCAGGTTCAGTTATAGGTTCAGGCAAAGAACAGAGGGGGCTCGAGGGAAGAGGAAGAAGGGATCGGCGGCGCTAGGGTTAGGGCTAGGGTTAGGTATAGGCTAGGGCAGAGGGGGGTAGGTTTTTATCGGGACAGGGTGCTTGGTACGGCAAGCATCGAGCGGAGGAAGAGATTGATCCTGCGGTGATGTGCCTGTTCGTACAGACATGACATCACCTCGAGGTGGAAGACAGCGAAAGGAGGGGGTACTGGGCCAACTCGGGGTTAGATGGGCTGGGTTGTGGGAGAAGGAAAAAGGAAGGGTGGGCTGGCTGGTTAGTTAGCTGCTGCCCACTGCTTTGCTTTTTATTATTTCTGTTTCATTCTTTTTTTTTTGTAGAAATAGGTTTTGGAAGAAAATGAATAGGTTTTAGCTTATTAAAATTTCCAGAAAATTTAGGTTAAGTTATTTAGAACATTAGCAACAAATGCAAAGATTGGTTTGCCAAAAGTGGAGATTTAACATGCTGTTTGTATTTGAAACCATAATTCAAAGAATTTTGATATTGATCAACACTATGAAAACAAGGCATTTTAATAGGGTAACCCCTATTGTTTAAGTGATTAAAATTAGTTGATTGGTTTAAAGATTTGTTATAAACTCAAGTTGATTGATGTTTTGAAGATTTGATTTGAACTTGAAATGATTTGGAAGTTATTGATTGAATTAATTGTTTGATTAAAACCCACAAGTTAAGGAGTGATCAACATGGAATAAAATGGTACAATTTGATTGTTTTCACTTGTTATTTTTATTCCAAAAGTTGTAACAGAACAAGTATGAAAACAAAGCAGTTGAAATTGTTTGAGTTTTATTGTGAAAACAAAGAAAAACAGATGCAAAACAAAAGAAACAAATGCAACAATATGATGACATGATGCAAAACTTAAATTAAACAGGAAATCAAACATTCTATAGGGTAGTTTTCATACTTGGGCTGTTACATCTACCATCTTCTTGATTTTAGCATCACGAAGTTGTTCAGAACGAATCTTGTCCTCGAGAGTTGGACTGGCTGTCAAGTTTGCAAGATAGCGTTGAGGAACAAGACCAAGGTTCAGCTTCTGGAATTCTTCATGAAGAGGAGGTTGGCTTTCCAAGATCATGAGATTATTGCAATACGACTTGCGACCGAGAGCATCGGCCATAACATTAGCCTTGCCTGGAGTGTAAGAAATGGTAAGATCAAAGTACTTAATCTTTTCAATCCATCTCCTTTGCCTTAGGTTTAGATCTGGTTGAGTGAAGATGTATTTTAGACTCTTATGATCGAAAAAGATTTCAGTGCGATTACCCAACAAGTATTGTCTCCATTTCTTGAGGGCAAACACAACTGCTGCAAGTTCAAGGTCGTGAGTGGGATAATTGAGCTCATGTGCGTTCAACTGACGTGAAGCATAAGCCACAACTTGACGTTCTTGCATAAGAACTGCACCTAGACCTTGGAGAGAAGCATCACAGAATATTTGGAAAGGTTTGGTAGGATCTGGGCCAACCAGAACTGGTGTAGAAGTGAGTTTAGTCTTCAGGAGATTGAAACTTTCATCACATTGTGGAGACAGACGAACTTCTTGTCCTTCTTTGTGAGATCAGTGAGAGGTTTGGCAATCTTGGAGAAGTTTTGGACGAAACGACGACAATAGCTAGCCAAGCCAAGAAAACTTCTTACTTGCTTCACCGTCTTTGGAGGCTTCCAATCAACAATTGCTTTAACCTTTTATGGATCAATGGCTATGCCCTTGGCTGAGATGACATGACCAAGGTAAGCAACTTCTGAAATCCAGAACTCACATTTGGAGAACTTGGCATAAAGACGATGCTCGCGAAGCTTCATGAGGGTTAGACGAAGATGTTCTTCATGCTCTTCCTCGGATTTTGAGTAGACAAGAATGTCATCAAGATATACCACAACGAACTTGTCGAGGTATTCATGGAAGACAGAATTCATGAGTCGAGAGAAAGTCGCCGGTGCATTGGTGAGACCAAAGGACATGACGGTGAATTCATATAGACCGTAGCGAGTGGTGAAGGCTGTCTTTGGAATATCCTCTTTTCTGATCTTTATTTGATGGTAACCCATTCTCAAGTCCAACTTGGAGAATATTGAGGCTCCAGCAAGTTGATCAAAAAGATCATCGATACGAGGAATTGGATACTTGTTTTTGATGGTTTTCTCCTTAAGAGGACGATAGTCAACAACGAGTCTCTTTGTGTGATCCTTCTTCGCAACGAACAGAGTTGGACAACCCCAAGCCGAGGAACTAGGTTGAATGTAAACTTTTTCCATGTACATATCAATTTGTGCCTTCAACAACTTCAGCTCGGGAGTTCCTATCTTGTAGGGATGCTTAGAGATTGGAGCAGTACCTGGCTCAAGCTCGATCACGAACTCAACAGCTCTGTCCGGAGGCAACCCTGGCAACTCTTCTGGAAAGACGTCAGGGAATTCGCAAACCACCGGAACATTTTCAAGTGAAGGAAGGTGATGGAGGGATGATAACCCGGTATCCCAACGCCAAGGAGTAACTCGGCCCAAAGGACGCTGCACAAAGACCCGGCAAGGGATAAAGGAGCTTCTAGAAGGCCCAAGATCGTAGGCCTGGTAACCCGGATTGTGGGTTCCGGTAAGGAAGTTTAGGATTTTGTAAGCAGTGTTCGGGTAGGACTCAGAGTACGCCTTGGAGAACAGGCCAGGGATCCGGATGCTTTATAAGCCGGCCCCTAGGTTAGGTTTAGACAAGAAAGAGAATTAGAGCAATATCGCTAGGTATCGAGTATCCAGTGTAACCCGAGAGTTGAGATTAATATATCGAGATCGGAGACCCGGCGACTTGTTCTACCGGCTTCCAGATCGCTCATCATCATGTTTTCCCCTGAGCTAAACCCTCTCCCAAACACCAGTGTCGTCTTGCCCCAAGATAAGTTACCCCCGGTAACGTCTGCCGTGATTATCCCACAACAGTTGGCGCCCACCGTGGGGCCTGCGTCCAAAGGTGTTTACATCACGGGAGAAGCTCGGAAGAACATGGAGAATCTTGTCATCGGCGAGATCTACACCGACCACGAAGGAGAGAAGATGGTGGACGATTCCGGCTGGGGGCCAGAGTCGGATCACCTCGAATCCGGATCTATCGTGACAATCGGCCGGATCAACGTCTTCATCGGCATGGTATGTACTTCCGGTTCGATCCCTGACGACTTTGGATTTGATTCTGTGTCAGGGGAGGCCACCTACATTCAATCAGATGGAGAAGAATCAGTTGGGACGACAGATCCAACAGAAGAACCCACCACGAAGAGGGAACAGCTGGAGGAGCCGGCATGGACCCCGCGTGGCTGGGTCGAAAAAGAAGACGATACCGTGTCTATCCTGCATCTACTAGAGAATCGGTATGAGGAAAATAGCAGCGAAGAGGAACAGTATGAATTCGGGCCAAACATCGTGCGCCGGGTTGCAGTTTACACGGCTCCCGCGACCAATCTCAACCAGGAGAACGGGACCGAGGCCGCGGTCGGAGCGGCACAAGCGTTGGCCCAGCAGCAAGATCCGGCTAACGGTAACCCGGTTTTGGTCCGGGTTGACGGAGAGTCGGCATCGGTTACCAGTCAAGCGGCGGAAATCGAGTTACACGCGAACACATTTGGATTCCTAGCAAACCGGACACCAGGAGCGGGTCCTTCCAATCCGCAGCACCCGGCCCTGTTCGACAACAATCTGATCCTAGATCCCACAGTTCTTGCCACCGTCATCACTCCAGAAAACGCGGCGGAACGCGTTAGGGACCTGGATGTAGCCCGTCGTGCTTTGGAGCAGCAGAGAAGACAAGTAGAAGCAGAAAGACAAGGGATGGCCACACGACAACGCGAGTTGGATGCACTGGAAACCCGGCTCCGAGAGGAAATGACTAGAATACATCAAAGGCACCAAACCAGATTGCCAGCATTGGGAGGAGTCATAAACCCGGCTGCGCTATTTATCACGCCTCAGGATCAGCCGATCCCAGCGGCAAATCAAGGAACCGCCCCTCAGCCAACAACCGGAGGAGTACAACCGGTAGACACGCAGGCCGGGTTACCCGTACCACAGACTGGAGTCACTACCGGCAATACTGTACCACCACCACCACCCCCACCATCACGTTTTCGCACACCAGCGGGTCATTACAACAACCCCATGGATAACGTGTACGCAGCAACGCTCGCGTTAAACCAAATCCCCGTGAGACAGTCACCCCACGCAGAGGAGACCCGGCGGGCGATAGATCTATTGCGCACCGCAGTGGCACAGCAAGTTAACTACCCGGATCACAGAAGTGGAATGCATGGGACGCCATACATCAGTCAGCAACGAGGCAACACCGGCAATATCCAGACAAGTTCAGCGCGGCGGAGGGAAGAGCAGCAGCAAATGCCACCTCCTCCCCGCATTCAGGCAGTACCAGCAGCATCAGCAGCCCAAGCTATCGTGGACAGTTCCAGAGCCAGGAGAGCCGCAGCCGGGTCTGCAGCGCATGGGCCACCAGCAGTCCCGCGTCCGGCCGCACCCCCCGCAGGATCACACGTTTCTCGAGTAAGGCCGGTCCCGGCTAATCTTGCCGGGCCTAAGTGCCTGTCGGACAACATCAGGGCCGAGCCTTACCCGGATAAATTCAAGGAACCGGGTAAAGTAGTGAATTACGAGCCGACTATGGATCCGGAAACATGGTTGGGCAGTTATGAGATGGCAATGTCGATTCGCAACGCAACGGAAAACCTTCAAGCCAATTTTATGTACTTAATGATGTCAGAAGGAGCAGCAAAATTATGGTTCAATACCCTACCAGAGGGATCTATCAAGTCATGGGAGGAGCTGAAAACTGCGTTCATCAAGCACTTTCATGGGACGTGCAGAAAGTTATTCACTATTGATGACTTAGAACGATGCGTCCAGAAGAAGGGTGAGTCGGCGTGCAGCTGGGTGCGCCGGGTTATGGAAATACTGCATTCATCCACAGATATTCAGCCCAAGGATGCGTTACAAGCTATGGCAAAAACATGCAAGTACACACCTTTAGTGCAAAAGTTAACCCGCATGAAATCTAGTCGGAATGCTTCAGAGGTCACGATGGGGGAACTGATGGATGCATGCAACAAACACGCTGCAACGGATACTACAGAAGAGGAAGCTGATGACAAAAAAGCAAAAGCAAACACAAGTAATAATGGAAGAGTCGGTAATGGATCAGCGCCGGGTAATAACGGAAACAGCCAGAACAAGCGCCCGTTTGAGGGAGGCTCCGAGTTTGTCGCCAGCACAGAAGCCGGATCTTCAAGACCCAGGGCAGAAGGAAATTTCAATACTGGAAATCACAATGGAGGAAACTATCAAGGGCCGCCAAGGCCGAGTAACAATTGGGACATCTTCAGAATGGCGTGCCCGAAACACAGCAGGAACGGTAGGCCGGCTAACCACTCCTTGGAGCAGTGCGCCGACCTACAGAGATGGAAGAACGAGGAAGTGAACAGAGCCATGCGAGGTGCAGGTCGGGGAGGAGGACCGGGTCCAGGTGGAAACCCGGGCAACGGCCCACCCCCAGCCGGTAACCCGGCAGCAGGAAATCAGGGTAACAACCAAGGGGGAGCCGGAGGTTTCTAGGCTAACCCCAAGCAGTTGGGTCAATATCACGTGCATACTACAGGAAATTCTAACAAGGACAAAAAGATACTGAAGCAAGCGGTAAACTCAGTTTCCTCGGCTGTGCCGAGATACCTGAGGTGGTCAGAGCAGGATGTAACATGGAGCAGAAGAGATCACCCGGAAAGAATAGAACACCCGGGAGTTTTAGCATTAGTAGTTGCACCGCAGGTCAATGGGTATGAGCTGAAAAAGGTCCTGATGGATGGTGGAAGTAGCATCAATATCCTATATTGGGAAACCTTTTTACGCATGGGTCTCAAGGAGTCTCAGCTACAGAAAAGCTCAACAATTTTTCATGGGATAGTGCCGGGTCACTCAGCGTGCCCCGAGGGAAAAATCGCATTGGAGGTAGCTTTCGGAGAATCAAAGGACAATTATCGAGTTGAGTGGCTCACTTTCGAGGTGGTCAAGTTGCGCAGTCCTTATCACGCGCTGTTCGGAAGGCCGGCTTATGCTAAATTCATGGCTAGGCCGTGTTATGTGTATCTACAGCTAAAAATCCCGGGTCCTAAGCAGACCATCACCATACATGGAAGCCGGGTTATAGCGGCTGAGTGCGATGAAGGAGACGCAACAATGGCTGAGCAAGCTTGCAGAAAGGAGGAACTCAAGCATTACCGGTCTCAAGCAGACCCGGATGACAGAACGGCATTGAAAAGACCAAGTACTGAAGATGAAAGGGCAAAGTTCAAGGCAGCACAAGACACCAAGATGGTGGCTTTCATCTAGCATGGCCCTTCCAGTCAATCTGCTGTAGGAGAAGAAATCACACGATTGTCTACAACCACCCGCGTCACGGAAACTCCTCACCCGGATTGGCTAGCGAACCCGGCACTCATAATAAAAAAGACCAACAAGTGGAGAATGTGTATCGATTATGTTGGTTCCGCACAGATCCCCAAGAAGAACTAAACAATGTAACGGGCAGCAGGTTTCAGACGCACTCTTTTCCTATCCAGGGTACCTGAGGGGACTGGAGGGTTTTTAATGAGGCGGCCTGCTGACCCAAGCTTTCTCATATCAATAAAGAGATGGTTAAGAAATATATCTTTTTCACACACGTTATCAAGTCCTATTTTGTTGTGATCTCTACTTCGTTTACAAGTAAGTATCGTTTATTATCAGTACATCAGTTTCCCTAAGAATGTTGCATATATCTAGGTCTTGAGGGCTGATTGCTTGAATAGCACAGTTACAAACTCACAGACCCGGCCTTGATGCCTATGAGTTATAAGGGCCGATTACTCGCAAACGAGTACGGCTGCAATCTTATAACCGAACAAAGGAGCCAAATTTTCTTGACTTTCTTACTTAAGCTCGATGTGACTCGCACTAAAGTGGCACGATTTGCTCGCTTACGATTACAATCAGCCATGAAGCCCAATGGGACTTGCCCGACCCTGTTTTCGTATAGATGTAACAACGTGATATCCACGCGAAAGCCGTCTTACAGTACAAGATAGTCAAAAGGGTCATCTAAACCACAAGTTATGCAGAGTATAGGGCTAATATCCGGAAACTCAATGTCTATTAAGCATAACTTCAATACCTGTGTGAAACGGCTCTAGGTTCGGGCTTAGCGCAAGACAACTTGTTCTCCCTGGAAGACCGCGTATCCCAGACCCGGACTTTCGGGCTTTGGGGACTGGGGATTCCGCAAAAAGAAACAAAGTTGCTTAGTCACTAAGCCCAAAAAACCCAAACATCCGGGTCTTGGGGACTTGGGGACTTAGAGAAAAGTCCACCTGTCAAACCCACGAGACCCGGAAACCGAGTCTCACATACGGAACCATAAAGTAAGTCGGAAATAAACAAGCTTAAAGACAGATATACATCAAGTCCATCCAAAGACCACAAAGGGCTTTGAAGCCGTTACAAGTCTCGCAATGCGATTACATAATGCGATGGCAATATCAAAATGGCACATACGCACTATCAAAAGAATATCTGCTTTTACAAAGACATCGCGTAAGCAAAGTATCAAGATGACATCAGATAATAACCTACTCGGCCTCCCGGGTGGGGTCCACACCTCCAGCCTTGTCCTCCGGGTCTTGATCACGAGTTTGCTCATTACAAGCATTCGCGCCATCATCATCCGGAATTTCAGCATCAGGACGAACAGGTGGAAGAACGGTTGGCGTAGAAGTAGTTGGTGCTGATTCCAAATCGGCCCTCTTCTTCGCAGCTTCCTCCCTTCGCCTGGCCGAGCCAGCGTTCCATTTTTCCAGGATATCGAATGGCACGGGCGTGTCTCCCATCACAGCCTTGCCCTTAGCATCGTACGAGGACATAAACTTATTCAAATCCATACTGTCGGCAAGAGTAGTTGCCGAATGTCGGACCTCAGCTTGCACGGCCTTGAAGTCCTTAGCCCCAAACTTTGTGCCATCCGCTTTGAACTCCGGGAACCCGGCTATCACTTTTGCCGGCTCAAATTTGGGAAAGTAAGCTTTAGCCAGCATAAAGGCCCGGGTCATGCCAATCCGGCATGATGAACGCTTCTAGAGCTCAGTCCATGCAGGAACGGTGGAGCATGCATGGATTAGGGTCTCCATACCCGGATACGATTCAGTAGGCCACTGAATGGCATCCAGGATCCACTTAGTGCCGGCACAGAACCTCCGGAGGACATTCCTCAAGTTCATTATCTTCTGGATATCATTTTCTTCCGAGGGGGCAAGATTGGAATCTGCAGGTCACAACACAAAGATTACTTCAAAGTATTCCGGGTGTCACGTATCAAGAAACAAAAAACCAAGACACGAACCGGTAAGAAGCAAAATCTCACCAACAAGGACACGATAAGTGTCGGAAATCTGAGCTGATAGCTCCTTCAGCGTAGCTTGGACGGTGGTGTATCTCTCTTTGTATTTTGCGACATCCTTTTTCAAGGTTGCCACCTCAGCTTCAAGCGCCTCTCTTAGCTTAACCTCAGCGTCCAGGAGTTGATTGGTCTTGGACAAAATCTCCCCGGACCGAGACGCGTGCGCCTAAAGATATGGAAAGTTAAAAACTAGTCGGATATTGCAGTCAGCCGAGTATTGAAAGAAGTACCGAGTGTAATTTTTACAAATTAGACTCGGAACTTGGGGACTAGATGGATGTTATTAGATATCAAGTAACGATTACCTGGTGCTCCACTGCCAGACGCTCCAGCATACTGCTCTCTGAGGCCTTCATAGCAAGGAGAGCGCTCATCATCTGATCGAAAGTATCGTTGCCCAATTTGGAAGATCCGGGATCTTGGAGACTCGGAGAAGGAGCTCTCATCTTGGTGGGAGAAGGAATCCGGGTCGTCCGAGTATCGGAGTCTGGTGCTCCTCCTCTCGTGCCCAAGGCTGCAGCTTCATCCTCCTCGCGTGTGTGCGAGGCTATTGGATACTCGGCTTCTTGATCGGCTGGGTTTACTGGCGGCACTTGTTCTTCTCTGCCAGCTGCGGTAGTCATATCATCAAACGGGTTCTCCTTACCCGGGTCATCAGTTTCCGTGTTTTCTTGGTCGCTGGTGGTGACCGTGGCTCTATGAGCAGTATATATAAGCAGTTAGTGTACGACTGGGGAAAGATTGTGGAAAAGCGATAGAGCATGAGGAGAAGAACCTTACCCGGGATTCACCACGTAATCCGAGGGGAGCTCACTGCTAGACCCAGACGAAGCTGAAAGTGCCAAAGCAAGTAATATGTGGAGCTGCTCTACTAAGGGGTAAACTGGAAAAACTTTGATGTTCAAGAAAGGATTAGGTGAGTACCGGCACGTCGAGCCGGAGACGACGAAATACCCGGATTAAGAGCGCCATCACCCGGAAAATTCCGAGTCATTCTGCGCTTGGTCATGGGCGATTCCTTCAGGTACGACCAGCGGGATAACTCCAGGTTTAGCTTGCGCATGTTATCAAATGAATATGGTTTAGAGGTGAGGGAACGGTATGGAACCTTGAAGACGACCCCTCGGGGTTTTCTCTTTGTTCCGGCCTTGACCGTCGGCTCGGCTTCATCTTCGTCGCTTGCGGATTCTACCTCGCCTTCAGTTTCTTCTTCTTCGTCCTTGTCCTCTTGTTCTGAAAATTATCAAGGTTTACAGTCGGAAAATGAAGGAAGAGCAACAACGAGCTCGAAGAAACTAAGTGAAACTCGGAATGTACCTTCATCCGAGTTAACGGCGTCTTCTTTCTCCTCTGGGCTTTCAGAGTTGGGGGGAGTTTTAATCTTCCAAAAGACATCATTGGCCTGAAATGAAAATATAAGAATGAGGGTTAACAGCTGTATCAAGTGGAAAGCGTGAAAGTAAAAATATGGAAGCCGGATCTTTACCTCAGGGGCCGGGTTCTCGCGCGTAAAGGGCTGTAACCCGGCTATATTCCGGATTACTTCCAACTTCTCTGTCAAGAAGCCCTTGATAGTCTTGTTGGTGTCACCAGCTGCAAAGCTGTGGGTGGAGTATCGGAGCGCGTCCGTGGTGTGCCCCGAGTACTCGCACATTAACTTTTTGCGGATGGAGTTGGGTTGGATCCGGAAATCAACCTAAGTTTTCACCAGGTTAAGCCCGATGAGACCTTGGGCCGAAAGAATAGCAATTCTATCCAACAAAGGTTGGATTGCCTCCCTGTCTGAGTCGGGGGCAAAAGCGTTGAAGGTCTCGGAGATATCGAGGAGGCCCTCCGAGTAACCAGGCAGCTTCTTTTCGCCGGGTGGGGAGGTGTCTCGGCAGTAAAAGTATGAGAGTTGCCAGTGTTTGACGTGGGAATTGAGTGTGAGAGGTGGCATGGGAGAATTTTTGCGACGTTGGATGGAGACTCCGCCGCAAGCAAGAAGTGCTCCGTCACCGCTTTCGCGGCACGGCTTGCACTGGAAAAGCTCAATAAAGAGAGCCAGACTTGGCGGAGTGCACAAGTATGACTCGGACAGAACGATGAAATGGGTTATATTCAACATAGAGTTAGGCCCTATGTCGAATACCCGGAGGCCATAATGGCTCAGAACTTCTCTAAAGAAGGGGTGACCCGGAGGACGGAATCCCCGAGTCACGTGCTCTACAAAGCAGATTACCTCGTTGTCGGCGGGAGTGGGCCGGGTCTCGTCGCCCGGCACCCTCCAGTGGATATCCTTCTGAGGGGGAAGAACCCCCAACTCGGCCAGCTCTTCCAGCTTGGCCTTTGTCACCATGGATCGTGCCTAGTTGGCGGATATGGACTGGGTGGTCTTGGCCTTGGTTGGTTGTTTCCCTTGTTTCTTGGGAGCCATGGGATCAACCTGTGAATCACAATACAAAGAGGTACAGGAAATGAGATTCGGGAATCATGAATTACCCGAGTATGCGCAAGCAGTATCGATGACATGAAAAATAAGAAGTATCCGGGTATCGCTGGACGGTGCAAAAGATTGCAAGTTATCCGGGTATCAAGTGTCAGCATGGAAACTATTGGGTACTTACGTATTGAAAAGTGCTTGAGGAAGACGGGTGATTTCCCATGTATCTACTACAAGCAAAAGAGCCGGAAGAAGGGGATTTTCCGGGTGTTCATGACAGGCGCGGAAAATTTTGGAAAAATGGATCTAGATTGAAAAAGTTGCGGACGATTCTACGGAGAAATTGACGATTGGTGATGATAGGAGAGTGGTATGTGACCATCAATTGAACTATTGGAGGAATTAGCGGGCATTTAAGTAACCTAATCCGGCGCGACAAGAAAAGTGGCCCGCGGGTTGACCTAGATCTAATCTAGAGTAAATCGAAAAATTGCGGGGTTGGATTAATGTATACAAGGAACTTACTGGGGGAGGTTGGAGAAGCACGCGACGACGGCAAATGGCGCAGTCTTTGTGCCCCCTTGCGATTCCCGGCGGGCAGGTTGAGGGCGCGGCGGCGGATCTTGGCGGTGGCGCGGGGCGAATCGTGGCAGAGCGTAGCCGGCGGCAGATTGGCTCCGGCGACGCGCGTGAGGTCTCCGTGATGGTGCTCTGCGAGCTCGAGCGCGGAAGTGAAGAGAAGAGGAAAAGGGGGAATGAGCCGTTGGGGTTAGGTTAACCCCTAAGTGCCTATTTATAAGGGTGCGGGCGGATAAACCTAGTCCAACGGGCAAGAGCGGGGAATTTCGGGATAACGGCTATCTATCCGGGTTTATGAGATACGCTTTAAGTGCTGGACGAGATATCTGGACAGAGATAAGAAGTAGATCTTCTTCGCAACATCAGGGTCAATTATCGAGTAAAGTGAGCCGGGTCTTTGACATTTCTATCAGGACTATTGATCCGGAAAAAGTAAAAGAAGGACCTAGAGAAAGCCGGGTTGCTATATGGCCACCTTGGAGTTAGGCCTAGCTGTTTATCAAAGCACCTTAACCCGGCCTCTATGGACTTGTACGTTTGATATTTTTGCAGGGAATAGCGAGCGCTTCAAGGAGGATCCCGTGAAGCCCAAGCTATTCTGGGGACTACTGATGGAGGAATGATAACCCGGTAGCCCAACGCCAAGGAGTAACTCGGCCCAAAGGACGCTGCACAAAGACCCGGCAAGGGATAAAGGAGCTTCTAGAAGGCCCAAGATCGTAATCTAGGGTAACCCGGATTGTGGGTTCCGGTAAGAAAGTTTAGGGTTTTGTAAGCAGTGTTCGGGTAGGACTCAGAGTACGCCTTGGAGAACAGGCCAGGGATCCGGATGCTTTATAAGCCGGCCCCTAGGTTAGGTTTAGACAAGAAAGAGAATTAGAGCAATATCGCTAGGTATCGAGTATCCAGTGTAACCCGAGAGTTGAGATTAATATATCGAGAGCGGAGACCCGGCGACTTGTTCCGCCGGCTTCCAGATCGCTCATCATCATGTTTTCCCCTGAGCTAAACCCTCTCCCAAACACCAGTGTCGTCTTGCCCCAAGATAAGTTACCCCCGGTAACGTCTGCCGCGATTATCCCACGACAGAAGGGGTTTTGCATCGAGGTTGCATAGCTGAATGGAATTTGATTCATTTGGAGAATAGACTATCTGGCCAGAAGGGTGGAACAGAGTTATTGACTTTTGAGCACAGTCAATCCTTGCTTTATTGGCCTTCAACCAATCCATACCAAGGATGACATCAATGTCAGAATTGCCAAGCAGTATGAGAGAAGCAAGGAATATGTGGCCTCCAATTAGGATTTGATTTTCGTGACTGATCTTGGAAGTTTGCATAGTTGCTCCAGGGGAGTTTACCACTAGCGGGGAACCCAAACCAACAAAAGGGAGTTTAATTGCTGTCGCAAAGATCTTTGACACGAAGGAATGTGATGCTCCGGTATCAAACAACACTTTAGCTGGAATAGAGTTTACGGGAAATGTACCGAGAACGACGTCAGGAGCTTCCTCAGCTTTGTCGATCTTGACATGATTCACCCTTGCGGTCCTCCCGACAGGCCTGTTGTTGGAGTTGAAGGCCTTAGGCGGGGGAGCGCGCACCATTGCCTGGTTTGTGTTGGGACGAGGTGGTGGTGGAGGTAGCTGCCTCTGCGTGCACTTGTCAGCGTAGTGCCCCGTCTGTTTGCACTTGTAGCAAGTGACGACACGAGGAGGCCCTGGCCTTGGCTGCCCCATCGAAGCCCTCTGATCATGCATCTGAGCAGGGTTGGGTGGGCGGTTAGCGAAGCCTGGAGAAGCTTGGGCGTATGGAGCCCGAGTGACAGCACCATTTGGTACCCAGATGCGGCGCTTCTGCGGAGGGGTGGTCATGTTGGAGGAGGAACCACCCTCACGCGAGTGCTTGCGAGACTCCTCGAACGCCTTGCGCCCATTTTCTTCATTGAGCGCGGTGTTAACGAGCTCCTCGAAGTTGTTGGCCTTGATATTGGTGAGGGCGTACTTGAGTTCCGGGTTAAAACCTCTGCGGAACCTTGCCATCTTCTTAGCTTCAGTGGACACCTCATCACCAGCGTAACGAGCGAGGCGATTGAACTCACTCTGATAGCCAATGACGTCCAACTTGCCCTGCTTGAGTGAGCAAAACTCTTCACGCATCCTTTCCATGAGACCATCTGGAATGTGGTGCTTCAGGAAGGCTTCCTTGAAACAAACCCACGTGATTGGAAAGCCAGCTCTCATGGCCTGGTAGTTTTCCCACCAAGTAGCTGCCTGGCCCTTCAGCAGATAGGAGGCATACTTGACCTTGTCTTCCTCAGCAACGTGAGCAATCTCCAGAGCCTTAGCTATCTCACGGATCCAGTCATCAGCGTCCAGAGGCTCGCGGGTGGCCACGAAAGCTCTCGGACCCAGACTGTGGAACTCCTTGATGCTGACTCGTGGAGCCGTCTGGTTGTTGTGCTTATTAGTCTGGAACTGGGCCATCTGCGCCATGACTTGGGTCATCTGAGTCAACAGCTCCGTGATTGGCGGTGGCTCAGGCGGGTTGTTCCTTGTTGGCGGCATCCTGAATGGAAATGCATTTTAGCACAACAATAGAAAAGGATAGACTTGGAAACCGAAAGAGAGATTATTCCGACGCATGAATAGATAACCAACAGGTACATCATCACATGTTCAAATACATCAGAATATCCAACACACCATAAATGGTTCAAATGCCAAAGGATAACTAAACATAGCTAAGAATGGGTTCATCGGTACTCCCATGCTCATCACGCAGGACGGCGGCTAGGAGTACGGCGAGAGGTACGGTGAGGAGCACGCCCACGAAAGTAGGTAGAACGACGATCCACGTAGATCTGACGTGGTCTGAGAGCGACTCTAGGTGTGGTGAAGTACATAGCGTCGACTCCCTGTGCTCCAAAGCGTGGAATCCCAGTGTAACCAGCACCGAGGTTAAGGAGTGGACCTCTGATCGGCTCGTAACCTCCAGCATCTGGCAGACGACGACCAACTGGCTGATCGAAACATGCAAAGCGCTCGTCTCCAACAAAATCTGTGGTGTAAGTCGCCATACGTGTCAAAGCAAGGTAGAGCTGCTCTCTGACTGAAGCCAACTCCTGAGATAGTGTGCTGGCAACTGCGTCACTGTGCCTCACAAACTGAGCGGTGGTGTGCAGCCTGGAGTTATCATGCTCGTAGACATCCAAGTTGTCGTAGAGAGTGCAGTGAGCTCCCTCCGAAGTGATGTAACCACGGGGGATGTGGCGATAGATAGAATCGTCAAATCCCCAGTAGTCAGCATGAAGGACGGTGAGACTCACATAAGCTGCCTGCTGCACAGCCATATCCACTGTGGAACCCACTGCCTCGTAGCGGTGGACTACGCTCATGATATCATCTGACAGAATGTAGACGATATCCTGGTAGTAGGTCTGCTCGAACTCTCGCTGGTGCTCGTAGACCTGGTACTCTGGTGCCCAACGGAACCCCAGAAAAGTGACCATGTCTCTCAGCATCTCCGGATAACCGGCAGTGCTCTTGCAACGAGTCATACGAACCACCTGCGGGTAGAACCTGAGATCCATCTGCAAATGATCGGGGAAGTTTTGATTAGACGCCGGTAGAAGAACTGAAGTGGCAAGCAACAACAAGGTTTCAACGGACGAAAAGGATGTTGAGAAGAACAGGATATCGAAGCACCATCGGAGAAACATGAGACCAAACACTCCTGAGGTACTACGGAAAACCCATCCGGGCTTCTAAAGGATAAATATCTACTGCTTAAGGAATAGAGGATCTGCTTCCGGGGCTTACACGCCTCCGTTCTCAATCATGAGTAGGCGACATGATAAATAATGTCACAACCACCTCCATTCCTATGGTCTAGTAGATATAACTATCCTAGAGAAACCAGGATACGTGAAATCCTAACTTGAAGTTTAGATGAGAAGAGAAAAACAACGTTGCACTTACTTACCAGAAAAAGGGAGGGTGGGTGGGGAAAGAAATAAAAGAACAGAATTCCTACTCTCACGTTTCATTTTTCCTATATAGCTACAAAATAGTTTCTAGACTCAACTGCGACCAGTAAAAGGGATCCTACAGGCAGACAGGCTCTGATACCATTTGTCGCACCCGGACTTCTAGAGGATACTCACAGCCCGCTAAACAGTAGATAAATGGCTTACGGGGCATACCGGCACCCGCATCTCAATGTGAGCAGGCCAACACGTAAACGTGTGACAACCATTCTCTACTATCCATCGTCTGCGTAAACCATCCCATAGAAATCCGACTACTTCCGTTGACGTACTTCATAACATACACACATGGTACGTCAACGGCATTTGAACAAGTGATATCACAACATATCTCTAAGACACAAAAGATTGAAATAAGGTGCAAATAGCTCTCACTAGAGCAGAGATAGCAAATACAATCATCCAGAGGACACATGTCCCAACAATTCATCATTACAACACAGCGGAAGCATCCAAAGTGTCTGAGTACAGACAAGATCCAAATAGGCCTAAGAGGCCGGAAACGAAAAGACGGAGCCCATCCACGATGTCTCGGATCCTGCCCGGGTCCTCTATCTACTCGTCAGCAGCCTCGTCATACTCCACGTAGTAGCCTCCATGGGGATCCTCGGAAACGTAGTCTGCGGAAACCACAGCCCCAAAGGGGTCAGTACATAAACGTACTGGCAAGTAAGACTCACAAGATACCATAGTGTACCCGACAACACCAAGTACAGATGCTTTGGGTTCAACGGAAGAATAGGTGATACAAAAGTGCGGCAGCAGGCTGCTCTAACCAACTACAGAAACATACTACAACTTTCGGCTAAAACAAGGGGATAAGGTAGCGTATCGTAACCAACTTTAACTAACCTCAAACAAACCCATCCTGGATCTCGCCCCTTATCCAAAGAAGCAATCCGAGGATAACTCACACAGTTGGATTAATGATGGTTCAAGTTATTGTGTCAATAAGACTATTACTAGTCAAGTTATTATTGATTAGGTGTAAGTTGTTCTGAGTACTTGTTAGCCAGTACTTTCACCAAGTCAACCATAACCGCAGAAAACACGGCTTCTCGAGAAGATTTAACCCTGCAGGGGTGCACCAATTTGGCCGTACACGTAAGAATACCCCGCCAGGATGGAAATGCACTTCCACCAAGCGAGGCACTCAACACAACTCAACTCTTCTTCGCATCAAGCCCAAAGCACCACGTGCTGTGCGTGCGCGGCTAATCGAGCCCCCACGAAGAAAAGGGGGACCCTCATAGCACTGGAAGACCACGCCGCCCTAAATGCCGACTACAAAAGTTCCACCCTGGCCTCGGGTTCGTACCTGCATATGCATGCATCAAATGGAAAGCCCGAACTAAGTGTGGCGATTTGGACGAGATGCGGATCGAATCAAATTGAGGGGGGCGCCCATACACGCTTCCCACATGCGGATAGTGCGCTCATCATGGATCAGTAGACAAGACCCTTTTCCTAATTAGGGTCGACACTGGCAGGCCTCAAAACCACGCCGGGCCTCCTGCCGGTGCCTTATCATCAAATTAGCATTACCTCAAACATTAACAGGTTGTTGTTGAACATCGAGCCCCAGAACATAAGTAATATGGTAACAGAAATAACGGACAGCAGACTCGAGCATAAACAACCCTAAGCATGCTAGTAAGACACAGCCAACAAGCAATGGGGTATAGGTGTGGAGGTGAGGCTATATCAGGGTTAAAGGATAACATGTGATAGGATCGGAACACAAGCAACGATTCATAAGGCTAGCAGAATAGACAACGGAAAGTATCGGTATCCAGTGCGGAAAGGAACACAATGGTTCATGTGAGTGAATACTTGCCTGCAAACTCAGTAGCCTGGTACTGGGCTAACTCCTCAGAAGTAGTGTCGTAAACCTCGTCTGTCTCAACGTCGTCGTCTATTCGAGAAGAAGCAAACAAACAACGTAGAGAGACAAACAATCAATAACATGGCATAATGCACAATCATGGGATGATGCATGACAATTTAACTGATACATGAAAGATAACCTAGTTGACATGGTAACATAACATAATTAAATGGACCCATATGCAATTTGGATTGCATCTGGAAAGCCCATGAGTTAAGGTTGAAATAATTGTTCTACAACTAACCAACAGGTGAAAGTGGATTAGCATGATGCATGGATGAGGAAAACAGAAAGAAAACAACAATATCTTCAATTTGAAATGAAGTTTACCAAGTTGGGAATTTTATTTATTAAGTTATGGAAATTAGCTTCTTAAAGGAGTTAAATGACTTTAATTCAAGTATGAATTTATTTGAATTTTTATTTGTTCAAAACATTTAGTAAAATTCATATTTGAAAAGTTTGTACTTTGATGGTTTGAAAACATATTTTATAAGTTCAAAAATAATTTAATTTGACCAAGTTATGAATTTAGCAATTTTAAATGAATTAAACAAGGTTTAAATTATTTAACCAATTTTAATTATTCAAAACATGAAATAAAGTTTATATTTGAAAAGGTGGTTCAATTTGGCATGGAAAACATATTTCATATGTGACATTTGAAATAAGTTGAAATAGTTAGGAATTTAACCAAATTTAAAAGGACTTGTTTGAATTTGAATTTTAGAACAATTTGAAATGTTCAAAACAGAAAACAAATGCTTTAATCATGTAGATAATTTAATTTGGTGCAGAATACATATTTCATTTGTATTATTTGGATTTGAAATTCAAAAGTTATTTGTATTTTGAATACAGGGACTAATCTGTAAAAGCCAGGGACTGAAATTAAAAGGAAAAGGGCAGAAACTAACTTCCACCCCGCAGTGGCCTAGCCCAGGCCACTGACAGAGGGCCCTGGGCCAACGTGGCGCGTGCGTGGCAGGTGTGGTCGCTGACAGGGGGAGGCCCACCTGTCAGCGCGCGGTGGCGAAAAAAGGTGTGGTTTTTCTCCGCGGGAGGCAGGGATCGAACCCTGGCCGCGGGCTCGCGCGAGCAGCGCTGCTGCCAATGCGCTGGCTCGAGTTTCTTGTCAGGTAAGGGGGCTCGGGGAGGATGACCTTCAGTTAGCGCGTTAACTGAAATTCGCAGGTTCAGTTACTGAACCTCGACAGAGGAGGGCGGCCGCCGGCGGCGAGCTGCGATCTGCCGCTGCTGGATGCGTATGCTCGTGGCTGTGGGCGTGCGCGCGTCGTGGAGATACAGAGAGGGAAGGGAAAGAGTGGGAGGCGGGCTCATCGTGGTGTGGAAGAAGCAGGGGAGGAGGAGGTCGACGGGGAAGGACGGCGGCGACAGTGAGTGGACGGCGGCGTCGTTCCGGTGGCTCTCAGCCACCGAGGGGAGGTCGAGGAGGACGGCGGCAGTACGGAGGTTTGATCCCCGTGCTCAGCCCGAGCTGAGGGACATCGCAGGCGCGGCGATCGCCGGAAATTCAGAGATGGTGGCGGTGGATGCTTGGGTTCAGATACAGAGAGGTGATGCAGAGAGAGAAAAGAGGAAGAAATCGGCGGCGGCGACGAGAGAGAGAGGTGGAGGAGTGGCTAGGGCAGAAGGAGAGGGCACGGGCAAGGTTAAAAGGAGGAGGGGAGGAGCTCGTGGCCGTCTGCTCCTTCTCTGCATCGACGTGGACATGGCGGATGAACGCCGTACAGAGGAGAGGGACGAGGGGGTACCAGGCCGCGGGCTGGTGGGCTGGGCTCAGCCCACTGCCTGCCCTCTCCCTCTGCGTTATTTTTTTTGTTTTATCCTTTTTCTGTTTTGTTTTTTTTGTGGAGATTTGAAAAAGGAAGAAAAAGAATAGGGGTTTGGGGTTTTAAAATTTTGTGTTAACTTTTTATAGTTTGTTATTGCAACAGCACAAATGTGCAACTTTTGTTTTTTTCAAAAATTGAACTTAGTTGTTGTTAGGAATTTTAATTGAATTTAAGTGAATATTTGAATTAAATGATTAATTGAAACTTAAGCAATTTAAAAGCTTTAAAATTCAAGTTTATTTGAAACAATGATTGGAGTGATTTGTAATTTCCATACTTTCAAAATGGTTGCTGTTTGTATTTTATTTGAATTTGAATAATGTTTTGGTATTAAATGAATTACTGAAAGAAACAAATCAATAGTTTGAACTTACAACTTTAATGGAAACAATTGATTGCTTTGATTTGAATATTTCATTTGGAAAATTGTAACATAACAAGTATGAAATAAAGATTTGAATTTTTGGTTTGAAATTCATATTGAAAAACAATGGAAAACAAAAGAAAACAAAGGAAAACAAATGCAAAACAAAACAATGGTTATGATGACATGATGCAAAACATAAATTAACAAGAAATAAAACATTCTAAATGGGAGTTTTCATACTTGGGATGTTACAAAACGCCCCCCCCCCTTGAAGGAATCGCGCCCCGAGATTCCTACTGAGAAGAGAAAAGGTCCGGATACTTCTTGCGAAGATCCTCTTCGGTCTCCCACGTTGCCTCTTTATCGGAATGATGGGACCACTGCACTTTCAAGAACTTTGTGCTCTTGTTGCGAGTTTTGCGCTCGGTCTCATCGAGAATACGAACAGGGTGCTCCTCATAAGATAGATCTTCTTGCAGTTCAATGGAATCAAGATCAACTGCACGATCTGGATCTTTGAAACACCTCTTGAGCTGTGACACGTGAAACACATCGTGCACCTTGGATAGTTTTTCTGGAAGTTCAAGACGATAGGCATTTTCTGCACGCCTTGAGAGAATGTTGAAAGGACCGATGTATCTTGGTGCAAGCTTTCCTTTGACACCGAAACGATGAGTGCCTCTGAGGGGAGTTACACGGAGATATGCTTTGTCACCAGGTGCATAAACCATATCCCTGTGCTTGCTGTCATAGTACCTTTTCTGACGAGACTGAGCAATCTTGAGATTGTCACGAATGATGCGAACTTTCTCTTCGGCTTCATTAACAATGTCAGGGCCTAAGAGTGACCGTTCACCAGCTCCAGACCAATTGATTGGACTCCTGCATCTGCGGCCATAGAGAGCCTCAAATGGTGCCATGCCTAGGCTTGCCTGGAAGCTGTTGTTGTAGGAGAATTCAACATATGGAAGACATTCCTCCCATTTCATGCCAAAAGAGATGCCACATGCTCTGAGCATATCCTCGAGAATCTGATTGACTCTTTCAACCTGCCCTTGAGACTGAGGGTGATAAGCTGTGCTGAACAGAAGTTTGGTGCCCAAAGCTTCCTGAAAGCTTTTCCAGAAATGAGAAGTGAATATGCTTCCACGGTCTGAGCTTATTTCCAATGGAACACCATGAAGGGGAACAATCTTTGCGGTGTAGAGCTCTGCTAACTCGCTAGCTGAGATTGTTTCTTTGACAGCAAAGAAGTGAGCTACTTTAGTGAGACGATCAATGACAACGAAGATTGCATCGTTGCCCTTCTTGGACTTTGGGAAACCCGGTGACGAAGTCCATTTCAATCATGTCCCACTTCCACTCAGGGATTTTCAGAGGTTGGAGAAGACCGGCTGTTTTCTGATGAACTGCCTTAACACGTTGACAAACGTCGCATTCATAAACGTATTGAGAAATTTCACGTTTCATGCCAGGCCACCAATACAGTGTCTTGAGATCCTGGTACATCTTTGTACTTCCAGGGTGTATGGAGAGAGGAGTTTCATGAGCCTCCTTGAGAATGACATCTTTGAGACTTTGAACTTGAGGAACTGCAATGCGTCCTTTCGAAGAATACAGTTCCCTTGTCATCAATTGAGAAGGACTTAAATTTCTCCTTGCCTTCTTTGATGTGTTCTACCATCTTCTTGATTTCAGCATCACGAAGTTGTTTAGAACGAATCTTGTCCTCGAGAGTTGGACTGGCTGTCAAGTTTGCAAGATAGCCTTGAGGAACAAGACCAAGGTTCAGATTCTGGAATTCTTCATGAAGAGGAGGTTGGCTTTCCATGATCATGAGATTATTGCAATACGACTTGCAACTGAGAGCATCGGCCATAACATTAGCCTTGCCTGGAGTGTAAGAAATGGTAAGATCAAAGTCCTTAATCTTTTCAATCCATCTCCTTTGCCTTAGGTTTAGATCTGGTTGAGTGAAGATGTATTTCAGACTCTTATGATCGGAAAAGATTTCAGTGCGATTACCCAACAAGTATTGTCTCCATTTCTTGAGGGCAAACACAACTGCTGCAAGTTCAAGGTCGTGAGTGGGATAATTGAGCTCATGTGCGTTCAACTGACGTGAAGCATAAGCCACAACTTGACGTTCTTGCATAAGAACTGCACCTAGACCTTGGAGAGAAGCATCACGGAATATTTGGAAAGGTTTGGTAGGATCTGGGCCAACCAGAACTGGTGTAGAAGTGAGTTTAGTCTTCAGGAGATTGAAACTTTCATCACATTGTGGAGACTGACGAACTTCTTGTCCTTCTTTGTGAGATCAGTGAGAGGTTTGGCAATCTTGGAGAAGTTTTGGACGAAACGACGGCAATAGCTAGCCAAGCCAAGAAAACTTCTTACTTGCTTCACCGTCTTTGGAGGCTTCCAATCAACAATTGCTTTAACCTTTTCTGGATCAATGGCTATGCCCTTGGCTGAGATGACATGACCAAGGTAAGCAACTTCTGAAATCCAGAACTCACATTTGGAGAACTTGGCATAAAGACGATGCTCGCGAAGCTTCATGAGGGTTAGACGAAGATGTTCTTCATGCTCTTCCTCGGATTTTGAGTAGACAAGAATGTCATCAAGATATACCACAACGAACTTGTCGAGGTATTCATGGAAGACAGAATTCATGAGTCGAGAGAAAGTCGCCGGTGCATTGGTGAGACCAAAGGACATGACGGTGAATTCATATAGACCGTAGCGAGTGGTGAAGGCTGTCTTTGGAATATCCTCTTTTCTGATCTTTATTTGATGGTAACCCATTCTCAAGTCCAACTTGGAGAATATTGAGGCTCCAGCAAGTTGATCAAAAAGATCATCGATACGAGGAATTGGATACTTGTTTTTGATGGTTTTCTCGTTAAGAGGACGATAGTCAACAACGAGTCTCTTTGTGTGATCCTTCTTCGCAACGAACAGAGTTGGGCAACCCCAAGCCGAGGAACTAGGTTGAATGTAACCTTTTTCCATGTACATATCAATTTGTTCATTCAACAACTTCAGCTCGGGAGTTCCTATCTTGTAGGGATGCTTAGAGATTGGAGCAGTACCTGGCTCAAGCTCGATCACGAACTCAACAGCTCTGTCCGGAGGCATCCCTGGCAACTCTTCTGGAAAGACGTCAGGGAATTCGCAAACCACCGGAACATTTTCAAGTGAAGGAAGGGGTTTTGCATCGAGGTTGCATAGCTGAATGGAATTTGATTCATTTGGAGAATAGACTATCTGGCCAGAAGGGTGGAACAGAGTTATTGACTTTTGAGCACAGTCAATCCTTGCTTTATTGGCCTTCAACCAATCCATACCAAGGATGACATCAATGTCAGAATTGCCAAGCAGTATGAGAGAAGCAAGGAATATGTGGCCTCCAATTAGGATTTGATTTTCGTGACTGATCTTGGAAGTTTGCATAGTTGCTCCAGGGGAGTTTACCACTAGCGGGGAACCCAAACCAACAAAAGGGAGTTTAATTGCTGTCGCAAAGATCTTTGACACGAAGGAATGTGATGCTCCGGTATCAAACAACACTTTAGCTGGAATAGAGTTTACGGAAAATGTACCGAGAACGACGTCAGGAGCTTCCTCAGCTTTGTCGATCTTGACATGATTCACCCTTGCGGTCCTCCCGACAGGCCTGTTGTTGGAGTTGAAGGCCTTAGGCGGAGGAGCGCGCACCATTGCCTGGTTTGTGTTGGGACGAGGTGGTGGTGGAGGTAGCTGCCTCTGCGTGCACTTGTCAGCGTAGTGCCCCGTCTGTTTGCACTTGTAGCAAGTGACGACACGAGGAGGCCTTGGCCTTGGCTGCCCCATCGAAGCCCTCTGATCATGCATCTGAGCAGGGTTGGGTGGGCGGTTAGCGAAGCCTGGAGAAGCTTGGGCGTATGGAGCCCGAGTGACAGCACCATTTGGTACCCAGATGCGGCGCTTCTGCGGAGGGGTGGTCATGTTGGAGGAGGAACCACCCTCACGCGAGTGCTTGCGAGACTCCTCGAACGCCTTGCGCCCATTTTCTTCATTGAGCGCGGTGTTAACGAGCTCCTCGAAGTTGTTGGCCTTGATATTGGTGAGGGCGTACTTGAGTTCCGGGTTAAAACCTCTGCGGAACCTTGCCATCTTCTTAGCTTCAGTGGACACCTCATCACCAGCGTAACGAGCGAGGCGATTGAACTCACTCTGATAGCCAATGACGTCCAACTTGCCCTGCTTGAGTGAGCAAAACTCTTCACGCATCCTTTCCATGAGACCATCTGGAATGTGGTGCTTCAGGAAGGCTTCCTTGAAACAAACCCACGTGATTGGAAAGCCAGCTCTCATGGCCTGGTAGTTTTCCCACCAAGTAGCTGCCTGGCCCTTCAGCAGATAGGAGGCATACTTGACCTTGTCTTCCTCAGCAACGTGAGCAATCTCCGGAGCCTTAGCTATCTCACGGATCCAGTCATCAGCGTCCAGAGGCTCGCGTGTGGCCACGAAAGCTCTCGGACCCAGACTGTGGAAATCCTTGATGCTGACTCGTGGAGCCGTCTGGTTGTTGTGCTTATTAGTCTGGAACTGGGCCATCTGCGCCATGACTTGGGTCATCTGAGTCAACAGCTCCGTGATTGGCGGTGGCTCAGGCAGGTTGTTCCTTGTTGGCGGCATCCTGAATGGAAATGCATTTTAGCACAACAATAGAAAAGGATAGACTTGGAAACCGAAAGAGAGATTATTCCGACGCATGAATAGATAACCAACAGGTACATCATCACATGTTCAAATACATCAGAATATCCAACACACCATAAATGGTTCAAATGCCAAAGGATAACTAAACATAGCTAAGAATGGATTCATCGGTACTCCCATGCTCATCACGCAGGACGGCGGCTAGGAGTACGGCGAGAGGTACGGTGAGGAGTACGCCCACGAAAGTAGGTAGAACGACGATCCACGTAGATCTGACGTGGTCTGAGAGCGACTCTAGGTGTGGTGAAGTACATAGCGTCGACTCCCTGTGCTCCAAAGCGTGGAATCCCAGTGTAACCAGCACCGAGGTTAAGGAGTGGACCTCTGATCGGCTCGTAACCTCCAGCATCTGGCAGACAACGACCAACTGGCTGATCGAAACGTGCAAAGCGCTCGTCTCCAACAAAATCTGTGGTGTAAGTCGCCAGACGAGTCAAAGCAAGGTAGAGCTGCTCTCTGACTGAAGCCAACTCCTGAGATAGTGTGCTGGCAACTGCGTCACTGTGCCTCACAAACTGAGCGGTGGTGTGCAGCCTGGAGTTATCATGCTCGTAGACATCCAAGTTGTCGTAGAGAGTGAAGTGAGCTCCCTCCGAAGTGATGTAACCACGGGGGATGTGGCGATAGATAGAATCGTCAAATCCCCAGTAGTCAGCACGAAGGACGGTGAGACTCACATAAGCTGCCTGCTGCACAGCCATATCCACTGTGGAACCCACTGCCTCGTAGCGGTGGACTACGCTCATGCCATCATCTGACATAATGTAGACGATAGCCTGGTAGTAGGTCTGCTCGAACTCTCACTGGTGCTCGTAGACCTGGTACTCTGGTGCCCAACGGAACCCCAGAAAAGTGACCATGTCTCTCAGCATCTCCGGATAACCGGCAGTGCTCTCGCAACGAGTCATACGAACCACCTGCGGGTAGAACCTGAGATACATATGCAGATGATCGGGGAAGTTTTGATTAGACGCCGGTAGAAGAACTGAAGTGGCAAGCAACAACAAGGTTTCAACGGACGAAAAGGATGTTGAGAAGAATAGGATATCGAAGCAACATCGGAGAAACACGAGACCAAACACTCCTGAGGTACTACGGAAAACCCATCCGGGCTTCTAAAGGATAAATATCTACTGCTTAAGGAATAGAGGATCTGCTTCCGGGGCTTACACGCCTCCGTTCTCAATCATGAGTAGGCGACATGATAAATCATGTCACAACCACCTCCATTCCTATGGTCTAGTAGATATAACTATCCTAGAGAAACCAGGATACGTGAAATCCTAACTTGAAGTTTAGATGAGAAGAGAAAAACAACATTGCACTTCCTTACCAGAAAAAGGGAGGGTGGGTGGGGAAAGAAATAAAAGAACAGAATTCCTACTCTCACGTTTCATTTTTCCTATATAGCTACAAAATAGTTTCTAGACTCAACTGCGACCAGTAAAAGGGATCCTACAGGCAGACAGGCTCTGATACCATTTGTCGCACCCGGACTTCTAGAGGATACTCACAGCCCGCTAAACAGTAGATAAATGGCTTACGGGGCATACCGGCACCCGCATCTCAATGTGAGCAGGCCAACACGTAAACGTGTGACAACCATTCTCTGCTATCCATCGTCTGCGTAAACCATCCCATAGAAATCCGACTACTTCCGTTGACGTACTTCATAACATACACACATGGTACGTCAACGGCATTTGAACAAGTGATATCACAACATATCTCTAAGACACAAAAGATTGAAATAAGGTGCAAACAGCTCTCAATAGAGCAGAGATAGCAAATACAATCATCCAGAGGACACATGTCCCAACAATTCATCATTACAACACAGCGGAAGCATCCAAAGTGTCTGAGTACAGACAAGATCCAAATAGGCCTAAGAGGCCGGAAACGAAAAGACGGAGCCCATCCACGATGTCTCGGATCCTGCCCGGGTCCTCTATCTACTCGTCAGCAGCCTCGTAATACTCCACGTAGTAGCCTCCATGGGGATCCTCGGAAACGTAGTCTGCGGAAACCACAGCCCCAAAGGGGTCAGTACATAAACGTACTGGCAAGCAAGACTCACAAGATACCATAGTGTAACCGGCAACACCAAGTACAGATGCTTTGGGTTCAACGGAAGAATAGGTGATACAAAAGTGTGGCAGCAGGCTGCTCTAACCAACTACAGAAACATACTACAACTTTCGGCTAAAAGAAGGGGATAAGGTAGCGTATCGTAACCAACTTTAACTAACCTCAAACAAACCCAGCCTGGATCTCGCCCCTTATCCAAAGAAGCAATCCGAGGATAACTCACACAGTTGGATTAATGATGGTTCAAGTTATTGTGTCAATAAGACTATTACTAGTCAAGTTATTATTGATTAGGTGTAAGTTGTTCTGAGTACTTGTTAGTCAGTACTTTCACCAAGTCAACCATAACCGCTGAAAACACGGCTTCTCGAGAAGATTTAACCCTGCAGGGGTGCACCAATTTGGCCGTACACGTAAGAATACCCCGCCAGGATGGAAATGCACTTCCACCAAGCGAGGCACTCAACACAACTCAACTCTTCTTCGCATCAAGCCCAAAGCACCACGTGCTGTGCGTGCGCGGCTAATCGAGCCCCCACGAAGAAAAGGGGGACCCTCATAGCACTAGAAGACCACGCTGCCCTAAATGCCGACTACAAAAGTTCCACCCTGGCCTCGGGTTCGTACCTGCATATGCATGCATCAAATGGAAAGCCCGAACTAAGTGTGGCGATTTGGACGAGATGCGAATCGAATCAAATTGAGGGGGGCGCCCATACACGCTTCCCACATGCGGATAGTGCGCTCATCATGGATCAGTAGACAAGACCCTTTTCCTAATTAGGGTCGACACTAGCAGGCCTCAAAACCACGCCGGGCCTCCTGCCGGTGCCTTATCATCAAATTAGCATTACCTCAAACATTAACAGGTTGTTGTTGAACATCGAGCCCCAGAACATAAGTAATATGGTAACAGAAATAACGGACAACAGACTCGAGCATAAACAACCCTAAGCATGCTAGTAAGACACAGCCAACAAGCAATGGGGTATAGGTGTGGAGGTGAGGCTATATCAGGGTTAAAGGATAACATGTGATAGGATCGGAACACAAGCAACGATTCATAAGGCTAGCAGAATAGACAACGGAAAGTATCGGTATCCAGTGTGGAAAGGAACACAATGGTTCATGTGAGTGAATACTTGCCTGCAAACTCAGTAGCCTGGTACTGGGCTAACTCCTGAGAAGTAGTGTCGTAAACCTCGTCTGTCTCAACGTCGTCGTCTATTCGAGAAGAAGCAAACAAACAACGCAAAGAGACAAACAATCAATAACATGGCATAATGCACAATCATGGGATGATGCATGACAATTTAACTGATACATGAAAGATAACCTAGTTGACATGGTAACATAACATAATTAAATGGACCCATATGCAATTTGGATTGCATCTGGAAAGCCCATGAGTTAAGGTTGAAATAATTGTTCTACAACTAACCAACAGGTGAAAGTGGATTAGCATGATGCATGGATGAGGAAAACAGAAATAAAACAACAATAGCTTCAATTTGAAATGAAGTTTACCAAGTTGGGAATTTTATTTATTAAGTTATGGAAATTTGCTTCTTAAAGTAGTTACACAAGCATTTGTTGTTTTCACCAATTTTAATTGTTCAAAATAGATAACAAAATGCATATTGGGAAAGTACACAAAATTTTAGGTGGAATACATGTCTCATTTGTTGAAAAAGGAATTAGAATGATTTAATTATGAATTAGACAAGTTTAAACAAGATTTAAATGACTTTAATTCAAGTATGAATTTATTTGAATTTTTATTTGTTCAAAACATTTAGTAAAATTCATATTTGAAAAGTTTGTACTTTGATGGTTTGAAAACATATTTTATAAGTTCAAAAATAATTTAATTTGACCAAATTATGAATTTAGCAATTTTAAATGAATTAAACAAGGTTTAAATTATTTAACCAATTTTAATTATTCAAAACATGAAATAAAGTTTATATTTGAAAAGGTGGTTCAATTTGGCATGGAAAACATATTTCATATGTGACATTTGAAATAAGTTGAAATAGTTAGGAATTTAACCAAATTTAAAAGGAGTTGTTTGAATTTGAATTTTAGAACAATTTGAAATGTTCAAAACAAAAAACAAATGTTGTAATCATGTAGAGAATTTAATTTGGTGCAGAATACATATTTCATTTGTATTATTTGGATTTGAATTTCAAAAGTTATTTGTATTTTGAATACAGGGACTAATCTGTAAAAGCCAGGGACTGAAATTAAAAGGAAAAGGGCAGAAACTAACTTCCACCCCGCAGTGGCCTAGCCCAGGCCACTGACAGAGGGCCCTGGGCCAACGTGGCGCGTGCGTGGCAGGTGTGGTCGCTGACAGGGGGAGGCCCACATGTCAGCGCGCGGTGGCGAAAAAAAGGTGTGGTTTTTCTCCGCGGGAGGCAGGGATCGAACCCTGGCCGCGGGCTCGCGCGAGCAGCGCTGCTGCCAATGCGCTGGCTCGAGTTTCTTGTCAGGTAAGGGGGCTCGGGGAGGATGACCTTCAGTTAGCGCGTTAACTGAAATTCGCAGGTTCAGTTACTGAACCTCGATAGAGGAGGGCGGCCGCCGGCGGCGAGCTGCGATCTGCCGCTGCTGGATGCGTATGCTCGTGGCTGTGGGCGTGCGCGCGTCGTGGAGATACAGAGAGGGAAGGGAAAGAGTGGGAGGCGGGCTCACCGTGGTGTGGAAGAAGCAGGGGAGGAGGAGGTCGACGGGGAAGGACGGCGGCGACAGTGAGTGGACGGCGGCGTCGTTCCGGTGGCTCTCAGCCACCGAGGGGAGGTCGAGGAGGACGGTGGCAGTACGGGGGTTTGATCCCCGTGCTCAGCCCGAGCTGAGGGACATCACGGGCTCGGCGATCGCCGGAAATTCAGAGATGGTGGCGGTGGATGCTTGGGTTCAGATACAGAGAGGTGGTGCAGAGAGAGAAAAGAGGAAGAAATCGGCGGCGGTGACGAGAGAGAGAGGTGGAGGAGTGGCTAGGGCAGAAGGAGAGGGCACGGGCAAGGTTAAAAGGAGGAGGGGAGGAGCTCGTGGCCGTCTGCTCCTTCTCTCCATCGACGTGGATATGGCGGATGAACGCCATACAGAGGAGAGGGACGAGGGGGTACCAGGCCGCGGGCTGGTGGGCTGGGCTCAGCCCACTGTCTGCCCTCTCCCTTTGCGTTATTTTTTTTGTTTTTCCTTTTTCTGTTTTTTTTTTTGTGGAGATTTGAAAAAGGAAGAAAAAGAATAGGGGGTTGGGGTTTTAAAATTTTGTGTTAACTTTTTATAGTTTGTTATTGCAACAGCACAAATGTGCAACTTTTGTTTTTTTCAAAAATTGAACTTAGTTGCTGTTAGGAATTTTAATTGAATTTAAGTGAATATTTGAATTAAATGATTAATTGAAACTTAAGCAATTTAAAAGCTTTAAAATTCAAGTTTATTTGAAACAATGATTGGAGTGATTTGTAATTTCCATACTTTCAAAATGGTTGCTGTTTGTATTTTATTTGAATTTGAATAATGTTTTGGTATTAAATAAATTACTGAAAGAAACAAATCAATAGTTTGAACTTACAACTTTAATGGAAACAATTGATTGCTTTGATTTGAATATTTCATTTGGAAAAATTTAACATAACAAGTATGAAACAAAGATTTGAATTTTTGGTTTGAAATTCATATTGAAAAACAATGGAAAACAAAAGAAAACAAATGCAAAACAAAACAATGGTTATGATGACATGATGCAAAACATAAATTAACAAGAAATAAAACATTCTAAATGGGAGTTTTCATACTTGGGATGTTACATCCTTGGACTACGGGTCCATAGAATTAGCTAGATGGTTGTCTCCTCCTCACCGGAGGCCTGTACATCACCATGCCTGCCTAACATGATCGAGATTGATATTATGTAACTCTATGTGATGTGTCTGCTGGGATCCGATGAATATTGAACTTATTCCAAGTTGATTATAGTCTTTATTGCATATGCTATTTGTGATCTTGCATGCTTTCCGTTGCTAGTGGTTGCTCTGGCCAAGTAGTTGCTAGTGACTCCAAGAGGGAGTATTTATGCTCGATAGTGGGTTCATGTCTCCTTTTTGCCTATGCTCGAGTGACAGAAACATGACGGGGGAGGATGTGTTGTTGCCACTAGGGAGAAAACAGCGGCGTGAGTGTCCGCGTGTACAATCATTGCTTACATTACACACTTTGTTTAATGCAGTTATCTGTTTCTTGCAACTTAATACCTAAGGGGGTTCATATGATAACCTGAGGGTGGATTATTAGTCATAGATGCAGTTGGATTACGGTCTATGTATATTGTTGCAATGCCCGCACTAAATATCATAGTAGTCATCATATCATGAATGTGCACTACGGTGCAACCTTTATTTGTCAATTGCTCAGCTGTAATTTGTTCACCCAGCATGCTATCTTTTATGGAGAGACACCACTAGTGAACCTATGAACCCCAGTCCATTTTCTTACACTGTTAAACAAACCACTACAATTTCCTGCTTTCTTTACTTACTGCAAGCATACATTATTTTCCACACTATACGTCTAATCTTTGTTTTCAGCAAGACCGGTGAGATTGACAACCTCACTGTACCATTGGGACAAAGTTTTTGGGTTGTGTTGTGTGCAGGTTCCGAGTTATTGCTGACACCGGTGAGGCGCCATCACCACCGTCAGTGGCATCAACTTTCCAAAGATCCTCTTCCTCCTACTGGATTGATAACCTTGGTTCTTAACTGAGGGAAATTCCTACCGCTACACTCATCAGACCCTCCTCTTGGGGTTCCCAACACGTAGCATCAAGGAAATTTCTAGCGCTGTTGCCGGGGAGGAAGAAGTCTTCTGGCAAGGGGAGTCTCTCACTCTCAACCTCTTTATTTTGTTTATTGTATTGTTTTTTGTCTTGTTTTGCTTCTTTATGTCAAAAACAGAAAAAAAAATATAGTTCTTATTCTTGTCGTTATTTTTGTCACTACGTTGTTATTTTTCATCATGTTGTTCCCTAAGTTAACCCTGAAAGATTTGCTGGTAGGAATTGGTTGTATACTTGGAAAGGACACTATCAAAGAATTCTTTGATCATGTTAGGAAGCATGATAACTTTGAGGAAAAATCTTTAGTAGAACTTGATCCCAATTACGAGACTGCTTCAACTTCTTTAGTTCACATGCTAGAAGCTAGGTTTGTTAACCTCCATCCCATAATACAACATATGTTCCTCAACTTGAATAACATTGAAGATGTTGAGAAAAGAAACTTCATCTTAGAAACTATGCTTAAAGAATTTGGAGATGTTGCTATAGAAGCTAGAAAAGTCTTTGATCGTTTAAATATGCTTGGCTCATGTGTAGACATTGTTGGTGCTCTAGAAAAAACTGAATCTAATAATGAAAACGAGGATAAAATACCAATCCCCTTTAAATTGGTGGCACTGCACAAAGCCCAAGAAAAGAATTTTGATTGGATTGTTCGTGAGAATTTATTTGATGAAGATAGTAATCCTAAAAGTACTAAGAGAGGATCCTCTGAAACTCACTTATAAATACAATGCATTATTAAAGAATTGTAAAATCTTGATTTGAATGCCTCACTTGAAAATACTTGAGTTGCTTTCTATGCCTCGCTGAAAGGCGTTAAAGAAAAGCGCTACCGGGAGACAACCCGTTTTATTTCTCTGTTTTCAACCCGTTTTTCCTTTGTTTTCTTTGGTGTGCTTTGCACCTGGGTGTTATATATTTCCTTAGCAACCATGTTGTATATTTTCTTTTGTGTTTTTGTTGAGCCAAGTAAATCCTCTAGTGGAAAGTTGAGGCTATATTTCGGATTTCTGCGCAGGAAACAGATTTCTGTTGTCCACTGTTTATTCCGTATAAAATCATAGAAATTCAAAATGGCCTGAGTTTTTTGTGCGTAATCCTGGGCTGTATACGCAACTTTTCTTAGCTGACCACTTTTTTATTTGAGCAACATAATATTTTCGAAAAAAATCATCTTTACCTTCTGTCATGTTTTGACAGATTTCTGCCAATAATTGCATTTGCATCTTAATCTCTTTCTTTTGGTGTTCTTTTGAGAAAAAGAGTTTTAAAAAAAGTCGTGACAGTAGCTAATGTGTTTTTGAGTGTTAGGCATGCGTTGAAACTGAACCATGTGAATTTATTATTTCAATTGCACTAACGTTGCTAATGAAGATTATGAGAAGTTTGGTGTGAAGGAAGTTTTCAAGGGTCAAGAGAAGAGGATGATATGACGTGATCAAGAAGAGTGAAAAGTATAAGCTTGGGGATGCCCCGGTGGTATATCCCAGCAAATTCCAAGAAGACTCAAGCGTCTAAGCTTGGGGATGCCCAAGGCATCCCCTTCTTCATCGACAAATTATCAGGTCACTGATGACCCACAAGTATAGGGGGTGTATCGTAGTTCTTTCGATAAATAAGAGTGTCGAACCCAACGAGGAGCAGAAGGTGTTGAGAAGCAGTTTCGATGAAGGAATAACTATAAACACTGGAAAATAGATTTGTAGGGGTTTCTGATATTGCAGATAAATAAAGTACGAGTAAATAAAATATAGTAGTAATAATTGCAGCAAGTGGCCCAATCCTTTCTTCAGAAAAGGACAAGCCTGTGAGTTTACTTATGATTAACAAACGTTCTCGAGGACACACGGAAGGTTTCTGTCAAGTGCTTTTGTTCCATGTAGCTGAATAATGTTAGGTGTTTTGATAAGTGTTGTGTAGGTGAACCTATGCTAATGTACCATCCCATCCAAGACTAATACATACTTGTGATTATACCCCTTGCAAGCATCCGCAACTACAAGAAAGTAATTAAGAAATAAATCTAACCGCAGCTTTAAACTCCGGGATTTCTACGCTCCCTCGTGTAATGGTTTCTTAACAGGGGTTTAGGTTTCTGTCACTCCGGCAACCCCACATTTAGTAGCCAAATACATGATGCATCCCCCTAGGCCCATAAATGGTGAAGTGTCATGTAGTCGACGTTCACATGACACCACTAGGAGAATAACACCACAACTTAATTATCAAACTTTCAACATTACTTCACTACTAACAACTTGACTTCTCCCATGTCCTCAAGAACAACACGAACTACTCACAAGACATCATATGGATCATAATCAGAGGTGATATAATGGATGATAACAATCTGGTCATAAAGTGAAAACACCGATAAATATCACAAGCATCAACTACTAACAAGTAATCCACACCGGGAGAGAGATCTAATGCAAAACAACGATAGAGGCCCCTAATTGTTACAGCGGGATGACAGTGGATGATGAGGGTGATGGTGCTGGTGGTGATGACGATGATGAAGAAGATCTTGATGATTCCCGGAGCGATGACGATGGCGGTGATTTCCCCTCTCCAGAGAGGAATTTCCCCGACAAATTTCTCCCTGCCAGAGAGCTTTTCTCTCTCGGGTGTTTTCTGCCCCGTGGCGGCGGCGGAATAATTCTTCGAGGATGGAATGAGGCTTAGGGTTCCCTCGGGGCCAGGCTCGCCAAAGTCGACCCCCAGAGGTGGGCCAGGATGGCCACACCCCTAGGTGGTGTGGCCAGGGGGCGCCACTCCTAGGTGTGGGCCCCTGGTGGGCCCCCTCTGGCTCTCCTTCTGGCCGGGTTCCTCCTCTGAACTTTTAGGAACCGCCGGATGTCCCCTTTCTTCTGATGATCATCTGAAATATGGTATCTCGATGGTGCTTTTTCCATCAGATTTCTGGTCCCGGTGTTTATTCTCCAAAAATTATAAAACATGCAAAATAAGATAAAATAACATAAGAGATGCATCATAACATGAAATATATCGATGAATAACAGAAAATTATGATATAAAATAGTGATGCAAAATGGACGTATCAACTCCCCCCAAGCTTAGACCTCGCTTGTCCCCAAGCGAAACTGAACTCAGAAAACATGACCACAGGTTTATGGAGTGAAGAGTCGACAAATAAAATACAGACAAGAAGCATCACATTTACCTATGCGCCAATCATTACAGACAGCAACTTCCTCTCATATAACTTAACTTTAAACAAGTAAAGGGAGTCACAAACAAAGATGCAAAAGAGAGAATCAAAATTGGTAATGGCAAACTTCGTTCTTGGTCAGAGAACATTTAATGAAATTATACTTATCTTAGGTGAAGTCTTTATAACAAGGTTTAATTGTAGAGCTTAACATGTATAATTATAACAACTCTTTTACAGTGATTCATAGCTTTGAAAATAATATTCATTCAGATAATAAAGCATGTGCTAAACAAAGAAGGGTAGAAAACATGCTTGAATAAATCAACATATAGATGATGTGATCACAACAACTCAAATGTTTGCTGGAGACAGAAGGAAATGGGTTTACTGACTCAACATAAAAGTAAAAGATAGGCCCTTCGCAGAGGGAAGCATTGACCTTTCATGTGCTAGAGATTTTATTTTAATAAACAGAGGTATAAAATGCATGACACTCCTCCCATCCATCTTACAAAAACTATGGCTAATTGAATCCTCAGGTGCCTGCCAACAATCACAAACCATGGAGGAGTGTCTAAATTTTGAGAGGTGTATATTTATGTCAACGAATGGCAAACAAAAAATACAGTACGTCACAAGCCAACTAGACTCACAAGAGCGGCTCACATAGAAGGACGCAATTGGTATAGAAGGTCATCCATCTTTCTCTTTTGTTTACACACTTATGCTTTGACTGATAAATCAGGGGCAAAAAGAGTGAAGAGAAATTGTATTATTATTTTGGGGCTGGTGATGTCTACGCACGCTTCTATTCTTGTAGACAGTTTTGGGCCTCCAAGTGCAGAGGTTTGTAGAACAGCAGCAAGTTTCCCTTAAGTGGATTACCCAAGGTTTATCGAACTCAGGGAGGTAGAGCTCAAATATATCCCTCTCAAGCAACCCTGCAATCAAGATACAAGAAGTCTCTTGTGTCCCCAACACACCCAATATACCAGTCAGGTATATAGGTGCACTAGTTTGGCAAAGAGAGTAAAATACAAGCAGTATGGATGATTATAAGTGATAATAACAATCTGAAATAAATATGGCAGCAATCAAACATGTAGCAGAATAGGCGGAAAACAGTGTTTCAATGCTTGGAAATTAGGCCTAGGGCTCATGCTTTCACTAGAGGACACTCTCAACAATGCTCACTTAATTGAATGCGTAAATATCATTTCTTCACTATGCTACTCCAAACCACTCTCTAGTCGAATAATGAACACTAATCATTGCGTAGGGCTTAACAGCACTCCTCAAGTCTATATTCCCTCTCTAGGGCACCCCAATGTCACTACGAGCACCATAAATTAGTAAACAAACGCCACAATTTAATAGGTTCACCTTCCAACACAAAATATAAATATCATGCTAAACCACACGGAGCACACACTGTCACCTTTACCCCGTGATCAAAGTGTTTACGGATATAAGAAAACCACTTGAGTAGCATAACATATGAAGACCAATCTACATATTCAACTAGATTACAAAGCTCATGATCACACAAAGATCACACCATGGGAGAGAGAGATGAACCACATAGCTACCGGTAGAGCCCTCATCCTCGGGGGAGAACTACTCCCTCCTCATCATAGGAGACAGCAACAGCAATGGAGATGGCTTCCGGGGGCACTTCCCCGTCCCGGCAGGGTGCTAGAACAGAGATTTGTCCCCCGAAACTTGTCGTCGGCGGCGGCGGAGCTACGGATGTATTTTGCGAAAAAGGTCAATTCTCTTAGGGTTTATGCCTCAGGGAGTATATATGGGCGAAAGGGAGATGCTGGGAGGTGGCCAGGGGGCCCACACCCCTAGGTGGCGCGGCCAAGGGGACCCGCGCCACCCCACGGTGTGGCCACCCTCTGGCCCCCCTTCGGGGCTCTTCGGGACTTCTGGATGCTTCCGGGACTTTTAGGACTTCTGGCTTTCGAATTTTCCAATTCCAAGAATATTTTCAGAATAACTTTTCTGAAACTAAAAACAGCAGAAAACAGGGAACTGGCTCTGTGGCATCTTGTTAATAGGCCAGTCCCGGAAAACATAAGAAAACGTAGGAAAACATATGGAAAACATGTAGCAATTGGCATAATATCAACATGGAACATCAGAAATTATAGATATGTTTGAGACGTATCAAGCATCCCCAAGCTTAGTTCCTACTCATCCTCAAGTAGGTAAACTATAAAACAAAATAATTTCTGAGGTGACATGCTACCACACAATCTTGATCATAATATTTAAAGTAGAGCATGTAAACTAGGATCAAATGAACTAAAGTTGTGATCTATATTTGATATCAACAAGTAATGTATAAACAAAGAAGAAAGAAGTAAAACCTTTAATGAATCAATACTAAAGGAATATCAACCGTGCAAAGTTTATTAGAGATGATTTAAGCTTTCAAGAACAACAATATCATGCACGTCAAACTATCTTCACAACCCCTGTTAGGATCAGGTCAAGCTTTCCACACGATGCAATGCTTGAGTCTTAAACTATTTGCGCACTAAAAACAAGCTAGTGTTCTGCGTTGGTCCCTGGCACCGGGATGTTATGGCTAAGAGAACATTATGGGGGGTTTGGAAGGTCAATGGAAGAAAGGCTCACAAAGCTGAAAGTGGTCATTAGATAAGAGAAAGTCTTACAATCGAAGCTATGAAAGGAGTAGGGATTGCCACACAACGGATGCATATAGAGCTATAAATGTATGAAAGCTCTCCAATGGAACTAGTGGGGGTGCATCCAACTTGCTTGCTCACGAAGACCTAGAGCTCATTTGAGGAGGCTCATCAGTGGAATATACAAGCCAAGTTCTATAATGTAAAGTTCCCCACATAGTTATGAATGAATGGTAATATGAAAACTCTCTCCAAACGGAAGTATTGGTGCTAAACATGAAGCACAAGTGTGGTATAAAGGATAGTGATGCGTCTGCTCTCTCTTTATTCTCTCTTTGGCCCTTTTTTTCTTTTTGGGCCTTTTCATTTTTTTATATATCCTCACCGGTAGGGGAAACATCCTATATTACAACGAATCATCACACTTTTAGTACTCATAACTCATCAAGAAATATCTCTGATGTATCCAACTGCATGCTCCTGCCAGTGTAGCAGTATGCATAAATAATAATGAAGCTCATCATCAAGTAACATAATGGAGGTGGATGTTGTGCAGCAATATATCTCGGAATGGCTATGGAAATGCCATGATAGGTAGGTATGGTGGCTGTTTTGAGGAAGAATATATGGGCTTATGTGTAGGAAAACAAAGTCCTCCCACGGGATTTGGATGCACTAGCAAAGTTTGCACCAACTCTCAATGTGAGAAAGGGCAATGCACAGTACCGAAGAGGATAGCAAATATGGATGGTGGAAGTGCAAGAAAACCGCAACATAGAAGTCACAAGGTAAAATATAACATCAACCAAATCATGTTACAAGGCAAAGTGCAAATCACTCCAAGAGGGTTCGTGGCAGTGGCAAGTAACTGTTAGCTACCCCGACCGTAGCGCGTAAGAAAAGGTTGATCCGAAATGTATTACTCGTAGAAATCATATACCATCAGCTGGTAATTTAAGTGTGGCTAAGTTTCAAGTTTCTTAGACCAACCATTAAAAATTTCTACTTACTAGTCCTTCCCGTTTATCCATTAAGCAAATTAATATCTCAAAACAACAGCAATGATTCAAGTGAAGCAGTTTAGTGATCTACAAGACCATGCGAATTTTTACACTATACCAACTACCACATAAGCATTTCTATTCCCAACCAAGCACATATATGAGAACCACCTAACTACAAAAGCTAACAGCTCTGAATAAGAGATGCATGAAAACAAAGGCTAAACGCAGTGCTAGCAAAAAGTGAACATCACAAAACAATAAGAATGAAAACTTGAGTGTTCTAAGCAATAAAAATGGAGCGTGTATCTCTCCCACACAAGTATGATAAGATCCAACCTTTTATTATAGCAAAGAAAACCACACAAACTGAAAACAAAAATAAAAGACGCTCCAAGTAAAGCACATAAGATGTGACCGAATAAAAATAAAGTTTCACTAGAAGTGACCTGATAATTTGTTGATGAAGAAAGGGATGCCTTGGGAACCCCCAAGCTTAGGCTTTTCAATCTTCTTGATCACATCATATCATCCTTTTCTCTTGACCCTTGAAAACTTCCTTCACACCAAAATTCTCACAATCTTCATTAGCAACGTTAGTGCAATTGAAATAATAAATTCACATGGTTCAGTTTCAACACAAGTATAACACTCAAAAACACATTAGGTAATGTCACAACTTATTCCAAAACTCTTTTTCTCAAAAGAACATCAAAAGAAAGAGATTACGATGCAAATGCGATAAATGGCAGAAATCTGTCAAAACAAAACAGCAGGTAAAGATCGATTTTTTTCAAAAATCTTCTGTTGCTCAAATAAAAAAGTGTTATTCTAATAAAAGTTGCGTATATAACTCAGTATTAAGCAGAAACAATTTCAGATCATTCTGATTTTCCATGATTTTATACGATATTTTACGGTGGACAGCAGAAATCTGTTTTCTGCGAAGAAATCTGAAAACCAACTCCAACTTTCCACTAGAGGCTTTACTTGGCTCAACAAAGACACAAAAGAAAAGATACATAGGGGTTGCTAAGGATATATACAACACCTGGGTGCAAATCAAACCAAAGAAAACGAAAGAAAACGGGTTGAAAACAGCAAAATAAAACGGGTTGTCTCACAGTAGCGATTTTCTTTAACGCCTTTCAGCTAGGCACAATGATTTTCAAAAGATGCTCACATAAGAATAAGAGTTGAGGCACAATAAGAGAGCATCAAGAAGCAAATATGAAACACATTTAAGTCTAACCCACTTCCCGTGAAAAAGAATCTTGTAGAAAAACAAGTCAACGAAGCACAAAGTGGCTATCATAGGAAAGCAAAACAAGTACAACTTCACAAATTTCAACATAAAGAGGGGAAACTTAATATTGTTGAGATGCATAAAACCATGTTTCCCTCTCTCATAATAAATTTCAGTGGCATCATGAATAAAATTAACAATACAACTATCACAAGAAACATTCTTATCATGAGCCACATGCATAAAAGAATAATTACTCTCCACATAAGCATAGTCATTCTTATTAATAGCAGTGGGAGCAAATTCAACAAAATAGCTATCATTATTATTCTCATCACCATAATCATTAAATATAGGAGGCATATTGTAATCATAATTAATTTTTCCTCAATAGTAGGTGGACTGAAAATATCATATTCATCGTTGTAAACAGGTGGAATTAGAATACCACAATCATTATAATCATCATATATTGGAGGCAAGGTATCATCAAAGAAAATTTCCTCCTCAAAACTTGGGGGACTAAAAATATCATATTCTTCAAAACTAGCTTCCCCAAGCTTAGAATTTTCAATAGCATTAGCAATAATGGTGTTCAAAGAATTCATACTAATAACATTGCTACTAGCATGCAAATAAAGCTCCATAGGTTTTTTTAATTTTATCTTCAAACACTTCATGTCCTAACTCAAGATAAATTGATAGGGACATAATAGAGGTCCATGAGGATTATTCATGCTTGAGTTGGAAAGAAATATTAAGTCTCACTGATGATTATTTTAAGGTGAATTCTTTCCTATTATTAAATATTGTTTGTGATTATAAGCATGTTATACTACCTAAGATATGTTATTATTTATTAGCAGGGTTATTGTTAACACAAACATGGATGGAGGATGATCTCAAGAGGAGCTGGAAAACAATATATGGCTAATGGAAAACAAGCTTACAAGTGTTGAAAACAATCAAGCCATGGTGAAAACAGAAGTTCAAGTGATGAAAACAATCTTGCAAATGGTGAAACAATTGTTGCAAGGTTGAAAACAAGGGTATGGTGCCTCCATAGGGTTAAATGCGCCATGATCAAGTCCTAATATAATTAGGCATGGCTTGTATGCCATATTGGGAAGAATCCCCTAAAGTGGGTTGGTTTGTATCCATATGTGAGTCCAATTAGGAGTCCTAGTCAAGGAGGAAAAGGTTGCTTGCGCAAGGCATCATGTGGCCGCACCCCTTCTTCTCTTATACCCCTCCTCCATGCAAGTTGGAGGTTAGACCAAGTTTAAGATAAACCCTAGATTTTCTAGATTGAACCATGTTCATCTGAAAGTTATCAACCACCATGTTCGTATCGATAGGGTGGTGTTACCATTGCAAAGTTGCGTGATATCTTGTTATTCCATCTGGGAATAGGGGGATACAGGACCACTCGTGATCTTTGATTACGTGTGCAAGAGTGTGTAGTTCAGAATGTCCAAAGGGATTGGTTGTTGTTGCATCTGGCAACAGGGGTCATCCAAGTGAGAGGTCTCAGTGTAGCACTAGTTATCACAAAATCCAGAAAACCACAAAAAGAGAGAGAGAGCTCAACGAGAAGATCGGGCCACCCCATATCATATGGTATCATATTTCCAGGTTTCCTCGGTGAGAAAATGTATCCCTAGTCTAGTTGTTTTTATTTCCTATATAGAAAAAGCCACACAAAAATTTTAGGTCTAGTTGTTGCCTTAGCCTTAGATCACCATTGTCAAGCGTCTAGTTGTTGTCTTGTGTTTGATTTTCGTGTTTCTTTTTCTCCTTTTTGAGTATTGTTATTTCGGTCTAGGTTTAGGGTTCTTGAGTCTTCGAGTTTTTCCTTTGGTGTCCACCAAAATCCTCTCAAAATTCCAAACCGATTGGTGGTTGTTCTTGCCGTGAACCTCCCCTGGTCGCTATCCGATCTCCCCTAAAACGTACCCTCAAAGTTCCAATCCGAGTGGTGGACTTATTGGTTTTTGAGTTGGATCCGTACTTCCTGCCGTGGCACAAAAAACTTTCCAAAACGCTGCCGTGGTCTAGCTGCAGTCGGAGTCCTTGTCGCTCTCGCTTTCCACCTTACCGCACGTAGTAAAATCAGTCGCGCGCCCTAGCTAGCGCTTACCAGCAGTAGTACCGCGCGCTGCCACGGCACGCACTTGAGCGATATCGCTGCCGCGCCCGCAATCCCTGCCGCGCGCTCACCCGCCACAACGCCACCGCAAATTCCCACCCGCGCGCTACGTTTTCCCTTACCAGATCATCACCGTGCGCTGCCGCGACAGAGGTTTTCCATGTTTTGCTGTCGCGGTACAAATTTTCTGCCGTGGGCAATTCTTGTAGTATAGTTAGTTTTCGGTTTTATTTTTCTTTTCCACTTTCTTTAGGGTTTCAAGTCCGAACTTTGTGAGCCTTAGCCAGAGCCTTTCTACAGCAATAAGTAGGTACCATACCCAATAAGAATAGCTATCCTTTGCTCATTTTCAGGCTGCTCTTTATCATATATTTGTGTCACATTGTTCATTGCAGTGTTATCACTTGATAGTATTGCTCCTTGTGTTCTTAGTTGGCCAGTAAAAAGTATAAAAAAAGAGGAAAAGAGAAAAGAGAAAAATAGAAAACATAATTGAGAAAAGCAAAAAGGCCTTGAGATACATTGATATATTTATGGAGTTGTTTCATCATTGCTATATTGACACACCATTGAGCAATCTTGTGCCTGAATATTATTTGAGCTTGGCTAGTGTCTTTAGAGTGCATTGCAAAATTTCCTACACATATTTGCATTGCCACATTTGTCTCCATACGTGGTGTGTGTTTTCCTAGGTGTTATTTTATCATCACAAGCAGCAAATAGGACTTGTTTTTGGTGTTGTTAGGAATCCCAAGCCGAGCTCCACCATATACCCTGTTTGTCTTTGTGATACTATCATATCCTGGATATTCTCTTCTCACACTTGGTACACTTTTCATTGGAACTTGTGGTAAGTTGATCCTTTTCACTTTGGAACAATAAGTGAAGCCATCTTTGCTTGGTTTTGAGTGAGTTGTGAGAGAACACCACATCCCATTGATTTTTGTTTTCCCTAACATAATGGGTGTTTCTAGTGTTGTTGAGTTTGTGCAGGTTAGCAAGCGAACTAAAGAAATTATTGAAGCTATGCAAGAACAAATCTCCAAAATGTCAACAATGATTAACCACATGCAAAGCTTACTAGATAAGGATGTTTTAGTTGATGAGGAGAATTATAAAAAATTGAGATACTTAAGACAAAAGGAAAAATCTGTGGATGCATATTACATGGAGATGATGTCATTGATACAATTAGCTCGGGTTGTAGAGGATCAACAAAGTACAATGAAAAGATTTTATTCCGGGATACGATTTTCAATTATACTCCAAGTGAGGCGTGTTGAATATAGTAATTTGGATGAATTATTGCAAATAGCAAGGAAAGTAGAAAAGATGAAGGCCGAAGAGTTTCCTATGGCTCCAAGAAGAAGGAATTTTTCCACCAATCCAAAAGCCAAGCATTACCACTACTAATGAAATAATATCTATTCCTAGTGTTGTTTCTTCTCATGTGCAGACTTTTGAAGAAAGGGAGCCCATAGTAGCATCATCACCACCACCATTGGAGGAGCATGTCATTGTTCCTAGTGTTGTTTCTTGTGATTTGCAGGTTACTTTTGAAGAAAGGGATCCACAACAAGTAGAACCTGGATCACCACTTGAGATAGATGAATTGGTACCTAATAATTCTGAGGAGATTGCTATTGATAAAGGTGCTGATTTCGTGTTACCCCTCTCAAGTATTGAATTATGTGAAACCACTAAATTGCTAGTTGATTCTTGTGAGTAAACAAGCATAGATAGTCCACCTACATGTGATAATGTGCTAATTTAAAAATTTAATCATGTGGTGTTGATTTCACATAAAGAAGTACTTGCTAAAATACCACCTAATGATATTGTGGATTACATCATGTTAAATGAATCAATTAATGTGCAAAGTGCTATGAAAAAGATTGCTAAAATTTCATATGTCAATTCTAGCAATTATGTTTCTTATTTCACTTTTAACTTGATTGGTGACTATAACATGAGTGAAATTTTTATGGTGGGTCACATATGCATAACTTATGATAAAGTGGCCGAACTGAACATTGTTTTACCTTGGGTAGATAGGATCCAACTTCCTACATATGAGCATGATTTTACACATATGTTTGGTTTGCCACAATATTTGTCACATACATGTGCTAGTAAACTGTTCTTCACTTATATTTGCAATTTGAGTTGCAATTTTCATGATGAAAATAATAAGCATGTACCCACCTTTGAGTGTACTAATAAACATAAATTTGATCATAGATCTTCTGTGAGAACACTTGAATTGATACTAAACAATAAAAATATATACACATATGATTCTTCTTTTGATCATGATTTATTGAGCTTCACTTATATTTGCAATTGTGATTGCTATTATATGGAGTGCTATGACAATTATGTGATGTTTTCAAGCAAAAGTCGTGGTCACATGTCTTGGGCACAATTTTATGATATGATAACAACTAATGCACCTCATTATAGATATATGTATTGTGCATACACGTTGTTCTTTTTGTTTATTCCACTTTCAGCATACAACAAGCCGAGGACGTCTTGTCTTGAAGAAAGGGAGGATGATAGGGACATAATAGAGGTCCATGAGGATTATTCATGCTTGAGTTGGAAAGAAATATTAAGTCTCATTGATGATTATTTTAAGGTGAATTCTTTCCTATTATTAAATATTGCTTGTGATTATAAGAATGTTATACTACCTAAGATGTGTTATTATTTATTAGCAGGGTTATTGTTAACACAAACATGGATGGAGGATGATCTCAAGAGGAGCTGGAAAACAATATGTGGCTGATGGAAAACAAGCTTACAAGTGTTGAAAACAATCAAGCCATGGTGAAAACAGAAGTTCAAGTGATGAAAACAATCTTGCAAACGGTGAAACAATTGTTGCAAGGTTGAAAACCAGGGGATGGTGCCTCCATAGGGTTAAATGCGCCATGATCAAGTCCTAATATAATTAGGCATGGCTTGTATGCCATATTGGGCCGAATCCCCTAAAGTGGGTCGGTTTGTATCCATATGTGAGTCCAATTAGGAGTCCTAGTCAAGGAGGAAAGGGTTGCTTGCGCAAGGCATCATGTGGCCGCACCCCTCCCTCTCTTATACCCCTCCTCCCTATGAGTTGGAGGTTAGACCAAGTTTAAGATAAACCCTAGATTTTCTAGATTGAACCATGTTCATCTGAAAGTTATCAACCACCATGTTCGTATCGATAGGGTGGTGTTACCATTGCAAAGTTGCGTGATATCTTGTTATTCCATCTGGGAATAGGGGGACACAGGACCACTCGTGATCTTTGATTACGTGTGCAAGAGTGTGTAGTTGAGAATATCCAAAGGGATTGGTTGTTGTTGCATCTGGCAACAGGGGTCATCCAAGTGAGAGGTCTTAGTGTAGCACTAGTTATCACAAAATCCAGATAACCACAAAAAGAGAGAGAGAGAGAGCTCAACGACAAGATCGGGCCACCCCATATCATAAATATTATAAAGATCTCTCATTTTTTTGTTGTTTTCCATTAAGCCTAACTAGTTAAATATAAAACAAGGAATAAGCAAAAATAAGCCTAACTAGTGAAAACAAGAAACAAAGATATAATTGCAGAATCTAAAGGAAATAACTTCGAGCGCTCACACCCGAGGATGTGAGAACCTTTTACCTTACCTTCGCGACAACGACGCCAGAAAATAGCTTGATGTCTACGCACGCTTCTATTCTTGTAGACAGTGTTGGGCCTCCAAGTGCAGAGGTTTGTACAACAGCAGCAAGTTTCCCTTAAGTGGATTACCCAAGGTTTATCGAACTCAGGGAGGTAGAGGTCAAAGATATCCCTCTCAAGCAACCCTCAATCAAGATACAAGAAGTCTCTTGTGTCCCCAACACACCCAATATACTTGTCAGGTATATAGGTGCACTAGTTCAGCGAAGAGAGAGTAAAATACAAGTAGTATGGATGATTATAAGTGATAATAACAATCTTAAATAAATATGGCAGCAAGCAAACATGTAGAAGAACAGGCGGAAAACAGTGTTTTAATGCTTGGAAATAAGGCCTCGGGCTCCTACTTTCACTAGAGGACACTCTCAACAATGCTCACATAATTGAATGCGTAAATATCATTTCTTCACTATGCTACTCCGAACCACTCTTCGGTCAAATAATGAACACTAATCATTGTGTAGGGCTTAACAGCACTCCTCAAATCTATATTCCCTCTCTAGGGCACCCCAACGTCACTACGAGCACCATAAATTAGTAAACAAATGCCACAATTTCATAGGTTCACCTTCCAACACAATATATAGATATCATGCTAAACCACACGGAGCACACATTGTCACCTTTACCCCGTGATAAAAGTGTTTACGGAGATAACAAAACCACTTGAGTAGCATAATAGATGAAGATCAATCTACATATTCAACTAGATTACAAATCTCATGATCACATAAAGATCACACCATGGAAGAGAGAGATGAACCACATAACTACCGGTAGAGCCCTCAGCCTTGGGGGAGAACTACTCCCTCGTCATCATAGGAGACAACAACGGCGATGGCGGTGGAGTCGATGGAGATGGCTTTCAGGGGCACTTCCCTGTCCCAGCAGGGTGCCAGAACAGAGATCTGTCCCCCGAAACTTGTCGGCGGCGGCGGAGCTACAGATGTATTTTGCGGAAAAGGTCAATTCTCTAAGGGTTTATGCCTCGGGGAGTATATATGGGCGAAAGGGAGATGCCGGGAGGTGGCCTGGGGGGCCACACCTTTAGGTGGCACGGCCAGGGGGACCCGCGCCACCCCATGGTGTGGCAACCCCTTTGGCCCCCCTCCGGGGCTCTTCTGGACTTCTGGATGCTTCTGGGACTTTTAGGACTTTCGGCTTTCAAATTTTCCAATTCCGAGAATATTTCCAGAACAACTTTTCTAAAACTAAAAACAACAGAAAACAGGGAACTGGCTCTGTGGCATCTTGTTAATAGGTTAGTCCCGGAAAACATTAGAAAACGTAGGAAAACATAGGGAAAACATGTAGCAATTGGCATAATATCAACATGGAACATCGGAAATTATAGATACGTTTGAGACGTATCAGCTGGGCACCCCGCTGCCAGCTCTTCTAGCATTTGGATAAGCAGTTGAAGCCACTAGTCCAAGTGTGTGAGTCCAATCAACAAGTGAGATAAAGATTCTCTATTTGTGTCCTCATGAGCAAAAACGTGAACACAAAACAGGAGTAATTTGAAAGTTTTAAAGGTAGCACATGAGCAGTTTACTTGGAGTGGCGGTGAAGTACCACATGTCGGAAGGTATGGTGGACACAAATGGAAAGGTTTTGGGGTTTTAGGTTTGGATGCACAAGAAGCATTCCCTCTCAGTACAGGGTTTTTGGCTAGCAAGGCTGGGTAGTAAACATAAGAGTTGAAGGAAAACAAACAGATATATATATGATGAAACCAATCATGCAATCTTCATTGAAATCACAAGAGATCTTAACTTGTGAATACTAAGTTTATGAGCTAATAGGCAAATTCCTCTTTCTTAAACTAGCAACTCAAATTATTATTTCTGCTGACCCAAGCTAAGTTTGCCAAAACCAATTAGATTAACTTGATGATCTCTAGAGTGACACCAAATACTAATAGCAAGCTCAACCATATGACAGAAGTTGAAAACTGAAATAATGTGCATAGAAAGTAAATGATGAAAATTCTCATTAATATTTTAAACCGGCAACTCACATCAACGGATACAACGACAACCAACTAGGGAGAGACACTTCCATACTGCAAACCATCCTATATGATAACTTATCTACTCATGATATGACTCTACTGAAAAAGTAAAAAGATGAAAGATAGTGATGTGATACCGCGGCACTCTCCCCAAGCTTGGAACAAGCTGAGGGGATGCCAAAACCAATGGCGAATAAATTCTTCAGTGGTGGTGGATCCTTCTCATCCTCGGTCTTCCAAGGTAAAGGATCTCCATCCACAAATGACGTCCTGGTCTCCATCATCCTGAAACTAGCATAAGAGCTTATACGTTTAAACCTATTCTCATACTCACAGTTCTGGTTCTGCACGTCATAGAGTTGTGCTTGCAGATCATTGGTGGCCTTGGTGAGTGAGAGAATCTCCTCCCAAAGCTTCAAATTCTCCCTCTTGTATTCATCAATTTGTTCTGTCTTTATCCCGTCAATGATATCAACTTAATGTTCCTCCATCTTCTTGTACCTGAAAACTTCTTGCTCCAGTTCTTCCATCCTAGCTTCGAGATTGCCTTCTCCTCTTGGGCCCTGAACATCTTCAATCTGCACCTTCCCGTCCTTGATCTGCAATTCCTTGGGATGCATCTTCAACTCGTTCAAGTACGGGTTGACGACGTTCTCAAAGAAACTGTCTTTGGGAGATCCAGGAGAAGCCATTGTTGCTCTAGATCTGAAGATGTAATCTGGAGAAACAAAAACACGACGATATACGGACCGCGGGGGGTCCGTGGTATTATATAGCAAAAAGTTTCATAACGAAAGGAAAGTCCAAGTCGAAAACGAGTCGGAGAGGGGCTCCGGGGCGCCCACACCATGGGCTAGCGCGGCCAGAGCTGGGCCCGCACCACCCTATGGTGTGGAGCCTCCGGGCTCCGTCTCCCTCTCGTTTCCGGCTCATAATTTTTCATATTTTCTAAAAATAGTAAAAATATAAGTTGAAAGATGTTTCGCGAACATTTTCTTACCAAAACTGATACCTATTCGAAAACTGACTATGCAGTTAATATGCTTCTTAATGAATTTCTCCGGGATCATGGCTCGAATACAATCAACCTTTTCATTATAAGGATCTCCAGAAATATAATGCTTGAGTCTTTGTCCATTCACCACTTGTGAGGAGTTGTCTTCAAGGGAAAAAAATTTAATTGCCCCTGAACGATATACCTCTTCGATAACTAAAGGTCCTTCCCATCTCTAACAATACCAATTGGAGAAATAGTTTCCCTATTAGCAAGTTGAATAATCACATCAATGTCTTCAAGTTCACAAGAACCAATTTCATGCATGATTTCTTTATAAAGCTCATAAGGAATAGCACTAGAACTAGCACCAATATCACACAAACCATAATAGCAATGATCACCTATCCTAACAGATAGCACAGGAACACTAGGTTTCCTAGATTTACTAGGATGAGAGACAATATTAGAAGCATCTTCACAAAATATATTGTGTCCCTCTTCTATATTTTCAGAAACAAGGTCATTTACTATTGCTACTGTAGGTTCTAAAGTTATTTGTTCCTCAGGTTCTACAGGTTTCCTTGCACTTTTATTAACCACACTAGCTAACATAGAATGTTCTTTTACCTTAGCAGGGAAAGGCATTTTCTCAATATAAGGTTCAGGCACAATATAATCAACAGTATGAACTTCTATATCTCTAGCAGGAACACAATTAACATTATCTTTATAAGGAGCATGGTACTTGTCCCATTAATTTTTAGGAATATCAAAATAAGAAGCAAAATCCTTATATAAGTTTGCAATAACTTGAGAATCAAGACCATAAGCAGTACTAACATTATGAAAATCATCGGATGACATAAAAGTTTTAATGCATTCATAATCATAATTTATACCTGACTTTCTACCTTTGTCATTCTCCCATCCTTCAGTGTTTTCTTGAATACGGTCAAGAAGATCCCATTTAGCTTCATCTTTCATACGTGTAAATGATCCATAACAAGAAGCATCAAATAAATCCTTATCGTGAAGAGAAAGCCTTGCATATAAATTATTAATAACAATATTACTGGGGAGCTCATGAATAGGGCATTTGAGCATTAGTAACTTCAGTCTCCCCCATGCTTGGGAAATATTCTCTCCATCATGAGGCCGAAAATTATATATATAATTCCGATCTCTATGAATTTCACTGGGAGGATAGAATTTAGAATAAAAGAGAGGCATAATTTCCTCCCATCCAATAGTTTGGCTATTTTTCAGCAGTTTGAACCATTCAGAGGCTCGACCTGTCAATGATAAAGAGAATAATTTCCTCTTCACTTGGCTCATTGTAATACCTGCACACTTGAACAACTCGCATAATTCATGCAAAAAGAGCAAATGATCACCAGGATGGACAGTTCCATCACCTGAATAGGAGTTATCCCTCACATGTTTAACAATCTTTATAGGTATTTTATAAGGATCCAAATCATCAGGCGGTGGGTCACTTACTACCCTAGAAGTAGTAGCAGTGCCCACAAATAAGGACACAAAAGGAGACCCAAACATAGTGTAGTAAAGCTGTAGACAGTAATAAAAACAACACTTACAGCAGAAGCTTCATTTATCAATTCCACTTCCCAATATCGCTTCACTCCCCGAAAAAGGCGCCAGAAAATATTCTTGATGACCCACAAGTATAGGGGGTGTATCGTAGTACTTTCGATAAATAAGAGTGTCGAAGCCAACGAGGAGCAGAAGATGTTGACAAGCAGTTTTGATGAAGGAATAACTGTAAACACTAGAAAATAGATTTGTAGGATTTTTTGATATTGCAGATAAATAAAGTACGAGTAAAGAAAATGGAGTAGTAATAATTGCAGCAAGTGGCCCAATCCTTTCTTTAGCAAAGGACAAGCCAGTGAGTTTACTTATAATTAACAAACGTTCTCGAGGACACACGGAAGGTTTCTGTCAAGTGCTTTTGTTCCATGCAGCTGAATAATGTTAGGTGTTTTGATAAGTGTTGTGTGGGTGAACCTATGCTAATGTACCGTCCCATCCAAGACTAATACATACTTGTGATTATACCCCTTGAAAGCATCCGCAACTACAAGAAAGTAATTAAGAAATAAATCTAACCACAGCTTTAAACTCCGGGATTCTACGCTCTCTCGTGTAATGGTTTCCTAACGGGGGTTTAGGTTTCTGTCACTCTGGCAACCCCACAATTAGTAGACAAATACATGATGCATCCCCCTAGGCCCATAAATGGTGAAGTGTCATGTAGTCGACGTTCACATGACACCACTAGGAGAATAACACCACAACTTAATTATCAAACATTAAATATTAATCAACATTACTTCATTACTAACAACTTGACTTCTCCCATGTCCTCAAGAACAACATGAACTACTCACAAGACATCATATGGATCATAATCAGAGGTGATATAATGGATGATAACAATCTGGTCATAAAGTGCAAACACCAATAAATCTCACAAGCATCAACTACTAACAAATAATCCACACCAGGAGAGAGATATAATGCAAAACAACGATAGAGGCCCCTAATTGTTACAGCAGGATGACGGTGGATGATGAGGGTGATGGTGCTGGTGGTGATGACGATGATGATGACGATCTTGATGATGCCCGGTGTCGAATAGTGATACGTGCATTTTATATCATCATTTATACCCTCCATATAGGCATTATTGGGATGTTTTATCAATGTTATGTCATTGTTTTGCATGTTTTAGATGATTTTATGGGACTTTCCTACAAAGTCCCTATTTTTGGTATTTAATTTCTGGGTGTCAGAAAACACCTGTTTTCATGTTTTTGATGTTTCGGGAGCTACAGGTATCCAAATTGCGAAAGGAAAGAAACCCTGTCAGTTTTTCTTCGGGAGAAAGGCCGTGGGCATAAGACACAAAGGAGGAGGGCAAGGAGGCCCAAAAGGGGGTAGCCCACGCGGCCAGATTCCCTGGCCGCGTGTGGGCCCCCAAATGGGCCCACAGCACCTCCTCCCCGAGGTCTTTTTGCTGACGACTCCGTCTTCCCCGAAAACGAACACCCTAATTTTCCCGAGACGAGACGGAGCCGCCAGGGCGGCGAAACTCTCGAAACTCTCTGTGGGGGAGACAAATCCTGCTGCTCCGGAGCTCCGGAGAAGGGGGAAATCATCCCCATCTTCATCCCCATCTCCTCCTTGGCGTGGGAAGAGGCATCTCCATCACCATCCTCACCAGCACCTGCATCTCCACCATCACCATCACCGTGATCCACTCCGTTCCCCTCATAGTTTGATCATTGCTACACCCTAGATACGTGTTATTGTACTTCGTTGCATGTTTGGGATTGAGTACTTGTCATTATTTGGTGGTGGATCCATTGTTTCGGATTGTGTTGTACCACATATGTCACCATACATGATCATGTTTGCACGTTGTGAGTAGTTCCCGCATGTTCCTGAGGGCATAGGATGAATTGGCAATGATTTGTTACATGAGATGAGTTGTTATTTGGTCTAGTATTTATCTTTTATGTGATTCTATGATGGTGTTGTACGAACGTCGACTGTACAACACTTCACCTACATGGGCTCATAGGAGAACACCGTAGTGTAGTGACGTGATGATGTCTTTAGGTGACAGGAACTTGAGACAGAGTCGTTGAATTGCATTGTGAGGGTACTTGTATCGGGGACCTTAGAGCATAAGGCTATGGTGGGACATCATGTCTTAATAATTCTCGTGCTGTCATTTAATTGGCCACGTGATCCATCGTAAGGGGTGATAGTTTATTTATTTAGCTATTCCTATTTGTTGCTCCGTCCGAAGAAGATTAAAACTAGACAAGATATACAAACATGTTATGCAATGAATCACTATGCCAGCTAAATCCGTGCAGCCCTCGGGAACGTTTTCCACATATAATACACAAACACACACTTGAGCTTGTCCTCTTGCGCATTAGAGGATTGGGCTTTGTCTCTCACTGAGACCTACTACTTGCTGCGATTTACTTTCCGCATTTTACTTTACTTGCACTACACAATTAAAACACAAAAACACATGTTGCTTTTATTATTCCTTTGCTATTCTATTTACCAGTTCCTTATGCTCCTCGTGGGTTCGACATCCTTTCTAATTCGAAAAGTACTACAATTGATCTCGTGCACTTGGGAGCCATCAAGACAATTTTCTGGCGCCGTTGCCGGGGAGCGTAGCGCTATTGGTAAGAAGTTTGGTAAGGAAACTTGAAAGCTGAATTTTACTTTCTTTTGCATCCTGTTATTATTATGGCTTTTATGAGAGATGCTTCGCTGAAACTTGCTTTGTATGAGAGTGTTTATGTTATTAAACCTAAAGTTGTTGAAAAAGCACCTCATGATGATGGTTATATTATTCCCCTTGAATTTGTTAAAGCTGTTAGGAATGAATATTTTGCAGGGGATGGAACAAAGGCTGCAAGTGATCACATACGGGCTATTGAGGATATATGTGGGCTAATTAGGCTCAAGGCTATTTCTGAGGAGGAGGTAAAATGCAAGTTATTGTACCAGTCCTTAACTGGTGATGCTCGAAAATGGTATATGTCCCTGGATGAAGAAATTACACATAATTGGGATACTTTTATGAAGGTTTTCTTTCTTAAATATTTTACTACTAAAGAGGCTTATGAGAACCGTTGCTTTATATTTAATTTTTGGCCACACCTTGGAGAGAGTATTACTCAAGCTCGGGGGAGGCTTAAGGACCTCCTTCGTAAGAATCCTTGTCATGATCTCACAAATAAACTTATATTGATAAACTTTTATGTGAGACTACCTGATAGGCTAAAGCAATATTTGGATGGTTCATCTGGTGGAAGCTTTACAAATAATACTGCAGAAGAAGCTTGGAATTTATTGGAAATTATTTCAAAGAACTCCGAATATTGGGACCTAGACAAAGGTAATGAAGCTTATTTTGATTATGGATATTCATGTGTAGAAAGTTTCTCTAGTTCTATTTTGTTCAAGAATGTTATTAAAGATTTTGGTCTTGATCCATATGTTGCAATTGAAATAGCTAAGAAATTTGCTGAGCACATTCGAATTCTAAAAGTGGCTTTGATTATTATGTTGAACCTGTTAAATCTTCTATTGTTGTCCCTAAATTTATTAAAGAAACACCAGTGTCATCTGTAGTAATAGAAGAATATATAGAACCACCTCCCTATCCTGAAAAAGTTAAAGAGAATTTGCTTATTGCTGTTGCTGACAAAAGTAGAAAGAGATGTTCTCAACCTAAAGAACAGGTGGAAGTCAAGAACCAAGTCTCTATTATTAAGCAATTAAATGAAGAAGATCTTGTTGATGTTTATTTATATGAAGATGCTACCAAAGTTATTAAAGGGAATTCATCCAAAGTTGGTAAGCCAATTATATCATGCTCTATTGGGACTTCTTGTTATCATGGTATATGTGATATTGGAGCAAGCATTAGTGTCATTCCATATTCTATCTATCAAGAAATTAAGCCTGATATTGATCCTATCACCATGGAAGAAACAGGTATGACCATTCAGCTTGCTAATAAAGATTATATTAGTCCCTTTGGAATTGTTAGAGATGTTGAAGTATTGGTAGGGAAAATAAAACATCCTACTGATTTTATTGTGCTTGGTTGTCCACAAGATTCTTTCTGTCCTATTATATTTGGTAGACCTTTCTTACATACTGTTGGTGCTAAAATTGATTTGCCTAGAGAAAGGGTGTTTATTGAATGTTTTGGAGAGAAACTTGAATTTAATTTTTCAAAATTTGCTGATAAACCTGCTAAGAAAGAACCAAAATCTAAAGATATAATTGAAACTCTTGCTCATATAGCTGTAGCTTCATCAGACGTGGTGGAACGTTATATGCTTAATCAGGAAGAGCCATTTAATGATGCAGAAAAAGAAGCTTTAGAACAAATATTATGGCAGCAACCTCCACAATTACAATTGCATATCCCACCTGATAATCTAGGAGTACTCCCACCTCCTAAAGGAGATCCTAGTTTTGAATTAAAGCCTTTGCCTGAAAATCTGAAATATGCATACTTGGATAAGAAAAATATATATCCTGTTATTATTAGTGCTAACCTTTCAGCTGAGGAAGAAGAGAAATTACTTGATGTGCTTAAAGCCCACCGTAAGGCTATTGGTTATTCTCTTGATGATCTTAAGGGCATAAGTCCAGCTCTATGTATGCATAAAATTAATTTGGAAGAAGATGCTAAACCTGTTGTTGATTTCCAACACCGTCTACATCCAAAAATGAAGGAAGTGGTAAGAAAGGAGGTAATTTGACTCATAGAGGCTGGTATTATTTATCCTATAGCTGATAGTAAATGGGTTAGTCCTGTTCATTGTGTTCCTAAGAAAGGTGGAATTACTGTGGTTCCTAATAAAGATGATGAACTTGTTGCTCAACGTACTGTTGTTGGTTATAGAATGTGCATTGATTATAGAAAATTAAATAAAGCAACTCGTAAGGACCATTATCCATTGCCCTTTATTGATCAAATGCTAGAGAGATTATCTAAACATTCTCACTTTTTTTATTTAGATGGGTATTCAGGCTTCTCTCAAATTCCAGTTCATAGTGATGATCAGGAAAAGACCACTTTTACTTGCCCATATGGTACATTTGCTTATAGGAGAATGCCTTTTGGTTTATGTAATGCGCCTGCTACTTTTCAGAGATGCATGAATGCTATAGTTGCTGATTATATTGAAAAGATAGTGGAAGTCTTTATGGATGATTTTTCGGTGTATGGTACTTCGATAATTGCTTGTTCAACCTTAGCAAAGTTTTGCAGCATTGTGAAGACCAACACCTTGTTCTTAATTGGGAGAAGTGTCACTTTATGGTAACAGAGGGACGTGTTCTTGGGCATCGTATTTCTAGAAGAGGAATAGAAGTTGACCCAGCAAAAATTGAAGCTATTGAGAAATTACCATATCCAAGAGACATCAAAGGTATAAGAAGTTTTCTCGGTCATGCAGGTTTTTATCGTAGGTTCATTAAAGATTTCTCTAAAATATCAAAGCCTCTAACCAATCTTTTGCAAAAGGATGTTCCGTTTTCTTTTAATGATGATTGCATAGAATCCTTTAATGTTTTAAAGAAAGCCTTAATAACTGCACCTATTATTCAACCTCCTGATTGGAACTTGCCCTTTAAAATTATGTGTGATGCTAGTGATTATGCAGTTGGAGCTGTTTTAGGCCAAAGGGTTGATAAGAAATTGAATGTTATTTACTATGCTAGTAAAACACTAGATGGTGCTCAAAGAAATTATGCTACAACTGAAAAAGAATTTTTAGCGGTAATATTTGCATGTGATAAATTTAGATCTTACATAATTGATTCAAAAGTCACTGTGCACTCTGATCATTCTGCTATTAAATATTTGATGAATAAGAAAGATGCTAAGCCTAGGCTAATAAGATGGGTACTTTTGTTGCAAGAATTTGATTTACACATAGTAGATAGGAAAGGAGAAGATAATCCCGTAGCTGATCATATGTCTAGAATGGAAAATATACCTGATGATCCTATTCATATTAATGATAGTTTTGCTAATGAACAACTTTCCCTTGTTAGTGTTTCTAGTGCTAAAGTTGCATCTCCTTGGTTTGCTAATTATGCAAATTTTATTGTTGGGAAAGGTATGCCACCACAATTTACTTACCAGCAAAGAAAGAAATTCTTTTATGACCTTAGACATTATTTTTGGGATGATCCATTCTTGTATAAGAAAAGTGTTGATGGCATTATTAGACGTTGTGTACCTGAGCATGAACAACAGGCTATTATAAGATATTGTCATGACAGTCCCTATGGAGGACATCATGCAGGAGATCGTACTGCAGCAAAGGTATTACAATGTGGTTTTTATTGGCCTACTCTATTCAAGGATTGTGTTGAATATATTAAAACTTGTGATAAATGTCAAAGAGTAGGAAACATTGGTAGAAGGAATGAAATGCCTATGAACTATACATTACCACTTGAACCATTTGATGTGTGCGGTTTTGACTTTATGGGACCATTTCCTGCATCTAGTACAAAACATACTCACATTTTGGTTGTTGTTGATTATGTTACAAAATGGGTAGAAGCAATTCCTACTAAGAGTGCAGACCATGCCACAGCCATGCAAATGCTTAAAGAAATTATTTTCCCTAGATTTGGTGTTCCTAGTTTTTTAATTACTGATGGTGGATCTCATTTTATGCATGGTGTTCTTAGAAAAACATTGCCAAAATATAATGTTAATCATAGAATTGCATCACCCTATCATCCTCAAACTAGTGGACAAGTTGAATTAAGTAATAGGGAAATTAAACTTATTTTAGAGAAAACAGTAAACAGAGCTAGATCTGATTGGCCACTTAAAATTAATGATGCATTGTGGGCTTATAGAACTGCTTATAAAAATCCTATGGGTATGTCTCCTTATAAAATGGTTTATGGAAAAACATGTCATTTACCCGTTGAATTAGAACATAAAGCTAGATGGGCTATTAAGAAATTAAATTTTGATTTAAAAACAGCGGGGGAGAAGAGATTGCTTGACCTAAATCTATTAGATGAATGGAGGAATGAAGCATATGAAAGTGCAAAATTGTTTAAAGAGAAAGTTAAAATTTGGCATGACAAGAAAATTAAAAGAAAGGAATTTAAAGTAGGTGATCAAGTCCTATTGTACAACTCTTGTTTTAAGTTTTCTGCAGGGAAATTAGCTTCAAAATGGCAGGGTCCATTGGTAGTACAGTAGGTATACCGTTCGGGGGCCATCCGTCTTCACGGTGATATGAAAGGTAAACCTCATGTGGTCAATGGACAACGCCTAAAACATTATATTGCAGGAAAGAGCTTCATAGGAACCATCGAGAAGATAAAGTTAATGACACCGGAGGAGGTAATTGTAAGGGATCCTGCTGTTTCAGAAACCCAAATTCAATAATTTACAATTATTGTGTTTGGAAGTTTCTCAGAATTGCGTGAAAACTTACGGAACTCATTTTTTATGGAAATTAACGTGTGGGACAAGAAAATTGGAAGGAATTGGACCTCGAGGGGGAAAAGACGACCCCACACGCGGCCAGATTCCTTGGCCGCGTGGAGGTACCCCTTTTCCACCTCGGAGTCCCGTTCCGTCTCGTTTTCGACTCCGACGCTTCGTCTTACCCCAAAAACCGTCAATATATACCCCCTTTTGTCAATCTAATCCCGCACCAAGAGTTCTCGCACGATCTTTATTTTGTCTATTATGTCTGTCAGGTTTTCCAAGCCATGACTTCGGGAGACTCCTACCAATGCACCTCCATGGACGATGATGATGATGAGCTTGAGGGAAACAGCCCCACATCCATCCATAGGAGGAATAGGAAGAGGAAGGACTACTCGGATGACGAGGACGTGGAGCTTCGCGAGATCATGGATGAAGAACCTGACGAGGAAGATGACGAGGCCATCTTCGACATACCACCTCTTGCAACAGCACCTCCATCACCAATCCCTGTTGCTGGCGTACGGGTGAACATGTCTTTTGGAAACAAGAGACAGTCCGCACGTATGAGCACCGGTGGGAAGGCTCCAAGGCACTCACTTGCTAGCAAAAACGCAGTTTCTCCTCTTATTGGCAGGGAAACTCCCACTGAGAAGAATTGCACTGGAGATTGGGATCTCCTTATTCCCAAGAAGAAAGCACCAAGCCCGGAGTGGAAAACTCCCAAGGAGACGGTGGAGAAGGACCTCATGGAAAGGTTGGGAAAAGCTGCAGGATCATTTGAGCAAGCCTATAACCTCATGATGCGCATCATTGGAGAGCTTGAAGACAACTATGAAGAGAAGAAGAAGAAAGAGTGGTGGGCTGAGTACGAGAAGAAGGGAGAATGAAGAAATTACCGCAACCATCTAAGCTTGGGGGAGTTTCACCTATCCCCCGTCTTTTATCAGCTTTATCATGTCTATCTAGTTTTGGTGTGTCTTGCTTTTATTATCTAGTATCATTTTCGTTTAGGCTTGAGTGAGCTCATTGAGCATTATCATGCATCCCCGTCTTATGGTTTATCAATGAATAATAAAGTATGGTGTCATCCATGATTCCCTTGTTTTGGGGATTTATGGGTAACACTCATGCAAATGAGCATGGCATATTTAGAGGTTTCAATCACATCTTGCCTTGAAATTAATTAACTTGAGTGTGTTGGACAATTGTAGAATCATCTCAATGTGACATAAATCCACTATCTATCTATTAGCTTAATGGCTATTCCGAGCATGTTCACCATGTTATAGTTTCATTTATGCTCTAAATTAAGATGCTTATGTTATTAATTGGCATGGGCTGAATTTGGGATAAGACTCTCACGAACTTTTGAATGCACACATTTATTTGTATTGCACTTAACAAACATGACCCATTAATGGGAGCTAAAAATTTTGTGCTTGACAAGGATTTTGGTTGGGAGTTGGCTAACACGTGCATCACGTGAAAAGCTTTCAACATTGCACAAAGAAATTTAATATTTAGTTGATGTCATGTGCTTTTGTTTTTGGACTCCTACCATGCCGAAATGAAATAGAGGAATAGTAAGTTTTGATGAGTAAGTATATATGACTAGAGAAATTGCATTGGGCCGCTAACCCAAGCCATGCTTGATCATGGTGGAAATTTACTTACAGCTAGAGTGGACTCCACAAACACATCCTACAATAAAATAAGAAGCTATGCATATAGTGAATGAAATAAAAAAGGATGATGAGTCTACTCCGTTTGTTCATCTTGTTATTGTGACATGGGCTGGTTTCTATGTCATGGGGCAAGAGGTACCTCTTTGCAATTCTCTATGATGTCATTAATACTTATTATGATTGTACAAAGCTTATTAGGAATCTTAAGTTGAGTAATCATGGAGTAGGTTTTCACACTCACGGGGCATGAGACATTCAACCAACACCTTGTCAACCACATTACTTCAACATTCATAAATTAAGATGCTAATGATAAAGGGGCAATGAGAGTCTTAGCCCAATGGATGCCACATTACAATTAGTAATTTAAGGTGAATAGTTTGGAAACTAAATGAGACTTGATCATGTTTTACCTCTACTCATTTATCTTTCTCCAAATTAAAGAGTATAATTCGATTGTCCAACATACAATGGTTATTTGCTTTCAAAAGTATGGGGTGTTTGCTAGAGCTTCGAATATGTTATCCTTATGTGTATGAGTTCTATTCATTCATCTTGCATTATAACTGAACATGATGATGATACAATGCCCGTATTTATTTATCAACCATAAGTCCATTGATGCATGTAATGATCTATGTCCTTATTTACTCGAGGACGAGCAAAGGTTTAAGCTTGGGGGAGTTGATACGTGCATTTTATATCATCATTTATACCCTCCATATAGGCATTATTGGGATGTTTTATCAATGTTATGTCATTGTTTTGCATGTTTTAGATGATTTTATGGGACTTTCCTACAAAGTCCCTATTTTTGGTATTTAATTTCTGGGTGTCAGAAAACACCTGTTTTCATGTTTTTGATGTTTCAGGAGCTACAGGTATCCAAATTGCGAAAGGAAAGAAACCCTGTCAGTTTTTCTTCGGGAGAAAGGCCGTGGGCACAAGACACAAAGGAGGAGGGCCAGGAGGCCCAAAAGGGGGTAGCCCACGCGGCCAGATTCCCTGGCCGCGTGTGGGGCCCCCAAATGGGCCCACAGCACCTCCTCCCCGAGGTCTTTTTGCTGACGACTCCGTCTTCCCCGAAAACGAACACCCTAATTTTCCCGAGACGAGACGGAGCCGCTAGGGCGGCGAAACTCTCGAAACTCTCCGTGGGGGAGACAGATCCTGCTGCTCCGGAGCTCCGGAGAAGGGGAAATCATCCCCATCTTCATCCCCATCTCCTCCTTGGCGTGGGAAGAGGCATCTCCATCACCATCCTCACCAGCACCTGCATCTCCACCATCACCATCACCGTGATCCACTCCGTTCCCCTCATAGTTTGATCATTGCTACACCCTAGATACGTGTTATTGTACTCCGTTGCATGTTTGGGATTGAGTACTTGTCATTATTTGGTGGTGGATCCATTTTTTCAGATTGTGTTGTACCACATATGTCACCATACATGATCATGTTTGCACGTTGTGAGTAGTTCCCGCATGTTCCTGAGGGCATAGGATGAATTGGCAATGATTTGTTACATGAGATGAGTTGTTATTTGTTCTAGTATTTATCTTTTATGTGATTCTATGATGGTGTTGTACGAACATCGACTGTACAACACTTCACCTACATGGGCTCATAGGAGAACACCGTAGTGTAGTGACGTGATGATGTCTTTAGCTGACAGGAACTTGAGACAGAGTCGTTGAATTGCATTATGAGGGTACCTGTATCGGGGACCTTAGAGCATAAGGCTATGGTGGGATATCATGTCTTAATAATTCTCGTGCTGTCATTTAATTGGCCACGTGATCCATCATATGGGGTGATAGTTTATTTATTTAGCTATTCCTATTTGTGGCTCCGTCCGAAGAAGATTAAAACTAGACAAGATATACAAACATGTTATGCAATGAATCACTATGCCAGCTAAATCCGTGCAGCCCTCGGGAACATTTTCCACATATAAGACACAAACACACACTTGAGCTTGTCCTCTTGCGCATTTGAGGATTGGACTTTGTCTCTCATTGAGACCTACTACTTGCTGCAATTTACTTTCCGCATTTTACTTTACTTGCACCACACAATTAAAACACAAAAACACCTGTTGCTTTTATTATTCCTTTGCTATTATACTTACCAGTTCCTTATGCTCCTCGTGGGTTCCACAACCTTTCTAATTCGAAAAGTACTACAATTGATCTCCTGCACTTGGGAGACATCAAATAGTCATCTCAACAAGTCCCTCGGATGACCCGGTAGGGTTTCGACTAAGAGAACGTATGGACGCTGGTGACAATCGTCGGCTAACAGGGGGCACGATTTACCCAGGTTCGGGACCCTCGTAGAGGTAAAAACCTTACTCCTTCTCTTTCGATCTGTATTATGAGTATATCGGTTACAATGGGGGGTGCTCAAGTCCAGAGTATGGTATCGAGCTCAAGGCTTTGGTGGTGAGAAGTTTATTGGGCCCCCTCCCCGGTGGTTCTCCTGGCCTTATATAGGTGGCCAGGTCTCAAACCGACCCGGGGGGGTTACAAACCCTAGCTTTAGGTCGGTTACAAGTTTCCTTCTTGACCCGCAAGTCTTTGCGGGTGGGCTCCAATTGGGCCTTCTAGAACTGTAGGTGGCACCTCCCTCTGGGCTCAGATCTTGGGCTTTGGACCGGGTAACCTCACCCGATAGGTCCAGGATTCGTCCCCACGTTAGTAGCCCCCGAGTGTTTATTCGACTGAGGATTAGTCGAGTGGGCACTCATAGTCCGCTCTTTGATTTCTTCGACTGGTTATTCAATCGTCTGATTTAGAGGGAGCATACCCTGTGCGCGATGCGCTTCCGTACTCGAGTGTCGAGTGATTAAATGTGCCTTTGTACTGGCTGTTTTGGCAGAAGGATGTGGCTCAGTCGCTTGGCTCTCCCGAAAGTTCAGGGCCAATTAATTGCATCTAGGGCAAAAACGGTTCTGGCCTACACAAATTCGAGACCTCCGACTCGAATCTGGCGAGGTGATCGTTACGACTGGGCCGTGGTGGTCTTACCTAGTCGAACTTAACCTAAAGGGGTACCCGGCGCGTCCGCTAGGATTTTTCTTCGTGTTGTTGACACGGAAATTTACCGGAGGACGCAGCTTGAGTGTGATTCCAGGCCCACAAGAGAGATCTTTGGGTCTTACCTTCGTACTCCAAAGAATACGGCATCCGGATGTGCCTAGTCGGCCGAACAATCCAGGATAAGGATGTGTAATACATCGTGTGGTAGAGTAGCGGGAGCCGCACACTCGTGATTTTACCTTAGTCATCTTCTTGCGAATCCTTGAGTGAAGAGATCTTCTTTCTTGGTTGATCTTATACGAAAGAGATTTCGTGTTGTCATGTTTATACCAAAGAGATTTCGTGTCCAGGTGCTTATGCGAAAGAAATTTTGCGTCTTGATGCGCCCGTATGAAAGAGATTTCGTGTTAGGGTACTCATGCAAAAGAAATTTCGCGTCTTGATGTGCCCATACGAAAGAAATTTCGTGTTAGGGTGTTCATGCGAAATAATTTCTGCGTCTTGATGTGCCCATACGAAAGAAATTTCGTGTTAGGATGCTCATGCGAAAGAAATTTCGCGTGTTGACGAGGTATGCAGTGATGTCACTGTGCACTTGTTCGTTCTGACTGCTCCCGATGGGACGTGACGAAGCGGAGCAGAGCGCGCGGTCCCATCTTGTCAGCTTTTTGACCGGAGACGATAGATCGTGTCCGGTTTTCCCGTTGGCCACGCGCTGTAAATGCGCATGATCTTCTGTAAAGATCGTGCCAGAGTAACTGTTTGTTGCCGCTTCGTTTCCGCTTCACGTGTGGCAGCCGCGATGGGCGCCACATTGCTTGATCTACGGCTTGGATCAGCCTAGTTTGTGTATAAATAATGACCCTTAGGAGAAGGGTAAATCTTCCGGCCCTTTGTTCACCTTCTTCCTCCTTGCGCACACCTCCTTCTCTGCAAGCACAAAAAGGCTCCAATGGCAGGAGGGAGGAGACGCAGCATCGCCGTGTCGTCCTCGAAGGATGTGGCGAGTGCTTCCGTGCCGCCTCCCGTGAAGACAGGCGATTCGCGCACCGCGAACACCACCAGGAAAAGCATCACCGAGATGCAGCGGGAGGGGTTGCTCCCGCCGGAGACCGACAAGCGGGTGCGCTTGTCCAAGAAGGAGGAGGTCCCCAAACCCCTTGCTAATGAGCGCGTGTTCTTCTTCGAGCACGTCTCCCACGACCTTTCTCTCCCTCTCCACCCCTTCCTGCTCGGTCTGCTGTATGTGTACGGCATACAGTTGCATGACCTCCCTCCAAACACGATTCAGCACATATCGTGCTTTGTGAGTGCTTCTTGGGGATCCGCCCGCACTGGGGCCTCTGGAAGGCCATGTTCAAGGTGTGGATCTTCTGGGAGAGGGCGCAGCCAGGCGAGAAGATGGGAGAGCCGATGCATAACGAAGCCTTTGGGATTCAGGCGAGTAAAGACATCCCCTACCTGGAGATGTACTTCGTCGACTCGGTGTAGGGGTGGAGGAAGAAAGGGTTCTACGTCACCGACACCAGCGCGAATGGAGCTCAAGAATTCCAGCCATTCTCCACTCTAAAGCGGCGGAGATCCTGGCTGCACAAGTTCACCGCTGAAGAAGGTAAAATAGTCGCTCCCCTACTCGTGAAGGTGGCGAGCTTCCACGATAAGGAGTTGGGGACCCCGCTGAATGGGATACACCTGTCGGGTGTGTTTCTTCGTCGACGGATCCAGACCCTTCGGGAGAGGCCAACCGCCATGTGGGAGTACGTGGGCATCAAGGACCCGAGCCGAACTTGTGAAGACATCCTTTCGAATGTTGAGTTCGAGAAGAAGATCGTGGCCATCACCAAGCTGAAGAAAGGAGAGGTCTTCTCGGCCTGTCCTCTCGAGCCATTCAAAGCTTGAAACCTCCCCCGTCTGAGGTGAATTTTTCTTTGTTCTTCTTTCTTCCTTTTGTTTCTTTTCAGTTTGAGTCTTCATCGATTGAGAATATTTTCTTCTTTTTCTCTTCCACCTCCGTAGAGCTTGAAGGTGGCGACATGCTACCCGCCAATTTCCGCGGAAGATGCCTCGGATCTTCTGGCGAGTAACATCGAAGCCCCTCTCGAGACTACCGTCACAGAAGCTGACTCAAGCTCCGAGCACGACTACATGGACGATGAGGAGTAGTCGGGCAGCGACCAACTCCATCACCACAAGCGCCGCAGGCACGAGGATAACGAAGTCACTTCAAAGGATAGCTCCTTGGGTGATGAGTCCGTCAAGGTGGTTGAGCCTCTCCAGGTGCCTCCTCTTCGTGCGCTTCCACCCATTGGTCGTCAGTCGAAGGTTTCCACTTCATGGAACCCGGACATTCTCGACGATGATGACAGGGACGAGTAAGTCTTGCGTGCTCTGTTCTTAATCGCGAATCATCTTCCTTTTCTTCCCCTTCTGGTTGTTTTTCTGATTTTTCTTTCAACAAAAGTCTTGTGACCATCATCCCAGGCCGGTTTTCTTCTTCTGTCCCTTCCGTGAAGAGAAAAGAGGCGGTCGTGGATCCTGTTCCAGCTGCTGAGGTTGCCCGAAGATCTCCAAGCACCGCAAGAACGGTTGAGACCCCGGAGTACGGGATGCCCGGCTTCGTGGGTGGAGCGTCAGCGAGCAAGGAAGTCTCGGGTAGCTCAGCAGACCCTCTGTCTACTGCCCAGAGCAAGGTAAGCCCGTTTTATTCTCTTGCACCTTGCTTTGCTTGTTCTTAGTTTTATCGGGTGCACGGCAGTGCTCCTGATGGGAGTAGCCCCCGAGTCTATGGTCAATTGCTTGCAGTTGGCCATGGACTCAAGCCGAAGCATTCTCGTTTTGCTCGTACGTTGGCCTTGCTTTTCATCGGGTGCACGGCAGTGCTTCCGATGGGAGTAGCCCCCGTGGCTATACTCGACTGTGTACGGTCGTGTATAGGCTCAAGTGACGTATCCGTGGTTTTTTGACTAGGAATTTGGCAGGCCCTTCTCAACTCCCTCGCTGCTTTCGGGCATCGCGTGCTTTCGGCTGAGGCGGACTGTGTTTCCCTTAAGGCGGATTGCGACCGGCTCGTCCAGGACGGCCTCTCCCTTCAAGGTAGTCTAGTGCGCCCTTTTTTTGTCTTCATCGCTTCTTTTTTTATTGTAATTGTTGCCTCAACCGCATCTTTTCCATTGCAGATGAGGTTACCCGCCTGAAGGCTGAGAAGGCGGAAGTTGTTTCTCGAGTGAAAACCCTTGAGACAGAGCTGGAATCCTCCTGAAAGGAGTTGGATTTCTCCCACAAGCGCTCAGCCGATCTTGAGGGGAGTCTCACGGAAGCTCAGGGGGGCCTGAAGCAGCTGGAAGAGGCGGGTGAGAAGCGCGATAGTGACCTTGTCGGCTCCATTCGACCTTTGGCTCAGAAGCTCGCTGTTAAGTTGTGTTTCGCCCATCTTCGATTGTGGCCTTTATTTGCCCTCCTTCGCTGATGATTATTTTGTCTTTGTCTCAGATGCTCTTGGGGTTGGGCTGGAGCTTCCTGGATATCAGCGACTGGACGCCCTTACCGACACGTGCACCCAGCTCCAGGAACACGCGGGCAGAATCTGTTCCCTTGTTGGTGATGCCACCCGAGTGTTGACGCAGTTCCACGAGCGCATGTTCGTGGACGCGGCGGATCCACCTTCCCTGGGCGGTTTTCTGCAGGTCTTTCTGGGCAATGAAGATCTCCTCCACAAGTTTTCGCTCGCGCAGACTGAGTGCGGGGCCAAGACGGCAATCCAATTTGCTCTGGCGCATGGAATCTTGGGTGACTTGGACAAGGTGTACTCGGAGCTTCCGCGCGACTCGCAGGGCAAAAAGGTAGTGATCCGTCCTTTTGGCGAACGTGCTGAAGAGCTCGCGGGGAAGCTTTCTGGTGTGCTCTCTCATGGTGGTCGTAAGGGCCAGCCTTCCGCGAGTGGGGATACTTCTGCAGCTCCATAGGATAGCTTTTTAATATTCATGTGCTCTTGATGTAATGAATCCTGGGATGTATTCTCGTACTTTATTTTTCTTAATCGAAGTGTTTTCTGAAAGTGTCAGCGCTTTTGTATTTACGCCTTACTCTGTATTCTCCCGATGGGAGTAGCTCCCGAACTCCCGCCGTTTTGGGGTGGTATATTCTCGAGTGGGGTCTTGTGTTGTCTCTGAATCTTCGTTGTTCTTTTTCAGGTAGTGGATTCTAGCGTTGAGTCAACGAGTGGAGCTGCTAGGCAGGTCAATCCCTTGGCCGCCGCTGCCAGGACATTTGCATCACTCCGTGATCGTGTTGCGGACGGCGATCGTAAGCTGAAGGCTCTGCGAGGTGTGGCTGATGTCACTAAGTCGAAGCAAAAACTTGCAGCGGAGCATGAGCAATATGTGATGGAAGAACTGGCGGCTATTGCAAAGGGCATGCTCTGTAAGTTTGCGAGCCCCCGAGTACTTGTCGTTGGTCCCTCTCTTTATTTTGACACATTTGTTGTCCTTGCAGTTGTTGAGTCTGATGGAGTCTATGAAACTCACTGGGTGGACAATCACATCGTTTACGAGTCAGGTAGCTCAAAACCGCATGCGAATGAGTTCTGGTCTGACCGCAACCGAGGTTTTATCCAGGCTACCTTGAAGTATTGGGTGAGCCAAGCGCAGATAATCGTCGAGTCTTGTCGCGAGGCTCTATCTTCTGTCCACCGGGCATTTTACCCTTTGGGTGTTGTCCCGGATATCTTGAGTGGTTTGCTCAGGATGTTCCGTCGGGTGGGGGAGGCTCGAAAGTGCGTGCGCCAACAACTTATTAGTGGAGCTCAAGTGGCACTTGCCTTCGTTCGCATGTGGCACCCTGAGGTCAACTTCCTCTCTGTGGCACGACTTCCTGACTCGAGAGGTCCATCGGTGGATCTTTCTCCTCATTATGCGGCCGTGCATCCTGCAGCGGAGCAGATTGTTCGACTGACCTCCAAGGAGATTGGTCAATTGCTTGCGGATGCGGCAGCTCGCCGATAGTTGTAAATAAATATCTTATATTTTTTGTTATAAGGTGTTTGAAGGTGTAAACCCTATGACCTTGTATGTTCCACTCGATGTTTTAAGGTGATTATAAGGTGTGCACCTTGCTATACCCTGTATTATTTTTATTGAGTTTGAGTGCTCGAAGTAATTTTGTGATGCTAGCTAGGCGTAGCCCCCGTGTGTTGGGGGAGTTTACCTGTCGTTTTAGCATGTAAAGAGAAAAAATGCGATAGTCTTTGTAGCTATGGTTGAGAAACCATGTTTTTTTATTGCTATGGCTGAGAAGCCATGTGTTTGCTCGAGCTACAGAGTGTCTGGTATAGCCTTATTCTTGCGAGTAGAAGATTAAAAATCCTAAGGATAAAACTTGCGATAGGCGCCGCCTTTCTTCGGGTTCTTCAAGCGATAGGCGCCTCCTGGGATGACTTCATGTATGATAAAAGGTCCTCCCCATGGTGGCCCGATCTTGTGCCTCTCCTTTTGCTTGAGCCGCAAAACCAGGTCTCCTACCACGAAGGATCTGTGGCATATGCGGCGACTGTGGTAGTTGCGCAACGACTGTTGGTAGACTACAGATCTTGTGAGTGCAATGTCCCTGATCTCATCCAGTGCGTCCATATCATCTGCGAGTGCCTTGTTCGAAGTTTCTTCGCTGTATGCGACGACTCGTGGGGCGCTGAACTTGACATCCTCGGGTAGCATGGCCTCATCGCCGTATACCATGAAGTATGGACTGTAGTTTGTCGACCGATTTGGTGTTGTTTGCAGACTCCATAACACCAATGGTAATTCCTCGGCCCAGTGCCCTGCTGTTGGGTGCAGTCGGTTGAGTAACCGCATCTTTAGGCCAGCCGACACTAATCCGTTGGATCGTTCGACTTGGCTGTTAGTTTGCGGGCGTGCTACCGAAGCGAAGCTGAGAGTTATTCCCTTTTCCTCGCAGAATTCCTGAGTTTCTTTGGTTGTGAAGTTGCTGCCTTTGTCTGTGATGATGTTGTGTGGTATGCCAAATCTGCACACGATTGAGTTGAGGAATCTCATGGCGCAATCGGCGTGCACGGAGGTGACTGGCATAGCTTCTATCCACTTTGTAAATTTGTCGACTGCTACGAGCAGGTATGTGTATGCACCGGGTGTTGACTTGCGCAGTGGTCCCACCATATCTAGCCCCCATTGAGCGAAGGGCCAGGCAATAGGGATCATGTGGAGTTCTATGGAAGTGGCGTGTGGCTTGGGCCCGAACCTTTGGCAGGCGTTGCATCTGTCGACTAGGTCTTTGGCGTCTCTGGCTGCTGTGAGCCAGTAGAATCCTGCCCTGAAAGCCTTGCCCACAATTTCTCTCCAACTGGCGTGGTGCCCGCAGTCTCCTTGGTGTATGTCATTGAGAAGCTCTTTGCCATCCTTGGGTGCGATGCATCTCTGCAGTACTCCTGATATACTTTGCTTGTATAGCTCTCCATTGATCACCCGAAAGGATTTGCTGCGTCGTACTATCTGTCTGGCCTCGCAAATGTCTGCTGGGAGTTGTTTGTTGGACAAGTAGTCGAGGTATTTCTGCGTCCAGACTGGCTTGACCAGAAAAACTTGCCTTGAGATGTTGTGGATTAGCTCGATGATAGCAATTTGCGGGATGGTATCTGCTTCTACTGCTGCGGGTGTTCCTGCTGGTTTCTTGACTTTGACTGATCGTTTTATCATTCTTTTGAAGTAGATCCCTGGTGGGATGGGGGCGTTTGTTGACCCGATGTTTGCCAGTTTGTCTGCTTCCTCATTGCTCGACCGCGCGATGTGCTTTAGCTCGCACCCCTTGAAACTTCCTTCGAGTAGGTTGTAAATGTCACGGTAGGCGACCATGTTATCCGCGATGGCGTCGCACTCCTTCATCGTCTGCTGCACGATGAGATTTGAATCCCCGTATATGATCAATCGAGTGGCCCCGTAGGCAATCCCCATCTTCATGCCGTGCAGGAGGGCCTCGTACTCCGCGTCATTGTTGGACGCTGGGTCATCAGGAGGGAAGTACAGTCGCAGGACGTACTGCAGCTTGTCGCCTCGGGGAGATATGAGAATAACTCCGGCTCCGGCTCCTTCGTTTATCTCCGACCCGTCGAAGTACATTATCCAGTTGTTCGTGTATTCTGGAGCTCCTGGGGTTTGCAGCTCCGTCCACTCGTTAAGGAATTCCACGACAACCTGGGATTTTACAGATTTGCGCCCTGCATAGATGATGGCCCAGGCGCCTAGCTCTATGCTCTATTTTGCGATTCTTCCGGATGCCATTGGGTTGTTCATGATAGTACTGAGTGATGTGTCATTTAGCACCGTGACGGTATGCTCTTGGAAGTAGTGTTTGAGCTTGCGGGCAGTAAGGACCACTCCATACGCGAGTTTCTGGTAGTGGGGGTATCGCTGTTTGCATGGCGAAAGTACCTCGCTGATGTAGTATATTGGCCTCTGAACACCATTTGCCTTTCCGTCCTCTGGATGCTCGACGACGATGACCGTGCTGACGACCTGGTTTGTTGCGGCTAGGTAAAGGAGGAGTGGTTCCTTTTCTTCTGGCGTTGCCAATACGCGTCTGCTCTGTAGCGCACTTTTTAGGTCGATGAACGCCTTTTTTGCTTCGGGTGTCCACTCGAACTTATCTGTTTTCTTTCGTAGTTTGTAGAAGGGAAGCGCCTGCTCGCCCAATCTCGCGATAAATCTGCTCAGAGCGGCCAGTCACCCCGCAAGCTGATGTACGCCGCGAAGATTGGTTGGTTCCTTCATTGTCAAGATCGCTTGAATTTTCTCTGGATTGGCTTCGATTCCTCGGGCGGAAACCAGATACCCAAGAAGTTGTCCTGCAAGAACACCGAAGACGCATTTTGTTGGGTTAAGCTTGATCTTGTACGCGTTGAGGGCGTCGAATGTCTCCCTGATGTCCTCGAGGAGTGTATCCTCCACCCGAGTTTTTATGACGATGTCGTCAATCTACACTTGTAAGTTCTTGCCAATGAGCTTGGCGAGGCATTTTTGCATGCAGCGCTGATATGTTGCGCCTGTGTTTTTTAGCCCGAAGGGCATTGTCCTGTAGCAGTAGACACCGAAGACGCCTGTGTAAAATGCATACATGAACTTTGCATGTTATTACTTGTTTTTCCTACATATTAGCAACTTATATTCATGTTTTATAATGATTTGGGGGATTTTCTAAACAATCCCCCTTCTTTTGGTTCTAACCCTGTTTTTCCAGAAAACGTACTTTTTAGTGTTTTAGACTTTCCGGGAGCTTCGGGACTCCAAAAAGGGCAAGGCCAAAGAGCACGGTTCAGAATTTTCGAGACGAAGACCATGGGCGAAAGTAGAGGGCCAAAAGGCCAACCAGGTGGCAAAGAGGACCCTCCACGCAGCCAGATTCCTTGGCCGCGTGAGAGGCCCCCTTTTTGCCCCCGTGGCTCCGATGCCGTCGATCTTTCTTCTCCCGAGTGTCTCGTGACCTAAAAACAACTATATAAAGGGTCCCCTGGCCTTTTCGAGGGGGAGGCAGCGCCGAGAGACGAAACCACGAAACAGAGAGACAGAAGGCTGCCGCCGGAGAAGATCGGAGGGGGGAAACGCCGCCGGGATCACCCCGGAGGGCTCCACCCCCCTCCGGCATGTTCATCATCAACATCTGCAGCAAGATCAGCTCCATCTCTCCACTGTAATCTCTTGGCAAACACGATGTATGATGCAATACTATATTCCCTTGATGTATTGTGTCTCCCCGTCTATGTTTGAGTAGTGAATTGTTCTTGGCAATGGTGAAATAGTTCGTTGATTGGTTGCATACAAGTTTGTTATCTTCTATGATTGTCTTTATGTACAATATATGAGTGCACGCATATGTTGGGGAATGCATGTAAGGTGATCACCGGTAGCATAATGGAGTGGTGGTGACTTGGGAGTGACAGTAACCTGAGACCGAGCCACAAAGTTAAGTTATTGGGGGATATATATAGGGGACCTTAGAACGTAAGGCTATGGTGGGACTTTATGTCTTAATCAATCTTGTGCAGTCATTTACTTGGCCACATGATCCATCATAAGGGGTTGTAGATCATTTACTTGACTATACCTATTCATGGCTCCTTCCTAGAAGAACAACTAAGACTAAAACATGTGCTTCACTAATTGTGACAACAACACGAACGAAACACCTATTGCTAGAACACTTGCTCCCTTGAGATACTTGAGATATTTTCTGCTTGCTACTTGTGAAACTCGCTTAGAAACTTGCATTTTAAACTTGCTTCACTAGTTACTAGACAAACCACACTCCACATCACTTGCTTTTAATTAGTTAGTTCATTTTAGTCAAACTTATTGCTTTGCATAAACAGCCATATAAGAGGGTTATAGGGCTTTAGAGAATAGATAGCTTACCTTCAGCTCCTCGTGGGTTCGACACTCAAATACTTATCGAAAGGTACTACAATTGATCTCCTGCACTTGGGAGTCATCACTCGGGAGTTTTCTCATCTGGCTTTGGTTTCCATTCGCGGTTTCCACGAGCCCCGCCGTCGCGATTTCTTGTGAACTCTGCCGCCACCAGTTCTTCTCGATCGTCGTGGTCGTAGTTGAAAGATCATCGTCCGTTTTGGTAATCATATGACAACATAACCATTTGATCTAATGTTTGTTCAATGGATGAAAATGCCCAGGTTATTAGGTTCACTAAGTTTATGGGGCACATGCTCGCTCTATATGAAAAGTGCTAGGTGAAAGGAAGCCAGGGAACCAAATATGCAGGAGCGGAGGCTCCGGTGGATCCACCGGAGGCTCCGCTCAGGCTCCGGTGGAGGTCCGGTGGTTGCTCCGCCAAATAACCCCTCTGTTGGAGCAGAACGGAACCTACAGCGGAACCTCCGGTGGATCTCCGGTGGGCGGAACCTCCGCCAATTCCACCGGAGGCTCCGCCATCCGCCAAACACTTGGCTCACGCGCAAGCAGGGTCCGGTGCGCCTCCGGTGGCACCTCCGCCAAAATGCCCTTCTGTTACCACAGGGCGGAGGTACCACCGGAGCCTTTGGTGGACATCCGGTGGACCCCATGGTCCAGTGCAAATGGGCTCCGGTGGAGGGTCCGGTGGTTGTTCCGCCAAAACACCCTTCTGTTACCGCAGGACGGAGGTTCCACCGGAACCTCCGCAATCTCCACCGGAGCCTCCAGTCCGTTCTCTACCGCGTGCAAGCTAGGGCACTGCGCAACTGCGCAGTTAACAGGAGACCACCGGAGCCTCCGGTGAAACCACCGGAGCCTCCGGTGGAACTGGACTGCAACGGCCACTTAAATGCAATGGGTATAAATACCCCTTCCCCTACCTCTTAAATGCCAAGCTTTTCCCATTCTCTCTCCTAGCCATTAATGAAAGCTTCAATCACCTAGATCTCCCACTCCTTCCACCCAAACACTCCCAAACTTGGTGGAGAGCTAGAGGAGACCTAGATCCACACTTCCACCAAAGGAATCTCAAATCCATCCACCACAACCTAGTAGATCTAGAATCCTACTTGAGGCCTAGAAACCTTAGTAGATCTCGTGCTTGTAGTTTTCACCTTGTTGCAAGAAGCTACGGATTGCTTGAGAGCCTCCATCCATCTTGTGGAGTGACCTCAAGTCCTTGTAAGGGTTTGGTCAACGCCTTCAAGTCGACCTCATAGTGGAAACGAGCATCTCCCTCATCGGAGAAGCTCAAGGAGAACAAGGTGTGCACAACCGTGCTATTGAGGAGCGCCTAGGTGGCTCCCCACCTCTCCAACATAGACGTACTTCTCTTTGAGAAGGAACTACGGTGAATCATATCCTTGTCTCCTTGTTTACACTTGTTGTTTGCTTTACTACCTTACGCTTTACTTCCGTTGCGCATATCGTTTTGTTCACATAGGTTGCTCGCCTAGTTGCACATCTAGAGAACCTTACTTTATCTTGCTAATCCACACTAAAAGGAAAAGAAAAGAAAAATTGGTAGTCAACCTATTCACCCCCCCCCCCTCTAGTTGACCATAGTGCACTTTCAATTGGTATCAGAGCCTCGGCTCTTACTAAGGGCTTAACCGCCCAAGAGTACAATGGTCGATGAAAATGCCCCCGGAAGTTCTAGTGCGGAAATATCCAAAATGGCCGACACTATATCTAACCTACAAGATACGGTTGGAATTCTCCAAATCGAACTATCTAAGGTTAGCTCTAGTGTTAGCTCGGATGTGTCTAGCATGAAGAAAATGATGGAGGCACTGATGGGGAAAACCAAGGAGTCCACGGAACCACCTCTCACCACCGACGATGTTAGCTCGGACGAAGATTCCATTCCAAATATCGACGAGATGGAAGCTAACATCGCTTTAGCTAAGGCGAAAGCCAAAGCAAAAGCCGATAAAAAGGCTAAGGGTGGTGTGAGCTCTGAGGGCTCCAAGTCTCAATCGGCTAACGGTTCGGGGTCTCAATCTAAAGTTCCACCACCTCCCAATTACGACTCTATTCACCCTATTGCCACTATGCCACACATGGTTAATGTTGGAGTTCCTCCCATGCTTAACACTAACGAATTTTCTTCTTGGAAGTTCGATATGGAGTCTCACATTTCAGGATCTTGCACCGCATTGTGGAGAAGCATTCTATATGGATTTCACCCTCACGATCCGAACAACTTGACTCCAAGAGAGGATGTGGAATTTCAACTCAACAAGACCGCTCTTGTGACTATCCAAAAGGCTCTCCCAAGAGAACATCTTGAACACATTCGCTGTATCAAGACCGCCAAGGAAGCTTGGGATAAGCTTGACTCCTTGTTCCAAGGCAATGCGAGCATCCAATCATCAAAATACGATGTTGCTCTTGACAAGTCCGAGAACTTTGTCATGCATGAAGATGAGAGTCCCGAGGAGCTATATAGAAGAGTGGTCACCCTTGGCAATCAATTAAGGGACTTTGGAAAGGAGGAAATCTCCGATGAGTGGATCAAGAGGAAATTTGTCAAGGCCATAACTCCGTTTGAGAAGAATCTCTCCACTAGCATTCGAACAAGATCCGACTACAAGTCACTCAACTCCATTGGTGTCCTTAGTGAGTTCATAGCCATATCTTTGTCTCACAAGAGCGCGGATGATGCTCTTGCTCGCTCAAGAGGCCATGGGAAGTCTCCTAACCTTGCCTTAAAATCTAAGGCCATGGCCAAGATAGAAGAAGTGGATGATGATGATGATGATGATGAGGAGGAGGAGGAGGACTATGAGGATACATACAAGGGTGCTCACAAATGTATTGCTCTTGCCATGCAAGGGTATTGGAAGAGATGGGAGGCTCACAAGGCCGGTGCCCCTAGACCCTCAAGGAACAAGACCTTTAGGAAGAAAGGAGAGCGGCCAAGGACTTGTTACAATTGTGGAAGTGCAAACCACTTCATCAAGGAGTGTCCTTTTGAGCCACGAGAAGAGAATGAAGGGAAGCTTGTTCTCAAAGACAAGAACAAGTCTCCACAAAGCAAGAACCTCGCTAGAAGAGTCCCAAGGGCTCTATATATTCAAGAGGGCCCAACATTGGAAACATACTACTCCGGAGATGAAGGAGAAGATCAAGTCGTAGGTGTCGCCCACGTCGCCATAGCTACGACTTCCTCTTCATCGGTCTCTCTATTCGAATCTCCCAATGAGAAGGCATCTATCCGACCTACATGTCTCATGGCAAAAGCCACCGCGGTAATATCTTCCACCTCCAAGTCTACTATCACTAGCTCTCCCTCATTATTGGATTGTGTTGAAAACATTGTTGATGATGAGGAGGCCAAGAACCTAGGATCTTGGTTGTGTAGTCTTGAAGGTGAAACTAAAGAAAAAGTAAAAGCTCTCCTAAGGCAACTTGATGACGCCAACTCTCTCATTGATGAGAAGGAGGAGATCATCACGACCTTGGAGAACCATGGCGGTAGCTGTGAGAATCATGATGACGAACTCGTCAAGGCTCTCGAAAATGAGAGATACATGAGAGCTTCTCTTGAAGAGAAACTATCAAGTATACAAGAGACTTATGCTATTAGTGTTTCTAAGCTTAGAAAAGATAACGAAAAATCTCTTGCCAAGCTTAAGAAAGAACATGCCAAATCTCTTGTTTTACTTAAGGAATTTGAAGAGGAAGAGTTGAAGCTAGGAATAGCTCACCAAAAACTTGACGAGGAGCATGACAAACTAAAAGAGGAGTTTAAATCTCTTAAAGAAATCCATGACAAACTTGCTAAGTCTTGAATCAAGCTTCTAGCTCAACAATCTAATAAGAATGTTGCATCTTCATCAAATAGCATTGTTATTGTGCCTACCCCTTCTTCTACAACTAACATTGTAGGGAAGGAAAGAATTCTCAATGATGCAATAAGCTCTCAAGGTGCCAAGAAAGGAAAAGAGGGACTTGGCTTTGTTTCCAAGTCAAAGAAGAAATCCAAGAGTGTCACCTCCCCCTCCAATAATGTTATCTTTGTGAAAGAGGGTGAGGTGCCCAAAGAAAAGGAGACCAACGCCATTATGAGTGGTGATACCTCTAGGGGGAGCATCACTCATAATGATTTTGCCAGAAAATATAACCCATCTTATGTTCTTATGAAATCTAGAGATGGACATGTTTATGCTAAATACGTTGGTACTTCTTATGGTGATGATTATCATTGGACTATTTGGGTTCCTAAGACCCTTGTGACTAACAAAAGAGGACCCATTGAAGGATGGATACCTAAATCAAGAAATTGATCTCTTGTAGGGAAACGCTTCCGGGGCACATAGATGGACAGTGGATAGTGGTGCATCCCAACACATGACCGGAAGCCATGAAGCAATAAGTAATATTGAACCTCCTCTACCACATCTCAATTGCGTCACAATTGGTGACAAGTCCGAGCTTAAGGTATTGGGACGAGGCAAGGTAGCTATCTCAAATGATTTATCAATTGAGAATGTACTCCTTGTTGAGTCCCTTGGCTATAACTTGATGTCCGTTCTTCAACTTGCAAATTGTGGTTTTACCTCGTTCTTTAATAAAGAGAGTGTGATTGTCACTTGGGAGACTTCTCTTAAAGTAGCCTTTGTTGGGTTTGTCGAGAACGGCATGTATGTAGTGGACTTCTCTAAAGAAGAAACGTGTGCCGCGACATGCCTAATGGCTAAAGTTGATGTGGGATGGCTTTGGCATCGCCGACTAGCCCACACCAATATGAGAATGTTACATGATCTCCAAAGTGGCAATCACGTTCTAGGACTAACCAAAGCTAAGTTTGCTAAAGATCGTGTGTGTAGCTCTTGTACCTTTGGGAAGCAACATGGAGAACAACACCCAACCAAGACAACCATCTCCACCACAAGAATTCTCGTGCTCATTCACTTAGATCTCTTTGGCCCACTATCTTATGATAGCCTCGGAGGAAAGAAGTATTGCTTGGTGATTGTGGATGATTATTCAAGATATTGTTGGGTGTATTTCTTCAAGAGGAAAAGTGAGACTCAAAATAGGGTCATCGAGTTCATCACTCTAGTGGAGCGCCAACACAATGCTACCATCTTGGCCATTCGGAGTGATAATGGCTCGGAGTTCAAGAACTACACCGTTGAGGGTTTTCTTAGTGAAGAAGGCATTGCTCATCAATATTCCACTCCCTATACCCCTCAACAAAATGGTGTTGCAGAGAGAAAGAACCGGATTTTGATGGATGCGGCTAGGACTATGATTGCGGAGTTCTCCTCTCCTTATAACTTTTGGGCCGAAGCCGTCTCCACCGCTTGTCATGCTACCAATCGGCTCTATCTTCGCAAGATCTTGAACAAGACTCCCTATGAGATTCTCACGGGCAAGAAACCGGATGTATCTTATTTCAAGGTCTTCGGTTGCAAGTGCTTCATGCGCAAGAAAGGAAAACGGTTGTCAAAATTTGAGACTAGATCTTATGAGGGTATCTTTGTTGGCTATGCCACGAATGCTCACGCCTATAGAGTCTACAACAAGTCCACCGGGCAAGTTGAAGAAGCTATAGACGTAGTGTTTGATGAGGACAACGGCTCCCAAGGGGGGCGTATAGATCATGGTGTTGTAGGAGATGCAATTCCTCCCATCGTCATAAGAAGAATGGGGATTGGTGAAATAATTCCCATTGAGGGTTACCGGATGACGGAGGGAGAAGGACTATGCCCCACTCAAGTGGATCCATTGACTACACCCATTGATGATCAAGCTATCCAACAAGATGCACCAAGCCCTCAAGCTAACTATCAAGGCCAAGCTAATGAACAAGGCCAAGCAACACATCTAAATCATGATCAAGATTCTATTATTGTTGAGAATGCTCAACCTAGTGGTGATTCATCACCCATCTTTGATCAAGTACGAAATGAAGATGGACATGTCTCCGATGAAGAAGGTGATTTTCAATCAATATCCAAGGAATCTTTGGAGGAGATACTAGCTCGTAGAGCAAAGAGAAGACTAGAGAATCTTGAACGAGCGGGTCATACGGAGGACATGATTCTTGGACAAGTCCGTGGAAGAGTGGTCACTAGAAGGCAATTGGCGGATTTTAGCAAGGCTCATGCTTTTGTCTCCTTCATTGAACCCAAGAAGGTATATGAAGCTCTCGAAGATCAAGATTGGCTTGAAGCCATGCATGATGAACTCAATAACTTCGAGCGCAACAAAGTGTGGAAATTAGTGCCAAGACCCAAGGATTGCAAAAATGTCATTGGCACCAAATGGGTGTTCAAGAACAAGCAAGACAAAGATGGCATTGTCATTCGCAACAAGGCAAGATTGGTGGCCCAAGGTTTTTCTCAAGTCGAAGGTATCGATTTCGGTGAAACTTTTGCCCCCGTAGCTCGCCTTGAATCCATTCGTATCTTACTTGCTTATGCATCTCATCATAACTTCAAGTTACAACAAATGGATGTCAAAAGTGCTTTCCTTAATGCTCCCATTAATGAGTTAGTATATGTCAAGCAACCTCCGGGTTTCGAGGATCCCAACCACCCTGATCATGTCTATAAACTTGATAAGGCGCTCTATGGACTTAAACAAGCTCCACGTGCGTGGTATGAGCACCTTAAAGAGTTTCTAGTAGATCGCAGGTTTAATGTTGGTTTAATCGATCCCACCCTCTTTACCAAGACGATTGGAGGTGACTTGTTCATATGCCAACTCTATGTGGATGACATCATTTTTGGGTCTACTAACACCTTGTTCAATGAGGAGTTTTGCAAGCTTATGACCGATAGGTTTGAGATGTCTATGATGGGAGAGTTGGAGTTCTTTCTTGGCTTTGAGGTCAATCAATATTATGAAGGGACTTTTATCAAACAAGCCAAATACACTCAAGACATGCTCAAGAGGTTTAATATGAATGATGCCAAACCTATGAAGAATCCTATGTCCACCACCACCGACTTGAAACCCGACCCCGACGGTAAAGAGGTAGATCAAAAGGTATACCGCTCCATGATTGGCTCTTTGCTCTACCTTTGTGCATCTAGACCCGATATCATGTATAGCGTAGGTAAATGTGCAAGGTTTCAAGCCTCCCCAAGGCAAAGTCATTTGGAAGCTGTGAAAAGAATCTTTCGATATCTAGTTCATACCCCAAACTTCGGTCTTTGGTACCCCAAGGGTTCAAGCTTTCAGCTCATTGGATACTCGGATGCGGATTATGCGGGAGAGAAGACGGATAGGAAGTCCACATCCGGGGGTTGTCAATTCCTTGGCCGCTCCTTGGTATGTTGGTCTTCTAAGAAGCAAAATTATATTGCTCTCTCTACCACCGAGGCCGAGTATATCTCCGCGGCAAGTTGTTGTGCCCAATTGCTATGGATGAGGCAAACCTTGAAGGATTATGGTATTCATTTTGACAAGGTGCCTCTTCTTTGTGATAATGAGAGTGCTATCAAGATCGCCTACAACCCGGTTCTTCATTCCAAGACGAAGCACATTGAAATCCTTCATCATTTCATTCGGGATCATGTTGAGAAAGGTGATATTGATCTCTCATATGTCTCCACAACGGATCAACTTGCCGATATCTTCACGAAGGCCCTTGATGAACCAAGATTTCGAGCTTTGAGGAATGAACTAAATGTCATAGATTCCTCCAAATTCACTTGAAACCTTGCATATCTACCCTCATTATGCATGATATTAAGCTTAGATGTAGGCATGGACATAGGGGGAGCACTACTCAACTCATGAATATGCGCTTCTCCTATTATGCGAAAAATAAATCATCATTGCATATCTAGTCATTTGTGACTTATTGTGCTTAAATGTGAGTAGTAACTTTGGACCCAAGATATATCTTCGCGGTGCCAAGTTACACACTCAAACATGGTGGCCTCGGCCACCGACCATTGTGTGCTTTGGATCTTTCACGCCTATCATATCTCCGTCTTGACAACTCGTGCGGGTCCGGTCTTCTATCTTTTTATTGCTTCTTGCGGACCCCGTCGAGTAATGTCTCTCGTATATCAGTAACGTTTTTCCAACCCAAGCCCCACTTGCCCAAACCCTTGTTTCTATAGTATTGCTCGTGATTTTCCAATCTTGGCGTGCCAAAACTCAAGTTGGGCAGAACCTCCGGTGAAACCACCGGAGGCTCCGCTGGGCCTGTCCACCGGAACCCCACCGGAGGCTCCGTTGGGTCCCTGTGGCTCAGCGGGCCAAAACCTAATGTTTTGGGACAGGGAGCGGAGGCTCCGGTGCGAGCCACCGGAGGCTCCGCTGGTGGGAGCGGAGGCTCCGGTGAAACCACCGGAGGCTCCGCCGGCGGAAATTTTCTGTGGATAAATTGCGGGCGCGCGGGGGTAAGTGAGATCCAATCTCATTTTCCCCCACCCACCCCCATCTTCTTCCTCACGAACCGCCGCCACCCCCAAGCTCTCCGCCGCCGGATTTGGGCGCTCCACCGCGGGGAGGCCTTCTCCTTGCCACGGGACGCCCCGGGATCCTTCCCTCCTTCCTTTTTCACCATGGATGCAGCCGGTACGTGCTCTCTCTCTCTCATCTAGTTGATAGATGAGATGCATAGGAGTTCATGTTCTAGCCTTCTAGATTTGTGGATTTGGAGTTTTAGGAGTGGAATTTCCCTAGTACAAACCCTAGAAACCTAGAAAATGCATGTTAGGTTTGAATCGTTGTGGTTGTAGGGGAACTCATTTGCCCTAACCCTAGATTATTCATCCCTAACACCATGAGTATATCGGTTTCTTGGTTTTTTGCGTGCTTTATCGTCTCGAGCTTTACTCGTTCTTCATGTTCCTCTTTCTTTCTCTCTTAGATGCTTCCAGTTCCAAGGGAAAAGGGCAATGGTACAAGACCACCGGCCGCCGCAAGCCTCCACCCGTGGATGAGGTTCAAGCCGAACTTGACAGCTCTCAAGGCAAGCGCAAGCGCTTCCCGGCCCCCGAGAAGACTTTGCCAAGAAGGAACACCACACCAACCGCCTCCAAGATGTCCGAGGCTATGTTCTTAAAGGAAAGGGGTGCGAACCCATATGTGATTGCCCGGGATCGTTTGATGCCCCAATTCCGGGGTAAGGATACTTGTTTTCACACCATCTTCCAAGCACAGATTTACAATGAGATTTTGATGAGGAAGCCGAAGGAAAATGTCGTCCCTCAACACGCCACCAATATTGGACACATGGAAAGGAATCACAAGTACTTTGGAGAGTCTCTTGAGATCATTCAAAAGTTTGGTCTTGGTCCTATTATCACTCTTCAACAGGATTTCGACGAAGAGCTTGTTTGTCAGTTTCTTCCCACGGTTCATCTCTCCAATGAGACCGAGCGTAATATGATTTGGATGACTAAGTATAAGCAACTTGACATCACTTGGAAAGATGTTGGTGTCATTCTTGGTGGCTTCCCAGATTTTGGTCCATTTGCTGAGGGAGAAGCATTTGCAAACGGATGGTTCCGAGTTCATGTCATTAACACCTCCTCACTTCCCAAGGATGGACTCACTCCTCTCTATCATTGGAAGAAATACGTCGTTGGGTTTGTGAAGGGACTCTATCCCACATATGACATCATGTTGCGCATCTATCGCGAGACCATCAACCCAAAGGCGGGCAATGTGGATGAGATTCAAGGCTTCTTGAAGAACCTTATGCTCCTTACTCACCAACACCGGATGGATGACCCTCCACGCAAGCTTGATGTGTTGGATTATATTTGGAATGAGTTGTGGTATGCCATTGCCAACCGAAAGAATGCTTGTTTTGGGCCATTTATCATGAGGATTATCCTTGACGTGTGGAATAAGAAGTTTCCGAATGAACCTCTTGATGATGCAAATTGGATCTCTCACACGGAAAAGAGGCTTCTCATAAAATATCACACCGAACCCGTTATGCATCCCACTCCCGCCGTCCGCAAGCACAAGGCTTGGCCTCACATCATTGTTGATGAGGAAGAAGCCGAGGGTCCATCTCAACCTCCTCCCTCTAGCAATGCCTTCAAATGGATGGCACGGGCTCTCAAGAAAGTGTTTCGTTTGAACAAGAAAATAGAGCAACATCAATGGGAAGCACATTATGATCGGGAACTCAAGGACCGCAAAAAGGCTCAAGCATCTCGTGAACGTCTCCGTGAAGAGGGTCTATCCATTGAATCCCCGGCTCTTGATAGTATCACAGATTGGGATGCATGGCAAGCCAAGGACTCCAAGGGCAAGCTCATTGAATGGTCCGAGGAAGAAGGAGATGAAGCCACTAGCTCTCAGCACCGTGATCCCTCCCCGGCTCCGGAAGCATCTTCCTCCTCCTCCGAGTGATTTGGGACGTTTGCATCTTAGTCTCTCTCTCTTTTTGGTATCTTGATGCCTAAGGGGAGAGATTTATATTAGGAACGGGCATTTGCATGGGTCTCCCTCAAGCTCTCTCGATTTGCATCTTTCTCTTGAGGGAGTTTATTTGAACTATTTGGAACTTCGTTTGTTTCCATTATTCGTAATCGTGAACCTCGTTATGTTATGTTCGTGTGTGAACCTCGTGATATTATTTATGTGTTATGTGCTATCATTGTCATATTACTATTTGTGCTATCATTGTCATATTACTATTTTATATCATGCCTTAGATGATCTCAATATGAAAGGAGCACATCTTTAGGGGGAGCTCCGTTCATATTGTGTCCATAATCATGCAAATTGTTATGTTGTCATCAATTACCAAAAAGGGGGAGAATGAAAGATCATCGTACGTTTTGGTAATCATATGACAACATAACCATTTGATCTAATGTTTGTTCACTGGATGAAAATGCCCAGGTTATTAGGTTCACTAAGTTTATGGGGCACATGCTTGCTCTATATGAAAAGTGCTAGGTGAAAGGAAGCTAGGGAACCAAATATGCAGGAGCGGAGGCTCCGGTGGATCCACCGGAGGCTCCGCTCAGGCTCCGGTGGAGGTCCGGTGGTTGCTCCGCCAAATCACCCCTCTGTTGGAGCAGAACGGAACCTACAGCGGAACCCCCGGTGGATCTCCGGTGGGCGGAACCTCCGCCAATTCCACCGGAGGCTCCGCCATCCGCCAAACACTTGGCTCACGCGCAAGCAGGGTCCGGTGCGCCTCCGGTGGCACCTCCGCCAAAATGCCCTTCTGTTACCACAGGGCGGAGGTACCACCGGAGCCTCCGGTGGACATCCGGTGGACCCCATGGTCCAGTGCAAATGGGCTCCGGTGGAGGGTCCGGTGGTTGTTCCGCCAAAACACCCTTCTGTTACCGCAGGACGGAGGTTCCACCGGAACCTCCGGTGCGCCTCCGGTGGGCGGAACCTCCGCAATCTCCACCGGAGCCTCCGGTCCGTTCTCCACCGCGTGCAAGCTAGGGCACTGCGCAACTGCGCAGTTAACAGGAGACCACCGGAGCCTCCGGTGAAACCACCGGAGCCTCCGGTGGAACTGGACTGCAACGGCCACTTAAATGCAAGGGGTATAATACCCCTTCCCCTACCTCTTAAATGCCAAGCTTTTCCCATTCTCTCTCCTAGCCATTAATGAAAGCTTCAATCACCTAGATCTCCCACTCCTTCCACCCAAACACTCCCAAACTTGGTGGAGAGCTAGAGGAGACCTAGATCCACACTTCCACCAAAGGAATCTCAAATCCATCCACCACAACCTAGTAGATCTAGAATCCTACTTGAGGCCTAGAAACCTTAGTAGATCTCGTGCTTGTAGTTTCCACCTTGTTGCAAGAAGCTACGGATTGCTTGAGAGCCTCCATCCATCTTGTGGAGTGACCTCAAGTCCTTGTAAGGGTTTGGTCAACGCCTTCAAGTCGACCTCATAGTGGAAACGAGCATCTCCCTCACCGGAGAAGCTCAAGGAGAACAAGGTGTGCACAACCGTGCTATTGAGGAGCGCCTAGGTGGCTCCCCACCTCTCCAACGTAGACGTACTTCTCTTTGAGAAGGAACTACGGTGAATCATATCCTTGTCTCCTTGTTTACACTTGTTGTTTGCTTTACTACCTTACGCTTTACTTCCGTTGCGCATATCGTTTTGTTCACATAGGTTGCTCACCTAGTTGCACATCTAGAGAACCTTACTTTATCTTGCTAAGCCCCACTAAAAGGAAAAGAAAAGAAAAATTGGTAGTCAACCTATTCACCCCCCCCCCTCTAGTTGACCATAGTGCACTTTCCGTAGTGTTTCCTCCTCTTCTTTCGGTCGTGGCAATCCTCCTCGGGCGCAGGTGAAGATGCTTTCTCGTTGCGCACGGAATCTTCGCCGCTAGCCCATCTGTCGGCTATCGCCCAGCTCCCCGATAGTTTTGGGTGCAACTCGCCCCAGTTCTTCTCGGAAAGCGGCACGCCGAGCACCTTTGGAGAAGGCTTCAATCGCGACTTCTTCCGACATATTTTTCGCGGTATTCTTGAGCGTGGTCCATCTCTGGATATATGGGCGGGTGGACTCGCCGCTTTTCTGCTTGCACACTCGCAGTTCTTTGATGGTTGCATGTCGCTTGTACGTCTCTTGGAAGTTTTTCTCGAATTCGCGGGTGAGATCATCCCAAGATCCGCAACACCCACGCGGTCTTCCTTCGAGCCAACTGCGGGCGGCGCCTATGAGGTGTAGGTTTAAGTACTGCATGGCCGTCGTCTAGTTCCCGCGCTGGCACTTCACAGTGGTAAGGTAGTCCCCGAGCCATGACTTGGGGTTCTATCGACCGTCGTACTTTGGGACCTCCGTCGAAAGTTTTAATCTCTTAGGCATTGGCGCTTCGCGGATGCTGCGACTGAAGCATATGGCGCTGCAGGCCTCTTCGTCAGAGGAGGTGGACAGCGACCGGTCGAGATTCCTGCACGCTCGGGCCTTGTCGACCCTGTTTTGCGTGATGCGTCCCCGCGCGTCGTACTCGGGCCGGTCGCGATCGTCTTCGCGTCGTGGTTCCCGGCTGCGATGTCGCGATCGGCTTCCATGGTGCCGCGGGCTACGGTCGTGATCCCGCGGGCTATCTCTGTCGCTACCCGAACTATCGCCGCGGAGTCGGGCTTCTTTCCCTCGGGCGCAACGGGGTGATTCCTTGTCTCCCCTCCAAGGTGACGTACTCCCGCATCTGCGGGGAGTTTTGCTGGTCCCTGGGGTTTTTTACGCTTCTGGCGTTGTCGTGTTTCTGCGGGTTTGAGCGGCGATTCTTGCGGCTGCCATGCCTAGCCCCTTATGGACTTGTCGATGTTGTTCCGCACGGGGATCGTTTTCAGGCGGCTGGTTTGCTTGTAAATATGTGGCGGCTGCTAGGAGTGCTGCGGCGGAAGTCGTCGGGTGTACGTTACCCTCGTCGCCGATATGCATGAGGGATGTCCCGAGTGTCCTGCTGATTCCGCTGAGGGACTCGTGATCCATGCCAGCGGTCTTCGAGACATACCTATTTTTCGAGGGATTGTTCACCGAGTGAGTCTTAGAGAGATCCGCACGACGCGCGCTTGACTCATCTGCCTTCTTCTTTTGTTCGTCCAGGTTTTGGCGGGCTTTAGCGATCAGTCGACTTGCCCGAACCAGGTGATAATGGTATGCGAGTAGGTCCTCTCGGGGGGCTCCTTCTTCGGGAGCACCGCCATTCTGTACCGCTGCCTTTGCTTTATCCCAGGCGGCTCGCGATACCTTGATGCGCTCTCGCTCCTTCCGACTGTCCCCTGTTTCCTCGGGTGCCTCCGTTGATCCTGCCATGCAGACCTGGGCCAGATATAGATCATGAGTCCTAGGCGTGAGTCGATGATTTTCAACGGAACTGGGAAAAAATTTTCGGGGCTCCAGCTTAAGGTTGGCGATGATGAAGCCGAAGATGCCGTAGATCCAGCGCCCGCCGTTCCCACAGACGGCGCTAATTGTCGAATAGTCATCTCAACAAGTCCCTCGGATGATCCGGTATGGTTTCAATTAATAGAATGTATGGACGCTGGTGATGATCGTCGGCTAACAGGGGGCACGATTTACCCAGGTTCGGGGCCCTCGTAGAGGTAAAACCCTTACTCCCGCTCTTTCGATCTGTATTATGAGTAGATCGGTTACAATGGGGGGTGCTCAAGTCCAGAGTATGGTCTCGAGCTCAAGGCTTTGGTGGTGAGAAGTTTATTGGGCCCCCTCCCCGGTGGTTCTCCTGGCCTTATATAGGTGGCCAGGTCTCAAACCGACCCGGGGGGGTTACAAACCCTAGCTTTAGGTCGGTTACAAGTTTCCTTCTTGACCCGCAAGTCTTTGCGGGTGGGCTCCAATTGGGCCTTCTAGAACTGTAGGTGGCACCTCCCTCTGGGCTCAAATCTTGGGCTTTGGACCGGGTAACCTCACCCGATAGGTCCAGGATTCGTCCCCATGTTAGTAGCCCCCGAGTGTATATTCGACTGAGGATCAGTCGAGTGGGCACTCATAGTCCGCTCTTTGATTTCTTCGACTGGTTATTCAATCGTCTGATTTAGAGGGAGCATACCCTGTGCGCGATGCAAACCCTTACTCCCGCTCTTTCGATCTGTATTATGAGTAGATAGGTTACAATGGGGGGGTGCTCAAGTCGAGAGTATGGTCTCGAGCTCAAGGCTTTGGTGGTGAGAAGTTGATTGGGTCCCCTCCCCGGTGGTTCTCCTGGCCTTATATAGGTGGCCAGCTCTCAGACCGTCCCCGGGGGTGGGTTACAAACCCTAGCTTTAGGTCGGTTACAAGTCACTACAATAAATGTGTTGATACATGACGTTCTCGTAATGACGGTGAACGAAATCGTCATAGAGTTGTGACGATTTCAAACAAGATCGTCGTAAGTTGTTTGAGGGGATAAAAACCCTGTAAAATAACGACGATTTGAGTTAAAAACGTCGTACCCATATAAGATGAAATCGTCATAAACGGTGCATGTGATCCGAAGCTTTATTTTTTAACAGAATACGACGAATATAAATCGTCATGACGCTGCAACGTATACACATTTATTTGATATGGATGACCACCACATCAATTTTTGCCTACGTGTAATGTTCAGTTGCCATTTCCTTGCTTATGTGTCAATCCATAGCTTCACTTGCCTACCAATGACATGTGGGGCCAGCCCCACAAACTACAGTACACCACATTACATGTGAGGTGTCCAGGCCCGTGCCGCTACCGAACCGCGTGGCTGACAGGTTGGCCTCGACCTCACCTACGTTTGCACCTGACGTGGCCTCGAGCTCACGTACGAATGCGTGGCCTCGAGCTCACCTACGAATATTCGCCAAAATAATGTGCGGGTAGAGGGACTCGAACCCTGCACCTCGAGTACACCTACGAGCAGCAGAACCACCAGGCCAACTCACGGTTGCTGACCATGTACACCATTCGGCCTACTTAAGGAAAAAATCAAAGCTAGTTGGGTTGCTTCCCTCTTCGCATGGGCCGAATTTTTTTTCTCGGGGCGGGTGGGGGGAATGCTTCCCTCTTCGCATGGGCCGAAATTTGGCATGTGTAGCTAGTCCTGGAGCAGGTTCTCACAGCTAGTTGGGTTGGGCTAGATATTAACTGTTTTTTATTCCTGTTTACATTTTCTATAATTTGAATTTCACCTTCAAATTGACCGAAACCAATTTTGTAAAATTATTTACAATAATATGTTGGTGTATCTCTGAACATGAAATGTGATATAATAACTTCATAATTTTATTTGGTGCATCTCTCTAACATATTTTTGGTAGTTGCTTCACAAAAAAAACCTTTTTTGACACTCCGAAAATGGAAAATGGTATTTTTATTAAGAAAAAAATAAAACTTTCTTCGTGAACATTGTTCGTGCTTCCATTATGCATGTTTGTGTAGAATATGGGCACATTTCAACAAACTATGCCACGGATGTGGCCATAACATCCGACATTTGGCCCGAAACCCAAGAATCTTCAGAGGAGATAGCTCATTTCTATGAACACCTTTTCAAGCCAGTTGTCGTATTCCAAGTTTATTATTTTTGGTGGATAGTAGGACATATATAATTACACCACGCGAAGGCCTTGCATCGTTTCAATTTTTTTAATTTTCTGGAATTTTCTAAGCCGGTTTTAGGAAAAAGTCAAGACGGCGGGCATGACCGTTGGCCCGAAATTCCAGTTGTCGTATTCCAAGTTTATTATTTTTGGTGGATAGTAGGACATATATAATGACACCACGCGAAGGCCTTGCATCGCTTCAATTTTTTTAATTTTCTGGAATTTTCTAAGCCGGTTTAGGAAAAAGTCAAGACGGCGGGCATGACCGTTCGTAGTCATAGGTTTAATATTGATAAAATATTGGTACATATCTATTGAAATAGGTACTTGTGTACCTAAAAATGATTTTTACATAAAATCATGAGCAAACTAAAAGGTACATGTAGTTCAAATTTGGCCCGGTTTCAGCGGAATCGGCAGAAATTTGTCTTTTTCAAAAGAGGTGTATTCTAAGCTACCGAGAGGTAGTAAATTTATTATTTCTAGATAAAATATGACATTATATATTTAGAATTTTACTTTGTGCAATTCTGTAACATATTTTCGGTAGGTGCTTCACAAAACAACCCTTTTCTTACACTCCGAAAATGGAAAATGATGATTTTATTCAATAAAAAATAAAACTTTGTTCGTGAACATTGTTCGTTGTTCCATTATGCATGCTTGTGTAGAATATGGGCACATTTCAACAAACTATGCCATGAGTGTGGCCATAACACTCGTCATTTGGCCCGAAACCCAAGAATCTTCGGAGGAGATAGCTCATTTCTATGAACACCTTTTCAACCCAGTTGTCGTATTACAAGTTTATTATTTTTGGTGTATAGTAGGACATATATAATGACACCACGCGAAGGCCTTGCATCATTTCGATTTTTTTTGAATTTTCTGGAATTTGCTAAGCCGGTTTTAGGAAAAAGTCAAGACGGCGGGCATGACCGTTCGTAGCTAGAGGTTGAATATTGATAAAATATTGGTACAACTCTATTGAAATAGGTACTTGTGTACCTAAAAATGATTTTTACATAAAATCATGAGCAAACTACAAGGTACCTGTAGTTCAAATTTGGCCCGGTTTCAGCGGAATCGGCAGAAATTTGTCTTTTTCAAAAGAGGTTTATTCTAAGCTATCGAGAGGTAGTAAATTTGTTATTTGTAGATAAAGTATGACATTATATATTTAGAATTTTACTTTGTACAATTCTGTAACATATTTTCGGTAGGTGCTTCACAAAACAACCCTTTTTTACACTCCGAAAATGGAAAATGATGGTTTTATTCAATAAAAAATAAAACTTTGTTCGTGAACATTGTTCGTTGTTCCATTATGCATGATTGTGTATAATATGGGCACATTTCAACAAACTATGCCATGAGTGTGGCCATAACACTCGTCATTTGGCCCGAAACCCAAGAATCTTCGGAGGAGATAGCTCATTTCTATGAACACCTTTTCAACCCAGTTGTCGTATTCCAAGTTTATTATTTTTGGTGTATAGTAGGACATATATAATGACACCACGCGAACTCCTTGCATCATTTCGATTTTTTTTTGAATTTTCTGGTATTTTCTAAGCCGGTTTTAGGAAAAAGTCAAGACGGCGGGCATGACCGTTCGTAGCTAGAGGTTGAATATTGATAAAATATTGGTACATCTCTATTGAAATAGGTACTTTTGTACCTAAAAATGATTTTTACATAAAATCATGAGCAAACTACAAGGTACATGTAGTTCAAATTTGGCCCGATTTCAGCGGAATCGGCAGAAATTTGTCTTTTTCAAAAGAGGTGTATTCTAAGCTATCGAGAGGTAGTAAATTTGTTATTTGTAGATAAAATATGACATTATATATTTAGAATTTTACTTTGTACAATTCTGTAACATATTTTCGGTAGGTGCTTCACAAAACAACCCTTTTTTTACACTCCAAAAATGGAAAATGATGGTTTTATTCAATAAAAAATAAAACTTTGTTCGTGAACATTGTTCGTTGTTCCATTATGCATGCTTGTGTAGAATATGAGCACATTTCAACAAACTATGCCATGAGTGTGGCCATAACACTCGTCATTTGGCCCGAAACCCAAGAATCTTCGGAGGAGATAGCTCATTTCTATGAACACCTTTTCATCCCAGTTGTCGTATTCCAAGTTTATTATTTTTGGTGTATAGTAGGACATATATAATGACACCACGCGAAGGCCTTGCATCATTTCGATTTTTTTTTTGAATTTTCTGGAATTTTCTAAGCCGGTTTTAGGAAAAAGTCAAGACGGCGGGCATGACCGTTCGTATCTAGAGGTTGAATATTGATAAAATATTGGTACATCTCTATTTAAATAGGTACTTGTGTACCTAAAAATGATTTTTACATAAAATCATGAGCAAACTATAAGGTACCTGTAGTTCAAATCTGGCCCGGTTTCAGCGGAATCGGCAGAAATTTGTCTTTTTCAAAAGAGGTGTATTCTGAGCTATTGAGAGGTAGTAAATTTGTTATTTGTAGATAAAATATGACATAATATATTTAGAATTTTACTTTGTACAATTCTGTAACATATTTTTGGTAGGTGCTTCACAAAACAACCCTTTTTTACGCTTCGAAAATGGAAAATGATGGTTTTATAAAATAAAAAATAAAACTTTCTTCGTGAAAATTGTTAGTTGTTCCATTATGCATGCTTGTGTAGAATATGGGCATATTTCAACAAACTATGCCATGAGTGTGGCCATAACACTCGTCATTTGGCCCGAAACCTAAGAATCTTCGGAGGAGATAGCTCATTTCTATGAACACCTTTTCAACCCAGTTGTCGTATTACAAGTTTATTATTTTTTGTGGATAGTAGGACCTATATAATGACACCACGTGAAGGCCTTGCATCATTTCGATTTTTTTTGAATTTTCTGGAATTTTCTAAGCCGGTTTTAGGAAAAAGTCAAGACGGCGGGCATGACCGTTCGTAGCTAGAGGTTGAATATTGATAAAATATTGGTACATCTCTATTTAAATAGGTAATTGTGTACCTAAAAATGATTTTTACATAAAATCATGAGCAAACTACAAGGTACCTGTAGTTCAAATCTGGCCCGGTTTCAACGGAATCGGCAGAAATTTGTCTTTTTCAAAAGACGTGTATTCTCAGCTATTGAGAGGTAGTAAATTTGTTATTTGTAGATAAAATATGACATAATATATTTAGAATTTTACTTTGTACAATTCTGTAACATATTTTCGGTGGGTGCTTCACAAAACAACCCTTTTTTTACGCTTCGAAAATGGAAAATGATGGTTTTATTCAATAAAAAATAAAACTTTCTTCGTGAACATTGTTAGTTGTTCCATTATGCATGCTTTTGTAGAATATGGGCACATTTCAACAAACTATGCCATGAGTGTGGCCATAACACTCGTCATTTGGCCCGAAACCCAAGAATCTTCGGAGGAGATAGCTCATTTCTATGAACACCTTTTCAACCCAGTTGTCGTATTCCAAGTTTATTATTTTTGGTGGATATTAGGACATATATAAAGACACCACGCGAAGGCCTTGCATCATTTTGATTTTTTTTTGAATTTTATGGAATTTTCTAAGCCGGTTTTAGGAAAAAGTCAAGACGACGGGCATGACCGTTCGTAGCTAGAGGTTGAATATTGATAAAATATTGGTACATCTCTATTGAAATAGGTTCTTGTGTACCTAAAAATGATTTTTACATAAATTCATGAGCAAACTACAAGGTACCTGTAGTTCAAATTTGGCCCGGTTTCAGCGGAATCGGCAGAAATTTGTCTTTTTCAAAAGAGGTGTATTATGAGCTATTGAGAGGTAGTAAATTTGTTATTTGTAGATAAAATATGACATAATATATTTATAATTTTACTTTGTACAATTCTGTAACATATTTTCGGTAGGTGCTTCACAAAACAACCCTTTTTTTACACTCCGAAAATGGAAAATGATGGTTTTATTCAATAAAAAATAAAACTTTCTTCGTGAACATTGTTAGTTGTTCCATTATGCATGCTTGTGTAGAATATGGGCACATTTCAACAAACTATGCCATGAGTGTGGCCATAACACTCGTCATTTGGCCCGAAACCCAAGAATCTTCGAAGGAGATAGCTCATTTCTATGAACACCTTTTCAACCCAGTTGTCGTATTCCAAGTTTATTATTTTTGGTGGATAGTAGGACATATATAATGAAACCACGCGAAGGCCTTGCATCATTTCAATTTTTTTTTTTGAATTTTCTGGAATTTTCTAAGCCGGTTTTAGGAAAAAGTCAAGACGGCGGGCATGACCGTTCGTAGCTAGAGGTTGAATATTGATAAAATATTGGTACATCTCTATTGAAATTGGTACTTGTGTACGTAAAAATGAGTTTTACATAAAATCATGAGCAAACTACAAGGTACCTGTAGTTCAAATTTGGCCCGGTTTCAGCGGAATCGGCAGAAATTTGTCTTTTTCAAAAGAGGTGTATTCTGAGCTATTGAGAGGTAGGAAATTTGTTATTTGTAGATAAAATATGACATAATATATTTTAAATTTTACTTTGTACAATTCTGTAACATATTTTCGGTAGGTGCTTCACAAAACAACCCTTTTCTTACACTCCGAAAATGGAAAATGATGGATTTATTCAATGAAAAATAAAACTTTCTTCGTGAACATTGTTATTTGTTCCATTATGCATGCTTGTGTAGAATATGGGAACATTTCAACAAACTATGCCACGGATGTGGCCATAACACTCGTCATTTGGCCTGAAACCCAAGAATCTTCGGAGCAGATAACTCATTTCTTTGAACACCTTTTCAACCCAATTGTCGTATTCCCATTTTATTATTTTTGGTGGATACTAGGACATATATAATGACACCACGCGGAGGCCTTGCATCATTTCGATTTTTTTTTAATCTTCTGGAATTTTCTAAGCCGGTTTTAGGAAAAAGTCAAGACGGCGGGCATGACCGTTCGTAGCTAGAGGTTGAATATTGATAAAATATTGGTATATCTCTATTGAAATAGGTACTTGTGTACCTAAAAATTATTTTTACAAAAAATCATGAGCAAACTATAAGGTACCTGTAGTTCAAATTTCGTCCGGTTTCAACGGAATCGGCAGAAATTTGTCTTTTTCAAAAGAGGTGTATTTTGAGCTATTTATAGGTAGTAAATTTGTTATTTGTAGATAAAATATGACATAATATATTTAGAATTTTACTTTATACAATTCTGTAACATAATTTTGGTAGGGGCTTTACAAAAAAAACCTTTTTTGACACTCCGAAAATGGAAAATGATGTTTTTATTCAATAAAAAATAAATGTTTTTTCGTGAACATTGTTAGTTGTTTCATTATGCATGCTTGTGTAGAATATGGGCATATTTCAACAAACTATCCCATGGATGTGGCCATAACACTCGTCATTTCGCCCGAAACCCAAGATTCTTCGGAGGAGATAGCTCATTTCTACGGACACCTTTTCAACCCAATTGTCGTATGGCAAGTTTATTATTTTTGGTGGATACTAGGACATATATAATGACACCACGCGAAGGCCTTGCATCATTTCGATTTTTTTAATTTTCTGGAATTTTCTAAGCCGGTTTTAGGAAAAAATCAAGACGACGGGCATGATCGTTCGTAGCTAGAGGTTGAATATTGATAAAATATTGGTACATCTATATTGAAATAGGTACTTGTGTACCTAAAAATGTTTTTTACAAAAAATCATGAGCAAACTACAAGGTACCTGTAGTTCAAATTTCGCCCGGTTTCAGCGGAATCGGCAGAAATTTGTCTTTTTCAAAAGAGGTATATTTGAAGATATATATATATATAGGTAGTAATTTGGTTATTTGAACATCAAATGTGGTATAATAACTCTATAAATTTACGTGGTACATTTTTGCGACATGGTTTTGGTAGATGTTTCACAGAAAACCCATATTTAGCACTCCGAAAATGGAAAATGATATTTTTATTCAATAAATAGTAAAATTTTCTTCGGCAACGTTGTTTCTCGAGCATCTTACTCCGAGATAGTGTGCAAATTTTGTAAATTTTTGGATTAATTTGTTTTAATTGAAATCTAAAATATATCATGCGGTATTTTATTTTTTCGTTTATTCACAACTACTTACATTTTTTTTTGCTTATTCATTATTATTACCAAAAAAAAAGTTCCCCTCCTAAGTCCTAATTTCCCTCCGTCACATCCGAAATTTTTGCTTAACTTCCTCACCCCGCGCGCGGCCACCCCAAAACCCTAGCCCCCATCCCACCCAGTCATTTCCTCGGCCGCCATCCCATCCCCAGAGGACCAAACCATCGCTGCCTCCCCTCCAGATCCATCCATCACTGCCTCCCCTCCAGATCCACCCCTCCCATTGCTGCATCTACCGTCTCTCCCTGATCTAGATCCACCCTCCCCGATCCTCCCTCCCCCATCCGCCCAGATCCAGATGTGCCCCTCGACACCACCACGACGACCACCTCGTGGGTGGCGGGATCTTTCGGCTCGCGGCCGAGATGGACGTCGACGGCGGATCTCGCCTCGCGGTCCCCGAATACGTTTGTGCTCACCATCACAGCCGCCGGACATAGGGAGGAGAAGCCAAGGCGAGGGTCACCACCAGGCCTACAACGGAGGCGACCGGGAGATGCGGCGGTAGATGGATCTCACGCCGGTGGCCGGGAGATGCGGCAGCGCGCTGGTGCAGGTGTGGGTGCCGGTGCCGGCGCCGACGCCTGCGAGGGACGAGGATACGCGGCGCCGCCGCGTGCTGGCCACCCGCGGGCAGCCCTTCGTGCTCCCCTCGCAGTGCCGCCGGCTGCTCCGGGGCGGGTCTTCGACGCGCGCGCGCCGGAGTGGACCCCCAACCTGAAGCTCTACGGCACCGGCGAGTACGCGCGCATGAGCTGCGCGCTCATCTACGACATCCAGGGCAGCCTCGCCTCCCCATCCTCGACCCCGCCGACACGCGCCGCTGCCTCGCCGTCCTCGAGCTCGTCTTCACCGTCGCGCCCGTGGCCTGATTCGCTGCCGAGGCCGACAAGCTCTGCAAGGCCCTCCAGGTCACCTACCCACATCCATCTCTCTCCACCGCACCAACTAACTACTACTACTACATCCGAAGAAATGTTTAGCTAACTAGTCGGTTCCCTTCTCCCCTTAATTTGCTAGTCTGCAGACACCCTCTACTATTATTAGGTGAATTGATTATTGGTTGTTGTCTGAAACTTTTCATTTTGCTCAATTTCTGTTGCTGGTAGGATTGGAACTATATGTATATCTTACAGGCCATCCTTTTACATACTGGCATATGATTCGTTTCCTCATTATACCATGTGTGTGTTATATACTGACATTGCAAGGTTATGCCCTGACATACTCGGCATATGATCTTGGACTGATCTTTGCCAATGAATGAATTTCTTCTGCGTTGCTGGTTATTCTCGAGCATTAGTGTTGTTATTCTTCAGTCTGTATCGATTTGTTCCTGAAGATAGTGTTGCATCTGAACTTTGCCAACCGAAATTGTCAATTCGCAAGTCCATTTTTCAGCATAACAATAGCCATTCAAACCAATCCAGCTTACTGCCGGTCGATTTTGCTGGCGTCTACTATATTTTGCATACAAATCAAACTCTGAAACTGAACCTTAAAACTGAATCATGGAACTTGGCAAATGGGATGGGCATTTTTTATGTTACTATAAGCTGTTAAGTGAGTACCTCAAGGTGCTCGACTGAGGGAGTACGAGCACTGCTGACCGATTACCACCCAGCCATGATCATCATCGTTTCTCTCCATTTGTTTCCCGAGCTAGGTAGTAAGGTGATTTTCTAAATGCAGCACCGCGGGTGTTTGATGGGATCATGGATGTGTTTTGAGCTCTGCGAGTGAATTTCTTCTGGACTGTTGGTTATTCTTGAGCGTGCGTTTTATTCTTCTTCAGATAACTAACAATGCGGGATGGACCGATTTCTGAATCCAACTGGAGATGAACTCTTGCATCTGAAATCATTCATGTACAGAGGTGGAAGTATTGATTCTAGATTAGTACCCCCATTGATTGATTTCAGCAGTAGAACCTGTCGATTCTTGCATGTCTGAACTGGACCACTGAAACTGATAAGTTGTATGCTGGTCCTTGATGTGGATCGTGGACGATATTTCCGAATGCATTGCTTATGTGTGCTTGCATTGTCATGGTTATTATTGAGACTGGGTGCATGGTTACTGTTCTTCAGCTGGCAGCACGGTGATACAGACTGAATTTTTGGTGTCCGCAAGATGCTTGCAGCATGTATCTTGTGCTGCCTATTGATATGTATCCATCTGTTAATTTATTTTGGCACACACTATGGCCTGATGAATGCATCATGTATCATGTATGCCCGCTATCTTGCTTTTTTTGTGTGCTGTTTGATTCTGGTATATACTGCATGACTCTTAGGCTCCGAATCACATGCTAGATATGAAACTCGGTTCTAGTTATGTATTATGGCATCTGCCCCTATTAGTGTATTGTTCATTATATGAAATTGCTTCTCTGGATATAAAAACAACCATGGGCTTGTTTCAGTTTTGCTTCTGTGTGGTATACTCCTATATCCAATTAGTTCTACATATGTGAGCTCCTTATTATGCTTATGGATTGATGAAAAATGTACTGTGTTGTTACACGTGTGCATACGTAAGTTGATTGCTAATCCAGGGCGCTTCTCTGTCTTAAAATGCCAGCAAATCCACGGCACAGTTCATGAGTGTGGATGTGCATGCTTGTGTCGGTGGCAAGAGCATCGGCGAGGGTATTAGGAAGCTCGAAGCTGGATTGCAAGTTGTGTCCAGTACCCCGGGCAGGGTCTGCGATATGATCAAGAGAAGATCCTTATTCTGGTTAGTGTGCTCTTCATTCGTGATGCATTTTCTTTGTCTGCTCAAGTTCTGCTGGTATAACATGCTTTGTTTTCATGATAGGATGAAGCCGAGGAGATGTTGAGAAGAGGTTTTAAGTACCAGATATATGATGTCTACAGATACCCCCAACAGAACTATGCTGCACTCAAGTATGTCACTGTCGTCCATATCTTGCTACCCTCCGTGTATGCAACTAGCCAACTAGCTACTTGTGACAGATCATGCCATCCTTTGGTTTATTTGCGTTTTATATATTCTTAGTAACCTGTCATACTACTCCCAGTTGTGACCGAGGGAAATTGTTTTACCGGTGATTGTATTCTGTTAGCAAGTTTCAACTGCTTGGTTGCTTTTTATCTAGCTTTGGGCCTGTGATCCCACTTGGTGATGTTTAACCAACAAATACTTTGTACATATAGTAGCTATTAGAAAATATTACTATGCGCATATAGTAGCTACTAGAAAATATTTTGTACATATAGAGCATCTGATACTCATTGTCCTGATACATATGGTAGCTACTAGCAAACTTAGCTTTCCATCTTTGTGATTGTTTATCAATAATGCTTAACAACCATCCGTCTTTTGGATTCAGGAGCTCGAGGAGAAGCGCACATGAAACTTGCCCATTTTGGTGATTTTGCCAAATCTATTTCTGTAGGAAATTGGAACTTGGCCATTTTGGTGAACTAGTACTTGTGTTCAATGTACTGTTCAAATGTTGAATTCTGTACTGTCAATGTAGTGTCAATGTAATGCCGATTATTCAAACGCTGCTATTTGAATGTAATTTGCATGTTATTCATATTCCTTAATATTTGCTTGAAATAAATATATATGTATGGGTCGTATTCAATTTCCTATGTGATATCGATGAAAAAATGGATTGAAAACTATGTGAGCTCGGTCAACAAGTTAATGGACCAACAAAGGCCACTTCTTGGCCCAAACAATGTCCTAATTTAAATTGTAAATAAAAACTAAAAAGGACTGAATACAGTACTGGACCAAAAGTTAGATGGGCTCCTAAAAGGCCACAGCCCAAATTACATGATTAAAAACACTCCAGAAAAATAAAAAATAAAACATTATAAAATGGATCACAAAATGGATTTGATCCATCAATGAAAAGGCCAAAAAAGGCTCAGGCCCAAGTAAGATAATGACCAGCAAAGGCCGAAGTTATCGGGCTAGGCCCACGTAGACCAACGAAATGGACTGGGCCAAATTTAATCCACAACGATTTCATTTCGTCACTATTCTGCCACGTAGGATTGGCCACGTCGGCGCTGAGCTGTCCTGGCCGGATTGCTCACGACGATTTTGGATCGTCATAGATTAATGACGTTCCTGTATCGTTGTGGATGTCCATGACGATTCCTACAAAATCGTCGTGGTGAACCATTACTGACGCTCGGTTTTCAACGATTTTTTTCGTCATAAGATCGTCATGGATGAAATTTGGTGACGATTTAGTGACGAAAATTGAGCGTCATGTATCAGCATATTTCTTGTAGTGAGTTTCCTCCTTGACCTGCAAGTCTTTGCGGGTGGGCTCCAATTGGGCCTTCTAGAACTGTAGGTGGCACCTCCCTCTGGGCTCAGATCTTGGGTTTTTACCGGGTAGCCTCACCCGATAGGTCCAGGATTCGTCCCGACGTCACCCGGAGCGATGACGGTGACGATGGCGGTGATTTCCCCTCTCTAGAGAGGAATTTCCCCGGCAGATTTCTCCCTGCCAGAGAGCTTTTATCTCTTGGGTGTTTTTCGCTCCGCGGCGGCGGCGGAATAATTCTTCGAGGATATAATGAGGCTTAGGGTTCCTTCGGGGTCAGGCACGCCAAAGATGACCCCCAGAGGTGGGCCAGGGTGGCCACACCCCTAGGTGGCGCGGCCAGGGGCGCGCCACACCTAGGTGTGGGCCCCTGGTGGCCTCCCCTCTGGCTCTCCTTCTGGCTGGGTTCCTCCTCTGAACTTTTAGGAACCCCCGGGTGTCCTCTTTCTTCTTCTGATCATCTGAAATATGGTATCTCGACGGTGCTTTTTCCATCAGATTTCTGGTCCCGGTGTTTATTCTCCAAAAATTATAAAACATGTAAAATAAGATAAAATAACATAAGAGATGCGTCATAACATGAAATATATCGATGAATAAAACAAAATTATGATATAAAATAGTGATGCAAAATGGACGTATCAGTCACTTCTAGTGAAACTATATTTTTATTCGGTCACATCTTATGTGCTTTACTTGGAGCGTCTTTATTTTTGCTTTCAGTTTGTTTTTATTTTTGCTTTCAGTTTATTTTTATTTTTGCAATAAGCTTTGTTGGACCCCAGCATTCTTTTATTGGTGAGTGACACGCTCCGCTTTTTCATGGAAATACTTTGTATTCTTAATCTTTGTCTGACTGCTGCATTTATTTAGCTCCTGTTTTGCATGCATCTCTTATCAGAGTTGTTAGTTTTAGTAGTGTTATGTGAGTACTATCATGTTTGCTTGATGTATCATAAAGAGTATTTTTGTTAAAACATATCTTGTATGGTGCTTGTTGGGAAAAGAAATTGCTGCTTGAAGTAGAATTTATAACAGTGCAAGTAGAAGCTTGTATAGACTGTGACTAGAACTTTTTCATGCCATGCTAATTGTTATTTTAGTTTTAAAGCCTTGTGGATATTGAGTAGCATGAATAGTCTCAAATAGCTGAGAGTGTTTAATATGCCATTGAAAGATTCATGAGTTATTCTTGTCATAAGGAAGCATAAATTTATGGTATTCTCTTTCGAATGTTTTATTTGGTTGACTTGGCGCATGCTCACACCATGTTTATGACTATGAACCAGTCACGAATAGCCTCCATGACCACTTAGTTTTTGAACTTGTGATACTGCTTATGCTTTAATTAATGATGTTTATGTCGCTATGCATGATTATGGATCTTATGCTCTCTTGATTGTCGCTCCCATTCTTTTGCTAGCCTCCACCTGTACTGAGTATGAGCTCTACTCGTGCATCCAACTCCCTAAAACCAAAGTTTTTCCCATTGTGTCCACCATACCTACCTACATGTGGTATTTAACTGCCACTCCAAGTAAATTTCTCATATGTTACCTTTAAAACTTTCAAAATTACTCATGTTTTATGTTCCTGTTTTTCTCATGAAGACGTAAATAAAGAATCTTTATCTCACTTGTTTATTGGATTTCACACCCTGGACTAGTGGATTCATCCGCTTATCCAAATGATAGAAGAGCTGGCAACGGTGTGCCCAGCCCCAAATTAATACACACACAATCTCTTCACTATTTTTGCCCCTGATTTATCAATCAACGCATAATTGTGTAAACAAAAGAGAAAGAGGGATGACCTTCTACCCAGATGCGTCCTTCACATGGGAGCCGCTCTTGTGAATCCAGTTAGCTTGTGACATACTTTATTTTCTGTTTACCATTCGTTGACATTAGCATACATCTCTCAAAATATAGACACTCCTCCACGGTATGTGATTGTTGGCACGCACCAGAGGATTCGGTTAGCCATGGTTTGTGAAAGATGGATGGGAGGACTGTCAAATTTTTAATACCTCTGTTTAATAAAATAAAAGATCTAGCACATGAGTGATCCCTGCTTCCCTCCGCGAAGGGCCTTTCTTTTAATTTTATGTTGAGTCTCCATCTTCTAACTTTATGCACAGTTGAGAGAGAATTTTTGCCATTCTGAGTTCTATGTGCATTTGTCCCATAAACATCAATAATTGCTTCGTGATGTGATATTATTTGTTCTTAAATTATTTTCTCTAGTCTTCCTCGTGAACTTTGAAGTGTCCTGGCATTTATGTTTTGCCCCACTCTTAAGGACTAGCGAAATATCACTTTGCCATGATTTCTCTATACTTGAAACAAACGTTTATCTTTCTTTGCATTATTATTCATGATCCTTTATTTGAGATACTCTTCATGATGAAAATTGATTGCTATGATTTATTATTAAAGTTCTATTTATCATGTTTGTGTTTGAAGTTCTATGATCTCAGCTTGCATATGCCTTTACATTTTTATGATCAAGATTATGTTAGTAGCATGTCACCTCAGAAATTATTGTTTTATCGTTTACCTACTCGAGGACGAGTAGGAACTAAGCTTGGGATGCTTGATACATCTCCAGCGTATCTATAATTTCTGATGCTCCATGATGATATTATGCCAATTGCTACATGTTTTCTCCCTTTTTATAGCATTTTTACACGTTTTCCGGGACTAACCTATTAACAAGATGCCAAGTGCCAGTTCCCTGTTTTCTGATGTTTTTTATTTCAGAAAAGTTGTTCTGGAAATATTCTCGGAATTGGACCCCACAAAGCCCGAAGTGCCTATTTCCCCGGAAGCATCCAGAAGACCGAAGAGGAGTCGAAGAGGGGCACCAGGGGGCCACACCATGGGGTGGCTCGCCCCCTGGCCGCGCCAGCTGGTGGTGTGGGGGGCCAGGGCTCCACCGCCTCTGCCCTTTCGCCTATTTATTCCCCCCCGGATGGAAAACCCTAGACACCTGATCAAATATCCCCGAAAAGTTCCGCAACCGCCGTCATCGTCAACCCTAGATCAGGGTGGTTCTGAAGCTGTCTCCGACACCCCGCCAGAGAGGAAATCATCACCGGAGGCCTCTACATCACCATGCCTGCCTCCGGAGTGATGCGTGAGTAGTTCATCCTTGGACTACGGGTCCATAGCAGTAGCTAGATGGTTGTCTCCTCCTCATATGCCTCCATGTTTAGATCTCGTGAGCTGCCTAACATGATCGAGATTGATCTTATGTAACTCTATGTGATGTGTTTGCTGGGATCCGATGAATATTGAACTTATGCCAAGTTGATTATAGTCTTTATTGCATATGCTATTTGTGATCTTGCATGCTTTCTATTGCTAGTGGTTGCTCTGGACAAGTAGTTGCTAGTGACTCCAAGAGGGAGTATTTATGCTCGATAGTGGGTTTATGTCTCCTTTTGGCCTGTGCTTGAGTGACAGAAACATGACGGGGGAGGATGTGTTGTTGCCACTAGGGAGAAAACAGCGGTGTGATTGCACGTGTGTACAATCATTGCTTACATTACACACTTTGTTTAATGAAGTTATCTGTTACTTGCAACTTAATACCTAAGGGGGTTCAGATGATAACCTGAGGGTGGGTTATTAGTCATAGATGCAGTTGGATTGCGGTCTATATATATTGTTGTAATGCCCGCACTAAATATCATAGTAGTCATCATGTCATGAATGTGCACTACGGTGCAACCTTTATTTGTCAATTCCTCAGTTGTAATTTGTTCACCCAGCATGCTATCTTTTATGGAGAGACACCACTAGTGAACCTATGAACCCCGGTCCATTTTCTTACACTGTTAAACAAACCACTACAATTTCCTGCTTTCTTTACTTACTGCAAGCATACATTATTTTCCACACTATACGTCTAATCTTTGTTTTCAGCAAGACCGGTGAGATTAACAACCTCACTTTACCGTTGGGACAAAGTATTTTGGTTGTGTTGTGTGCAGGTTCCGAGTTGTTGCTGACACCGGTGAGGCACCATCACCACCGTCAGTGGCATCAACCTTCCAAAGATCCTCTTCCTCCTACTGGATTGATAACCTTGGTTCTTAACCGAGGGAAATTCCTACCGCTACACTCATCACACCCTCTTCTTGGGGTTCCCAACACGTAGCATCAGTCTCTCTCCCAAACAAAGAATGCTAGGTTCCAACCATATTATTTCAGCAAGGAAAACAAAAGAAAACAAAACGAAAAATAAAATACGCTCCAAGTAAATTTCATATGATGTGACCGAATAAAAATATAGTTTCACTAGAAGTGACCTAATAAATTGTTGATGAAGAAGCGGATGCCTTGGGCATCCCCAAGCTTAGACGCTTGAGTCTACTTAGAATTTTTTGGGATGAACCACGGGGGCATCCCCAAGCTTTGACCTTGCACTCTTCTTGATCACATTATATCACCCTCTTCTCTTGACCCTTGAAAACTTCCTTCACACCACACTTAAAGTAATTCGCATTAGAGGGTTAGTGCAACAATAAAAAAAATCCATGGGTTATGCATGGGCACAATTGCTATTGATAATTTTAAACATTAGCTACAGACACTGATGTTTCGTGAAGCAAAAAAATCCACTTGACATAGTAAAAGAGCAAATGTAAGAAAAATGGCAGAATCTGCCAAAACCAGAACAGTCTGTAATGACGGATTTTTTCGGGGAACTTAAGTTGATCAGATCGAAAAACATAAAGAACGAAAAAGTTTCAGAAAAAGCCAAGGATTAAGCACAAAAAGTTGCAGGTCATTTTGATCTTTCTGTAATTTATACGATTTTTATGGTGGACAGCAGAAATCTGTTTCCTGCGCAGAAATCCAAAACCAACTCCAACTTTCGCTAGAAACTTTACTTGGCACAACTAATAAATGAAAATAAAGATACAAAGGAGTTTCTACAGAAGTATACAACCCCTTTACTCAAATAAAACAGATAAAAACAAAGCAAAAATAAAACCATGGGTTATCTCCCAAGAAGTGCTTTTCTTTAACGCCTTTTAGCTAGGCCCAGAAAAATGAAATCAGGTGTTTTCAAGTGAAGAAGCATCCAAATTGTAATTTGTTCGAATAATAGAATCAAAAGTAAAATTCATTCTATTTCTAGGAAAGTGTTTCATACATTTCTTGATTGGGAATTGATACTTAATATTCCCTTCTTTCATATAAATAACGGCACCAACAGTTCTAAGAAAAGGTCTTCCCAAAACAATTGGACAAGAATCATTGCATTCAATATTCATAACAACAAAATCAATTGGGACACGGTTATTATTAACCAAAGTAAGAACATCGTCAACTCTCACCAAAGGTTTCTTTCTAACAGTATCAATAAGACGAATATCCAAATAACGGTTCTCCAAAGGTGGCAAATCAAGTATATCATAAAGATTATTAGGCATAACAGAGATACTAACACCAAGATCACATAGAGCATTACAATCAAAATCATTCACTTTCATTTTAATGATGGGTTCCCAACCATCATCTAACTTCCTAGGGATAGAGGCTTCACACCTTAATTCATCCTCTCTAATTTGCATGAGAGCATTTGTAATATGTTTTGTGAAAGCCATATTCATAGTACTAGCATTAGGACAACTAGCAAGCTTTTGTAAGAACTTAATCACTTCAGTTATGTTTCAATCATCAAAGTCAAAACCATTTTTATCAAAGGTAATGGGACCATTGTCTCCCATATTTCTAAAAACTTCAGCACTTTTATCACGAACATTTTTAGCAGTTTTAGGCAGTTTTGCACTTTTAATAGCAGAAGAGGGAGTATTGCCAACACCAATTACTTTACCATTGATAGTAGAAGGTTTACTAGCATGATAAGCTTCAGTTTTACTAGTGGTGGTAATGGTGCAAACATTAGCTATATTATTCTTTCTAGCTCCATCTTCTCTTTCCCATCTAGCATGCAATTCAACTAACATCCTAACATTGTCATCAATTCGAATTTGAATGGAACTCAATTTTTTTATTTCTTTAATATAATGAGGCATAACCTTTAGTTTTAGAAAATCAACATCAAGAGCAAGGCTATCAACTTAAGAAGCAAGAACATCAATTTTGCCAAACTTTTCCTCAACAAATTTATTAAAAGCAGTTTGTGTACTAATAAAATTCTTGAGCATGTTTTGAAGATAAGAGGGTACACTTTTATTGTTTTTGTAGGAATTACCATAGGAATTGACATAACCATTATTATTATTGGGAGGATATGGCCTATAATTGTTGCTACCAAAATTATTCCTATAAGCATTAATGTTGAAATTATTATTATTAATGAAGTTCACATCAACATGCTTTTCTTGATCAACCAAAGAGGCTAAAGGAACATTGTTTGGATCAATAGGAGCATGGCCATTCACAAGCATAGACATAAAAGCATCAAGTCTATCACTCAAAGTGGAGGTTTCTTCAACATAATTTACCTTCTTACCTGTTGTAGCTCTCTCGGTGTGTCATTCGGAATAATTTACCATCATATCATCAAGAAGCTTTGTTGCTGCCCCCAAAGTCATGGACATAAAGGTTCCTCCACCAGCTGAATCCAGAAGGTTTCTTGAAAAAAAAATCAGACCTGCATAAAAGGTTTGGATGATCATCCAAATAGTCAGTCCATGAGTGGGACAATTCTTTACTAAAGATTCCATTCTTTCCCAAGCTTTAGCAACATGCTCATTATCAAGTTGCTTAAAATTCATAATGCTACTTCTTAAAGATATAATCTTAGCAGGAGGATAATATTTTTCCAATGAAAGCATCTTTACACTTAGTCCAAGAATCAATACTATTTCTAGGCAAAGATAACAACCATTCTTTAGATCTTCCTCTCAAATAGAAAGGAAACAATTTCAGTTTAATAATATCTCCATCTACATCTTTATATTTTTGCATCTCACATAGTTCAACAAAATTATTAAGATGGACACCAGCATCATCAGTACTAACACCAGAAAATTGCTCTCTCATAACAAGATTTAACAGGGCAGGCTTTAGCGCATAAAAATCAGTAGTAGGAGCAGGTGGAGGAATAGGTGTGCTAATGAAATCATTGTTGTTGGTGCTAGTAAAGTCACACGACTTAGTGTTCTCAGGGGTACTCATTTTTAGCAAGATTAAAAAAAGGATAAAAACAACAACTAGAGTAAGAACTAATTTTTTGTGTTTTCGATAAAGAGAAGCAAACAAGAAAAATTAAAATAAACTAAGCAAAACTAAAACAAAGTAAAGAGATTGGAAGTGAGAGACTCTCCTTGCAGAAATTCTCTTCCTCCACGGCAACGACGCCAGAAAACTTGTTGATGGCTGACGTTGGTAAACCCCAACAGAAAGGTTGTGAAGAGTGCAGCAGCAAGTTTTCCCTCAGAAAAGAAACCAAGGTTGAATCGACCAGTAGGAGGACAAGCAACTTCTGAAGGTTGATGAAGTTGATGTGGTAGGGCGCACTACCGGTTCAGCAGCAACATGAAACCTACACAACACAATAAATTCACTTTGCCCCAACGAAGCAGTGAGGTTGTCAATCTCACCGGTTTTGCTGATAACAAAGAGGTTAAATGTATGGTGTGGAAAATAGTATGAGAATAATGTGAGAACAATAGTAGCAGTGTGAAAATAGTGGAAGCAGTGTGAAAACAATAATTGCAGTGGTTGTATTATCAGTATGAGAAAATGGACCGAGGTCCATAGTTCACTAGAGGTGTCTCTCCATAAAAGATAGCTAACATGCGTGGTGAACAAATTACAGCTAGGAAATTGATAGATAATGAAACATGCATGACATGATGATTACTATGTGATTCATGCGAGCATTACAACAAGATACATAGACCGTCATCCAACTGCATCTATGACTAATAATCCACCCTCCAAATATCATCCGAACAAATGTTGGGTATTAAGTTGCAAGCAACAGATAATCAGAGTAAGCAAAGTGTGTAATGTAAACAATGTAAACATCGTTGTTTTCTCCCTAATAGCAACAACACATCCTCCATCCGTCACGTTTCTGTCACTCGAGCACATATGCAAAGGAGGCATGAATCCACTATCGAGCATAAATACCCCCTCTTGGAGTCACACTTGGCCAGAGCAACATACACATCAAGACAACATGATAGATTGATAATCATGAGACATATGATTTAAATATCATCGGATCTCAACAAACACACCATATAGCATTACAATAAGATGATCTAGATCATGTAGGGCAGCTCACGAGATCTAAACATGAGGCATAAAGAGGAGAGAACAACCATATAGCTAGTGCTATGGACCCGTAGTCCAAGGATGAACTACTCACGCATCACTCTGGAGGCGGGCATGGTGGTGTAGAGCCCTCCGGTGATGATTTCCCCTCCCGGCAGGGTGCCGGGGAGAACTCCAGAACCCTCCCGATCTCGGGTTGACGATGATGGCAGTCTCGGGTATTTTTCGTGGAAAAGTGGTATATCCTTAGGGTTCACGCATCGGGGGGAATAAATAGGCGAAAGGGCTATGGTGGTGGTCGCCCGAGTGGCCCACACCACCCCATGGCGCGGCCAGGGGCGCCGCCCTATAGTGTGGCCCCCTCTTGGCCTCTTCGGGACTCCGTGAAACCTTCGGGAATTCTAAGACTTCCGGGCTTCGAATTTTCCAATTCCGAAAATATTTCCAGAACAACTTTTCTGAAACTAAAAACAGTAGAAAACAAGAACTGACTCTGTGACATTGTGTCAATAGGTTAGTCCCAGGAAACCGATAAAAATGACATAAAGTGTAAGGAAAACATGTAGCATATGGCATGAAAACAACATGGGACATCAGAAATTGGGGATACGTTTATGACGTATCACGCCCCCTCCCCCGGTGATTTCTTGAGAAACATCGTTTTCTGATTTTTTTTCCCCGATTTTCTGACGTCCAGAAGATATCCCCTTTGACAGATACTTTTTCCGGCTGATTTCTGACTCTGACAAATAATTCCGTAATACTGTAAACCATAGAGAAAACAAGGAAATAACATAAGTATAGTGCTCTAATATGGAAAATAAATAAGGGAAAATTAACATATAAATAGTGATGCAAAATGGACGTATCAGTGACTCAAACCTAGCTCAATTGAACAGGCCCAAAGCGACTCTAAAACAAACTCAAACCAAAATAAAAATCCTAATTGTCCCACAACATGAACTGGCTAAACAAAAACACTAAAAAAATATTTTTAGCCTCAATCCCTAAACCAAATAAGATGCAAATTCAATTAAACCTGGTAAATGCTTCTTGACCAAATAAAAACACATTGGTGGTGTTCTGAAATTGGGGTTCACCTCATCCTTTAGAGACACTTCAACACATAAAGGTCCAAACTTTAGAATATACGGAGGTGGCACAATAGCATGAGTAATAAGTATCCGCCCCTCATCATATACTCTATAGTTTGAAAGGACACGGATGTCGCCTAGAGGGGGGGGGTGAATAGGCGTTTAAAAATAATTACGGTTAAGGCTTGAATAAATGCGGAATAAAACTAGCGTTTAATTTATCAAGCCAAAACCTAAACAAACTAGGTTCACCTATGTGCACCAACAACTTATGCTAAACAATTCAAACAACTATGTGATAGCAAGATATGTTACTTCAAGCTCGATGGCTATCACAAAGTAAATTTCAGAAGTAAAGAGTTCGGGTATAGAAATAACCGAGAGACGAGGAGACGATGATTTATCCCGAAGTTCACTTCCCAATGGAAGCTAATCTCCGTTGGAGAGGTGTGGAGTCACAATGACTCCAAGCGCCCAATGGCTCACCTTATTCTCCTCGTGCCTCCACCAATGCGGAGTGCCACGATCCACTATGGGACCTTTGAGGGCGGTCACCGATCCCGTACAAGGTTGGGGCAATCTCCACAACTCAATTGGAGGCTCCCAACAATATCCCGCGAGCCACCAAAACTCCGAGATAGCAACAAGGTCCGGAGCTACCAAAACTCCGAGACAACAACAACCGTCTAGGGCACTCCAAGTACCCAAGAGGACAAGCTCAAGGGCACTCCAAGAACCCAAGAGTAACAAGCTTCTCAACCTTTCACTCGAACGAATCCTCGTAGAGAACTCAAACCGATGCAACCTATGCAATGGCAAGAACACAAGAAGTGCTCAAATCCTTCACTCTCAAATCCCACCAAAGCAACAAATGCTATGGGGGGAGAAGAGAGGAAGAACAATAAAGAACTCAACAAATGAATCCACAAGATCTAGATCCAAAGACTTTCCCCTCACTAAGAGGAGAGATGGATTGGTGGGATAATAGATCTAGATCTCCTCTCTCTTTTCCCACTAATTGGAGGCAAGAATCATGGAGGAATAGAGAGAGAGCAAGCTCCAAAAAGGTCAACAATGGTGGGGGAAAACTTGCTAAAAAGGTAGGAAACCAATGGGGAAGAAGGCCCCTTTTATAGGCCCCCAAAAACAGCCCGTTGGGGGCATTCTGCCCCACCCCGGCCTCCCGGGCCGGCCAGGCCGGCCTCCAGGCCGGACGGTTCGGGTAGGGGTCCGGCCTGGGGAGCCCACCCCGGCCTGGGGCCGGCCTACCAGTTTTCAGAAAATGTCCTTCACTAAAAACGCGATATCTTTTGCATCCGGACTCCGTTTTCGATGATCTTGGGCTCGTTGAAATCGTAAGAACGAGCACTACAAGATTATGCAAAGAAACATCATAGTCCATAATTGTATGATAAAACCAAATGATGAAAGTTATTACCTCTCTATAAAGGAACAATCGGTAAAACCTCCAATATCAAAAACGCAATAAGTTTTTCATGCGAAACCCGTTTTTGATGAACTTGAGCTTGTATTGAAGCACATGACAAGCTCAAAAACAACACATCGAGAAAACACAAATAAGAACCAAGAAATGTTATGCCAAGTATGCAAAGGTTTGAGCTCTCTCCGAGTGATGCGATCAAGTTGCTAATATGAGAGCCCCTCTTGATAGTACGGTTATCTATCCTATAATCCGGTCTCCCTCCTAATGCTATGAGACCGGTAAAATAGAAAACCTATCAAGATCATACCTTTGCCTTGAGCATTCCACTTGAGCTATAATATGACGATCTCGACCTCCTCAAGATGGAACACCTTTCTTGATTTCTTTTTGCTTGATGAAGACACAAAGATGCTCCCCCCATATGCAACTATGGGAGAGGCTCTTTTAAGTATATCTTTACTTTAACATTATCTCCAAAAGAGTGGCAAGCTTCAAGAATGTGATCTCTTCGATATGCTTCCCTTGAACTTGCACTTCTCGAACTTGATGACGATCACAACTTGACGTCATCCACCATGGACTATATGAAATCTTCCTTTTGATGCAAGCCCATGGAAAGATGCCTAACCCCACATAGATATACCACACACACATATAATGGGTTAGAACACAAAGCTATATGAACAATTACTTACGATACCATGATACCACATGGTGCATCTTCTTGTTTTGTGAGTTGATCACTATTAACCATCGCTTAGCACTTTGCCTTGATCAACCTTTTATCTTTTCTTCTCTCTTCATAATAATGATGTCTTGAAGGTAAAGATGAATGTTCACACAATATTCTTCTTCAAGGCATACTTGCAATATGCTCAACTCTCTCATGACCAAACTTGGGATATTCACATGAATAGCACCTTGGTCACCACTTGATTATCTTGAATCCAACACATGGACATCAAGTATTGCCTGTGGAGAAACTCTACAAGTGTAGCTCAATGCAACCATTAGTCCATAGTGATTGTCATCAATTACCAAAACCACACATGTGGGAACCATGCTCTTTCAATCTCCCCCATTTTGGTAATTGATGACAAACTCTTTTACGAGGGTTTATATAATGAATTTTACCTACCATGCAAATAGACAAGCAAGGTTGCATGAGCATGAAAGGAAAATGTTTAAGAACAAAACCAAAATTTCTTAAACCCTCAAAACTTTCTCCCCCATTGGCATCCATTTCCAAAATGGGATCATAGAAATTTTAGATGGCCAATATAGTAAGGGTTCCTCCGTAGGCTATGCACTTCTCATAATATGAGTGAAATCAAATACACTTATCCAATGATGAATAATGGGAGGAACTATACCAAGGATCCAAAGATTGCAAATAAGATGGTATACAAATCTAATATTCTCCTAAAGAGAAGCAAACAAACAAGAGATCCAACAAACCAAACGAACAAGGTATATTATGGTTTGAGAAAATGAGTGTTTTTAAAGAAAATAGAGGAGCTCCCCAATATTTGTGCATGATTTAGAAATATTTGCATTTTGAACGCAAAGGGCACAAAAATGGAATCATAACTCCCCCACTGTTGTTCAAAACTCAAAGCAAGTGCAAGTGATCATAAAAGAAAATAAGGCATATCACTTGGAGTAAGAGATGGTTAAGCCATAAGAGAAGTTATCAATAAAAGGATGGACACCGAACCATTAGGATACCAATAAGACATGTAATTCTTATCATGTGTATAAGTTTCTTAAATAGACCACAATCATGATGATGTACATCCATAAAGAAACATGTACACACAATATAGTTACAAAGAGAAAGAGCGAGATATCCAATTCGAAGACATAAATATGATAATAAGATCTTTGCTTGAAAGCATTTTTTTTAGAGGATATGAATGACCTTCCAACAAAAACACATCAAAGACGTCACGAACATCAATAAGGGAAACAGAGATAGTTGGGACGTTTTGATAAAAGCAACAAATATCACAAGGAGTAAATATGTTTCATGCCATGATACAACCTACAAAAGGTTGAAATGTTAGAGTATATGCATGAGATAGATACTTGTTACCGAGGTAGCATTGGTGATGTTGTACTATATAAGAATTCATCAATCATCATAGCTTGACTCCAATAAGCATGTATTGATAACACCTTCTTTGTGAATGAGGCAAGCATCCAACGCATATGAAATGTACCTAAAACATATTTAAGTACAAAAATGGTCCCCAAACTCATTGGGTCCAAAGTAGTTACACAAACTACAATATATAGGATTCAATCCACATGAATATAGGCATATAGATAAGAAATTGAATATCATGAACATCTTAGCCAATTTAGGATTTATGGATATTACTCTATATAAATATTGGATCAAGGAAAATAAACATGCCATAACATATACACTAATAATTATGCATGCAATCTAAAGATAGAAGAAACATTTCATTTTATACCCGGGAGAGAGAAAATGGTCGTTGGGGGGGGGGTTCCCCCACTCTGCAGCGCCCAACCTGGCCTAGGGGACCGGTCAGGCCGGTCACCCCCTTTCTCCTTCTATCTTTCTCCTTTCTTCTCCGTTTCTTCTTCTTTCTTCCACATCTTTTTCCGTAGACTTTTCTCTCTTATTGCTGCAACTTGCATGTGGTTTACGGGTAGATATGGTTGCACTTTATCCATGATATTTTCTGAGTAAACTTAGGGAACACGTTAGTCCTTCCATATGTTGTGATCAAACACTCAAAATAGGATTTAGGAACATGTCAATCAACTCATGATTGATAAGATACCAATTAGAAAATATATCATTGTAAAAATAAAATACCAAAGGAAATACTTATCACTTGGGGGATACTAAATAAAAATGCATCAAGGAGTAAAATATTGAGATCCCAATAGACATCAAATGAACCATGTCAAATTCCAAGAGATGTCAATTGAAGCAAATATCTATGAGTGAGATATCAAACTCCAAATAAATAGAAATTAAGGGCCTCAAAGCAAAACAAATGAGCATAGAGGATGTCTATGTAAAATATGATCAAAGACTTATCTCATTCAAAACAATAGAATGAAAAACAAGGAATGAGATAACCAAGCCCTCTACACTTTTTATGATGGCACAAAGTAATAAAAAAATAAAAGTTGTGCCTTCCACAAACTCACAAGATATTGATTAAAATACCAATTTAAAAAGATCTAATATCAATTGATGATAACTAGTATTCAAAAAGAATCTATGATAGCTCCCCCATGATCTATGCATGATTTTTGAATTTTGCACACAAATGGAATCATCACTCTTCGCATGCATACAATAGAAACTTTCATTAAGTGCCAAGAGATCCAACTGAAAATATAGTGTTCTAAAGGAAGTAATATAGCTCTCCCATGACTTATGCATTATATAGATGTTTGCATTTTAATACAAAAGCACTATAAGGGGATCCTCACTTTTCTTACAACCATTACACTAGAATTTTGTTTGATTATAACACATAGATATTCACGAGTCAAGGAAGACAATGTGAGTTCATACAAAACAATTTCTCGTCGATAATATAAATGGAAGCAAAACATAATGTAAATATGATCAATAACTTCTACCACAAATATGGTTGTCACTTGTCCAAGGACAAGGAGGGTATGGTGTTAATTTTAGGTGGTATGTTGCAAAAATATTCGTGATCATGTTGAAACACAAAAGTTTATGGAAAAGGATATGAGTTAATTACCATGCTTCAACTAGTAAAATTATCATGCAAAGCAATTCTTAATATATATTGAAGCAACCGGTTTCCCAAACAATAAATACTAGTGCACATTTGAGGAACACCGCACGAAGAAACTCTCTCAAATTCAACAAACCAAAATATGAGATACAAAAACTCATTTAAGCAAGTATGGAACTTGTTTGAGCTAATCATGCCACGTAGTAACAATATAATTTAGAATATCAATTCTAAGTGGCATTACCTCACATGTTCACATTTTCTAGGATTGTAATATGCACATAGCTTATTACTCCCCCATAATGTGATAATCCATTTCTTTTCAACAAGAGGCAAGTGAAATCAAATAAGAGATAATTAATGAACATTGTGAAATTCGAATTTCTCATGAGAATGAAATACCACATGGAGACTATATAATCTTGTCACGTTAATAATAAGTGATATACCTCATGTACACATATTTTAGGATTGTGAGGTGGTAAGCACACCACTCCCCAAAAATGAGATAGTTCATTAATCTCTCAAAAGAGTCAACTTAAATTAATCATAAATTGCAATAAAGGCTCAACACAAAACAAACAAGTACATGGAGTGCAAACCAACAAACACATACTAGATTACTCAAGATAGGTAATTAGTAAGCACACCATATACAAACACATGCTAGACACAAAACTAACACATGCAAGGGGCAAGCAACTTTTAATGTATATAATTTAAATACAAGTTACCGCAAGGAGACACATTGGATAGGAGATAGATATATGATGATACAAATGACTTGGCTTGAGTAAATATAATTGATGAAGATCCCTTAATTCTTCATAAGATAGCCAAGTCTCCAATGCCCTCCAACAACACCTATTGATCAAGTTTTAGCTTGTTGGTCCCCAACCAAGTTGGGTCCTAAGAGGTTAGTCACAATAGGCTTGGCAACCCAAATGGTTCGTTTCTTAACACCACTTTGAGTGCCAAAATATTTGGCAAACACATTGCCAACCTTATCCTTCCGAAGGGAATAAACATCATAAATAATGATAGGGTTGGATAAGGTACCATTAGTGCATGAGGAAGCAAGGTGGCCCTTTTCACGGCATAAGTAGCAACATCGGCTTCCTCCTTTCTTCTTAGTTGATTTCTCAACTTGAGGAATTATAACTTGATTCTTCTTGGGAAGAAGCCTTTCTTCATCTTGAGGTTGAGCATGAGATTGAACTTGTGGCCGCTTCCCTTGTTGCTTCTCACTAAGAGGCTTCTTCTTTAATGGGCAAGACCTAACATGGTGCCCTTCAACATTGCACTTGAAGCAAACAATCTTGGACGAATTGTTGACTTGTTCTTGGCTCTTGTTCTTGTTGATTATATGATTCTTCTTTATATTGGACTTCTTGTTATTATTGGAGTTGAATCCAAGTCCACTCTTGTCATTGGGTAATCTTTGTACACTCAACATGTTGTCAAGTGCGGACTTCCCATGACGCTTTTCCAAGTCTTTCTTCAAAGAAGCGACTTGGACCTTGAGCTCTTTTATTTCCTCTACATGGTTAGTAGCAACACAAGTAATAGAGGAAGTAGATGATTCATTGTTAGAGCAACAAGGCATGGAAAGCAATTCATCACAAGATGTAGCGATATTATGAGTGAATGAATTAATAGGACTAGCACGAGGCAAAATAGAATTTTGAGTAGAGTTTGTGCTAATGTACACATGAGGCTCACAAGATATCACCTTGGTAGTAATAGCCTCATGAGCTAACTTTAGCTTATCATGTGAGACTAAAAGATCCTCATGAGAGCCTAAGAGCTTTTCATGACTTTCTTCCAATTTCCCATAATTGCTAGTTAGCAACTCAAGTTGAGACCTTAGCTCAACATTCTCCTTCAATGTAGATGCTTCACGAGAAATAGAGTTAGTAGCACAAGCATCATAATTAATAGAAATAGGAGAAGGCAAATTGGCAAGTCCTTTTGAATATGAAGCTTTAAGTTGAGTATGTTCGACTTTTAGCTCATCATTTTTAGTTTTAAGACAATTAACCACCTCAAGATTTCTATTATGAGAGTCCTTTAATTTTGATAACTCTAGAGTAAAAGTCTCTTCAAGAGATTCATTGATATTTTGTTCTTCTACAAGAGCTTCCTCTAGTTTTGCAATTTCATTGGAATAATCACGCTCGCGGCTATAACACGCGTCAATGCATGCTTCCAAATCCTTAATGGTGATATTGCGCCTATCAAATGCTCTAATGATTTCTAGGAAATTGGCACAAGCATCTTTATCCTCATAAAGGATATTGTGAATCATTTTACCTTTCTCCATTAACGAATCATTGTCATTATCATCGTCATCATCATCATCATCATCATCCTCATCACCATCACAATCATCATCATCATCACTAGATACATTGGCGTTCAAAGTAGGAGCTACCTTTGAACCTTTAGCCATAAGGCAAAAGTGAGATATGGTAGATGATGATGAACCATTACTTGAAGCGCCACTTAAATCCACATCTTGTTCCATGGAATGTTGAGTTTCTTCTACATGGTTAGTAACACAAGTACTAGAGGAAATACAACCATTTTTACTATGGAAACAAGATGTATCAAGCATATCATTATAAGATTTAGTCAAGGAATTTTTACATGATATGCATGAACTATCAACGCAAGTATGTAAATCATTTTGGGTGCTAGGTGTGTTTAAGTCCATAGACAAAGTATTGCAATAAGATAGAGATGAAGAATCGTCAACAATAAGCATACTATCAAGATTGCAATTTTTGTCACTACTCACCATATCATTATCTTGTGCCTTGACACATGTTGGTGAGGTAGAAGAAGTTGAGAACTCATCACGCCCGAAGGTGGAGGGAGTATAATCATCACCACAACTTTTGGACACATCATATTTAACTTGAAGCTTGGTCCAAATATCATGAGCTTTCCAAGATGGCCTAATTGACTCAAGAACTACAATACTCAAATATTTGAAAAACACATTAGTAGCTTGGGTATTGAGATATAAGTTTTTCTCATCCTCTAAAGAGCAATCAATACCCGTTGGAGTAGAAAAACCCATATCTACAATTTTCTCTATATTTGGACCCATGTCCTTAAAAATATTAAGCATACTAATTTTCCAAGTATTATAATTTGTGCCATCGAATATAAAAGTTTCATTATGCACTAATCCCCTAGCCGACATCTTTACTCTCTAGGTTGTGAAACCCTATGAAGAGAGACCCGGCTCTGATACCAATTGAAAGGACACGGATGTCGCCTAGAGGGGGGGGGTGAATAGGCGTTTAAAAATAATTACGGTTAAGGCTTGAATAAATGCGGAATAAAACTAGCGTTTAATTTATCAAGCCAAAACCTAAACAAACTAGGTTCACCTATGTGCACCAACAACTTATGCTAAACAATTCAAACAACTATGTGATAGCAAGATATGTTACTTCAAGCTCGATGGCTATCACAAAGTAAATTGCATAAGTAAAGAGTTCGGGTATAGAAATAACCGAGAGACGAGGAGACGATGATTTATCCCGAAGTTCACTTCCCAATGGAAGCTAATCTCCGTTGGAGAGGTGTGGAGTCACAATGACTCCAAGCGCCCAATGGCTCACCTTATTCTCCTCGTGCCTCCACCAATGCGGAGTGCCACGATCCACTATGGGACCTTTGAGGGCGGTCACCGATCCCGTACAAGGTTGGGGCAATCTCCACAACTCAATTGGAGGCTCCCAACAATATCCCGCGAGCCACCAAAACTCCGAGATAGCAACAAGGTCCGGAGCTACCAAAACTCCGAGACAACAACAACCGTCTAGGGCACTCCAAGTACCCAAGAGGACAAGCTCAAGGGCACTCCAAGAACCCAAGAGTAACAAGCTTCTCAACCTTTCACTCGAACGAATCCTCGTAGAGAACTCAAACCGATGCAACCTATGCAATGGCAAGAACACAAGAAGTGCTCAAATCCTTCACTCTCAAATCCCACCAAAGCAACAAATGCTATGGGGGGAGAAGAGAGGAAGAACAATAAAGAACTCAACAAATGAATCCACAAGATCTAGATCCAAAGACTTTCCCCTCACTAAGAGGAGAGATGGATTGGTGGGATAATAGATCTAGATCTCCTCTCTCTTTTCCCACTAATTGGAGGCAAGAATCATGGAGGAATAGAGAGAGAGCAAGCTCCAAAAAGGTCAACAATGGTGGGGGAAAACTTGCTAAAAAGGTAGGAAACCAATGGGGAAGAAGGCCCCTTTTATAGGCCCCCAAAAACAGCCCGTTGGGGGCATTCTGCCCCACCCCGGCCTCCCGGGCCGGCCAGGCCGGCCTCCAGGCCGGACGGTTCGGGTAGGGGTCCGGCCTGGGGAGCCCACCCCGGCCTGGGGCCGGCCTACCAGTTTTCAGAAAATGTCCTTCACAAAAAACGCGATATCTTTTGCATCCGGACTCCGTTTTCGATGATCTTGGGCTCGTTGAAATCGTAAGAACGAGCACTACAAGATTATGCAAAGAAACATCATAGTCCATAATTGGATGATAAAACCAAATGATGAAAGTTATTACCTCTCTATAAAGGAACAATCGGTAAAACCTCCAATATAAAAAACGCAATAAGTTTTTCATGCGAAACCCGTTTTTGATGAACTTGAGCTTGTATTGAAGCACATGACAAGCTCAAAAACAACACATCGAGAAAACACAAATAAGAACCAAGAAATGTTATGCCAAGTATGCAAAGGTTTGAGCTCTCTCCGAGTGATGCGATCAAGTTGCTAATATGAGAGCCCCTCTTGATAGTACGGTTATCTATCCTATAATCCGGTCTCCCTCCTAATGCTATGAGACCGGTAAAATAGAAAACCTATCAAGATCATACCTTTGCCTTGAGCATTCCACTTGAGCTATAATATGACGATCTCGACCTCCTCAAGATGGAACACCTTTCTTGATTTCTTTTTGCTTGATGAAGACACAAAGATGCTCCCCCCATATGCAACTATGGGAGAGGCTCTTTTAAGTATATCTTTACTTTAACATTATCTCCAAAAGAGTGGCAAGCTTCAAGAATGTGATCTCTTCGATATGCTTCCCTTGAACTTGCACTTCTCGAACTTGATGACGATCACAACTTGACGTCATCCACCATGGACTATATGAAATCTTCCTTTTGATGCAAGCCCATGGAAAGATGCCTAACCCCACATAGATATACCACACACACATATAATGGGTTAGAACACAAAGCTATATGAACAATTACTTACGATACCATGATACCACATGGTGCATCTTCTTGTTTTGTGAGTTGATCACTATTAACCATCGCTTAGCACTTTGCCTTGATCAACCTTTTATCTTTTCTTCTCTCTTCATAATAATGATGTCTTGAAGGTAAAGATGAATGTTCACACAATATTCTTCTTCAAGGCATACTTGCAATATGCTCAACTCTCTCATGACCAAACTTGGGATATTCACATGAATAGCACCTTGGTCACCACTTGATTATCTTGAATCCAACACATGGACATCAAGTATTGCCTGTGGAGAAACTCTACAAGTGTAGCTCAATGCAACCATTAGTCCATAGTGATTGTCATCAATTACCAAAACCACACATGTGGGAACCATGCTCTTTCATAGTTGCATTGTGTTTTGCATATCATGTGCCTGTGAGGCATTTGTTGAAGTTATAGAGGTTGTCTATCTGAATATGCAGTAAAGAAAAAAAAACAAATTCATTGGTTAGTAACAATTCCGATTTTGAGAACAAGTGGTTTTGGTTGTCATTCAATGATCCATAACTCTTTAATTTTCTTTCTAATACTCCCTCCATCCCATATTACTTGACGCTAAAATGGATGTATCTATACTTAATATAGTGCTACATGCATCTATTTTAGTGTTTTAAATAATATGAGACAGAGGGAGTACATTTATTGTTTTAAATTCTATGATCAATTTTATATTCTGCTTGCTAAGTCCTCATATGGAGTCGGGCTGAGGCGACCCTGATACCATTTGCCATGTATGGACGAGCTTCAAGACATGCAAGTGTTATATATTATGTTTGAGATTAGGATGAAACATTTAAACCTAAAGTACCAATACGCTACTTGTTTCCTTTTTCACCTAACTTGGCTCAAATCATCATGATAATCATCTATTTAAGGATTGTGAGAAGCTCGCAAGTGAAATAGCAGAAACCAACAATTTTGTATATGAAGCATACAATTAAATTTTGTGGACAAATGTGAGATGTTCTATTCTGGGATATACAATAAACGGGGAACTAAATGATCAAATGACTAGGTATTCTTCTTAATATTTATATGAGTGACGTGTGTTGTTTTAATGCTACAAATGACTAGTTAATTACCAAATTGTGCCTTTGTTTGGGTAGGTGGAATCCAAAGGGATAAAATATGTTCTCAACTTCTGTGTTTTTGCCCATGTAGTATTTCTTGCACGTTCCGAATAAAAAAAGTAACAACAAGGAACAAATAAAACTGAGCAAGAAACAACAAACATAAACATGACTTATAGTAAACATAACCTACATTTACCAGACAGGTTAGAAGTTCGTAAAGAAAAATATCATTTGTAAGATGGAGCATTTACATTTTCTTTGAGACAACTACTTTTACCTCATGATGTTCTTTACGTGTGTGTGTGTGTTATGTCACTTGTTTTGTTTTTGGGGAACCGTTGTTTCGCTTGCTGGTAGGGTCGACTAACTCCGGGCCTTGTGGCATCATGACTTTTCTTTTGGACATCATGAATTTTGTGGCATATAAACATGTTAATCTTTTTCTTTTTCTTTTGGTGTTTTTGTTGCTACGGTGGTAATGGAAAGAAGAACTCATAGCTCGTTGGTAGGTTACCTCATTTGTGGGTTACCGACGATGACAATAGACTACAGAGAATGTTGTACGTGCGGTCTCCCTGTAAGTTGAGAACTTGAGATTTAAGAAATAAAAATTGTCTCAACGAGACTAAATTTGCAGGAATGGTAAATGACAGCACTACACGAACCTATATTAATTTTATTTTGGAAGAACTAACCATATTGCTTGGAAGATGTTGCCGAAAAAACAAATATCGCTTGGAACTTTGGAAGATAGACTGGTCGTTGCTACTATTATTTACATTTACCTCATTCTCATCCATACTATTTTTAGTCGATCACATTCACGTGTGTTGTGACTCGTGTCACTCAATTTCGGGTTTTCTAGCATCTGCTGTCTCACTGGCTGGTGGGGTCGACACGCATCGGGCCTTGTTCACACCATGACTTTCGTGGCATTCGGGCCCAGCGAAGCTGCCACGAAGCCGCGTAAAACCGCAGGGCCCACATCCGCAGAGACTGGCGGGTTATTAACTCAGCCGGGGAGCAACAGGTTGACCCGGCAAACGAGACGCAAAGCCGAAGTCCACACCACCAAACCCCTCATCCCCTCCGCGCCGGCGACGATGGAGACCCCGCCGCCCCGGTGGCCGCCGGGATTCCGCTTCAGCCCCACCGACGAGGAGCTCGTCCTCTACTTCCTCAAGCGCCGGATCGCTGCCGGCCTCCCTACCCCCTACATCGCCGACGTCGACGTCTACAAGTCCCACCCCTCCCACCTCCCCGGTACGTCCCCCCGCCCGCGTCAGACCCCGATCGCCTTCGCGGCTTCGCCCCCTCGTATCTTCCGCCGATCTCCCTCCCCCCACCCTGACCTAGATTTGCTGCTGGAGCAGAGAGGTCGGCGCTGCGGACGGGGGACAAGCAGTGGTTCTTCTGCAGCCGGCTCGACCGCAAGTACCCCAACGGCTCGCGCGCCAGCCGCACCACCGCCGACGGCTACTGGAAGGCCACGGGGAAGGACCGCTCCATCTGCAACGGCGGCCGCGCCGTCGGCAACAAGAAGACCCTGGTGTACCACCACGGCCGCGCGCCGCGCGGGGAGCGTACCGACTGGGTCATGCACGAGTACACCATCCTCCCCGAGGCGCTCCCGCCCTCCGCGCAGGGCCGCGAGGCCTTCGCGCTCTACAAGCTCTTCGAGAAGAGCGGGGTGGGGCCCAAGAACGGCGAGCAGTACGGCGCGCCCTTCAGGGAGGAGGATTGGCTGGACGACGACGAAGAAGGCGAGCTGCCCATGGTGGCTGCTGCTGCTGCTGACCCTACCCTTACCACCGTTACTGTAGCCAGAGCCGCGTCAGTGGATGAGCAGATTGGGGATCTGGGGGTGCTCCTATTGCAAACTGGAGATGATCAGGGAAACAGTGAACCGCAGTCCGATCTCTCCACACCAGTTCCTTCGCAAGCCCTGCTTCAGCATGGTCGAGGTTGGCCGCATGATGATGGTAACACAGCTGATGCTGCAGAGGCTACAACCAGTAGTGGTGCTATGTTAGCAGCAGAGAATACCGAGCTCCCATTTGGGGATCTTGAGGGGCTTCTCATGGAGATATCGGATGATCAACGGGCCGCTAAATCCTTCCAGGAATTCTCAGCTTCCGTTCCCCAACTCCAGCTTCAGGATGATGATCATGAGCCTTGGCCCAATGCCGACTTGGAGGAGATCAGTGTTGCGGATTATACCGCCAGTACTGGGGTTGTGGGGGCATCAGAGTGTACCGGCACCGAGCTTCCCTATGGGGATCTTGAAGGGCTTTTGTTGCAACTAGAAAATGACCACGAAAATATTGAACCGCTGGCAGATTTCTCCACACCAGTTCCTCATCACGGCTTTAATCAGGTATGCTTTGTTGTCTGTAATCTATATTCTCTACTCATTCATCTTTTAGATGATTTACAGATTTGGTTGGAATGCATGATATGTTGCGTACTTGCATGATCACTAGCTGTTGTCTATGCATTTTTCATAATTGTTAATTACTGCTGCTTTTATGCTCACACAATAATTTCTTGGGTCTGGTCAGTACTTAAGAATATTGTATGCTATGTTCCCTAATAGACACATGATATGAATGATTGTATAACACTATTACATTTTGTTGTAGTATGTATGAGCTATTCTACATATGTTTCCCAGTGCCCTGTAGTGTAGGTGGTAGGTTTTTTGCCCCGTAGTGCGACTCTCGAGCCGAGGTCGTGCAGCGGGTTTTCCTACCAATGAACTACCCCCTTTCTCTTCCCCTTTGTGTTTGCTGTTATTTTGAACTCTGTATTTCCGTTAAAGCGATTTAATGGAAAGGGGGTAAAACCCAGTTGGAAAAAAACATATGTTTCCCAGTTTTGTGAATCTTAAGTTATATTGACTTATATAGGTTGGCGCTGGAGATTTGCATAGATGTCACGGTGATATATTCAGCTCTGTAGATCCTTCTTCTGCGGTGGTACAAAGCGCAGGTCTTGATCCACAATCAGGGCCCAGTAATCAAATTGCGCAGTCTGATCTCACCAACGTGCCATTGGGCTGGGAAACAAATTGCACTGAAGAAACAAGTGCACTGCGATCTGTGTCAGGGTTGGCCAGTTATGACAGTCAGGATGCTGATGAAGAGTACCTTGAAATCAATGATTTCTTTGATCTAGAAGATCCAGGACAGAATATGAATTGTACTGCACCAGAGCACTTGATTTCTGCATCTAATGGGATGTTAGATAGTATGGAGTACTCTGATGCTTCAATGTTCCTACCTGGCTCATTTGACACGGCTGGAGTGGGCACGGAAAACCAGAATGGTTATTTCGGTGATAGTGGATCCCAGAACCAAGGCTTTCACTATACATCTGAGTATACATCTGAATTGTGGACACAGAACCAGGTCGCTCTCAATGTGCGGAACCGCGTGCAGCATAACCATGTTGTCTTCTCCTCACATGCACCAGGTGCTTAATGAGTTCATTTTGTTTTGCATTCTTTTCCTGTGATCACCTAAAATTTATCTCAGATGACATCATCAAACGTCTTAACTTACTGTTTCTGAACATTGCAGGCACTGCCAATATTCATATGATGAATCAAGAACCACCTAACCAGAATCCACAGGATTCACAATCATGGTTCGATTCAACTGTATCAGCCTTGCTGGACGCAATACCGGCCAGTCCAGCTTTGGCAGCTGAAAGCAATGTTCTGAACAGAACACTCCAGCGCATTTCCAGCTTTAGGTCAGAACATGCTCCAAATGAAGAACCAAGCGCAGCAGCTATTCAGGTTAGCAGAAGGGGCGCAGGACTGATTTCCGTCACGTTGCTGGTTCTGCTTGCTGCTATCCTGTGGACCTGTGCTACTGGCACCGGGTACGCAATTAGGTTCTGCAAGGATTTATGGAAATCCTCTTCTACATGACGCAAACTTTTCTAGAGTTATCCTGGTGCTGATCCTCATTGTAACCTCAACAATTAGTTATTGTTTTGCCATCATTCCATTGGCAAAGGCAAAGAGGTAGAGACACATTTCGAAAGGAGAGGTGTTAGCTTTCAGCTTATTCAGGAGTCGTGGAAACCAAAAAAAAAAAAAAAAAAACTGATGGCGATATATATGACTACTACCTAGCTATTTCCCTTCCCCCTCATCTGGGTGTGGACATTGTGTTACTGAATGTAATTGAACCACGAAGAGGGATGCAACTCGTGTGCATAGTATTAATATTATGGAAGTATGATTTTGCTCCAAAATTCCTGATAATTATGTGCATGCATGCCTCTCTTTTGAGTTTTGCCCCATGTTTGCCTCCAAACATTTTAAGTCCCGTGATCCATTTGTTCAGCCATATTTCATCGAGGTTAGACGGGCTGGTCATCAATTAAAATGTTTGAACATGCCTGAATATATAGACTTTGTGTATCAAATGAAACACTGTAACTTCTGATGGACATGTTAGTACCTGAAACCTGAATGAGTACACAGAAAATTGATTGGTATTGATGCTACGGAAGTATGATTTCGCTCCAAATTCATGCTAATGTTTGCCTGCATATCCCTCTTTTGTCCCGTTGTTTGACGAAAAGGATAGGGCCCTAATACATCTCTCGTTTTGCCACCGCGAACATTTTAAGACCTGTAATTCATTTTCTCAGCCATCAATCAAAATGTTTGACTCTGAGTACCTGTATGTAGTCTTTATATGCACTATTGTGAATCAAAGACAATTTGAAGATTACAAAGAATACTGAATCGATAGACATGTTATGAGCCAAAAAAAACACCTTGTGCATGTTCCATTAATTAAAAATAAAATAAAAAAAGCTGAAGAGAAAAAACAAAGAGAAAGAGCTCAAGAAGGCATATTCTACACGGAGAAGGCGCATTCCCACAGAGTATGTTCCTTGCACGCATCTCCAGGCGGCAGTTGCCGATTTGGACGGTTCCAACTTGAAAGATACTGTAACCAAAATGGCGAGCAGGAAAACAGAAGGAAAAAATCTCTGAAAAATCTTGGCCTATCCCCTTCACTTCTTCAGTCAGTCTTCCCTCCTGCTTATCTCTTTCAGACCTTCACTGCCGTTTCGCTCACTACAAGCTCCTCCACGTCCCGTGGAAAATCTCCGGTTACCATGAGAGGAGCCGCGATCCAGAGCCCCGGCCTCGCCCGCGCTGCGCCGCCGGCCGCTGTTCCTCTTCACCCGCGGCCGCGGCGCGCCTGCGGAGGCGGCGGCGGGGTCCTCCACCACCGTCTGAGGAGCGACCTGCTGCTACTGCCCACCACGGTCCCCTGCCGAGCTCGCTCCCCGCCCTCTTCTGCCTCCTCGTCTAATGTGGTGAGTAGTGCTGCCAGAGCTCCGGCTACCGCCATCTCGCGACTATTTTACAGTTGCTCTTCTTCGGTTGTACTGAGCTCTGACTCCGGCCGGCGTCCTGGTTCTCTTTTCTTTCTCGCGTAGAACCCCGGGACAGGGGAAGGTGCGGACGAGCTGCTCGACGATTTGCTCCAGAAGCACGGCGAGGTCGTGTACAGCGCCGGCGGCGGCGGAACTCTGGCCAGCGAGGCCGACGAGGACGCCGAGTGCTTGTCATGTATGTGGCATACGCCTCTCCACTCGCTCCCCTGGCTGCTAAACAAAGAACTTTGCCTCTGCTGAGAAAAAATGTTCAGAGAAATAGTAGCATCAGCGCAGAACTCAAAGAGCAATGCTGCCTAGAGTTTGTCTTCAGCTGATGGTTGTTTACCTTGTCTTTCAGTGGCCGTTTCTCTGGCTAAAGTTGCGAGCGAGGTGAAGGCTGCCGATATCCGCGTACTCTTCGTGAAGCCGATTGTCTACTGGACCGAGTTCTTCATCATCCTCACCGCTTTCTCGAATGCGCAGATTGAGGCCATCAGGTGCTCCATACTTTACATCCAGTTTCTTGCTTGCATAGTTTCAGTCCAAGAGAAACCTGAATATGCAATAAGCGACCCCATGGCGTTATTTATGAATATTTTTTAATTTAGCTTATGTGGGATTGTATATTCTTACATTCCAGCTCCAAAATGAGAGACATCGGCGAGCAGCAGTTTAGCAGAGTTGCATCTGGTGATACAAAACCGAATTCATGGACCTTACTTGACTTTGGTCAGTGCTCTGTACTTCTCTGTCACGTGTTTACTATAATTAGCTCTACTAGGTTCATATGGACAAATTCTACTGCAACATCTTGCGTGTTTTATTTTGATGGAACGTCTTGGTTGTTATGTATAGGGGTAGAGAAAGGTCTTTATCTTTGAAGTCAAACATAGGTTAACTTTCTGACTTTATGGAAGAGTGAAACAACTAGTACTTTCCGAGCGTCCTCGTCTATTTATAAGGCAAAATTTTGTTAGCTCTGAAACACAAATTCATACGAAAAAATGTTCAGATTTTTTCTGAAACTCATGATTTTGAACCGTGTAAATGTCAACCTTAGCATACAAATTTAAGACTCAACTTTCGTTAAGATTGCTTCGTGCACGTTTCTGCGTGACCTCAGTTTAATACATCAATTTATTTTACAGTCAGATTTTTTTTCTGCGGGTATCTTTTACAGTCAGCTAATGCATCATGTTTAGTAAGATAAGTAGCCAGGAAAAATAGTACTTTAAAGAAGTTAAAACTTAAAACTGAATCGAAGTTTGCCCATTTAAATAGGCTTAAAACACACTTAAGTCTCCTGCCTCTTTCTCAAAAGAAAAACACACTGCCACGCTTGTCACTGCCTTTCGTCAATTTGGACAACTATTTAAACTGCTCATAGAATTTGTATCTTCGCGATACCATGAGTAACAAAATTTCCCTTTATCGAAAAAATCTGAACAGCTCATAGACTTCAAAATTTTATTGGATAGGCAAGGCAAGGTTTTGTTGGAAAAAAAAATCTCACATGTTGATCTACGTTCCATTTCTAAATGTTGTGATAATGCTGCCCAACATTCGCCACTGACCTATTTAACTGTCCTTTGCACTCTTCCAGGTGATGTTGTCGTCCATATATTTCTTCCCCCGCAGCGAGAATTCTACAACCTGGAAGAGTTCTACGGCAACGCCACCCCCATCGAGCTCCCATTTGAAACCCAGTTGCAGTGACCGCCATCTGCATCTGACACCAGAGACGTTGCAGTCAAAAGCCAACATGACGTTCCCCTAGAGCCGTGGTCGGCACTCACCACGCAGTCTTCGTGCCTTAATTCTGAAACGTGTCGACAGATGCATAGCATGGTCACAGCGCAACTCGCCGTGATGTCAGGTCACTGCCCTCGCGAAGTGTGCGTAGTTGACGCTATGATCGCGAACATTCTCCTCATTTGCTGTCAAACTATGTATGTGTACCATTGTAATAGCTACTACTACCGAATAATGTTTGCAACAAGAGGAATAGAAGCCAGAAGATTGTTAGATTCTTTCACAAGAAATATAAACTCCACACACATAGTGCTGGAAATTTGTCTGGTTTGATCTTGTTATCTGCGTTGTGTATCAGCTCACTATTTTCTGTTGTACGTTGTCTGAACATTCTGAAGGTCTGTAGCGCTCACTGCAATTCTGAATTCTGAACCGTGCTATACATTTCAAGTGCACGGCGGTTTGGATATCCCTGCCCTTCAAGATTGGGGGAGGCGTCGCCGCGCATTGCCGAGGGGAATGGCGCAGCCGGGGCACCTCTCGCTCGCGGGCCGGACGGTGGCGTTCACGACGCCCCAGACCACCGACGCCGGCGGCGGATACGGTGGCCGGCTTGGCACGCTCCTGCGGCAGCTCGGCGCGCACCCGCTGCCCGTGCCCACCATCGCCATCCGCGCGCACGAACCGGACCGCCTCCGCCCCTACCTCCTGCCGGCCGCCCTCGACCCCTTCGCGGCGCTCGCCTTCACCTCCCGCTCCGGCATCGCCGCCTTCTCCCGCGCCCTCCCTTCCTCCTCATCCGCTCACCTCCCCCTCTCGGACGCCGCCTCCGCGCTCCCGTTCACCGTCGCGGCCCTCGGCAGCGACGCAGACCTCCTGGACGGCGCCTTCCTCGCCAGGATCTGCCGTGACGCAGGAAGAAGGGTAGCCGTCCTCGTTCCGGACGTCCCCACCCCCGTAGGCCTCGTGGAGGCGCTCGGCCGCGGGTCCGGCCGCCTCGTGCTCTGCCCCGTCCCTGACGTCGACGGACTCCAGGAGCCGCCCGTCGTGCCCGACTTCCTCGCGGCGCTCGAGGCGGCCGGGTGGGTGGCCGTGCGCGCGCCGGCGTACACCACGTGCTGGGCTGGGCCGGGCTGCGCCGAGGCGCTGGTGGCCCCGGACGCCGCCGCGCCCGACGCCATCGTGTTCACCAGTTCGGCCGAGGTGGAGGGGCTGCTCAAGGGGCTGGACGCAGCAGGGTGGAGCTGGGCGCGGCTCAGAGAGCGATGGCCCGACATGGTCGTGGCCGCCCATGGACCGGTCACCGCCGAGGGCATCAGGAGGTTCGGCATTGAAGTAGACGTCGTGAGCTCGAGGTTTAGCAGCTTCCATGGGGTTCTTGATGCCCTTGCCACAACATTTTGTCCCCAAAATTTGAAAACTGGCTCCAGGTTGATGTGATAGGCAAAACATTTTAGCTGTCTATAGGAGAAAAATATGCATTCACTTGTTGTTTATTTCCCACGAGCTTTTTGCTGCTTTCGAATCTGAAGATGGTTTCTGAACTTTCTGTCTCTGAGCCACTAGTTGATTGAATGAAACAAACGAATTGACACAGCAGTGAGCAGTCAGCAAACTCATTTCTATTCCACACCAACCTGTCACCTAGATACATTCAGATGTATATTGTGGATCTACATTCAACCTACCCATCTTTGTATTTGTTAACTGTGATCACAGAAATAGGGTGTTACACCGTTCTTGATCTTGCTTCTCTAGACTGTTCTTTGACGTGCTTATATGAGAAGGTAGATTTGCATCCAGTCTCAGCTTCACACAGTTCGAGAGAATGGTGAGCTCAACCAAGGGCAAAGTGTGTGTTACTGGGGCTTCAGGCTTTGTGGCCTCTTGGCTCATCAAGAAGCTACTTGAGTCTGGATATCATGTGATAGGGACTGTCAGAGACCCAGGTATTCCTCTGCAGCAATTCCTCTTGATGAAATTATTATTGTATATATCTGCAAGCAAATGAACTGTATATTTGAGGATTTCTGTAACTTGCCAGGGAACCGGGAAAAAAGTGGGACACCTTTGGAAACTACCTGGTGCAAATGAGAGGCTCCAACTTGTGAGAGCTGATCTACTGGAGGAAGGGAGCTTTGACGATGCTGTCATGGCGTGTGAGGGTGTCTTCCACATTGCTTCGCCTGTCCTCGCTAAATCTGATTCCAATTGCAAGGCATGCTGTATTTACTTTAAACACTTTAGTCTATTATATCACTACCATGCCATGCGCCTAATATCCTATTCATGCTGCAGGAAGCAACACTTGGTCCTGCAATCAATGGTACCCTAAACGTGCTAAGATCATGCAAGAAGAGTCCATTTCTCAAAAGGGTTGTTCTCACATCTTCATCATCTGCGGTAAGGATTAGGGATGAAACTCAGCAGCCAGAACTGTTATGGGATGAAACGACTTGGAGCTCTGTGCCACTCTGTGAAAAGCTACAGGTGACATCGAACATTCTAAACTGTACTCCAGATTACATTACTGCAATTAACTTTGATCTGAAGTTTTTCCTCTCCTATGCACTCCTACCAAACAGCTATGGTATGCCCTGGCAAAGATATTTGCAGAGAAAGCAGCATTGGACTTTGCCAAGGAGAATAGCATTGACCTTGTGACAGTTCTTCCGTCGTTCGTGATTGGACCCAGTTTATCCCATGAATTGTGTACTACTGCTTCAGATATCCTTGGCTTACTTCAAGGTATGTAAGATTTTTCCCGTCGTTTATCTCAAATAGGATACTAAAATTTACTGTGCGGCTTCAATAATTTAGTTCTGCCTTTGCAAGGCTTTTTCCTAAAAGCAAGTACCTGAAATATTTTTGGCATCATTCGAATCGTTAATTGTTCTGTTAGTTAATGGGATATGTAGTTAGTGTCTAACTGCTGTTAAATCCTCTTGCAGGTGACACGGACAGGTTCACTTCGTACGGAAGGATGGGATATGTTCACATCGACGATGTTGCACGGAGCCACATTCTAGTGTATGAAACTTCTGAGGCAACTGGCAGATATCTGTGCAGTTCAGTGGTTCTGGATAACAACGAATTGGTTGGCTTACTCGCGAAACAGTTTCCAGTATTCCCCATTCCAAGGAGGTCAGTCAATGCAATGCATACAACTGATGGTCACGAGCAGTCTTAATAATCTGCTGCTGCTATGAATATACACATTTTTCTTCAATTCGTCTATTTAAGCTAAAAAATTTGACTGACATATGCGTACCTTGATATTGCTCTGCAGCCTCAAGAACCCCTACGGAAAGCAGGAGTATCAGCTAAACACATCCAAGCTCCAGGGGCTGGGTCTCAAGTTCAAAGGGGTGCAAGAGATGTTTAACGACTGCATCGAATCGCTGAAAGATCAGGGCCATCTTCTGGAGTGCCCGCTGTGATAGTAGAGACAGCATGAACAAGCAGTAGCCAAACACATCGCAACTATGTCTGGATCATGTCAGTTCTCGATTCATTTTTTTTCTCTTCGAATAATTCCCATGTAGTCTCCATACTATATCGAACATCAATTGTCAGCAGCAGATTATGCAACTAAATGAAATGTTTCCATATCTTTGCAATTGACTCAGTTAGTAATGAATTATTTGAAACATTTGCCTTTTTTGGCTGCCTGGTGTTGCTGGCAACTGGGTAACTTCATCCATGTGTTATGCTTCTTTTTTCTCCATGCTATTTTCATCACTAGACAAATCCAGGGTGAGTCTAAATTCCACCTTAATTTTGAAGTGTACGGAGCTTAAGACTGAAAGTTTTCTCCATGCTATTTTTATCATCTCAATTCTGGATGCACAACTGACAAACCAGTAACTCTAATCAAAACCACCACAGTTCACACTTGACCTGTATTTACACACTTACACTACACACCACACTGTGTAAAACCCAGTAATTACTTACACCATGAGAACAAATTGAAAACGGAAAAGGGAAACCGAAAACCAATGCCTTCCTCGCCTGCTTTTTTGGCAGCCACTCCACGCACTTGTCGATCCTCGTCCAGAGCCGGTGCTGGAGCCGGGCCATCTCCTTCCGCTGGGTCTCGGACGTGGTCTCGCGCACCAGCTCCAGGTGGCGCAGCTCGAGCGCCTCGTGGTTGTCATAGTAGTGGAGCAGCTTGGGTAGCATGAAGGCCTGCTTCTTCACCGTGACATTGGCCTGGATGAACTGGGTCTGGGCCTGCTCCAGCTGGTGGTGGATAGTAGTGGAGCAGCTTGGGTAGCATAGTATTGGATCCTGGGGGCTTGAGATAGCTGGAGATGGTAGTGCGCCTGTAGTCATCTGGCCTTTGCTTATCGAATTCAGCCACCTTGAGCAGCTTCTTATTAATTATGTCAACAGCGATGACTCGTGAGTTACTTGTGGTTGTGCCGCTGGCATTGGTGATGAGGTACAAGACGCCATCTCTGGAGGAGCTGAGAACGGGGCTGGAAACAAAGAGAGAACTGGGCAGATCGTAGTTTTGGATATCACGAGAATGGAGTTCGTGCTCCAGCCGGAAACAGATATCACCACCGAGGTCCCCGCGGAGGCCCTCCAATGTCCATGTGACCACCGTCCAGCCACTAGGGGTCTCCGAGCGATGGCCGGGCTCGGCGTGGACCTGAAGGTCGACGAACCTGATGACGCCGGTGTGCTTGACAAGGACAATGTCCCGAAAGTAGGGCGCAATGTCGATGAAAAGAGGGAGCCAGTTTGGCGGCTGCCTTGGCCTGGGAAGGGAGACGTAGCGGAAGAGGTGGCAGGGGGTGTTGTCGTCGGCGGCTAGCACGTCGGAGAGGAGCATGCCTCTCCAGAGGTCGACCCAGGCGACGATGCCGCCGCTGAGGGTGATGGCCGTGTCCGGGATAAAGCTGGATGGCGGCGGTGTCGGCTGTGGGACAGCACCTGGCTTGCGGGTCCAGGCCTTGGCCTTGGAGTCGTAGATGCACAGGTAGTGTGCGCCATGGGCGTCGTCGTGGAAATAGTCCTTGCCAAGCGCTGCGATTCTGTAGCCATCACAGGCATCATCACTCTGAGAAGGGCCGGTGACGGAGGGGGAGAGGATTGAGGTGGGAGGAGTGAAGGGGAAGCTTTGGGGGACGGCAGGGCTGAGCATGGGGGTAAAGGGGAAACTTTGGGGGGCGGCAGGGCTGAGGATGGGGGTGGGGGGCGTGAGGGGGTGAGTATGGGTGGAAATTTTGCTGCTCATGTAAGGCACGAGAGCAATGGAACTGGCACTGAAGCAGCTGGATGCCTCGCTTGGCAACATCTCGGGGGCGGGGTGCGGGAGCCGGGTGAGCTCCGGTTGCCCTGCCTGGTACACCAAGTATTCATAGTAGCGCTTGGTCGTCTCTATGGGGGAGGGACGGAGGTGACCGTGGCAGAGGGTGATGAGTGCAAGGTCACCCTCCATGGCGAACATGGTAGGCTCTCTGACGAACAACCGGGTCGTGTCTTCTTCTCCCACCTCGTCCTGGGTGTAGTGGGCGTGGCAGCAGAAATAGGAGACGAGAGGCGGCGGGGCCAAGCACAAGGTGACCCGCATCTCCACCTCCCTCTCGTCCGGGACGTACCTCCTGAATCGACAGCGGGCGGAAGTATGGTTCTTCTTGTCCACCATGTAAGCGGTGCTGTCCAGGAGCACTTCTCCCCAATCCCACTTTGTCGCCGCCGCCGCAGCCGCGTCTTGCGCGACCGGCGGACGCAACGAGGCTTCGCAGTAGCCTTTGAGCGACATCTCACACAGGGCAGGGGATCTAGGACTAGTGGTGGTGCTACTTATTGGGGAGAGATCGAGGAGGAGCTAGTTCTAGGAGTCAGGCTCTAGTCGGAATCGGATTCATCATGGACGAACACGAGACTGATACGAAGAAGAATTTTTTCCTTATGTTTGCATACCCTGTGTATTCATATTCCGTTATTATATTACTGTATTTTTTCCCTTATCTTTTCCCTAACTTCCTCCGTGTGCATACTGCATAGCATTATCCTGCAGATTATCTCTTTTGATTCTGCATTCGTACCACTTCCTTCACTGTCTTGTCTTGGGTTAACCGGCCACGGTGGGAAGCCAAATTAGTTGACACGTTCAGGATTCACTCTGAATTCCACCTAAACTTCAAAGTGCATAAAGCATCAATGCATCATACACTTGAGAGTTTTCCCTATGCCACTGTGATCGTCTCAATTCTGGATGCATAATTAACTGACTCGAGTGATATAGTACACCACACCACAAAGACAAACAAGGGAGAATAAATCCGTGTTTCACCTTTAGACCACCCCAGCAAACCCAGCCGCCTCTGAAACCAAAACCATCACAATTCACATGTATGTATTTACACACTTACACACAACACCATGGGTTAATTAGGTTTATCTAAAACCCAGTAATTACAAATCCAAAAGGGAAAAGGGAAACCGGAAACTGGTGCGTGCTGCCTCGCCTACTCGGCCAGATCTCTATGTACAACGTATCTGAAGTTAGACTTGTATGGCAGCCACTCCACGCACTTGTCGATCCTCCTCCTGAGCCGGTGCTGGAGCTGGGCCATCTCCTTCCGCTGGGTCTCCGACGTGCTCTCGCACACCAGCTCCACGAGGTGGCGCAGCTCTAGCGCCGCGTCCTTGGCATAGTAGTGGAGCACCTTGGGTAGCATGAGGGCCTGCTTCTTCACCGTGATGTTGGCCCGGATGAACTCGGTCCGGGCTTGCTCCAGCTGGTGGTGGATCTTCTTGGCCGTGTAAAGCCGCACCTGCCACAAGGTGAATTTTCACGGTAAGATTTTGCTGAGGACGAGGTGTGGACGATGGCAGGAAGGGTATGGATATGCTGAGGATCTTACAGGTGGGTCTGAAAATGTGCCTGTGGAGAGCGCGAAATGCGCAATCGGCTCGGAATGGTGAAGGGCGTAGGGGTGCCTCGTCGTCGATCCTGCCAGGGATCTTTTTGCTGGCGTGAACAGCGCGCGAACCCACTGTGAATGGTAATGCTTGTTAGTGTGTTTGTCTTTGTTCCAAATTTCCAATCGGTTTGTTTGTCTTTGTTAATAGGTAATTTCAAGTTATATGTATCCTAGAAGCAGGTCATACCAGCGATGGACGATGGGACTGGCATCCGAGGATTGAGTTCTGAATAGTTTGCGCATTTACTGATTCACCACCCACATTGTACGCAGCCTGACAACAATACATTAGGTACAAATTCTCAGTCACGTTTAGACTGTAATTCTATAATAAGTAGAGATAGAACTAGGCTATAAAATGTACCTTCAGAATCATGTCTGTGCTCTTCATGCGTTTATCGTGTATCCCGTAGGCCAGAAAAGCCTGTATATCAGAAGACAGTATATGTTAGATTTCTCAAGTTAACATAGCACCCAGCAAAAAATTAACTAATATGTGCTTTGAGTGTAGAGCAATACATGCATAACTAAAGCATTGTGGATGTTGATCCAAAAGCAAAGCTGCTCCTCGTGTGTCATCTTTGTTGGATCAACTCTTTCGAGCCGCTGTATCAGGGACCTGGATTCAGCAGAATTTTTTTTTTAGATTAGTGATTGAAGCCTTGCATCTCTTGTAAGTTCAATTCCAGTATAGAAAAATCACTGTTCCTTTTTTTTTTGCTTACCTGATAGTCTCCAGCATTTTTGAGGCATATTCAAACTTGTCGGCATCTATATGTATCCTTGGAACAATTATCATCCCTACGTTTTGTTCGCTATTCTCTTTCTTGTATCCATATAGGCGAGGGCTTGTGGTGGGATCGGAGTTATACCGAGGGCTCCAGCTGTCATTGCGATGCCTCGGAGAGAAGGTACTTGAAGATGAAACAGACGGACTCCGTGAAGTCACGGAGTCTGCATCTTGAGACGGCGTGCTTGCCAGCTTGCAGTAGACAGAAGCAATGCAGCTTAAGATGTCCTCCGACAGTTTGCAAGACATCTTAGGTACATAGTCAGAAATTGAAGCACTCAAGAAGTTCACTAGACTAGCATGCTTCGAAACTGATCTTGATGATACCTCCTGTAAGATACCAAAGTTGAGACAGATGTTTCCAGTTAGGAACATTATGTTGCTCCTAGGTAGGATTAGTACACTGAAAGACTCAGTGAAGGGAAACAGTCCTTACACTTTTAGAATCTGAGACGGTTGGCAAGTTGAAGGCTGCGGACTGCTTGATATCTCTTAGACGTAGCGCACCCTCATCGATATTTCTTACTGTTTCTTGATCCACCTGCTGATCACATTAATCTTAGCATATTGGACTTACATACCGTTGATATGACTCAATAGTACTCATATATTCTGAGTTATGTACCTCGCTGATGCTGCAGGAATCGGATAGATGCTGATCAAATGCTCTTCTATAGAGGGACAGCAGATGCAGTTCCTTGCGGATGACTTCCTGCTCGAGGGCTGCGATCTCCCCAGCTAAATCTGCGATGGACTGCAGAACTGCAAGGTCACGGCTAAGAACACAGGTATAACTGAAGGTACAGATGAACATGCATGACTACCAGTATGCAATCAAATTGTTTGTGCTGTACTATTGTTTCCTTCAGGGGCTATCTTGTTTTCTTAAACTGAGTGTGTACTATCTTACTTAGACTACTCATGGGAAAAAACTCCCCAGGAAAAAATGTATGGCATAAATATAAGACACGCATATCTGCATACTCCTTCAGCATGAAAACAATATAAAAACCTTGTGATGTGGCATATTTGAAACAATGTGCCGGGATTCGGAACAAACCTTTGAAGTAGCCTTTTGAGTTCTTTCTGTTGTTTTCCTGGGGTGATGGCCAGACAAATGCTCTGGCAAGTTAAGTGAGTGCCGTCTGTGGAGCATTTTGTCTCGATTGGCGGTCTGCATTATGTGGGGAAAAAAAGTCTTATAATTACTCAATTTACAAGAATGTAAAAATAGCGAAAAATTTGCAAGATAAAAATCCAATTTACTCACAGGCTTACAATAGGAGAACCGTGGTGACATGTCCACTACACCTCCATCTGTCTTCAGCATGCTAAAATGACACATAAGAAACAGTTTTCATCTGGTTAGATTCTATGCCAAAGCCCACTAGCATAAAAAAAAATTGCAAGATAAATTCTTCTCCCAAAATTTCGCCAAAACTATTTTAACAGCCATGAGCCATGTATGTAAAATTAAATCCATATATGGAAACGGGTCCACCATTCTCATGCACAGTGTAGTCTGAGTCAACCATTTTTTTCTAGAACATGAAGTCTGAACGTCCGGGCACAGTGCCGCCGTACACGCGGCGTAAAGGTACTGAATGTGAAATGACGAGGACGGTTGGCATCAGCGGTATTGCCCAATAATAAGTTGCTCAGCAGCTAAAACAGTGCAGAATTGTTAATGCCCTGTATGTATGCACAGCACAGACAGCACAGATGGACTATGAACTGGACGCCGTACTCCTCTGTCCTTGGTTAGGGATTCCATTATGCTAGAGTTGTGCAGTCTTCTCTATTTAAAAAAAAAGCATCCTATCTTTGGCCGCTGGTAATCGGGACAATTTCGGTCGTGTACTCGCTCTTTTAGCCTCTTAGCTCGCGAAGGGCCAGTTGATGCTGGACTTGTGGAAGTTTCAGAAGAAAGAAAATGTTGTAATTCAGATTGCAGGGGACTCTGAAGTCTGAAGTAGTGTACTAACCTCTGCGAGTAGCGGTGGTGGAGATTGCAGGAGTGGCTGGACCTGGGCGTGCCGGCGCAGGACGCCGTCTCCGAGAGCACCCCTGACCTCCAGGCCCTCTCCATGTATGGCCGCGCAAGAACCTCCGACGAGCTGCTTTGGCGGAGCTGGCTAGCAGAGTGAGCAGGCCATGAGTAAAGCGAGATGGGTAGGCGCTCGCCGCAGTGCAGCTTATCTCCGGCGGGCGTCCGGTCGCCGTGGAGAAGAACGCCGCTTTGGTTGCTGACGGCAGCGGAAGGAAGAGGCGGCGGAAGCTTTCTTGGATGTTGACGACGCGAAGAGCGCGCAGCGGAGGAGAAGCAGAGAGGAGTACGGAACTAGGGATCACGGAGAAGATGAGTAGAGTGCTAACTAACTTAATCCTCGCGCGCCGACGGTTCCTGTAGCACAGAGCGGAGGAGAGGAGATAGCCCACGTACGAGGCGATGGAGAGAAGGAAAAGCTATAAGAAGGAATGTGGGGGTTGAAAAGGCGGGCAGGAAAAGGCGCGGGGGAGAAGGAGAAAGGAAGGAAGCTAAGCTAGGGGAATCGAACAATGGCATCAATCTGTCTGTCTGTCCGTGCCACTGCTGCGACAATTCTTTAGCTAAAAAAGGAGTGCGAGAGGGGAAGGGTGAACCGTGGCCGTCGGATGGACGGACAGCTAGGAAGGGAGGAGGAGGAGGAGCACCGAGTGTCCAAATCCCTGGCTCGCTGAGCTAATAAAGGCGTTGATGGAGAAGATACGAGAGTGAGCGAGCAGAGTAATTATTTGGTGGGGTGGCAGAGGGCAGGTGAGACCCTGTGGATTTGGTTGATGTTCCTTGTTTTTCTTAGGTGAATGTAGCGCGATCGGACCAAATTTAGCTACCACCTAGCCAACTGCCCTGCCCGATTAAACCTTTTACATCGTGACACCAAGTTTGGTTGTATCCTTTTCTGTTCGTTATTGTTGATCGCTGTCAATGGAAACAAATGTTCTCCCTCCTTGGGAAGAGACCTAGATTCCCTTGGTGGATAAAATACACTTCTTATACGGCAGAAGAGATGTGGTAAGATGCTTTGATGCCACGAGGGGTGAAACGGTGATGCGCCTTTCTGTGCGGCGGAAGCAAAACGGCTGGCGTTGCGTCGAGTACTTGAGTGAGCCATGATGCACTCTGGAGTCTGGACCGATCCCTACTTCACTTCACTCGCGCTGGTCAAATCTGATTCATGCCTTGCACTGTACTGTACTCCTGCCGGTCCAAACCAAGATCGCCAGGCGAGTGGCACGCCGTGCCAGCGGCCCGTGAGCCGAGAAAACGCCCGGCTCTGCTCTGGGTCTGGGAGGACGGCAGTCACCGTCCTTGTCCTTGTATTGTACCCTGTTTCGTGCCCCGCGCCAAGAAGACGGCAGGATCGCTCGTGGCGTCTAGCTACCCGGCCACTGAGATGAAACTGGGCGCGACAACTGGACAGGCGGTGCGTCGCTGTCTGGATCCCGATGTGACCACAGGAGCGGAGCTGGGGCCATGGCCGTATAAATTCGATTCCGTGTACGGCCGGCGATTGTCGACGATGTGCGGCGGCATTCGGATCTGCGCCGGTGGCGATATATGAGACGGGACGGGAGGGGTGCGATGAGCATGAGCTAACGAGATCCGATGGGATCGGCCGGAGAGCTCCTGGTCCCCGAGCCGATCAAGTCCAGAGGATCAGCATTCACTTCAGCAGGCTGGCATGTTATTTTTTATGGTAATATAATCTGCCTCCGGCCGTCCTCGGGTGGCATGCATGATACGCTCACGTAAACAAATGAGGCATGGGGAAAGACCGAAAGAAAGCGAACGGGAAGCATCTCCGCCTCGTCGTAGCACAGTGTGGCATGGCATCTCACGACGCGACGAGGTACTGTAATAAACAAGCGCCGGAGATTGATCGGGAACGGTACCGGCCATGCGCACGGCCGGGCGCGGACTCCGGGGGACTTCTTTCTGTGCATGCCGACACGCGCGGATGCGCTGCCGCGGCAGAGCGAGCGACCGAATCCAAGCCGAACGTGGCGCGCGATCGGCATGCGTGGATCAGCCAAGTTTTGAGCGAGGGGCGGCGGCTGAACACACGTGTGTATTGCGACACCTGGCGCCGGGGTCAGTCCTGTCCTACTACGTACCTTGCCAGCGCCGTCTGCTCCGTGCGGCCGGTGTGTCGGTGGCGGATCCACCGAGGCCGGTCGGGACCCATATGCATGGACACACAGGATGCCTGACACGCTAGTTGGACGTCGGCGCGGATACTAGGAGCTACGGTGTCACCTTGGCAATCTCGAGGAAGATTCATCGGGCACACCGGCCGGCGGCATCTGCGACACTGATCGGGACAGGACCATCCACCAAACCTCCGCACCCTTTCTTGTTTCTCCATTTACTCCATGTTTGTAAGGTTGTGATAATTTTGTTCTATTTAAGATCCCCGTCGCGTTTTACGCACAGGTTAACACAATGTGCTACTCCACTCCGTTCATCTTTATGATGCATTTTACTTTTGGTCATATACATTGTAAAATGAGTGCATCTAGACCCGTTTACTAACTAGATTCACTCGTTTTACTACGTGCGTGGCCAAAATTAAAATAGCAACTAGTGTCCCTTGTACAAGTGGAGGGCCGGAGCGAGTACTGGGTTTTAGCCGCATTCAATTTTAGCGGTTCTGTCCGGTTGAACCTACTTCTTGGTGCATAGGATGTGAGCTCAAAAGTCTAAGTGTGTTCTCTGCACTCTCCCGACCTGACCCGCTATACGGACTTGACCCGAGCCCGCCACGGCTTACTTCGGCGCATCCGTTCGATTGTTTTGGTCAAGCCAAACCTGCGGATTAATTGTTTCCTTGAAGCAATGAGCGATGGGCGAGAGACGAGAAATAAAGGACGGTGATGATTGGCATAGGCTATGGCGGGTTGTTGGTCTGGCGGGGAAGTGCGTCGGGTGGCACAAATAGAGAGGACATGTCGGGCACACTGTTAGTTTGCACGTCTAAGTTGGCATCCTAGTGAGCATCCACATCGGCCTCGACATGTCCGTCTCTGTGCCTATGGAAGGTGCGACGGTAGCTTGCGAGGTGCGCATCAGATCCATGGCGGTGGCCATCTCCCTGGCTCCGGCGGCGGCGAGGGCGATGCCGGCGTACGATCTAGGGTTTCCCTCGGCCGGGGCTGCTGGGAGTGCTGCCCCGCGAGGGGTGCGCCTTCTGGGCTCTTCAGAGATGGGCCATGGGGAGCCCATGCTGCCAAGTGGGCTGATGGGCCAGGAGGTCCAGTGGGCGGTCTGCGACTCTGGGGCGTTCACCTTGATGGATGTATAGGATGGGCAGGGGCCCACTCCCACTCGGCTGATCTGGGCCCACCCTATCTATCTACAAAACTGGCGGTGGCTTCTGGCTGGAACCCTAGATCTCACTCTAGGGTTTCTAGCCACCTCCGAAGAGGTGTGACGCAACCGTGTCCTTGGGTTGTGTCTGGTTCGCCCCCGCGACACCTGCTCTCCTGCCTCTCTCAAGCCCATGGGGTGTGGCCGTAGTGAGGAGGAGCAAAGGGGAAGGGGTGATGAGAAGCGAGAGTCGTGAGGATGCTGACAAGCAGAGCAAGCGCTCCTTCTCGGAGTACCACTACCATAGGTAGATACTACTAGCATCTCTTTCTTCATTAATTGGTGTGACATATCAGATTTTTACCAACATGACATGCATAATACTACCTAGAATACTCCCACTATGGCTAGCCTTATGAGTCGTCATTTAGCTCCTCGCATTCTATGAGCTCACCCGTGAATCCTGATCGAGCTCAAGTATTATTCGCCGTGACTAGCCAATCCATGTTCATGTACGTTAGTTAGCAAAAAGTAATCGACGATTGTCAAAAAAGGAAAAAAATATATGGAAAAGGAGAGTTTTTTTTTTTGAACAGGGGATGGTCCCGGAGGGACCTAGAAGCTTTCATTTATCAGCGGGGAATTACAACTGGGACCTGTCAAAGATAAAAAAATAACAACAAGGTCCTAACATTTTGCACTAAGAACCCTAGACCTAAGCCTAAGAACGCCATCGGGTCCAGCTCCATTTCCGCCGCGTCGAAGCTCAGCGCAGCCAAGCACGCCACCGCCGGGGACGAAACCACTTGGGGTGGTGCACTGGGAGCTTGCTGCGTTGGAGGATAGGGGCCTCCGAAGTGGCACATCGGCCTGGAGGTTGATGTCCTCTGCAAACACCCGCCGGCAACATCGACCGGCGAGAAGAGGGAGAAGGGCCGCCCTTCGGCCATCTTGGATGACTGCTCGCAGTGAGCCGCCATGGATGCCTTCTCGAGAGCAGCTTCGATACTCCCCTGCTGCCTCACCAACGCCCACGAGATCAACACCCCAAAGCTTACTCCAAGCTCGCCTCCATGGCGAAGGTTGAGGAAAGCTTCGAACCATTGACCGTAGTCGTCAGATCCGCTTTTTGCGATACGGCTAGCGAAGTTATTGAAGCGGTCTTGCTGTGCTTCGTCCCGGCGGTGAAGCCACCATGGCTCCGGCCTGCAAGGAAGAAGATAGCGACCTCCCGCGTCGTTGCGAGTCGCCGAAGGAGGACCGGGGAGAGAAAGAGACGCCAAAGCGGCAAACAGCAGCACAACGACCGCGCCTAACCTAGCCCTAATATCTACAAGCCAAGCCTCGCCGTCGAATCCACACCGCACGGCATCGCCGTCGGTGGAACACGAGGGGCGGGCCGGTGCCGAAGACGGCGTCCACGGGACGACTCTCAAACTCGGTGGGTGGGTGGGTGGGGGGGAAGAAGCGACCCTCCCATAAGAGGAGAGATATCAACTTTCCCTTTCATATGGTCGAATCCACATAGAAATCCTGCCGGCAATAATTCGATCGGGTCGTGGTCGTTGCATAGCACGCACGCACGAGATCGCAAGATTAGCTTGTTTTGTTTATAGCTTAATCATCTCTCACCAGGAAACTAACAAACATTAGCTAGAAGGTTACCATCATGCATTCTGCATGGATGGATATGGGACCTAAGCAGTTAGTTAGGGCAGTTGTTCTACTGTCGGTTCGACCGATTGTGTAGCTAGCTTAGCGATCCCTACCCAATCATAATCCATGCGAACTCTTTATGTAAAGCACACACGGTTCTTGAAATTACATGGTCACATAGTATTTGGTTCCGATATGTTATATAGTGGCATTATGAGTTCATTTGTAGTACGTACTACTTGCACCAACCTTTCGAGCATTACTCACTAAGTAGGATCTCATTCTCACCTAACTAACCTACCGTACAAACTACTACGAGTTGACCAGGCAATGTCACCATCCCGTTGACGCCCTATCAACAAATTAATGCATGCCAACACACATAAAGGTAACCATATTATCAGTATACAGGGCTTATCTAGCATGGTACTAGCTAACCAATGTTGCATGACACTGCCCATCAACTACGTACTAGTAATTAATTACACTAGCAATTAACAAACGACAGTGCTGTGCAGAGAGCAGCTGGGCTCGGACGCTCTGCACATGTACGATAAATGCGTTCCATGGCCATTTGGAGTTCACTGTCATGGCTTTTTACCGACTGCTGCGCATGCCACGTTCCAAGCTGAAATGAATAGAACCTGCGCCGCCCACCAAGGCCGCGGAGCCGCCGAGGATCCGATGCGGGGAGCAGGAGAAACGCCCCGCCGCCGCCTTCACGGGGGCGCGCGCAGCGTTTTCTGCCGGCGCCCCTTCGGCAGCGACGATGCGGAGGAGAGGGAGGGAGGGTGGCGGCGGGCTAGGCTTGCCCCCCGAGTCGCTGGGGGAGGGGCGGGGGCGACACGTGGGGGGTGGGGGAGGGGCTTTATTGCATGCCTAGGTACTCGCTTGTTCTTGTGAATGTAGGCGAGAGAAGAAAAAACTACAGTAAGGAGGGGTCATCCAAAGGTTTGGTCGTCGAATTCGTAGAATGGCCTGTGGTGGATTGCTGGCGGGCATGGCAGGGAAGTGCGTCTCGCACAAATAGGCACGACAAGCCAACGAGCTTAACAAGCATAACGGTTGACAAGGAGTTGCAACATTAATACCACTTAATAACCTATTTCAAATTTCAAGTGCAAGTTTGAATTTTGGCTCAGATTAGAATTTCAAATAAAAAGATGACAAATAAACTTACGTATAGAAACATGGTTACCAATACCACAAATATTACAAGTTCAATGTTCTAACTTTGGATTGATTCGGTAAATGCCATTAAATTATTTTAATGAGTGGAATATAGATACAAGTCTCTAAAATTGGACATTTGGAATAATTATTCCTCCCATATGATATATTCTGTGAAGCATTCAGCTCTTGTACCAAACAACATGCAAGACCCACCCCTTCCCCCTCAGCGTCGCTCCCGTGGGCGACGGGAGGGAGTCCTCGCCTGTTCTCTAAACCGGTTCTACCCCTCGCCTCCTCCCTCTCCTCACCGCCGCCTGGCGGTGTCGCTGGCCTAAGGCCGGGCGCTGGCGGCGGCTGGGCTTCTACTGCCCCTTCGCGTGGAGGTATCGGTGCGGGCCGAGGGCGCCCGCAAGGGCACCGCACTGGGCTTGGGGTTTCATAGGCTCCCGATGCGTCAGGCAGCCCTTCCCCTTTGCAGGAAGCGGTTGGGGTGTTGGATCCGGGCCAGGAGGGCCTAGATCCGGTGACCGCCTAGCAGTCTCGTTTACTCGTTGTCTGCGGGTGCGACTTGCGGGTTCGTGCTGCTTGTTGTACCCCCCCCCCTATCCTAGGTCTATGTGACTGGCTTTGACTGTCTCCTGTCTGTTTCGGTGGTCCTGTTGTTTGTTCTCTTCTGCAACGTTGGGGCGAGATCCTGGATGCCGAGGTAGCGGCCTCGGGAGGTGGTCTGCGCGATCGGCTCTACGGCAAATGGCGTGGCAGTGATGATGGTCTGTTACTTGGACCACGTGGGTGGCGAGGAGCGGGCGGAGGGAAATCCTATTGCTTGCGGCGCTTCAGCGATGGCGGCTCCCAAATCGGGTTATAGAGGTCTAACTCGGGAACACTGCGTGGTTCGAGTAACCGGATGGGGGACGAAGGTTATTCCGAGAGAAAGCTCTACGCTTCGGCGTAGATGGCGGTGATGCCTGCGGGTGTCGTAACCCTCTTAGGGACGCTGTTGTGGAAACCTTCGCCGCGTTAGTGCTCCGGGTGAAAACCCTTGACCATCTCTGTACGGCGGCGGCACTTTGCGTCATCACCCTCTTGGGGGCGTTCTTGTGGAGCCTCGGTATTTCTCGACCTCACGCCGGTGTTGTCGGTGGCAAGTTCGATTTTCCTTATTCTTTTTTTCTTATCTTTTGATATTTTGTTTAAGAGGGTTCCCTTATCATCTTGTACCGGTCGGCTGTGTGACTTTATTTATAAAGCGGGGCGAAAGCCTATTTCGGCAGCGGCATATGATATATTCTGTGTGAAAAATGTGGTGGGCATGTTTACCTTCTTATTTGGGGGCCCCTGCTTTAAAAAAAAATTGGCGTTATGAAAAAATGTGCAAGCCCAATTTCCCTTCTTGCAATTTTGCCGAATATGGCTATGATAGAAACAGGTTGGCAATCATTTGGCTTCAAAGACACGGATCTACATTCATCTTATTTAATTTTGCCAAATATAAATAAATCTCAGCTAATGCAAATATGAAATAGCATACAAAATCAAGAATTTGGCCCTAAGCATTTGGCGACGGGAATCGTTTCGCTCCGTCTGAAGTTTCCTTTATTTTTATATAAACTTTGAATCACAGCAAAATGACAACTTGGTAAGAGTGACAGAGGGCAGGTGAGACCCTGGAGTTTGGTTGATGTTCCTTGTTTTTCTTGGACGAATGTGGCTACCGAGATCGGACCAAATCTGCCTAGCCCACTGTTGCGGTGTGCTGCCCCCTAGCGATCAAGCCTGCCTTTCCATCCCGTCACCAGATTTGGTAATCTTTTCCTGTTTGTTGTTGTTGATACTTGATCGTTTTCTACGACAGAAATGTTCTCGCCTTCCCTTTGGGGATTTCTGTACCTGGAAAAGACCTAGATTCTTTGGTGGATAATGTATATTTCTTCAGTTAAGGATTTTTTGAAGCTAGTGCACGGGGGAAGGGGAAGCCTGCGGCTGCACCTTTCTGTGCAGCGGAAGCAAAACGGGTGGCATTGCGTCGAGTAGTTGAGTGAGTGACCCATGGTGCATGCATGATCCCCGCTATCCTAGGGCTATGTGGCTGACTTTGACCGTCTCATGTTTGTTTCGGTGGTCCTGTCCTTTGTTCTCTTCTGCAATGTTGAGGAGAGATCCTGGATGCCGAGGTGGCGCCCTCAGAAGGTGGTCCACGCGATCGACTCTACGGCGAGTGGCGTGGCAGTGATGATGGTCTGTTACTTGGACTACGTGGGTGGCGACGAGCGGGCGCAGGGGAATCCTGGTGCTTGCGGCGCTTCAGCGATGGCGGCTCCCGGATCGGGTCAGAGGCCTGACTCGGGAACACCGCGTGGTTCGAGTTACCGGATGGGGGACGAAGGTTCTTCCGAGCGAAATCTCTATGCTTCGGCGCCGATGGCGGTGATGCCTGCAGGTGTCGTAACCCTCTTGGGGGCGATGTTGTGGACACCTTCGTCGCGTTAGTGCTCCAGGTGTAAATCCTTGATATCTCTGTCACGATGGCGGCGGCACTTTGCGTCATCACCCTCTTGGGGGCGTCATCGTGGAGCCTCGGTATTTCTCGACCTCACGCCGGTTGTCGGGGGGCTACCCCCGAGTAGGGGTAAGGCAAGTGTTAAAGAGAAGATCAGAGTACTGTTGGCCGGGTTGGTGGCTACCCAGGTACCCTCTACCTGGTCGTCTCTATCCGGTCGTAAGTATTGAAGGCCAAAAGACGATAAGGAGAAGGTTGGTATTCATCCGGGTAGCGATCAAGTGGTCCGAGTAGATGGGCAGCAATCCTACTCGGGCCAGAAGTCAATGGAGCCGTTCTGACAGGATCCCGCGTATCCGTAGCCGTACAGGCGTGCTGTTCAACTTACGGAGCGCGTGATTATCCGCGATACGGCGTGGCTACAGTGAGGTAGGCGCCTGTCAAGTCCTGTCACTGACAGAGGGGACAAGACATGTCAGGGGGCCTACTCTATGAGGCTGACAAGGTGGACATGTCCCATCTGCCGAACGGCGCGGCGACTTCCCGCACCCGCGTCAGCGAGAAGCCGGAGGCGTGCTTTGTTCCGCAGTGGGCATGTCCCATCAAGTTGTACCTTATAGTCTTTGTTTATTCGGTTGTGCACTGGTATATAAGGTGCCCTGCCCTCTCCTGCGCGAGGGACGTTGCCTCACTTCGCATTTATTGTTAGAGACAGCACTAGAACTAGAGAGAATAGTCGAGTGGCTACTCGGCCAAGAGACATACATTGTACTGTGGCTACTCGGAGATCACCCATATAGAGAGAGAGGCAGGAGTAGGTGTGTTACCTCCACACGAGGGCCCTGAACCTGGGTAGATTTTGTTGTTTGCAGTGTTACTTACGCGCGGCAACTCGCCGTGCGATCCCTCCCCGGATACCCCCAGCGTCCATCGGCCCCAACTTTAGCCATCCTATGGCATCTGTCTTCTCCACACAACGACACCGGTGTTGTCGGTGGCAAGTCCGGTTTTCCTTGTTCTTTTTTTCTTATCTTTTGATCCATTGTTTATGAGGGTTCCCTCATCATTTTGTACCGGTCGGTTGTGTGGTTTTATTCATAAAGCGGGACGAAAGCCTATTTCGACAGCGGCATATGATATATTATGTGTGAAAAATATGGAGGGCCTGTTTACCTTCTTATTTGGGGGTACCTGCTTTAAAAAAAAATTGGCGTTCTGAAAAAATGTGCAACCCCAATTTCCCTTCTTGCAATTTTGCCGAATATGGCTATGATATAAACACGTTGGCAATCATTTGGCTTCAAAGACCTGAATCTTCATTCAAGTTAGTCAAGTTTGCCGAATATAAATAAATCTCTGGTAATGCAAATATGAAGCAGCATGCATGCAGAATCAAGAATTTGGCCCTAAGCATTTGGCGACCCTGAGGTTTGGTTGATGTTCCTTTTTTTCTTTGGCGAATGTAGCAACCGAGATCAGACCAAAGCTGCCTAGCCCACTGCTGCGGTGCGGCCCCCGAGCGATCAAGCCTGCCTTTCCATCCCGTCACCAGATTTGGTAATCTTTTCCTGTTCGTTGTTGTTGTTACTTCATCGCTGTCTATGGACAGAAATGTTGTCGCCTTCCCTTTGGGGATTTCTTTACCTGGAAAAGAGCTAGATTCTTTGGTGGATAATGTGTGTTTCTTCCGTTAAGGATTCTCTGAGGCTAGTGCACGGGGGAAGGGAAAGCCTGCGGCTGCACCTTTCTGTTCAGCGGAAGCAGAACTGCTGGCGTTGCGTGGAGTAGTCGAGTGAGCCATGGTGCATGCATGATCCCTACTTCACTTCACTCGCCCTGGTCAAATCTTATTCATGCCTTGGACTGTACTCCTGCCGGTCCAAACCAAGATCGATCGCGCGAGTGCCAGCAGCCCGTGCGCCGAGAAAAACCATCCGGCAGCCACCGTCACCGTCCTTGTCGTTGTATTGTGCCCTGTTTGGTACCCCGTGCCAAGAAGACGGCAGGATTGCTGGTGGCGTCTAGCTACCCGGCCACTGAGATGAAACTGGACAGGTTTGGATTCCGATGTGACCACAGGAGCGGGGCCATGGCCGCCGTATAAATTCGTTTCCGTGTACGGCCGGCGACGGTCGAACGACGATGTGATCGGGTGAGTCCCGTGCTGTCCTCTGGTGCCTGGTCCCGGTCCCGGAGCTGATCGAGGCCAGCGGATCCGCTGGCTCGCACGTTATGACGATTTTTTGAATGCCGCCGGCCTCCGGTGGCATGCATGATAGTATGATACGCGTACGTAAACAAAGGAGCCATGGGGAAAGAAAGCGATCGGGAAGCTTCGTCGGAGCATGCACGCGCGATGCAACGAGGAGCAATAAACAAAGTGCCGGAGATCGATCGGGAAGGGACCATGCGCACGGCCGGGCGCGGAATCCGGGAGAGTTATTTCTTTCTGTGCCTGCCGACACGCGCGCGCTGCCGCGGCACAGCGAGCGTGGCGCGAAACGCCACCGAATCCAAGCCGTGGCGCGCGGCGCGGACGGTCGGTCCCGCCTGGCCTGCGTCGGCGAAGCTCGGTCGAAGCCATGGATGCGCATGCATGCGTGCGTGGCTACAAGTGACCGTGTACTTTTTTTTTTTGGAGAAATTATAAGTGAGCGTGTACCTAGACAGACGCCTCGCGGAGTCGTGGAAGCGCCGCGGCCCACGTCGACCGGCCGGCGGGACCAGCTAATGGAAGCATAGTCACTTCATCAATGATGTGAATGGAGCGGACTGGGAATGGTTAGCGAGGGGCGACGGATGAACACACACGTGTGAGTCGTCACACCGGGCGGCCGGAGTTGTCAGTCTTACGAGCAGTGTACCTGGCTCGCCTGCCTGCCTGCCAGCCAGCGCCGTCTGCTCCGTGCGGCCGTGTGTCGGTGGCCGAGGACCCATATGCGTGGACGACGCACACTGTGCCTGCAGCCTGCCACGCTAGGTGGACGTCGGCGCGGATCCTAGGAGCAGCCAAGAGTGTCACCTTGGCGATCTCCAGGAAGTTTCATCGCACCGGCCGGGCGGCATCTCGATCGGACACGGATCGACCGACAGGACCACCCACCAAACTACGCACCCTTTCTGGGTTTTCCATTTACTTACTTTTGTGGCGGCGTAGGTACGTGTGCATGCATGTCTCGATCCATCCAATCTTTTTCAAAAGCTTCCGTATGTACTCCCTCCGCCTCGCCTCGTATCGACTGTCTTAAAACAAAAATGGATGTATCTAGTCATATTTTAGTTTTAGACACATTGACTTTAAGACAATTAATTTGAGAAAGTGGGAATAGTATATGTATACCGAGTAAGGATGTAAGGATATCTCCTGCGGGGCTATCTACTTGGTCCGGCCAGTCCCGATTTGAGTAGTCCCGTCCGTTTTACTTCCTAGCCTGCTCAAATCCGGCCCAAATTTGAGCAGCCGCGGACACTCTCTCGCGCACGTGCTCTGTTACAAATAGCACAACGCAAAACGGATTAACCAAGAACAAGAACACAGATTTTTACGTGGAAACCCTTACGGGAGAAAACCACGGCACGCACAAAGGCGTATCACTATAATTGGGAGGAGTATTACAATACACGAGAGGACAAACCCTCTACGTGCTAATCTGGTGGATCTCTTTTGATCTCACATCTTTCTCTCTCTCTCTATTCTATGACTATCTCGTACTATATATTGGGGGCAAACAACTCTCTTTCTTGGCGGACACGAAATAGAGTTGTACTCGTGCACGTCTAGCACGGTTGGCATGCCTTAGTCTCGTAGGACTCCATATGTAGTACACCAATTATATGGGATTCGGAACACAATAAAATAACACTCCACCTTGAGACGAAATCCCGTACAATAATCATATATAGCATCAACTCCTCAATTAAAGTCATCACAAGTAAACCTTGTGTCTTGAAACGTCCATAGGACTTATAAACTTCTCACGAAGTTATACTGAGCAAATCAATCGGTAGGTCGTCCATAACATAACACAGCTGTCAACAAAGCAGACATACGAAACTTGGGAAACTCCCAATAAAAGTCCGAGTCTGTGCCACTGACCTCAAAACACCGAAACTGCTCAATCATCAAATGACATAAGTCATCATATCTCCTGTGGTGCATAAACGAGCGCATAGCTCATAGTGCAACATCTTGATGCACATCGCATTGTGAAGAACTCATCTCATGGAATCTGAACATGCTACAAAACCCATAGCATAAATCTCGGCAAACAATACTCATGCAAGAGCATCTTGTACGGAGCATATCACGTACACCAAAAAACTGCCGTCTGAAAAAACCATGACATGGTCTAAAACTGTCCATGTAAAACAACTGTCGGATGAAGGAACCTTCTAAACATGCATTGAAGCTTAAACTCTGCAATAGACCTCTCTTGAAAGAGCAAAGACAACTAATTTGTACTTGAACTGAACAGTACTAATGTTGTAGTATCTAGCAGACACATATCTCCTTGCATCACAACTGATCCTCATCACGAACATGAACAAAACCTTCACATGCATAACAGCAAATATCTCTGGAGAGTATAGAGTATATGCTGGCTACCAACAGGCTTAATAATCACCTCCTCCATAATTGTGTTCTTCAACAAACAGCAGCAATGTTGCATCCATTATATCTGACAGATCATAATCCCAAATACTCCACCTTAAACAGAAAAATATCCAGTGTATCCTCATAATCGGCTTCCCCAACAACGCTCGCATCTTGACTTGCCATAGAAAAATCTTGTGTCACGATCCAACAACCAATGCTGGTACTTCATGGAGACCATGAGTAGATTAATCTGTAACACTAAGCAGTACAAGCCAGACAGAAATTCTTTGTTGAATTAAACTAGCAGAGCGAATAACGGGAGTAAATAGCACCTGGTAGTTGTTTGAGTGGACATAGCAATTGGAGCAAGCAGATCCGTGTATGCATAGCAAATTAGAGATCCAAAATTTGATTAGCCATCACGTGGAGTAGAGCAGCGGCAGCTTTTCTCCTCGTAACTTGATCCTTGCTTCGGTGCTTATTGATCTCACCGGATCGCTCTAGTACTTTACTGATCGGTGAGATTTTTAGCAGATTGATACGTCACGGTCGTGCTCGCAACACATGTTCTCCTCGGGATACGAGGACTTGTAGACGGATGGATCGCAAAGGCGGAACGCCGACAAAACTTTCATGCTTTATCTTCATACGGCTGCATCATACCACAGAATTGTGGCGGTTTGATCCAATCAACTCGTTGCGCGATGCTGCCCGGGAGCGCAGCGGAAAGTCTCCCGGACAGCGAATCAATCTCCAAACCTGGAGCTCTGATACCACTTGTTACAAATAGCACAACGCAAAACGGATTAACCAAGAACAAGAACACAGATTTTTACGTGGAAACCCTTACGGGAGAAAACCACGGCACGCACAAAGGCGTATCACTATAATTGGGAGGAGTATTACAATACACGAGAGGACAAACCCTCTACGTGCTAATCTGGTGGACCTCTCTTGATCTCACATCTTTCTCTCTCTCTCTATTCTATGACTATCTCGTACTATATATTGGGGGCAAACAACTCTCTTTCTTGGCGGACACGAAATAGAGTTGTACTCGTGCACGTCTAGCACGGTTGGCATGCCTTAGTCTCGTAGGACTCCATATGTAGTACACCAATTGTATGGGATTCGGAACACAATAAAATAACATGCTCAACACGGCTAACCCACCCGGCAGTGACCCACCACCCCCTCGCCTCCCCCTCTCGGTTTTAGTCCCGTGTTCCCCACACCTATCCCCGCTCCACCGACCCACTCGCCCCCGCTTCACTGGCACACACGCTCGAGGCCCCAAAACTCTAGCCCACCCCAGCCTCCGCCGCCGAAGTGCCCCGCCGCTGGTGGACTAGTGCCAAGAACGACCACGAGGCAGGGTCCCCACGCCACTGTGCCCCTGCCCGCACCCCAACCGGCGTTCCAACTAGCCCCGCCGGCCGCGCGATAGTCTGCACAGGGTGAGGACCGCCATGTGTGACGTCGTCCTTACCTCAACTGGGACAAGTGCCAGTGGTACTGGGACAATGTGATCCCAATACCCTGGCCCGGCGTCCACCTTGCACTTGAATCCGAAGAGGATTCCGTTGTCGCATGTCCCCAAGGACGGCCTCGAGCGCGAGAACAAGATCCTCTGCCGTCGGGACGAGCTGCCGGAGGACCTCGCCGGGCATCCGGCCTTCGCCCTCGACTGGTTCACGGAGGAGTACGATCTCCAACGGCGTGCCTTCTTCGGGGCACACACCGCGCGGGGTACCCCATAGGTGCCTCCGGGGTCCCTTCCACGGCGCCGCCGTGCTGGTGGGCAGCTACACATCGGCAGCCCATCGTGCCTCCCGGTCAAGGACGAGGAGGAGCTCCCCGACGACATCCCAATGGAAGGGACTGGGCACAGCCCTCCACGACTCCGCCATGGATGCTAGGGAGCTGCAGGAGGAGAAGGAGCACGAGGCCACAGCGGCGGTGGCCGCTGTGGCGGAGGCTGCGGCGGCCAAGGAGGAGAAGGCGCGCGCCACGAAGGAGGCCCTGGCCGCTCTGACCGCATCGGAGGAGGAGGCCAGGCAGACCGTGAAAGTAAAGTATGGGCACTTAGAGGGGGGGGTGAATAGGTGCTACGATCAATTTTAATTTTTAACAAAGTTTAGGCTTGACACAAAGGTAAATTCTCTAGATAGTGCAACTAATGGTGAATTTACCTATATGGTAAGTCAAGCAATTAATGTAACTAGGACAACACTTAATACAACAAGTACTACAATAAATGCTACAAGTACGAGTAAGTAAAGAGAAGGGAACGAGGTAACCGATAGAAGCACACGGAGACACGATGTATTCCCGAGTTCCTCCTTGTTAAGGGAGTACGTCTCGTTGGAGGGCTGTGAGCTCGCCACGAAGGCCTACTCAACGCCACAAATGCCTCACCCTATTCTCCGATGAACTCCGCCACAAAGGCCTAGTTCACCTTCCACTATTGAACCCCTTTGAGGCGGGGATCGAGTCCTTTACAAACAAGATTGGGGCACACACCCACAACCAAATTGGGGGCTCCCAACTCTTCACAAATCACCAAGAGTAGCAAGAAGCCTAGGTTCTCCACAAGAGGAAATCCTAGGCAAATATCCCTCAAGCTAATGAGGGGGAAATGGAAAACCGGTTGGTGAAGATGTAGATCCAGGGCTTCTCCTTCAATCCTCAAAGATTCAACAAGTTTGGGTGGAGGAGGAGGGAGATCTGGCTTGCTGGGAGAGCTCAATCAATGGAGTCTTCAATGCTGGTGGAGCTAACTCTTGGGGAAGAAAGAGAGGGCCTATTTATAGCCCTCACTTAAAACTAGTCGTTTTTCTGCCCATTTGCGACCAGGCCGGAATGGCCCGGAATAATTCTGGATCTCGGAATAATTCCGGAGCAATCCGGATGCCAACAGAGATTTTCGCGTTGAGGTCGGAATGATTCCAGGCTGCTCCGGATTGGTCTGGAATGGCCCGGAATAATTCCGGATGGCAACCGAACATTTTCCCGTTATGGCCGGAATGGCCCGGAATAATTCCGGCTTCCGAAATTACCCGGAATATTCCGGATTCCAACAGAGCTTTTTCCCGTTATGGCCGGAATGGCCCGGAATGATTTCGGCCACCCGGAATCACCCGGAATAATTCCGGGCTACACTTGGAAAAGCTTTTTCAGGCCAGGAAAAAATCCGTTGATTTTCGATTTCTTCACCATTTCTTCGATACCGTATGTGTGCTGATTTAAGATCAAAACCTTTGACAGAATAGCACATACAGTTAGTAACTTCTTTATATTGTTAACAAACACACAAAACGTAGAGATATCGAAATTGCACTTTCAATCTCCCCATTTTTGGTGTTTGATGACAACATAAAGATTTCACGGGGATAATCAATATGAACTAAAGAAATGGTGTCCAAAAAATAGACGGAGGTCTTCCTCGATGTGTGTCGTGAGGCACACACTTCATAGGCTTTGCTCCCCCTATGTTTTAGACACCAAGCCGACTAAACAAGTTCATACAACATGCATAGATAATAATAGAGATAATAGCAAGCATGATAATAGTAGCATAACCACGGGTAGGACAACACAATTACGTCACAAGGTTCCACACAAATAAAACGAAGTTTGCAAACGAAGAAAACGAACTAAAGATAACGGAGCAAAAGCCTATAAGATCGAAATCAAAAGACAAAAGACTCGTGCTCCCACCCTTGCAAAGCCCGTGGAATCCTAATATGGGGACTCCTTCTCCCCCTTTGGCATCAAGATGCCAAAAAGGGAAAAAAGAGTCCAACTAACGTCCCAAGGGATCACTCCATGTCGTCATCTTCTCCACGGTGCTCATCATCATCTTCCTCTTCCTCAGCTTCATGATCACGAGCTCCCATCCCAGCAGCATCAAAGTCATACTCATCATCAGAAAATTCCTCATCATCAACATCAGCTGGAGGCACCCCGAAGTAGAAGTCATCATCATGGATCTCAGGCATCTCCACAGGAACATACTCAGCAGCAGCAAGAGAGATAGGATCCTCAGGTAAAGCAACCCCATCAGCTCTGCGGTCGGCGTTCTGAATGCGCCGAGTCTCCTTGGCCAACTCCATAGCCTCATGTGCATTCGCCCTAGTGTCATTGCAAATACCGAATAGTGCCTTGAAGAACTTTGCAATGCCACTGGAAGGACGCTCAGAAGTACCACTCGTGGAAACAGAAGGAGTGGCCATGGGAGATTTGGACTTGGCCCTAGAGTACTCCGGGATCTCCACACCACGAATGAGAGAAGGAACCATCTTCTTGCCCTTGACCATAGTGTAGTTATCCATGATCTCAATCCCCACTTTGGCAGTAATGAACCTCTGAATCAGTGGGGCAAAAGCGGGCTTCCTCTTCTCCATGACTCCAATGCAGATCTCACGGTAAATAAAATCCATCACATCAATCTTCCTCTGGTTCTGAGGCCTGGTGATGAACATGAGGTTCACCATAAATGCATATTAGAGTAGTCACCAGCCGTGATCACAATGGTGGCACGGAAGATCTTAGACAGCAGGTTGTAGTAGGGGTACATGCTGGAGTTGAAGGTCCTAGTCTTGCCCTGAGCATCAGGAGGATAGCAGAATTCCAAGCTTGAGTTGTCATACTCTGGATTGTCATGAATTTTGAAACCATGATTAGCATAAGTGGCAGTTCACCTGTATCCAAGATCCTCAGCAAACTCACCCAAGTTGCTCGAGATCTTCTGCTCCCCACACATCCAAGTCATAGTACGCGTGGCATCACCCGTGGCATGGAGAGTACAGTAGAACTGAGCAACTAACTCTGGGCAATACTCACACTCAATATCCAGAAGAGGTATCAGACCCATCTTCAACAGGCAAGCATGCACATGACGGAGATCACCATTTTTGTGCCTATGATAGAAGTCCTTGTCAAGCTGATTCTGCTCATAGACAAGTGGTTTCTGAACAGAATAGAAATCCTCCCAACACTTGAGCTGAAGGTTGGTCGAGAAGAGAGGATCCTCACAAGTGGAGTCAACAAAGCGGTACGGGTTCTTTCTCTTGAGGTGCTTCCATTGAGGGATAGTGCAGGCCTTCAGATCACCTTCGGGCACCCTCTCCGTCTGATCATCAACACGATGTCCTCCATGAGAACCGGAGGTGCGACCCCTTGTAGGGCGAGCACCCCTCCCAGCAGAGGACTTCCTCTTCAAACCAGTGCGATCTCCAGGACATGTGAATAGAGGACATAGGAATAGCAAAGATAAGTGCATATGCCAAACGGGACAAAGGAACTCCAGAAAGGTTTGATACAGCGCAAGTTTTCGAAATTTTGGCAGCATCCGGTAAAATTCCGGCTGAGCCCAGAATTATTCCGACTGGGTCGGAATGATCCGGAATTATTCTGACTGGTCCGGAATTATTCCGACTTGTCCGGAATCGTCAGGAATTATTCCGGGCTCCTCGATATGACTCGAGAAAAAGCCCAAAAAATTGAAAACTTGACTTAAAATTGTAGCAAACATCTAGGGGTACCACGGAGATGATCCTAGAGTAGATCTACGTGTTGGAAATCGTGGGAGTGACCAAAGATATGAAATAGATCTAAGTCTAGATTGGAAAGTGAATAGACTATATCTACGAATCCATGGCATCTAGGTAGGGATTGGCATGATGAACAAGTTGATAGAACTCGGATCTAGATCAAACCCTAGGTGAGATTTCATCTAGAACCAAAAAACAACCAACCAAAACGAATAAGAGAGAGATTCCAAACACATACCATCCATGGGGGAGTCCTTGTCCAAAGGAGGGATCAAACAATCCTCCCTAGGGGCAACGGGGACGAACTCGTCGAGTTTTGGTGGCTAGGGCACGGGAGGAAGGGGGAAAAGTGGAAAGAAACTGCCCCCCGTGCGTGCGGGTCTATTTATAAGGAAAACTGGCACGTCCGGAATAGCCCGGAAAAATTCCGGCTGCCGGAATTATTCCGGATCAATCCGAGCTATCCGGAAAAATTCCGGGTTCGGCCGGAAAAATTCTGGGGCAGACCAGAAGGACTCCAAACTATTCCAGAAATGACAGTTTTGAATGGCTAGGAATGATGTGACTTTGTGTGGAGTAAGGCATATGCATAGATGAACATAGTAGGGACAAAATAGAGCAAAACACAAGGGGGTTAGATTTCCTAGTCTTACTTCTCGGGGAAGATGCAAATAAGATCGAAATAGCAACGAGAACTAGTATTCGGAAGGATAACACAATAACCCAAAACATATACAACTAAGAACCAACTCTTCAAATGAGAAGAGGTTGGTGGCCTAAGCCACCATGTAAGAGTTCATGGTATGCAACCGCAAAGATATATCTTGGGGGCAGTGCCATTACTCAACATTGAAGCTCACAATTCAACATTAGAAAAAGAGAGATAACAATGATTTTTTGCTTTGGGCATAATGGGGGGAGGGAGAACCCAATGTGTTAGGATAACACTCCCCCTATGTCCATGCATACACCTAAACTCGAACACGTTTCATCTATAGGGGGGTGTGCAAGATCTTCAAGTCAAACTCCTAGAATCAATGACATTTAGCTCATTCCTCAAGAACAAGAATCTTGCATCATCAAGTGGCTTCGTGAAAATATCCGCAAGATTGTCCTTGGTGGGCACATAACATAGTGCAATATCTCCTCTTGCCACATGGTCTCAGATGAAATGGTGGCGGATCTCAATGTGCTTGGTTCTTTTATGTTGCACGGGATTCTATGCAATCTTGATGGCACTTTCATTGTCACATAAAATAGGCACCTTATCCAAATGAACTCCATATTCCTTGAGAGTTTGCCACATCCATAGCAATTGAGTGCAAGCACTTGCGGCGGCTACATACCCGGCTTCGGCGGTGGAGAGAGATATGCAATTTTGCTTCTTGGAAGACCAACTCACCAAGGACCTACCAAGAAATTGGCAAGCCCCAGAAGTGGACTTCCTATCATCTTGATCACCCGCCCAATCGGAATCCGTGTAGCCCTTGAGAGAAAATTTTGCCCCCTTTGGGTACCACAAACCAAATCTTGAGGTATGAACCAAATAACAAAAGATCATATGGACCGCCACTAAGTGGCTATCCTTAGGAGCCGCTTGATACCTTGCACACACACCTACACTCAAAACGATATCGGGCCTAGATGCACAAAGATAGACCAAAGAACCAATCATATAACGATACAACTTTTTATCCACATCTTTACCCTTCAGATTACGAGATAGGTGGCACTTGACTTGCATAGGAAATGTCTTGATATTAGCATCTTGGAAATTAAACCTCTTGATCATATCTTGGGTATACTTGGCTTGAGAAATGAAAGTCCCACGAGCCAATTGCTTGATCTCAAAGCCAACGAAGAATTTAAGCTCGCCCATCATAGACATCTCGAATCTGTCAGTCATAAGCTTAGAGAACTCATTATTGAAAGCTTGGTTAGTTGAGCCAAAGATGATATCGTCCACATATAGTTGGCATATGGAAAGCTCTCCTTTTACTCTCTTGGTGAAGAGAGTAGGGTCAATCTTCCCAACTTCGAAACCACGATCATCTAACAACTCCCTAAGGTGCTCATACCAAGCACGAGGTGCTTGTTTGAGACCATAGAGAGCCTTGTCAAGTTTGTAAACGTGGTTAGGAAAGTTGAGATTCTCGAACCCCGGAGGTTGCTTAACATTTACCTCCTCTTTTAGTGGACCATTCAAGAAAGCACTTTTCACATCCATTTGTTGCAATTTGAAATTATGAGAAGATGCATAAGCAATGAGGATACGGATGGACTCAAGGCGAGCCACGGGTGCGTAGGTTTCATCATAGTCAATGCCTTCAACTTGAGTGTAACCTTTAGCAACCAATATTACCTTGTTCCTAATGACAATGCCATGCTCATCTTGCTTGTTCTTGAAAATACACTTAGTGCCAATAACATTGTGGCAATCTTTGAGCTTCTCAACCAATCTCCAAACTTTGTTGCGCTCAAAGTTATTGAGCTCATCATGCATAGCTTCAACCCAATCAGAGTCCTCAAGAGTTTCAAACACTTTCTTAGGCTCCACCATAGAGATATGAGCTTGATGCTCATTAAAATGAGCCAATTGCCTTCTTGTGGATCTTCGAGCTTGAATATCCTCCAAGACCTTGTTGTCTTGGGCATCAATTTTCTTCAACGCTCTTCTTATCCTTTTGACACGACGGGCTTCGATCTCCGCATTATTGCGCGGAGGGATCACTTGATCATCTTGATCATTTGGGTCCCCATCTTGACCAACTTGTCCTTGATCATCATCATCATCATCATCAACAACAATATCTTCAACACTTGCTTCAACTTGAGGAGAGGATGAAGAAGATGATGGATCTTGGCCTTGACCTTGTCTCGCATTAGTAGTAGGAGTGGGTACGACTTGCGGAGTGTCTTGGTCAATGAGAGGAGGGTCTTGAACATGTTCTTGGTTAGGTGTAACACTTGGCTCCTTGGCTTGTTCTTCTATTGTAGAGGAGGGATCCATTTGAGTAGAGCATAGTCCTTCTCGATTCGCCATAAGGTGTCCCTCAATTGGGCGGAAAAATCCCACACCCATCCTTCCTATGGCTTCTTGAGGTATTTCAACATCTATATTAGAAACATGAAATTGCGCCACTTGGGAGCCATCATTTTCCTCGAAAGCCACACTACAAGATTCTATGACAATCCGTGAGGCTTTGTCAAAGACTCTATAAGTGTGGGATTCGGCACCGTAACCAACAAATATACCCTCAATAGTTTTGGATTGAAATTTAGACAACCTAACACCCTTGATCAAATAAAAGCACTTACAACCGAATACACGGAAGTAGGAGACGTTGGGCTTGTTGTCGGTGAGGATCTCATATGGGGTCTTTTCCAAGCCTTTGCGGATGTAGAGGCGGTTGGAGGAGTGGCATGCGGTGGATATGGCCTCGACCCATAACTATTGGGGAGAAGAGAACTCCGCCAACATGGTCCTTGCCATATCCAAGAGGGTGATATTCTTCCTTTCGGCAACACCATTTTGTTGAGGAGTGTAAGTGGCGGAGTATTGATGACGAATGCCTTCTTCACTAAGGAATTCATTCAAAGTGTAGTTCTTGAACTCCGAACCATTATCACTCCTAATAGCCATGATTTGCACATTGTGTTGACGTTGCACTTCGTTGGAGAAGTCGATGATGGTTTGTTGAGTTTCACTCTTGCACTTGAAGGAATAAACCCAAGTGTATCTTGAATAATCATCGACAATCACCAAGCAATACTTCTTGCCACCAAGACTTGCCTCGGGCATGGCACCAAAGAGATCAACATGGAGAAGCTCCAAGATCCTCTTTGATGAGATAATAGTCTTGGACTTGTGCACCTTGTCATGCATCTTTCCTTCAACACACGACCTACAAACGCGGTCCTTTGCAAAGGAAACATTTTCTTTTAGTCCGACAATAAGGCCACCTTTGTGAAGACTTTGAAAAGTTCTCATGTTGACATGGGATAGGCGGCGATGCCACAACCATCCCAAGTCCGCCTTTCCGAAAAGACACATTGCTTGAGTGTTGGTAGACTTCGAAAAGTCCACCACAAACAACTCATTTTCAACATGTCCCATGTAAGCGACGTCAAGAGTCTTGCTCCTCAAAAGGACTACAATATCAACATCAAAAAAGACGGAGAAACCCATCTTTCCAAGAGAGCGGACGGAAAGTAAATTGTAACCAAGGGATTCGACAAGCATGACGTTCACGATAGTGATATCGGGAGCTACCACAACCTTGACGAATCCGGATACCTTAGATGAGGATGAGTCTCCATAAGTGGATTGTTAGTTCCCGCAGAGGTGCTACGAGTAGTGTTGTCCCTCATGACACTACTACCCGGATATGGTTTGATTGAGCGGGTGTGCTATGAGTAGTGTTGTCCCTAATGACAATACCACCCGAAGCACCATTGTTGGCCTTCTTCTTGTTTTTCTTCTTCTTGTTCTTCTTCTTGGCAACATAGCCTAGACATTGCTTGCCCACTTTTTGCCTTGGAGAACTCAATTGTGGTCTAGCAATGACCACATTAGAGCTAGGGGCAACCACTTTTGGGGTAGGAATCACAACCTCCTCAACTTGAGGGCCTTTGCCCTTGAGCCTTGCTAGCTCATCCTTCAACCTAGCATTTTCCTCAATGATATTTGCATGATAACAAGAAGAAGTAGAGGTGTTAGGGTTGTTAGGTTGATTAAGTTGAGTTTGAAGTTGTTCATGCAACCTTTTGAGGGATGAGTGTTGGCTTTTCAAAGCTTTGTGAGCCTTGGTTAGCTTTTCAAACTCCTCGGTTAGTTTACCATGACCAACCCCAAACTCGACCTTATCCTTTTTAGCCTTTTTCTATTTAGCAATAGCAAGATCACATTCCTTAGTGATGTTTGAGACAAGTTCATTATGAGTTAATTCAATAGATTCAAGTTCATCCTCTAGAGAAACTCTACCATCATGCTCTTCCTCAAGAGTCATAGAGAGAGATGAAATTTCATCCGCATCCCTTCTCTCAACCTCACCTTTCTTCTCAAGAGCATCTTGGTCCTCTCCCAATTGCCTCATGAGATACTCAAAGTACTTCTTGGTCTCCCCTTGCATGTTAGACATAAAACGTTCCAAGGAGACCCTCTCCTCTTCTATTCTAAGACTAGCAAGATGCTCTAGTTCACTAGGGGTCTTAGAGTTGGAAGAAGGTGATACCTCTGTGGCCTTAGCCATGAAGCACTTGGCATTTCGTTGAGGAAAATCGTCATTGGGGGATTCAAAGAGAGATGAAGATGATGGAATAGAAGCAATAGCAAGAGCGGCCACTTCACTTGTGGTTTCTTCTTTTTCATCACTCCCGGAATCATACTCCTCTTGAGTCAAAAGCACAAACTTGGTGGGAGACTTCTTGTTGAATGGCTTCTTCTTGAAATGAGGTTTCTTGTACTCAACCTTGGACTTTCCCTTGCGAATGAGCTTGCCACTATGGAGCTCTCTATTCTCATAAGGACACTCCGCACTGAAATGGTGCTTATCTTGACAATTGAAGCAAGACCTCACTTTTTGAGCCCCATCATTGCCATAGCGAGACCTTGTCTTCTCCTCAACAAATCTCTTGCCCTTTGGAGGATTGCTCCAAAACTTTTGCACGGTGAGAGCAATGAGATCCTTTAGAACGAGATCATAGTCTTGTTCCTTCAAGGGAGGCAACGCCTCTTCTCCTTCTTCTTCATACTCAACTTCTCTTGACACAACCTTGGCTTTCAAAGCAACGGATGTTCCTTGGTGCATTCCAATGGCCCTAGCTCGGTTGTCAAGAGCATTCTTGGTTTGCACTTTATACGAGCACATTTCTTGCATTACTTGAGTTGAGGTCATGGAAGCGAAATCATGTCTTCCTTGAATGCTCTTCATGTCCGCGCCCTCAAATGGCATTATGGCAATCATGTACTTCCTCTTGATCCATGCATCATCAATGTACTTGGCACCAACATTTGAGAAGGCGGTGGCAAGAGTCTTGAGTCTCCGGTACATGTCCACGTGATCCTCTCCATCATGCATATAGAACCCTTCGGCCTCATTGGTCAAGGCATCATATCTATTCCTTTGCATGCTCTCATTGCCCACAAACATGACGACAAGAGCGTCCCATGTTTCCTTGGCGGTGGAATATTGTTGAAGATGCGGCATGTGGTTAGGACCCACGGCTTGTTGAAGAATGGACAAAGCGGTGTAGTTGAGTTGGCAATCTACGGCTTCTCTTCTTGTTAAGTTCTTGGGATCAAATGGCTTGTATCCATCACGGGTGATCCTCCAAAGATCTATACAAGAAGAGTTCAAGTGAGTCTCCATGTAATTTTAGGTGGATCTCCTCTAGGGATTATATGAGGATGAGGAACGGGAGGATCGGGAGAATAACTTCCGGGAACGGCATGAAATTCTCCGCTTCCTTCCGTACCCGACTTAGTGGAGTGTTCGGCGGAAGCATTTTTATGTGGATCACCATCTACCCATTTCTTAGCACCCTCCGGATTAGTTTCCGGAAGAGACGATTCGACTACCTCCGGTCCTTTGGCTTTGAGGAGTTGTGTCATGAGTTGATGCAACTCATCAAATTTAGTGTCTATGGATGAGGTCAATGAAGTTCTCAAAGCATTGAGATCATCCATAGCCACTTTACCAACGGACGTTTCGGTATCCAAATCTTCTCCCATACTAAAACTCTTAGGCGGTTAAGGCCAATAGAAGAGCCGAGGCTCTGATACCAATTGAAAGTAAAGTATGGGCACCTAGAGGGGAGGGTGAATAGGTGCTACGACCAATTTTAATTTTTAACAAAGTTTAGGCTTGACACAAAGTTAAATTCTCTAGATAGTGCAACTAATGGTGAATTTACCTATATGGCAAGTCAAGCAATTAATGCAACTAGGACAACACTTAATACAACAAGTACTACAATAAATGCTACAAGTACGAGTAAGTAAAGAGAAGGGAACGAGGTAACCGATGGAAGCACACGGAGACACGATGTATTTCCGAGTTCCTGCTTGTTAAGGGAGTACGTCTCGTTGGAGGAGTGTGATCTCGCCACGAAGGCCTACTCAACGCCACAAAGGCCTCACCCTATTCTCCGATGAACTCCACCACAAAGGTCTAGATCACCTTCCACTATTGAACCCCTTTGAGGCGGGGATCGAGTCCTTTACAAACAAGCTTGGGGCACACACCCACAACCAAATTGGGGGCTCCCAACTCTTCACAAATCACCAAGAGTAGCAAGAATCCTAGGTTCTCCACAAGAGGAAACCCTAGGCAAAGATCCCTCAAACTAATGAGGGGGAAATGGAGAACCAGTTGGTGAAGATGTAGATCCGGGGCTTCTCCTTCAATCCTCAAAGATTCAACAAGTTTGGGTGGAGGAGGAGGGAGATCTAGCTTGGTGGGTGAGCTCAATCAATGGAGTCTTCAATGTTGGTGGAGCTAACCCTTGGGGAAGAAAGAGATGGCCTATTTATAGCCCTCACTTAAAACTAGCCGTTTTTCTTCCCATTTGCGACCAGGCCGGAATGGCCCGGAATAATTCCGGATCCCGGAATAATTCCAGAGCAATCCGGATGCCAACAGAGATTTTCGCGTTGAGGTCGGAATGATTCCGGGCTGCTCCGGATTGGTCTGGAATGGCCCGGAATAATTCCGGATGGCAACCGAACATTTTCCCGTTATGGCCGGAATGGCCCGGAATAATTCCGGCTTCCGAAATCACCCGGAATATTCCGGATTCCAACAGAGCCTTTTCCCGTTGTGGCCAGAATTGCCCGGAATGATTCCGGGCACCCGGAATCACCCGGAATAATTTCGGGCTACACTTGGAAAAGCTTTTTCAGGCCAGGAAAAAATCCGTTGATTTTCGATTTCTTCAACATTTCTTCGATACCGTATGTGTGCTGATTTAAGACCAAAACCTTTGACAGAATAGCACATACGGTTAGTAACTTCTTTATGTTGTTAACAAACACATAAAACGTAGAGATATCGAAATTGCACTTTCAGACGGCCATGGAGGAGTAGGAGGCGCTGCCCCAGGTGGTTCCGGCCCCTCGTCGAAACCACATAGGAGTGGACTGGGCCGCCCCAATAGATGCCGGAGGCGCCACCGGCCCCCACCCAGCCCGCTACGCCGCCGTGGCCGTCCGGCCTGACAGGCCACCTCTACAGCGAGCCGGACTGCGTCATCCTTGACGATGATGAGTAGCTCCGGCGAGCGGTGGCCGGCCTAGCCTAACCCTAGTTTTTACGGTTTTTTGTTTTTATTTTTGCAATGTAAATTGGCCGTTTGTGGCCCCATGAAGTAGCCCCGTAGGCGCGTTCTATTTTTTGCCGACAGTCCAGCGGGCTGTTCGCTACAACGTTTTCTTTTCTTTCATTTGCCCTTTGGTAAACGGTGATTAGGGGCATGTTAACCAAATCCCTCAGAGACCTGTAACGAGATGACAGATATTTCGGGTCTAGTGGACGTCCGCCTACACAGTGGTGGAGGCAGAGTTTAAACCATGTGGGGTCAAGAACGTATCACAGACAATTTTTACCGAATTTTTATCATTTCATACACCACATATAAGAGGTTTTGCTAAGAAGCTACCCCACAGCTTGTACACAGATCCGCCACTGCGCCTGCATGCATAATACCGAAAACTTCGTACAAACATTTCATCATGCCTGCAGAGACGCATACATGACAAGTGATTCACGGGTACAAAACAACTAGTGGTACTCCCTCCGTTCCAAAATAATTGACTTCCATTTGTCCAAATATGGATGTACCTATAGACTAAAACATGTCTAGATACATTTATAGTTTGACAAATGAAAGTCATCTAATATGAACGGAGGGAGTATGTTTTTGCGGTGGACTAGGAGGTGAACTCAAATCGTAATTAAGTGCTGTTCTCTGCACTCTCCCGACCTCGGGAGAGTTAGAAACGCCGTTTGACAGGTATGTCTAATTAGAAGCGCGGAGTTTGTTAAATATGGAAAAAATTGGACAGAGTGTCAAGGGTGAAATGTGGCAAAAAAAACAAGGTAACAATGTCTCAAATTATAATTATTTAAGTTTTTATTTAGGTTACGTACTGTGAGAAAATTAAATTATTTAGGCTGTACAACTGTACAGAATGACACCCAAAATGATAGGAGGACCGCCATATTAAGAGTGGCCCTGGGCACATTTAACATTCTTGTTGGTGTTTCCTGTTACGGGAAAAGACCACTGCCACGTACCATGGCCAAATATGGACCCAGCAAAGTGCTGCGTGCAATGCAAACACCATTTATTAGTCGTCATTCAGCTCCTCCCATTAACTGTGAGCTCACCCGTGATCGAATCCTGATCGAGCTCAAGCATATTATTCCCCGTGACTGGCTAATCCATGTTGATGTAGTACGTAAACTATAACAACGAGAGAGATATCAACTTTCTCTTTCATATGGTCGTGTCCATAGAAAATCCTGCCGGCAATGATTCGAGATCGGGTCGTGGTCGATGCATAGCACGCACTCACGAGCTCGCAAGATAGCTTGTTTGCTTATATATAGCTTATTAATCATCATACGAACTAACAAATAGTATTAGCTAGAAGGTTACCATCATGCATTCTGCATGGATGGATATGGAACCTAGCTAGTTAGTTAGGGCAGTGGTTCAACTGTCGATCTGCGTCCGATATTCCGTTGATCCACGATTGTGTACCTTAGCGATCCGACCCGATCACAAATTATTTATGTAAAGCACGCACCGCACGATTCTTCAATTTACATGGTCACATATATAGTACTAGATGGACCTAGCGCGCTTTGCCGCGCCGCTGAATTACAGCAAGTTAAATGGAGCACAGAATGTCCCTCGGAATTTCAATAAATTTGGACACGAATTCCCATTCAAGTTGTACGCAAAAAATCATAACTCAATTAGAACCAGAGTTTCTTAAGAAAAGACACAAATATTCCCTCCGTCTCATATTAATTGTGTCAAAGTTAGACAAAAGTGTATGTATCTAGACATGTTTTAGTGTTAGATACATCCACTTTTGTCCAATTTTAAGACAATTAATTTAGGACGGAGCGAGTACTATTCATTTACGGAGTAACACCTGAACACTTGACACTATGTGTGGGTTGGTGTTTGAAATTTACTATTTGAACTAAAGCTTTCTCCCTCTAATTTACTTTGAAATGTTGAGGCGGATAGTGATTTTACTTAAACACATATGTTCAATGACTCGGAAAGCTTGACGTCTCTGAATTACACTTCTGCAACATCTTAGACATAGAAGAGAGACAAAATATATTGTTTGGGCGGCACATATGGCCTTGTTCCTCATGTACAAAGCATAGCAGTTGTGACGATTTTCACCAAATTTCAAGATGCCACCCGCAAAAACTAATCACTATGATATCAACTAAACATTGCAAGTATTTTATGTTTGAAAATCAGATTAGGCCATCCAGTATTAAAATCAGTATGGCATTGATGTCTGTTAGGTAGGGTGCGTTGTTGTCACTGGCTTCTGTTCTGCTGGTTTTTCTAAACGAATACCTAATTGTTTGCAAACCAAAGATAAATCTGTAATAGTGTTCGAAGCATTTCCACTCGATATACAGATCGAGCCACATCGATGTATGTATAGCAAGTTGGTTTCCTAAGGTAATACCGAATTGGTTTATATATCAACCATATTCAGTTTACATGATATACCTTCTAGAACCTAACTTTAACAAATTCTAGTGTTTATCTTTCAGTTATCTGTCACCTAAAATTGCAATGCATCCCATCCCATTACTTTCATCCAAGGATATCCTGACTATTCTTTCTAGAGAATAATCCCAGAAACACAGATCCACCAAGTACACTTCATGCAACAGCTCCAAATCGCAGCCGCTGAAAAATATGAAGCTTGGATGAATAACAATGAGTAAAAAAAAAATAGAAATTTTCAACCTGCGAGGAAATGGCGGTGGACATGGAGAAGCTAATGTAGATAGCCCAAGCACACCAAAGGTCGTCACAGCTAATACCAAATCTCAGCACCCAAACACTCTCAATAACGTCGCCATGATTGTCGGTGGCAGCATCGTCATAGGCCTCAAGGGAAACTCTTCTTCACCACAATCGGCGACAAACCCGCCATTGATGTGTGTTCGTGGAGTCAATCCTCTCCTCCAATTTTCGAGATTTCTACCAACGCTATCCCTGATCGAGAACCAATGTCATCTATGACGCTTACACATACAGGAAATGTAAACACAATGAAAATGTAATGCTGAGGCACCAAAAAGAACAAGCAAACAGAGACTAAGCATACATTACCTATCTAAAAAGGAAAAAAAATACGAGCACACTTCCAACTGAGATATCCTCGAACCACTTGGGCATTTTATCTATGATGTGAAGTACAAAACAGAATGCCATCAACACGCAATAAAACTATAGAACTCCTGAGCAATCTACTCAAATCAGGAAACTAGGATCAATACAGTCCCAATTCCCAAAGCAATGAGCACATCAAGTAAATAATAAATAAAAGTGAAGATACAGGGAGTAAAAACTGACCAGGGGTCAATGGCGGTTGACGCAATGCAGGGTAGAGCAACACCATCCCGCTAGCAAGGACGGGCACCACCAAGGCGCCAAAGCCCCAAACGCCACAAGCATGAACACTAAAGTGGACCAAGCTATATCAACTCTCTCTTTACACTGCCTGAACCGTCTAACTTGGGTAACACGTGGCATGTATCCTCTCATCTGTTACTCAAGTAACAAGAAAAATGACCCTGGCCCTAAAACGGTGATTTCTATCGCAAGCAAGCCCCGGAAACAACAACGAAATACACGTGCATAAACAGAGCATTGTACAAAGCGAGTTTCTTAGCTTTATGAGCATATCACAGAGAGGTGCTTGATGTTGTTATTTATTAAGCAACATGAATAAATAAAGGCTATGTGCATCACTCGATGCAGAGGCGGGGGATTTCTCCATTTCTAAAAAAAAAAAAAAAAAATTAAGCAACATGAATAGTGAAGTCTGAAAAATGCAGCAGAAAAAAGGGCATGAATAGACAATGGTTTTTCACTTATCATTCAAATTTGGTGACCAGGTTATCACATCCTTAGAGCTGACTTTATCTAGTTATCAAAACTTGATGCCATGATAGTATTCTGCAATTATGAATTGAAAAAATTAGCCGGCAAAAAAAAAAGTGAAACACTCCTACACACTCTCCATTTTATGAATCTGAAATAACTTATTTATCAAAGACATATCCTCATGGTGCATATGAAATAAAGTTATAAACTGTATCAGTCTGCAGTGCATATACAGAGAAACCCGTGTCTTCTGAAGTGTTTATACAAAATTATATCATAACATCATGATTATTTTAATAATTTGATGTATTATATGGATCAATGCCAAAAAGAATATCTTAGATTTGCTCGATAAGTCTGCTTATTGTATTATAGCCTACCTTTGGAATGGCATTGTTTTTTCCATGTAGGAAAGTAATACAAAATAGACATTGAGTTGAAATTAGATACAAATACTATGGGATAATTTCTTTGAGAATAGTTGTATAAAAACATGTAGTTAGAAGGAACAAAAAAGGAAATCCATTTCAATGCACATATAAGTCTTGTAATAAAAGGGGTTAATCTATGCAAACAAACATGAGCCACCAAAGTGTGACTCAATATGAACATGATCAGCCCAGCAACACAAACCTTCCATTGTACTTTAGATAAAGGGGATACTTAATATGCGAAACAAAATAAAATTTTCCAGAGAAAGACTACAGTAATATCTTTATTTGCATAAATCAATGACACGTGTAACCTCAAATCTGCATGTTTTAACCAATGGGCATTTACCAACGTCCTGTGAGATGGAATATTACTTGGTTTTGTACTGGTGACTGGAGAGTTGTCATTAATCTATGAATTGGAAATTGACCACACAGTAAGTTTACTGAACCACACCATCAGAACTAAACTGGAATAGATGAACAGACCAAGAGAAGAAAGCGATGGGTAAAAATAATTACTTGCCTCTCCTGTGTCCAGATTGTATAATTGTTTTGGAAAAAAACTGGAAGATAAATTAAAAGAGGATACCAAGATATTTTTTTTAACAAAAAACATATATCTAACAATTGCTTTTCATTAATGGGTGCAGGGTAAATAAATCACAGTAAGCTTAAAAAGAATTTTAAAAAACGTGAAGTCTTAGTCTCCCAGAATTGGGAGCAGCTCTGGCATCGCACTAAGTTCATGCTATGCCCACAATGGAACCAAAGACAACAGATTTAAGCTCATGCCTAAAAATATCGGACCCATATAACTTAATTTCAGACTATCATCTCAAATTAGCGTGACTTTTAATCAAGAATGTATTATATTACGTACAGTATTGCACACCAGTGCATTCCAGAAAAATCATATGTATACCACTCATGCATGATGAGTGGGACGGCCAAATTCAATAAGCAGCATAAAAAAATCCTAAACTCAATAGGCTTCAATTGACTTGTTATTGTTTATGAATTCCCCCTAACATCAAAATCCTACCCTCACTGCGCATGTAGATGGAGAGAGCAGATTCAGATGGATTTGGATTCGTTTCATGGGCGGCAGCAGGTTACCTTGTTGTGCATGAGGATGGAGCACATGGGCTTCAGCTGGTCCATGTCAGACGAAGCAGAGTATGCCGACAAGGTACTCGTGGGCAACGGAGGAAGACATGTCAATGATCTCTTCGAGAGATCTGAAGCTCATGGGGTTCCGCGGATTCGGTCATGCTCAGTCTTCTCCCTGGTGGGGCGGAGCCAATCCGCGGCGACGAACTCCTCCTCCATGAGGAGGTAGCCCTCGGCAGGCTCGAGCTCTCGAGTGCGGAGCTTGGAGAACGGCACTCCGTGAGGAGGCGCGGTGCCGCCTAGGATCGGCGATGTGGAGACCTGGTTCCTCGGAAGAGGCTAGTCGCGTCGCGATCGATATTTTGGGCTGAATCGGAACGTTGGTGACCAAGACCGTGTGTCAACACTTCATTGGTGCGGAGGGTGGAGAAACCTCAGGCTTCGAATAGCCCTACGGTTAGATCTCTTAGAGATTTGGTTCCGATATGGTATATTACTAGACACTAGTAGGAAAATGCCTATCTGTGGCGCACCATTTTGGAATTCTGTGGCGCACCCAGGGGCCGCAGGGGTGCTCCACAGAATCCACACCACTAAATAAAATTTCTATGGCGCACCCCAGACCGTGCGCCACAGAAATGTGAATTCTGTGGCGCACCTTAGCCCATGCGCCACAGAATTTGTGCATGAGCTGGGATGCGCCACCAATTTTTTCTTTTTTGAATTAAAAAAAAGGGATCTGGCCGCCGGATCTGGCTGCGGAATTTCGAAAATTTAGAATTTCGTAGCTAGGGGAGGAGAAGGTGGTGGGTGGAAGATGGGGATCACAGGAGGTGGCGGAGGAGGAGGAGAAGGTGGTGGAGGAGGAGGTGGAGGAGGAGGTGGTGTAGGAGGAGGAGGAGGAGCTCGCCGGAGAAGGTGGTGGTGGAGGAGATCGCCGGAGAAGGTGGTGGTGGAGGAGCTCGCCGGAGTTGGTGGAGGAGGAGAACCTCGTCGGAGAAGGTGGTGGTGGAGGAGCTCGCCGGAGTTGGTAGAGCAAGAGAAGTAGCTCGCCGGAGGTGGTTGTGGAGAAGGAGGAGGAGGAGGAGGAGGAGAAGAAGGTGTAGAGTTGAAGTAGAGGAGAGAAGCGGAGGGGAGAAGTGAAATGAGAGAAAGGAAAGAAGGAGAAGAAAGAGGGAAAAGACGAGGGTTGTTGGCGGGATTCAAATTTCGAATCCCGCCCAAAAATTCAATGGCGCACGGGAGGAGGATGCGCCACAGAAAGATGGAAATTCTATGGCGCACAGGGGTTGGGTGTGCCACAGAAAAAAAATCCATGTTTTTTTTATTTTGTAGGAAAAAATATTCAATTTTTTTCCTTTTGGAATTTGGAGAATCTAAAAAAAACCTCATAGGCCGAAGGCGAGTGAGGTTGAGTTTCTTTTTTCTCTAGTTTTTTTTATATCTTGATCATTTTTTTCCGACATCGTATGTTAAAGTTATGCCCATTTTACTTTTTTTTAACGAACTTTTGCTCAGAAAGTCGAAATTCATATTTCAAAATTTGATTAAAAAAGTAGACCTTAAACTCTCCGTGCATCTATAAGGGATTTATTTTTCGATACTTTTTAGACCTGCAACTCTCCCATGAAAAAGTAGAAAGGCGTTCCCTGGGGGGTGTGTGGAGAGAAAAAAAAAATCTGTGGCCGCATGTGTGGTTGGTGCGCCACATAAATGTTGGATTTTGTGCGCACCAATGCCCGTGCGCCATAGAATACGACATTTCTGTGGCGCACCATATTACGTGTGCCACAGAATTGTTCGCCTGCAATGATTGAGGCGGTCCCCACCAAGCTTTTGTGGCTCACCCTTCTCATGTGCGCCATAGAATCCAACATTTCTGTGGCGCATATTTTGGCGTGCGCCACAAAATTTAATTTCCATGGCGCACCATTCTCTGGTGCGTCACAGAAAGCCTTACATAGAAAGGTAGTTTCCTACTAGTGAGACTAGTGGCATTATGAGTTCATTTGTACAATTGTACTTGCACCAACGTGCATGCAAAAGTTCCTCTCTGAGTATTACTCACTGGTGGAAGGTTGCTCTCTAATTCTCCCACCGCTTTGAGAGTCGCTTCCACCGCTTCGCCACTTCAGCCAGCTCGTCGCTCGCTCCTCGCCGGTGGCGCTGACGCCTGGTGCGGGGGAGATGTCGCAGCTCGGCCTGTGAATAGTAGATATAGGTTGTGTATAGCCCTAGTGCTAGTCGTCGCCGTTATGGCGTGGAGGATTCGTCGGTGGCCGCGACCGAGCCGCACCGCCGCGAAGACGTTCGCCCTTCTCATCCTCTTTGAGCTCCCATGGTTGGAGCCAGTGGAGGAAGGGAGGGATAGCGCCACCTCCCCTCTCCCTCATAAGATCGAAGATCAACTTCCCCTTCTTGGAGTTGATGGTGCTAGTTCTTCGGAGGTGGGTGATTTGGAGGGGAAATCTTCATCTGCTAGCCACGGAGGTAGTGGATGAAGCTGCGGCCTTCCTCTGCGCTTGCTCATCTTTGCAGGACACAAAAAGCTGCAGCTCCGAGCGCATCACGTGGAGGCGAAGATCGCCTGCGTGTTCTTCGGCCGGCATGGCGGCCCTTACATCTCCTCCAAGCTGGAGGTCTCCCGAGTCAAGTCCCGGAGCTCGCTGTCGAGAAGAAGGCAAGTGGTGCGTCCCCACCTTCTTCTTCACAGCCGGTGGCTTTGGCTCCTCGCCGGTTTTGGAGAGTGCCCGAGCAACAAGCTCTCGTAAAAGGAAAAAAGAATCATGAACAACACATTCATTGAGGGTGGTGGCGGAGGTGTTAGCTCAGGAGGAGGATTGTTACGGCCACGAGTACCACCCGACATCCTGAGTAAAAGGAAAAAGAATCATGAACAACACATTCATGGAAAAGAAATACAATGGATCGACATGTCATAGTTTCAACGGAATCAAGTTACATGCCGAAAAGTAGCAGAACAGAACGAATGAACATGAAGTGTATCGTTTCATCAACATGGAGACAACATCATACAATTGTTTATTGAAAACAGTCGAAGTACAAACCATACGTAGTCGCGGTACAAGCATACAAGCTTAAGTACATACAACACTGAAGGAGGTACGGTAAATACACATCACCGAAGTTCTGCTCCTATGCATTATTTTTCTACAACTTCGGATTTCGAGTACATGAAAGCAAACATTACTCTAGCTGGAACCAACAACGGTCTCAGTATCCTCCAAAGTCGAAAGGAAGTGGAACCAGAGCACCATAGTAGTGACGAACGGACTCATCCTGCGGTCCATGGAGAGACTGTGGTACACCACACACCATCCTAGGCCTTCTCATGCGAACATGAGGGGGAACATCACCTCCAACATCTGGAGACGCGACCGAAGAAGGCACAAGTACAGACGGAAGCTCTATCTCAGAGGTTTGAACATGATCACTCTCAACGAATGGCCTCACTCTGTCTGTCACAGTCCTGAGACTAGCTGCAAGGGTGTTGACTAGTGCACTAAGCTCACTCTCACGACGAGCATAAGCAACAAGGAGATCAGCGGTGCACCCAACTCTAGGATCTTCCTCCTAGGAGGAATCAGCAAAGGTATGGGTGAAACACCCATCAAGAGTAGGTTCAGAACCAGGACAATAACGGAAAGAGCTATGCTCGTGGTCTGGATAGTAGTAACAAAGCACGTTAAGACAGTGTCGTGCAGCATCCTGCACAGCCATCTCAACGTTGAAACCAAGACCCTCAGCGTAGTGCATGGCAGGATTGATGTTACCATCTAACTGTGGGAGACGGACAACACATAGGCACTGGGACTGATTAAAGTCACGGTACTTCTCATACACCGTGAACACAGGGTACCAAGGGGCTCCTAGGTTTGCATAGGCTGAGGCTAAAAGATAGAGAAAACCTGGAACTCCAAGGCAAAGAGTGTGTCGAACAACCTGCCAGAGGTCATCTGAAACAAACACATTTACAAGATGTCAAAATACATGAAGAAATGACTTGAATTTGGAACTAGAACAACCTGAAACGAAGTACTCAGAAGAAAACACCCAACGGTTTTGCTCCTAACTTTTGAGATAACACAAGGGAAACCACACACATTAAAACAAATGAGGTACGGTGACTCAGAGTTGGAGCGATACCAGGTAAGGAGTAAAAAGAATCCTAAGAAGGTTTTCACAACTCCTTTTCTCTCTTCAAAATAGTTTTCACAAGTTCTAGACTCAACATCGACCAAAGGCAAGGGTTTCCTACAGGCAGTTCTGCTCTGATACCAAGCCTTGATAGACCCCGGACCCAGAGATATACATACTTTTATGTGCTCCTAGTCATGGACTCACAAGGGCTTCTGGGTTACCAGCCCCGGCGGCAACAAACAACGGCAGGCAGAACGGATTCATCGGCACGCAGGCCGGATCACCACGGTGTACTACTCCTTGTATCCATGCTAGTCATAACCAATTATGCATACCCAAACGTCCACGAGTCGGATGAAACGGGACCAAAGTTATACAGAGCTGCTATGTGTCCAGAAAGTGCAACAACAATCGAAGGTTACTAGGGTTACCTCGCCCCAGGCCGAATCACATCGGCAGGCGGGCTCGGACATGGATCATCGGCTCCACAACCCCTCGACTGCGACAACTATGTAGGCATAGCCAAAACTGTATAACAACGGGCTCGAAACCAACAACCGATCAAAGCAGCACTCTTGACATGAAAGTTGTATTAAACAAGTCATACTAGAGTAGTTTTACACGCAGAGGTTACACGACCAACATAGGTCAAGCAACCCAACATTACAACAAGCAGCGAAAGCAAATATGTTGCTATACAACAAGACTGCAAAAGGACTAAGAGTCTGAAACATAAGCAACGTAGCCACACCCATACTACAGATACCAGGCTGCCACCTGGGAACCCCTAACTACTCATCGACGTCGAGGTAGAACCCTTCTTCAGCTGCATCGCCGAAGTCTGAAACAAAACAACAACGAGGCAAGGTTGAGTACAAAAGGTACTCAGCAAGACTTGGCTTTTAAGTTCTTTGGCGTAAAGCCATCTTTGTTTTCCGAAGTCTAGGAAGAAGAAGCACGTGTAGTAGAGCATTTCTAAAACAGAAGAGGAATCTACTCAACTACTTGTCGTGGTGGTGTCACGGCAGATGCCATAGATGGCTAAAGTGTTGGGGCCGATGGACGCTGGAGGTATCCGGGGAGGGATCGCACGGCGAGCCGCGCGTAAGGTATCTCTAGCACTGCAAACAACAAGATCTACCCAGGTTCAGGGCCCTCGTGTGGAGGTAACACCCCTACTCCTGCCTCTCTCTCTATATGTGTGATCTCCGAGTAGCCACAGTACAACGTATGTCTCTTGGCCGAATAGCCACTCGGCTGTTCTCTCTAGCTCTAGTGCTGGTTCTAGCAATAAATGCGAAGTGAAGCAACGTCGTCCCTCGCGCAGGAGGGGGTAGGACACCTTATATACTGGTGCCCAGCCGAATAAAGAAAGACTATAAGGTACACTTGATGGGACATGCCCACTGCCGGACAGCGCACGCCTCCGGCTTCTCGCTGACGCGGGTGCGGGAAGTCGTCGCGCCGTTCGGGAGATGGGACCTGCCCACCCTGTCAGTGAGATAGGGTAGGCCCCTAGACCTGTCTAGTCCCCACTGTCAGTGACAGGACTTGACAGGCGCCTACCTCACTGTAGCCACGCTGTAGCGCGGATAATCACGCGCTCCGTAAGTTGAACCGCACGCCTGTACGGCTACAAGATACGCGGGATCCTGTCAGAACGGCTCCATTGACTTCTTGCCCGAGTAGGAACGCAGTCCATCTACTCGGACCACTTGACCGCTACCCGGACGAATATAACTTGCTCAATATCTTCTCTTGGTCTTCAATACTTATGACCGGATAGAGACTACCGAGTAGAGGGGTACCGGGTAGCCACCAACCCGGCCAACAGTACACTGATCTTTGCCTTTTACCACTTGTCTTACCCCTACTCGGGGGTAACCCCCCGACACTACTGAGATCATCATGTTCTTTTGTCCACCAGTACTTTCTCATTCCCAGACTACCATATGCTACAAGAATCACCCCTCTCGACGTAGTCGAGGAGGCATCCTTCATTCGTTGTCAACATGTTTTAGTCATTCCGTTAGAGTTGTCTATGACCTCGTTTCTTTCACCAAGTCGTCCATAACCGTGGACACGGCTTTCCGAAAGATCTATCCCTGCAGGGTGGTACACTTTACCCACACGTATCGACCGACTCTTAATGCCACGCGGTAACGCTCCTCTCTAAGAGCGCGGCAGAGTGTGGTCGACCACGGCCTTTACCATGTTAACCCTATCCATGAGTCAACCCAAACAGGGCCACCCCATCAACAGGGAGTTGGCCACCTCCTGACGGCACCTGTTCTATGAGTCGGGAAAAAATCTGTGTACGTCCATCACTGGTCCCGGTCACGCCCTAGTTTTCTCCAAAACATTTTATGACACACCCGCAAATGGAAAACTCAAACTATGTGACCCATGAAAGTGATCAAACAAGTTAGTCAGCCGAGCGCGATCTGTTAGGCCCCGCGTGTGGTTGCACGCTCAATCTTGGCTTCCACGGGGAGACCTTAATTCCTAGGGTTGGCGAGTACGGAACGAATAACCACTACCCAAGTGGTCTCCCGTGCAAGCCTTAGTCAGTTTCACATGCTCGGTACTCACAAACATAACAACATAAAAGGTTATCGAAGTGACCCAAATCATCAACCGGATGAAGTAGATCAGAACACTAAGCATGGCTAAGCATAACACATAAGGCTCTACGATACTCAAACAACCCTAGTCATACTAGGAGGGTAAACATGTATGAAGTTGACATATATGGGGGTCATGCAGTGGATAAGTTAACTCTAACAGGACTCAAAACATGGGGTAGCCATGAGGTTGTGCTTGCCTTGCTCGTCGAAGGTGGAACTGGGGTTGTCGTAGAAGGCCGGATCAACCTCCGGGTCTCGTTCTACCGATAACAAGCAACACCGAAAAGAAGGCAAATAATCAATACATGGTAACCGCGCAATGCACAATATGTATGTGTGATCAAAACAATGCAATTTATTTAAGCCTTGAAAGATAGAACAGAAAGCTAGGGTTCTTCGCCGTGAACGGTAAACACCGGAGGGGAAAAACTCTAGTTTAGGGGTGTGACCAAGTTTAGATGCCCAACTGACCTTAGGAACCCCATAGATAGGTTTCATTTGTTTCACTGATTATTTTGCTATATTACACTTAATTTTCTATTTTTTTTGATTTAAAACTTTATTTTCAATATTTAAATAGATTTAAATCAAATTCCAAATATAGCCTCATTTTTAACTTTGTCAAACATGGATGGAAATGGTATAAACAGATAGCTCATATTTTTCTGAACATTTTGCATATTTTTTTTCAATTTTTGGAGTTATAAATTCAAAGTTATTTAATTTCCAAATTTTAATTGTTTTCCATTATTTTCTATTTTCTGCGGGTCCCACTTAACAGTTTAAAAAACAAAATAGAAAAACAGGGGCACGCCACGTGGGCAGGTGACGTCGGGATGACGTCACCCTTACGCCACACGTTGGCCGGCCGGGGACGGATGCGCTCGCCGGCGGTGAACCACAACGCCCTCGTGGGCGTGCGTATGCTTGATCGACTCGCCTCGTCGAGGCGCACCTAAGGGTGGTGGCGGCGCCCCGTTATCTCCACCGGCAGCGAGCCGCCATGCTCGGAATGGCGACAACGGCCACGGGCTCCGGCGAGTTCGTCGATTTCGGCGACGGAAGAGACGAAGGGAGGCATGGGGAGGGAGCTATGCTCACCGGGAACACGTTGGGGAGGATGGCGGGGAAGATGGAGGCACAGAACGGCGGCAATGGCCCAGGGCGGCGCTCGGCCGTCCGCTGGGAAGACGGGGGAATCCCCGGCCCTCCGGCCTCCTCCTCTGTCCTGCTCGCTCGTGGAGGGTAAGGGGGTGATGGGGCGGCGCCGAAGAGCTCCAATCGGCAGCGGTGAGGGATCCCGGTGGGGCTAGGGTTTCGGTGTGCGGGAGAGATAGGGAGAGAGAGGGAGCTCGAGGGGGGTTCTCATGCGAGCTGGGAGGGATCCGGACGGCGCCTGGGGTCGTCTCCTCCTCGCGTGTGGCAAGCAGGAGGTGGCAGGGGCCACCTCGCCGCCCCCGGCGTCCTTCTGTCCGGAGTGAGAGAAGAGAAGGAAAAAGAAAAAGGAAAACACGATAACCCCCTGGAGATCCGAAAAATTACCAAGAGGTCCTTTGTACCTTAAAAACAGAACCAAAAGCAGGTTTTGAGGGCCTTTTTGTGAAGCAAAAATTGCGCAAAAATATTTGTTGGAAAGCTCTCCAAAAATGTGACATTTCTATCATATGGTTGGTTCACTTTGAAGAACTTTGTAAACAAAATTTGGGTGAAGCTAATTTAAGTGATTTTTGATAATTCACCGACTAAAATTTTTAAATGCGAATTTTTGGTCCATTTTTCATGCATGCATGCCATGTACACAACACCTCTCTTTATTACACAAAAATAGGGATGTTACAAGTCTACCCCCACTACAAGAATCTCGTCCCGAGATTCCTAGGTTTTAGAAGAGAAATCGGGGTACTTAGATCGCAAACGATCTTCTCGTTCCCAGGTTGCTTCGTTCTCAGAATGATGTGACCATTGAACTTTGAGGAACTTGATGGTTTGACTGCGAGTTCTTCGTTCGGCCTCATCGAGAATACGGACACGAACCTCTTTGTAGGAGAGATCATCTTTGAGCTTGATAGTCTCGTGGTCCACACCACGGACATGATCTTTAAAGCAACGTTTGAGTTGGGAGACATGGAATACATCATGGACATCCGGAAATCCTGGGGCAACTGCAACTAATATGAAACTTGACCTCGTTTTCCAATGATAGGGAAATGACCGATGTAACTAGGAGCCAGTTTGCCTTTGATTCCGAAGCGTTTTCCACCTTTCAAAGGTGTGACTCGAAGATAAGCTTTCTCACCAATTTCGTAATGAACATCTTGGTGATGACGATCATAATAACTCTTCTGGCGAGACTGAGCTGTTTTCAGTCGTTCGCGAATTATGCGAATAATTTCTTCTGCTTCCTTGATCGTATCCGGACTAAAGAATGATCTTTCACCGGTTTCAGACCAATTCAGCGGAGTTCGGCATTTACGGCCGTATAGAACTTAAAAAGGAGCCTTGCCCAAGCTAGATTGATAACTGTTGTTATAAGTGAACTCGAAAAATGGAAGGAACTTCTCCCAATCCTTACCGAACGATATAACACAAGCTCGGAGCATGTCCTCAAGAATTTGGATAACTCTCTCAGTTTGACCACCGGTTTGTGGATGGTAGGCGATGCTGAAGGATAGACGAGTTCCCATGGCCTTTTGAAGACTTCCCCAGAATCTGGAGACAAACAGACTGCCTCCGTCTCAGACAATACTTTTTGGAATTCCGTGAAGACTAACTATTCGTGAGATATATAGATCCGCCAACTCAGAGACTCGGATACTCTCACGAATAGGAAGGAAATGGGCAACCTTTGACAGACGATCAATCACTACCCATATAGCATTGTGACCCTTCTTGGTGTTGGGAAGGCCGGTAATGAAATCCATACCAATCTCATCCCATTTCCATTCAGGAATAGGCAGGGGTTGAAGAACACCGGCTGGTCTTTGATGTTCTGCTTTCACACGACGACAGACGTCGCATTTAGCAACATACTGAGCGCTTTCTCGCTTCGTACAGGTCCACCAAAACCTTTGACGCAGATCTTGATACATTTTGGTGCTACCAGGATGAATAGAAAGAGGTGTGTCATGAGCCTCTTGGAGTATTAGCTTTCTCAGATTTCGTTTCTTGGGTACAACCAGACGGTTTTTGAAGTAGATAATGCCTTGGTCATCGACAGAGAAACACTTAGCAGCTCCGCTAGCAATGTTCTTCTTGACCTTAGCAATGCCTAAGTTGTTCTTTTGAACCTCTTTTATTTGATCTTTGAGAGAATATTTTATTTCCAGCTTGGCCAGATATCCGGAAGGAACAACTTCAAGGTTAAGTTTGGAGAACTCCTCATAAAGAAAAGGTTGAGCTTGTTGTGTCGGGGGGTTACCCCTAAGTAGGGGTAAGGCAAGTGCTAAAGGCTAGATCAGAAGAGCAGTTTTGACCAAGTTGGTTGGCTACCCGGTACCCGCTACCCGGTGGACAGCTATTCGGCCGTACCTACCAATGGCCAGGAGCAAGAATCAAGAAAGTTATATTCTTCCGAGTAGAGGAGGTGGTCCGAGTAGAGGAAGTGGATTCCTACTCGGACCAGAAGTCAATGGAGCCGTTCTGACAAAGGATCCCGCGTATCCTGCGTCCGTACGACGTGCGGTTCAACTTACGGAGTGCGTGATTATCCGCACCACGGCGTGGCTACAGTGCGGTAGGCGTCTGTCTAGTCATGTCACTGACAGAGGGGATAGGACAGGGCTAGGGGGCTACCCTATCTCACTGACAAGGGTGGACAGGTCCCATCTCCGAATGGCGCAACGACTTACGGGGCGAGTGTCAGCGGGAACCCGGAGGCGTGCGCGGTTCTGCAGGGCTCCTGTCACATCCCGTCGTACTTTATACTTGTTTTCTATTCGGCTGGGCACCAGTATATAACGTGCCCTGCCTCCTCCTGTGCGAGGGTCGACTCACTCGTTGGGAACACTTAGAGAGAACTAGAGAGAGCAAGAGTGGCTACTCGGCTGAAGGCCTGATTGTACTGTGGCTACTCAGTAATACACATATAGAGAGAGAGGCAGGAGTAGGGGTGTTACCTCCACACGAGGGCCCTGAACCTGGGTAAGATCTTGGTGTTTGCATTGTTCGTGATCTACCACACGCGGCTACTCGCCATGTGATCCCTCCCCGAGCACCTCCAGCGTCCATCGGCCCCAACTTTAGCCATCCCATGGCATCTACCGTGATACCACCACGACAGTTGGCGCCCACCGTGGGGCAGACAGAGGCGCTGGCTGGAGTCCATGTTCGGACGGGACTCATTTCTGCTACTGGGGAGCGCGTGGTATGTGGCCTTGTCCACAGATTCGGCTCCTTCGACTTCGTCACCGACAATGCCGGAGATTTCGGCGGGAGGCCCATGCCGGCAGGCGGCTCGGTGCTCTCCTTCGGGTCGCACCTCGTCTACGTCGCCACCGCCATTGTCCGCGAGTTCCCAGAGGAGGTGTTGATCGCGGAGGATCCTCCTGCTATGATCGCTGCCCGCGGAAGGCCGATTGGCCGTTCTGCGGACAGCGTGGAGGTAATGGTGGCCGGTCTGGCTACCGATGCCGGGAAGGGCGCTGCTGCGGACGCGGGCGTCATCGAGGATCTTGCTGGCCCGAGCGTTGGCGGGAGGACCCACAATCCCTACGAGAAGGATTCCAACATCCCTCTCTTCACTACACCAACGATACCGGCATCCGCGGTGCGGATGGGCATGCCGCCTCCCACCGAGCTTGAGCTCTTGACCATGAGGGTGCAGCTCGACCGGCAGCGTCAGGAGTTGCTCTCCGAGCAGCTGGAGCTGGAAAAGGTTAGGCTCGAGCTTAGCCTAGATCAGAACTAGTACAACAAGGCCCATGGCTTTATTCCTGTTGTTAGGAAGCATAGCAGGGTAGGCGCTACTCGTCGCAACCTGGGCGCCGATTTGGCAGTAGTGGATGTGGCTCCTAGTCAAACCGCTAGCCAAAACACTGCTACCAGGCCCAGATACAGCACCCCCGCCAAAACACTTAGAGCCGCAGAGGCTGTAGCTGCTGAGTTGCCAAACCTTTCTGGCGACGCGCGCGCTAGGCAGCAGGAGAGGCTCAACGAGCTGGTGTTAGAGGCTGCTAGGCAAAATGAGGAGTTCCGGAAAGCCAATCCGGGTCCTGATGCTTCTCAGATTGTGCACTCGCGTGCTGCGAGGTCCCATGACCAGGCGTCATCTCCGCATCCCAGTCGTGAGAGGGACCAGAGTGTGCACTCTGGGAAGGGTAGAGAAATGCAGGTGTACGACCTGGTTCTCGCCGCGAAACAGCGCGCTGTGCCGCGAGAATCCGGTCAGAAACACAATACTGCATGAGCAGGCTATCAAGCCCATAAAGCTCAGAGCAAGGGACATATCGGAGACAACGCGAGGCCTTCTCGGCGTCCTGCTGCTCAGCCTACCCGGCAGAGGTCGCAGCAGCCTGCTGCAGCACAGCCGCGTGCGGCTGCGCCAGCAGCCAACCCTGTGGTGCAACCCGTTGTGGTGCAGGAGAACAGGTATGATGATGGCTACTCGGCGATGGGGCTGGCCGGTTATGCTGACCCCAGGAATGTGGCTGATCGCCTCGGAGAGCGCATGTTGGAGCCCAGTGATGCCAGGTTCAAGCTGGACAGGATCAATCTGTCCGCGCAACTCGAGAACAGGGGGTCGCCTGGCCCAGAGTGGTTTGGCCCTCGCATCATGAACGAGCCATCAGTGAACCACTTCCAGCTGGCCAGAGGGACCAAGTGTTACAATGGCAGCACCAAGCCGGAGGACTGGTTGAGCGATTATGTCACAGTCGTGCACATTGCAGGCGACAACCGGAGATGGGTTGTGCGGTATGTTCCGCAAATGCTTGAGGGTCCAGCTCGGACTTGGCTCAACAATCTGCCCAAGGACAGTATCAATTGCTGACTGGACTTCTCGGAGGCCTTCATCAGCAACTTCACCAGCACTTACAAGAGGCCGAATAGGCCGCAGCAGTTGTCCGCTTGCAAGCAGCGGGAAGACGAGACCGATCGCGGGTATCTTACTCGGTGGAGCACCTTGAGGAACACCTGTGAAGGTGTGAATGAGGCCCAGGCCATCACTTGGTTTGTGCAGGGTTGCAGACATGGTAGCATGCTGTGGCAGAAGTTGCAGCGCGAGATGCCGAGTACACTCGCGGAGACTATCAAGATCACGGACATGTATGCACTTGGCGACCCAACCCATCCTCTGATGGACTCCCCCGAGCCGAGAAGGAACTACAACAACAACAACAGCAAGCGCAATGATTTCCGCAACAAGCGCAGGGGTGACCGGATTGATACTCGGTATGATCCCGAGGAGGTGAATGCTGTGACCACGGCTGCTGGGAGTAGCCAGAGGCAAAAAACTGCTGGAGCCCAGTACGGGCAAAACCAGAATCAGGGCCAAGGTATCAAGAAGCCGTACAATGCTCCCCAGCAGGGTAGCGGCAACTCGGGTCCTGCACCAAACTTCATCTTCACGGATATGAAGGATGGCCCCTGCAGCTTCCATACTCGGCATCCAGCCAGGCCCGCCAACCACACTACTCGGCAGTGCAGTTGGTGGGAACAGATCAAGAACGAGGGCTTGCCTCCTCCTCCTCCTATGCCAACAGCGAATGCCAATGTGCAGCCAGCTCGGGCTCCCGCTCCCAGGCCTGCAGCCTTCCCGAGAAGAGAAAATGTCAACCAGGTGGCTTTAGGAGCCAACCGCAACTTCAACAACGACCGCTACCGCAACTACAACAACAATGACCGCAACCGCAACTACTACACCCGCAACAACAACAGAGGCAACAACAACAACAACAAAAACAACAACAACCAAGGTAACAACAAAAACAGCAACAATGGTAGTGAAGACCGCAACCAGTACCAGGAGCACCACGAGAGCTACATGATCTTCGTCACCGAGCCAGTCGACAAGCAGTCGCAGCACAGGCGTGCGTTGGAGGTAAATGCCGTCATCCCGGCGGTGCCTCACTATCTGCGCTGGTGCGACCAGGAGGTGACTTGGTCCAAGGCTGATCACCCCAAGGTGATGCCCAACCCGGGTAGCTATGCTTTGGTGCTGGATCCCACTTTCCTCGGACCCGAGAAGAACGTCCGCTTCAGCAAGGTGCTGATTGACAACAGCAGCAGCATCAACATCATGTATCTGGATACACTGAAGAAGCTCGGCCTTGCCGAGAACATGCTGCTACCCAGCAAGACCACATTCCACGGAATTGTGCCGGGGGTGTCTTGTGCTCCAATCGGCCGCATCTGGATGGATGTCCTATTCGGCACCAGGGAGAACTGTCGCACCGAATGCGTCAAGTTCGAGGTGGTTGATCTTCAGAGCCCCTACCATGCCCTTCTCGGTAGGACTGCACTCACCAAGTTCATGGCTTCTACTCATGCTGCCTATCTGAAGATGAAGATTCCTGGTCCTAATGGAGTGATCACCATCTCGGGTGACTACAAGAAGTCATTAGAGTGTGCCTCTGCTGGTTCCCAGCTGGCGGAATCCATGGTCATTGCTGCCGAGAAGAAGAAGATGTATGAGGTGGTGGCTATGGCGCAAGCAGCGCAAGGTGGTGCGCCTGGCATGCCGAGTTCCCAGTACGGGACTGCATTCCAGGCGTCCCAGGAGACAAAGAAGGTCCAGGTTGATCCTGAGTTCCCAGACCGTGTTGCCATCATTGGCGCCGGGTTGGGAGAGAAATAGGAAAGCGAGCTCATCCACTTCCTCCGTGAGAATCGGGACGTGTTCGCCTGGTCCAATGAGGATTTACCAGGTGTCCCGAGGGAGTTGGTTGAGCACTCGCTACACGTGCGGCAAGATGCCAAGCCAGTGAAGCAGGCGATGCGCCGCTTTGGCGATGAGAGAAGGAAGGCCATTGGTGACCAGATCACCAAGTTGCTGATAAGCAACTTTATCATGGAGGTTTTGCATCCGGAATGGCTAGCCAACCCGGTGATGGTTGAGAAGAAGAAGAAGGACCCCAAGGCGGATACCGCATGGCGCATGTGCGTGGACTACACCGACCTGAACAAGGCCTGCCCCAAAGATCCCTTTCCGCTACCTCGCATAGATCAGGTGATCGATTTCATTGCTGGTTGTGAGCTTTTGTCTTTCATAGATGCCTACTCTGGTTTTCATCAGATAGCTCTCAACCCTGCTGATCAAATAAAGACTGCCTTTATTACCCCGTACGGGGCTTATTGCTATCGTGTCATGTGCTTTGGGTTGCGGAATGCGGGGGCTACCTATCAGAGATGCATGCAGAAATGCTTGCATGATCAAATTGGCAAAAATGTGCAGGTGTACGTAGATGACATTGTCATCAAAACGAATAAAACACATACTCTGCTTAGTGACATTGTGGAAACATTTGCCAACTTGCGCAAGTACAAGATGAAGCTGAATCCGACTAAGTGCACCTTTGGCGTCCCGGCCGGCAAGCTACTCGGCTTCTTGGTATCCAGTCGGGGCATTGAGGCCAATCCTTCAAAGATAAAAGCTATTGAGAGCATGTCTTTGCCGAGATCCCTGAAGGATGTGCAAAAGTTCACTGGTTGCTTGGCTTCTCTGAGCCGTTTCCTGGACAGAATGGGCGAAAAGGCCTTGCCTCTGTATTAGTTGATGAAGAAAAGCGACAAGTTTGTCTGGACACCGCAAGCTGATGTGGCATTCAGGGAGTTGAAAGATATGTTGGGTAGCGCTCCCATCTTGGCTAGTCCGCTACCCAAAGAGCCAATGCTGCTGTACATTGCTGCGACTAACCGAGTGGTCAGTGTGGTGATTTTGGTGGAGCGAGAAGAGGAAGGCAAGACTGTGCAGCGGCCTGTATACTATCTCAGCGAAGTGCTGTCCAGTTCCAAGCAGAACTACCCGCATTACCAGAAGATGACTTACGGCGTGTACCTGGGCGCCAAGAAGCTGAAGCACTATTTCCAAGAGCATCCCATCACTGTGGTGAGTTCTGCTCCCATCTCGGACATCATGGGCAACAAGGAGGCAAGTGGCAGATTAGCCAAGTGGGCGATTGAGCTGGCCACGTACGCTCCTGCGTATGCGAGAAGAGAAGCCATCAAGTCTCAGATCCTTGCGGATTTTCTGGTGGATTGGGCTGAGGTGCAGTATGAGCCTCCTACTCCGATAGCCAACTACTGGAAGATGCATTTTGATGGCTCCAAGGTGAAGGAAGGCTTGAGTGCTGGCGTGGTGCTCACGTCACCCAAGCGAGATCAACTCAAGTACGTGCTGCAAATCCACTTCAAGGCATCCAACAATGTAGCAGAGTACGAGGCCGTGGTACACGGCTTGAAGGTGGCCAAGGAAGTTGGCGTGCAGCGCATTATATGCTATGGCGACTCGGATCTCGTTGTGCAGCAAGTTTCAGGCACTTGGGATGCTCTAGATGCCAACATGGCTTCATATCGGTTCCTGGTGCAAACCATGACTGGGTTCTTTGAAGGATGCGAGTTCCAACACATACACCGAGGAGAGAATGAGGCAGCTGATGAGCTGTCCAAATTGGGGTCTTCTCGGCAATACATCCCGGCTGGGGTTGCCTTGGAGCATTTGAGGAAGCCATCTATTAAGCCATCCCCCAACTCGGAATCCATATTTGTTCCTTCTCTGCCTGGTGAGGAAGTTGTTCCCATGAAGATTGACTGGGAGGCTGCAAAAGAAAACCCGGGGACTGCCGTCTCCATCCCGGGGACTGGCGCCTGCAACCCGGGGACTGTCCCTTCTTACTCCGGGACTGCCCCTCTTAACCCGGGGACTGTCACATTCATTGAAGGGGTTCTTGCCGCATGCACAAGGTCTCGGGGACTCGCCCCCAACCCAGAAGAAGAAGAAGTGGTGGCTGATCCAATGGAAGTGGACGAACCAGTGTTTCCCATCCGGGGAACACCGAGTTGGGCTTTGCCCATATTATCCTTTCTCAAGGACGGCACCTTGCCGAGTGATGAGGTTACCTCGAGGCAAATTCAGAGAAGATCCAAGGGCTATACAATCTTCAGAGATGTGCTGCATAGAAGAAGTCCGACTGGTGTGCTACAGCGCTGTGTAGAGCCAGCAGAAGGAGAAGAAATATTAGTGGAGATACACCAAGGAGAATGCGGGCATCACGCCTCTTCTCGGGCTCTGGTCAACAAAGCTTTTCGGCATGGTTTCTTTTGGCTCACTGCCTTGAAGCAAGCTGAAGATATAGTGAGAAAGTGCAATGGCTGCCAAAGATTTGCAAGTAAGATTCATATGCCAGCTTCCGAGTTGAAGACCATTCCCATTACTTGGCCATTTACTGTTTGGTGCTTGGATATGGTGGGTCCTTTCAAACCGGCTAGAGGCAACATGACTCACATTCTGGTCATGGTAGACAAGTTCACAAAGTGGATTGAGGTGAAGCCTATTCGGAAGTGTGATAGATCCACTGTTGTGAGTTTTATGAAGGATGTGATCCTGAGGTATGGCTACCCGCACAACATTATCACGGATAATGGCACAAACTTCGCTGAAGGCAGGTTTGCGAAGTTCTGCAGAGATAAGCGTATCCGGCTAGATGTTGCATCTGTTGCGCATCCCGCCTCCAATGGGCAAGTGGAAAGAGCAAATGGCATGGTACTATCAGGCATAAAGCCAAGGATGATTGAGCCGCTGCTGAAAACACCTGGGTGTTGGCTAGACGAGTTGCCAGCGGTGTTGTGGAGTCTAAGGACTACCCCTAACCGGTCAACCGGCTACACGCCATTCTTTCTGGTTTACGGAGCCGAGGCCGTGTTGCCCACTGATTTAGAGCATGACTCGCCCGGTGTAACGCTCTACATGGAGGCAGAGGCTAGAGAAGCTCGAGAAAATGACGTTGACCTGCTAGAAGAAGCAAGAGAGCTAACTCTGTCACGTTCAGCTGTTTATCAGCAAAATTTGAGGCGTTATCATAGCCGGAAAGTGAACCCAAGGGTTTTCCGAGAAGGAGACATGGTGCTTAGGCTCGTGCAGCGCACAGCCGGGATGCACAAGCTATCTCCTCCGTGGGAAGGGCCTTTCATTGTAAGAAAGGCTCTACACAATGATGCCTATTATCTTGTTGACGCACAGCCATCCCAGAAGAATAGGCCGGATAGAGCAGGGGAAGAATCCAAGCGCCCTTGGAATGTAGCTCTACTCCGCCGTTTTCATTCGTGAGCAAATTATGTATGTACTCTCTTGTCCGAGTTTAACCTCTATTCGGCAATCTGAGATTGAACTCGGGGACTGCCCTCGTCCAAACTGTTCCTTGTGTTTACTCTGCTTTACTTTGTCTACTTGGTTGAGCCACTTAGAATTTCAAAATCATACAAAGTAATGTGTTTAAACTCACCGGACACTTTGCGACTCCGCTGCTGTCCGCAACCCGGCTTCATGGCAAGCCAGAGAACAAGCCAAAGGGTCAATGAACACATGAAAAATTTCAAAGGAAAGGAAGCGTGTGGCAACCGAGTAGAGTGTTTTTTACAGTTTTTGTCTTTTCGGCTAAGTGGTGGGCAGCGTTACTATGAATTTTTCTAAGTGGCAAAGTATTTGAAACTCCTACTTTGAACTCTTGTGACTCGACTACCAACAAAGCAACAAGTTGCAGGTAAGAGCTGAGATAAAAAGGAAAGAGCGGATAAAAAATGCAACTCGGGGACTTGCATATTAACGCAACCCGGCATTGAGCCAGAGTTGCTAAGAACTTAAACTGAAATAAAATGGAGTAGCAACAATGATACATGTGCACCCGGCATCCCGAGGATCTGATGAAAAGTTAAGATAAGTGTTTCAGGCGGCAGCAGTGTCGACAGTGGCAGTGATATCCGCGTCAGTCTTCTCAGCATTGGCGCTCTCGGCATCAGCTTCTGTGTTAGCATTGGCGGCTTGCTCGGAGGTTGCCGTGGCGACGGAGATAAGATCCGTGGTCGAGGTCGATGCGGCAGCCTGGAAGCTGCTGCTGGTCGCGCCCAACTCAGGAGCCGCCTGTTGGATCACCATCTCGGTGGTTATGGTAGGCTCCTCGGCTTGGGTTTCCGACTGCTCGACTTCGTCATCAACCTGGGCCTTGCCTTTTCCCTTCTCGGCAGCTCCTTTCGCGGCATCATCTTCGAAAAAGCCCAAGTCATCGGACTCAATATCCTCATCTTCGTCGTCACCCTCGCTCTCCACCTTGGTGTCGGGCTCGGTGACGCCGTCGATGAAGATGGCGGTGTCCGCGTAGGAAGCTACCTCGTACGCTGCTGCCTTGCGGCGAGCAACGCAGTCGGGGTCCTCGGACCATTTGGAGCCCTGGCGCATCTCGAGGATCGTGTCAAGGTTCAGATTTTCATACCAACTGCAGATGAAGCGAAGCAGCAGATCAGCTCCAGCCCGGGCTGAGGAAGCACGCCACTTTTTCAGCTCGGCCTTCACGCCATCCAGCTTCTCGGCAAGATCGCTGAAGCTGTTGGGCGCGGTTTCGTCCGGCCAGAACAGATCATGGATTTTGTACGCTGTGGACACCATGGTGGTGCCCAGGACTTTGACTTGCCGCAGCTGGGTCTTGATGTTCAGGAGGTTGTCGTCGACGCTGGATTTGATATTGATGGGCAGCCCGGAATCAGCTCGGAGTTGCTGCGCCTTTGCCAGAGCAGGCGAGCTCGCGGCGCGAAGATCAGGGAAGATGTCTAGAGAGAAACCAAAAAAGTTAGATAAGGAGGCAAAGAGGAGATAAAATCGAGAAGAAAGAGTGGGAGGAAAAGCAAGCCAAGTAGTGAAGAAGAGAAACAGAAAAGTGCCGGGAAGAGAAAATTTACTTCTAAGATCAACAAGCAGCGCATCCAGCTTGATCTTCCAAGCCTCCTCGTCTGCAAGATGCCGGTCTTCGATGCTGCGCGCGTTGGCAACCTGCTGCGCGAGCTGCACGTTGTGCTTCTTCAGCACCTCGATCTCTGCCTTGAGCGCCTGCTTGGTAGCTTTGGCTGAGGTCTCGGTCTCCAGGGCGCCCTCGAGAGCTGTTTTCAGCTGCACCTGCATCGCCTTGAACTCGGCGCGCTCGGCGTCGCGTTCCTTCTTGAGTGCAGCATCTCAGACGGCCAGCTGCTGCTGCACCTCGGCAGGCATCAAGCAATGGAGGTGATCTTCCCGGAACTTCTTGTATTCTTCTGCGAGAAGGACAACACTGTTAGAAGAGTAGCCAAGTAGAGGAGAAGATACGGACAACAGAGTAGCTGGCAACTCACCCTCCAGCTCCTTGATCTTGCTCTCGGCGGAGGCAGTGAAGACGTGGCAGTGCTCGTGCTGTTCTTTCAATTCTTTGAATTTGCCTGCAGAGTAAAACTGAATTAGAGCAAAAAAGCAAAGGCGGGCGTAAACGCAAAACGCACAAACCGAATAGCTAGAAGCTAACCTTCAAGCTCAGAGATTTGGAGAGCCCAGTCCAGTGCCGCCTGCTCCAGAGCAGAATCATCTTTGCGCTCGGCTTCAAGGGCCGCGATGCGCTTCCTGGCGATGCTGTGGTTCCAGAGCAGCCGCCGGAACAGGTTAGTCCTCTTCAAGAGGCTATTCTGTAAAGAAGAAGAAAAGGAGTTAGAAAAAACTTGGAAGATTTGGCCCGAGAAGACAGCAACTCGGTTGATCGTCCGTCTACTCGGCCCGAATCTCGGGGACTGGGTAGTGGCTAAGGAGTGAAAGAAGAACAGAAGAAAAGAGATACCGCAACTCGGAATAAGCAAGAAACACTTACAGCGTAGGTCTGCTCAGCGTCCTCGGCGGCTTTGCGGAGGACGAACAGCCTTGCGGCCAGGGTGCTGGTGTCGGAGGTGATGGTCATGGGATGGCTGCCGAGATCGGCCTTGTTCCATTCGACGCGATAATGATCAACGTCGGCCAGCATGCTGCCGTTCCACTTCTCGACGCCGTGGGCGTCACTCTCCCAAATCCTGTCGATGAAGCCTACCCGGTCCACGACCTGCATCAGCCCCTCTGATTGGATTTCATCCTCGCCAGCTTCGCGCGAGTAGATCTCGATGGGCTTCTTGGCCTTGAGCTTGGCGTCCACTGCCTTGGCCGGGCCGTCCTTCAGAGCAGAGATCCGCTGCTCGCCTTTTGACAATGAGATGCCATACTTCCTGGACCCAGACAACACATATGCTGGCCAGCTGGCCTGTGCACTCGAGCCTGCACCTGCACCAGCAGATCCACTAGCAGCGCCAGTGGTGACTTGCGTGCTCTTCGCAACCGGCTTCCCGGTGGACGCAGTAGGTGCTTTGGGCGGTGGCATCAGGCTGGCATCCTGCGCAGCATGGCGTGGCGGGTTCTTGCGGACAGTGACAGCTTCAGTCTTGAGGGTCTTCTTGCCGGTGTCTGCCCGAGAAGCGGGTGCAGGCACTTGGCGCGCAGCGGACGGAGCCGCTTGGCCTGAGGTTGGTGGAGGCATAAGCTCGGATGCAGTCTTGGTCGTTTTCTTCTTTGGGGAGGGCTTGGAGCAGTTGGTGGTGAGGCCTGCTGGGTAGGCGGCACAGGGGGCCGGCTACCCTGCGCAACGTCTGGCTGCGCTTGGCTCTGGAGCGCAGGCTCCACCACAGTCTTCTCAACCCGCTGCTCGGCAGTGGGATCAGGTCTGGCGTCGTCTTGTTCTTCTACCCGCGGCGTGGCCGCGGGGTCCTCATGAGCTGCAGCGCGTTCTTCCTGCTGCTCGGTGTGGTCCTCGGGCCGCTCAAGGGCAGCGCGGTTCTGGTTCTCGGGGTCTTGATCAATATTCGCCCCAGCTGAGGCAGCTGGGGGAGAAGGAGGTGTCTCATCGTGAGCAGCACCCTGCGCACTCTGGTCCTCGTAGGACCGCTGCTCCAAGTTCTCGTCGTCTTGGTCACCCGTGCCCGTGTTCTCGGCGCCAGTGTCCTCTTCTTCCATCTTTACAGGAGAGGGTGCATGCGCCCTATCCTGCTGCACGGACTCGTCCTCCTCCTCGGAGAGATCGACGAGTTTCTCAAGGTCGATGACGGATTTCCTCTTTCCGGTGCGAGTGGGGGCAGCGGCTGCATCAGCATCCAGGGGATCGCTGGAAGAAGGAAGGAAATCAGAAAGAGAAAAACAGAGAAACAGAATAGCGAGAGGCAGAAGCTAAGTGTAATTCAAATGGAACAACTTACTCTTTGCGGGTGGGGAGTTGCCTTCTGGCAGTGGTGGTCTTCTTCTTCTTCTCGGTCTTCTCGGTTTTCTTGGGCTTCTTGGCAGTGGCTTCTTGGGCACCACTGCCCGTCCGTTTCCGAGTTGTGGGAGCAGCCACAGAGAGAGGCTGGACGTCGATGGGATCCTCGGCCTCCTCGTCATCCTCATGCTCGAGATCCTCTGTAGAGTAAAAGAGGAAAAGAAATTGAGAAGCAGAAAAGGAATTATGATTGCGCTACTCACGGTCAGAGAAGCGAGCTTGGTCACCTTCGTCGTCCTCGGACCAATCCCGAATGGATGCGTCAACTTGATGCTTACCCGGCTGCTCGGCATTAGGGATGCAGAGGGTATCCTGGGTATCGTAGGCGGTCTCGTCGTCCTCTTCTCGATCGATGTGCCACTTGGACTCGAAGCGCTCCTCATCTTCCTCTGCCTGGCGGTCGATGTGCTAGAAAGACAAACGTATTGCACGAGTAAGTTGAGTTCTGAACTAAGAGATCCTACCCGGTGTGGCATGCAAACACAAAGCATATAAGCCTAAGGCGTTCTACCCGGTGTAGCATGCAAACACAAAGCATATAAGGCTAAGGAATTCTACCCGGAAAGACATGCAAACATAAAGCATATTCGTCTCAGTTATTCTACTCGGAACAGCATGCAAGCATAAAGCATACAGAGCTAAGAGGTTCTACTCGGGATAGCATGCAAACACAAAGCATATTCAACTAAGGATTTCTACTCGACAGGGAATGCAAACACAAAGCATATAAAGCCTACCAAAGTATCTAGGATGTTCTGCTCGGTATCAGAGTGCTGAGGTAAAGCACAAAAGACTGACCAGTTCGATTGGCTTGGTGCGGCTATACGGCATGAAGCCGTACTGCCAGGTGTCGGAGAGGGACGTCTGCGCGATGGATCTCGCCCAGATGGCGACGTCTGCGGTGCTCAACTCGAAGGTGGTGGTCCTCGTGCAGTCCCGGGGCCCTCCCATGTAGCACATTTTGTGGGAGCGGCGCTGGAGCGGGAGCACCCGGCGCGAGATCCAGCACGCGAGGGGATCATCGCGGCGGAATCCTTCTTCCTTCAACTCGGCGAGGCGCGACTCGAGTTGAACAAGGTCTTCGATCTTGTTCTTTGGGTTGTAGCCCTAGTTCTGCTGGGTTGGCCTCGCGTTCTTCCACCTAAGGAGCCCTATCCGGTCCTGGATTGGCTTCCCTTCTTCGGTGGGAACGTTCTTGACGTAGAGAAAGGAGCGCTGCCATTTGCGCACCGTCTCCAATCCCTTGACGCGCGGGTGGCTACCAGTGGAGCGCTGCAGCATCATGGCGCTCCCCGTCATCGTCATCGCGTGAGCGCTCTCTGTGTTTCCCGGGTTGGGGATGCTCTGCTTCCGGAAGAAGAAGTAGCGCGCCCAACTGTGGATAGTTGGGTACACGCCGAGAAACGCCTCGCAGACCACCGCGTGGAAGGCGAGAATCACCATGGCTTTGGGGGGGAGATGGTGCGGCTGCAACCCGAAGTTGGAGAGGAATTCCTTGAAGAAGTCAGAGACGGGGAGGCCGAATCCACGCTTGAAGTGCGCGAGGAAGACGACGAACTCGTCCTTCTCCGGCGTGGGAACGATCTCGTTGCCCGGCTGCCTGCACCGCACGCCGGGAGGGACACGGCGGGTATTGACTAGCCATTGACAGTCCTCCGCCGTGACCTCGGAGCCCTCCCATCCGGCGCGGGCGGCAGCGTCATCCTCTCCGCGAGCCATGGAAGCGAGAAGATTGGTGGGAGATTGGAGTTTGGATTGGATGAGTTTCTCTCGGGATCTCTCCGGCGGCGCGTGGAGCGGCGGCACGGCAAGCGGTTGCATAGGCGGAGCGCTCGGCGGCAGCGGAGAAACGAAGAGGCAGGGGATTGCAGTGAGCAGGAAAGAGAAGAAGAGGGAATTGAGGGGGTATTTATCTCTCCCCTCGAGTTGCTGTTACCAGCGGAGTTAGTGGGATCAATTCTGCAGAGAGATCGTGCGGCGTGGGAAGTGAACCGGTTAGAAACGCACACAGCGCATATTGCGCGCGTAACGGGCGCAGTTAATCCCACGTCGAGATCGTGGGCGATTTACTGCGGTTGAAGTGACATAACGTGCTAGTGGGCCCTGGTCGCAGTTACTGGCGCGTGGCCTGCCGTATCCTAGGCACCGAGGCGTCGGAGTGACAGGGGTGTGACACGTGCCCCGTCGCGACACGCAGAGGTGGATTCGCACTGATTAAGCGGGATTGTGTTTCGAAGATTTCGCTAAGTCTTTTTACTCGGCATCAGAGAAGAGAAATGGTGCTACTCGGAGAAGAAGAGACTCAAGCCAAGGATAAGGGCTACTCGGAGGTGCTACTCGGCATCTTACAGTTCGAAGACAAGATTTGTTTTTTAAGCTGGAAGGGCCCAGTGAACAAGTTCGCAGGACTATACCAGCTTCGGGGACTAATGTCGGGGGGTTACCCCCGAGTAGGGGTAAGGCAAGTGCTAAAGGCTAGATCAGAAGAGCAGTTTTGACCAAGTTGGCTGGCTACCCGGTACCCGCTACCCGGTGGACAGCTATTCGGCCGTATCTACCAATGGCCAGGAGCAAGAATCAAGAAAGTTATATTCTTCCGAGTAGAGGAGGTGGTCCGAGTAGAGGAAGTGGATTCCTACTCGGACCAGAAGTCAATGGAGCCGTTCTGACAAAGGATCCCGCGTATCCTGCGTCCGTACGGCGTGCGGTTCAACTTACGGAGTGCGTGATTATCCGCACCACGGCGTGGCTACAGTGCGGTAGGCGCCTGTCTAGTCCTGTCACTGACAGAGGGGACAGGACAGGGCTAGGGGCCTACCCTATCTCACTGACAAGGGTGGACAGGTCCCATCTCCGAACGGCGCAACCACTTACAGGGCGAGTGTCAGCGGGAACCCGGAGGCGTGCGCGGTTCTGCAGGGCTCCTGTCACATCCCGTCGTACTTTATACTTGTTTTCTATTCGACTGGGCACCAGTATATAAGGTGCCCTGCCTCCTCCTGTGCGAGGGTCGACTCACTCGTTGGGAACACTTAGAGAGAACTAGAGAGAGCAAGAGTGGCTACTCAGCTGAAGGCTGTGAGCTCATCCTTTTGTCAGTACACTTTGTTTTGTAATATATTTGTTGTATGACAATCCGACCCGCAATGTTTCTGCTGTACCACCCTGAGGGATGTAATATTTGCGGAACGATGTTCTGTGAGTGTTATGTCAACGACTGGCGTACTACAACATGCAGTGGTATGCCGGGTCGCCACAGCTGATTGTACTGTGGCTACTCGGTAATACACATATAGAGAGAGAGGCAGGAGTAGGGGTGTTACCTCCACACGAGGGCCCTGAACCTGGGTAAGATCTTGGTGTTTGCATTGTTCGTGATCTACCACACGCGGCTACTCGCCGTGTGATCCCTCCCCGAGCACCTCCAGCGTCCATCGGCCCCAACTTTAGCCATCTCATGGCATCTGCCGTGATACCACCATGACATGTTGTATCATCAAGTTGTTACAATTAGACTTCCGACTTAGCGCGTCGGCGACGACATTTGCTTTGCCGGGTTGATAGTTGAGACCCAAGTCAAAGTCCTTGATTATTTCCAACCATCTTATCTATCTGAGATTCAGATCCGGTTGGGTGAATAGATATTTCAGACTCTGATGATCTGAGTATAACTCACATCGGTTGCCAAGAAGATAATGACGCCATTGCTTGAGAGCATGGACCACGGCTGCTAGCTCAAGGTCATGGGTTGGATAATTGCGCTCATGTGGTTTCAGTTGACGAGAACCATAAGCCACCACATGACCTTCTTGCATTAACACACAACCGAGTCCTTGTTGAGAGGCATCACAGAAGATGACAAAATCCTTGCTCGTATCAGGAAGAACAAGCACATGAGCGGTAGTCAGTTTGGTTTTCAGAGTTTGGAAACTTTCCTCTGCCTTTTCTGACCACTCAAACTTTTTGCCTTCCTTAAGAAGTTCAGTCATAGGTTTGACAATTTTGGAAAAGTTCTCGATGAAACCACGGTAGTAACCTGCCAGTCCGAGAAAAATCCGAACATCCTTGACTGACTTAGGTGTTTCCCAGTCCAGAATGGTTTGGACCTTGTCTGGAATGACGGCAACACCTTCAGCAGACACTACGTGTCCGAGATAGACGAGCTCTTTCAAACATAACTCACACTTGGAGAACTTGGCATACAACTTGTGCTCACGGAGTTTGGACAACACCAAACGCATGTGTTTAGAATGTTCATCTTCGGTTTTGGAATAAACCAGGATATCGTCGATATAGACTACGACGAACTTATCAAGATACTCCATGAATACCGAGTTTATAAGCCTCATGAAAGTAGCTGGAGCGTTGCTAAGACCGAAAGACATGACGGTGTACTCGTAAAGACCATAACAAGTAGTAAACAACGTTTTGGGAATGTCCTCCTTTCTGATCTTTATTTGATGGTATCCTGATCGCAGGTCCATCTTAGAAAAGACATTTGCCCCAGCTAACTGATCAAATAGGTGGTTGATTCTTGGTAGAGGGTATTTGTTTTTGATGTTCACTGCATTCAGCGGCCGATAATCAACAACCAGACGTGGAACATTGGTATACCGCTTCTTGACAAAGATAGTGGGACAACCCCAAGAAGATGTGCTAGGTTGGATGAAACCTTTTTCTTCTAACTCCTCTATTTGGCGTTTCAATTCAACCAACTCCTTTGGGGCCATACGATAAGGTATTTTAGACATAGGAGCGGTACCAGGGACTAACTCAATGACAAATTCCACACTTCGATCAGGTGGCATGCCAGGTAACTCTTCAGGGAACACATCAGGGAAATCACTGACTACAGGTAACTCATGAAGTTCAGGAGGGTAATCACCTTGCATGAAGTATAGCTGCAATTCAGGAGAAAGTTTTGTGCGTGCTGACGGCGGAATGGTGAACTCGGACCAATATACAAAAGAAAATCCGGAAGGATGTGTCAAGGTGAGGGATTTTTTTTGCACAATCCAGCTTAGCTCCATAATTCGAGAGCCAGTCCATGGCCAATATGACATCAAGATCAGTGGACTTTAGTGCAATGAAGGTTGTGGGGAATTTCTAGTATCCCACCTCAACCATGAGTTCTGGTGTAACCATGGTGGTTTCCCAGTTGCAACCAGGGGAGTTTACCATCAACGGTTTTGACAACTTTTCAAAAGGTATCCCATGCATTTTAGCAAACCCTTCTGATATGAATGCATGCGATGCTCCAGAGTCAAATAAGGCTAAAGCCGAAATTGAGTTGACATAAATCGTACCCAGTAAGACGCCTGGATCTTCCTGAGCATCCTCAATAGTCACGTGGTTAAGACGACCACGTCCAGCACCAGCAGTCTTCATCATTTTCTTAGGGGAGGAGCTGCACGTCTAGCATGATTCTGAGGGCACTCCCTCGACAAGTGACCAGGCTGGCCACAGCGAGAGCAGACATTGCTGGGGGGAGGGGCAACTGGAGGACGAGAACCTTGTCCACCACCATAGGTTGATGTAGCAGGCGGTGCAGGTGGACGAGGAGCATATCCAGATGGCCTTGGCTGAAACGGAGCCCTGGGAACAACGTTGTATGGAATGAACACACGACGCTTCCTCTATTGACCAGAAGGTGATGCACGGGAATCTCCAGCACTCTTCTTCATAGAAGTATTCATCTCCTTTTTACCACGCTCAAGAGTGATGGCCTGATTGTACAGTGCCTGGAAGTTCTGGAACTTGAAGGGCAACAACTCATAACGAACAGTTGTATTCAGGCCCTTACGGAACAGATCCTGCTTGTCCTCGTCATTAGTGACATCACGAGGAGCATAGCAAGCCAGACGGGTGAAAACACGACCATAGGCCTCAATGCCCATACTTCCCTGGGTAAGATCAAGCAACTCCTTTCTTTTACCATCCATAACTGCCTTCGGGATATAAGCCTCACGGACAACAGTACGGAACTCTGCCCAGGTGACCTCATGATCAGGTGCCTGCAACGCCAGGAAGCCCTCCCACCAAGCAGCAGCAGCACCCTCAAGCTTGTAGGTGGCGAAGTTCACAGGGTCATGGACCTGGACACGGAGAGCAAGGAACTTACACTCCATTGTGCGAAGCCAATCATCAGCATCAAGAGGCTCAGTAGATTCAGCAAAGTATGGTGGCTGAGCCTTGAGGAAGTCCACAAGTGTAACACCGGCAGCACGACGTTCAGTGTTCTGGGCCACACGCTCCAGGAGATGTTTGTTCCTCAGACGGTTGTTCTCAATGCTCTGCAGCACCTGCGCCATTGAGGGTGGTGGCGGAGGTGTTGGCTCAGGAGGAGGATCGTTACGGCCACGAGTACCACCCGACATCCAGAGTAATAGGAAAAAGAATCATGAACAACACATTCATGGGAAAAAAATACAATGGATCAACATGTGATAGTTTCAACGGAATCAAGTTACATGCCAAAAAGTAGCAGAACATAACGAATGAACATGAAGTGTATCGTTTCATCAACATGGAGACAACATCATACAACTGTTTATTGAAACCAGTCGAAGTACAAACCATACGTAGTGGCGGTACAAGCATACAAGCTTAAGTACATACAACACTGAAGGAGGTACAGTAAATACACATCACTGAAGTTCTGCTCCTATACATTATTTTTCTACAACTTCGTATTTCGAGTACATTAAAGAAAAAATTACTCTAGCTGGAACCGACAACGGTCTCAGTATCCTCCAAGGTCGAAAGGAAGTGGAACCGGAGCACCATACTAGTGATGAACATACTCATCCTGCGGTCCATGGAGAGACTGTGGTACACCACGCACCATCCTAGGCCTCCTCATGCGTCCACGAGGGGGAACATCACCTCCAACATTTGGAGACGCGGCCGAAGAAGGCACAAGTACAGACGGAAGCTCTATCTCAGAGGTTTGAACAAGACCACTCTCAACGAATGGCCTCACTCTGTCTATCACTGTCCCGAGACTAGCTGCAAGGGTGTTGACTAGTGCACTAAGCTCACGCTCACGACGAGCACAAGCAACAAAGAGATCAGCGGTGCACCTAAGTCTAGGATCTTCCTCCTGGGAGGAATCAGCAAAGGTATGGGTGAAACACCCATCAAGAGTAGGTTCAGAACCAGGACAATAACGGAAAGAGCTATGCTCATGGTCTGGATAGTAGTAACGAAGCACGTTAAGACAGTGTCGTGCAACATCTGCACAACCATCTCAACAGTGAAACCAAGACCCTCAGCGTAGTGCATGGCAGGATTGGTTTTACCATCTAACTGTGGGAGACGGACAGCACATAGGTACTGGGACTGATTAAAGTCACGGTACTTCTCATACAACGTGTACACAGGGTACCAAGGGGCTCCTAGGTTTGCAGAGGCTGAGGCTAAAAGATAGGGAAAACCTGGAACTCCAAGGCAAATAGTGTGTCGAACAACCTTTCCAGAGGTCATCTGAAACAAAGACATTTACAAGATGTCAAAAGACATGAAGAAATGACTTGAATTTGGAACTAGAACAACCTGAAACGAAGTACTCAGAAGAAAACACCCAAACGCTTTTGCTCCTAACTTTTGAGATAACACAAGGCAAACCACACACATTAAAACAAATGAGGTACGGTGACTCAGAGTTAGAGCGATACCAGGTAAGGAGTAAAAAGAATCCTAAGAGGGTTTTCACAACTCCTTTTCTCTTTTCAAAATAGTTTTCACAAGTTCTAGACCCAACATCGACCAAAGGTAAGGGTTTCCTACAGGCAGTCCTGCTCTGATACCAAGCCTTGTCAGACCCCGGACCCAGAGATATACATACTGTTATGTGTTCCTAGTCATGGACTCACAAGGGCTTCAGGGTTACCAGCCCCGGCGGCAACAAACAACGGCAGGCAGACCGGATTCATCGGCACGCAGGACGGATCACCATGGTCTACTACTCCTTGTATCCATGCTAGTCATAACCAATGATGCATACCCAAACGTCCATGAGTCGGATGAAACTGAAGGAACGGGACCAAAGTTATACAGAGCTGCTATGTGTCCAGAAAGTGCAACAACAATCGAGGGTTACTAGGGTTACCTCTCCCCAGGCCGAATCACATCGACAGGCGGGCTCGGACATGGATCATCGGCTCCACAACCCCTCGACTGCGACAACTATGTAGGCATAGCCAAAATTGTATAACAACGGGTTCGAAACCAACAACCGATCAAAGCAGCACTCTAGACATGAAAGTTGTATTAAACAAGTCGTACTGGAGTAGTTTTACACGCAGAGGTTACACGACCAACATAGGTCAAGCAACCCAACATTACAACAAGCAGCGAAAGCAAATATGTTGCTATACAACAAGACTGCAAAAGGACTAAGAGTCTGAAACATAAGCAACGTAGCCAAACCCATACTACAGATACCAGGTTGCCACCTGGGAACCCCTAACTACTCATCGACGTCGAGGTAGAACCCTTCTTCAGCTGCATCGCCGAAGTCTGAAACAAAACAACAACGAGGCAAGGTTGAGTACAAAAGGTACTCAGCAAGACTTGGATTTTAAGTTCTTTTGCGTAAAGCCATCTTTGTTTTCCGAAGTCCAGGAAGAAGAAGCACGTGTAGTAGAGCATTTCTAAAACAGAAGAGGAATTTACTCAACTACTGAGATCATCATGTTCTTTTGTCCACCAGTACTTTATCATTCCCAGACTACCATATGCTACAAGAATCACCCCTCTCGACGTAGTCGAGGAGGCATCCTTCATTCGTTGTCAACATGTTTTAGTCATTCCGTTAGAGTTGTCTATGACCTCGTGTCTTTCACCAAGTCGTCCATAACCGTGGACACGGCTTTCCGAAAGATCTATCCCTGCAGGGTGGTACACTTTACCCACACGTATCGACCGACTCATAATGCCACGCGGTAACGCTCCTCTCTAAGAGCGCTGCAGAGTGTGGTCGACCACGGCCTTTACCTTGCTTAACCCTATCCATGAGTCAACCCAAATAGGGTCACCCCGTCAACAGGGAGTTGGCCACCTCCTGACGGCACCTTTTTGTGAGTCGGGACTAGATCCGTGTACGTCCATCACTGGTCCCGGTCACGCCCTAATTTTGTCAAAAACATTTTATGACACACCCGCAAATGGAAAACTCAAACTATGTGACCCATGAAAGTGATCAAACAAGTTAGTCAACCGAGCGCGGTCTGTTAGGCCCCGCGTGTGGTTGCATGCTCAGTCTTGGCTTCCGTGGCGGAACGAATAACCACTACCCAAGTGGTCTCCCGTGCAAGCCTTAGTCAGTTTCACATGGTCAGTACTCACAAACATAACAACATAAAAGGTTATCGAAGTGACCCAAATCATCAACCGGATGAAGTAGATGAGAACACTAAGCATGGCTAAGCATAACACATAAGGCTCTACGATACTCAAACAACCCTAGTCATACTAGGAGGGTAAACAGGTATGAAGTTGACATATATGGGGGTAATGCAGTGGATAGGTTAACTCTAACAGACACAAAACTAAGTTGAACCGCACGCATGAGTAAGAGGTTAAAAGGACTCAAAACATGGGGTAGCCATGAGGTTGTGCTTGCCTTGCTCGTCGAAGGTGGAACTGGGGTTGTCGTAGAAGGCCGGATCAACCTCCGGGTCTCGGTCTACCGATAACAAGCAACACCGGAAAGAAGGAAAATAATCAATACATGGTAACCGCGCAATGCACAATATGTATGCATGATCAAAACAATGAAATTGATTTAAGACTTGAAAGATAGAACAGAAAGCTAGGGTTCTACGCCGTGAACGGTAAACACCGGAGGGGGAGAAAATCCTAGTTTAGGGGTGCGACCAAGTTTAGATGCCCAACTGACCTTAGGAACCCCATAGATAGGTTGCATTTGTTTCATATTTTGGTATATTACACTTAATTTTCTAATTTTTTTATTTTAAACTTTATTTTCAATATTTAAATAGATTTAAATCAAATTCCAAATATAGCCTCATTTTGAACTTTGTCAAACATGGATGAAAATGGTACAAACATATAGCTCATATTTTCTGAACATTTTGCATATTTTTTTTATAATTTTTGGAGTTATAAATTCAAAGTTATTTAATTTCCAAATATTAATTGTTTTCTGTTATTTTCTTTTTTCTGCGGGTCCCACTTAACAGTTTAAAAAAATAGAAAACAGGGGCACGCCACGTGGGCATGTGATTTCGGGATGACGTCACCGTGACGCCACACGGTGGCCGGCCGGGGACGGATGCGCTCGCCGGTGGCGAACCACGGCGCCCCCGTGGGCGTGCTTATGCTTGATCGACTCGCCTCGTCAAGGCACACCTAAGGGTGGTGGCGCCGCCCCGTTATCGCCACCGGCGGCGAGCCTCCATGCTCGGAACGGCAACAGCGGCCACGGGCTCCGGCGAGTTCGTCGATTCCGGCGACGGGAGAGACGAAGGGAGGCATGGGGAGGGAGCTACGCTCACCGGGAACACGTTGGGGAGGACGGTGGGGATGATGGAGGCAGGGAACGGCGGCAATGGCCCACGGCGGCGCTCGGCCGTCCGCGGGGAAGACGGGGAAATCCCCGGCCCTCCGGCCTCCTCCTCTGTCCCGCTCGCTCGTGGAGGGTAAGGGGGCGATGGGGGTTCTCCTGAGACAGTCGAGGCGGCGCGGGAGAGCTCCAATCGCCGGCGGTGAGGGATCCTGGTGGGGCTAGGGTTTCGGTGTGCGGGAGAGATAGGGAGAGAGAGGGAGCTCGAGGGGGGTTCTGATGCGAGGTGGGAGGGATCCGGACGGCGCCTGGGGTCGTCTCCTCCTTGTGCGTGGCAAGCAGGAGGTGGCAGGGGCCACCTCGCCGCTCCCGGCGTCCTTCTGGCCGGAGTGAGAGAAGAAAAGATAAAAGAAAAAGGAAAACGCGATAACCCCCTGGAGATCCAAAAAAATTTACCAAGAGGTCCTTTTCACCTTAAAAACAGAACCAAAAGCAGGTTTTGAGGGCCTTTTTGTGAAGCAAAAATTGCACAAAAATATTTGTTGGAAAGCTCTCCAAAAATGTGACATTTCTATCATATGGTTGGTTCACTTTGAAGAACTTTGTAAAACAATTTTGGGTGAAGCTAATTTAAGTGATTTTTGATAATTCTATGACTAAATATTTTAAATGCGAATTTTTGGTCCATTTTTCATGCATGCATGTCATGTACACAACACCTCTCTTTATTACACAAAAGTAGCGATGTTACACCAACGCACATAATTTATGTGACCGTCTGTCGTACAAACTGGCTCGAATGGTGCATCATGCCGAGAAGGCTATATTTCGCATCAGCCTCAGCAATTTAGGGAAGCAGGGTTTACTTTGGCCCGCTACGGATGTTGTCTTATTAGTGCCGGAATTTTCTTTAAAGGCTGCTTATCTGCGTAAATCGGCTGAGGGGTAGCGTTTATGAGCCAATTATTTTTTCAAGGGTAAAACCGCCTCTAGTAACAGTCTCTAGTACTCAGTTTTCTACTAGTGAAGATGAGCGTGATGACAGTATTTACGACGAAAACTGTGAGTTTCAGGGTCAAAATGTTGAGTCTCAACCAGGATTGTCAAGATTTCAGGAGTTCCTCCAGTTTCAGTATGAGTTGTGTGATCGCGACATGCACACCCAACTTCAGAATGATTTGGTTCAGCACGTTTGAAACTTCGTAGGAAACTAGTAGAGCTTTCATTTTGTTGTACTATACACTTTGAATTTATTTATTTAATTTAATTTATCTTGTTGTGTTGTAAAACTATGAATTTGCCATATTTGTTTCAATTGTCGAACTTTTCAGAAAATATGTCAATTTTATAATTTTCAAAGTGATAAGTTCAGTTGTTTTTGAGAGATATGAAAAATAATAGATTTTTTTTTGTCCGGCCACCAAATGAGCAGCCCCGTAGTGTGCACCGCTCAGGGTCAGACGGATTTGAGCAGCCCCGTAGGAAATGTCCTAATTCTATCATAAGATCATTTTATGTTTGCATTTTTACTGTAATGGTTCTCATACTCATGGCACAAGAAATAAATCCAACTCACCAACCACCAATTTTAGTTATCCAGTAAATTGGAAGGAGACTTTAGTCTAGCATAACGAAATTTAATTATTTTTGGCTTGATGTCAGTTGGAGTGAATTTTGACGATATTTATAAATTTAACTACTCTGAACAGAGGTAACTTGCATGTTGATGTTTAAACAATTATGTTAAATAGTTTTTACATCTTACCATGTGGGGAGGGGGGCAATGCCCCCGCCCCCCACACACACCTATGATTTTTATTAAATAGTAATATTTTTCTGATGCTAGAGGAGAAGGCGGTGTATGAGCGGAACAATAAGATGATGTATGAGCCACGCAAGAAGATACACCTGAGAGCTCATGACATGCCATGCAAGACTCAAATTTTTTTAAGGATTATTTTCTTGCACGCTCTAATGGATTTGGTTTGGTTTACGCTAATCTCTACTTCTCTACTACCAAAAATGACAGACTGCAACTGCTTATAACCTAGAGGACTTCTCCTGGATTGACGAGTCGTTCCTGCCTTTGACGTGGTCGCCGATTATCTTCCTGCTTGACGGATCCATCGGCGAGTTATGATGATCCTATTATTATTGTATAGCTACTGATATATTTTTAACGGGTTAGTGGAATTTGTATATTCTTACAAGAAAATATAGTGGATTGGACAGTAGATCTTCACCGCATGATCTGCAAGATATAGGTCTTAATGAAATTTAATTAATTTATTCATCAATCTACTTGGAGTGAATTTTGACGACATTTATAAATTCAACTACTCTCGACATTTGAAACTTACATATTGATGTTTAAAAAATTGTGTTTAATAGTTTTTACATCTTACCATGGGGGTGGGGGCATTTCCTTCGATAGAACCCAAATCATGATGAGATGTCGAACGAGTGACTCTATTATATCAATAAACCTAAACTAAGTTCTATCGTAAGATCATCTTATGTTTGCATTTTCACTCTAATGGTTCTCATACTGGTGGCTTTACTTTAGATAGAGCATGTTCCAAGTACAAGAAATAAATCCAACTCATTGGCCACGAATTTTTGGTATCTAAGAATTTGGAAGGAGGGTTTAGTCTAACTTAATGAAATTTAATTATATTTGGCTTGAAGTCACTTGGAGTGAATTTTGACAATATTTATAAATTTAACTACTCTAAAGAGCTCAAACTTGCATATTGATTTTTTAAGCTATGTTAAATAGTTTTCACATCTTACCATGGGGGCAATGCCCCCCCACCGCGCACACACACAGACCCCTATGATTTTTATTACATAGTGATATTTTTCGCTGATGCTAGAGGGGATGGCGGTGTATGGGTGGAATCAAAAGATGATGTATGAAGAAGATGCGCCCGAGAAGTCGCGACATGCCAGGCAAGACTCGAGATTTTTCTTAGGACTATTTTCTTGCGCGCTCTGATGGATCTTGTTTGGTTTGCGCGCTAATCCCTACTTCTGTACTACCAAAAAAGACAGGTTGTAATTGCTTATAACCCGGAGGACTTCTCCTAGATTGACGAGTCTTTCCTCGCTTTATGTCTTCGACATGGTCGCCGACTATCTTCCTGCTTGACGGATCCATGGGCGAGTTATGATGATCCTATATTTTTTAACAGGTAAGTGAAATTTGTATATTCTTACAAGAAAAAAATAATGGGTTGGACAGTCGATCTTCACCGCATGATCCGCAAGAGATAGGTATTAATGAAATTTAACTAATTTATGTTGTAATCTACTTAGAGAGAATTTTGAGGACATTTATAGATTCAACTACTTTTTTCACTTGAAACTTGCATATTGATATTTAAAATAGTGTGTTTAATAGTTTTTACGTCTTACCATGGGCGTTATTCTAGTACACAAACGGAGATATTTCAGTCGATAATAAAAAAAATGACAAATGAAGGTACCATTAAAGCTGAAAATATTTGCATGATACCTTCGTATGTGTGTCATATTAATTAAAAATAATCTTATCAAACGTAGTTGGCATAGGAGTAATCATATCCCTGGAAATCCTGCCGCCAATCATTGGATAGGGTCGTGGTCGTCGATAAGCACGCACGACTCGAGCTCGCTACATAGCTTATTTTATTTTATTATTGTAGCTTAAATCATCACACGGGGAACTAACAAACATTAGCTAGGAGGTAACCATCACGCATTCTGCATTTCTGCGTGGACGAAGGACGGATGGAATGGAACCTAGCTACCTATAGTCAGTTAGCCGAGTGGTTCACCTGTCGATTTGGGCCCGATATTCCGAGGATCGTGCAGTAGCTTAGCGATCCTACCCGATCTCATGAACTATTCAATGTGCACTTTGCGGAAAGCATGCACGAACGATGCATGCATGCTCATATAGTCATATATACAAGTAGCTGGTCTTATATTCTCCGATATGTATATATGGTGACGAGTTTATTTGTACTTGCACAAACAGTACGTACAAGAATTATTCCTTTAGGGTGCATGCAGCTAGGAGCCTAGGACGGATCTGGTTCTCACCCAACTAACCCACCATGCAAACGAAACAAACACGAGCTGAGCAGCCGATGTCACTGCTCCGTTAGGTGACGCCTCCTTGTCAACAAATTCATGCCGATGCATATTGATATAAGGTACTCCCTCCGATCCATATTAATAGGTGGTAAAATAGATGTATCTAGACATGTTTTATTGCTAGATACATCCACTTTATCACCTATTAATATGGATCGGAGGGAGTATAAATAAATATCGTATTGTCAGTGCACATACTCTTCTAGCAGGCTTAATTATCTATTAGCATCCTGCAGGGGTGCAGACTGCAAGCATGGCCCTGCGCCACCCACTAATTAATTCCTCCGGCTCAGTGGCTTGGCCTTTACGAGCGCTGACGCGGCCAGCGCCGCCGCCAGAATCCATGCTAACCAGTTGATGCTGCCATCCAATTGACACATCAGCAAATTCATGCCATTGCATATCATTTCAAGGAAAAACGTACTACCGTCAGTACACAGGTTAGCTCGCTAGCAATAGCTCGCTCTCCAAGCTTAATTATCAAGCAAATTCTACGTGCGCCAGACTGCGCCATTTAGGAGCGGTAATTATTTACTCCTGCAATTAGCAAACGACAACACTGAATGTTGGTTTACAGCGAGCAGCTGGGCGGCACATGTACGACAGCTTTAGTTTTCTTTTCTTTTGGGCAACCTTAGTTTAGTACTCACTCCGTCTCAAATTAATTGTCATAAAGATGGACAAAAATGAATGTTTCTGACTAACCCTAAACTATGTTAGGTTCACTTTTATCCATCTTTGCAAATACGGAATACTAGCGGTGACGCGGCCGGCGCCGGCAGAGTCCTAGGGCCGCCGGCCGGCAGATCGAGCGCGGCTTTTCTTGGTGGAAAGGGATGGTCGTTTTATGGGAGCTGGTGGAGGCAGAGAATCTTGGCACCTACTCAGCAGAGCATGGTTTCATTTGTTTAGGGATTTGCGGGCGTATGCATTCATTTACTCCCTCCGTCCAGAATTAAATGTCACAAAGTTCGATAAAAATGGATATATCTAATCAGTGGCGGAGCCAGGATTCGGTCACGCCCCGGACCAAACTCTTGGCTCAAAAAAACTTGAAAAGAAAGTCTTCCAATGACACAAAAATTTGCAATGATGGCAAAGATAAATATATGGTTTTCAACTACAGTTGCAATCGGTTCAAGGAAGTGCATAAGAGAGGTCAAAAACTAAAAATAGTAGTACCAAGATACAAAAGATAGTACAAAATTATTGGTTTAGTTCATTTGAGCCTCCTATGACGGACCCTTGAGCGACCTCGAGCTGGTATTGTATCATCCATGTTTGGCACCACAATTTTATGTTTGATACAAAGTCCAACTGTGTCTGTCAAGAGTGCATCCCAACCATTTTCTCTTATACCTTGAAGTTGTTGCAATGTTATGCCAATCAAACTAACTGCACGAACAATGTTTTGGTCTTTCTTTTGCAAACATTGTGATAACTCATTAGTCTTGCCCAATAGTTTGATCATAAGATGCAATATGAGAACAAATTCAAAGCTCTCCATCTGAGAAATCAAGCCACCGGCTGTGGTTCTTTCTGTCAAATTTTCTGCATCATCATGAACATTCTCTAATACATGAAGAACAGACCCCCCACATCATAATGAATCTACACAAAGTTTTATGATGAGTGCCCCACCGTGTATCCCCAGGTTTTACAAGGTTGGTTTCTTGGTTTTTTCCTCTTCCTGAAAAATTTCCTCTGACTCCAATTGGCTCACCATAGTGTCATGATGATGTTGGGCTACTTCATCATGTCTTTTACAAGAAGCATTGACAGTGTTGACAATTAAAGTGGTGAAGTTGAAGAAATCCAATACAGAAGAACATCGCTTGGCAACAGCAACAACTACTAACTGTAACTGATGGGAAAAGCAATGAATGTAAAATGCATATGGATTTCATCCAATATCAAAGCTGTTTGGAATTTTTGGAATTAATGAAAGCGGTAAAATATTACCTACTAATCTGCCCCTGCCCCCTGGCTACTGTCTAGCCTTTTGCAGTTTCGACTGAATTAACGAAAGCAGAGCAGGCCGGCACCTGGGCGCAGCCCCGCAGGCAGGCAGGCAGGGACCGACGCAGGCAGCCAGGAAGGCGACGGGCGGACGGGGTCGGGCCGCCGGGCGCCGGGATGGGAGGCGGTCGCGCGCAGTCCCTGAGCCGCTGCGGACGGGGTCGGGCCGCCGGGCGCCGCCGCGCCGGGATGCAGGACTGCCGGGATGGGAGGTGGACTGCTGCCGAGGACGGGGACGAGCGGGCCAGGCGGCCAGCAACGGGAGGCGCAGGGGAGGCGGACTGCCGAGGGCGGAGAGCCGGAGACGCATGCGAGGTCGGCCGGTCGGGGAGTGGCGGCGGCTCTGTGCCTTCTCGATGCGGAATTGCGGATGCGTTCGCGTTCTGTCCATGAATCGAGCGACGGTTTTGTGCCAAGCTTGGGCCAAACAAGAGCTACGACCCAGGCCAAAAAAAAAATACAAATGTAGGCAGGATTTTTTGCTACGCCCCCGGCCACGGCCCTGGTTGCCTGGGGCCCAGCTCCGCTCATAATCTAATTATGTCTAGATACATCCACTTTTGTCAAACTTTGTGACACTTAATTCCGGACGGAGGAAGTATTTTTTAGATTATACTCCCTCCCTCTTAAAATAATTGTCTTAAAATGGGACAAAAATTGAAGGTATCTTACACTAGAATGTGTCTAGATACATCCACTAGAATGTGTCTAGATACATCCACTTTTGTCTAAGTTTAAGACAATTATTTTGAGACGGAGCAAGTATCACACAGACGATACGAGTGATTTTTTTTTTTTTCAGAAGAATGATACGAGTGATCTGTCCCTCTTTTTCCAGAGCACAAGGCCATGGTCTGGGCCAACTAAGCTCTAAGGCCCGGCAAACAAAAATGGAGAATTTAGGGAAACTTCTTGATCTCAATTTTCATAAATTCGAGCGAACCGTATTTTTCTATGTCCAAGAAATCTGCCACAAAATATATAGATACATATACACATCTACTACGTACTCCAAGAGTTACATAAAAATGCAAATTTCAAGACAAAATAAGAGTTTTTTACTCCACATACAGCCATACATTTGGTTTTTTTCTGTAGCACAAAATAGAAAGCCCGTTTTACCGAAAATTTACACAAAATATCCATAACATGTAAATGTATTCACATTCAAAAATTTGGAATTTTTTAAACTCCGAAAAAGTACCATTTACAAAAAAAAAAAAAAAAGATATAAACCGAGCACCGGGTTGCTCAGGTGCCACAAATCAGTTACCTGGAAATTTGCAACATCAAGATAGTGTTTTCCATGAAACATCTGCGCCAGGTAACAAGAGCGTACAGCACTGGTACCAGGTAAGAGCATGTTGACAAACAAACAAAAAAATTACCCTGCAAACACAAGCAAAAAAAAAAGTACTCCAAGTTCATCTGTACCCATAAAACCAATGCCCATTGTAGCATGTTATGATGTTACACTACACAGCTAAACTACACCAAGAAAATAGTAGTCCCTACTTGAGTCTTAACGCCTTTCATAAACTTGCCAGCATCATATTCACACCCCTGAGCCCAGCACGAGCAGATTACAATAGGAGTGAAGCTGACCCACTTCAGAATTGAGACCCAAACAAAATTATGACAACACACGACGCATCTAGCTATCACACGCCTTTTTTTGTTTGCTGGGGGAATAACCTAGGCTATCCCACAGAAAAAACAAATAACCCTAAAGCTACATTTACAAGAAATAGTCAGGTGTTCTTCGAGTCACGTCAGGCTCTCCTCTCCTTGGGGCAGGCTCGAACTGCAAGCACAGGATCACAAGCACGACACATGTCATGAAAACCGTCGAATCAAAGGGGCCAGTTACTAGACAATAGTGCTACCGGACAGAAGAGGAATTACCTGGATGAAAGTATGCTCCCTGCAATCATCCACCTCCAAGATCGAGGCCATGTTACCGCAGCGGTAACAGTAGTTAGGTGCACTAAATATCGTCACAACCTTTTGCTCCTATTAGTTTCATTCAAAAAGGCATTATTAGGGGATCTGGAAGCAAAATGAATTTCAACTCAAGGCTTAGAAAGAGATGATTATTACATGTGCCCAGTTGAATCCCTCCATAACCAACTGATGAGCTCTTGCTATTAGCTTAAGGCTATTGGTATGGTTAAATTGTTCTGAGATATCCTGCAAAAGAGAAACGATCAAATGTCAACTCAAGCAAAGACAGAGACCAAAAATCCAGTGCATAAATAATGTGACGAGCTAAACCTGGCCAAATGTATATCCAGCACCACGTGGTGAAATGCCCCAACCACACCGATCATCGGGGTCAGACCATAGAAGGTCACACATCGGCCCCTCGTGAGGGACTTCTTGGACACGGTCAAAGCTACGAACATTATCAAGTGTCTCGATAGATGGTGATAGTCCACCATGCAGGCAAAATATTTCCGACTCAACCTATTGTTAATACCAATACAAGATGTTAAATTTAGCGAAACCAAGAAACTTAATCAATAAAAACACAAGTTATGTTACCATGTATTTGTATGCTTATCAGTATAAAATCTCAATAATACAAACAAAACAAGCAAGAGGAAAATAAAACTTGATATAAGAGCTGAACAGATGAAATGAGCTGATACTAACCAATGCTGTCAACGGTAAATAGTCGAAAAGATCCGTGAAGGTTTTCCATACATTGGCACTTCCGTACCTGCAACAAACAGGTCAAATAGTTTGGATGTAAGTAAGATCTAGCTGCAAAGAGTCCATGAACAATAAGCTAACCAATTCACTGATACATTGACGCCATAAGTTTAATGCAACAACAGCAATGCCACGTCAGAACAACAACAACCATACAGGACATCATCAATTCAGCATGATATGACCGCAATGAAAAAGCTTGAACAGAAATTTGGGGAAGAACCAAATGATGATGTGCCATATGTTCATCAGCTTGAAAGAAATGGCTATCCTAATCATATGAACTAAAAAAAAGAAGTGTAAACACAACTGAGCAGCTTGAATATGCTTGCTTGACAGGCTTAAAATCAGAAAATATACGTTAGGTTACACAAGACCTCTTATCCAATATTTGGCGAGGTTATGTAAGACCACTTGTTTAGTATCACAATTTGCAAGTGGTCATCTTAAAATCCATACTTTTATCATATTTAAATTAGGCCTCAACCATCTCAATAGAAGAACAAGGCATCAATATTTTGCATGCATGTGCATACATTACTACATTAGATCATAATAAGTTGATAACAGTATAACACAAGCAATAATAGCATTTTCGTTATGCATTTGATGATGAAGAACCGAAGTGGATTCCCCACAATGTTAAGTAAGAAAATGCATCATCTTTGGGCATGAACTTTCCCAATCATAAAGTGCTACAATGGAGCTTCTTTTCATATTAAGTTTACAAGTGGAACTCTTAAATATATACCCTTTGTTACATTAAGTCAATTAGGCTTCAGCCATCTCAAGAGGCACAAGGTATCCCAGTCATTTTTTATGCAAAATGTGCATATCTTACTACATATAATCTTAATTATAACAGCATAACACAGGCAGTAAAACATAGTGATTGAATTTTAATAACAAAATGCCAAATATGAATTTTTCGGCATGTAATGTAAGAATATGTCTATCCGTCCATAGGTAAGATACTGTATACAAATCTTGGATAGACTACACTGCTCTAAGATAATACAAAAAATAATACGCTGCTTTCATCACTTGAAAAAATAAAGGATGGTTGTTACTTACTTCCGTAAGCACTCATCATAAAACCCATAAACTTGAGTGATCTGCAGAATGCTGAGAGTTCAGTGCTCAAAATTCTAAACTAAGTACAAAAAATCACAGAATATGAATACAGAATAGTTTGAATATTCTTATGAAATGTTACCTGTCGGCTCTCGTGATTTCCTCTAAGAATTGTAATTCGCTGTGGATAGCGGACTTTCAAAGCCACCAGAAGCTGTTTCATTTCAAGAAACTGTTAGCAATTTAGCTTAAAAAATAACTGCTAAAGTTGGTGCTGGTTAGTACTCGTACCGATACAGTTTCAACCGAATAGTAACCACGGTCCACATAATCTCCCATAAATAGGTAGTTTGTATCAGGACACTGGTGATGATAACCATAGAAAAACAAGCTGACATAAGAATCGACTGATTCAGGGTGAAGTACAACAAGATAGAGGAGGAATCGTGAAAATAAATGGGAAAGAACAACAGTTGTAAACAAAAGATAATACCTTCCCACCGATTCGGAATAGTTCTGCGAGATCATGAAACTGACCATGGATATCACCACATATCGTGACAGGGCTTCTCACAGGCTGAAAGGAAGTTTAAATTTTAATAGAATGGAAAAGATCAACTAGAAATTTCGCAACAGCAAAAAAGAAACATTTTTTGACATCTACAATGAAAATAGTGGGATGCTTATCTACAATACCCTGACATAGTTCAATCTTCACTTCCTAGGTAATTTCCACTAAGAAAATAACTATAGAAAGATTTATATTACCATATTTTCTAAATTACAAGTTGCAACACTGCAACATAGAGTACACATTCTGACAGTAGTACAACCTTCATTTGACTATAACCTAGAAGAAAATTTCAATTGCTACCATAAAGTAGACCAACATCCACTACAGTTCCTGAAATTTAACGACTACAAGAACACATAACGACCCAACAATTTCCAGAACGATCACCCTGTCCGATTCTATCAATCAATTCCCACTCTTCAGACATCATTTGAAGTTGCATAAAACATTAAGTTATTAAAAGATTGTGGATAGCATGGGAGAACAACAAATCCATTTAAGAACAAATAAATGCTGACTCGCTTTGGCTAACAAAAAGACATGCAGTGAAGTTTAGAAGATTGCCTTGCTGGTCTAATGTAGGAAGCACGATGGCGTACCTGGACGTTGCTTTCCTCCATCAAAATCTCTTTAGCTTTCTCACACAGGGCTTTCAGCTGCAAAAGAAGTGTTTATAAGGTGATGATAACTCGTGACAAAGCAACCTGGTAGCAAATTAATTCCTCCAAATTAGTACACATTTCGGTCATATTGGTCAAGACAGACAGGCTATATCCGCATCTACCAGAGGAATCAGGTATTGGTATTGAGATCATCTCCCTTATATGCATGTTTCTTCGAAAAAATGAATGCACCAGGTGAAACATTCAATCGCCCGCAACCTAGTACTAGTACGACATTAATGTTCCATTCTTTTCAATAAAGAAAAGGCGGGCAACGGATCCGTCCGGCCTGCCGGCCGCCGATCCGGCAGAATCCACCCGGAGTCGCACAAGACAAGAAACACGCAAAATCAAACATCCAGAGCTCGAAAGAAAGTGTGGGGGGAGAGAAGAGCGGGACCTCGGGCTCGACGAGGGGCTTGCACTGCAAGAGCTGCTCGATCTGGCTGTCGAGGCCGCCATGCGGGTTCCCCATCCTCTCCTCCCCCTCGTCTTCGTCCCCCCGGTCGCCGGCGCAGCGAAGCCTGGCACCAGATCTACCGGGAGAGGGCGACCGCGAGAGGAGGGAGAGGGGGGGTACGAGGAGGAGGCGGAGCAGCGAGAGGTGCGGAGAGGCGGAGGAGGAAGCGGTTGAATAGCCAAAAAAATATTTATTTCTTGTGTTGCCTCGGCGCTCGGGTGGTGGTGGTGGAGGTGATGATGCGTGGCGGTGGCCGGCCGGTAACTTTGAGGTCGGGGTTGGCCGTGGAACGGGTCTGCGGGTCGGGCTTGGCCGTGGACGGACCCCTCTTTGTTCAGTGTGGGCGATCGTGTTCGTGTTTTGTTTTTGGGCGACCCTGAGTACGGATGGCAATGGCCCCCTAAACCCGCAAACCCGACGGGTGCCCGCCTTAAATGGGAAGAGTTTGGTAAAATGTTTGACCCGCCAAGTTTAATGGGACGGGTATGGGGGTGGAAAACCCGTACCCGCATACCCGCAGACCCTCTCTAAGTCCTAATCATATCCCTAATAATTCTATGTCTAACCACACGTCCACGCGCTATGGACCACAAACCTCTCACATCACGTGTCTATTCCTACCAACCTCATCCCAATATTCCATTGTTTTATTCCCCACATGTGTCGGTGTCGCTACTTAAATGGGTATCCGTTGGGGCCACAAACCCGTCCGGGTCGTGGGTATGGTAAGAAATGAGACTCGACAAATTAAATGGCGCGGGTATGGGGCGCCGACCCGGCCCCAAACCCGGTGGGTGCCATCCATAGCTGAGCATCTTCCGGGTTCCTAGCCTGCCACGTGTTCAAAAATAGCAATTAATCTCGCTTTTGCTATAAAGCTTCCGATTTTGCTATAAAACATCCTGTTTTTGTTGCAGCGGTAGCAAAAAAATGTTTCGGCCACAAAACATATAAACAGTAAAAAATGCTGGTGTAGCAAAATTTATATTCAACTGTAACAACAAAAATTATGCTATCGTAGCAAAAACGACTTCGCCGGGAGCCGTGATAGCAAAAATTTTAATCGATTGTAGCAAAAGAAAATTGCTATCATAGCAAAAACGACTTCGCCGGAGAAGTGATAGCAAAAAATTTAATTGGTTGTAGGCTTGTAGCAAAAGAAATTTGCTATTATAGCAAAAACATCTTGCCGAAGAACGCGTAGCAAAATCTTTAATCTATTGTAGCAAAAAAACAAAAATATTATAGCAAACAATGTGTGCTATTGTAGCACTAGCTCCAACGGCGTCGGCTCTTCCATTAGGGGCCTCCGCGCCTGCGCCTAGCTCCAGCAGCACGCGCCCACCAGTCGTGCGGCCGTACCTCGTCGCGATGTGCAGCGGCGTGAGCCCGGCCGCCGGCGCGCTCTGTCTGTGTCGCCTCGGCGAGCGCGTGCAGACACCCCTCCGAGGTACAGGAGTCATGGAGGCAAGGAGGCGGAGGTCTGGAGAGTGGCGACCAGCCTCCATGGCCATGGAGGTCGAGCGCGAACTCAAAGACGACCTTGAAAGACGGCTACACGACCTCCCACCGGAGCCAGCACACCACCACCATCACCGGAGTGGAGGACAGTCGGTTTTGGTGGTCGCCGATGGATTTGAGACGACTAACGGCGCATGAGGAGACGCTGATGAGGAGCGGCGGCAGGCGAGGAATGTTGGTGTTGAGAGCAGCCGGCTCAAGCAAGCGCTCCGCGCAAGCGCAACCAGGGCGTCGGAGGCGAGGCGACATGCTATGGAGTGGAGCAGCGATGGGGAAAGAAAAGGAAAGAAACGGGTGAAGGAGAGAGCTTCTGAAAAGATAAGGCAGTGATGTGTGGGTCCCGCATCCAAAAAAAATGTGTCTCACGCGCGAGGACGCGTGGCGCGCAGCGCACCCGGAGGACGCGAGCGAAGCGTTCCTCCGGAGGATAACCATCGTTTTCCTTTGTTTTTTTGTTTTTTGTAAGGCCATCGTGTTTGTGTTTAGTGATTCAGTAATACAGTACTATACTCCTAGCTATGGACAAAACCTAATTCTGATTTCTCACATAATTATAAAAGTTTGGTCCATGAGACGTATCCACAAGTGTAGCATTCCAAATTCTATTGCATCATCCACCCGAGTTGCCAAAACATTTGACTAGTGACTCATTACAATATAAAGGACTAGTAAATAAAAGTGGATGTACTTTTGTCCAATTTTAAGACAATTAATATGAGACAGAGAGAGCAATATTTAGTACATGGATCGGTTTGAAAATAAATGAGTTCTCAGTCATAGAATATTATTCTCATAAGACTTAAACCTAATGAAAATAGGAAAGATACATAAAATCTTATCCCTTTTCACTCTTTACAAGGGAAACCTCTCACGGTTGACAAATCTCGCTAAACATCAATGAACTAGTAGACACAGACTCGAGCCAGCTCCTCCCCTGAGGTGGAGGTGGAGGTGGAGGAGGAGTCTTGGAAGAACAAACAAAAGTAAGGAAGAATCAGATCAGAACGAAGACTCGAAGAAAGCAGAAATGTAAGAAAAAAACTTACGGAGTTCCCAAGCTAAACATTAAGCGGAACTTCTTTACAACATGCGGTTGTGAAGTTGTGGCCGCGTGCTGGGGAGCGAATGGAGGTCTCGAAGATATGGGGATAGCAGGAATCGGGTTCCTCAAATCTTCGCCTCGAGTATCACTCGAATAGCTCGAGTCCTTCGAGGTGGCTGATGTCCGCTCGAGTGTGTTTCGGAGGAACCTCGGACTCTTCATCGGTCTCCTCAGCATCCTCGCTCGTGTCATCGACATCTTGTGAGAAGTGAGAAGTAGTGGCAAATGGGGTCGAGTAGAGGTCTGTTGGCACGTGTCGCACCCGGACTTCTAAAGGATACTCGCCGTTCCGTTGAACAGTAGTAGGTTGGATTACGGGGCTTACCGGCACCCGCGTCCTCTTACGAGTAGGCCAACACACGTATGTGTGACAACCAACCCCTATCTGTTCAGCGTCGACGTAAACCATCCCATAGAAATCAGGACACTACCATTGACGTACTTCATACCATACACACATGGTACGTCAACGGTTTGTAACAGAATGATAGCACAACATATCTCTAAGACACAAAAGAGTGAACTAAGTTGCAAATAGCTCTCACTAGAGCAGAGATAGCAAATACAATCATCCAGAGGACACATGTCCCAACATAGCATCATTACATCTCAGCGGAAGCATTCAAAGGGTCTGAGTACAGACAAATCCAAATAGGCTTAAGAAGCCGGGAACTGAAAGAAAGACGGAGCCCATCCACGTAGTCTCGGATCCTGCCCGGGTCCGCTACCTACTTGTCAGCAGCCTCGTCGAACTCCACGTAGTAGCCGTCACCTGGATCCTCGTAAGCGTAGTCTGCGGAAACCATAGCCCCAAATGGGTCAGTACATCCAAGTACTGGCAAGCAAGACTCACAGTTCACCAAAGTGTAGCCTGTCAACACCAAGCACAGATGCCTTGGGTTCAACGGCAGAAAGGGGATATAAAAGATGCTGCAACTGGCTGCGCTAACCAACTACAGAGATTCTACCACTTCCGGCTAACAGAAAGAGGATAAGATCGAGTATTGTAACCAACTGAAAGATAACTTCAAACAAATCCATCCTGGATCTCGCCCCTTATCCGAAGAAGCAATCCGAGGATAACTCACACAGTTGGATTAAAGATGAATCAAGTTATTGTGCCAATAATCCTATTACTAGTCAAGTTGTTAATCATTGGGTGTGAGATTGTGAGTCATTAGGTTTAAGTTGTCCTGAGTACTTGTTAGCCAGTACTTTCACCAAGTTAACCATAACCGCGGAAAACACGGCTTCTCGAGAAGATTTATCCCTGCAGGGTTGCACCAATTTGGCCGTACACGTATGAATAACCCGCCAGATGGGATGCCTCCCACCAAGCGGGGCACTCAACACAACTCAACTCTTCTTCGCATCAAGCCCAAAGCACCTTGGGCGCACGGCTAATCAAGCCCCGAAGAAAAGGGACCCTCATAGCACTGTAAGACCGTGTCCCCCTATATGCCGACTACAAAAGTTCCACCCTGCGCTGGGCTCGCAAAAACATGCATGCGGCAAATGGAAAACACGAACAAAATGAGGCGATTTGGACGGGATGCGAATCGAATCAAATTGAGGGGGGCGCCCATACCCGCTTCCCACATGCGGGTAGTGCGCTCATCATGGATCAGTAGACAAGACCCTTTTCCTATTAGGGTCGACACTAGCAGGCCTCAAAACCACAAAGGGCCTCCTGCCGGTGCCTTATCATCAAGTTATTATTTAACAATGACATTAGCATGATTGATTGATTAAACATCGAGCCCCCAGAACATAATAAAAATATAGTAACTGAAAGTAACGGGTAACAGACTCGAGCAAAACAACCTAAGCATGCTAGTAAGACACTGGCTCAATCAATGGGGTGGTAGGAGTGGTGGTGAGGCAATATCAGGGTTAAGGGATTCATGTGATAGGTTCGTAACAGAAACAACTACACATAGGGCTAGCAATATAGACAACGGAAAGTATCGGTAACCAATGTTGAAAGGAACACAGTGGTTCATGTGAGTGATAACTTGCCTGCAAACTCAGCAGCCGGGTACTGAGCTAGATCCTCAGAAGGGGTGCTGTAAAGATCGTCTGTCTCAACGTCGTCGTCTATTCGAGAAGAAGCAAACAAACAAGACAGAAATATAAACAATCAATATCATGGCATAGTGCACAATCATGGGATGATGCATGTCAATTTAATAGATGCAACAAAATAAACTCGTGGACTTGGTAACACAATTTAAATGGACCCATATGCAATTTTGAGTTGCATATGAAAAAGGTCCATGAATTAAGTGGAAACAAATGATCTATAATTGGTTAACATGTGAAAGTTTGCTTATCATGATGCATGCATGATGATAACAACAAAATAACAACAATAGATGCAAGTGGTAAAGGAATTTAACAAGTTTGGAAATCATTTATTAAATTGGAAATTTTTGGGTTACTTAAAGATGTCACACAAGTATTTGTTGTTTTCATCAATTTAAAGTGTTCAAAACAAATAACAAAATTCATATTTGAAAAGAATACCAAATTTTAGTTGGTTTACATGTTTCAAATATTGAAATAGGAGTTAGGATGAATTTATTATGACTTAAACAATATTAAACAAGTTTTAAATGAATTTAAAACAAGTTTGAATATTATTTGAATTTTATTTATTCAAAACATAAATTCAAACTCACATTTTAAAATTTTATACTTTTCTAGTTTGAAAACATATTTTGCATGTTTTAAAATAATTTAATTTGAGCAAGTTATGATTTTATCAAATTTAAATGAATTAAACAAGGATTAAATTATTTAGGCAATTTAAATTATTCAAACCATGAAACAAAATTTATATTTGAAAAGGTTATTTGAAATAGCATGGAAAACATATTTTATTTGCATTTATTGGATTAAGAATGAATTAGTTATGGATTTTATCAATTTGCAATTGAATTATTTGAATTGCATATTGAAAATTCAAAACAGAAAACAAATGGTATCATTAGATAGAGAATTAAATTTAGAGAAGTGCACATATTTTATTTTTATTATTTGAGTTTATAAAATGAAAGTTATTATCAAATTACTTCTAGGGACCAATCTGCAATTTTTGAGGGACTGGTTTTAAAACAGAAAACTGGAAAAACGTTTTATACCGCGCAGAAACGTACCCAGGGCACTGCCAGGGGGGCCTGGGCCTGCGCGTGCTTGCGTGGCAAGTGTGTGGCTGACAGGGGGCCCTCCCTGTCAGCGCTGCGGGAAAAAAGTTTGGATTTTTATCCCGTGGGAGAGCCCAGGCTCGAACCTGGAACCTCTCGCTCGCGTGCGCGGTACTGAACCAGTGGGGTGTGTCGCGTTTGTTGTCAGTTAACCACGCGCGGACAGGATAAAGTGTTGCTCGTTAACTGAACTTAACTGACGAGCGAAACCAAGCCTGAAACTCTGACAGAGACCAACGCTCGCCGGCGGTGATCAACGGGGTGTTGCTGCGCCGTGCTACTGCTGGGGTGCAGACCGTGTGCGCTGTGCGTGCGAGCAGATATAGAGGTGGGAGAGGGAGGAGATAGGCGGTGATCACCGTGGGGTTCAGGAGATGGTCGACGGCGAGGTGGACGTCGCGGCAGCAGCAGAGATCGCGGCGGCGTTCCAGACGGTGACGAGCTCAGCGGGGATGTCCAGGCGGTGGAGGGGAGCACGGGGTTTCGATCCCCGTGGTCAGATCACGTCGAGAGGTACGGCAGCGTCGACGGCGAGAAAGGACTCAGAGGTGGCGCCACGGTGGCCGGAGACGTCGAGGACCGCGGCGTCGATACAGAGATACACCGAGCTCCTGGAGGTGTCCAAACGGAAGAGGAGCAAGCGGTGGTTTGGTTTCTGGGTCTAGGTAGGGTGGAGGAGGGCCATGGCGTCTGCGGTGGTCGGAGATTCAGACAAGAACTCCGGTGAGTGGCGGCAGAGAGATTCAGAGGGCGAGGGAGATGAAATTCGGCGGCGGCCTCGAGGGAAACAGGAGCCTAGGGTTCTAGGGCTGCGCGCTGTGCCCTAGGGGGCTTAAATAGGCCACGCGGGGAGCTCCTGGCCGTCGCTGCCGTGCGCTGCCGCCATGGCACGTGCGGATGCGCGGCCGTACTGAAGGAAGACGACGGGGGGCGGCTAATCGAACCGGTATGCGCTTAAGTAGCGGGTTGGGCTGCGCTGCGCGGGAGGTAAGGAAGAGGTGGGCTGGGCCGGTTAGGTTAGCTGCCGCGCGCTTTTATTTTTTTTGAATTTTATTTCTCCTGTTTTTTTTTTTTTTGCAGCAAAGAAAATGGAACCAAATGATAGGTTTTGGAGTTGATAAAAATTTGGAAAAATTCATGTGAGTGTGTTAGGTCAACATCTACCAATGCCAACCTTGGTTTTTGAAAAATTCAAATTTATGTTTGCTGTTTGCAAGTTGGTTTGAATTTGAAGAATTTGGTAATTATTTGATTAATACTTGAAAACAACAACTTTAATAGGGTGAACCCTATTACTAATTGGATTAAAATATTAGAATGGTTTGGTAGTTTTCATGACTTGGAATTTGGTGCTGTTTGAAAGTTTTTTGGTTTGAATTTGAATAAGTTGATAATTAATTGATTAATATTGGAAACAATGTTTTTATTAGGGTGACCCCTATTGATCAAATAGAACAAATGTGATTATAATTTGTTTGGTATTTTTATAATTTTAAAATGAGGTGCTGTTGGAAAATGCTTTGAATTTGAAAGCAAATTGGAATTACTTAATTGAAATAAAAGCACCATTTTATTAGTTTATTCATTATGGAAAGATTGGAAATAAAATGAGACTTTGGATTGCAATTTTGATTTGAGAAATATTGTAACATGACAAGTATGAAACACATCATTTGAATTTGTTTGAAATTCAATTATGAAAACAGAATAAAAACAGAAGCAAAACAAATAGTAACAAATGCAAACAAGGGAATAAACATGATGACATGATGCAATACTTTAATTAAACATGAAATCAAACATTCTAAGGGATATTTTCATACTTGGGATGTTACAAAACGCCCCCCCTAAGGAATCGCGCCCCGAGATTCCTTACTGAGAAGAGGTCCGGATACTTCTTTCGAAGATCCTCTTTGGTCTCCCACGTTTCCTCTTTATCGGAATGATGCGACCACTGCACTTTCAAGAACTTGGTGCTCTTGTTTCGAGTCTTACGCTCGGTCTCATCGAGAATACGAACAGGGTGCTCCTCATAAGAGAGATCATCTTGCAGTTCAATGGAATCATGATCAACTGCACGATCTGGATCTTTGAAACACTTCTTGAGCTGGGACACGTGGAACACATCGTGCACCTTGGATAGTTTTTCTGGAAGTTCAAGACGATAGGCATTTTCTGCCCGCCTTGAGAGAATGTTGAAAGGACCAATGTATCTTGGTGCAAGCTTTCCTTTCACACCAAAACGATGAGTGCCTCTGAGGGGAGTTACACGGAGATATGCCTTGTCACCAGGAGCATAGATCATATCCCGGTGCTTGCTGTCATAGTAACTCTTCTGACGAGACTGAGCAATCTTGAGATTGTCACGAATGATACGAACTTTCTCCTCGGCTTCCTTAACAATGTCAGGGCCTAAGAGTGAACGTTCACCAGCTCCAGACCAATTGATTGGACTCCTGCATCTGCGGCCATAGAGTGCTTCAAATGGTGCCATGCCTAGGCTTGCCTGGAAGCTGTTGTTGTAGGAGAATTTAGCATAACGAAGGCAATCCTCCCATTTCATGCCAAAGGAGAGACCACATGCTCTGAGCATATCCTCGAGAATCTGATTGACTCTTTCGACTTGCCCCTGAGACTGAGGGTGATAAGCTGTGCTGAACAGAAGTTTGGTGCCCAATGCTTCTTGAAAACTCTTCCAGAAATGAGAAGTGAAGATACTTCCACGGTCTGAGCTTATTTCCAATGGAACACCATGAAGAGGAACAATCTTTGTTGTGTAGAGCTCTGCTAACTGGCTAGCTGAGATAGTTTCCTTGACAGCAAAGAAGTGAGCTACTTTAGTGAGACGATCAATAACAACGAAGATTGCATCGTTGCCCTTCTTGGACTTTGGAAAACCAGTGACGAAGTCCATTTCAATCATGTCCCACTTCCACTCAGGAATTTTCAGAGGTTGGAGTAGACCAGCTGTTTTCTGATGGACTGCCTTAACACGTTGACAAACGTCGCATTCAGAAACGTATTGAGCAATTTCATGTTTCATGCCAGGCCACCAATACAGAGTCTTGAGATCCTGGTACATCTTTGTACTTCCAGGGTGAATTGAGAGAGGAGTTTCATGAGCCTCCTTGAGAATGACATCTTTGAGACTTTGAATCTGAGGAACTGCAATGCGTCCTTCGAAGAACACAGTTCCCTTGTCATCAATTGAGAAAGACTTGAATTTATCATTGCCTTCTTTGATGTGCTCTACAATCTTCTTGATTTCAGTATCACGAAGTTGTTCAGAACGAATCTTGTCCTCGAGAGTTGGACTGGCTGTCAAGCTAGCAAGGTAACCTTGAGGAACAAGACCAAGGTTCAGCTTCTGGAATTCTTCATGAAGTGGAGGTTGGCTTTCCATGATCATGAGATTATTGCAATAGGACCTGCGACTGAGAGCATCGGCCATAACATTAGCCTTGCCTGGAGTGTAAGAAATGGTGAGATCAAAGTCTTTAATCTTTTCAATCCATCTCCTTTTCCTGAGGTTTAGATCTGGTTGAGTGAAGATGTATTTCAGACTCTTATGATCGGAAAAGATTTCAGTGCGGTTACCCAACAAGTATTGTCTCCATTTCTTGAGGGCAAACACAACTGCTGCAAGTTCAAGATCATGTGTGGGATAGTTTTTCTCATGTGGGTTCAACTGCGTGAAGCATAAGCCACAACTTGACGTTCTTGCATAAGAACTGCACCTAGACCTTGGAGAGATGCATTGCAGAATATCTGGAAAGGTTTGGTAGTATCCGGGCCAACCAGAACAGGTGTAGAAGTGAGTTTAGTCTTCAAGAGATTGAAACTCTCATCACATTGTGGAGACCAAACGAACTTCTTGTCCTTCTTTGTGAGATCAGTGAGAGGTTTGGCAATCTTGGAAAAGTTTTGGACGAAACGACGGCAATAGCTAGCCAAGCCAAGAAAACTTCTGACTTGCTTCACCGTCTTAGGAGGTTTCCAATCAACAATTGCCTTAACCTTTTCAGGATCAATGGCTATGCCTTTGGCAGAGATGATATGACCAAGGTAAGCAACTTCTGGAATCCAGAACTCACATTTGGAGAACTTGGCATATAGATGATGCTCGCGAAGTTTCATGAGAGTGAGACGAAGATGTTCTCCATGCTCTTCCTCAGATTTGGAGTAGACTAGAATGTCATCAAGATATACCACAACGAACTTGTCGAGGTATTCATGGAAGACAGAATTCATGAGTCTTGAGAACGTCGCCGGTGCATTGGTGAGACCAAAGGATATGACGGTGTATTCATATAGACCGTACCGAGTGGTGAAAGCTGTTTTAGGAATATCTTCCTTTCTGATCTTTATTTGATGGTAACCCATCCTCAAGTCCAACTTTGAGAATATTGAGGCTCCAGCAAGTTGATCAAAAAGATCATCGATACGAGGAATTGGATACTTGTTTTTTATGGTTTTCTCGTTGAGAGGACGATAGTCAACCACGAGTCTTTTTGTTTGATCCTTCTTGGCAACAAACAGAGTTGGGCAACCCCAAGCGGAGGAACTAGGCTGAATGTAACCTTTCTCCATGTACATATCGATTTGCTCCTTCAACAATTTCAGTTCAGGAGGAGCTATCTTGTATGGATGCTTAGAGATTGGAGCAGTACCTGGTTCAAGCTCGATCACGAACTCAACTGCTCTGTCCGGAGGCATCCCTGGCAACTCTTCTGGAAAGACGTCAGGGAATTCACAAACCACCGGAACATTTTCAATTGCAGGAAGAGGTTTAGCATCGAGGTTGAACAGCTGAACAGAACTTGATCCATATGGAGAATAGACTATCTGGCCAGAAGGGTGGGATAGAGTTATTGACTTTTGAGCACAGTCAATTTTAGCTTTGTGGGTCTTCAACCAATCCATACCCAGAATGACATCAATGTCAGAATTTCCCAGCAACATGAGTGAAGCATGGAATATGCGGCCTCCAATTAGGATCTGATTGTCCTTACTTATCTTGGAAGTCAACATTTTAGATCCCCGAGAGTGAACAGAGATTTGACTGCTTAGTGGAACCAGAACTAGGTTGTATGCTGTTGCAAAGATCTTTGACACAAAAGAATGCGATGCTCCGGTATCAAACAACACTTTAGCTGGAAAAGAGTTTACGGGTAATATACCGAGAACGACGTCAGCAGCTTCCTCAGCTTTGTCGGCCTTGATATGATTCACCCTCGCGGTCCTCCCGACAGGCCTGTTGTTGGAGTTGAAGGCTTTAGCCGGGGGAGCACGAACCATAGCCTGGTTGGTGTTGGGGCGAGGAGGTGGAGGTAGCTGCCTCTGAGTGCACTTATCAGCGTAGTGTCCAGTCTACTTGCACTTGTAGCAAGTGACGACACGAGGAGGACCTGGCCTTGGCTGCCCCATTGGAACCCTCTGACTCTGCATCTGAGCTGGGTTGGGTGGGCGGGTAGCAAAGCCTGGAGAAGCTTGGGCATATGGAGCCCGAGTGACAGCAGCATTTGGCACCCAAATGCGGCGCTTCTGCGGAGGGGTGGTCATGTTGGAGGAGGAACCACCCTCACGCGAGTGCTTGCGAGAATCCTCGAACGCCTTGCGCCCATTTTCCTCATTGAGCGCGGTGTTCACGAGCTCCTCGAAGTCCTTGCACTTGATGTTTGTGAGAGCGTACTTCAGTTCCGGGTTAAAACCTCGGCGGAACCTTGCCATCTTCTTAGCCTCAGTGGACACCTCATCACCAGCGTAACGAGCTAGACGATTGAACTCGTTCTGATAGCCAATGACGTCCAGCTTGCCCTGCTTGAGAGAGCAAAATTCCTCACGCATCGTTTCCATGAGACCATCTGGGATGTGGTGCTTCAGGAAGGCATCCTTGAAACAACCCCAGGTGATAGGATAGCCAGCTCTCATGGTCTGGTAGTTCTCCCACCAGGTAGCTGCCTGACCCTTCAGTAGGTAGGTGGCATACTTGACTTTGTCTTCCTCAGCAACGTGAGCAATGTCTAGAGCCCTGGCCATCTCCCGGATCCAGTCATCAGCATCCAGAGGCTCCCGTGTTGCCACGAAAGCTCTCGGACCCATACTGAGGAACTCCTTGATGCTGACCCGTGGAGCATTCTGGTTGTTGTGCTGGTTAGCCTGGAACTGGGCCATCTGCGCCACGACCTGAGTCATCTGAGTCAACAGCTCCGTGATCAGAGGTGGTTCAGGCGGGTTGCTCCTTGTTGGCGGCATCCTGAATAGACATGCATTTTAGCACAACAACAGAAAAGGATAGACTTGGTAACCGAAAGAGAGATTATTCCGACGCATGAATAGATAACCAACAGGTACATCATCACATGTTCAAATACATCAGAATATCCAACACACCAATACATGGTTCGAAAGCCAAAGGATAACTAAACATAGCTAGGAATGGATACATCGGTACTCCCATGCTCATCACGCAGGACGGCGGTGAGTAGTACGACGAGAGATACGGTGAGGAGGAAACCCACGAAAGCAGGTAGAACGACGATCCACGTAGATCAGGACTGCTCTGAGAGCAACTCTCGGTGTGGTGAAGTAGAAAGCGTCGTCTCCCTGTGCTCCAAAGCGTGGAATCCCAGTGTAACCAGCTCCGAGGTTGAGGAGTGGACCTCTGATCGTCTCGTAACCTCCAGCATCTGGTAGACGACGACCAACTGGCTGATCGAAACGTGCAAAGCGCTCATCTCCAACAAAGTCTGTGGTGTACGTCGCCAGACGAGTCAAAGCAAGGTAGAGCTGCTCCCTGACTGAGGCCAACTTCTGAGAAAGTGTGGTGGCAACAGCGTCACTGTGCCTCACAAACTGAGTGGTGGTGTGCAGCCTGGTGTTATCATGCTCGTAGACATCCAGGTTGTCGTAGAGAGTGAAATGAGCTCCCTCCGAAGTGATGTAACCACGGGGGATGTGACGATAGATAGAATCGTCAAATCCCCAGTAGTCAGCACGAAGGACGGTGAGACTCACATAAGCTGCCTGCTGCACGGCCATATCCACTGTGGAACCTACTGCCTCGTAGCGGTGGACAACGCTCATGCCATCATCTGACAGAATGTAGACGATAGCCTGGTAGTAGGTCTGGTCAAACTCTCGCTACTTCTCGTAGACCTGGTACTCCGGTGCCCAACGGAACCCCAGATAAGTGACCATGTCTCTCAGCATCTCCGGATAACCGGCGGTGCTCTCACAACGAGTCATCCGAACCACCTGCGGGAAGAACCTGAGATCCATCTGCAGATGATCGGGGAAGTTTTGATTAGACGCCGGTAGAGAACTGAAGTGGAAAGCAGCAACAAGGTTCAACGGACGAAAAGGATGTTGAATAGAACAGGATATTGAAGCAACATCGGGAAACACGAGACCAAAAACTCCTGAGGTACTACGGACAACCCAAAACACGTGAAACCCTAACTTGAAAGTTTAGGTGAGAAGAGAAAACAACGTTGCACTTCCTTACCAGAAAAGGGTGGGTGGGTGGGGAAAGAAGAAAAATGGCAGAATTCCTACTCTCACGTTTCATTTTTCCTATATAGCTACAAAATAGTTTCTAGACTCAAACTGCGACCAGTAAAAGGGATCCTACAGGCAGACAGGCTCTGATACCATTTGTCGCACCCGGACTTCTAAAGGATACTCGCCGTTCCGTTGAACAGTAGTAGGTTGGATTACGGGGCTTACCGGCACCCGCGTCCTCTTACGAGTAGGCCAACACACGTATGTGTGACAACCAACCCCTATCTGTTCAGCGTCGACGTAAACCATCCCATAGAAATCAGGACACTACCATTGACGTACTTCATACCATACACACATGGTACGTCAACGGTTTGTAACAGAATGATAGCACAACATATCTCTAAGACACAAAAGAGTGAACTAAGTTGCAAATAGCTCTCACTAGAGCAGAGATAGCAAATACAATCATCCAGAGGACACATGTCCCAACATATCATCATTACATCTCAGCGGAAGCATTCAAAGGGTCTGAGTACAGACAAATCCAAATAGGCTTAAGAAGCCGGGAACTGAAAGAAAGACGGAGCCCATCCACGTAGTCTCGGATCCTGCCCGGGTCCGCTACCTACTTGTCAGCAGCCTCGTCGAACTCCACGTAGTAGCCGTCACCTGGATCCTCGTAAGCGTAGTCTGCGGAAACCACAGCCCCAAAGGGGTCAGTACATCCAAGTACTGGCAAGCAAGACTCACAGTTCACCAAAGTGTAGCCCGTCAACACCAAGCACAGATGCCTTGGGTTCAACGGCAGAAAGGGGATATAAAAGATGCTGCAACTGGCTGCGCTAACCAACTATAGAGATTCTACCACTTCCGGCTAACAGAAAGAGGATAAGATCGAGTATTGTAACCAACTGAAAGATAACTTCAAACAAACCCATCCTGGATCTCGCCCCTTATCCGAAGAAGCAATCCGAGGATAACTCACACAGTTGGATTAAAGATGAATCAAGTTATTGTGTCAATAATCCTATTACTAGTCAAGTTGTTAATCATTGGGTGTGAGATTGTGAGTCATTAGGTTTAAGTTGTCCTGAGTACTTGTTAGCCAGTACTTTCACCAAGTTAACCATAACCGCGGAAAACATGGCTTCTCGAGAAGATTTATCCCTGCAGGGTTGCACCAATTTGGCCGTACACGTATGAATAACCCGCCAGATGGGATGCCTCCCACCAAGCACTCAACACAACTCAACTCTTCTTCGCATCAAGCCCAAAGCACCTTGGGCGCACGGCTAATCAAGCCCCGAAGAAAAGGGACCCTCATAGCACTCTAAGACCGTGTCCCCCTATATGCCGACTACAAAAGTTCCACCCTGCGCTGGGCTCGCAAAAACATGCATGCGGCAAATGGAAAACACGAACTAAATGAGGCGATTTGGACGGGATGCGAATCGAATCAAATTGAGGGGGGCGCCCATACTCGCTTCCCACATGCGGGTAGTGCACTCATCATGGATCAGTAGACAAGACCCTTTTCCTATTAGGGTCGACACTAGCAGGCCTCAAAACCACAAAGGGCCTCCTGCCGGTGCCTTATCATCAAGTTATTATTTAACAATGACATTAGCATGATTGATTGATTAAACATCGAGCCCCCAGAACATAATAAAAATATAGTAACTGAAAGTAACGGGTAACAGACTCGAGCAAAACAACCTAAGCATGCTAGTAAGACACTGGCTCAATCAATGGGGTGGTAGGAGTGGTGGTGAGGCAATATCAGGGTTAAGGGATTCATGTGATAGGTTCGTAACAGAAACAACTACACATAGGGCTAGCAATATAGACAACGGAAAGTATCGGTAACCAATGTTGAAAGGAACACAGTGGTTCATGTGAGTGATAACTTGCCTGCAAACTCAGCAGCCGGGTACTGAGCTAGATCCTCAGAAGGGGTGATGTAAAGATCGTCTGTCTCAACGTCGTCGTCTATTCGAGAAGAAGCAAACAAACAAGACAGAAATATAAACAATCAATATCATGGCATAGTGCACAATCATGGGATGATGCATGTCAATTTAATAGATGCAACAAAATAAACTCGTGGACTTGGTAACACAATTTAAATGGACCCATATGCAATTTTGAGTTGCATATGAAAAAGGTCCATGAATTAAGTGGAAACAAATGATCTATAATTGATTAACATGTGAAAGTTTGCTTATCATGATGCATGCATGATGATAACAACAAAATAACAACAATAGATGCAAGTGGTAAAGGAATTTAACAAGTTTGGAAATCATTTATTAAATTGGAAATTTTTGGGTTACTTAAAGATGTCACACAAGTATTTGTTGTTTTCATCAATTTAAAGTGTTCAAAACAAATAACAAAATTCATATTTGAAAAGAATACCAAATTTTATTTGGTTTACATGTTTCAAATATTGAAATAGGAGTTAGGATGAATTCAATATGACTTAAACAATATTAAACAAGTTTTAAATGAATTTAAAACAAGTTTGAATATTATTTGAATTTTATTTATTCAAAACGTAAATTCATACTCACATTTGAAAAGTTTATACTTTTCTAGTTTGAAAACATATTTTGCATGTTTTAAAATAATTTAATTTGAGCAAGTTATGATTTTATCAAATTTAAATGAATTAAACAAGGATTAAATTATTTAGGCAATTTAAATTATTCAAACCATGAAACAAAATTTATATTTGAAAAGGTTATTTGAAATAGCATGGAAAACATATTTTATTTGCATTTATTGGACTAAGAATGAATTAGTTATGGATTTTATCAATTTGTAATTGAATTATTTGAATTCAAATTTGAATTGCATATTGAAAATTCAAAACAGAAAACAAATGGTACCATTAGATAGATAATTAAATTTAGAGCAGTGCACATATTTTATTTTTATTATTTGAGTTTATAAAATGAAAGTTATTATCAAATTACTTCCAGGGACCAATCTGAAATTTTTGAGGGACTGGTTTTAAAACAGAAAACTGGAAAAACGTTTTATACCGCGCAGAAACGTACCCAGGGCACTGCCAGGGGGGCCCTGGGCCTGCGCGTGCTTGCGTGGCAAGTGTGTGGCTGACAGGGGGCCCTCCCTGTCAGCGCTGCGGGCAAAAAGTTGGGATTTTTATCCCGTGGGAGAGCCCAAGCTCGAACCTGGAACCTCTCGCTCGCGTGCGCGGTACTGAACCAGTGGGGTGTGTCGCGTTTGTTGTCAGTTAACCACGCGCGGACAGGATAAAGTGTTGCTCGTTAACTGAACTTAACTGACGAGCGAAACCAAGCCTGAAACTCTGACAGAGACCAACGCTCGCCGACGGTGATCAACGGGGTGTTGCTGCGCCGTGCTGCTGCTGGGGTGCAGACCGTGTGCGCTGTGCGTGCGAGCAGATACATAGGTGGGAGAGGGAGGAGATAGGCGGTGATCACCGTGGGGTTCAGGAGATGGTCGACGGCGAGGTGGACGCTGCGGCAGCAGCAGAGATCGCGGCGGCGTTCCAGACGGTGACGAGCTCAGCGGGGATGTCCAGGCGGTCGAGGGGAGCACGGGGTTTCGATCCCCGTGGTCAGATCACGTCGAGAGGTACGGCAGCGTCGACGGCGAGAAAGGATTCAGAGGTGGCGCCACGGTGGCCGGAGACGTCGAGGACCGCGGCGTCGATACAGAGATACACCGAGCTCCTGGAGGTGTCCAAACGGAAGAGGAGCAAGCGGTGGTTTGGTTTCTGGGTCTAGGTAGGGTGGAGGAGGGCCATGGCGTCTGCGGTGGTCGGAGATTCAGACAAGAACTCCGGTGAGTGGTGGCAGAGAGATTCAGAGGGCGAGGGAGATGAAATTCGGCGGCGGCCTCGAGGGAAACAGGAGCCTAGGGTTCTAGGGCTGCGCGCTGTGCCCTAGGGGGCTTAAATAGGCCACGCGGGGAGCTCCTGGCCGTCGCTGCCGTGCGCTGCCGCCGTGGCACGCGCGGATGCGCGGCCGTACTGAAGGAAGACGACGGGGGGCGGCTAATCGAACCGGTACGCGCTTAAGTAGCGGGCTGGGCTGCGCTGCGCGGGAGGTAAGGAAGAGGTGGGCTGGGCCGGTTAGGTTAGCTGCCGCGCGCTTTTATTTTTTTTGAATTTTATTTCTCCTGTTTTTTTCTTTTGCAGCAAAGAAAATGGAACCAAATGATAGGTTTTGGAGTTGATAAAAATTTGGAAAAATTCATGTGAGTGTGTTAGGTCAACATCTACCAATGCCAACCTTGGTTTTTGAAAAATTCAAATTTATGTTTGCTGTTTGCAAGTTGGTTTGAATTTGAAGAATTTGGTAATTATTTGATTAATACTTGAAAACAACAACTTTAATAGGGTGAACCCTATTACTAATTGGATTAAAATATTAGAATGGTTTGGTAGTTTTCATGACTTGGAATTTGGTGCTGTTTGAAAGTTTTTTGGTTTGAATTTGAATAAGTTGATAATTAATTGATTAATATTGGAAACAATGTTTTTATTAGGGTGACCCCTATTGATCAAATAGAACAAATGTGATTAGAATTTGTTTGGTATTTTTATAATTTTCAAATGAGGTGCTGTTTGAAAATGCTTTGAATTTGAAAGCAAATTGGAATTACTTAATTGAAATAAAAGCACCATTTTATTAGTTTATTCATTATGGAAAGATTGGAAATAAAATGAGACTTTGGATTGCAATTTTGATTTGAGAAATATTGTAACATGACAAGTATGAAACACATCATTTGAATTTGTTTGAAATTCAATTATGAAAACAGAATAAAAACAGAAGCAAAACAAATAGTAACAAATGCAAACAAGGGAATAAACATGATGACATGATGCAATACTTTAATTAAACATGAAATCAAACATTCTAAGGGATATTTTCATACTTGGGATTTTACAGCACGTCCATGGTCAGGCCCTCCATGAAAGGGACGGTTCCTGCCTTTGGTGGATTGCTTGGAAGAATGTCCAGATTCTGAGAAAGAACAAGTACCAAACTCAGAAAACGAAACGAGAGATTGATTCGAGTGAGAAAAACGGAAAACAAAATGAAAAGAAAACGCAAGCTTACCATGTTTAATTCAGTCACGGCCGAGAAAGAAGGGACAACAGGAACCAAGTCGATGGGATCTGCTTCCTTGATTCGGGTGATGCCCCACAGACAAGCCTTGAGTTTGTTACTCGAGAGCTCTTCCTTGCGCAGTCAACGAGATTCATTAGCACTTGAGTAAGCCCACATGGGCTCGGCCTTAGCTTGGAGAGGTTGCACTCGACGCTTTATGAAGATCTCAGCTAGATGGACCCCTATGAGGCCACGAGTCTTCAAAGCAGCAATCTGAGATACTAAGTCCTCAGTTTGGTCCATCTCTTCTTCCATCAGATGATTCCTGCAGGAGCTTCGCTGAACGACTCGACTCTCTAAATCAACCATGTCGTGGGATAATCACGGCAGATGTTACCGGGGGTAACTGATCTTGGGGCAAGTCGACACAGGTATTCGGGAGAGGGTTTAGCTCGAAGGAAGACATGGCGGAAAGCAATCTAAGAACCGGAAAATAACTCGCCGGATCTCAATATGAATTATGCTGGATACTCGATAACAGGTGTTACAACTATGACTTGAATCTCTGGCAAACTAAACCTAGGGGCCGGTTTATAAAGCACCCGTACACCCCTAACTTGCCCTTCAAGGCACATCTTGAGTCCTACTCGAACTCCACCATCTTCCCTAACTTTCCTTATCGCAGCCCACAATCCGGGTTACGAATCTCACAAGCCTTTGGGCCTTCCGGTAATCTCTTTACCCCTAGCCGGATATCGCTCAGCACACCTCGGGCCGGATTATATCTTGAAGTGGGCCTACCGGGTTACTATCCCCCCATCAGTAGTCCCCAGAATAGCCTGGGCTTCCAAGATTTACTCTTCGAAGTGCTGGCTATTCCCTGCAGAAATATTGGATATAAGAACACATGAAGATCAAGATACAATATGCTGACAAACGGCTGGGATTAGCACCAAGGGGATCAGGTAGCAACCCGGCTTCCCCTCAAAGGCTCTCCCTCAATCTTCCAGACTTGGGTCTTAATAGGAAACTCGATGATTTCACATCTTCCTCGATAACTATCGCTGATACTAGGAAAGAAATTTCCCCTTCCTTTTACTCTGGATTATATCGATCTATGCATAAGGCGCGTCTTTCAAATTTCAAAATAGCCAACCATCACTCCGCACCTCCCGGGTTTCGCCCGTTAGGTTAGGCTTTTCCACCCGGGCTATTATAAATAGACCCCAAGGAGCAAACTCAACCCTAACGGCTCATTTCCCCCACTCCTCTTCTCCTCAAGCTCGAGTTCGCGGAGTGCCACCACGGAAGCCCTACGCACATCGCCGGAGCCCATCCGCCGTCGCTTGCGCTCCGCCACCGTGCAACCCACTCCAGCTCCCAAATCCACCACCAAGCCCCCGATTCGCCGGCCGGAAATCGCGAAAGGGCATCAATCTTGCGCCATCTGTCTCCGCAAATCCCTACTTCAACCTCCTCCGGTAAGCTCTTGATATCCTCCAGCCCAACCTTGCAATCTCTTAGCTTTTCCTTAGATCAGATCTGAATCGAGTCGCATGCAATTTCTCGGGCCCTGCCGAATTGACTTACTAGTGTTTACCATAACCACTCCCATAGATAGGATGCGCAGCTTATCTTACTCCCCTACCACTAAGTATCATTAGATTGGCCTTAAATACAGAAATTGGATTTCCCATCTGGGCTCGGGCCACCAAAAATTTCCGCCCTTGTCCTTATCATCCGGAAAATCTCACTTCTCCGGCTCACTTGCTGATAATAGACATAAGGGTATCCTTCTACCTTCCCCAGACACTTACTTTACGGAAAAACTTCACAGCTTCCGTAACAACATGCGATACCCGGACAGATCACACTTGATCCGGCAAGGCAATACCCGGATTATTTTTAAGTTACCGGTAACTGACTATTCATTAATTTCCGAGTTTTCGCCTCTCACCTCCTTCCCTTTGATGTTTTAACAGGTCAACCCCATGGCACCCAAGAGGCAGGGAAAACAGCCGGCTAAAACTAAATCCACTAACTCCATTTCAGCCAACTGGGGGAGATCCTCCGTTACCAAGGCCAAACTGGAGGAGTTGGTCGAGCTTGGAATCCTTCCTCCCCAGGAATCTATCCACTGGAGAGTACCAGGCAACGAAACCCGGCCTTCTCCAGCAACGGATGAGGTAATATGTTTCGTCGAACACGTGACCCGAGGCTTCAGGCCCCCGGGTCACCCTTTCTTTCGTGACGTCCTAGATCACTACAACCTCCGTATTTTCGATATAGGCCCAAACTCCGTTCTGAACATCACCCACTTTATCGTTCTTTCCGAGTCTTACTTGTGCACTCCGCCAAGTCTGGCTCTCTTTGTTGAACTCTTTCAGTGCAAACCGTGCCGCGAAAGCGGCGACGGCGCACTCCTTACTTGCGGCGGGGTTTCTATCCAGCGCCGCAAGAATTCCTTGATGCCTCCCCTCACTCTCAATTCTCATGTAAAGCACTGGCAGCTCTCATACTTCTACTGCCAGGACACCTCCCCACCCGGCGAGAAGAAGTTGCCGGGTTACTCGGAGGGTCAGCTTGACATTTCCGAATCTTTCAATGCCTTCGCATCTGACTCGGACAGGGAGGCGATCCTGCCTTCGTTGGCTAAGATCTCCATCTTATCAGCCCGAGGCCTCATCGGGCTAAACTTGGTGAAGACCTGGGTTAACTTCCGCATCCAGCCAAACTCCATTCGTGAGAAGCTGATGTGTGAATATTCGGGCCAAACCACGGACCCGATCCGATACTCTACCAGCACCTTTGCCCCTAATGACATGAACAAGACGATCAAGGGTTTTTTAACAGAGAAGCTCGAGGTAATCCGGAACATAGCCGGGTTAGAACCTTTTACACTCGAGAACCCCGCCCCCGCTGTAAGCTTTCTACCTCTTGATTTTGGATTTTAACAAGCTTACCTTTACCCGCTTTTCATGACTCAATATTAACCATTACCCTGGCATCTTCACCTCAGGCCGATAATGACTTTTGGACAATCGATACCCCTCCCAATTCTGGAGACGCGGAGGATGAAGATGACGCCGTTAATTCGGACGAAGGTGCATACTTAACCCCCTTGCACACATTATATCCTGTCTCCTCTTTTTCCTTATGTTATATCTTCAATACCTTTCAGAACGAGAGGACCAAGACGAGGAAGAAGAGACAGATGGCTGGGAAGAGTCCGCCAGCGAGGAGGACGAGCCGGAGCCGGCCACCAAAGCTGGATCCAAAAGGAAATCCCAGAGGATCGCCCTCCAGGTTTTTATTTCATTCCCTTGCACTTTAATTTTTGTTCCCATAACGTCATTTCGGGGCTAACCCCACCTTCACCCCTTTTGATCATAAATGAAGGAGCCACCCGCGACTAGGCGCCGAGTAACCCGGAACCATCCAGGCAACGAGGGCCTTAACCCGGGCGCTTCATCGCCCCCGGCTCGACACTCTGGTATTTATATCGTAAATAAAAACCCTTTCCGGACATTCCTTTGCAACATAATCTCAAACCTTGCTTGGCATTTTCCAGTATCTTCCGGATCTAGCAGCGGCTTTCCTTCGGACTTCCCGGTGAACACCGGGTAAGCGCCTTTTCTTGACATTATACCGAACTTTTATCGCCTTTTTTCATAACCAAAGATTAATTGTGCCTTCGCACCTTCTTCAGAGCCACGGTTGTTACTAGCGACCAGGAGGACACTGAGGCTAAGGTCCGGGTCGAGAACGAGCCGGCTGATGATGCCTTCACCACAACTGGTGACGAGCAAGCGTCGCCACCGGAGCCAGCTAGGCATGACGCCGGGTATCCAATCGCTTCGCACGCGGGCGAGAAGGAGAAGGGAGCAGCTTCGAGCGCGGGAGGGGGACCAGACTCCGACATTCGGATGACCCGGGTGCCACCTCCTGTTACAAGAAAAGCTCCTTTTCCCACTTTCCAGGTACCCGAGTCATCTAACTCGGATAACGCTGATTTTAACCAGCTAATGAGCGCTCTTCTCGCCATGAAAGCTTCGGAAGGAAATATCCTAGAGCGTATGGCTGCAGCACATCAGGTAATCTTATTTGACACTTCTTACTATACATCCAGTCCCCAAGTTCCGAGCATAATTTTCTGTAATTATTCTCGGTACTTCGCATAATAATTTTCTGTAATTATTTTCTCAGAAGGAGATATTCTCGCGATATCCGGCTTACAGTTGCACTCATTCTTTGCAGGCGGAGATAACTCAGTCGGATGAAACATTACTTAAAACTGAGCAGCTCTTGCTTGCGGAAACAAAGCGCAGGGAAACCCTTGAAGCGGAGATAAAGACTTTGAAAAAAGATGTCTCCAAATACAAGAACAAATACAATGCTGCCCAATCCTCGCTGAATAACCTGTCGACTCAAATTACGGACACTTACCGTATCTTGCTAAGTAAGTTTGCTATTTGCGATTAACTTGCGTATCTTTATCTTGCCGCTGTAATAACCAATATTACTGATATGCTTTTGTGTGTTTCGATTGCAGGTGCTAACCTTGCTGCTCCGGAGGAGAACACCGTTACTCAGGCTAAAACTCTGAAGACTGTGCTCCGGACATTTTTTGCCGGCACGAAACTTTTGCTGGATGCTATAAAGTGGCCTTCGGAGGTATACCCGGGCGAAGAAAATCTCATGCAGGCCTTGTCCACAGCGCCTGGATGGATTGAAATATTGAAGCGTTCGTCTTGCCGGATTGGGATGACCCGGGCTTTGACGCTGGCGAAGGCTTATTTTCCTAAGCTTGACCCGGCCAAGGTAGTATCCGGGTTCCCGGAATTCAAGGCTGACGGGTCTAAGTTTAAACCCCAGGACTTCAAAGCTATACAATCTTCGGTACGTCACTCGGCCACAACTTTGGCAGATAAAATGGATCTAAACACAATTATGAGCTCATATGACTCTGAGGGCAAGGTTATTCTGGTGGAGGCACCCCCTCCTTTTGATATGCTGGAAAAGTGGTCGACTGACCTGGCCAGGAGGAAAGAAGAGGCTGCGAAGAGAGAGGCCGAACTAGGCGTAAAGCCGTCTACCTCAACGCCAGCCGTTCCTCCGCCTGTCCGTCCTGACGTGAAGAGTCCGAGTAAAACTGCTGGCAAAGCCAAGGAGCAAGTCCAAGACGAAGACCCGGAGAACCACTCCCGGGATGCCGAGTAGGATGATACCTAATGCTTTTGCGCTTCTCGAGACTCATATGACTTTTAGCGGTGCGCCTGTGCAACACTGATACTGATATTATGACTTTGCGCTTGTTAATTTATGATAACTCTTTGCCTTTCCCGGCTTTTGATAATCTCGATCCTTGTGTTACATGTAAGCTTATTCTCGATACTTTGAACTCTTGCTTTTGATTCCCTTTTGAGACCCGGCTAACCGAGTATCGTAGGTTTTGATAGACGGACCTTTCTTTAAGTCCCCAAGATTCGGAAACTAAGGTTTATGAGCTTTAGTAGTTAAGTAGTTTGTTTCTGTCTCGAAGTCCCCAGTCCCCATGACCCAAAGTACGAGCTAAGGGGGCGTGGCCTTTCTCAGATGACAAACTGCTCCTTACCAAGCTGAAGACCAATAGCTGTTCACATAAATACTGAAGTCATGCTTAATACTTGTTGAGTTTCCGGCTATTTGAGCCTTATACTCTGCATGGACTTGTGGTTTAGATGACCCTTTTGATTATCTTGTACTGTAAGCCGGCTTTCGCGTGGATACCATGCTGTTACATCTATACGAAAAACAGGGTCAAGCAAGTCCCATTGGGCTGCATAGTTTGATTGTAATCGTAAGTGAACAGATCATGCCACTTTAGCGCGAGTCACTTCGAGCTTAAGTAAGAATAATCAAGAAATTTGGCTCCTTTGTCCGGTTATAAGATTGCAGCCGTACCCGTTTTTTCGAGTAATCAGCCCTCATAACTCATAGGCATCGAGGCCGGGTCTCCGGGTTTGTGATTACTTATTTAAGCACACCAATCCCCGAAGACCTATATGCACGTGACGTATTTTGATGATATTGACGTATTGATAATAACAAGCATTACTTACTTGTAACTGAAGCAAAGACCATGATAAGACTCGAGACCATCTTCTTTTATTGATAAAAATTTCTTTTTTGAATCAGCAGGCCGCCTCATTAAAAACCTTCCAGTCCCCTTAGGTACCCTGGGTAGGAAAAGAGTGCCTATGAAACCTGCCGCCCATTACACTGCTTTAGTTATTCTCGAGAGTCGGCCTCGCGTTGGTACGGCCGATGCACATTCTCCACTTGCCATGCCCTTTCATAATGAGTACCGGATTTGCTAGCCAATCCGGGTATATCGTCCTTGAAACGTGATCAGCTGCGGATGGCGGTACGTCTTCTTCTTCCCTGCTGGGAGTTTTGAAAGTATCGCTCCTGATGAAGCCTACCATCTTAGGGTTTTGTTCTGCCCTAACTTTTGCTTGGTCCCCCTCAGGAGTTGGCTTTTTTGACGTTGTCCTCTCTGCTAGGTCTACCTGAGAACGGTAATGTTTGAGCTCTTCCTTCCTGCAGGCTTGCTCGGCCATTGCCGCGTCTCCCTCATCACATTCAGCTGCTATATCTCGATTTCCGTGTATTGTAATGGTCTTCTTGGGACCCGGGATTTTCAGCTGTAGGTACACATAACACGGTCTCGCCATGAACTTGGCATAAGCCGGCCTTCCAAACAATGCATGATAAGGACTGCGCAACTTTACTACCTCGAAGGTAAGCCACTCGACTCGGTAGTTGTCCTTTGACTCTCCAAAAGCTACTTCCAGTGCCACCTTTCCTTCGGGGCATGCCGAGTGACCCGGCACTATCCCGTGAAAAACTGTTGTACTCTTTTGCAGTTGCGATTCCTTTAAGCCCATACGCAGAAAAGTTTCCCAGTACAGGATATTGATACTGCTTCCTCCATCCATCAAGACTTTTTTCAGTTCGTAGCCGTTGACCTGTGGTGCCACTACCAAAGCTAAGACTCCCGGGTGGTCAACTCTGTCCGGGTGATCCTTCCTGCTCCATGTTACCTCTTGTTCTGACCACCTCAAATATCTTGGAACAGCGGAGGAGACCGAATTAACTGCTTGTTTCAGTATCTTCTTATCCTTGTTAGAGCCTCCCGTAGTGTGCACATGATACTGACCCAGCTGTTTGGGGTTAGCTTGAAAACCTCCCGCTCCTCCTTGATTGTTACCTTGATTTCCAGCTGGCGGGTTGCCAGCTGGGGGCGGTCCGTTACCCAAATTTCCACCTAGGCCCGGGCCTCCTCCTCGGCCTGCACCTCGCATGGCTCTGTTCACTTCCTCGTTCTTCCACCTTTGTAAGTCGGCACATTGCTCCAATGAATGATTGGCCGGCTTGCCGTTCCTGCTATGCTTCGGGCATGCCATCCTAAATATGTCCCAACTGTTGCTTGGTCTTGGTGGTCCTTGGTAGTGTCCCCCATTGTGATTTCCAGTATTAAAATTTCCTTCGGATCTAGGTCTTGAAGACCCGGCCTCCGTGTTGGCTACAAACTCGGAATTCCCTTCAAACGGTCGTTTGTTCTGGCTGTTTCCATTATTGTTTGGCGCCGATACATTGCCGGTTTTCCCACTGCTACTTGTGTTTGCTTTTGCTTTCTTGTCGTCAACTTCCTCCTCTGTGGTATCCGTTGCAGCGTGTTTGTTGCACGCATCCATTAACTCTCCCATCGTAACCTCCGCTGCATTCCTACTAGATTTCATGCGAGTTAGCTTTTGCACTAAAGGAACATACTTACATGTTTTTGCCATAGCTTGTAGCGCGTCCTTAGGCTGGATATCTGTAGACGAGTGGAGTATCTCCATAACCCGGCGCACCCAGCTGCGTGCTGACTCTCCTTTCTTCTGAACGCATCTTTCTAAATCATCAATAGTAAATAACTTTCTGCATGTCCCATGAAAGTGCTTGATAAACGCGGTCTTTAACTCCTCCCACGATTTGATCGACTTTTCCGGTAAATTGGTGAACCATAACTTTGCTGCTCCTTCTGACATCATTAAGTACATGAATTTGGCTTGGAGGTTCTCGGATGCGTTGCGAATTGACATCGCCATCTCGTAGCTGCTCAGCCACGTTTCTGGATCCATTGTTGGCTCATAATTTACTACTTTCCCCGGTTCTTTGAACTTCTCCGGGTAAGGTTCTGCTCTGATATCGTCCGAGAGGCACTTGGGTCCCGCCAGGGTGGTTGGGGGTGGTCTTACTCGGGAGGCGCGTGACCCGGCTGGGGGTGCCTCGAGGAGCGGCGCCACCGGCAATTCGTGCCCAGCAGACCCGGCCCCGGCTCTTCTGGCCCTGGAACTGTCCACCACCGCCTGCGCTGCTGATACTACTGGTACTGTCTGGATACGCGGTGGAGGCGGCATTTGCTGCTGCTCTTCCCTTCGTCGTGCCGCACTTACTTGGACATTTCCCTGTCGCTGACTGGCGTACGGCGTCCCATGCATTCCGCTTCTATGATCCGGATAATTGGCTTGCTGTGCTACCGCGGTGTGTAGCAGATCGATTGCTCGTCGGGTTCCTTCCGCATGAGGCGAGTCTCCCACAGGAATCTGGTTTAATGCGAGCGTTGCTGCGTACACGTTGTCCATGGGATTGTTGTAATGACCTGCTGGTGTGTGGAATCGTGATGGTGGTGGCGGCATGGTATTGCCGGCTGTCGCCCCCGTCTGTGGCAAAGGTAACCCGGCTGGCGCGTTTACCGGATGTGCTCCCGTTGACGGTCGCGGTATGGTCCCTTGGTTCGCAGGTGGAATCGGCTGATCTTGAGGCGTGAACACCAGGGCAGTCGGGTTAATAACCCCTCCTGTTGCCGGCAGCATAGTTCGGTGCCTTTGGTGCATCCTTGTCGTTTCCTCCCGGAGCCTGGTCTCTCGGTCATCCAATTCGCGCTGCCGCGCGACCATCCCCTGCCTTTCTGCTTCCACTTGCCTTCTTTGCTGCTCCAATGCACGACGAGCCACGTCCAGGTCTCTTACGCGTTCTGCCGCGTTTTCTGGGGTAATAACTGTGGCCAAGACTGTGGGGTCCAAGATCAAATTATTATCAAACAGAGCCGGGTGGCGCGGATTCGAGGGGCCCGCCCCCGGTGTCCGGTTTGCTTGGAACCCAAACATATTTGCGTGTCGCTCCTCGTATGCTGGGCGACTGGTGACTGATGCTGACTCTCCATCGACCTGGACCAAGACCGGGTCAACTGCACCTTGCTGCTGGGCCACTGCCTGAGCCGCCCCGACTGGTGCCGCGGCCGCGTTTTCTTGATTGAGATTGGTCGCGGGAGCCGCATAAACTGCAACCCGGCGCATGATGCCCGGTGTAGATTCGTATTGTTGTTCCTCGCTGTTTTCCCTTTCATATCGATCCTCCGACAAATCCCGTATAGACTCGGTATCATCCTCCCTCTCTATCCGACCCGTTGTTCCAATCGACTCTTCTTTTTCCGATCGGACATACGTGTCTTCTCCTGACACAGAATCAGATCCAATATTATCACAATTCGAACTGGAAGTACATACCATACCGACGAAGACGTTGACGCTGCCGACTGTCACGATGGATCCGGTTTCGAGGTGATCCGACTCTGGCCCCCAGCCAGAATCGTCTACCATCTTCTCTCCTTTGCTGTTGACGTAGATTTCTCCGACGATGAGGTTCTTCATGCTCTTCCGAGATTCTCCCGTGATGTAAACACCTTTGGACGCAGGCCCCACGGTGGGCGCCAACTGTCGTGGGATAATCACGGCAGATGTTACCGGGGGTAACTGATCTTGGGGCAAGTCGACACAGGTATTCGGGAGAGGGTTTAGCTCGAAGGAAGACATGGCGGAAAGCAATCTAAGAACCGGAAAATAACTCGCCGGATCTCAATATGAATTATGCTGGATACTCGATAACAGGTGTTACAACTATGACTTGAATCTCTGGCAAACTAAACCTAGGGGCCGGTTTATAAAGCACCCGTACACCCCTAACTTGCCCTTCAAGGCACATCTTGAGTCCTACTCGAACTCCACCATCTTCCCTAACTTTCCTTATCGCAGCCCACAATCCGGGTTACGAATCTCACAAGCCTTTGGGCCTTCCGGTAATCTCTTTACCCCTAGCCGGATATCGCTCAGCACACCTCGGGCCGGATTATATCTTGAAGTGGGCCTACCGGGTTACTATCCCCCCATCAAACCAAGGGAATTACATCGGGGTTGGGAGAGTCCTTCACGTAGAACCATTAGGTCCTCCGGCTTATTGACTCGACGAAATCCATATTGAAGTAACCCGCCCTCGGGTTGATCTGAATGTTGTAGCCTACGACTGCGTGGGGATCATCTTTGCTTGGTTGGGCCTTGACGACAAAAATTCGTTTTAATAGGGCCCAATGGGGTGCTATGCCGAGATAACACTCGCATAGCACGAAGAAGCAGGCGATGTGTTGCATCGAATTGGGTGGCACATCGTGCAGCTGCACGTCGTACGTGCACAGGAGAGCGAGCAGAAAGGGGTGCAGGGGGAGGAGATGTACCTAGCGATGTGGTTCGTGAAGGCCACTCGCTCATCAGCCGCCGGAGTGGGGTGGCTCTCCTGCCTCGGGCGCCGCCACGACGCCGGCTTGAGAAGGCCTTCACGGTCAGAGGAGGCAAGGAGCTTGGCAACCCCGAAAGATTTTGTCCACTCCCCCCCCTTTTCTTATGTCCCTCGAAAGCCCCGGCCGTGGAGGCGCCTCCGTTCTTCTAGGTCTTCACCATGGCGAAAAAGCAACAATGCTTTGGAGCGCAACAATGGAGTTTATTTTGTTGAGGAGGAGAAAAGGATGCGGGCATGAGGAAGGAGAAGGGAAAGTTACCAATCCCCTCCTAACAGTATTTATAGGAGCATGGAAACATCCCCACCGTTGGTACCCTGCGGTGCCAATCCAGGCCTACACGTGGCAGAAGGAGGCTAACCGCTACGCCTCCACGCCGCCAACTGATACGTCTCAAACGTATCTATAATTTCTGATGTTCCATGTTGTTTTCATGCCATATGCTACATGTTTTCTATACACTTTATGACATTTTTATGGATTTCCAAGGATTAACCTATTGACAAGATGCCACAGAGCCAGTTCTTATTTTCTGTTGTTTTTTGTTTCAGAAAAAATGTTTTGGAAATATTATCGGAATTGGACGAAACAAAATCCTAGTGTCTTAAAAATTTGTCACATACACAGTCCGGAGGGGACCCGGAGGAGGGCCCTGGAGCCACCACACCACAGGGTGTGCCCCCTGGCCACCCACCGACGTTTCCCTTTCGCCTATTTAAGCTCCTCCTCGAGTTAACCCTAAATACCCGATCCTCCATCCACAAAAATTTCCATAGCCGCCATCATCGTCGACCCTAGTTCGGGAGGGTTCTGAAGCTCTCCCCGGCACCCTGCCGGGAGGGGGAATCATCATCGGAGGGCTCTACATCACCATGCCTGCCTCCGGAGTGATGCGTGAGTAGTTCATCCTTGGACTACGGGTACATAGCAGTAGATAGATGGTTGTCTTCTGCTCTTTATGCCTCATGTTTAGATCTTGTTAGCTGCCTAATATGATCAAGATCATCTTATTGTAATGCTACATGTTGTGTTTGCTGGGATCCGATGAATATTGAATGATGTGTCAAGTTATTATCAATCTATCATGTTTATGTTATTTATGATTTTGCATGCTCTCCGTTACTAGTAGATGCTTTGGCCAAGTTGATACTTTTAACTCCAAGAGAGAGTATTTATGATTGATAGTGGGTTCATGCCTCCCTTTCATTCACGCTCGAGTGACAGAAACGTAACGGATGGGGGATGTGATGTTGCCATTAGGGAGAAAACAACAATATTTTTATTGTTTACATTACACACTTTACTTAAGGCAATAATATGTTGCTTGCAACTTAATACTCGAGGTTTGATTGGATGACGCTCCGATGGTGGAATATTAGTCATAGATGCAGTTGGATAACGGTATATGAATTATGTTGTAATGCCCGCATGAATCACATAGTAATCATCATGACATGCATATACACTATGGTGCTGCCTTTATATCTGTCAATTGCCAAGCTATAATTTGTTAACCCAGCATTTTATCTATCTTTTATGGAGAGACACCACTAGTGAACTGTGAACCCCGGTCCATTCTTTTACACTGATAATACAACCACCGCAAACACTATTTTCTTTGATGCAATCATTGTTTTACTCTCATTCAGTGCCATCGCTGTTCTTTTTTCGTTTACTTCAAACAAGTACTATTTTCCACACTATACATCTAATCCTTTGTGTTAGCAAAACCGGTGAGATTGACAACCTTACTGTTTCGTTGGGGCAAAGTATTTTGATTGTGTTGTGCAGATTCCACGTTGCTGCTGAGCATGATAGTGCGCCCTGCCAACTTCAGCTGTCATCAACCTTAAGAAGTGATTTCTTTCTCCTACTGGTCGATTAAACCTTGGTTTATTTCTAAGGTAAAACTTGATGTTGTGCTCTTCATACCTTCCTATTGGGGTCTCTCAACGAGCGTACATCTACGCGCATCAAGCAACTTTTTACGGCACCGTTGCCAGGGAGGAAGAGGATTTCTGCAAGGGTAGTCTCTCACCTCCAATCTCTTTACTTTGCTTTTGTTTTGCTTAGTTTATTTTATTTTGTCTTGTTTGCTTCTTTATATAAAAACACACACACAAAATAGTTCTTATTCTAGTTGTTATTTTTATCCTGTTTTTAATCTCGCTAAAATGAGTAATCCTGAGAGCACAAAGTTATGTGACTTTACTAGCACAAACAACAATGATTATATAGTACACCTATTGCTCCACCTGCTCCTACTGCTGATTTTTATGAAATTAAGCCTGCAATGTTAAATCTTGTTATGAGAGAGCAATTTTATGGTGTTAATTCTAATGCTGCTGCTCACCTTAATAATTTTGTTGAACTTTGTGAGATGCAAAAAAACTAAGGATGTAGATGGAGATATTATTAAACTGAAATTGTTTCCTTTCTCTTTGAGAGGAAGAGCTAAAGAATGGTTGATATCTTTGCCTAAAAATAGTATTGATTCATGGACTAAATGTAAAGATGCTTTCATTGGAAAATATTATCCTCCTGCTAAGATTATATCTTTAAGAAGTAGCTTAATGAATTTTAAGCAACTTGATAATGAGCATGTTGCTAAAGCTTGGGAAAGAATCAAATCATTGGTAAAGAATTGTCCCACTCATGGACTGGCTACTTGGATGATCATCCAAACCTTTTATGTAGGTCTGATTTTTCTTCAAGAAACCTTCTGGATTCAGCTGCTGGAGGAACCTTTATGCCCATCACTTTGGGTGATGAAACAAAGCTTCTTGATGATATGATGATAAATTATTCTAAATTACACACTGAGAGAGCTCCACCAGGTAAGAAGGTCAATTATGTTGAAGAAACCTCTTCCTTGAGTGATAGGCTTGATGCTATTATGTCTATGCTGGTGAATGGTAAAACTTATGTTGATCCAAATAATGTTCCTTTAGCCTCTTTGGTTGCTCAAGAAGAGCATGTTGATATGAACTTCATTAAAAACAATAATTTCAACAACAATGGTTATAGGAATGATTTTGGTAGCAACAATTATAGGCCATATCCTACTAATAGTGGTAATAATTATTCTTATGATAAACCTAGAGTGCCTAGTGAAAGAATTTCAGAAATTGAAAGAGCCACTAAAGAATTTACACAAAAGCAATATGAGCAGAATAAATTATTTCCTGAGACCATGGAGGAACAATCTGTTATGTTGAAAAATATTAGTCATCAAACTGAGAATTTAAATAGGGAAATTTCTGGTTTGCAATTTAAAATTTCTCATGCTGAAACATGTATTCCATCCATGTCTGGAGCGGAATCTTCTTTAATCAATAAAATGGCTGCTAAAACTGAAACTATAGATGAAAATCCCTTTGCTTCTACTAATGTCATCCAAGTTAGATTTGATAAGAATGTTAGGATGTTAGTTGAATTGCATGCTAGGTGGGAAAGATAAGATGAAATTGCTAGAAAGAATAATATAGCTAAATTTTGTACTATTACCACTAGTAAAACTAAAGTTTCTAATGCTAGTAAACCTCCTACTATAGTACTATTAATAGTAAAGCAATTGGTATTGACAATGTCTCCACTTCTTCTGTTAAACGTTTAAAATTGCATGAAACCACTCAAACTATTCCAGATAAAAGTGCTAAAAAATTCGAAATATGTGAGACAATGGTCCCATTACCTTTGATAAAAATAATCTTGATTTTGATGATTGCAATATTTATGAAGTAATTATGTTCCTACAAAAACTTGCTAGCGGTCCTAATGCTAATGCTATGAATATGGCTTTCACAAAACATATTACAAATGCTCTCATGCAAATTAGAGAAGAAGAATTAAAACGTAAAACCTCTATCCCTAGGAAGTTAGATGATGGTTGGGAGCCCATCATTAAAATGAAAGTGAATGATTTTGATTGTAATGCTTTGTGTGATCTTGGTGCTAGTATCTCTGTTATGCCTAAGAAACTTTATGATATGCTTGATCTACCACCTTTGGAACATTGTTATTTGGATGTTCGTCTTGTTGATAACGCTAGAAAGAAACCTTTGGAGAGAGTTGATGATGTTTTTATTATGGTTAAAAATAACCTTGTCCCCGTTTATTTTATTGTTATGAATATTGAATGCAATGCTTCTTGCCATATTGTTTTGGGAAGACCTTTTCTTAGAAATGTCGGTGATGTTATTGATATGAAAGAGGGGAATATTAAATATCAATTCCCACTCAAGAAAGGTATGGAACACTTTCCTAGGAAAAGAATGAAGTTGCATTTTGATTCTATTATTAGAACAAGTTACAATTTGGTTGCTTCTTCACTTGAAAATACTTGATTCTTGTTTTCTGGGCCTAGCTAAAAGGCGCTAAAGAAAAGTACTTCTTGGGAGATAACCCATATTTTTATTTTTGCAATGGTTTCTTATGTTTTTTTGATTCAATGTGGTGTTTACTTCTATATCAACTCGTTTGTATCTTTATTTTCTCGTATTTGTTGTGCCAAGTAAAGTCTCTAGTGAAAAGTTGAAGTTAGATTTGGATTTCAGAGCAGGAAATAGATTCCTGTTGTCCAATGTTATTTCCGTATAGATTCACAGAAAGATCAAAATGATCCCTCAGACATTTCCGAAACTTTTCTAGTTTTAAGTTTTTTGATTTGAGCAACGTAAGTGCCTCGAAAAAAATCGTCTTTACAGATTGTTCTGATTTTGACAGATTCTGCCTTTTTACTTGCATTCTCTCTTTTACTATGTTGAGTGGATTTCTTTGCTCCATAAAACATCAGTGGTTGTAGCTAATGTTTAAAAAGTATTAATAATGCTTGTGTCCAAGGAGAACATTTGAGTTTTTGATTCTGTACTAACCCTCTAGTGAGAATTACTTTTAGTTTGGTGTGAAGGAAGTTTTCAAGGGTCAAGAGAAGAGGGTGATATAATGTGATCAAGAAGAGTGAAAAGCCTAATCTTGGGTATGCCCTCGTGGTTCATCCCACTAAATTCTAAGAAGACTCAAGCGTCTAAGATTGGGGATGGCCAAGGCATCCCGTTTTTCATCAGCAACTTATCTGGTCACTTCTAGTGAAACTATATTTTTATTCGATCACATGATATGCACTTTACTTGGAGCGTCTATTTGTTTTTTTGTTTTTTTCTTTTGTTTCCTTGCTGCAATAAACTTAGTTGGAACCCAGCATTCTTGTGTGGAAGAGAGACACGCTCCATTTTTTAATATGAATACTCGTATTCTTTATCATACTCGTATTTTTCGTTTTTCTTCTAGGTGCTCCAAATCCTTTTAGCTCATGTTTTTCATGCATCTCTTATTCAGAGCTGTTAGTTCTAGTAGAGTAGTAGTACTCTCTTGTTTCATTTGATATATCTTTTGGAGATTTTTTCTTTAAATAAAATGATTGGTGTTGTAAAGTAAAAAAAATCATGCTTATAACGGTGCAAAAAGAAGCTTGTTTAGACTGTGGCTAGACTTTATCATGTCATGTTGGATATTATTTTAATTCTATGCTTAGTAGTTATTATTGTAGCATGACTTGTCTCAAATATTTGAGAGTGCTTAATGTGCCATTGAAAGAATCATGAGTTGTTTTTATCACATTGAAGCATAATATTATGGTATTCTCCTTCGAATGATTTATTTAGTTGACTTGGCGCATGCTTACACCATGTTATGACTACAAACCAGTCACCTATAGGCTCTATGATCATTTATTTTTTGACTTGTAATACCGTTTATGCTTTGATTAATAATATTTTTGTCGATCTCTTAATTTTTCGCTCCCACTCTTTTGCTATCCTCCACCTGTACTGAGTATGAGATCTACTCGTGCATCCAACTCCCAAAAACTAAAGTTTGCAAAATGTGTCCACCATACCTACCTACATGTGGTATTTAACCGCCACTCCAAGTAAATTTTTCATGTGCTACCTTTAAAACCTTCAAAATTATACATGTTTTGTGCCCCTGTTTTAGCTCATGAGGACGTAAACAGAGAATATTTATCTCACTTGTTGATTGGACTTTACACACTTGGACTAGTGGCACACCCTCTTATCCAAATTGTTAGAAGAGCTGGCAGAGGGGTGCCCAGCCCCAAAATTGGTTACTATTATATTATCTTCACTATTTTTGCCCCTGATTTATCAGTCAAAGCATAATTGTGTAAACAAAAGAGAAGAGGGATGACCTTCTGACCCCAGTTGCGTCCTTCAATGGGATCCGGTCTTGTGAAGTTTAGTTGGCTTATGACGTACTGTATTTTCTGTTTACCCTTTGTTGATGTAGGCATACACCTCTCTAAATTTTTTTTTTCAATGCCTCAGTTTATAAAATAAAAATCTCTAGCACACGAGTTAATCCCTGCTTCCATCTGCGAAGGGCTGATGAGCCACAAGTATACGAGATCGCAACAGTCTTCGAGGTAAGTAAAACCCAAATTTATTGATTCGACACAAAGGGAGTCAAAGAATATTTATAAGCCTTAACAACTGGGTTGTCAATTCAGCTGCACCTGAAAGTAGACTTGCTCGCAACAATTTATCAGTGGTAACCGTTTTATAGCAGCAGTAGTAGTAAAATAAGAGCAGGAATAAAATAGTAACAGCAGTAGCAATTGCAAGAAACAACAGGATGAAAATATTGTAGGGATAGGGAATGGATGAACGAACGTTGCATGGATAAAATAGATCATGTAATAATCTAAACATGGGCATTGTAGATAATAATAATAATAATAAAGCATCCAAGTTATAGGCAAACCATAGGCATGTGTTCCAATATAGTCATACGTGCTCGCAATGAGAAACTTGCACAACATCTTTTGTCCCACCAGCCCGTTTGCAGCGGGGCCTCTAGGGAAACTACTGGTAATTAAGGTGCTCCTTTTAATAAAGCGCCAGAGCAAAGCATTAACACTCCATGAACACACGTAATACTCACATCATAACCATCCCCTCCGGTTGTCCCAATTTATGTCACTTTGGGGCCTTAGGTTCCGGACAATGGCATGTGTAAACCACTTACAGATATGATCAAGAAACATAATTATACTCATGAAACAATAACATGTTCAGATCTGAGATCATGGCACTTGGGCCCAAAGTGACAAGTATTAAGCATAACAAGTTTCAACAAAGGTAGAAAACACTAACAATGGATACTATGCACTATGCCCTAACAGTCTGGCATTATTACATGATTGATCTCATCCAGTCCCTTCCATCCCTCTCAGCCTACATCGGTGTTTACTCACACATGGACGGGGAAACATGAAGGGTTGATGGAGAAGAGGTGGCGGTGACGATGGCGTTGATCTCCTCCGATTCCCCGTCCCGGCAGGGCGCCAGAACATGAACTTCTGATCCCCGAATTGAGTTTCGAGGTGGCGGCGTCGCTCTGTTGTGTTTCTGTGGAATATGACAAACCCCCCTGTTATTTTAGGGTTATGGGCGATAAGTAGTTGATAGGGGAGCCCGAGGGGGTGCCTGGGGCCCCACACCACTAGGTGGCGCGGCCAAGGGGGGCGCCCAGGGGTGGCGTGGCCCCCTCATGGCCCCTCTTCGGGACTCCTTCTGGCTCTAGGGGTCTTCGGGTGTTTTAAGGTCTTCGGGATCTTTTCTGGGAATTTTCCCGAAAGTTGATTTTTCTGCACAAAAACAAGACACCAAGGTAATTCTGCTGAAAACAATGTTAGTTTTTGTTAGTTGTATCCAAAACTCACAAGTTTAGAGGCAAACAATAGCAAAAGTGTTTGGAAAAGGAGATACGTTTTGGACGTATCAAGGGCCTTTCTTTTACTTTTATGTTGAGTCTCCATCTTCTAAATTTATGCACAATTAAGATAGCATAGTTGTCATTCTAAGTATAATGTGCATCGATCCCAAAGATTATTATTGATTGATTCATGATATGTTATTACTTGCTCTCAAATTATTTGTTTCTAGTCATCCACTTGAACTTTGAAGGTGTCCTAGCATTTATGTTTTGCTCCACTTTTAAGTACAAGTGAAATACCAGTTTGCTATGTTTTCTTTATGCTCAAAACAAACGTATAACTTTGAAGTGCATTATTATTCATGATCTTTTATTTGTGTTACATTTCATGATGCAACATGATTGCTAAGTTTCAATACTAGAATTATATCTATCATGCATATGTTTAGAGTACTATGATCTCATCTTACAATTGTTTTTACAAATATGATGATCAAAATTATGTTCGTAGCATGTCACCTCAGAAATTATTTTGTTTTTAACATTTTACCTACTCGGGGACGAGTAGAACTAAGCTTGGGGATGCTTGATACGTCTGAAATGTATCTATAATTTCTGATGTTCCATGTTGTTTTCATGCCATATGCTACATGTTCTCTATACACTTTATGTCATTTTTATGGATTTCCTGGGACTAACCTATTGACAAGATGCCACGGAGCCAGTTCCTATTTTATTATGTTTTTGGTTTCAGAAAAGTTGTTCTGGAAATATTATCGGAATTGGACGAAACAAAATCCCAGGGTCTTAGAAATATTTCACGTACATGGAGTCCGGTGGGGACCCAGAGGGGGGGCCTGGAGCCACCACACCATAGGGTTCCCCCCTTGGCCGCGCCACTGATTTCTATGCACGCTTATATTCTTGTAGACAGTGTTGGGCCTCCAAATGCAGAGGTTTGTAGAACAGCAACAAGTTTCCCTTAAGTGGATCACCCAAGGTTTATCGAACTCAGGGAGGTAGAGGTCAAAGATATCCCTCTCAAGCAACCCTGCAATTAAGATACAAGAAGTCTTTTATGTCCCCAACACACCCAATATACTTGTCAGGTATATAGGTGCACTAGTTCGGCGAAGAGAGAGTAAAAATGCAAGTAATATGGATGATAATAAGTGATAATAGCAATCTGAAATAAAAATGGCAGCAAGCAAACATGTAGCAGAAAAGGCGGAAAACGGTGTTTCAATGCTTGGAAATAAGGCCTAGGGGTCCTACTTTCACTCGAGGACACTCTCAACAATGATCACATAAATGAAAGCATAAATATCTTCTCTTCACTATGCTACTCTTGACCACTCTCCGGTCGAATAACAACACCAATCCATGCGTAGGGCTTTAACAACACTCCTCAGAGTAAGCACTTTCCCAACCAAGTAACCCCCATGATATCACCATGGGACCCAAATGGTTCCACGAGAACACCACAATTTCATAGGTTTATCCAGCACAAAATATAAATATAATGCTAAACCACACGGTGCACACACTGACACCTTTACACTGTGATCAAAGCGTTTACGGAGATATCATAACAAATAACGAACACTAGGAGGCACACACGATGTGCACACTGTCACCTTCACACCGTGATCAAAGTGACTCCAAAGTTCATATAAATAAAGCACTTGAGTAGAAAAAGATGAAGAGTAACATCTATGAATTAAAATAGATTACAAAGCTCATGATCACATATAGATCACACCATGGGAGAGAGAGATGAACCACATAGCTACCGGTAGAGACCTCAGCCTCGGGGGAGAACTACTCCCTCCTCATCATAGGAGACAGCAACGGCGATGGAGATGGCGGTGGAGTCGATGGATATGGCTTCCGGGGGCACTTCCCCGTCCCGGGAGGGTGCCAGAACAGAGATCTGTCCCCCGAAACTTGTAGGCAGCGGCGGCGGATCTACGGATGTATTTTGTGGAAAAGGTCGATTCTTTTAGGGTTTATGCCTCGGAGAGTATATATGGGCGAAAGGGCGATGCCGGGAGGTGGCCAGGGGGCCCACACCGTTAGGTGGCGCGGCCAGGGGGACCCGCACCACCCCATGGTGTGGCCACCCTGTGGCCCCTCTCCGGGGCTCTTCGGGACTTCTGGAAGCCTCCGGGGAAAATAGGAACTTCGGGATTCATGGGGTCCAATTTCGAGAATATTTCCAGAACAACTTTTCTGAAATAAAAAACAGCAGAAAACAAGGAACTGGCACTTGGCATCTTGTTAATAGGTTAGTCCCGGAAAACGTAAGAAAATGTAGGAAAACATACGGAAAACATGTAGCAATTGGCATAATATCAACATGGAACATAAGAAATTATAGATACGTTGGAGACGTATCACGCATCCCCAAGCTTAGTTCCTACTCGTCCTCAAGCAGGTAAACGACAAAACAAAATAATTTCTGAGGTGACATGCTACCACACAATCTTGATCATAATATGTAAAGTAGAGCATGTAAACTAGGATCAAATGAACTAAAGCTGTGATCTATATTTGATATCAACAAGTAATGCATAAACAAATAAGAAGAAAGAAGCAAAGCTTTTAATGAATCAATACTAAAATACTATCAACCGTGCAAAGTTTATTAGAGATGGTTTAAGATTTCAAGAACAACAATATCATGCACGTCAAACGATCTTCACAACCCCTGTTAGGATCAAGTCAAGCTTTCCACACGATGCAATGCTTGAATCTTAAACTATTTGCGCACTAAAAACAAGCAAGTGTTCTGCGTTGGAACCTGGCACCGGGATGTTATGGCAAAGAGAACATTATGGGGGGTTTGGAAGGTCAATGGAAGAAAGGCTCATAAAGTTGAAAGTGGTCATTAGACAAGAGAAAGTCTTACAACCGAAGCTATGCAAGGAGTAGGGATTGCCACACAACGGATGCACATAGAGCTATAAGTGTATGAAAGCTCTCCAATGGAACTAGTGGGGGTGCATCCAACTTGCTTGCTCACGAAGACCTAGAGATCATTTGAGGAGGCTCATCATTGGAATATACAAGCCAAATTATATAATGTAAAGTTCCCCACATAGTTATGAATGAATGATAATATGAAAACTCTCTCCAAACTGAAGTATTGGTGCTAAACATGAAGCACAAGTGTGATATATAAAGGATAGTGATGCGCCCCCTCTCTCTTTATTCTCTCTTTGGCCCTTTTTTGGGTGGGCTTTTTCATTTTTGTATATACCCTCACCGGTAGGGGAAACATCCTATATTACAATGAATAATCACACTTTTAGTACTCATAACTCATACAGAAATATCTCTGATGTCTCTAACTGCATGCTCCTGCCAGTATAGCAGTATGCATAAATAACCATGAAGCTCATCATCAAGTAACATAATGTAGGTGGATGTTGTGCAGCAATATATCTCGGAATGGCTATGGAAATGCCATGATAGGTAGGTATGGTGACTATTTTGTGGAAGAATATATGGGCTTATGTGTAGGAGAACAAAGTCCTCCCACGAGATTAGGATGCACTGGCGAAGTTTGCACCAACTCTCAATGTGAGAAAGGGCAATGCACAGTACCCAAGAGGCTAGCAAATATGGATGGTGGAAGTGCCAGGAACCGTAACATAGACTCACAAGTTCAAAGATTAGAACAAGCAAATCATCTTACAAGGCACAATGCAAATCACTCCAAGAGGGTCTGTGGCAGTGACAAGTTAGTGTTAGCTACCTCGGCCGTAGCGCGTAACAAAAGGCCGATCAGAAATGTATCACTCGTAGCAATCATATACCATTGTTTCTATCAGCTGGTAATTTAAGTGTGGCACGGTTCAATTTTCTTAGACCAATCATTAAAATTTTATACTTACTAGTCATTCCCGTTTAACAATTAAGCAAATTAATATCTCAAAACAACAACAGTGATTCAAATGAAGCAGTTTAGTGATCTACAAGACCATGCGAATTTTTCCACTATACCAACTATCACATAAGCATTTCTATTCTCAACCAAGCACATATATAAGAACCACCTAACTACAAAAGCTAACAGCTCTGAATAAGAGATGCATGAAAACAAAGGCTAAACACAGTACTAGCAAAAAGTGAACACTGAGAGAACAATATGAATGAAAACTAGAGTGTTCTAAGCAATGAAAACGGAGTGTGTCTCTCTCCCACACAAGTATGATAAGATCCAACCATAAACTACAGCAAATAAAACTAAACAAACTGAAAGCAAAAAATAAAATACGCTCCAAGTAAAGCACATAAGATGTGACCGAATAAAAATATAGTTTCACTAGAAGTGACCTGATAAATTGTTGATGAAGAAGGGGATGCCTTGGGCATACCCAATATTAGATGCTTGAGTCTTCTTGGAATTTTCTTGGATGTACCACTGGGCATCCCCAAGCTTAGGATTTTCACTCTTCTTCCTCACATCATATCATCCTCTTCTCTTGACCCTTGAAAACTTCCTTAATATCAAAATTCTCACAATCTACATTAGCAATGTTAGTGCAATTGAAATAATAAATTCACATGGTTCAGTTCCAACACAAGTATAACACTCAAAAGAACATTAGCTACTGTCATAACTTCTTTCAAAACTCTTTTTCTCAAAATAACACCAAAAGAAAGAGATTAAGATGCAAATGCGATGAATGGCACAAATCTGTCAAAACAGAACATCAGGTAAAGATCGATTTTTCAAAAATCTTATGCTGATTAAATAAAAAGTTGTCTTCTAATAAAAGTTGCATATATGACTCAGGATTAAGCACAAAAAATCTCAGGTCATTTTGAACTTTTTGTGATTTTTAATGGAATTAACAGTGAAGAGCAGAAATCTGTTTCGTGCGTAGAAATCCGAAATATAGCCTCAACTTTCCACTAGAGGCTTTACTTGGCTCAAGAAAAACACAAAATAAAATATACAACAGGGTTGCTAAGGAAATAGACAACACCCAGGTGCAAAGCACACTAAATAAAACAAAGGAAAATAGGTTGAAAACAGAGAAATAAAACGGGTTGTCTCCCGGTAGCGCTTTTCTTTAACTGCCTTTCAGCTAGGCACAATGATTTTTAAAAGATGCTCACATAAGAATAAGAGTTGAAGCACAATAAGAGAGCATTAAGAAGCAGATATAAAAAACATTTAAGTCTAACCCACTTCCTATGAAAAAGAATCTTGTAGAAAAACAAGTCCACGAAGCACAAAGTGACTAGCATAGGAAGACAAAATAAGTGCAACATAAAAAAAATCAACGTAAAGAGGGGAAACTTAATATTGTTGAGATGCATAAAACTATGTTTCCCTCTCTCATAATAACTTTCAGTAGCATCATGAATAAAATTAACAATATAACTATCACATAAAACATTCTTATCATGAGCCACATGCATAAAAGAATTAATACTCTCCACATAAGCATAGTCATACTTATTAATAGTAGTGGAAGAAAATTCAACAAAATAGCTATCATTATTATTCTCGTCACCATAATCATTAAATATAGGAGGCATATTGTAATCATAATTAATTTTTTCCTCAATAGTAGGTGGACTGAAAATATCATATTCATCATTGTAAACAGGTGGAACTAGAATTCCACAATCATCATATATTGGAGGCAAAGTATCATCAAAGAAAATTTCCTCCTCAAAACTTTGGAGACTAAAAATATCATATTCATCAAAACTAGCTTCCCCAAGCTTAGACTTTTCCATAGCATTAGCAATATTGGTGTTTAAAGAGTTCATACTAATAACATTGCCATTAGCATGCAAATAAAGTTCCATAGGTTTTTTAATTTTCTCTTCAAACACTTCATGTTCTAAATCAAGATAAATATTATAAAGCTCTCCATATTTTTGTTGTTTTTCATTAATCCTAACTAGTGAAAACAAGAAACAAAAAGATTTAATTGCAGAATCTAAAATAAATAACTCCGAGCACTCACACCAGAGGATGTGAGTACCTTTTACCTTACCTCCCCGACAACGGCGCCAGAAAAGAGCTTGATGTCTACGCACGCTTCTATTCTTGTAGACAGTGTTGGTCCTCCAAGTGCAGAGGTTTGTAGAACAGCAGCAAGTTTCCCTTAAGTGGATGACCCAAGGTTTATCGAACTCAGGGAGGTAGAGGTCAAAGATATCCCTCTCAAGCAACCCTGCAATTAATATACAAGAAGTCTCTTGTGTCCCCAACACACCCAATATACTTGTCAGGTACATAGGTGCACTAGTTCGGCGAAGAGAGAGTAAAATGCAAGTAATATGGATGATAATAAGTGATAATAGCAATCTGAAATAAAAATGGCAGCAAGCAAACATGTAGCAGAATAGGCGGGAAACGATGTTTCAATGCTTGGAAATAAGTCCTAGGGCTCCTAGTTTCACTAGAGGACACTCTCAATAATGATGACATAAATGAAAGCATAAATATCTTCTCTTCACTATGCTACTCTTAACCACTCTCTGGTCGAATAACAACACCAATCCATGCGTAGGGATTTAACAACACTCCTCAGAGTAAGCACTTTCCCATCGAAGTAACCCCATGCTATCACCATGGGACCCAGATGGTTCCACGCAAACACCACAATTCCATAGGGTTATCCAACACAAAATATAAATATAATGCTAAACCACACGGTGCACACCCTGACACCTTTACACTGTGATCAAAGCGTTTACGGAGATCTCATAACAAATAACGAACACTAGGAGACACACACGATGTGCACACTGTTACCTTCACACCGTGATCAAAGTGACTCCATAGTTCATATAAATAAAGCACATGAGTAGCAAAAGATGAAGAGTAACATCTACGAATTCAAATAAATTACAAAGCTCATGATCACATATAGATCACACCATGGGAGAGAGAGATGAACCACATAGCTACCGGTAGAGCCCTTAGCCTCGGGGGAGAACTACTCCCTCCTCATCATAGGAGACAGCAACGGCAATGGAGACGGCGGCGGAGTCGATGGAGATGGCTTCCGGGGGCACTTCCCTGTCCCGGCAGGCTGCCAGAACAGAGATATGTCCCCTGAAACTTGTCGTCGGCGGCGGCGGAGCTACGGATGTATTTTGTGGAAAAGGTCAATTCTTTTAGGGTTTATGCCTCGGGGAGTATATATGGGCGAAAGGGCGATGCCGGGAGGTGGCCATAGGGCTCACACCCCTAGGTGGCACGGCCAGGGGGACCCGCGCCACCCCATGGTGTGGCCACCCTGTGGCCCCCCTCCGGGGCTCTTCGGGACTTCTGGAAGCTTCCGGGGAAAATAGGAACTTCGGGATACGCGGGGTCCAATTCCGAGAATATTTCCAGAACAACTTTTCTGAAATAAAAAACAGCAGAAAACAGGGAACTGGCACTTGGCATCTTGTCAATAGGTTAGTCCCGGAAAACGTAAGAAAATGTAGGAAAACATACAGAAAACATGTATCAATTGGCATAATATCAACATGGAACATCAGATATTATAGATACGTTGGAGACGTATCAGCCACTAGGTGGTGTGGCCCCCTGGCCACCCACTGACGTTGCCATTTCGCCTATTTAAGCTCCTCCTTGGGTTAACCCTAAATACCCGAGCCTCCATCCATGAAAAGTTCTGATGCCGCCGTCATCGTCAACCCTAGTTCGGGAGGGTTCTGAAGTTCTCCCCGGCACCCTGCCGGGAGGGGGAATCATCACAGGAGGGCTCTACATCACCATGCCCGCCTCCGGAGTGATGTGTGATTAGTTCATCCTTTGACTACGGGTCCATAGAAGTAGATATATGGTTGTCTTCTCCCCTTTATCCCTCATGTTTAGATCTTGTGAGCTTCCTAATATGATCAAGATCATCTTATTGTAATGCTACATGTTGTGCTTGCTGAGATCCGATGAATATTGAGTGCTATGTAAAGTGATTATCAATATATCATGTTTATGTCATTTATGATCTTGCATGCTCTCCGTTAGTAGTAGATGTTTTGGCCAAGTTGATATTTTTAACTCCAAGAGGGAGTATTTATGCTCTATAGTGGGTTCATGCCTCCCTTTCATTCACGCTCGAGTGACAGAAACATAACAGACGAGGGATGTGTTGTTGCCATTAGGGAGAAAACAACAATGTTTCCATTGTTTACATTACACACTTTACTTAAGGCAATAATGTGTTACTTACAACTTAATACCCGAGGTTTGATTGGATGACGCTCCGAGGGTGGATTATTAGCCATAGATGCAGTTGGATAACGGTCTATGAATTATGTTGTAATGCTTGCATGAATCACATAGTAATCATCATGTCATGCATATGCACTACGGTGCAGCCTTTATATATCTCAATTTCCCAGCTATAATTTGCTTACCCAGCATGTTATCTATCTCTTATGGAGAGACACCACTAGTGAACTGTGCACCCGGTCCATTCTTTTACGCTCGTAATACAACCACTTCAAACACTGTTTTGTTTACTACAGTCATTGTTTTCCTCTTATTCACTGCCATCACTATTCTTTTTTCATTTACTGCAAACAAGTACTATTTTCCACACTATACATCCTTTGTGTTAGCAAAACCGGTGAGATTGACAACCTCACTATTTTGCTGGGGCATAGTATTTTCATTGTGTTGTGCAGATTCCATGTTGCTGCTAAGCCTGGTAGTGCGCCCTGCCAACTTCAACTGTCATCAACCTTCAGAAGTGATTTCTTTCTCCTACTGGTCGATTAAACCTTGGTTTCTTTTTAAGGGAAAAATTGTTTGTGTGCTCTTCATACCTTCTGATACGTCGAAAACGTATCTACTTTTCCGAACACTTTTCTAATTATTTTCCTCTAAACTTGTGTGTTTTGGATACAACTAACACGGACTAACGCTGTTTTCAGCTGAATTACTTTGGTGTCTCGTTTTTATGTAGAAAAATCAAGTTTCGGGAAAATGCCCAGAAAAGAGCCTATTGATGTTTTCACTCAGGAAGACCCCGGAAGCCAGAAAGGGGCCAGGAGAGGGGCCAGAGGGTGGCCACACCCCCTGGCGCGGGTTCCCCCGGTCGTGCCAGCACAGGGTGTGGGCCCCCCAGGACCCCCCTCGGACTCCCCTTTCAACTACATGTAGCCTTCAACCCTAAAATCTGAGGGGGTACGCCATATTTTCCAGAAAAACAATAGAGCACCGCCGCCGTCCCGAACCTCGATTCGGGGATCAGAAGTTCCTATTCTGGCACCCTGCCGGGACGGGGAAGTGGAGGAGATCATCGCCATCGTCATCACCAACGCCTCTCCATCGACCATCCATGTTTCCCCATCCATGTGTGAGTAATTCCCCGCTGCAGGCTGAAGGGGATGGTAGGGATTGGATGAGATCGTTCATGTAATAATGTCGTGATTATTCGGGCATAGTGCCTAGTGTCCTCTATTAGTGCTATTGACATTGTTGCAACTTGTTATGCTTAATGCTTGCCACTTTGGTCCCGAGTGCCATGATCTCAGATCTGAACATGTTATTGAATCACGATGATAATTATTGTTTGTTGATCATACCTGCAAGTTGTTTACACATATTGTTGTCCGGAACCCGAGGCCCCGAATTGACAGAAATTGGGACAACCGGAGGGGATGGCTGCGATGTGAGGATCACATGTGTTCACGGAGTGTTAATGCTTTGCTCTGGTGTTCTATTAAAAGGAACACCTTAATTACCAATAGTTCCCTTGAGGCCCCGCTGAAAACGGGCTAGTAGGACAAAAGATGTCGTGCAAGTTCTCATTGCGAGCACGTACGACTATTTACGAAACACGTGCCTATGGTCACTTAGTGCTTGGATGCTTTATCTTATTTATCTGCAATGCCCCTGACATGATCATTATTAGAACTTTCTTATCCATGCAACGCCCGTTCATCCATCCCTATGCCTAGAGTATTTAATTGCGCTGTTTACTTCAATCAACTGTTGTTGTTTTCATACTACTGCTGTTATTATTTCACTGTTGTTGCTGCTATAAAACTGTTACTGCTGATAAACCATTGCGAACAAAAGTACTTTCAGGTGCAGGTGAATTGACAACTCACTTGTTAAGGCTCACAAATATTATTTGGCTCCCCTTGTGTCGAATCAATAAATTTGGGTTTTACTTCCCTCGAAGACTATTGCGATCCCCTATACTTGTGGGTCATCAAGACTATTTTCTGGCGCCGTTGCCGAGGAGCATAGCTTTATTTGCAAGGTCACCGGAGAGTATTATTATCTACTACCAATCATTCATCATGGGTAAGTCTCGTGATGGAAGAGTTCCTATATTACCATCCACTACAACAAGAGGTACAACTCTGAACATCTCTGTTGCTCTTGATTCACCATTTGTTATTAGTAAGCTACTTACACCACCACATACACATGCCACACATGCTACTTCTACTGAATCTGAAAATGCTTCTAATACTTTTGATGATGCTTCTACTGTGCTTGATGAGAGTGGTTCTATCGGTCCTTTCTTAGATGCTACTATTGCTAAAGCTAAAAATATTGCAAACACTGAAACTCCTGATAAAAATCCTGTTACTCCTGCTTTTTCACCTTAGTTTAGAGAGAACCCTAGTGATGATTTAGATGATGCTTATATTGAACTGAGTGATGATCTTATTGATGAAATACATGCTTTGAAGGATAAAGATGCTGCTATACGTCTTATGGAAAGTCGTGCTGTTAGATATAAATTATCTCCTCATGCTAAGTTTTCCACTTCTCCTATTTATATTAGGGATAAGGATTATGATTTCTCTCTTGATTTATCTTATATATCTATTGTTGAGAAAGAACCTTTTTGTGGAACTGAAAATGAAAGTGCTATGAAACATATGAATGAGCTCTCCTCTTTGAGTATTTTATTCTCTGATGATCTTAAGAAACATAGCTACTTTGTTGCTAAAATATTCCCTTTCTCATTAAAGGATGAAGCTAAAACTTGGTTTAACAATTTGTCTCCTGGATCTATTGATAGTCCTATTGGTTTGGTTAATGCTTTCTTTCAGAAATATTTTCCTGCTAGTGCACAACATGCTGCTTTACAAAATATAGTTAATTACAAGCAATTGGAAGAAGAGAAATTGCCTGTATCTTGGGCAAGGTTCTGTTCTTTAGTAAGAGCTACACCTGGGCATAAGCTAGAAGATAATAAACTTCTTGATATATTTTATAATGGACTAACTGTTGAATCTAGGACATACCTGGATAGTTGTGCTGGTTGTGTATTCAGGCAAAGAACTCCAGAAGAAGCTGAGGAATTAATGGCTAAAATAAGCCAAAATCATAATGATTGGACTATGGTTGAGCCTGAGCCGACCCCTACTCCAGTACCTACACCAACACCAACACCCAAGAAGAGGGGAATGATTGAATTTTTGTTCGCATTGTTTTATTCATAGAAGGGTATGATATTGTGGTAGCCTCCTCTGATTGTTCGACTTGGCACATGCTCACGCATGCTAAGACTGAAAACAAAAATTCAACAAGCCTCGATGATTTATTTCGCCTCAGAGTTCTAGTATCAATTTTATGCCTCGGTTAATTTTACTTTGTCGCAAATATGATTATAATAGTTGTTTCTCTATTGATTGTTTCTCCCTGTCTATTGGCTAGCCTTCACCTGTAATGAGTATGAGCTCTACTCGTGCATCCAACTCTCAAAAATCAAAGTTTGGCAAATGTGTCCACCATACCTGCCTATATGTGGTATTTAACCGTTACTCCAAGTAAATTGCTCATGTGCTACCTTTAAAACCTGCTAAAAATTATTCATGTTTTGTGCCCCTGTTTTAGCTCATGAGGACGTAAATAGAGAATCTTTATCTCACTTGTTGATTGGATTTCACATCCTGGACTAGTGGCTTCATCCGCTTATCCAAATGATAGAAGAGCTGACAGCGGGGTGCCCATCCCCAAATTAATACACACAAATTCTCTTCACTCTTTTTGCCGCTGATTTATCAGTCAAAGCATAATTGTGTAAACAAAAGAGAAAGAGGGATGACCTTCTACCCAGATGTGTCCTTCACATGGGAGCCGCTCTTGTGAATCCAGTTGACTTGTGACATACTGTATTGCCTCTTTACCATTTGTTGACATAAGCATACACCTCTCTCAAAATGTTTTCAATACATCTGTTTAATAAAATAAAATCTCTAGCACATGAGTGATACATGCTTCTCTCTGCGAAGGGCCTTTCTTTTACTTTTATGTTGATTCTCCGCCATATTCTTTGAGCACTTTCCTGAGAGCATAATTATCATTCTTAGTGTAATGTGTTTGTCCCAAAGTACGGTTGATTGTGATATAACTTTGATACTTGTATCTTTGATATCTTTACTTCTAGTCTTCCCTTGAAATTCAGAGGTGCCCTGGCATTTATGTTTTGCCCCACACTTAAGGGCAAGCGAGATACCACTTTATCAGATCCTATTATGAATATTTCAGCCTTGCAAATAGTTATGTTTCATGTTGTGTATTATTAATATGTTGTTATCTTCTCATGGTTTGCATAGCTATTAAGTATCAGTATCTTGCATGTATATGATCATGAGCATAATTAAGTATTTGATCACATACTGAATATATTTACATCATATGAAAGAAACGTGTTCGTAAAAGTCTTTTACCGCACTCAGTTGTCACTAAATTTCTTGAGGACAAGCAATAAGCTAAGCTTGGGGGGAGTTGATACGTCGAAAACGTATCTCCTTTTCCGAACACTTTTCTTATTTTTTCCCTCTAAACTTGTGCGTTTTGGATACAACTAACACGGACTAACACTGTTTTCAGCAGAATTACTTTGGTGTCTTGTTTTTATGCAGAAAAATCAACTTTCGGGAAAATGCCGAGAAAAGATCCCATTGATGTTTTCACCCCGGAAGCCAGAAGGGGGCAGGAGAGGGGGCAGAGGGTGGCCACACACCCCCCCGGCGCGGGTTCCCCCTGGCCGCGCCAGCACAGGGTGTGGCCCCCCCAGGACCCCCCTCGGACTCCCGTTTCGACTACAAGTAGCCTTCAACCCTAAAACCCGAAGGGGTACACCATATTTTCCAGAAACACAACAGAGCGCCGCCGCCGTCCCGAACCTCGATCCGGGGATCAGAAGTTCCTGTTCTGGCACCCTGCCGGGGCGGGGAAGTGGAGGAGATCATCGCCATCGTCATCACCAACGCCTCTCCATCGACCATCCATGTTTCCCCCATCCATGTGTGAGTAATTCCCCGTTGTAGGCTAAAGGGGATGGTAGGGATTGGATGAGATCGTTCATGTAATAATGCTGTGATTGTTACGGCATAGTGCCTAGTGTCCTCGATTAGTGCTATTGACATTGTTGCAACTTGTTATGCTTAATGCTTGCCACTTTGGGCCCGGGTGCCATGATCTCAGATCTTAACATGTTATTGAATCACGATGATAATTATTGTTTCTTGATCAAACCTGCAAGTTGTTTACACATATTGTTGTCCAGAACCCGAGGCCCCGAAGTGACAGAAAGTAGGACAACCGGAGGGGATGGCTACGATGTGAGGATCACATGTGGTCAAAGAGTGTTAATGCTTTGCTCCGGTGTTCTATTAAAAGGAACACCTTAATTACCAGTAGTTCTCTTGAGGCCCCGCTGAAAACGGGCTGGTAGGACAAAAGATGTTGTGCAAGTTCTCATTGCGAGCACGTACGACTATTTACGGAACACATGCCTATGGTTACTTAGTGCTTGGATGATTTATCTAATTTATCTGCAATGCCCATGTCTTGATTATTATATGAACTATCTTATCCATGCAACGCCCATTCATCTATCCCTATGCCTACAGTATTTAATCCCGTTGTTTACTTCAAACACTACTGTTGTTGTTTTCATTTAACTGCTGCTATTATTTCACTACTGCTGCTACTATAAAACTGTTACTACTGATAAACCACTGCGAACATGTCCCCTTTCAGGTGCAGGTGAATTGACAACTCACTTGTTAAGACTCACAAATATTCTTTGGCTCCCCTTGTGTCGAATCAATAAATTTGGGTTTTACTTCCCTCGAAGACTGTTGCGATCCCCTATACTTGTGGGTCATCACCTTCCTCTTGGGGTCTCCCAACAAGCGTACATCTACGCGCATCACCCACTACGCGTGAGAATCTAGGCATTTACTGAAAATCCCTAGATTACCGCGCACTGAACGGTCAAAAAGTGGTCAAAGTTTATTCTCGCAAGTCATCTTCTTCTCACAGGATAAAATCACCCTAGAAACGTCAAATCTCTTGACAGAAAAAGCAAAATGGTACGTCACCATGTGACATGGTTACTTGACAAAAAAGTACTCAAGTGATCAGAAATATCACTCGAGTCCTGGTTGGATTTTCATGGTGTGCGAAATTTTTGGGAAAATACACGAGTTGAGATTTTCTCCTCTATTAATCAAATGGACGACTCGAGTGAATTATGCCAAAGCACTCTATTTCCCATACCGCACATATGCATTAGAACTCTGGATGTTGTGCTCATTGCACGGAGGAAGACCCGCGGATCAGTTTCAAAGGCCTGAGAGTTGCACCTCTTCTGCGCTACCTAGTGTTTTTTTCATGCCAACAGGTGTGATAAAAATCTTGACGGACGCGTTGGGTAAAATAATTCACAACTGGATTCGACTCGGTAAGGCCTTAGCAGAACGATTCGAGTTACGCAAGTTTTTCTGGGTTCTCGAAGGCTCAGTAGGCCAATGGTGTTTTCTTTCAAGTGAGATTAATTGACCTCGACTAGTTGAGAAGTTCAAATCTATTGAGTCATATCCTTCAGATCTGAGCATAGAAATGCACCCCAGTCAACTTAATACCGGAGTTTGAATCCCTTGATCGACTCATTTACTCCATCAGGCACTCGGGGGCTACTGACGTGGGGGTACCCGAGAGATGCCCCACGATGGGCCTACCCGGTGTAGGCCATAGTAGGTGCCTTAAGAAGGCCTTCGAGTAGCTGCGTTGAGGCCTGCTACAAAAGCCCACACGAAAGGTGAAACAAGGAAAGACTTGCTCGAGGAGTTAGGAAAAAGTAGCACTGACTCGGAATTGAGTCATATTTGTGTACGACCCCCAAGATCCGGCTACCTATATAAAGCACGGGAGGGTGTGAGGGTAAACCAAGAAACCCTAGATTCAGAGATGCGCTAGATACAATCTGTGCGACACCCCTGTAACCTATTTTCATCCCATCGAAATAAAAGCTCGGCGGGTAGTAACCCGTCAAGTCGAGTAGTCCACCATAGCCTTTTCCCTTACGAAACCTCGGGTACCTCACCATGGAGATTGTTGAAGTCACATCCTCTTCACCCGGTTGTGTCTCGGCAAGGGGGCCCTGGTACTCATACGGCCCATTGAACACCAAGTGACAATCACGCTCACTCTCGACGATAATGTTGTGCATAATAACACATGCATTCATAATCTACCACATATGCTTAACGGACCAAGATATAGAAGGATACCTTATAGTCGTGAACATAGCTTCGAGCACACCAGAACCTTGTTCGACATCTTTGCGGATACTTTCTTGCTTGGATGCAAATTAACCATTTGCCTCGTCAACAGGGTTGCGAATTGTTTTGAAAGATGTTGACAACGAGGATAGATGACATCTGATAGGTAGTATCTTAACAGATAGTATGCGCACCTAGTAGGGGTGAATAGGTGCTACGACCAATTTTAATTCCTTTTCAATTTAGGCTTGACACAAAGGTAAATTTTCTTGATATGCAACTATGGTGAATTTACATATATGAGAAAAACAAAAATAAGTAAGATACAAACACAAAGTAAAGGAGAGGGAACGAGGTAACCGATAACGGAAGCACGAGGAGACACGGATGTAATCCTGAGTTCCTTCTTTTGAGGGGAGTGTGTATCGTTGGAGGGGTGTGATTTTTGCCACGAAGGCTTACTCAACGCCATAAAGGCCTCACCCTATTCTCCGATGAATCTCGCCACAAAGTCCTAGTTCACCTTCCACTATTGATTCTATATGAGGCGTAAATTGAGTCATTTACAATGAGCTTGAGGCACACACCCACAACCGAATTGGGGGCTCCTAAGAATCACCAACAATCAACAATCGAGTAGCAATGGTGTCTAGGTTTTCCACAAGGAAACCCTAGACTATATTCCCTAAAGTGAATGAGGGGGAAATGAAGAACGGCTTGGTGAATTAGTAGATCGAGGCCTTCTCCTTCAATCCTCCAAAGATCAATGAGTTTGGGTGGAGGAATTGGGAGAAATCTTGGATTTGGTGAGCTCAATAAATGTGCTATCAGTGTCTTGGAAGAACTAGAGCTCTTGGGGAACAAGGAGGGGTATTTATATCCCCTCCATAAATGTGGTTGTTGGATGAAGAAATTGGAGCCGGAAATTCCGGCAAACTTGAACTGGAAATTCCGGTTAGCTTTTCTGCTTCAGATCTGAGATTTCGACTGCAGTTGACCAAACCGGAAATTCTAGTTTCTCCAAAATTTCCGGTACAAAATTTTGAAGGGAATATGCCCGAGAGGCAATAATAAAGTGTTTATTATGTTATTCCTTGTTTATGATAGATGTTTATTTCTCATGCTAGAATTGTATTAACCGGAAACATTAATACATGTGTGATTAATAAACAAACCACCGTTCCTAGTGAAGACTCTCTTTCAATTAGCTCGTTGATTAACAGATGATCAAGGTTTCCTGATCATAGACATTGGATATTGTTAATAACGGGGTCATGTCATTAGGAGAATGACATGATGAACTTAAACCCTAACTAAGTATAACAATACGATCAAGTCATTTAGTTTTGTTGTTATGTCTTACATTCGGAGTAACATTGTTCCTTAGACCATGAGATCATGTTAATCACTAATACCGAAAGAATACTTTGATGACAGCAAACGTCACACCGTAACAGGGTGACTATAAAGGTGGCATTAGATATTCGGAAAGTTTTAGTTGAATCTCATGGATCAAGAATGGGATTTGTCCATCCAATATGACGGATAGATATACTCAGGACCCTCTCGGTGATATCACATCGACACCGCTTGCAAGCAAGTGATATGATCACAAGGATGTTATATCACGGGAACGAGAAAAGCGTACTTGTCGGATAACGAGATCGAACAAGGTATGGTGGATACCGATGATCGGATCTCGGACAAGTAATATATCACGAGACAAAGGGAAATCCTTACGACGTTGAAAGGTTCACACGATCACGAGAGTCGTCGTTGAATATATAGGAGTCATCACGGATCTCCAGATCCCGCTGTTGATTATTGATCGGAGAGGAGTCTCGATCATGTCTGTAATATTCGCGAACCGTAGGGTGACACACTTAAGGTTCGATGAAGCGTTAGAGAGGATACGGAATACCGAAGAATATTTTGGGCAGCTCCGAAAAATTGTTTCGGGAAAAAATTGAAATAGTTCAAGTGGGTTTTCGTCGAATGGTTGTTAATAGAATTAACAAATGGTTCGAGGTGCTGCATGCAAATGTTTGTTAATGGAATTAACAAATATAAATAAAGAAATAAAAATGTTTTATTTATTTATTAAAGAAAAACCTTTGGATTTTCTAAGTGGGAAATTAAGGAATTTTGAGTGGGTGTGAGTGGGGCTTCCGCTCACATGAAGAGAGGAAGGGGTGGGGGCACCCATGGCTGGCCGCACCCCCCCCTTTTGGCTGACTCCCCTCCCCTATAAAAGGAGGGTGAGGGCTCCCTCTTCTTCACACACTTGCCCACTTCTTTTCTCTTCCACCCGCTGCTCCATTCCATGGTCTCCGGCTTGGCGAAGCCCTGACCGTGGGATTCTTCACCACTACCACGCCGTCGTGCTGCTGGAATTCCGGGGATCCTCTACTTCCGCAACCCGCTGGATCGAGAGAACGAAAGTCTTCATCGAGCTGAACGTGTGACCGATTACGGAGGCACCGCCGGATTGCGGTGCACTTCTTCTCGCTCGGGATCGGCGTGAGAACGACTACGCCAACAACGAGATCTTATCTCGTACCACTTTGAGTCTTCGAGGGTATGTTATCTCAAGACTCTCTATCTCCCTGTTTCCTTTCATCTCATAGATTAGATCTTTGCCATTCGGGTTTATCGCGCGTAGGAATTTTTTTGTTTTCTATGCTACGTACCCTTCAGTGGTATCAGAGCCGGATCTATGCGTAGATGGATTGTACGGGTAGAACACATAGGAGTATGTGGGCGTTGATGATCATGTTTTTGCCTCTTTGAGTATTTTATGATCTTAGTGGCATAGTAGGATGAAGCTCTTCTAGACTAAGTTTACGTGTACTATGTACGCGAGAATTGTCTCACTTGTGACTAAGGGGGTGTCCGTTTCTCCTACTATAGTTAAGATCTAATCTACAAAGGGTTGTTAAAAATATGTTTTATCAACGTTGTGGTTCTTGGACGTAGATATGAACGGTTCTATCCTCGTAAGCCTAAGCCACGTAAAATATGCAAAAATAAATTAGAGGCGTCTAACTTGTTTTTAAAGGGCATGTGATGTGATATGGTCAATATTACAAACGTTATGTATGAGATGATATCTTTTGTAAATTATTGACATACCGGTTGGAGCCATATGGTTGTCTTATTTTTATGGCATGCGTGTTGTATATCATATCCATGTGATATATTGTAATGGACAATCAAGATGGAGGTGCCACGAACCTTGGTGCCACGCCGGTGGAATGATGGAGATCATGCCATGATGCACAAGATGGAGATCAAGTGCAAGAAGGACCATATCATATCACATTATCCATGCATGTAATGTTTATCCTTTTATGCATCTTATTTTGCTTAGATCGCGACGGTAGCATTATAAGATGATCCCTCTCACTTAATATCAAGATAATAATGTGTTCTTCCTTAAGTATGCACTGTTAAGAAAGTTCATCGTTTCGAGACACCACGTGATGATCGGGTGTGATAGACTCAACGTTCGCATACAACGGGTGTTTTCAAGCCTAGCATGTACAGACATGGTCTTGAAACACACGCAATACTACGGTTCTACTTGGTGAGCCTGAGATACTAGATGATCCTCATCATTTGGGGTGGAAGGAACTTGAATCTCTATTTTATTCTAAATTTTATTCTTCTCATAAACTGTATTTAGATAGGAATTACATTTATAATTTTTGGACTCATGATGGAGAAAGCATTGCTCAAGCTTGTGGAAAACATGATAAATTGATACTTAAATGTCCTAACCATGAGCTTCCTAGAGAAATAGTTGTTACTAATTTTTATGCAAGGCTTTCAGGACATTACAGGGATTATCTAGATGCATGTTCAGAGGGTTATTTCTCATGTAAGGAGGTTGAAGCTAAATGGGATGTTCTTGAAAGAATTGAAGCCAATAATGAAGGTTGGAATAACGACAAAGGTAAAGAATCAAGTATAAACTATGAGTATGATTCATTAAGTCTTTCGCTGAAACTGCTGATTTTCAAGAGCTTAGTGCTAAATATGGTCTTGATCCTCAAATGATTGTTGGTTGGTATAGATCTATTGCTTCTTATATTAATGTTCCTAAATAAATTTGGGACATACATCATGAACCTTTTAAAGACACTTGCATGAAAAATGAAACTGTTATTAATGATTGCAATGAACATGCTCAAACTTCTGAAAGTACTATTTCTTATAAACATGTTAATTTTTGTGGAGCACTTAGAACTTGTGAAAATAATCAAACCGAAGAAGAATATTGCATCCATCATAGGAATGAAAAAACTAGAAAGTGGGACAGTGCTTTAGATGATCTTGGTAAAAAAGCTTGTGCCCTCTATCCTTTTATTTGTGAACTTTGCTGTAAAATGGGTCATTTAATTTTTAGTGCTCGGGATGTAATAGCCTCTGTTTAAGATATCGGCCCATATTCCGATAAATCGGCCGATTTACCGCTTATAGGTGTGTGGACGATATGATAAATCAGCCGATATTTCAGTCGATGTTCCGATATTTCTGCCAATATTCCGATATTTTGTCCGATATTCTGATAAATCGCCCGATTTATCACTTATCTAGGGTCGACCGATAAATTTCCGATAAGCAATATCTTCAACATTCTAATAGTTATTCGAATAATAGAAGTTTGTATTGTGATGACATGATCACTCCTAATCAGCATGATGAACTTAAATTATTTTTGGGGTGTGAAGAGTTATCAAGAAAAACTTCTTTCGTAGATATGAGTGCTCTTGATATGAATAGTGTCCTGCATGGTTTTCATATTTATTGTGTTAATAATTTCTACACAAATATTTACATACAAAATATTATAAAAGAGGAGACTTTACCAAAATATGATAGGGCTAATATTTGTTTTCGCCTTATTAATGAAGAGGAGGAATCCTCCAAAGTTCTTTATATTGTTTCTGACAATAAACCAGGGTATGTTGAGAAGCTTCCTTTCAAGCCTCTCCCTCCTATAGAGAGGAAGAAGAATAAGAAGAGGAGTAAAAGGAGAGAGGTAACGGTATCTCCCCCTAAGCATGTTGCTCCTATTATAGTTTTTGATGAGTCTGAACTCGATGATTTTCCTATGCCTGTTATTTATGAAATTGACCATGATTGGGAGAAACACACTACTTTTGATATTGAAAATATCTTTGGTACCAATTCTGAAAATGATGATAACTGTTGTACTATTATTACCATCCATGTTCCTTCCAATGATGATATAGAAAGCTCTAAGCTTGTGGATGATGTGTTTGAAAATCCTTTTGCTAGTGATGATTATATGCTTGATACATCTTTTTCTAGTAAAAATGTTGATATTGCTTATGATGATACTATGCCTCCAGTCTTTGATAACTATTATAAAAGATGCTGTAACATAGGCTATGATTACAATTATCCTTATGAAACTTGTCATAGTTATGGAGGGATTACCCAAAACCATCTTCCACAAGCAGCACGATCCTGAGGAGCAGGAGGGCGACGAGGCGCCCCATGAGAACTACACCGCGCATTATCCAGGCGCATCAAGCTCAGGGAGGAGGTCCCTCATCGTCACACTTTGGAGACACCAGTTCATGGCGGGGCTAGAGATGAGCCCCACTTAGGCCAATATCCTAAGCTTGGGGGAGGTATACCAACATCACACGCTCATATATATATCGTATTCGGTCGGTTCTTTGTACATTCATATTTTCTGTTTCTCTCTCCTACCTTTTTATTATCGCTGTTTTGTTTTCGCTTTCCAAAACACAAAAAGATCAAAAATATTTCTGGTGTTTCTCTCTATTTGTTTCTTTAGTTGGTTTGCTTTATCTTTTAATTGCAGTTTTTAACTCAAAAACCCAAAAAGATTTTGCTTTGTTTGCTCGTTTTCTTTTTTTCTTGTTTTAATTTGAAAAACCCAAAAATATTTGGTATTCTTCTTTTGTTTTGTAAAGTTTGCTGCAGAGTTCAACAGTCGTCCGTGACTCCATTAGAGCTTGGTTTTTATGTCTACGCACGCTTCTATTCTTGTAGACAGTGTTGGGCCTCCAAGTGCAGAGGTTTGTAGAACAGCAACAAGTTTCCCTTAAGTGGATCACCCCAAGGTTTATCGAACTCAGGGGGGTAGAGGTCAAACATATCCCTCTCAAGCAACCCTGCAATTAAGATACAAGAAGTCTCTTGTGTCCCCAACACACCCAATATACTTGTCAGGTATATAGGTGCACTAGTTCGGCGAAGAGATAGTGAAATGCGAGTAATATGGATGGTTATAAGTAATAATAGCAATCTGAAATAAATATGGCGGCAAGAAAACATGTAGCAGAACATGACAAAAACGGTGTTTCAATGCTTGGAAACAAGGCCTAGGGGTCCTAATTTCACTAGTGGACACTCTCAACAATGATCACATAATTGAATAACTAAATATCTTCTCTTCACTATGCTACTATTAACCCTCTACGGTTGGAGAACGAACACTAATCATTGTGTAGGGCTGCAAAAAGCATTCCTTAAACTAAGTATTCCCATGTCTAGTTAACCCCCACGCTGTAAATATGAGCGCCCTAGAAGGTACTAGACAAACACCACAATTCATAGAGGAGACACACACGATGTGCACACTGTCACCTTCACACCGCGGGACAAGGTGACTCCAAAGTTCATATTAATAAAACACTCGAGTAGCACAAGATGAAGAGTAACATCTACTTATTCAACTAGATTACAAAGTTCACGATCAGATATAGATCACACCATGGGAGAGAGAGATGAACCACATAGCTACCGGTAGAGCCCTCAGCCTCGGGGGAGAACTACTCCCTCCTCATCATAGGAGACAACAACAGCGATGGAGATGGTGGTGGAGTCGATGGAGATGGCTTCTGGGGGAACTTCCCCGTCCCGGCAGGGTGCCAGAACAGAGATCTGTCCCCCAAAACTTGTCGGTGGAGACGGCGGAGCTACGGATGTATTTTGTGGAAAAGGTCGATTCTTTTAGGGTTTTCCCTTGGAGGAGTATAAATAGGCGAAAGTGAGATGCCGGGATGTTATGGCTAAGAGAACATTATGGGGGGTTTGGAAGGTCAATGGAAGAAAGGCTCACAAAGCTGAAAGTGGTCATTAGACAAGAGAAAGTCTTACAACCGAAGCTATGCAAGGAGTAGGGATTGCCACACAACGGATGCACATAGAGCTATAAGTGTATGAAAGCTCTCTAATGGAACTAGTGAGGGTGCATCCAACTTGCTTGCTCACGAATACCTAGAGCTCATTTGAGGAGGCTCATCATTGGAATATACAAGCCAAGTTCTATAATGTAAAGTTCCCCACATAGTTATGAATGAATGATAATATGAAAATTTTCTCCAAACTGAAGTATTGGTGCTAAACATGAAGCACAAGTGTGGTATATAAAGGATAGTGATGCGCCCCCTCTCTCTTTATTCTCTCTTTGGCCCTTTCTTTCTTTTTTCTTTTTTTGGGCTTTTTCATTTTTTTTATATATCCTCACCGGTAGGGGAAACATCTTATATTACAATGAATCATCACACTTTTAGTACTCATAAATCATAATGGAATATCTCTGATGTATCCAACTGCATGCTCCTGCCAGTGTAGCAGTATGCATAAATAACCATGAAGCTCATCATCAAGTAACATAATGGAGGTGGATGTTGTGCAGCAATATATCTCGGAATGGCTATGGAAATGCCATGATAGGTAGGTATGGTGGCTGTTTTGAGGAAGAATATATTGGCTTATGTGTAGGAGAACAAAGTCCTCCCACGGGATTTGGATGCACTGGCGTAGTATGCACCAACTCTCAATGTGAGAAAGGGGAATGCACAATACCGAAGAGGCTAGCAAATATGGATGGTGGAAGTGCCCGGAACCACAATATAGACTCACAAGTTAGAAGATTTGCAGCAAGCAAATCATCTTACAAGGCAAAGTGCAAATCACTCCAAGAGGGTCCATGGCAGTGACGAGTCACTGTTAGCTACCTCGACCGTAGCGCGTAACAAAAGGCAGATCAGAAATGTATCACTCGTAGCAATCATATACCATTGTTTCTATCAGTCGGTAATTTAAGTGTAGCACAACTTCAAGTTTCTTAGACCAACCATTATAAGTTTCTACTTACTAGTCCTTCCCGTTTATCCATTAAGCAAATTAATATCTCAAAACAACACCAATGATTCAAGTGAAACAATTTAGTGATCTACAAGACCATGCAAGTTTTTCCACTATCCCAACTACCACATAAGCATTTCTATTCCCAACCAAGCACATATATGAGACAACAAAAACTCTCTGTAAGCATGTAGAAATGAAAACTAGAGAGTACTAACAGCTCTGAATAAGAGATGAATGAAAAACAAAGGCTAAACGCAGTACTAGCAAAAAGTGAACACTCACAGAACAATAAGAATGAAAACTAGAGTGTTATAAGCAATGAAAACGGAGCTTGTCTCTCTCCCACACAAGTATGATAAGATCCAACCATAAACTACAGCAAAGAAAACTAAACAAACTGAAAGTGAAAATAAAATATGCTCCAAGTAAAGCACATAAGATGTGACCGAATAAAAATATAGTTTCACTAGAAGTGACCTGATAATTTGTCGATGAAGAAGGGGATGCCTTGGGCATCCCCAAGCTTAGACGCTTGAGTTTTCTTGGAATTATCTAGTACGTACCACCGGGGCATACCCAAGCTTAGGCTCTTCACTCTTCTTGATCACGTCATATCATCCTCTTCTCTTGAACTTTGAAAACTTCCTTCACACCAAACTTCTCACAATCTTCATTAGCAACGTTAGTGCAAATCGAATTAATAAATTCACGTGGTTCAGTTTCAACACAAGACTAACACTCATAAACACATTAGCTATTGTCACAACTTCTTTTAAAACTCTTTTTGTCAAAAGAACAGCAAAAGAAAGAGATTAAGAGGCAAATGCAATTATTAGCAGAAATCTATCAAAATAGAACAACAGGTAAAGATGATTTTTTTCGAAAATCTTCTGTTGCTAAAATCAAAAAGTGGTCGAGTAAGAAAAGTTGCGTGTGTATCCCAGGATGATGCACAAAAAAACTCAGTTCATTTTGAATTTTCTGTGAATTCATACAAATTTAACAGCGGACAGCAGAAATCTGTTTCCCGCGCAGAAATCCGGAATATAGTCTCAACTTTCCACTAGAGTCTTTACTTGGCTCAACAAAGACACAAAATAAAAGATACATAGGGGTTTCCAAGGAAATAGACAACACCCAGGTGTAAAGAAAACAAAAATAAACGATGGAAAACGGGTTGAAAACGGAGAAATAAAATGGGTTGTCTCCCGTAAGCGCTTTTCTTTTAATGCCTTTCAGCTAGGCACAATGATTTTTAAAAGATGCTCACATAAGAATAAGAGTTGAAGCACAATAAGAGAGCATCAAGAATCAAATATAAAACACATTTAAGTCTAACCCACTTCCTATGAAAAAGAATCTTGTAGAAAAACAAGTCAACGAAGCACACAGTGACTAGCATAGGAAGACAAAATAAGTGCAACTTCAAAAATTTCAACATAAAGAGGGGAAACCTAATATTGTTGAGATGCATAAAACCATGTTTCCCTCTCTCATAATAACTTTCAGTAGCATCATGAATAAAATTAACAATATAACTATCACAATAAACATTCTTATCATGAGCCACATGCATAAAAGAATTAATACTCTCCACATAAGCATAGTCATTCTTATTAATAGTAGTGGGAGCGAATTCAACAAAATAGCTATGATTGTTAATCTCATCACCATAATCATCAAATATAGGAGGCATAGTATCATCAAAATAAATTTTCTCCTCAATAGTAGTTGGACTGAAAATATCATATTCATCATTGTAATCATCATATATAGGAAGAATAATGTCATCATAAGCAATAAAATAGTTATCCTCCAAGATGTGTTCATTTGTAAACATATCATCATTTTAACTAGGAGGAGATGTATCAAGCATATGATCATCATTAGCAAAAGGATTTTCAAACACATCATCCACAAGTTTAGAGCTTTCTATATCATCATTTTCAATATCAAAAGTAGTGTGATTTTCCCAGTCATGATCACTACTATATGTAACAGGCATAGGCTCATCATCAAAGCAATTTTCTCCTCCTTGCTTGGGGAACTAAAAATATCATTTTCATATAAACTAGCTTCCCCAAGCTTAGACTTTTCCATAGCATTAGAAATAACGGTGTTCAAAGAATTCATAATAATAACATTGCTATTAGCATGCAAATAAAGCTCCATCGTTTTTTAATTTTCTCTTCAAACACTTCATGTCCTAACTCAAATTAAATATTATAAAGCTCTCTCATTTTTTACCCATTAAGCCTAACTAGTGAAAATAAAAACAAGAAACAAAAAGATATAATTGCATAATCTAAAGGAAATAACTTCGAGCACTCACACCCGAGGATGTGAGTACCTTTTACCTTACCTCCCCGGCAATGGCGCCATAACAGAGCTTGATGTCTACGCACACTTCTATTCTTGTAGACAGTGTTGGGACTCCAAGTGCAGAGGTTCATAGAACAGCAGCAAATTTCCCTTAAGTGGATCACCCAAGGTTTATCGAACTCAGGGAGGTAGAGGTCAAAGATATCCCTCTCAAGCAACCCTGCAATTAAGATACAAGAAGTCTCTTGTGTCCCCAACACACCCAATATACTTGTCAGGTATATAGGTGCACTAGATCGGTGAAGCGATAGTGAAATGCGAGTAATATGGATGGTTTCAATGCTTGGAAATGCGAGAAATATGGCAACAAGCAAACATGTAGCAGAACAGGCGGAAAATGGTGTTTCAATGCTTGGAAACAAGGCCTAGGGATCCTACTTTCACTAGTGGACACTCTCAACAATGATCACATAATTGAATAACTAAATATCTTCTCTTCACTATGCTACTCTTAACCCTCTCCGGTTGGATAACGAACACTAATCATTGCGTAGGGTGCAAAAAGCATTCCTTAAAATAAGCATTCCCATGTCTAGTTAACCCCACGCTGTCACTATGAGCGCTCTAGAAGGTACTAGACAAACACCACAATTCATAGAGGAGACACACGATGTGCACACTGTCACCTTCACACCACGGGACAAGGTGACTCCAAAGTTCATATTAATAAAACACTTGAGTAGCACAAGATGAAGTGTAACATCTACTTATTCAACTAGATTACAAAGCTCACGATCACATATAGATCACACCATGGGAGAGAGAGAGAGATGAACCACGTAGCTACCGGTAGAGCCCTCAGCCTCGGGGGAGAATTACTCCCTCCTCACCATAGGAGACAACAACGGTGATGGAGATGGCGGTGGAGTAGATGAAGATGGCTTTCGGGGGCACTTCCCCGTCCCGGCAGGGTGCCAGAACATAGATTTGTCCCCCGAAACTTGTCGGCGGCGGCGACGGCGGAGCTACGGATATATTTTGTGGAAAAGGTCGATTATTTTAGGGTTTTCCCTCGGGGGAGTATAAATAGGCGAAAGGGCGATGCCGGGGGGTGGCCAGGGGCCCACACCACCAGGTGGCGTGGCCAGGAGGACCCGCGCCACCCTATGGTGGGGCCACCCTGTGCCCCCTGGGTGCTCTTCCGGACTTCTGGATGCTTCCGAGGAAAATAGGAACTTCGAGATTCGTGGGGTCCAATTCTGAGAATATTGCCAGAACAACTTTTCTGAAATAAAAAACAACAGAAAACAGGGAATTGGCACTTGGCATCTTGTTAATAGGTTAGTCCCGGAAAACATACAGAAAACATGTAGCAATTGGTATAATATCAACATAGAACATCAGAAATTATAGATACGTTGGAGACGTATCAGTTTTCATTATATATTATTCGAGCCACAAGTGAAGAGCAATAATGACAATCTATGACAATTCAAGTTGTGGTGAGATGATGGTATGAACTCTATTTGTTTTCATTTTTGTACATATACCCATCCATGTGAGCACTTAGTTTGTTCATATAAGATATATGTGATTTAGTGGCTGCTTAATAGTTCGTGCTCTCTCATGTTTTGTTCCAATTTATTAATAGTAAATGACATGTCGTATAAATATTTATTCGTGTTGTTCTATTCGTAGAAGGGTATGACATTGTGGTAGCCTCCTCTGACTGTTTCATTTGAATCGACTTGGCGCATGCTCATGCATGCTAAGACTAAAAACAAAAAGTCAATAAGCCTCGATGATTTATTTTGCCTCAGAGTTCTAGTATCAATTTTATGCCTCAGTTAATTTTACTTTGTCGCCAGCATGATTATGGTAATTATTGCTCTCTTGATTGTCGCTTCCCAGTCTATGGCTAGCCTTCACTTGCACTGAGTATGAGCTCTACTCGTGCCTCCAAATCCCTGAAAACCAAGTTATTCCACAGAGTCCACATTAAATTCATATGCATGGTATTTATTGCCATTCCAAGTAAATTTGCATGTGCTACCATTAAAACCTTCAAAATACTTCTCGTTTTGTGACACTGTTTTAGCTCACGAGGAAGTAGTATTGTGTTTGTTATCTTTCATGATAAATTAAGTACCCACCTAACTTGCATGCTTCATCTTCTCGTCATTAATATTTCAAAGATCTGGTTAGACCACTATAACGGAAAATAATGAAAAATAGGCACCCCCCATGGTATGTGAAAGTTGGCAGGAACCCGAGGATTCGGTTAGACATGGTTTGTGAAATCAAAGGTTGGGGGGAGTGTCAAGCTATATATATCTGCATGATATGATTGCCTAATCCGGAACCGCTCTCACTTGTTTAGTATGGAAGATAATAAGCACTCTATTGCCATTTGTTGACATGAATAACCACCTCTCAAAATTGTTTTACTTTTGTTTCATGAAAAATTAAAAGCTCTAGCGCATGGAATCCCTGCTTCCCTCTGCGAAGGGCCAATCCTTTACTTATAGGAAGAGTCTCCACCATATTCTTTGAGCACCTTCTTGAGAGCATAATTGTCATTCTTAGTGTGATGTGTTTGTCCCAAAGCACGGTTGATTGTGATATAATCTTGATACTTGCATCTTTCAATATATTTACTAGTCTTCCCTTGAACTTCAGAGGTGCCCTGGCATTTATGTTTTGCCCCACACATAAGGGCAATCGAGATACCACTTTACCGGATCCAATTATGAATATTACAATCTTGCAAATAGTTATGCTTCATGTTGTTTATTATTAATATGTTGTTATCTCTTCATGGTTTGCATAGATATTAAGTGACAGTATCTTGCATGTATCTTATCATGAGCATAATTAAGTATTTGATTATATAGTGATTATATTTACATCATATGAAGCAAATGTGTTCGTAAAATTTCTTTTATCGCACTCAATTGCTTGAGGACAAGCAATAAGCTAAGCTTGGGGGAGTTGATACGTCAAAAACTTATCTACTTTTCCGAACACTTTGCTGATGTTTTCCCTCTAAACTTGTGTGTTTTGAATGCAACTAACACGGACTAACGTTGTTTTCAGCAGAATTACTTTGGTGTCTCGTCTTTGCGCAGAAAATCAACTTTTAGGAAAATACCCGGAAACGAAGGGAAAGTCAATATTTTACCCGAAGACTCTCGGAGCCAGAAGATGAGTCGGGGAGAAGAAAGGGGGTGCCCTCACCACCCCCAGGTGTGGCTAAGGTGGGACCGCGCCTGGGCATGGTGAGCCCACCTCGGGCACCCCCTGGGACTCCCCTTTCGGCTACATATGACCCGAAACGTAAAAACTCGAGGGGGTTCGATCGTTTTCCAGAAAGAAGTCCGTAGCTCCGCCGCCATCGCGAATCCTTTTTTGGGTTTCAGAAACTCTGTTCTGGCACCCTGCCGGAACGGGGAATTGGAGGATATCATCGCCATCATCATCACCAATGCCTCTCCATCGACCATCCATGTTTCCCCCATCCATGTGTGAGTAATTCCCCCGCTGTAGGCTGAAGGGGGTGGTAGAGATTGGATGAGATTGTTCATGTAATAATGACGTGATTGTTAGGGCGTAGTGCCTAGTATCCTCTATTAGTGCTATTGACATTGTTGCAACTTGTTATGCTTAATGCTTGTCACTTTGGGCCCGAGTTCCATGATTTCAGATCTGAACATGTTATTGAATCATGATGATAATTATTGTTTCTTGATCATACCTGCAAGTTGTTTACACATATCGTTGTCCGGAACCCGAGGCCCCAAAGTGACAGAAATTGGGACAACCATAGTGGATTGCAGTGATGTGAGGATCACATGTGTTCAAGGAGTGTTAATGCTTTGCTCCGGTGTTCTATTAAAACAAACACCTTAATTACCAGTAGTCCCCTTGAGGCCCCGCTGAAAACGGGCTGGTAGGACAAAATATGTTGTGCAAGTTCTCATTGGGAGCATTTACGACTATTTACGGAACACATGCATATGGTTACTTAGTGCTTGGATGCTTTATCTTATTTATCTGCAATGCCCATGTCTTGATTATTGTATGAAATATCTTAACCATGCAACGCCCGTTCATCTATCCTGATGCCTACAGTATTTAATCCCGTTGTTTACTTGAAACACTATTGTTGCTGTTTTCATTTAACTGCTGCTATTATTTCACTACTGCTGCTACTATAAAACTGTTACTAGTGATAAACCACTGCGAACAAGTCCACTTTCAGGTGCAGGTGAATTGAAAACTCACTTGTTAAGGCTCACAAATATTCTTTGGCTCCCCTTGTGTCGAATCAATAAATTTGGGTTTTACTTCCCTCGAAGACTGTTGCGATCCCCTATACTTGTGGGTTATCACCCATCTTCTCTAAAGCACGAACTGAAATTAGATTGAAACCAAGGTATTTTTTACAAGCATGAAATTTTCAAGGGTGCTATTAGGAGCAACGACCACCTTGACGAAACCCTTTACCTCAGATTTTGACTTATCTCCATAAGTGACAGTTGCTTGATTTATATTTGGTCTCAATTTCATCATGAGTGCCTTGCTTCCGGTCATATGACTTGTACACCCACTATCAAGTATCCATTTTGAACCACCGAAAGCATAGTACTACAAGAAATCATTGACTTGAGTTAGGACCCGAGGAGGGTCCTCTCATGTTAGCCACGAGGGTCTTTGGAACTGAAGGGGAACGTAGCATAGAAAACAAAAAATTTCCTACGCGCGATAAACCCGAAAGGCCAAGATCTAATCTATGAGATGAAATGCAACGGGGAGAAAGAGAGTCTTGAGATAACATACCCTCGAAGACTCAAAGTGGTACGAGAAAAGATCTTGTTGTTGGCGTAGTCGTTCTCACGCCGATCCCGAGCGAGAAGAAGAGCACCGCAATCCGGCGGTGCCTCCGTAATCGGTCACACGTTCAGCTCGATGAAGACTTCCGTTCCCTTGTTCCAGCGGGTTGCGGAAGTAGGGGATCCCTCCAGAATTCTAGCAGCACGACGGCGTGGTGGTGGTGAAGAATCCCACGGTCAGGGCTTCGCCAAGCCGGAGACCATGGAATTGAGCAGCGGATGGAAGGGAAAAGAGTGGGCAAGTGTGTAGAGAAGAGAGAGCCCTCACCCTCTTTTTATAGGGGAGGGGGAGGTAGCCCAAGGGGGGTGCGGACAGCCATGGGTGCCCCCACCCCTTCCTCTCTTCATGTGAGTGGAAGCTCCACTCACACCCACTCAAAATTCCTTAATTTCCAACTTAGAAATTCCAAAGGTTTTTCTTTAATAAATAAATAAAACATTTTTATTTCTTTATTTATATTTGTTAATTCCATTAACAAACATTTGCATGCAGCACCTCGAACCATTTGTTAATTCTATTAACAACCGTTCGACGAAAAACCCCTTGAACTATTTCAATTTTCCCCGAAACAATTTCGGAGCTGCCCAAAATATTCTTCGGCATTCCGTATCCTCTCTAAACGCTTCATCGAACCTTAAGTGTGTCTCCCTACGGTTCGTGAATATTATAGACATGATCGAGACTCCTCTCCGATCAATAATCAACAGCTGGGTCTGGAAAACCGTGATGACTCCTATATATTCAACGATGACTCTCGTGATCGTGTGAACCTTTCAACGTCGTAACGATTTCCCTTTGTCTCGCGATATATTACTTGTCCGAGATCCGATCATCGGTATCCACTATACCTTGTTCGATCTCGTTATCCGACAAGTACTCTTTTATCGTTCCCGTGATATAACATCCTTGTGATCATATCACTTGCTTGCAAGCGATGTCGATGTGATATCACCGAGAGGGCCCTGAGTTTATCTATCCGTCATATTGGATGGACAAATCCCATTCTCGATCCATGAGCTTCAACCAACACTTTCCGAATATCCAATGCCACCTTTATAGTCACCCTTTTACGGTGTGACGTTTGATGTCATCAAAGTATTCCTTCGGTATTAGTGATTAACATGATCTCATGGTCTAAGGAATAATGTTACTTCGAATGTAAGATATAACAACAAAACTAAATGACTTGATCGTATTGTTATACTTAGTTAGGATTTAAGTTCATCATGTCATTCTCCTAATGACATGACCCTGTTATTAACAACATCCAATGTTCATGATCAGGAAACCTTGATCATCTGTTTAATCAACGAGCTAGTTAAAAGAGAGGCTTCACTAGGAATGTCGGTTTGTTTATTAATCACACATGTATCAACGTTTCCGGTTAATACAATTCTAGCATGAGAAATAAACATCTATCATAAACAAGGAATAATAATAATAAACACTTTATTATTGCCTCTCGGGCATATTCCCTTCAGTCTCCCACTTGCACTAGGGGCAATAATCTATATTACATAGTGATGAATCTAACACCCATTGAGTTCTGGTGTTGATCATGTTTTGCCCTTGAGAGAGTTTTAGTCAACGGATCTGCCACATTCAGATCCGTATGTACTTTGCAAATCTTCACATCCCCGTCTGCGTCATGCTCACGGATGGAGTGAAAACGGCGCTTGATATGCTTGGAATTCTTGTGAGACCTTGGTTCCTTAGCATTGGCTATGGCACCATTGTTGTCGCAATAGATAACCATTGGATCCAACGCACTCGGAACCACGCCTAGTTCGGATATGAATTCCTTCATCCAAACTGCTTCCTGTGTTGCCTCCGAGGCAGCAACATATTTCGCTTCTGTTGATGATCCCGCCACCACGGATTGCTTGGAACTCCTCCAGCTTACAGCTCCTCCATTCATAACAAATACGTACCCGGACTGATACTTAGAGTCATCCGGATCAGTGTCGAAGCTAGCATCGACGTAACATCTTGCGACGAGCTCTTCTTCACCGCCATATACGAGAAACATATCCTTAGTTCTTCTCAAGTACTTTAGGATATTCTTGACCGCACTCCAGTGTTCCAAACCTGGATTGGATTGGTACCTACTAGTCAAACTAATAGCATGTGCCACATCCGGTCTTGTACATAGCATAGCATACATGATAGAACCTATGGCTGAAGCATAGGGAGTCATATTCATCTTTTCTCTATCTTCTGCTGTAGCTGGACATTGAGTCTTACTCAACGTTTTGCCTTGCAACATAGGTAGGAACCCCTTCCTACTATCTTCCATTTTGAACTTCTTCAAAATCTTGTCAAGGTATGTACTTTGCGAAAGTCCAATTAAGCGCCTTGATCTATCCCTGTAGATTTTGATGCCTAATATATAAGCTGCTTCACCGAGGTCTTTCATCGAAAAACTACTGTTCAAATAGCCTTTTACGCTTTTTAAAAGTTCTATATCATTTCCAATCAACAATATGTCATCCACATATAGTACCAGAAATGCTACAGAGCTCCCACTCACTTTCTTGTAAATACAAGCTTCTCCGTATGTTTGGACAAATCCAAAACCTTTGATCACCTTATCAAAACGGAGGTTCCAACTTCGGGATGCTTGCTTCAGTCCATAAATGGAACGTTGAAGCTTACACACCTTGTCAGCATCCTTAGGATCAACAAAACCTTTGGGTTGCATCATACACAACTCTTCCTCAATGTCACCATTAAGGAACGCCGTTTTGACATCCATCTGCCATATTTCATAATCGAAAAATGCAGCAACTGCTAACATAATCCTAACTGACTTAAGCATCGCTACTGGTGAGAAAGTCTCATCATAGTCAACTCCTTGAATTTGTCGGAAACCTTTTGCGACAAGTCGAGCTTTATAGACGGTCACATTACCATCAGCGTCAGTTTTCTTTTTAAAGATCCATTTGTTCTCAACGGCCTTGTGGTCATTGGGTAAATCCACCAAAGTCCAAACTTGGTTTTCGTACATGGATCCTATTTCGGATTTCATGGCTTCAAGCCATTTGTTGGAATCTGGGCTCATCATCGCTTCCTCATATGTCGCAGGGTCATCACCTCCATCTACCATGAAGTTTAATACGGGATCTCCGTACAGTTCAGGAGCTGTACGCTCCCTAGTTGACCTGCGAGGTGCGGTAGTTTCCTCTATTGGAGTTTCATGATCTTGATCATTATCTCTCTCTTCATCTGACGGGGTCGGCTCCGGAACAACTTCCGGCGCTGCGCTACTCGCCATTCCAAGAAGAGAAGGTTCAATAACCTCGTCGAGTTCTACCTTCCTACTATTCACATCTTTCGAGAGAAACTCCTTCTCCAAAAAGGATCCATTCTTGGCAACGGAAATCTTGCCTTCGGACCTGTGATAGAAGGTGTACTTTATTGTTTCTTTAGGGTATCCTATGAAGACGCATTTTTCCGCTTTGGGTTCGAGTTTATCAGGTTGAAGCTTCTTCACATAAACATCGCATCCCCAAAATTTTGGAAATGACAGCTTAGGTTTGTTTCCAAACCATAATTCATACGGTGTCGTTTCAAAGGATTTAGATGGTGCCCTATTTAAAGTGAATGCAGCGGTCTCTAATGCATAACCCCAAAACGATAGTGGCAAATATGTAAGAGACATCATAGATCGAACCATATCTAATAAAGTACGATTACGACGTTCGGAAACACCATTACGCTGTGGTGTTGCGGCAAGTGTGAGTTGTGAAACTATTCCACATTGTTTCATATGCATGCCAAACTCGTAACTTAGATATTCACCTCCACGATCAGACCATAGAAATTTAATCTTTCTGTTATGATGATTTTCAACTTCACACTGAAATTCTTTGAACTTTTCAAACGTTTTAGATTTGAGTTTCATTAAGTAAATATACCCATATCTACTCAAATCATCTGTGAAAGTGACAAAATAACGATATCCACCGCGCGCCGATACACTCATTGGTCCACATACATCAGTATGTATGATTTCCAACAAGTCTGTCGCCCATTCCATAGATCCAGAAAACGGGGTTCTTGTCATCTTACCCATAAGGCATGGTTCACATGTTTCGAATGATTCGTAATCAAGTGATTCTAAGAGTCCATCAGAATGGAGCTTCTTCATGCGTTTAACACCAATATGACCTAAGCGGCAATGCCACATATAAGTAGCAATATCATCATTTAACTTAATTCTTTTGGCATTCACATTATGAATATGTGTATCAACATTATGAAGATTCAAAAGAAATAAACCATTCTTCTCAGGTGCATGACCATAAAAGATATTATTCATATAAATCGAACAACCATTGTTCTCGGACTTAAAGGAATAACCATCCCGCATTAAGCAAGATCCGGAAACGATATTCATGCTTAATGCAGGCACCAAATAACATTTATTGAGGTTTATAACTAATCCCGATGGTAGACGTAGAGGTAGCGTCCCGACGGCGATCACGTCAACTCTTGATCCATTGCCGACGCGCATCGTCACCTTATCCTTTGCTAGTGGTCGCTTATTCTGCAGCTCCTGTTTCGAGTTACATATGTGAGCAACCAAACCAGTATCAAATACCCAGGTGCTACTGCGAGTACTAGTAAGGTACAAATCAATAACAAGTATATAATATATACCTTTGTTCACTTTGCCGGCCTTCTTATCTGCTAGATACTTGGGGCAATTGCGCTTCCAGTGGCCAGTACCCTTGCAATAGAAACACTCAGTCTCAGGCTTAGGGCCATGCCTGGTTTTCTTCTCAGCGGTAGCAACAGATTTGCCACCCTTCTTGAAGTTTACCCTTGGCTTGCCTTTCTTGCCTTTCTTGAAACTAGTGGTCTTATTGATCATCAACAGTTGATGTTCTTTCTTGATCTCCACTTCAGCAGTTTTAAGCATCGAGAGAAGATCAGGAAGAGACTTCTTCATGCTCTGCATATTATAGTTCATCACGAAGTTCTTGTAACTAGGTGGCAGAGATTGGAGAACACGATGTATCCCTAGCTCAATGGGAATCGATATTCCTAAGGCTATGAGCTTATCAGCGTACGCAGACATTTTGAGTACGTGCTCACTAACGGAGCTGTTCTCTTCCATCATGCAGCTAAAGAACTTTTCTGAAGCGTCATAACTCTCAACTGCGGCATGGGTATCGAAAATCATTTTCAATTCTCCCATTGTGGCATAAGCAGTGCTGTTCTAGAAACGTTTTCGCAGCTCTGGCTCTAATCCATAGAGGATGCCGCAGTGAACTATACTGTGATCTTCTTATTGAGTCAGATAAACATTTTTATCTTCATCAGAAGCATCTTCAGCGGGCTGGTCACCTAGAGGTGCATCAAGCACATAGAGCTTCTTGCAAGCGGTGAGGAGAATCCTCAGGTTAAGTGCCCAGTTGGTAAAGTTGCTTCCATTGTTCACTAATTTCTCTTTCTCCATGAACATATTGAAATTGAAGGTAGGTGGTGCCATGATCTACAACATATTTGCAAAGACTATTTAGACTATGTTTATGATAAATTAAGTTCAAGTTAATTCTAAAATTATCCCATGAACTCCCACTCAAAAACAACATCTTTCTTAGTTGTCTTTAGTGATTACACGAACCAAATTCACTACACCGAAACCGATCATCACGTGAGACGGTGCAGTTGCAAAGGCGAACATCAACATGTTCATCATATCATTCATATGACTCATGCTTTACCTTTCGGTTACGTGTTCCGAGGCCATGTCTGTACATGTTAGGCTCGCCAAGTGGAACCGTTGTATTGCATGTTTTTCAAGGCCATGTCTGTACATGCTAGGCTTGAAAACACCCGTTGTATGCGAACGTTGAGTCTATCACACCCGATCATCACGTGGTGTCTCGAAACGACGAACTTTCTTAATGGTGCATACTTAAGGAAGAACACATTATTATCTTGATATTAAGTGAGAGGGATCATCTTATAATGCTACCGTCGCGATCTAAGCAAAATAAGATGCATAAAAGGATAAACATCACATGCATGGATAATGTGATATGATATGGTCCTTCTTGCACTTGATCTCCATCTTGTGCATCATGGTATGATCTCCATCATTCCACCGGCGTGGCACCAAGGTCCGTGGCACCTCCATCTTGATTGTCCATTACAACATATCACATGGATATGACATACAGCACGCAGGCCATAAAATAAGACAACCATATGGCTCCAGCCGGTATGTCAATAATTTACAAAAGATATCATCTCATACATAACGTTTGTAAGATTGACCATATCACATCACATGCCCTTTAAAAACAAGTTAGACGCCTCTAATTTATTTTTGCATATTTTACGTGGTTTTGGGCTTACGAGGATAGAACCGTTCATACCTACGTACAAGAACCACAACGTTGATAAAACATATTTTTAACAACCCTTCGTAGATTAGATCTTAACTATAGTAGGAGAAACCGACACCCGCAAGCCACTTATGCAATTCAAGTTGCATGTCAGTTGTGGAACAAGTCTCATGTACGTGGACATGTAAAGTTAGTCCGGGCCGCTTCATCCCACTATGCCACTAAGATCATAAAATACTCAAAGAGGCAAAAACATGATCATCAACGCCCACATACTCCTATGTGTTCTACCCGTACAATTCATCTACGCATAGATCCGGCTCTGATACCACTGAAGGGGAACGTAGCATAGAAAACAAAAAATTTCCTACGCGCGATAAACCCGAAAGGCCAAGATCTAATCTATGAGATGAAAGGCAACGGGGAGAAAGAGAGTCTTGAGATAACATACCCTCGAAGACTCAAAGTGGTACAAGAAAAGATCTCGTTGTTGGCGTAGTCGTTCTCACGCCGATCCCGAGCGAGAAGAAGAGCACCGCAATCCGACGGTGCCTCCGTAATCGGTCACACGTTCAGCTCGATGAAGACTTTCGCTCCCTCGTTCCAGCGGGTTGCGGAAGTAGAGGATCCCTCCGGAATTCCAGAAGAACGACGGCGTGGTGGTGGTGAAGAATCCCACGGTCAGGGCTTCGCCAAGCCGGAGACCATGGAATTGACCAGCGGATGGAAGGGAAAAAGAGTGGGCAAGTGTGTAGAGAAGAGAGAGCCCTCACCCTCCTTTTATAGGGGAGGGGGAGGCAGCCCAAGGGGGGGTGCGGCCAGCCATGGGTGCCCCCACCCCTTCCTCTGTTCATGTGAGTGAAGCTCCACTCACACCCACTCAAAATTCCTTAATTTCCCACTTAGAAATTCCAAAGGTTTTTCTTTAATAAATAAATAAAAAATTTATTTCTTTATTTATATTTGTTAATTCCATTAACAAACATTTGCATGCAGCACCTCGAACCATTTGTTAATTCTATTAACAACCGTTCGACGAAAAAACCCTTGAACTATTTCAATTTCCCCGAAACAATTTCGGAGCTGCCCAAAATATTCTTCGGTATTCCGTATCCTCTCTAAACGCTTCATCGAACCTTAAGTGTGTCTCCCTACGATTCGTGAATATTATAGACATGATCGAGACTCCTCTCCGATCAATAATCAACAGCGGGGTCTGGAAAACCGTGATGACTCCTATATATTCAATGATGACTCTCGTGATCGTGTGAACCTTTCAACGTCGTAACGATTTCCCTTTGTCTCACGATATATTACTTGTCCGAGATCCGATCATCCGTATCCACTATACCTTGTTCGATCTTGTTATCCGACAAGTACTCTTTTCTCGTTCCCGTGATATAACATCCTTGTGATCATATCACTTGCTTGCAAGCGGTGTCGATGTGATATCACCGAGAGGGCCCTGAGTATATCTATCCGTCATATTGGATGGACAAATCCCATTCTCGATCCATGAGCTTCAACCAACACTTTCCGAATATCCAATGCCACCTTTATAGTCACCCTTTTACGGTGTGACGTTTGATGTCTTCAAAGTATTCTTTCGGTATTAGTGATTAACATGATCTCATGGTCTAAGGAATAATGTTACTTCGAATGTAAGATATAACAACAAAACTAAATGACTTGATCGTATTGTTATACTTAGTTAGGGTTTAAGTTCATCATGTCATTCTCCTAATGACATGACCCCGTTATTAACAACATCCAATGTTCATGATCAGGAAACCTTGATCATCTGTTTAATCAACGAGCTAGTTAAAAGAGAGGCTTCACTAGGAATGTCGGTTTGTTTATTAATCACACATGTATCAACGTTTCCGGTTAATACAATTCTAGCATGAGAAATAAACATCTATCATAAACAAGGAATAATATATAATAAACACTTTATTATTGCCTCTCGGGCATATTCCCTTCAGGAACCCAAATAAAGTAATCAATGAAACCCTCAATAGGACCAACATATTTAGCTTGCACAACACCATAATAATCAACAAATAATAAATGGTGTGCATTGTTAGTTCCCACAGAGTTCCTACGAGTAGTGTTGTTCCTAATGACACTAACACTCGCACCAACATTCTTATTTGCGGGCTTGGACTTCTTCTTGATCTTCTTATTCTCATTATTGCTATTGGAAACATAGCCCAGACCTTGCTTTCCAATTTGTAGTCTAGGAGCAACCACTTGTGGCTTTGGAGCCACTTGAGGTTTAGGAGCCACAACCTTCTCACCACTAGGACCCTTGCACTTGATTCTTGCTAGTTCTTTCTTCAATCTAACAATCTCCGCAATAACATTTGCATGATCACAAGAAGAAGAAGAAGTACTAGGCACATTGAATTGATGAGTTTGAATTTGTTCACGTGACTTGTTGAGGGTAGAGTGATCACTCTCCAAGGCCTTGAGAGCCTTGGTGATCTTCTCTAGATCCTCCGTTAGTTTTGCATGACCAACATCAAACTCAACATTTTTCTTTTTAGCAAGTTTATATTTAGCAATTGCACGATTATGTTCTTTAGAGAGTTTAGACATTTGTTCATTATGTGACTCTTCAATAGTCTCAAGTTTCTCCTCAAGAGATACTCTAAGCTCATGTTCTTCCTAAAGAGAATTCGAGAGAGAACCCTTTTCGATGCAATCTTCCCTCTCGGTTTCACATTTCTTCTCAAGAGACTCTTGGGCCTCTCCCAATTGACTCATGACAAGACCAAAGTACCTCTTGTTTTCACCTTGCAAGTTAGTCATAAATAGACTCAAAGATGCAATTTCATCTTCAACACTAGTACTAGAAATGTTATTCTTTTCACTTTGAGTCTTAGAGTGGGAGGAAGATGATACATCGGTGAACTTTTCCATGAGAGGGCTGATGAAGATTCTCTTTGGGGGATTGATACATCCAAAACGTATCTCTTTTTTCGAACACTTTTCTTATTATTTTCTTCTTAACTTATGAGTTTTGGATACCACTAACACGGACTAACGTTGTTTTCAGCAGAATTACCTTGGTGTCTCGTTTTTGTGCAAAAAAATCAACTTTCGGGAAAATGTCCAGAAAAGACCCCATTGGTCTTAAAACACCGGAAGACCCCGGGAGCCAGAAGGGGGCACACCACCCCAGTGCCCCCCCTTGGCCGCGCCGCCTGGTGGTGTGGGCCACTCCGGGACCCCCTCGGGATCCCCTTTCGACTACATATGCTCTTCAACCCTAAAACGCGAGGGGGTTCGTCATATTTCACAGAAACACAACAGAGCGCCGCCGCCACCCCGAACCCCGATTCGAGGATCAGAAGTTCCTGTTCTGGCGCCCTGCCGGGACGGGCATTTGAAGGAGATCATCGCCATCGACACCGCCACCTCTTCTCCATCAACCATCCATGATTCCCCCGTCCATGTGTGAGTAAACACCGTTGTAGGCTGAGAGGGATGGACGGGATTGGATGAGATTGATCATGTAATAATGCTAAATTGTTAGGGCATAGTGCCTAGTATCCATTGTTAGTGTTTTCTACCGTTGTTGCAACTTGTTATGCTTAATGCTTGTCACTAGGGCCCGAGTGCCATGATTTCATATCTGAACATGTTATTGTTTCATGAGTATAATATTGTTTCTTGATCATACGTGCAAGTTGTTTTACACATGTCATTGTCCGAAACCTGAGGCTCCAAAGTGACAGAAATTGGGACAACCGGAGGGGATGGTTGTGATGTGAGGATCACGTGTGTTCATGGAGTGTTAATGCTTTGCTCCGGTGCTTTATTAAAAGGAGCACCTTAATTACCAGTAGTTTCCCTAGAGGCCCTGCTGCCATAGGCTGGTAGGACAAAAGATGTTATGCAAGTTTCTCATTGCGAGCACGTATGACTATATTGGAACATATGCCTATGGTTTGCCTAAATGGTTGATGCTTTATATTATTATATGCAATGCCCATGTAATTATTATTACATGACCTATGTTATCCATGCAATGCCCGTCCATCCAATCCCTCTATGCTTACGGTACTTCCCATACTATTGTTTTCCGCGATTGCTACTGTTGTTACTATTCTACTACTGCTGTTATTTTATTTCTACTTCTGCTATAAAACTGCTACCACTGATAAATTGTTGCGAGCAAGTCTAATTTCAGGTGCAGCTGAATTGACAACTCAGTTGTTAAGGCATATAAATATTCTTTGGCTCCCCTTGTGTCGAATCAATAAATTTGAGTTTTACTTCCCTCGAAGACTGTTGCGATCCCCTATACTTGTGGGTCATCAAGACTATTTTCTGGCGCCGTTACCGGGGAGCATAGCTTTATTTATTTGCTCACTTGATCGTGATATTGTTTGCTGCAAGCCATTCATCATGGGCAAGACTCGTGATGGAAAAGTTCCTATATTACCATCCACTACAAGAAGAGGAACAACTCTGAACACCTCTGTTGCTCTTGATTCACCGTCTATTATGAGTAAGCTTCTTACTCCATCACATGCTACACGTATTGTTATTTCTGCTGAGTCCGAGAATGTTTCTGATACTTTTGATGATGCTTCTACCATGCTTGATGATACTGGTTCTCTAGGTCCTTTCCTAGATGCTACTATTGCTAAATCCAAACAAATTAAAAATGCTGAAATTTCTGTTGAAAATATTGGTACACCTGTTAATTCAACTGAGCTTATTGATGATCTTGATGAAACCTATATTGAACTTAATGATGATTTTATTGAAGAAACTCATGCTACTACTGGTGCCAGTGCTCTTAAGAGTCTTATTGCAAGACATGCTGTGAAATATAAATCTTCTCTTGATGCTAAGTTTGCCACATCTCCCATAGACATTATAGACAAGGATTATGATTTCTGTTTAGATTTATATTATATATCTATTATTGAGAAGGAACCTTTTTTGTGGAACTTAAAGTAAAAGTGCTATGGAACACATGAATGAGCTTTCATCTTTGACTAGTTTATTTTCTGATGATACTAAGCCGCGTACTTATTTCGTTATCAAGGTCTTCCCTTTCTCATTGAAAGATGAAGCTAAAATTTGGTTTAACAATCTGTCACCTGGGTGTATTACTGATCCTATGGAATTTTTGATGCTTTCTTTCAAAAATATTTTCCTGCTAGTGCCCAACATGCTGTTGTACAGGACATCTTTAATTTTGAGCAAATTGAAGGAGAAAAATGCCTGAATCTTGGACAAGGTTTTTTTTCTTTGATAAGAGCTAGCCCTGGATATCCATTACCTAAAAATGAGCTCCTAGATATATTTTATAACGGAACAACTGTTGAATCTAGGACATAACTGGATAGTTGTGCTGGTTGTGTTTTCAGGAAAAGAACTCCACACGAAGTTGAGGAATTAATGGCTAAAATAGCCAAAAACAATGATGATTGGAATATATCTGAGCCTACACCTACACCAGAGCCAACACCAATACCAACAGCCAAGAAGAGAGGGATGATTGAATTAAATAATGAAGTGATGAAGGAAGCCAAGAAATCTCTTAAAGAGAGGGATATTAAATCTGAAGATGTGAAGAATTTACCTCCTATAGAAGAATTATGTAAGCCTATTCCTCATCCATCAACTATTGAGGTACACTCTCTCCAATACTTTGATAATAGAGATATTCCTTATTCTAAACCACCCGATCAATGCTTATATGAATTTGATAATTATGTTCTTAAGCAAGCCAACTTTAATAGGAGAGTGCAAACTCACCTTATGGAAAACTCTAGAGCTATTGATAATTTGCATGGTATTATTGAGAGAACCTCTAATGATGTTAAAATGCGTGTTAAATATTTTCAAATGGTTCAAACTAAAATTGATCAACTTACTAAAGTGAAAAAAAATACATGCTAGCTAATGCTTCTAGAGATAAACATGTTTGTGAAATACTTACTAGAAGTGGTGTTTCTACTCAGGACCCCTTGTATCCCGAAGGACATCCTAAAAGAATTGAACAAGATTCTCAGCAACCTAAAAACAATAGTTCTACTTCGTAGAAAAAGAAGAGCTCTAGGTCTTCGTGATCAAGCAAGTTGGATGCACCCCCACTAGACCATTGGAGAGCTTCCATACACTTATAGTTCTATGTGCATCTGTTGTGTGGCAATCCCTACTCCTTGAATAACTTCGATTATAAGACTTCCTCTTGTCTAATGATCACTTTCAGTTGTGCGAGACTTTCTTCCATTGACCATCCAAACCCCCCATAATGTTATTTTAGCCATAACATCCTGGTGCTATGGACCAATACAGAACTCTTTGCTTGTTTTAAGTGCACAATTATTTGAATGATCTTCCTATGTGCATATTTTTGTCACTTGACTTGATCCTAACAGGGGTTGTTGTAAGAGTTTGATGCCTTGGATGATTATAGTGTTGTTCTTGAAGCTTAAAACATCTCTAATATACTTTTCACGGTGGATTGTGTTGTAGTATTGATTCATTGAAAGGTTTTACTTTGTTATTCCTGATGGTTTATACGTTACTCTTTGATATCAACTATAAGCCACATCCTTTATTAATTTGATCCTAGTTTACATGCTTTTACATTACTATGATGATCAAGTTTATGTTGGTAGCATGTCACCTCAGAAATTATTTGTTTTGTCGTTTACCTACTCGAGGACGAGTGGGAACTAAGCTCGGGGATGTTTCTCCATCATAAACGTATCCTTAATTTCTGACGTTCCTTGTTGTTTTCTTATTGTTTCCCACATGTTTTCTATACATTTTATGTCATTTTTATCAATTTTCCGGACTAACCTATTGACAAGATGCCATAGAGCCATCTGTTTTCTGCTGTTTTTTGTTTCAGAAAAGTTGTTCTGGAAATATGTTCAGAATTGGAAAATTCAAAAGCCAGGAGTCTTAGAAGTTCCGGAGGGTCCACGAAGACCCGAAGAGACCCGGAGGGGTTCCCGGGAGCCACCACACCATAGGGGGCGCGGTTCCCCCTCTGGCCGCGCCGGGATGTGGCGTGGGCCCCTGGCCACCCCCCGACATCGCCCTTTCGCCCATATATACTCCCTGATGCATAAAACCTAAATCAATCGACCTTTTCCACCAAAAACATCTGTAGCTTCGCCGCCGCCGCCGACAAGTTTCGGGGGACAGAAATCTCTGTTCCGGCACCCTGCCGGAAGGGGAAGTGCCCCCCGGAGACATCTCCATCGATTCCACCTCCATCTTCATCGCCGTTGCTGTCTCCTACGATGAGGAGGGAGTAGTTCTCCCCCGGGGCTGAGGGCTCTACCGGTAGCTATGTGTTTCATCTCTCTCTCCCATGGTGTGATCTTTTTTTTGAGGGACCATGGTGTGACCTTTATGTGATCGTGAGCTTTGTAATCTAGTTGAACTAGTAGATGTCACTCTTTATCTGTTATGCTACTCGAGTGGTTTTGTTATGAGATCTCTGTAAACACTTTGATCACGGTGTAATGGTGACAGTGTGTGCACCATGTGGTTTAGCATGATATTTATATCTTGTGTTGTAGATGAACCTATGAAACTGTGGTGTTTGTCTAGTACCTTCTAGGGCAGTCATAGTGACAGCGTGGGGTTTACTAGACATGGGAATGCGACTTTGAGGAGTGCTTTTTGCAGCCCTACGCAATGAATTGGTGTTTGTTATTCAACCGGAGAGTGGTTTGGAGTAGCATAGTGAAGATATTATATATATTAATTCAATTATGTTATCATTGTTGAGAGTGTCCACTAGTGAAAGTAGGATCCCTAGGCCTTGTTTCTAAGCATTGAAACACCGTTTACAATCAGTTCTGCTACATGTTTGCTATCTGCCATTTTTATTTCAGATTTCTATTATCACTTATTATCATCCATATCACTTGCATTTTACTCTCTCTTCGCCGAACTAGTGCACCTATACCACTGACAATTGTATTAGGTGTGTTGGGGACACAAGAGACTTCTTGTATCGTAATTGCAGGGTTGCTTGAGAGGGATACCTTTGACCTCTTGCTCCCTGAGTTCGATAAACCTTGAGTAATCCACTTAAGGGAAACTTGCTACTGTTCTACAAACCTCTGCACTTGGAGGCCCAACACTGTCTACAAGAATAGAAGCGTGCATAGACATCAAGCTCTTTTCTGGCGCCGTTGCCGGGGAGGTAAGGTAAAAGGTACTCACATCCTTTGTGAGTGCTCGAAGTTATTTCCTTTATATTCTGCAATTATATCTTTCTGTTTCTTGTTTTCACTAGTTAGGCTTATTTTTACTTTTTTCTTGTTTTTATTTTTACTAGTTAGTCTTAATGGAAAACAACAAAAATATGAGAGCACTTTCTTTGCATGTTAGTAGCAATGTTATTAGCATTAATTATTTGGATACCATTATTTCTAGTACTATGGAAAAGTCTAAGCTTGGGGAAGCTAGTTTTTCTAAACTTTTTAGTTCCCCGGCTTTAGAGGAGAAAATTTGCTCTGATGATACTTTATCTCCCATATGTGATAAATCTAATGATGCTTGTGATATTTTAAAACCTCCTGCTAAATGTGTTCCTTTTAAAATACCCATGAAAATTGTACAACGAGTCACAAATAACTACTATTTTGGTGATGGAACCGTCCATCCTCGTGATCATTTACTCTTTATACATGAATTATGCGATTTTTTCAATTGTGTAGGTATTTCAATGGACAATGTTAAGAGTAGTTTGTTCTCTTTGTCACTTAAGGACAAAGCAAGGGAGTGGTATGATCTACTAGATGATCCTCATCATTTGGAGTGGAAGGATCTTGAATCTCTATTTTATTCTAAATTTTATTCTTCTCATAAACTGTATTTAGATAGGAATTACATTTATAATTTTTGGCCTCATGATGGAGAAAGCATTTCTCAAGCTTGGGGAAGACTGAAAGCATTGATACTTAAATGTCCTAACCATAGCTTCCTAGAGAAATAATTGTTACTAATTTTTATGCAAGGCTTTCAGGACATTACAGGGATTATCTAGATGCATGTTCAGAGGGTTCTTTCTCATGTAAGGAGGTTGAAGATAAATGGGATGTTCTTGAAAGAATTGAAACCAATAATGAAGGTTGGAATAACGACAAAGGTAAAGAATCAAGTATAAACTATGAGTATGATTCATTAAGTCTTTCGCTGAAACTGCTGGTTTTCAAGAGCTTAGTGCTAAATATGGTCTTGATCCTCAAATGATTGTTGGTTGGTATAGATCCTTTGCTTATTATATTAATGTTCCTAAATCAAATGGGGACATACATCATGAACCTTTTAAAGACACTTGCATAAAAAATGAAACTGTTATTAATGTTTGCAATGAACATGCTCAAACTTCTGAAAGTACTATTTCTTATAGGCATGTTAATTTTTGTGGAGTACTTAGACCTTGTGAAAAGAATCAAACCGAAGAAGAATATTTCATCCATCATAGGAATGAAAAAACTAGAAAGTGGGACACGACTTTAGATGATCTTGGCAAAAAAGCTTGTGCCCTCTATCCTTTTATTTGTGAACTTTGTTGTAAAGTGGGTCATTTGAATTTTCAATGCTCTGGATGTAATAGCTATTTGAATACTGGAAGTTTGTATTGTGATGACATGATCACTCCTAATAAGCATGATGAACTTACTTTATTTTTATGGTGTGAAGAGTTATCAAGAAAAACTTCTTTCGTAGATATGAGTGCTCTTCAGATGAATAGTGTCCTGCATGGTTTTCATCATTATTGTGTTAATAATTGCCACACAAATACTTACATACAAAATATTATAGAAGAGGAGACTTTACTAAAATATGACAAGGCTAATATTTGTTTTCATCTTATTAATGAAGAGGAGGAATCCTCCAAAGTTCTTTCTATTGTTTCTGACAATAAACCAGGGTATGTGGAGAAGCTTCCTTTCAAGCCTCTCCCTCCTATAGAGAGGAGGAAGAAGAAGAGGAGGAGTAAAAGGAGAGAGGTAACGGTATCTCCCCCTAATCATGTTGCTCCTATTATAGTTTTTGATGAGTCTGAACTCTATGATTATCCTATGCCTGTTATTTATGAAAGTGACCATGATTGGGAGAAACACACTACTTTTGATATTGAAAATATCTTTTGTACCAATTCTGAAAATGATGATAATTGTTGTACTATTATTACCATCCATGTTCCTTCCAATTATGATATAGAAAGCTCTGAGCTTGTGGATGATGTCTTTGAAAATCCTTTCGCTAGTGATGATTATATGCTTGATACATCTCTTTCTAGTAAAAATGATGATATTGCTTATGATGATACTATGCCTCCAGTCTTTGATAACTATTATAAAAGATGCTATAAAATAGGCTATGATTACAATTATCCTTATGAAACTTGTCATAGTTATGGAGGGATTTTCCAAAACCATCTCCCTAATATACAACTTGTCTATCTTGTTGGAGTTCTTTATGATGATTACAATGATAAATATGATATTTTCAGTCCACCTACTATTGAGTATAAAATTAATTATGATTACAAAATGCCTCCTATGTTTGATGATTATGGTGACGAGAATGATAATGATAGCTATTTTGTTGAATTTTCTCCCACTCTTATTAATAAGAATGATTATGCTTATGTGGATAGTAATAATTCTTTTATGCATGTGGCTCATGATAAGAATGTTTATTGTGATAGTTATATTGTTAATTTTATTCATGATGCTACTGAAATTTATTATGAGAGAGGGAAACATAGTCTTATGCATCTCAAAAATATCAAGTTTCCCCTCTTTATGTTGAAAAATTTGAAATTGCACTTATTTTGTCTTCTCGTGCTAGCCACTTTGTGCTTTATTGAATTGTTCTTATACAAGATTCTTTTTCATAGGAAGTGGGTTAGACTCAATTTTTTTACATTTTCTTATTGATGCTCTCTTTTTCTTTAGTTCATATTTCTCATGTGAGCATCTTCTCAAATTATCATGTCTAGCTAAAAGGCGTTAAAGAAAAGTAGTTCTTGGGAGATAACCCATGGTTTTATTTTTGCTTTGTTTTTCTCTGTTTTCTTTTCTTCAAGGGGTTGTATACTTCTGTAGATACTCCTTTGTATCTTTATTTTCATGTTTTAGTAGTGCCAAGTAAGGTTTCTGACGAGAGTTGGAGTTGGTTTTCGGATTTCTGCGCAGGAAACATATTTCTTCTATTCACCGTAAAAAAATCTTATAATTCACAGAAAAATCAGAATGACCTGAAATATTTTTTTCTTATTCCTCGGCTATTTCCGCAAATTTTGCATTCTTTAAGTTTTTAGATCTGAGAAACGTAAGTTCCTAGAAAAAATTCGTCTTTACAGATTGTTCTGTTTTGACAAATTCTGCCATTTTTCTTGCATTTGCTCTTTTGCGATGTCAAGTGGATTTCTTTGCTTCACGAAACATTAGTGGATGTAGATAATGTTTAGAAGTATAAATAGAACTTTTTCCATACAGAACCAATGTATTTTTAATTGTTGCACTAACCCTCTAATGCGAATTACTTCTTGAGTGTGGTGTGAAGGAAGTTTTCAAGGGTCAAGATAAGAGGTGATATATGTGATCAAGAAGAGTGCAAGGTCAAAGCTTGGGGATGCCCCCGTGGTTCATCCCAGCAAATTCTAAGAAGACTCAAGCATCTAAGCTTCGTTATGCCCAAGGCATCCCCTTCTTCATCAACAATTTATCATGTCACTTCTAGTGAAACTATATTTTTATTCGGTCACATCATATGAATTTTACTTGGAGAGTCAGTTATTTTTGCTTTTAGTTTGTTTAGTTTTCTTTGCTATAGTTTATCACTGTAACCTATCATACTTGTGTGGGAGAGAGACACGCTCCGTTTTTATTGCTTAGAACACTCTAGTTATCATTCTTATTGTTCTGTGAGTGTTCACTTTTTGCTAGTACTGCGTTTATCCCTTGTTTTTCATGCATCTCTTTTTCAGAGCTGTTAGTTTTAGTAGAGTTGTGTTAGTACTCTCTTGTTTACTTGCTGTATCATTTAGAGAGTTTTTGTTAAAACATATTTTGTATGGTGCTTGTTGGAAATAGAAAATGCTACATGTGGTAGATGGTATAACGAAAAAGCTTGCATATTCTTGTAGATAACTAAACTTTTTCACTTTATTATTTGTTGTTGTTTTGAGATATTAATATGCTTAATGGTAAACTTGCTGGTTTGGTAAAGTAAAAATAATTAATGGTTGGTCTAGAAGCTTGAAACTGTGCCACACTCAAATAACCAGTTGATAGGATAATGGTATATGACTTCCTTTGCTGATAGCAATCGTAATGGATTTTTCTTACGCGCTACGTTCGGGGTATCCAACAGTGACTTTTCACTGCCACGGGCCCTCTTGGAGTTATTTTCGATATGCCTTGTGAGATCATGATTTTATTTGGAATCTTTTAACTTGTGAGTTCTATGTTGCGGTTTTCTGGCACTTCCACCATCCATATTTGCTAGCCTCTTCGGTACTGTGCATTGCTCATTCTCACATTGAGAGTTGGTGCAAACTTTGCCAGTGCATCCAAACCCCGTGGGAGAACTTTGTTCTTCTACACATAATCCAAAATTTATCTTCCTCAAAACAGTCATCATACCTACCTACCATGGCATTTTCATAGCCATTCCGAGATATATTTCCATACAACATCCATCATCATTAGGTTACTTGTCATGCTTCATTGTTATTTTGCATACTGCTACACTGGCAGGAGCATTTAGTTTTATTTACATCAGAGATATTTCAGTTTGGGTTATGAGTACTAAAAGTGTGATGATTCATTGTAAAATAGAGTGTTGCCCCTACCAGTGAGGTTATAAATAAAAAAATAAAAAAGAGAGAGAAAGCCAAAAAGAAAAAAGGCAAAAGAGAGAGGGGGTAGCACTACTATCATTTATTCCACACTTGTGTTTGGTTGGCATAATTACTTCAGTTTGGAGAGAGTTTTCATATTATGACTTGCATAACTATGTGGGGAACTTACATTATAGAACTTGGATTGTATATTCCAATGATGAGCCTCCTCAAGAGAGCTCTAGGTCTTCGTGAGCAAGCAAGTTGGATGCACCCCCACTAGTTCCACTGGAGAGCTTTCATACACTTACACCTCTATGTGCATCCGTTGTGTGTCAATCACTACTCCTTGCATAACTTCGATTATAAGACTTCCTCTTGTCTAATGATCACTTTCACTTGTGTGAGAATTTCTTCCATTGACCATCCAAACCGCCCATAATGTTCTTTTAGCCATAACATCCTGGTGCCGGGAACCAGTACAGAACGATTGCTTGTTTCAAGTGCACAATTATTTGAATGATTTTCCTACGTGCATATTGTTGTCACTTGACTTGATCCTAACATGAGTTGTTGTGAGAGTTTGATGCCTTGGATGATTATATTGCTGTTCTTGAAGCTTAAATCATCTTTAATATACTTTATATAGTGGATTGTCTTTTAGTGATTCATTGAAAAGTTTTACTTTGTTATTCTTAATGGTTTATACATTACTTTTCCAGTTCCATGTTTTTTGCTGTTTTTAGTTTCAGAAAAGTTGTTCTCGAAATATTCTCGGAATTGGAAAATTCAAAATCCAGAAGTCTTAGAAGTTCTGGAGGGTCCACGGAGACCCGAAGAGACACGGAGTGGTGCCCGGGAGACACCACACCATAGGGGGGCGCGGTTCCCCCTCTGGCCGCGTCGGGATGTGGTGTGGGCCCCCTGGCCACCCCTAGCATCGCCCTTTCGCTCATATATACTCCCCGATGCATAAACCCTAAATCAATCGGCCTTTTCCACCAAAAACATCTGTAGCTCCGCCGCCGCTGACGACAAGTTTCGGGGGACATAAATCTCTATTCCAGCACCCTGCCGGACGGGGAAGTGCCTCGGATCCATCTCTATCGACTCCACCGCCATCTTCATCGTTGTTGTTGTCTCCTATGAGGAGGGAGTAGTTCTCCCCCGGGGCTGAGGGCTCTACCGGTAGCTATGTGTTTCATCTCTCTCTCCCATGGTGTGATCTTTATGTGATCGTGAGCTTTGTAATCTAGTTGAACTAGTAGATGTTACTCTTTATCTGTTATGCTACTCGAGTGGTTTTGTTATGAGATCTCTGTAAACACTTTGATCACGGTGTAATGGTGACAATGTGTGCACCGTGTGGTTTAGCATGATATTTATATCTTGTGTTATAGATGAACCTATGAAATTGTGGTGTTTGTCTAGTACCTTCTAGGGCGCTCATAGTGACAGCGTGGGGTTAGCTAGACATATAAATATTCTTTGGCTCCCCTTGTGTCGAATCAATAAATTTGGGTTTTACTTCCCTCGAAGACTGCTGCGATCCCCTATACTTGTGGGTCATCAGGGATTCAAAGTGTGATGGATATGACAAAGATGCAATAGAAATAGCGGCAAATTCACTTGTGGATTCTTCTTCTTCTGCATCACCAGAATCATACTCTTTTTTATTCATTAGCACAAATCTTGAAGATGGTTTTTTGTTGTAAGGTTTCTTCTTGAAGTGAGGCTTCTTGTTGGGGAGCTTTGACTTATCCTTGAGAACGAGTCTTCCTCCTTGACTTTACCTATTCTCAAAAGGGCACTCGGCAATGAAATGATGCTTGTCTTGACAATTGAAACAATCCCTCACTTTTTGAATCCCTTCCTTGCCATAACTTGACTTGGTATTCTCCTCAATGTAAGCCTTAGCCTTGGGAGTATTCTTCCAACACTTTTGCACCGCAAGAGAGATGTAATCCTTTAGCACATGATCATACTCTTGATCATTTAGCGGAGACAAGTTTTCTCTCCAAGAAACCTCTTCTTGTTGATCCACCATCTTGGTCACAACCTTGGCCTTCAAAGCAATGGAGATCCCTTTGTGCATTCCAATAGCACGAGCACGGGTGTCATGATCAAGCTTTGTTTGAACTTGGAAGGAGGCCATCTCTTGCATCACCTTGGTTGAGGTCATGAGGTGATAGCCGTGTCTTCCTTGAAGGCTCTTCAAGTCCACGGGCTCAAATGGCATGAGGGCACTCACGTACTTCCTCTTGATCCAAGCATCATCCACATGAGTGGCACCAAGACCACTAAAGGCGATGGCAAGGGTCTTGAGTCACCTGTACATGTCCTGATGGCTCTCACCATCAAGCATATAGAACCCTTCGGCCTCATTGCTCAAGGTATCATACCTATTCCTCTTCATACTTTCATTGACCTCAAACATGGTGACAAGAGAATCCCATGTTTTTTGGAGGTGGAGTATTGTTGAAGATGAGGCATGTGGTTTAGACCCATGACTTGTTGAATCATTGACAAAGTGGTGTAGTTGAGTTGACAATCTACCACTTCTCTTCTTGTCAAGTTCTTGGGGGTCATGAGGCTTGTATCCATCTTGAATGACCCTCCAAAGCTCAATACAACAAGAGTTCAAGTGAGTTTTCATATAATATTGCCATTTACTAAAGGAATGTGCATCAATTTTAGGAGGTTTACCTCTAGGATTAATATGAGGATGTGGGATAGGAGGACCGGGAGAGTACCGTCCGGGGACATTGTGGCAGTCCTGCTTTTCATTCTTACCTTAGGAGATGTAGTGTTGTTAGTGGAATGAGTTCCATTTTTTAGTTTCTCCACCCTCCTCCTCATCTTCCTTATTCTCCAGAATTTCTTCCGAAGGAATAGAAGATGAAGATTCCACACCCATGGATTTCAAGAGTCGCCTCATTAAATCACGCAACTCCGTCAATTTGGCATCCATAGATGAGGTCAAGGAATCTTTAATTTCCTCAAGATCATACACAGTGACATGTGCCGCGGGCACGACGGTTTCCCCTCTGTTGACCATACTATAACTCTTAGGCGGTTAAGCCTAAAATAAGATCCGAGACTCTGATACCAATTGAACGGATAGTATGGACACCTAGAGGGGGGGGATGAATAGGTGCTACGACCAATTTTAATTCTATTTCAATTTAGGATTGACACAAAGGTAAATTCTCTAGATATGCAACTATGGTGAATTTACCTATATGACAAGAACAACAATAAGCAAGATACAAACACAAAGTAAAGGAGAGGGAACGAGGTAAACGACAACGGAAGCACGCAGAGACACAGATGTAATCCCGAGTTTCTCCTTTTGAGGGGAGTACGTCTCATTGGAGGGGGAAATGAAGAACAACTTGGTGAAGTAGTAGATCGGGGCCTTCTTCTTCAATCCTCCAAAGATCAACGAGTTTGGGTGGAGGGATTGGGAGAAATCCTGGATTTGGTGAGCTTAATAAATGTGCAATCAATGGCTTAGACGAACTAGAGCTCTTGGGGAAGAAGTAGGGGGGGTATTTATAACCCCTCCATAAATGTGGCCGTTGGATGCAGAAATTGGAGCCGAAAATTCCGGTTCAAACTTGAACTGGAAATTCTGGTTAGCTTTTCTGCTTCAGATCTGAGATTTTGACCGCAGTTGACTAAACCAGAAATTCTGGCTTTTCCAAAATTTCCAGTACAAATTTCCGGCTGACTTCTGTGTTGAAAAAGTTCCAACCGGAAATTCCGGTTGGACTGGAAATTTCCGGTTGACTCCAGAGAGCACAAACTTCAAGTCCTTATCCGTTTTTTCGCCGGTTCTTCCCAACCGGAATATCCGGTTTGACATGGAATTTTTTGGCTCTCTTCTATGCCCAATCTTTAAGAAAAACTTCTCAACCGGAATTTCCAGTTGGTCAGGAAATATCCGGTTGCCTTCTATGGCAAATCATGGCAATCTATCTTCACCTTTTCCCGGTGCTCGATGCGAAAGAGTAATTAAACACCTGCACCACTTAACACCTTTATAAATAACATCATTAGTATAATTAACTACCACTCAAAATCCAAGGGATCACAAAATGCACTTTCAATATCCTTTGTTGTACTTAGTGCCGTTGATCACATAGTTGCACTACGGAGCTTGACAATTAGTAAGTCTCGAAAACATCGGCGACTGTTGTAGAATATTGATATCATTGTGAGAACTAGCAATGCCGAAAAATGCATGCCAAATCCAAAGATCGTAATCTTCCATGGCCTCAAATACAACACTGCATGCTCCAAGATGTACTCCTTTGTACATCCTCTGCCAACCGAATGGACATTTCTTCCATCTCCAATGCATGCAATCTATGCTCCCAAGCATTCCAGGAAGGCCTCTTGCTTCACCTTGTGCCATGAGACGAGTTGTGTCTTATGCATTTGGTTGCCTCAGATAGGTTGCTCCAGACACTGCATTCACTGCTTTGCAAAACCTGTATGTGGCTTCGATAGCTGTGCTTTCATACATATGAAGGTAGTCGTCCAAAGAGTCCACGAGAGCTCCATATGCTAGACACCGTATAACAGTAGTGCACTCCTAAGGATGGTGCAATCTTTTTTCCAGCTCGAAGTAGTCATCATATTCTCGAACGCCATGCACAATCTCCTTGAACACACTCCTCTGCATCCTAAACCGCCGACGAAAATCATTATCATTGTTTGTAGAGGTCAGGGATAAATAATCATTGTAAACCAGCATATGGCCCGTCGTCCTAAACATGTTTTTGTTGGCCCGCCGTCCATTCCTCGATCCTCCTCGTTTGGGATTCCGATCAAGCTCCACCCGCGCGGCTAGCAGGACGACGAGTACCATCTGGTTCTCTTCTTCGTCGGCTAGGAGGGACTGTTCCTCCTTCATCATGTGAAACATGAACTCATCGTCACTGTCCATTGCCTACCAATCAAGAAACAATAAAAAACAGAGCAGCCAACATGTTGGCAAACAATCGAGCACCTAGCGGGCGGGCATGAGCAGGGAATTGGCCGTACCGGCGGGAAGATTCTTCTCCCGGAGGCGGGGAGAGATGACGGTGGCAGCCGGAGGGACTGCTGGTGGTTGTGTGGCAACGATATACGGCCGACAACGGGCATCAGCGGAATGGAGAATCGCCGGGTAGGAGGCAGTCAAGAACGAGGTGCGGAGAAATGGCTTATGTCTAAGCCGTTCTGTCTCTATGACGCACGGGGTGATACGTCTCAAACGTATCTACAATTTCTGATATTCCATGTTGTTTTCATGCCATATGCTACATGTTTTCTATACACTTTATGTCATTTTCATGGATTTTCTTGGACTAACCGATTGACAAGATGCCACAGAGTCAGTTCCTGTTTTCTGTTGTTTTTGGTTTCAGAAATGTTGTTATGGAAATATTCTCGGAATAGGACGAAATAAAATCCCAGAGTCTTAGAAAGTTGCCAGGTACACGGAGTCCGGAGTAGACCCGGAGGGGGGCCTCAGGGGCCCCACACCATAGGGCGGCGCACCCCCTGGCCGCGCCAGCTGGTGGTGTGCCCCCCTGGCCACCCACCGACGTTGTCCTCTCGCCTATTTAAGCTCCTCCACGGTTTAACCCTAAACACCCGAGCCTTTTCCACCAAAAAGTTCCGTAGCCATCGTCATCGTCAACCCTAGTTCGGGAGGGTTCTGGAGCTCTCCCCAGCACCCTGCCGGGAGGGGGAATCATCACCGGAGGGCTCTTCATCATCATGCCTGCCTCCAGAGTGATAGTGAGTAGTTCATCCTTGGACTACGGATCCATAGCAGCAGCTAGATAGTTGTTATCTCCTCTTTATACCCCATGTTTAGATCTTGTGAGCTGCCTAACATGATCAAGATCATCTTATTGTAATGCTACATGTTGTGTTTGCTGGGATCCGCTGAATATTGAATGCTATGTCCAATGAATATCAATCTATCATGTTCTTTTATGTGTGTGTTATTTATGATCTTGCATGCTCTACGTTACTAGTAGATGCTCTGGCCATGTAGATGCTTTTAACTCCAAGAGGGAGTATTTATGCTCGATAGTGGGTTCATGCCCCCCTTTCACTCACGCTCGAGTGACAGAAACGTAACAGGTGGGGATGTGTTGTTGCCATTAGGGAGAAAACAATAATGCTTTGTCTAAGGATAATTTTATCGTTTACATTACACACTTTGCTTAATGCAATTATCTGTTGCTTGCAATTTAATACCCAAGGTTTGATCGGATGATATTTCGAGGGTGGATTATTAGTCATAGATGCAGTTGGATAACGGTCTATGTATCTTGTTGTAATGCTCACATGAATCACATAGTAAACATCATGTCATGCATATGCACTACGATGCAGCCTTTATCTGTCAATTGCCCATATGTAATTTGTTTACCCAATATATTATCTATCTGTTTTGGAGAGACATCACTAATGAACTGTGGACCCCGGTCAAATTCTTTACACTGATAATACAACCACTGCAACCGCTGTTTTACTACTGTAATTACTGTTCTCTTTCATCTACTGCAAACAAATACTATTTTCCACACTATACGTCTAATCCTTTGTTTCAGGAAAACCAGTGAGATTGACAACCTCACTGCTTCGTTGGGCAAAGTAATTTGATCGTGTTGTGTAGATTCCATGTTGCTGCTGAACCGGTAGTGCGCACTGCCAACATCAGCTGACAACAACCTTCGGAAGTGGTTTCTTTCTCCTACTGGTCGATTCAACCTTGGTTTCTTTTTGAGGGAAAACTTCCTGCTGTGCTCTTCGTAACCTTCCTCTTTGGGTTTCACAACGAGTGCACTCCTGCACCATCACGGGGTCGACCAGTCGGAGGGGTTGTCCACGGCCCGTCCGACAACGCCTAGTCCATATCCAAGGTTGGAGACCCATTGGGGGATGCCGGACCAAAAAATATGTAGGGCCCACCATTAGGGGTGCCGGTCGGGGCGATTTTGTGCGGCATCCCAATAGGCCATGGGGGAGAGGGCGTGGAGATGCTCTTATGCCTCTTAGTAAGGGCGGTGGGATGGTAGCAAATAATTTGGTCAAGTAAGGGCACAAAGAATCATTTGCAAAAAAGGAAATAAAACATTTTTTTCGAATATTTTGTAAGTTTTCCTTTTCTGGAACACTGAAAATTCTCGAAGGTGTACTGTTTTTTTGAGATGGTGTAGTATTTTTTTTTGACATGAGATGGTGTACCCCCCGTTTGGATGTATGAAAAGAGCCTTGGAATCATTATTTGGAGTTGCCAGGGCCGAATTCGGCTGTTTGGATGGCCACGGAAATGGAGCGTGGAAAATCGACCCAATTCCGAGTATAGCCGGCCAAACGGGCGGCACGGCACGGCCCGCGCGTGCCTGCGGGAAGCACGGCCCGTCAGGGCACGGCCCGTTAAGGCACGACGCTAATCGTGCCGTGCCGTGCCGGCCCACGGGCTTCCTTTTCCATTTGGGCACGGCCCGGCGGCACTATTGAGGCCCGTCGTGCCACTTTGAGGCACGGGAGCCCGCCCAGGCATGGCACGGAAGGGCACGCGCGGGGAGAGCGGGAACAATGATTTTTCAAATTTCGTGGGCCCGGGGGAGGAGCGGGGGGAGGCGGAATTTGAAAAAGTGGGCCCGGGGGAGGAGCGGGGGCGCCGGATTTGCTGATTAGGGGCTAATTAGGGGGTAATTAGCCCAGTATAAGTGTAATTTGGCCCAGTTTTGAGCTGTTTAGGCTTAATTGATCGTTTGGGGGTCATTTTAGTCCGAAAAAAATCGTTTTTTTTTGCTATAAAAGGGGCTGCCCACCCTCTCATTTTTCACACACAGCTACACAAGCCACAAACATGGCTGAACCACCACAAGCACCACCCAATGTGCCAGCACCCAACAATCCTTATGCAATTGGAGGGAGGCCAAGATGGCCGACGTTGGAGTTTTTCGATGAATTCTTTGTCGAAAAGAATGGTGTTCTGCGGAGGATGGCTAGGTGCAAGAGGGCTGATTGCAGGAGGGAGTTCTCGTTTGCCCCTACTCAAGGCAACAACCACCTTGTAAGGCATCACAAGAGGCACGTTGAAAGAGACGCTGGCAACGATCATTAGTCATTTAGTCATTTAGTCTTTTAGAGTTAAACTGCACTCTTTTTCCTTCGTATAATAAGAAGGTTTTTTAATGAGGCAGTTTTGTATCATGTACCTTTCTTTAAATGTATTATGTATCATGTATCTTTATTTAAATGTATTATGTATCATGTATCTTTCTTTAAATGTATTACATATCTTGTATGTTTTTTAATTTGATGATGCATCGTTTGTGTAATGCTAAAAAAATATGAAAAATGTATGACGAATGAACAATGGAAGATATGATTTAAATAATTTTACTTGGCATATAGAGCAATGAGTCTTGTCTTAATAGAAATTGATATGCAGTATAATCTACTTCCAATGAGGCCGTTAAATAAGATAGAGCCATGCCGAACTTATCGACTTTACACCTCGGGTCCAAGATAAATGCAAATGCACATAAATCAGGAATTTATTAACTTGGTTTTCATTTGTTTAACAACGTCTCTTAATATAGTATGAGATTCATTATCCTTCAAGTGATTAGCCATCAATACAATCTGATGCACTAGTAATGGAGACGTGGGATAATAAACCCCAGATAAAGTGTTTGTTGCATCGTAAAGTAGGTCTAGAAATTCCATTACCATGTTTGCTAGTCAGTAGGTGTAATAAAGATTGCTCCCTGGGAATTTATATTAACATACGTGGTAAATTGGTCTTTATCACGGATCAAATCTCTAATCATTATGTATGTCGAGTTCCATCTAATGTGCATGTCAACATTATATATATGAGATGCCGCAGTAGCTGCAGCACACCATCTTTTGTAGTCAGCTAGTCTCGGATTAGAACCATTTAAAAAAAGAATGCCATCTCTTATTTTATCAATGGGTTCTTTCAGAAGTTTTAAAGCACTTTTAGCAATAAGATTAATAATATGGCATGCACACCGTTGATGGAAAAGCTGACCAGATGCATAACCGTTAAGTACGGGACTGAGATCATTCATTGCTGTGTCATTATTTGAAACATTATCTAGAGTTATTGCGAACACCTTGTTCTCAAGACCATATTCTTGCACAACATTCATTATTTTTTCAGCAATGGCTCTACCAGTATGTCTAGAGTCAATTAATTCAAATCCAATGACAGCTTTTTTTAGTTCCCAGTTATCATGAGTGACATAATGGGATACAACACTAAGATAATCTTGCTTAGCTCTACCACTCCAGATATCAGATGTTAATGAAACTGAAAATGTGCATTTCGCAAATTCATCTTTTAGTTCTTTAGACATTTCTTTAGCTAGTTTTTTCATATCCCTAGATGTAGTTTGCCTAGAAACTGGTTGATACCGTGGATTATGATATTTTTTAATCCAATCTACCACAGCGGGATACTCCCCAAAACCAAGCGCTAAGTCATGTGCAGCAATCATATGGCATAGTCCTACACGAGCTAATTGAGGATCATAGTTGAAGTTACCTACCTCGCCGTCGGGGGCAAAACCAAGTTGCCCCTGCATTTTGTTCGCCGCTTGATCTCTCTTCTTCAGGTGCACTCTTGCGTGCCGCTCCAAGTGTCCGGTTCCCCCTGAGGAGGTGGCGCTGAGGAGGCTGCCGCAGTCCGGCCACTTGCACGCCGCTTTATGAAGTTCGTTGCCATCTTCGTCTCGCACAAGGCGATGCTCGAAATGGCCCCACACCCATGAGGTTCGTCGCCTCTTTGAGCCGGTGCTGGTAGAGGCGTCGATGCTGTTAGAAGCACCGGCACACGCACTGCCAGAAGTTCCGGCACCGCCGCTGCTAGATGAATGGTGTTCTTGGCAAGTTTGGATTTGGATATCTTGGCTAGTTTGGGTTTGGAACTGAGGGCCTTCTGCTAAGTAGGCAAGATCTTCGGGACGAAGTCCACATTCTTCTACGCTAACATGGATCATCTGTTCGGGGACAAACCCATCGGGATATGGGTTAAAGAGGGGGGGATCCATGGGATGAGAAGTGTGGGTAGTGAACTGATGATGTGTGAGATGAGTGAGTGCGCAAAATGCTGAGGTGAGAGGGCCTATTTATAGCAAAAATGCTAGGATTGAGGGGTTCAAATTCAAATTTCGTATTTTTATGCAAAAAAATGCCCAAACGGGCCCAAACTGGGCTGGCCGTGCCACGCTCCTGGCCCCCGTGCTCGACCGTGCCGTGCCCCCCGTGCCCCGACAGCCGCGGAGCGTGCCCCCCGTGCCCCCCGTGCCCGACCCATGCTCCCCGCGTGCCCCCCGTGCCCGCGTGCCCGACCGTGCCAGACGTGCCGCACAGGCACGACGTGCCAGCCGTATTCGTGCCAGCACGAATACGCCGTGCCGGGCCGGCCCGCGTGCCGCGAAATGAAGTCGGGCACGGACACTAGCGAGCCCGTGCCGTGCCTTGACCCGTTAGCCGTGGGCCGTGCCGTGCTTGGGCCGTGCTTCCGAACCGTGCTTCGGGCAATCGGGCCGGCCGAAAAAGCACGGCCCGTTTGGCCACCTATAATTCCGAGCAAGCCCCGCGCAGTGTCCGTCCAGCCCGAAATATTCCGAGGCTCTTCGCTCGGAAAGGCCACGGAATCGCGTACCTGTTCATTCGTGAGTCGCTCAACAAACAGAGCACAGCTCCGCTCGCGCGACCTGCACCTGGAAGCCGGCGGCGGCCGCCCCTCCGGTCAGTCCTCCTCTCCCTCTCTCACGTCCTACCTCTATCTCTCCTCTTCCCCGCCCTCCGCCGGCGCGATCTGCAAGAAGTCGCCTCCGTCCGGCACCTCCACTGCCTTGCCCCAAACCCTAGATTGAACTGGCAGGATGGGAGCGGCGGCGGCAGGGGTACAACGGCGGCAGGGAGGCGACGGCCACTCCACTGGACCTGCCCAAGCCGGCCACTCCCCTTTCCATTCATCCCAATAGCTGGTAGAACGACTAGCTTTTTTTTTGGTAACTAGCTGTCTACAAATATTCTACAGATATTCACAGCACTACCAGCTAATTGTCTCTCACCATCACTTAAAAGTGAAACGAGCTCATATATGCTGATTACAAGAATTTTACGGCATCGTTTGTACCTCAAGCTTGTTCCAGAGCTCATCACAAAAGAGCTCATCATATATGCTAAATTGTACTCTATTTTTAATGCTATTATGTTTGGAAAATAATATATGAACATTTAAGTATAAACGTACTATTTTTCAAACATGTAGACACGTTTATATTATCCAAACTCAACAAAAGATCCAATTCCATGGTTTGTGCATCCAAACAGGAACTGGAATTACGTGCCACGCTTAATTCCAACCTTAAATAACATACACAACCAAACAACGGAATTTGAATTGGAGTCCATTTCCTTTCCATCTTGGATTTGGAATTCCCAGTCCAATTCAATTCCGAGCAGTTTTTCCTACATCCAAACATAGCAGTAGTGTTATTGCTGAATTAAGTGCCAACCAAACAGCGCGTGTCCCCGTAAGCACAAACCCTCGCAGACGCAGCTACAGGCTCTCCGCCTGAACGACGCCGCCTGGAGCTCTTCGCCGTTCCCTTCTCGTGGCGCTGCCCTCATCTGGACTGGAGAAGCGGAGATCCACCCGACCGGAGCTTCTCTTCCTGGTGACAAACCCTAACCTGCCTGGACCTTTCTTCTGCTCTTTTTATACATTCTTTGAGAAATCTACTCCAGTATATCTTCCTAAGATGCGAGGGGCACTCCAATCCATCCAGCCCGTTGCGGATTTGGCGAGCTCTAGCAGAAATTTGATTCCTCCCGTATCTTGGTGCCAACTTTGGCCCGCCCCGCGCAACGGCGTATCCGGCCGATTAGTTCTTCGTCCGGTTTCTGTAGGTCGTTTTAGTTCCGTTTGGGGGTTTTACTCGGTGGTCGGTTTCTTTTGGGTACATCTTACCAGCGCTGTACTATTCATCTTCCTTTTGGCACCCTTGACATTGTTCAGCAAGATAGAGATTCATACCCATGTCTAATTTATCCGTCCCGTAAGAAAAATAATCCGTTTTAAATATCTGAAGATAGAGATAATCATTTAGTTGTGTAGTTTATCCGTCCGTGAAAGAATCGGTCTTAAATATTTGATGGGGGTTCTGAACTTCAATTCAGGAAGCAATCTGACTTGTGAAATGGACCTTTCTGAATCATGCTTGCAGTAATTCGAGAGGAAGGAACCAAGTGTTGATCGAAGATGAATGCCCCTGACCGCTATGAGCGCTTCGTCGTGCCCGAGGGCACAAAGAAGTGAGTCTACTCTTCCTCGACACTTCCCCAACATTTATCTAGATATAATGCTTCAACTGTGTTTTGTTAGGTTTAACTTGTTCTATTTGGGGCAAAAGAAGCTGTGTGTTGTGGGATACAAGTTCATTAAAATAATTCAACATTTTAATCTTGTTAGCCTGTTAATAGCCATTTGCGGTTGTTGATGTGATCCTCTGGCATGAAGTTATGAAAGCCTGATGCTTTTGAACCTTTTTTACTTTTACATGAAGGCTTGTAGTAGTCTCTGCCTGCCTTTCTATTACTTAAAGGTTATGGTTATAGTCCTCACGAAGGTGTAATTCAGGGTGTCATTCGAGAAGGATACGAAGATCATGAATGCTGCATCTTTCACCATTGAACGTGAGGACCACACTGTTGGCAACATCCTCCGCATGTAAGTGTAGAGCCTTTAGGTCCTTGGTTATGTTCATCAGTTCATCCCTTCTAATTTTCTTCTGAATCTGTGAGATACTGCAGGCAGCTGCACAGGGACCCAAATGTTCTTTTTGCTGGCTATAAGCTCCCTCACCCCCTTCAGTACAAGATCATTGTTAGGGTAGGCTGCAAATTTACGTTTGATCTATTCTTACCCTGGGTTGGACTTTGCTTAAGTAGTCTGATGATTTGTTATGTGGCAGATCCATACTGCAAGCCAGTCCTCCCCAACTCAGGCATATACCCAGGCAATCAATGATCTAGACAAGGAGCTTGAGAGCCTGAAGCAAGCTTTTGAGGTATATATCTTGTGCACAGCTCAATCGTAGTTACTTCTGATAGCTATGGTGTGCTATTTGTCTATTATGACATTGACAAGTGAGGAGCTGTATAAAAGATAGTGTCTTCTGCTATTATATTTGCATCTCATAACCAATGTTTTGATAGCTTGATTTGGAATTGTGATTTGTAGATTGAGTTGGTTTATGCTGATTTCACACAACAAAGTTGGTGAAATTAATTTTTATGTTTTCATGCTAGTCCACAGAGAAAACATTGGTGCATGCTGCTGTAATGCTTGATTTGATGTTTGCTGTATGCCAATACTTTGATAATTTTTATTGTATTGAACTGTCATTAGAAAAGTGTCAAATCAAATTTATTAATTTTATTTCTGTACCTTCTCTTATCGGTACTTTTGGAAGGAAAACACAAACTAACATAGTGCAAACTTGTCCCGACCAACCACTCCTTGAAAAGGAGGAAAACTAAGTATAGCCGAACACTGATGTATTCCTATTTCTTAGCTAGTGATAAAGCTACAATCTTCCACAAGTCGCTCTTGGTCTATCTTGACTTTTGACATTGTATATTATCTGTGTACTGTAGCCTTTCTGTACATGGAACAGCCATTCAGCACTTAAGCCCATGTTCAGGGCAAATAAGGGTCGTTTACACAATGCTTTTACAGTTCGGGATGCTGTTTTCATGTGAATTTCTCTTTAGGACATTGATTGACTTGCCACTTACACTGCCACTAAGCATAAAATTAACCTGTTGTGGTTCGTGAAGTTGCATCTTATAGAATACGAAACCAAGGATGTGGTCTACAAGTTCTCTGAATACTTAAGTTGCAGATCATCATGCTCCACTTTAACCTCTTTATCACATAACAATTGAGAGCATGCAGTTATTTGCTGTGTAATAACACAAATTAGCAATTATGTACTACTTGATGTTGATGAACTAGACATGTTAGATTTATTACACTGAAAAAGATTGCTAATTCACGCTTTCCCAGTACTATTGTTTTCTCTTTTGTTTGTATAAGAACAATGAACCACCCTCTAACTCTATTCGTATAATTTCAAGTATTTTCGGAGGTTGAAATTGTCTGATTAGTTCGCCCTGTAGAATGTTTTATTTTACTCCCAGGAGCGACATTCCTTTCTGTAAACATCAGTATCAGCTTTGGTTTTTCGTGGTTTGACTTTTTCTTATTTAGTGTATTGCTACCTACATAGAGGCTAAATTGGCTGTTTCCATGCTGGCCCTACCTTTCCGGTCTGTGTTGAAATATGGTGTAAAGCAAGAATAACACAGCAGGACGGAAAATAGTTGTGCCAATTTTGGAGAAGTATTTCTTTTTAAAGCCGAGATGTCTAAATGAAGGGCAACAGTGCGTTTTATATGTATTTGGTTACCGATGAGTCCATGTTATGCAATGAGCAGTGTTTAGTTCATTAGGAAGCACTAGGGATATAGTAGACCATAGAGGAGGGTCATGTGATGTGCTCCTTCTGACGCATCTTTCAGATTTTTTTTTTTGGTTAGCTATGAGCTGTATACACATGATGTCTCCATTGCCAATCACAACTTTAGGATGTTTACATTGGCCTGCTGCGCAACATTGAATCTATCTGCTCTCACTTGTCCAACGTTTTGACATTAGGAATAGCACATGGGCGCATATAAATTAACCAGTAGCAGTAGAACCATTAAATCATATATGGCACGGCCCCGTATTGATTTGTTTGAATCCGATGGATTTTGCTGCCGCCGGAAAGATCTTCTTTAGACTCTGGTGCTTGCCCTTTTTCATACCATCCTCTGCCTTACATTGTTATCCCTGCTATGGTTCAGTTCACTTATTAATTTTCTGCCAATGAATATGATACGAGGAAATTACAAGAACTCTTCACTTGAAATCATAACTGTAGCGATATGCTACTCACCTTTTGAGGTTTCTGTTTGCAGGACGAGAAGAACCGGCACGAGGAAAGGAAGGGCTACTAGGCAGACGGTGTTGGATGCTAACGTGAAAACTCTGTTGGTAGTTATATCTGATGTCTGAACTGTCTGAATGTAAGGATTTGCCATGATCTCTGAAGTCGTAAAACCAGGATAGCCGGTTGGAATGTATGGTTGTTAAAACATTTGGTTGCACTCGACTCGATACGCTTTGCCTTTGGGATTGCTCGGTTCTGCTTGTATGCCAGTATGAGCGCGAGTCAATGGGCATGATCAGGATGCTTTGGCCGGACTAACTATTAAGGCTCTAGTAATTTTGAATCTGTCCTTCCGATCCTAAATAATTGTCGGTGGAACAACTTACTAGTACAACCCACGGCACCTTTTTAGGATCGGAGGGAGTAGCTGTTCTAGTGGGATCAGGCCTGAACTAGAGCTCAGACGTAGTCTGATAACAAGCTGAACGTTCATTGTTGAATCGGAGTTGATGAATCTGAACATGCATGCGGTATCGTGTTTCCTCGATCCGGGCGCCCATCCGGACGGCTGCTAGGGGCGCGACTGGAGATGCTTTAACATTTACGTTTAAGCACCACATGAAAGAATCACTACATGACACTATGCATGGCATGAATCTCTTCCTCCGAAGGGGATCCAGCGATCAACTGAACCAACTAAGCTAACCACCACTCGCGCAACTTGGCAAGGATCAAAAATCATGGAAACCGATATGGATCGCCTGTTGGCTGTCGCTCAGAACCATAGTTTAAAAAACCGGACCAGTAATCGAACCGGTGAGGTCGCCTGTTTAGGTTTTTACTAGTCGAACCGTTGGTTCAAACGGTTCATGTCTGGTCTTTTAAGCTATAAATAATAAATTTCTACATATAAATGCTCAAATAAATAGACTAATAAGTACGAAAAAAATATGAGATTATTATATTTAACAATCTCGTATAATCATTTGCATGCCAAAATATATAGTCAATCTTACAAATTTGCAAGTCTCATGCTTCAGCCGCAATATAAGGCATAAAATAAAACATTATATAGGACAACAAGTTAGCAAATATATACACATGTAAACGAGACCAACTATATTTCTTTAAACGGACAAAAAGTCAGCACCAATATGGTCAGGTTTCAATGATTGTACGGATGTATATCTGTTAGCAAAACTATAGGTATTTAAACAGCCATGCATTGAAGTATGACACGGACAACGAATGTACTTGTGCCCAGCCCCGTTTGACTTTTGTGCGCGACTCAAAGGAGGTCGCGAGTTCGATCCCCGTGGCGCACTATTTTACCTCCGCGGGGGTATTTCGCCGGTTGGACCAGCGGCCTGGTAGCCTGGTTTTCTGCAGAAACCGCCGGTTTAGCCGGAGTTTGACCAGTTTTTAACGGTTCGATTGCGTGTCCGGTCCGATGCGCTTAACAGACCGCACAGGTCTCGGTTCCGGTTCTTTCCGGTCCAACCGGCGGTCCGGTCCGGTTTTTTAAACTAGGCTCAGAACTCATCGGCTTCCAAAATGGGGCTCAGCTTTGGTGGCGTGCCTGCACGACCGCGAATGCCGCGGCGGCTTCTGTGACCAGCTCGCCTCCTCGTCTTCCGCGCGCCACCGTTTGCTAGTTCGGCTTCCTCGTCGGGGGCGACGAGTGGTGCCACGCGCGCCGCCTTGCGTCCCTTGGTGCTGTTGTTGCTGGCCACGTTCTTGCGCCGCGGAGGGGACGCGACGCCGCCGGCGACGGCGAGCGCAGAGCTGGCCCTGACGGCGAGCGCGGCCATCTCGTGCCCGGAGAGCGCGAGGCGGAGCATGGAGACGGGGAGTACGAAGTAGAGCCACCCGGGCTGCAGCGTCTCCTCGTCCGCCAGCGCGCGCGGGGGTGCGTCGAACCGGAGCTCGTCCGAGCTGCACAGGAAGAAGCTCGACGCGCGGGCGGCGTCCGCGCACTCCAGGGCCTCGCGCGCCGTAACGGGCGCCGCGTACTGCGCCATGGAGCCGTCCAGGCCGACCAGCTTCGCCGTGGCCGCTCTCCGCCCCGATGAGCCCACCGTCGATGCCGCCGACGCCGGCGCGCGCGAGACGCAGGAGCCCATTTCTCCCCTTGGGACGACGTGTTCGTACTATGTGTAAGGTCAGGTGTGCCGTGAGTCTGTTTGAGCAAAGCGCACAATGGATCGGTTGGTTGATCCGTTGGTACCTCGGGCAGCCGGTACCTGCATCTGATGCAGCTTTTTATAGGGGTAGAATACAGGCAGATCGAGAGCGAAAGCAGAGTGGAACATTCATCGTCTTTTTCACGCAAGTCGGCGTGATGACGCATGCCAATCCGTCACTGATTCATGCATGCACCGGTCTAGCAAAACAAAAAAAGATTCATTCACGGGTCAGCTTGCTCATGCACGTACGCTACGCACGCAAGGATCAGAGATCAGTGGGGAATAAATTAGGACATGAATGTTGTGTATTATTTATGTTCCTAGTTTACTTGCTTGCCAGCGCCTTGTAGCTTCTCAAAACTTGGAATCGTGCTCAACTTATTTCACCAGAATTAGCACTTGGCAGATTCGTCTACGTGCAAGTGGATCCGATCGATCTTTTTTAACTCAATTTATAACAGTGCAAGATATGCTTTTCTCGAAACTATAAATTGTACCTTTCGAAGATTCAGTTAGGGCCTCTTTGGATTGCAGGGTCCAAAAACACAGGAATATGAAAAACGTAGTAATCTCACGGGTTTGGTTGTGCAAAACAGAGGAATGCAAAAATATGGAAAACTACATTAATAGTCGTTTGGACGAAACGCGAAAAAAAAACAGGAAATGTGCCTCGATCCTACGCACTTGAGTCTAAAAAAGAGGTTGAAGTGGATGTCGAAATTCCTATGGAATTAGGGCATAGAAATTCAATCCATAGGAATTTTGATAGGTCATTCCTTTGAACCAAACGCAATCCATAGGAAAAATATCATAAGGATTGGAATCCTACAAAAATCTTATGAAATTCCTTTGATAATGTGGGTATTTTTGCTTAGATTCAGAGAATACATCACTTATATTGTATATTGTTACTGATCTGGTATGCTCTGTTCATCTTTGCGCCTTTCCATGATTATCACTGCGCTGATAACCCTGTTAGTTGCTGTGAGATACAATAACATGGGTTTTTCGTCTTTTAGCGATGCCAAAACTGGAGCTTTCAGCAAAGTTTCTTTTAACCGGGTTACTGCTTTGTCCGTCTCTTCTGTCCATTCAAATTTGTCGGATTTCTTCAACAATTTGTATAATGACAGAGCTTTATCTCCAAGTCGGCTTATAAATCACAAAACCCGTCAATATTTGGACATCTTTTACACGTCTTTTGATGTTTAAGATTGCTTTGATCTTTTCCGAGTTTACTTCTATTCCTCCGTGAGAAACGATGAAACCCAGAAGTTTTCCTGAGGGAACCATGAATACACAATTTAATGGATTCAATTTCATCTTATAAGTGCGCAAATTTTTGACAGTTTCTCGTAGATTTTCAAGGAATGTATTCTTTTCCTTGGAAACCACGGCAATGTCGTCCACGTAAACGTGTACGTTTTTACCAATTTAACTATGCAAACAACGTTGCATGCAGCGCTGGTATGTTGCACCCGCGTTATTCAAGCCAAAAGACATGGTTATGTAATAATATGTTTCGTAGGGTGTTATGAATGAGGTTTTGATTTGACCTTATTCTTTCATGCGTATTTGATGGTATCCGAAATAAGCGTCCAAAAAGCATAAAAGCTCAGAAGCAGCAGTGGCATCTATTATTTGATTGATCCACGGTAATGCGAAACTATCTTTCAGACACAATTTGTTCAATCCCATGTAATCTATACACATCCTAAGAATAGTACTATCCTTCTTCGGGACTAATACTGGGTTCACAGACCAATCAATATGTATTACTTTCCGGATAAAGTCCGCTGCTAGAAGCCGGATAATTTCTTTGCCAATAGGCTTCCGTCTTCTTCCGTCAAAATGACGAAGACGTTGCTTGAGGGGTTTTGATCATGTAATCACGTTCAATTGATGCTCAGCAAGTTCCCTGGGTACACCCGGCATGTCCGCAGGACACTAGGAAAAAATATCCCAGTTCTCACAGAGGAACTTGATGAGCGCGCTTTCCTATGTGTCTGTCGTCCCGGTTCCCACAACGATAAATTTTGTCAGATCTTTGGGACCTAAGATAACTTATCTTGTATTCTCTGATGCTTTGAAGCTATCTGCCGGCTTCCGGCTTTCTTTTCCTGCCGGCATTTCTCTCGGTGATACTTTCTTTGCCAGCTCTTTCAATTTCTCCTTTGCAATCACTTGATCAACGCAAAGGACGTTTTACCTTTTCTAGCTCGTTCACCAATTTGAAGTATCCCGATATGGTGATTACTCCTTCTTTTGGCTCTGGCATCTTCATCTTGTTATAGATATAACATGATCTTGCCATGAAATTGGCGAAACCTGGACGTCCGAGTATTGCGTGGTACACACTTTCGAACGACATCACCTCGAATGAGATCTTTTCCTGGCGAAAGTGTTTTCTTTTTTCAAAGGTTACATCTAGGGAAATTTCTCCTAGTGATTGCGCTTGTCTGGCAGGAAAAATGCCGTGGAAACGTATGTTGCTGTGATTGAGCTGGGTCTCGGAGATGCGTAGATGCTTAAATGTACTTAAGTACATGATGTTGGTACTAGATCATCCATCCATCATCACTCTTTTGAGCCTTAGTGTTTTGAACAATAGGGCTTACGACTAAAGCATGTGTGCCGGGTTCTGGGATGTTTCCGTATGATCAGACTGATTCCAGGTAATTGGCGTATTTGAATACTTCAAGAACTTTGGTGTTGGAGGTATTACCAAATTGATTTCTCGAAGTGTTTGCTTCGCCTGTTTTGCTGAGGGAGTTGCTAGAAATTTAAGTTGCATTCTTCTTCAACTCTCGGTAATTTGGGTTCGCATTTTTGCTGCTGCTCCTGGATTTTGTAATTCGTATCAGACTTGCTGTCCGCTTTCTCGGGCTCTGGCTTTTTCTTATTGAATTTCCTCTTGGAGTTTTTTCCCGGATCCTGCAATGCCTTTCATATGCTTATTAAGACGTCATTGCACATTGGTGTGGGTAGGCTTCCCAAATTACGAATGGTGGACACAGTTTTTCGACTTAATCTTTTCCTACTATTCCTTGGAGTAGGAGACAGGTTTCTGTGTTTCTTTCTTTCCATCTGCTCCCATTATACTTTCCAGAGGTTAGGTTATCTTCTTTGGGTTTTGGCTGCGATTCTGGAGTAGCTTTCTTTTCAGATGAGGTGTATTTTTGGCCTGAACCAAACTATCAATATTTACACCTCTCGCTCTGATGCCATCTTCGGCTGCTGCATGCTCATTGGTGGTGGTAAGCATAGATCGAGATCTTTGTGCTCTTTTGAACCAACCATGAAAGGTACGAGACCGGGTTTCAAGCCATTGATGAAAGTATGCATTGCTTGTACATCACTTACCCTAGAGCAACTATTCTTCGTTACTGTCCATCTTGATATAAAGTCGACATACGACTCGTCTTCAAATTGGACGCAGTGATTTAGCTGGTTGATGCTCTTAGGGCGTTTGTATGTACCCCGAAAATGCTGAGCAAATACTCTAGCCATATCATCCCATCTATCCACGGTTCTTGACGGAAGCCTATTGATCCAATCTCTGACTCCATCCAGCAACATTAGCGGGATAAATTTTACCGCCTCTAGGTCTGTCCTTTGTTGATCTAAACAACAGTATAATAGTCTGAAAGCCATGTATCCGGGTTTGTACTTCCTTTATACTTTTGATAAATTGAACCAACTTTGGCAAAGACAGAATGTAGAGTTATTTTTCGGATCCTGTCAGTAAAGCACTTAGGTTCAAAGTATAGATCATTTCTTTCCGCCTTATCGACGTGAGCTGAATATCTGCCGGCTAAATGGAAAGAAGGGGATGTGCTCCTTTATGGGCCGTTGTTGCGCGAGTGCGTTTTTTCGAGATTATCCCTGTTTCGTCCGTTGTCGTGTCCTTTGGAATAAGGTGGAGTTCTTCTCCTTGGTCTTTCTTTGTTCCTAGGAGGAGTACGGGATCTCTCACGACTGCGAGGATTGTCATATCATCCAGCTTTATCAGCTGGGCGTCTCGGAGGCGGCATCATTTTTCTGTCGTTCCGGTTTTGTTGCTCCCGTTCTTTGTAATCACGGGGATTATTTCCACCTTTCGGCGGATCGGATCCGGTCCTGGACGCTGCATCCTTATTATCCGGGATTTTCTTGTCCTTTCTGGTATCTCATTTCTTCTTCTTAGAATTGCCTGAATCTCCAGGTTCGCCAGGTCCAGGTACTCCAGTGGCGCATGTGGCAATTTTGCATAGGGCCGAGTTATCATGCAACTTCCCTGATCTTCCCTGTTCTCGATGTTGCTGTTGTAATGCTTTTCCTAGAAAAGCATACACTCCCAGAAGTTTTTTGTCGTTGGAGTACATATCATCGTTAAGGATGGCGAACGCGTCCTCTGCGTTTTCAGCTGCGGTTTTGTATATGCGTTCGCCCTTGGCATTGGTGTCGTTAACTTGCCTTTGTCAAGAAGGGTTTTCAAACCTCTTTCTTGCTGACAGTTCATCCAGTTTTGCAATTCCGGGTAACCGCGTAGGTTTTATGCCAGATCTATTGCCTCTTTTGTATTACTCTATCTTTTCCTGCTGCAACTTAATGTCAGCCTGGGTTTTCAAGAGATTTTCCCGAGTACGAATAGATGTTGCTGCTGCCGCTGTAGAGCTTGTCTCCTGGCTTCTAGCACTTCAGGGGGTTCGTCTCGTCCCACTAGGGTTTAAATTAAATCGATTTCGTCCTGTTCCGACATTTGTGAAACGGGGATTTCTTTCTTTTTCTCCTCCGTAGGTGTGACTCCGCTTCCTCCTCCTACTTCCATGTTTTGGTTGGTAACATCTGGCAACTTTTTCTTCTGGAGTTTATACTGGAATTTCTTGGCAGTCTTCTTTTTCTTCTTGGAAGAGGGAGGTTTTTTGCCAGGTTCGTACTTTGTCAATTCTTTGACATCGGGGTAGATTGGACTGGTTTCGTCATCCTCTCTTTCCTCGTCTGGCAGATGTGTTTTGGGCTCTTCATCGTCTTCGGCATCCGTGTTTTCTACCGGTTTTTCCAGAAGTACTTCATGGAAGTTCCCCTGCATAGATTTGACATTTCTCTCGAAAGCGTCTTCATCTTCGGAATATGTGTCTTCAGATCCGGGTTCCGACTCTAATCTTGCCTCTATAACAGCTAGTACAGAGTCGTCTTCCGATTTCGTCGTTTCACCGAAGGGTGTCGGATCTTCCACTTGTTCCGTGGGATTGTGTTTTTCTGCTTTTTCCACGGGATTTTTTTCTTCCGTGTTTTCAGCGACCTCAGACTGCACCATGCCAATAAAGATCTGATTGCGGACATCTCCGAAGAGGCAGCAAATTCAGTAGGGTATTGGCGATCTGAGCAGAATCCGGTATCATAGTTTTCCTCAACTGGGTATAGGGCGGGTGGAAAAAATTGTCTTCCACCACAGAATCCCATTGCCTCTGCATTTAATCCGATAAAGATGTTTGCATATCCGATCGGTAAAACGCAGTCACTGACCAGGTGATTCCGTGCTGGCATGTATGATCCGTTGTCGAGCAAGCGCCCGACATCGTTGTCGAATTCCAAGCTTCCGACAGTTATTGTACTGCCGATTCCACCGATTATCCCTAAACGCAACTCCTGACGTCGCTACCCCCATGGTGGGCGCCAACTGTCGAGACATCGTAGTAAGGATCATAGACGGGGGTGCCATGAGCCTACGGGTAGAGACGCGGGGGACTAGTAGTACGACAATCGAGAACACCAAGTTTAACCCAGGTTCGGTACGACGCAACTAGGCGGCGTTCCTACTCCTGCAATCTCACTAAATCAGGGCTGAAGCGTGAAGTATACAAAGTATAATGTGAGTAGTGTTTCTCTAACTCGGCGAGGATCAACTTCTCGACGAGTTGGCTTCTACCTAATTGTCTGTCTCTTTCTTCTCTCCCGTCCGGCTTTATATAGATAGTCGGGTTAGGGCTTACAGAAAGGAAACCTAGAAGACTACGGTAAGTATCTAACTTGGAAAGTAAGGAATCCGCCTTCTCCTCCACGCCGCACCACTTTGGCTGTGGTCCGGGTTCTTCTAGAATCCGGATTCCTGCGCAACAGCTTACTAGGCTGTCCAATGGACTGTGGTCCATTACCAACAGACCACCTGGGTAATCCGACTTTTTAGACCAATGCCGGATATTCCCGTAATCGGTATATATCCGATTAGCACCACATGTACAACAACTTGAACGGTGGAAACTAATTTATATAAGAACTTGCAAATGTGGAAAAAGTGATACAATAACTTGATAAGTTAAAGCAAAAAGGTCCAAAACCAATAAGAGAAAGCCAAACTATGCTTGACATGCAAATATGTACGGAATCGTCCCGTATGCTTCTACACATGGGTCCCAGATGTCAGCCAGAGGACAAATTAATTAAAATTGTTGTACCAGTGGTGCTAATACCTCTTTTATCTATATGCCAAGTGACCTTTTGAGGTTTCGGACAAGAAGAACCGGTACGAGGTGAAGCAGGGCTACTAGGCCCATTGGTGCTGGATGCTAAGGTGAAACTCTTCTTTGTAGTTATCCGATGTCTGAACTACTATCTGAATGTAAGGATTGCCTTGATCTCTGAACTTGTAAAACCTATGCCTCCAGGATAGCCGTTGTTAAACATGTGTTTGCACTAGCTACGCTTGCTCTTGGAATTGCTCGGCCCTGTCCTGTTGCTTGTATGGCAGTATGAGCACAAGTCAATGGGCATGATCAATGAGTAGTAATTTTGAATGTGTCTTTAGCTAGACTAGAGGTTCGATTGAGTGATGAACGTTGAAGCAGAAGTGAGTGACTCTGAACTGGAGAGTTGGGTGCATTAGCTCGTCCCAAAATCTAAGAATGAAAACATCCTGTACATAGCAGCTATACACTACACGGTCCCCTTCCTGGGAAGGGGGAATCAACTAACTGAAACTAGCTAACCAGCAGCAAGGATCGAATCGTTGAAATTGATATGGATCAAAAGTCGTCGGCCTCCAAAATGGGGCTCAGCTTTGGCGTGCCTGCATGACGAATGCCGCGGCTTCTGTGGCCAGCTCGCTTGCTCGTCTTCGCGACCGTCTTGCGCGCGCCACCGTTTGCTAGTTCGGCGTCCTCGAGCGGCGCCACTCGTGCCATTTTCCGTCCCTTGCCGCTGGCGCTGGCCAAGTCCTTGCGCCGCGGAGGGGACGCGATGCCGCCGGCGACGGCGAGCGCGGAGCTGGCCCTGACGGCGAGCGCGGCCATCTCGTGCCCGGAGAGCGCGAGGCGGAGCATGGACACGGGCAGCACGAAGTAGAGCCGCCCGGGCTGCAGCGTCTCCTCGTCCGCCAGCGCGCGCGGGGGCGCGTCGAACCGGAGCTCGTCCGAGCTGCACAAGAAGAAGCTCGACGCGCGGGCGGCCTGGGCGTCCTCTAGGGCCTCGCGCGCCGTGACGGGCGCCGCGTACTGCGTCATGGAGCCGTCCAGGCCGACCACCTTCGCCGTGGCTGCTCTCCGCCCCGATGAGCCCACCGCCGTCGACGACGCCGGCGAGCGGGAGACGCAGGAGCCCATTTCTCTCCTCGCGATGACGTGTTCGTGCTATGTACTGTACAAGGTTTGCCGTGAGGTGAGTCTGTTTGAGCAAAGTGCACAATAGAGGACTGGTTGGTTGATCCGTTGATACCTCGAGCAGCCGGAGCCCTGCATCTGACGCGGCTTTTTATAGGGGGACATGCGGAAGCAGAGTGGAACATTCATCTTCTTTTCCGGCGCATGTCCACGTACGTGATGACGATCGACTCATGCGTGCACTCGTCTAGCTAAAGAAGAAGGTTCATGCACTCGTGCTGTCAGGGGCGGAGACAAGGGGGGCTAGCAGGGGTCAGACCCCCCTCAATGGTTCGCCCCCCCTAACATATTGCAGCATATACTAATCGTATAATACTGGTATATACATGCTAATAGCTTCTCATAACTATGTATTTCTCTTTGTATTTAAGCCCAAAGCTAGCGGAAGTCTGTCTTACGCACCCAGCCCCAGCAATCAATAGGCAACAACCCATCTAGCTAACTTCCTAGGCCAGAAATCGACGTCTCCTCTCGCCTCTCAAACATCACAATACAATCGATTTGGCTGCCCTAATGCTGTTCTCGCTCGAAAACAGCTAAACTTGGATGGCAGATGGCCGGCGAGTAGCGGCGGATATGGCAACGCCGGTGGTCTTCATTATCCGGACGCCGTATCGTTTGCGACATGGGTCCGTCCCATGAAATCACCACCGAACCATCAATCATGTACAAACAGGATACACACATGTACGTGCTTACGTGATCAATTCCCTCTTGTTTAATTTTTCCAATAATTCTTTAGTAACAAATGAAGAAACTGGATATACTAGTTCCTAAAAAGATGAATATAATAAATTGTTTTTCAAGCCAATTGTTTAAACCTCCAATTTGGCGTGCCGCTGAAATTTCATATCCAAGTGTTGACAATAGTAGTGGATCTATATCTGAATTCTTAAACGGTAGTTTTGTGTCTTTTTTATTAAATACCTAAGTTATATGATTTGAGATAGAGATAACATATATTCATGTCATTCTTTTAGCAAATACATGGAAATGTCATTTTTTTTTATTTCTGGCTTGGTATCTTGATAAACGATAAAACACTAGTGGAAACAACCCCTTTCGTCCAGGGGGCCAGGGGGCATCTGTCCCGGTCGCACAAAAACCCGGGACAAATGCTATGCATTGGTCCCGGTTCGGTTGCCCGAGGCAGCAGAAACCACCTGGGGGCATCTGTCCCGGTTCGTGGGGAGGCATTGGTCCCGGTTTGTGGCACGACCCGGGACCAATACCTAGCCACAGGCCACGTGGCACGCGCATGGGCATTGGTCCCGGTTTGTGGCACGAACCGGGACCAATACCTAGCCACAGACCCACAAATAGTCTTTTTATCCACCCCATTCAACCAATTTCCAAACGGATTTGTAATATTGGTTGAAGATATTTTCTCTCCAAAATCAGAAATACAAGCTAAACCTAAGTAGAAGACCTCTGCTGGTGGTAGAAGAAGCTGCGCTTAATGTCCGGCCACGATATTCGTCTCCGTTGCACAACTCCCAACAAAAAACAGCATTCACATTAGGCGGCTGCGTTAATGTCCAACCACTCTCTACCCTCCTCTTTTTGAAGGTCGACCGCCCACACATTTCAGAAACGAAGCGCCAGTCCATCTTCCTATTGCCGCTCTGCGACTCGCACATGCCGGCGGCCACATGAGGTCAGGCATCGACGCCGCAAAGTATGCATTCACATTAGGAGGGGGACATGCATTTCGATAGATAAACAAGGCACAGTACACATAATGGCAAGATTGGATCTAAATCTAAACGGAGAGCATAGATCTAAATAAACAAGGCAGTACATAATGGCAAAAGTGCATCGATCTACTAGTCATACTCCTGCCTAGGCCTATAGTACATGTACTCGTAGTCGTCGTAGTCGCCGCCGCCGTCGTCGTCACTATCGTCTGACGGTGCTCTGCACTCCCTCGGAGGATCACGACTCCAGGACTGGGCCTGAGGGTAGCGCAGGCGGGGGATATCGCCGGCCCTGATGTAGTCCATGACGCTATGTAGAGTCCGGCCGGACCACCATAGCCGACGACCGGCCTCGTGAAAGTTCCCAGGAGGCAGACCGTCCTCCTCATACCTGGCGAGCGCCCTCTCACGCCGATTGATGAAGAAGGCATCCCAAGTATGCTGGTTATCGGGATGCCAACTGGGATTCCTCCGCTGCTCCGGCGTGAGCTCGTGGTAGTAGTGGTTCGTGATGGCCGCCCGACGCGCCACACCTTGAGGAAGAGGAGGGACCGGCACTCCTCCGGCGCTCAGCATCCAACCGGCGGGAACGTTGTAGCCGCACGGGCAGGGGTCGTTCGAGGCGGAAAGTGCCTCCGCCTGGATGAATGTTAGAGTGGGTACGGTAGAAGCCATGAGAGAGTGGTGAGTTTGTATGTGTTTATGCCAATGGTGTGGCAATGCATACATATATATAGCGAGAAGAAAACATCGATCCCTTTAGTCCCGGTTGGGGACACCAACCGGGACTAAATGGGTTAGGGTTTCATTGGGAAACGGATCATCCCTTTAGTCCCGGTTGGGGAAACCAACCGGGACTAAATGGGAATTAGGGTTTCGTTTGGACCAATCAGATAGAATCACACGGATCGTGTGTTTCTTTCAAGCGCTCGTGAGTCGTTGGATCCGGGTGTGTTTTTTTCGAGCTGTTGTGAGCCGTTCGATCAGGGCTACGGTGTGTTTCTTTCGAGCTGCTGTGAGCCGTTGGATGAGGTGTTTCATCTCTCAAATACAAAACATCCGGATTCGCCATCATACGTCCAACCGTGCATTTGGTATGCATATATGCACCCAGTAGCCACGGTTGGGCTGTGTGATGGCGATACCGTTTGTTTTGTTCTACACCCCCTTTAAGGTTTGATACATCATATATTCAGTTCATCGAGCAAATACAAAACATCCGGATTCAACATCATACGTCCTGCCGTGCATTTGGGTCAGTGTTTAACACATTCTTCCCCCTTTAACACATTCATCCATGCATGCTTGGGTCAGTGTTCACTTTGAGCTCGGGTAGTAATGTGCACGGGAACATCACCACCGGCTTCCGCGGCGTCCCGCAAGATGAATTTTTTTTTTATTATTCATCTGCTAGATAAAACAACTTCCATATTTGCCAATAACCACTTTTTTTTTTGGAGTAGACTTCTATATATACATTCAGATTTTCGTTTGATCGGACTGGTTCTCCGTCAGGTAGTGAGAAGTAATGAAGCTCGATCTTTTTCCATTGCCCAGCGCCATATTTCTCAACACCCTTGGCTAGCTTAATCACTTCGTCCTATGTCCAGTGCTTGTCATCTTTCCTATATTGACCTCCCTGCCGAAGGCACATTCTGTAAGTATCGCCATGGCTTGGGCTCTTCCATGAAGTGGTAATTTTCGACCTGTAGAATACAAATGAAGTATCGGTTGATATTATGTTTCTGATGACGATTGTGCAGATGGTTGGATGGTTTATAGGAGTTTCGTGCATTACAGATCCTAATACACCGGTTTGTAAATGCATGGTGGCTACCAGCATAAGGGAGATAGTTGATCAAGGAAGAAAAGTGGTAATAGTTTTATATTTCTTATTATTACCTGGCTAGGAAGAGGAATAGTAGATGGAGGCCAATCAAGAGGATCAGCCAGTATGTTTGCCCAAATCTGAGCTTCATCCGCTGGCTTCATTGTATGCTTGGCTCAGTGAGGAGCTACCACCTGTTCAATGAATGTGCAAAACTGAGTGCAGGGCTAAAATAAGTGTTCCGTATTCATTCGACAATACACACGACAGTACATGGTAAATCTTAAATATATGTGCAGAACAGAATGCTTACCGCATCCCCCTCGGTATTCGTTTGTTTTCTCTTTTTAATAAAAGAATTTGTATTCCGGCGACACTGCTTTTAATGTAATTATTACTAATTTTAAAACAATATAAGATATTTATATTTAAATTAAGTGTAAATAGTGAAATAGTTAATAGTTAGAATAGTTAGAATAATTATTTAGGAAAACAGAAAACGGATTTAAATTATTTACGCAATTTCAAACAATTTTAATGTTGTAATTTTTTCGTAATTTGAATGTATGTAGAAGTTATTCACTTACATATTTAAGATATTCAAAATTTGGCGCTAAAACAATTGGCGCGCCGGCCCACTGGTTCTGGCGCGGGCGACCAGCCGGGCCCTTCCGTCCCGGTTGTTGCCACCAACCGGGACGAAGGGTCTTTCGTCCCGGTTGGTGGCACCAACCGGGACGGAAGGGTCTTTCGTCCCGGTTGTTGCCACCAACCGGGACGAAAGGGTCATAGGATATAAACACGTCACCGCTCCTTTCAGTTCCAGACCGCGCGCAGGGACCAAATCGACGCCGCCAGGCTGCCCAATTTTTCCGTCCCCCCGCGCCGCCCCTCACCCCGTCGGCATCCGCGCCGCCCCCTCGCCCCGTCGGCATCCTCATCTGTGGCGCCGCTCCCGACTCCGTCGAGCGCACCCACCCCCCTAGCGCCCTCTCCCGTTCGCCTCGGCCGCGCGCCGCCCTCTAGGTCCCGTCGCTGCCCCGCGCCGCTGCCCCGCGCCGCCCCTCGATCCCGTCGCTGCCCCGCGCCGCCCCTCGATCCCGTCGCTGCCCCGCGCCGCCCCTCGATCCCGTCGCTGCCCCGCGCCATCCTCCACCGCCCCCGCGCCGCCGCTGCCCCGCGCCGCCGCTGCCCCGCGCCGCCGGCCCGCCGCTGCCCCAAGAGGAGGTAAAAGGCCTGCCTCCATCTCGCCCTAATCTGGGGCCTTTTTTGTTTTTCTTCCTTTTTTTTACTTAATTACTGTTTTTTATTATTGTTAGAATTATTAGTTTACAAATGTTAGAAATTTTAGTTTATGAATGTTAGAAATTTTAGATTAGACTTATTTACTTTAAATTTGTTTAGAATTGATATAAAAAATTTAAGAATGTTAGAGCATGTCTAACAGACCCCCTATATATATGGCCCAAAACCCGTATAATAACCGCTGATATACGGGTTTGGGCTATACCCGGCCATCTAGCAGACCCCGTAAATGGACCACCCCGAACGATTTTTTACAAGTTTGGGTAGGGGGCGGCCCGTCGACCCCTACATGTGCGGGTCGGGAGGGGATATAGAGGGCCAACCCTCTAGCTCGTGCGAGCTAGGGCGCGCTGAAGATCTTTTGAGAGTATGGACAGAGTTTACTTTGTCTAGAAATAACAACATTTAGAGATCACATCCCGATCACTGTTAATGAGTGGAATGAGCCAAAAGATCCGCGGAAACAAGGAATTTCATATGTCGGCAAAATAGCCAAAGATCATCTTTTCTCAAAGATTTTGGCTAATTTCAACTTACCCGTGCCGGAGGTGGACGAGAATGAAGCGGATGTGACTGAGGCCGATGTTACTAAAATGAAACATGAGATACGGGAAAAGGTCAAAGCGTGGACCCTGAAAAAGATGGCCGAGCAATTCAAAAACTGGAAGAAAAGATTGAACCTTGATTATGTTAAGAAGAACAAGACTCCTGATTTCACTCAAGGGTATGAGAAAATAAAACCCGTATGGCCAGACTTCGTGAAGTACAAGCTGGCAGAGAATGAACTGGAAAGGACGAAAACAAATGAGAAAAACGCCGGCAAAAAGGTATATCACCATGTTATGGGGCAAGGTGGCTACAAGGGTTCTAGTCCCAAGTGGGAGACATGGGAGAACAACCTGATTCAGCAGGGGATCACTCCCGAGCCGTTCTTGTGGGTCGAGCGGACAAGGTCATGGTTCTACGGGCATGGGGGCAGGTTGGACGCCGAAGGAAAAGCAATATATAACCTAAGGCATAAAAAGAGTCATCCTCTACCCATAGAGAAGCTGAGAGACGCAATAAAGGACGTTAAAGATGGGAAGTTCGTGCCAGATAGAGAGAACGACGAGCTCACACGAGCCCTAGGGAATAAGGAACACGGAGGGCGTACACGAGGCACAAAAAGCACTCCTCCGTGGAGTGTTGCGTTCGACTCCACCAAAAAGTTATACCCAGATAGAAGCCGTCAACGTAAAAATGACAAGGAGGCAGCTGAAGCAGAGAATCAGGCAAACTGGAGGCGTCAACTTGAAGAAATGGTAAAGCTGACACAGGATGTAGCAAAGAAGCAGCAAGACCAAATTAACACACTTAGCCAGCAGATAGTGTCTACCGGCGCATCAGTACACATGCTAGAAGTTGAAGCTGAGGCTCCCGACGCCGCACATTCTCATCGCAAAAGCAGCGTTGCGTCCACGCAGCTACCGGATGAGGATGCACCACCGATGATTTACCCAGTGGACGAGATCACGGAAATGACATCCTGTGAGCTCCACGTGAAGGTCGTCAATATAACCATCAAGGCGGCGGCCGGATATGTCTTACCGATTGGCAACGAACCAACTCACCATTGTCTCCCGGTTCCACGGGGCTACGCTGTTGTTGGGGTCGATGAAGTTGCCAACGGATTCGAGCGGGTAAAGCTTGATTTTCCTGAAGGTGAAGACGAAGAGTTGACTGAACTCGGAGAAGCCAAGAACTCGACCGTTCTATGGCTAAAGGAATGCATTGTGCTCACAAATCAGACGGCAAAGCCATCGAATTCTCGCATTTCTCCAGCGCAAAAGTCTCCAGCGCGGTCGTCTTCGCAACGCATGCCGTCTCCAGCGCGGTCGCCTACGCCGTGCACGTCTCCAGCGCGGCCGCCTACGCCGCCGCGTCAGCCCTCTCCGCCCACTAAGTTTCTGCCGAAACGTAAAAAATCACCGAAACGTCAACGGTCACCCCTCCCGAAGGTACCAAAAGAGGTACCCAAGTTACCTTACGACTATACTCCCGAGGAAACCCAGAAAATCGCAAAGGACGAATACGATGCGTGGAAATCAAAGCGGAAGGAGAAGCAAAAGCCAGATTTCCCTGAGACCGAAGAAGAGATAGAACGAGCTTGGAAAATGGTGAAGACTCTTCATCAACCCGAGCCGAGTCTGTCATCTGACTATGACCGCTCTATTCTGAAGTCACACCAGGAAATGGTGCGGTCAACGAAGAGTAGTAGCGCAAGCGGGAAAAAGGGGAAATCAGTTGCTCAACTCGGAGAGCAGAAAAAACAATCCACGTCCCCGCTCAAAGTGATTTCCAATACCCAGGTGGGGCCGAGCACTAATATTGCTGATGAGGATATTGATCCGGAGTTTATAACACTGTACGCAGACAAGGCAGCTGATGCGGGTTTGTCCATTGCTGAGTATATGCAAACAGTGAACTACTTCCCCGCAGCTGAATGTGCGTACAAATACGAGTCCGGGCAGCCTCTTGTCAAACCCGAGGAGATAAAGAATCTACCAACGAAAATGCGAAGAGTGCATAATTGGTATATGCAAGCCGCTAATGAATCTGAGGACTGGCTATGTCTCAGCGTTAAGGACGAGCACTATGGAACTGGAAATGGAATTGTTATGATTCAATTTGAGGAATTGTTTCAGTTATACCAGCAGCAGGCCCTCGACAAATCTATCCTTAGTGCCTATTGTCTGTAAGCACTTATTTCTCTAGCTCACCTCATTCAATTGCATATATATTCATATATATATATATATAGTACACTCATATATTATAATTGCAGAATGAAGATTCTCGAATGCAAAAGAGATGGAATCTATGATATTGGGTTCATTGATCCAAATATTATTTATGAAAAGACTCTTCGGCAATCTCCCAAGGATACAGAAAATAATATTCTGAGGGCAATAATATTTAACCAACACCGACGGGAAATACTATTTCCTTACAATTCAAGTAAGTGTGTTACTCTGTTGTAAACATTCTGTTTTCCTTACTCGATGTTCATTGTATAATTGATGAGTTCTGCGTGCGCAGCTTCCACTATATTCTGCTAATCTTCCAAATTGACAAAGGAAAAGTAATTGTAATGGACTCAAAACGTAAACCCCTCTCAATGTGGGCTGACATGCAGGAAATGATCCAGCGGTAATTTCAATCTTTATTAATTTCAGTATTTATATATTGCAATATATCGACTACTTTGTTTCATTTTCGGATATCAAGTAATTACTAACTCTTTTTATTCTTTTTCTTTCTCGGGTAGGGTTTGGAAGAGGTTCATAAGGAAGTCTCCCGGTGAATGGGAAAAACAACTTACATTTGATGTTGTGCAAGTAAGTACTATCTAGATCCGTGCCCATCTCCATTATCATGCCTGGTTGATTATTATTTTGATTGAAACAATCTTCTCGTATAGTGCTTGCAACAAGGAGACGGGAATAACTTGTGTGGATACTACGTTTGCGAGTTCATTCGTCAGACCACATCTCCCAAGGGCAGAAATTTAAAACAACTTCATGTACGTTAATCGTCAATTCTTCTTATTACTATCTATTTTAGTTACTTAGCTTCATATATTTTAGTGACCACTCTTCTTTATATTAGATCGAACGACTTCGGGACGGTCTTCTACCTAGGGACCGCATACGAGCAATTCAGGAGGAAATTGCGGGCTTCTTAGATGCAGAGGTCATAAACGTACATGGAGAGTACCATGCCTCCGGTTGGAACTAAGTTTGATTTTGTAATACACTCCATCGGTCATGTAATATGATCGATATACTTTGCTTCTGTAATATAAGTGTTTCTTATTCTGCTTTATATACTTATTCACTCGTGCGATCCGGGGGCTCGGTGGAGGGTACACCGAGGCTCCTCTCTTCTCGAGGTCCGGGGAGGGGCCGCCAGGAGGTCTCGGGGACCAAAAAAACGGAAATTGTAAAGCCCTGCCGCGGCAGAGAAAAGGGCAAAAGCCCTGCCGCGGCAGAAGGGGCATGCATCCCGGGTCGTATTCAGAACCGGGACTAATAGCCCTGGCCAGGTTCCAGCGCTCGGGCCACGTGGTCAGCCCCATTTGTCCCGGGTCCTGCCACAACCGGGACCAATGGGGAGGGGTATTTGTCCCGGATGCCCCGTCCCGGTTGCACAACCGGGACAAAAGGGGGCCTACGAACCGGGACTAAAGCCCCTGTTTCCACTAGTGAAAGTACTTCACTTGATACCTTCAATGGCTCGCCCCCCCCTATATCTAAATCCTGGCTCCGCCCCTGCGTGCTGTCAGCGTCAGTTGAAGGACTACTTGCACTGCAAGCTGATCACTTGAAGGACAATGTGTGTCTGCATGCATAGTTTACTGCTCACAAAGTCCACGTCGTGCGGGAAAACTGTAGTTACGTACTGGTCAAAGGAACCAGTGAGTAGTTATGCACAGGGCCTACTCGCGCGTGCGTCCCTCCGTCATCGCGGCTTGCAGGTTGCAGCAGCAGCAGCAGCTGATTAGGCCAATTAATTAAATATACTTGGGTGACACTAGCACAACAATGAGAAATAGAACATCGACGAGTATCAGCAATCCGCGGTTGCCAACGCCAACATTCAACTATCAACAACAAAAACTCTGTTTTGAGCAAAAGCTAAGCTCCTGAATTAAGAAGTTGTTCTCCTATGAAGATAAACTTGTCCTGATAAACTCTGTCTTAACAAGCCTTTCGATGTTTCTTTTATCTTTTCCCGAAGTACCTAGTAGTGTACTGAAAAGATTAGACTTTTATAGATCTCGTTTCTTCTGCCAAAGTGACCAACACGAAAAGAAATATCGACTTACTAAGTGGAATATCATTTGTCTACAGACGAGGGAGGGTGTGTGTGTTTTTGGAATTTAGGTTCTAAGTATTAAGAATAAATGTCTTCTCAATAAATGGTTTAAGCCTCTTTCACAGATTGAAGCAAAACCCACGGATTCACCTTTTTAGAAAGGGATTATGGGAGTTAAAAGAATATTCTTTGATAATATTTCTTTCTCTCTCTTCGGAATTGGCAAGGAATAAGATTTTGGGAAGATCCTTGGTTAGGGACCACACCTATTTCATGTCAATATCCATTTCTGTTTAATATTGTTAGACAGAAAATATTTTAGGCTCACATGTTCTTGGAAATGTCCATCCGAACCTACATTTTAGACGTCCTTTGGTGGGAGGCAAATGGGATGCATGGTTACATTTGGTAGACAGACTGATGGCGGTTTCTTTGTCTAATTCTCCTGATTCTTTTACGTGGAAACTAACACCATCGGGTGTGTTTTCTGTTAAATCTATGTATGGGCATCTAATGGATGGAAATGTTAGGTTCTTACATAAATATCTCTGGAAATTGATGGTTCTGTTGAAAATTAAGAGTTTCATGTGGTTCCTTTATAGAAAAGTGCTTTTAACGAAAAATAAATTAGCCAAATGAAGGTGGACAGGTAGAAAAAAATGTGTCTTTTGTGATACAGATGAATCTATACAACATCTTTTTTTTTATCAATTGTGATTTTGCAAAAAAGATTACTAAAGGTTCCATTTGTATGGCGTTTGTGCTTTTGTTTCGACAATTTAGGATTGTCGAAATGATGTTATCTTTAACAGTATGGCAGCTGGGATTTTTTTGCAAGTTGTTCATCATGCCACTTTCTAAATAAATATGTGGTCTCATCTACTCCCAAAAGACCAGCGGAGACCTTTGGAGTCTAGATGCACTCGGTTGATAGCGGTTGTTCGGTCTATCTTCAACGAGCGTGGCTGGTTGCACACTAGACGTTTGACGAATATGTAGTGTTGCTTTTTTCGGTTTTATTTCTGCGGCTGACATGTAGCCACACTCAGTGATCTGTAAACTGTATCGAGTCAGCGTGCTCATACTTTGAATACTTTCGTTTCTTTAATATAAAAGTCGTGTGCGTCGACTAGATGCAGTGGCCTAGTTTTTCCCGTTTTAAAAAAAAAATCAACAGAAACCAAAGAAAAATGCTCAGAAGAAGGCCCACAGAATCCCATGTCCTTTTTGATTCACATGATCTTCAAAACACAGCAAGTAAAATCACAAGAATACGTTATAATTGCATATGCAAAACATAAGAGTGACAAAAAAGACCTGGATGCTCGATTCAAATGAATAGAGAAAACTGAACAAACCTAAAATGCATGACCAAATCAAGGTTAAAACGGATACAAAAGATAAGATTGGATCATTTTTACTCAACTTATAGCCTTTGCCTTATTTTTTGTGCATAGGAATGTAGCAAAGTGTTTTGAATGTACTGCAGATTTCCTTTGTCTTTTATTTGAAACTACCCCAGAGGAATATTTGCTCCATTGGATGAATGGTGTCACCATAGGAGGTGCTTGAAGGGCAAACTGGTCACATGAAGGACAAATTGTACATATACTAGTGCTAACAAAGTCCACGTTGTTCTTGACCGTGAAGAAATAAATTAAAAGACCCTACTATGACCATTTGAATTAGTTGTAGTTCTGACCAGGTACACGTAGTGCTCAAGAGTCGAGACGAAGCATCTTCAAATTAATTAACATAGATAGAGGTGTTTGTCATTTTTGGGTGCTAGACTGGCAACTTTCTATTAAAGTATTTAGGAGTACACCCCTAGTATGACAAGCTCAGGAGCGAGAGCTCTTCAACCCCAAATGGAGAAAAATATATATGAAAATAATAGCTGGATGAACATGTATAAATTGTTATCTTGTGCACACAATATGCTTATTTATGTCTCCAGCCATTCTTAAAAATTCCAAAATAGGCTTTGGATCTAATCAATTCTCAAATGGAGAACTTACGGAATAATTTTGAAGGACACTCCAGAAAATTACATTTAGCTAGATGCAAGAAAAAAAAATTGGTGGCTAGGCATGCATCCTTGATTTAGGAAATGTGAATTTTTGCATGCCAAGTTCCTAAGTGAAAAGGTACATCATGGACAATGCTAAGCTCTAGAAAATAAAAATGGACATAAATACTCCGCCCGTTGCTAAACATAGGACGTATTAACTTTTTCCTATTTTCTTATATTTATATGCATCTAGACGCGTTTGAGTGTGTATATTCATTTAAATCTGTATGCCGTCCACGCGATATCTAAAACATCTTATATTAGCAATAAAGAGAGTATTACACAATCATAAAGTATACAGTATGACAAATATCAATTTCCAAGTCTAGAAAGGGGTCACGCGAACTATGAAAGCTATTAAATTTGGTTGTAGGTGGAAAATTTGGGTTGGTTTTCAAGTTAGGTACTGGGAAGATACATGGTTTGGGGCCTCTCCTCTTATTGTACAGTTCTCTAAGCTCTGCTGTTTGTGTAATGAGTAGGGTAAAAAAAAAGACTCCTCGCGAGCAAGGCGGTGCACGGCGACTCTTGTTGTATAGTCCCCGTACACCGTCTTACGAACCGTTCCCGTGCCGACTCCATCCATCGTCTGCTTCGGGATCATCGATGTCAGCGACGACGAGGGGCGCCACGCGCACCATTTTCCTTTGCTTGCCGTTGGCGCTAGCCACCATGGCCACGTTCTTACGTTGCGGATGCGACGTGATGCCGCCGGCGACGGCGAGCGCGGAGCTGGCCCTAACGGCAAGCGGGGCCATCACGTGACCAGAGAGCGCGAGGTGGAGCATGGCGAAAGGGAGCACGAAGTAAAGCCACCCGGGCTGCTGCGCCTCCCCGTCCAACAGCGGCGCGGAGGTGCGTCGAACCGGAGTTCGTCGGAGCTACACAGGAAGACCGACTCGCCTCGGTCGTTCCCCAGGACCTCGTGCGCCCTGACTGGCGCCGCGTACTACGCCATGGAGCCGTCCAGGTTCACCACTTCGTCGTGGCCATCCTGCGCCCTGATGACCCCGCCGCCGACGCCTGGGAGCGTGACACGTAGGAGCCCATTTCTCCTTCCCTCGTGACGATGTGCTGGTAGGTGTAATGCGTGCGGCGAGTCTGTCTGAGAAAGTGGCGAGTGGTTGGTTGATTTGGTGATCCGTTGATACTGCTGGCAGACGGAGCCTGCGTCTGATGCAGCTTCTTATAGAAGGACGACGAGTATTTAGCATAAAACCACCACTTTACTGCAGAAATTTCGAAAAATCACCATTTTAGTGCGAGATTGCAAAAAACCACCACTTTAGAGCTAACCTTTTTCAAATAGGGCCAAATCACGATTAAACACGGATTGACACCGATTCCGACAGGTATGTCCCACCACTTACGCCGACGTGGCATTTCAGCCAAATTAAAAAAAAATCAGAGAGGGGATTTTCCCCAACCCGCTCGTCTCCTCCCTCACCCGCACACCACCGCCGGAGCTAGCGCGACAGCGACCTCGCTTGGCTGGCGCACACACAGCAGCAGCGCTCACCGGCACGGTACCGGCAGCCGGGCTCTTCGACGGGCAGCGAGCGGAGGTTACCCACGGCATGAAGAGCTCGGCGGGCGACGTGGACGTGGAGCTGATCAAGGCGGTGGCCCAGGCGTCGTACGCGCACGCGGGCAACCCACGGCCGTGTCGCGCCGCGTCGGCGGACGACGAGGGCGTGGGAGCGCGTAGCACGGGCGCGACGCGAAACCGGTCGTCCCGGTTCAAGCTAGAGGCGGCGGCGGCCGCCGCGGCCACGCAGAAGAGGAGGTCGTGGGACTTCGCTCAGTCATTGTGGGACACCTACGAGCTCGTCACCGTCGCGCAGAAGATCGAGTCCAGCCTCACCATCATCGACGAGGCCACGGCCGCGCCGACGCCGCGTGTCGTAGGCGATGAGGACGCCACGCGCGCGGGAGGAGCTGGAGAAGGGAAGCGGCCGAGGGAGGGCAGGTGTGGCCTGAGAAGCGCGGTGGCGCTCTTGGGGATGGCCGTTCTCCATCCTGTCCTCGCTCGGCAGCGAGCGGAGGTTACCAGGGCGCGGGCAGGGCCGCCGGCGGGACAGAGGCGGGGCCAGAAAGGCGGGGTGTGGCCCGCCGGGCCGGCCGGAGATGCCGGTGGCCGCTGGCGAGGAAGATCAGGACAAATCCCCTCCTAATTTTGTTTTTTGTTTTTTTGGTGTGCTCATAAGCCACGTCATCCCTACAGGTGGGCCCGTATGTCAGTTTCGGTGTCAATCCGTGCTGAATCCAGGTTTGGTTCGATTTGACAAAAATTAGTACTAGAGCGGTAGTTTTTTTCAATCTCACACTAAAGTAGTGGTTTTCCGGAATTTGAGCACTAAAGTGGTGGTTTTATGCTAAATACTCGAGGACGACCGTTGGAAGCAGAGTGGAAACAGCGATGACGCAGGCCAGTTCGTCACGTACTAACACCAACTGGCCCTGTCAATGATAACGGAGACAAGAACATGGCTAGTTGCACTGCACTGCACTGCACCGCGAGCTGATCCTTGAAGGAGGCTGCGCCCTGCGTGCTACTGGTGGAAAGTGCACTGTACATTAGTGCTGACAAAGTCCCTGCAAATTACTGTCATTTTCTCGCCCGACAACTTGGCTTAGAGTTTTTTTAGAGCCTAACTTGGCTTTGATTAGAGTTGGCATGACTACTGATCACAACCTCTTCAGACTTCGTGTGCAAATCGAGTATTAGGAACATCATGTACTCCCCGTATCAAAATAATTGTCGGTGAAATAGATTAAATGAATGTATCTAGCCATAAAATACATCTAGATACATCTATCTCAATAACAATTATTTTGAGACGGAGGAACTATATATAGACTCGACATTTCTTTCTTAATTAATGGGTAATGCGAAAAAAATGCCTTATTTCAAAAAACTATATACCTCATCTTGGGGGATCGATCGGTGAATGAATCAACTAACTGAACTATACTAGCGCTATTGATAGTAATGTTCAAAAGTCTTCAGCCTCCAAAAAGATCGAATCAACTAATCTCTGCACACTTGCAGCGCGACGACTCTGACGAGTGCCGCGGCTTGTTCTGTAAGCTTCTCTCTTCCCACCGTCTCATCGCTCATGTGCAACATCTTGCGTGCCTGTGTATTCACCGCGCCACTTTGTGCCCCCGAGCTATCTAACCAAATGTATCCTTAGTGTAATAATAGAGATTCAAGAACGGGGCAGAGGCCCAATAGTTGTGGTAGCAGTGACTCGCCCAACAACTAGAGTTCAAGCCTCGTGAGGGGCGTCTTCATTTTTTTAGTAATAGAGATTCATTGCGTCCAAGGGGGCCAATGCCCCCCACCCACAAATACACACGCTACTTTTATAAAAATTAAAAGAAATACTACGATTATTTAAGGGATTCCCCCTTTTTCTTTTCTTGCTTCGACTCTAGGACAACATTCAACTATCAACAAAAACCAAAAAAAGGTTCCTAAGGAGGCCCCATGAAATCTCGATCAGGACATGTTTGATTTGTAGATCTCCAAAACAAATAAATAGGAAAATACAGAAATATGATATGGCTGCATGTGTAAAACATATGATTGACGCAGTAATAGAAAAAAACATAAAATACCTAAAATTCACAACAAAATCAAGGTTAGAGCAAATGCAAAGATAATGTTGAATTATTATTGTTCAACTTATAGCCATTACCTTCCTCGGTGTGCATAGGAATGTAAAAATAGAAGATATTCAAGATGATTGTAGAATTTTCTTTGTTTTTCCTTTGAAACCTACACCAAAGGAAAATTTACTCCAGTTTTCCTATGCTTCATTCTTTTAACCCAAATGGACGAATAATATCATTATAGGAAACAATATTTTTCATATATATGTTTTTAATCGACTATTTATTTGAATCAAAGACGACCTCATTTCGTGTTTGGTTGTCCCCACGACAAAGCATCTTCTAATATAGATGTGTTCTTTTATCTCTACGACCAACTAGCTCGAACCCTATATCAACTAGGCAATATTGAAATACGTTATTTGCTTGAACTATTTTTAAGAATCTAGTCTCGTTTGTTTTCAAGATTTCAGTTGTCAGTAAGATATATATATGTCTTGCACATGTTGGAGGTATGCCCTAGAGACAATAATATTCAGTTATTATTCTATCTCCAAGTTCATAATTTAGTTTATATCATCATGCTACAACCGCTATAGCACATAAAAAGTGAGTTTTGAAAGAAAAATCTTTGTGCAGGTGTGAAAACATAAACAAACAAGAATTCCTAACCTTGTCTCTAAATCTAGCAAAACAATAAGAGTTTATTGTTAGGGTAACAATAGCAATGAACCAACACAAGTGTATCTTGTTACTAAAAGAGACTAAACAATCATAAGGTGTTTTAGCAAAAGCATATGAAGTTGACAATTGACTATAATTCCTGTACTACGAGAATATCTAGTGATCGCATGGTCGAAAGTTATAATTTGGATGTTATCAACCGTCTTGCCGTAACTAGGGACTATAAAGGTGATGTCAGGCTATGACCTAGAAAGTGTAATGGAACTGAGATCGTTCAAGACTAGTACTTAACTCCTCTAGAGACGATAGAGAGATACATTCTCTGCGCCCTCTCAGTATCACCGATGACATATCATCTGGCCAGATACAGCGTGATCTTATCATAGGGTCATTGGAGCTATGGATGAGAAAAGAAAACGATATCAGTAAACGAGTTATATGTGTTATGATCAAAGAGTTTGATCACACTAGGTCACATATTCTCACCTCGTGATATCGTTGGTATCAAGAAGTTAAGGGAATAAGTGCAATGAGTAACTTATAAGGTTCCCTCATTCATCGGTAACACACAAGAGCCATCATGGGCGCCACGGTCCCGTTGTTGGTTATTGTTCGGTAAGTGACCGAACAAGTCTGTGTGTTATCGAGGCTTTATGGGTCACACGCTTAAACCGTGTCTACCTTTTATTGAGAGAAATAATGTGTTGTTATTGGTTTATGAATGTTGGATGTCGTTACGATATCACAGAAACAAGTCTGGTGTTAATCGGAGTGGTTTCGGGAAGTTATTATAAGAGAAAAATTATACCGATGTTTGGTATAATTTATATGAGAAGCTACGGAGTACGTGAGATGTACCGAGGTGTTAGAAATGAGTTTCTAACATCGGTTGGGTCTTGGCTGAATGGAATCGATAAAAAGACAAAGGCACGTATTCGAGTAGGTGTCGCCGCTGTTCTTTGGGCTATATGGAATTGTCGTAATAATATAGTGTTTGACAAGAAAAAAGGTGTTCACTTTTTGTAGGTTATCAACGTGAAGGTTTCTTATATACAAGCATGGTCCTTTCTTCTACCTGCGGCGCAACAAGGACCTATGGATATAGGCTGCACTCGAATGATGGTGGTCGCTTAGGCTATCTACAGCCGGGGCAGGTGGTTTAATGCATTGCGTTTAAATGCATAGCATTGTTACCTTTCTTTGGTTGGTGTTTATTGTTAGATTGATCTCCCGAGAGTGGCCCAACGGCCACATCTCGTCCCTAGTCTCACGCGCCCTGATCGGGGGCGCCCAACCCTATTATGGTTGGTGGGCCCCTGTGCCAGCGCTATATAAACAGTGGTGGGGGCCGGGGCACGACTTACGAAGTTGATCGCTGCCACAAACCCCACCGACAACCCACATCCGATCTAGGGTTTGCGCTAGGTACAGGAAGCTCCACTGCCCCTCCTCCTCGCCACCATGGGCTCCTCAACGCCGTCATCCTCAAAGGGAAGTGAAGGTGATGCCCCATCTCTCTCTACTCTCTCTCCCTCTCGGTTTCTCTCTCAAGTACTTCACAGAGATTCTTGATTTAGACCGTAGTCATCTAGACCTAGTGATCTTGGCATCTCAACATTGGTATCAGAGCAGTGCTAGGCTCTAGATTGATTCGGTGAAAAAGAGAGAAAGAAATAGAAAAAAAAGGTACCCATCCCGAAAGATAAACCCCAACCCTAACAGAGAGAAAGGGAGGGGAAAAGAGGCCTCACGTGGCAATTGTGCGCCGCCAATTTGGCCGCGCCGTTCCTCTCGATTTCGGGCGCGCATCGGCAAGCCGAGGCGCCCGGGCCGAAGAACCGCCGGGGAGGAGATGAGGCGCCGCGGCAAACCGCTCGACGGCGGCGCGCTCACAGTGAAGGAGACGCGCGACCGGCGAGGGGATGGCAACGACGCCGTTGCTCTCTCTCTCGGTTTCGTGGATAAGAACAGGGGGGAGAGGGAAAAGCTCACCGGGGAGGAAAAGGGGGCACCGGGACCTCACCATTCGACGGCGGCGCGCCTTCCGCTTAGGCACAAGCGCTACCGGCGAAGGGGAGGCAGCGGCGCCACAAATCAGACCTCCACCGTGGTTGAAGATCACGGGATCAAGAGGAGGGGCGCCAGCTCTTTTTTTTTTCTCTTCTTCTAACAGTGGAGGAAGAGAGGTGAAGGAGAGAGAGAGAGAGCGCGAGCGCTGTTGTGGTGGCGCGCCGGCGGGCCGCCGGCGGCGGCGCTAACCCTAATTTTTCTAGCCGCCATCGGAGAGGAACAGAGAGCGAGCATTTTTGCTCGGGAAAGAATGCGGCTAGGGTTCTCGCTGGGCACAGCACAGGGGCTTTTTGTGCCAGCGAGTTGCGCGCTGGTCCGTCGGATCTCATCCGACGGCCAGGAGCAGCTGTGCGCTACGTCTAAGAGGCCGCTGGGCTGGGCCGGTTTTCGACCAGAGTGAGTGTGCGCGCGCGAGCGACGGTTAACACCGCGTCGCCCTAGCAGGCCGTGGGCCGCTAGGCCCTCTTTTCCCTGCTGTTTGTGGTGCTGGGCGCCAGATAAAGTTGCACCGCGCGCGCGCGCTCGCTACAGAGATAGCCAGGCCGTGGGCCGGGCCAAAGTCAGCTGGGCAGTTTTTCTGCCAATTTTTTTTTTCTGGTTTTCTGTTTTTTCTTTTACAGAAGCAGGATTAAAGTATTTTAGTCCATTTTTTTTGGGCAAAATTGTTCTAGTTTTTTCCTATTCAATTATTTCCAACGAAATTATTGTTTTAGGGAATACAAAAGTGAATTGAAATATTCGTATAAAGTATAAAGAGTGAATTATGTATTCATGTCTTCCGCTGCAAATTGAATAAAAGTGCTCTGAAATAAAGAAAATAGGATTAAAGTGAGAATTTTTTTTAAGATCATGTTAAAGTGATAGTTATGATTTATGTTATTAAATAACCAACGTTGTTAATAGCATTGTCATGATTAATTGTTATAGTGTCATATACGCTTTTATTGCTATTTTCTGCCCAACGGTGATATAGTCATAATTGCATAAACAGTTGTGTGTTATAATTTTAACCAACGTTGGATTATTACATGCAATTGTTGTTGTTTTTCTCACTTCATTGTGGTTTTCAGGAGGGTTCTACTTGATGACATGCATCAAGGACATCCCGACCCTGAGAGGCGACAACTACAGTGAGTGGAGGAAGAAGGTGGAATTTTCCTTCATCTGTGCAGAGGTTGACTGGGTTGTGGACACTCCACAGCCTGTCAAGCCAAAAGAGCCTGTTAAAGAGGCAACTGATGATGATGCTGCATGGGAAAGAAAGAAAAGAGACCATGCTCCTTTGGAGTTGGCATATTCTATTGAAAACAGAAAATGGCAAACAGCCAATAAAAAGTGCATGGCATTTATAAAGAATACAATTGAGAACGCAATCGTGGGCTCAATTGCAGAGTGTGATTCCGTTACGGAGTACTTAGAAAAGATAAAGAGCCAGTTCACTGGCTCTTCAAAGGTTTATGCCACCCAGTTGATAAAACAACTGGTAACTGAAAAGTACACCGGAGGTGCACATGGCATCCGGGAGCACATACTGAGGATGAGCAACATGGCTGCGAAACTTAAGCCCATGGATGCTGATCTTGAGCTCAAGCCAGCACTGCTTGTCCATCTGATCATGGCTTCACTGCCAAGTCAGTTTGACAACTTTGTGATAAACTACAACATGGCCCCTGAAAAGTGGGATGTTGAAAAGACTATTGCTATGTGTGTTCAAGAGGAGGACAGACTCAAAGCCTCACATGGTGGTTCTGTGAACTATGTGAGGGATAATAAGAAAAGAAACTATAGTCAAAGCAATACTGGTTCTCCTTCAAAACCACATGGGAAAGGTCCCCAGCAGCAGCAGCATCAGTACCCACAGAGGTTTTTCCCAGTGGACAAAGACACTTGTCTCCACTGCAAAAAGACTGGCCATTACAAGCAAGATTGCCCAGACTTTTTAAAGTACATAATGGCAAAGAAAGGTAACAATGTTGTTTCCTTTGTAAATGAATCCCTGTATATACAGTTTTCCAAATCTACATGGTGGATTGACTCAGGTGCAACTGTTCATGTTGCAAATTCTTTACAGGGATTCAGTTCGACCCGGAGCACGCTAAGAAGCGAAAGATGCATTCAGGTCGCTAATGGAGTTCAAGCAGACGTAGAAGCTGTTGGCAACATCTCCTTGGAGTTTGCTGATGGTTTCACTATTCTGCTTAGAGATGTTTTGTTCGTTCCTTCACTACACAGGAACCTTATCAGTGTATCACGCTTAGACAAAGACAATTATGAGTGTTATTTTGGACATGGCAAATGTGCCTTATGGTGTAATAATATTCATGTGGGGGTTGCTTACCTCCACAATGAGCTTTATTTATTATCTTTGCGTGAAAAAGTTTATTCTGTGTGTAAAGTGAATGAGCATGTTTCTGGGTCGAATAACGAACAAAAGAAAAGAAAGAGAACTCATGACTCATCGAAATTATGGCACTGTCGCTTGGGCCATATTTCGAGGGGGAGAATAGAAAGACTAATCAAAAATGATATTCTTCCACCGCTAGAGTTCTCAGAAACAGAGCAATGCATAGATTGCATTAAAGGAAAATATGTAAAGCAAATTAAAAAGGGTGCAAACCGAAGTACAGCAACACTGGAAATTATTCACACCGATATTTGTGGACCATTTCCTGTGAAAAGTGTGGATGGTTATGACTCGTTTATAACATTCACAGATGATTACTCCCGATATGGGTACATATATCCAATTAAAGAAAGATCTGAAGCGTTGGATAAATTTAAAATATTCAAGGCTGAAGTTGAAAATCAACATGATAAAAGAATAAAGATAGTGAGATCTGACCGTGGGGGGAGTACTACGGCAGACACACTCCATATGGCCAAGTCCCTGGACCTTTTGCAAGGTTCTTACAGGAGAATGGCATAGTAGCCCAGTATTCAATGCCGGGCGAACCTCAGCAAAATGGAGTAGCTGAAAGGCGTAACCGTACTCTTATGGATATGGTGCGCAGTATGATGAGTTATTCCACTTTGCCATTGGGATTATGGATCGAGGCACTTAAAACCGCCATTCACATTCTCAACAGAGTACCAAGCAAGTCGGTGCCCAAAACACCGTACGAGCTGTGGACAGGAAAAGTTCCATCCCTACAGCACCTCAGGGTGTGGGGGAGCCCAGCTGAGGCAAAAGTGTTTAATCCAAACATTGCAAAGTTAGATACCAAAACAGTGAGTTGCCATTTCATTGGCTATCCTGATAGATAAAAAGGTTATCGTTTCTACTGTCCAGACAGATACACAAAGTTTGTAGAAACGAGACATGCGGTCTTCTTAGAGGACGAAATGATGAGGGGGAGCATGGTAACTCGGAAAATTGATCTTGAGGAGAAGAGGGTGTGTGCACCTAATCCGATGATTCAAGAGCCGTTTTTCTCGCTACCTGTTGTACCTGCATCGTCAACCCCTGAGGTTGCGGTGCAAGCACCTGTTGTGACTCCAACCATGACAACTAGAGGTGAAGATTCGGAACCTGCTCGTCAGGAGCCGACTGAATCCGAAGTTGAGCATGAAAGGGAGGAGCAGCAGTCTTCTCAAGAGGATGTGCCAGAAGTTGAGGCACGACATGAGCAAGAAAATGAAGGCCTCAGAAGGTCTACAAGACGTAAAAAGTCAGCTATTTCTAGTGATTATAAAGTTTATAACACAGAAACAGCTTATAAGGAAGGTGATCCCACCTCATATGAAGAAGCCATGAGAAGCCGTCACTCATCTAGATGGATGGAGGCTATGGAAGATGAAATGAAATCGATGAGTTCCAACGATGTTTGGGACTTAGAGGATATTCCCAAAGGAGCCAAAACAGTAGGCTGTAAATGGGTCTACAAAATAAAGTATGACTCTAATGGGAATGTAGAAAAGTATAAAGCACGTCTTGTGGCAAAAGGCTTTACACAAAGAGAAGGGGTAGATTACAACGAGACATTTTCTCCGGTCTCATGTAAGGATTCCTTCAGAATCATAATGGCACTAGTTGCACATTTTGATTTAGAGCTACATCAAATGGATGTAAAGACGGCATTTTTGAATGGAGATCTAAAAGAAAAGGTCTACATGAAACAACCCAAGGGGTTTATCGTGGAAGGCAAGGAAGATAAAGGATGCCGTCTAAAGAAATCCATCTATGGATTAAAGCAGGCTTCTAGACAGTGGTATCTAAAATTCAATGATACAATAAAGAGTTTTGGATTTAAAGAGAATGTTGAGGATAACTGCATTTATGCAAAGTTCAAAAGTGGGAAATACATTTTCCTAATCTTGTATGTGGATGATATCTTGCTTGCTAGCAGTGATGTCAGTCTTCTACGAGAAACAAAGAAGTTCTTATCCTCGAACTTTGATATGAAGGATCTTGGTGAAGCCTCATATGTTTTGGGCATAGAGATTCACCGAGATAGAACGAATGGAGTCTTAGGACTATCGCAAAAGGCATATTTTGAGAAAGTTCTCAAAAGGTTTAATATGCATGCGAGTTCTGCCACACCTGCTCCTATAGTCAAGGGCGATAGTTTTGGGAAATTCCAATGTCCCAAGAACCAATATGAGATCGATCAAATGAAATCAGTACCATATGCTTCGGCTGTTGGAAGCTTACAGTATGCACAAGTGTGCACTCGCCATGACTTAGCTTTTATCACCGGGGTACTCGGTAGATATCAAGAGAATCCAGGCACAGAGCACTGGAAAATGGTAAAGAAAGCATTGCGTTATGCGCAAGGCACCAAGGACCTCATGCTAACATACAGAAGGTCTGATTCCCTAGAGATAAGAGGGTATTCAGATGCTGATTTTGCGGGAGACAAAGATGATAGAAAATCCACTTCAGGATACGTGTTTACTCTCGCAGGAGGAGCTATTTCGTGGAGAAGCTCCAAACAGTCAATAGTTGCGTCATCCACGATGTATGCAGAATTTATAGCATGTTATGAGGCCACGGGGCAGGCGATATGGCTAAAGAAATTTATACCCGACTTGAAAGTGGTAGATTGCATTAGCAAACCACTAAAGATGTACTGTGACAACCAGCCCGCAGTATTCTATGCTCACAACAACAAGTCGAGTAATGCTACAAAGCCAATAGAAATAAAGTATTATGTTGTGAAGGATAAAATCCAGGATCAAACCATAAGTCTCGAGCATATAAGGACAAAGGATATGCTTGCGGATCCGCTAACGAAAGGCTTACCACCCAGTGTGTTCAAAGATCACATAGCCGGCATGGGTTTAATGGAAAGCCTATGATTCCTGGATTGAGAGAGGCCCGAAAAGTAATAGTTTTTTGTTTCAAAATAGAAAGGTATATTGTGGCTGTCTGATTCTATCGGCAATTGAGCTGTGACGATGAAACATGCTCTATGTACCAATATGTGATGAAACGAGTAAAAGTAAAATGAATAAAGTTAAAAGTAAAAGTTGAGATCAAGGGGGAGAATGTTAGATTGATCTCCCGAGAGTGGCCCAACGGCCACATCTCGTCCCTAGTCTCACGCGCCCTGATCGGGGGCGCCCAACCCTATTATGGTTGGTGGGCCCCTGTGCCAGCGCTATATAAACAGTGGTGGGGGCCGGGGCACGACTTACGAAGTTGATCGCTGCCACAAACCCCACCGACAACCCACATCCGATCTAGGGTTTGCGCTAGGTACAGGAAGCTCCACTGCCCCTCCTCCTCGCCACCATGGGCTCCTCAACGCCGTCATCCTCAAAGGGAAGTGAAGGTGATGCCCCATCTCTCTCTACTCTCTCTCCCTCTCGGTTTCTCTCTCAAGTACTTCACAGAGATTCTTGATTTAGACCGTAGTCATCTAGACCTAGTGATCTTGGCATCTCAACATTTATAGCCACTTTAAGTGACCCATGAGTTATAAGAGGATAAACTATTGACGTTTCTACCATTTAATTGATGCAGAGGCTAGGGCCATGTCTCCCATTTCTAAAGAAAAAATCAATTTCCGATTTCGAAAAGGGGTCATGCGAAATATGAAAGCTATTAAATTTGGTTGTAGGTGAAAAATTGAGATTGGTTTTCAAGTTAGGCATCGGGAAGATAACTGGTTTGGGATCTCTCCTCTTGTTGTACAGTTGTCTGAGCTCTACTCTATGTGTAATGAGTAGGGTAAAACCTTTATGGGATTGGGCCATGCTTAAGCTATCCTGTAGAAGGTTCTCTATCGAACCTGATGCTTTAATCGCAAATGGGAATATTGTTCTTCCCTTTATGCTATAATCATCTTTCATGATATATATTTCTCTTGTTTTGATGCAAAATTTGTGGAAGATACATATATCACCAAGGGTGCTCATTTCTCCACTAAATCCTACTAGCACAAAATAGAATCATGACTAAGGACATTTTAAGAAAAAGATGTTTGCACAAACCTGATGACTTGAAGGTATCTGCAGGGCTGGGAGAATTAGCTCGTCTGATGTAGCCCAACCATCTACTCCAAGTGGACCGATGACAAGATCACGCGCAAAGGCCATCAAGGATAAGGTGAACTCGCTCCTCTCGCTCTATACTTTCGATCACATGGAGGATGGTGCGCTACCTCATGTTTCCACACTTTGCGTGCTCAGGTTCAAACCCGCCACGGAGTCACCGAAAAGTACCCGAGACGATGCGCAAGAAGATACGGAGAACAACGGTGAAGACGGCGTCCAATTCGGAGTCCCGACGGAGAAGATGGGGGGAAAGGAGTCCCTCCCGGCCTCGGGGGCCGGCCAGGCCGGCCTCATCCCCCCCCTAGGCCGGACCCCCAACAGAGGAGGCCGGCCTCCAACCCGGCCTCCCCTCCTCCCACCCCGGCCCCAGGCCGGGCACCCCACAGAGCCAGCCGGCCTGGGGGCCGGCCTGCCTCCATCCCACCCCGGCCCCAGGCCGGCCAGCCCCTCCAGGCGCCCACCCTGGCCCCAGGCCGGGTCCCAGGCCGGCCAGGCCGGCTCCTAGGCCGGGGTGGACCCGAAAATGCCCGGAAATGTGCTGTTTTCGCTCCAGTTTCCACCTACTTCCCCCCCGGCTATATAAGGAGACCCCCAAGCGAGATCTAGGGTTTAGAGTTGAATTTAGAACATTTGGAGCTCAGCTCTCTTGTATCCCTCTTTGAGGAACCATCCCTCCGACATCGTCGAGGATTGTATCAAGGCACATCCAAATACTTGATCTCTCCCTTTGGGTTTCTATCAAGTACTTGACCAATCTTCCTCTCGATTATCTTGAGGTTCTATTGGCGTAGTGGACCGGCTACGGGTGTAAAGCGGTTTCAATCAAGGTGAGCTCAGTTGAATCGATCGTTCCGTAGGCGGCCCTCGGGGTTAGTTGACGGAAGATTTGGGGTTCTTCGGTTCTTACTAGTTATCCTTGTGTTTGTTTGCGTTGCCCTCGATTTCCCCCTCGTTTCCCCCTCGTGCGTTCATCGAGTTCTTCGTGTTCTTCGTGTTCTCCGTCGATTCGTGAAGATCGGGCCAATCTAGGAGTAACCCTCCGCATCATCTGGTATCCAGAGCTAGATTGACACGAATCCGACACCCATACCCCTCCCCATCCACCAATTTTTCTTTTTCCACCAAAAATTTCGAAAATCCTCAAAAATAGCCAAAAGGGAATTTGACCGATCTGTTGACTCGTTGCGTTTTTCGTGGTTTTTCTTCAGAGATTAGTTGCCAAACACCTTTCCACATCTTTCCATTCAGCCAATTTTTCCAATTTCGCCCAAAATTTTTCTTGATTTTGTGGGAATTTCGAATTTGAGCCAAAAACTCAGAAAATTTCAGCTCTTCGATTCTCCGGCAGATTTTGGAACTTGTTTTTCTTTGTCGTTTGTGATCCAAATTGAGTGCAACGAGTTGCTACGCGACGCCCACGACATCACCTACGCTTCCACATCATCGGATCGCCACGACATCGACTTCCCCACGGCCGCAAGTCTGTGATCATCAAAATAAGAGAGGTATAACTTGCTTCCGCTTGCACCACCCCATCCCATTGTGTTACTTACCTATCGGACTAGTTCTTTTTACACCGCTTGGCATCGCATTTGTGGCATCGAGAGTGCGAAGTTAGCGCTTGTGAGAGATTAGCTACCGAGTAGGCATTGGCACTTTGGAATCCATCAAAAAGAGAAAATCAAAAAAAAAAAGAGAAAAAGAGAAAATAGAAAAAGAAGCAAAAGGATCGGTGCCAATTGCTTTCCATTGTAGGAACGTGTAGCATTGCGTCGCAAAAGAGAAAGAGTGGCCGATTGCCACGGTGCGAATCTTGTTGCCTTTTCAACTTTGCGGTTTGAGCTAGCGTCCTCCTTGTGTTAGTGTGGCATTGAGCATTAGTCTACGTTAGGGCCATTTCGTTCGTCGCTCGTCCATTGGTCGCACTAACCCCATTTTTCCCTTGCGTGTGTGTGTTCCACCATATTTCCATCCTATAGGTTTGGTTTTTGTGCTAACTTTTTCTTTGAATTTTCTCCACGATTGACAACAAACTTTTCTTCGGTTTTGGTCGATTTTTCCTCGCCACTTTCCTAACCTATTTGCCTTCCATATAAAGTGTGTGTGTTGCCGTTTGCGGTTTCTTTCGATCTTTTGGATTCGCTCTTGACATACCGCCCTACACCTAGGCTCGTCCACTAGCCTCAATACGACCAAGAAAGGTAACGTTGGGTAAGTGAGGCGTCCATTTCTTCAATATCACCCTTGTGTGTGTTTTTGAGATGGCTAGGGAAGGAGTATTCACAAGTCCGAGCTCGGAAGACGAAGGCAACCCATTCTACAACGACAATGATTACGCCAACTTCGTCACCCACAATGACCACTTTCAACTCCGCGAACTCGTCAAGGACGGGTTGCAACGCTATGAGCGTCGACTCCAAGAGCAAGAGGCTCGAATGAATGATCAAATGACGCGCATCAACATCAACTTGGCCAATCTTGCCAATCGCCGTCATTCATCATCATCCTCAAGGTCTCGCCGCTCAAGCCACCGCAATCAAGATCCTCACCAACCTCGTCGCCATGATCGCCATGATCGCCACAACGTGGAGGAGGGTGGACAACCTCAACAAGCACCACCACCTCCTCCACAACATCAACAACCTCCGCGACGCAATCGGTATGAGGATAGCTCGCCATCACCACCACCTCGACATCGCCAAGGCCGTGGTGACCCTCTTCAACAACCGCAACGCCCGGACCTTCGACAACACCAAAATCCTCCACCTCCACAAGGCCACGCTCAAGACTATGGCCACAACGATTTCGTGGAAGATGCTCGTCAACATCGAAGGCCACCAAGGCGCCATGCGCGTCCCAACAACAATGACCGCCAAGAACATGATCATCCTCAACAACCTCTCCAAGAACAAGAACGTCCTCAACAACATCACAATGGCCATGATGATAGTGAACGCCGAGAAGCTAGGCTCCGTCACCACCAACCACCACCACCTAATGACCACCGGCGTCATCCTCCCCATCATGATCGCCACCGCCAAGACAATGAGGATGACCCCTATGATGATTCACCTCCCATGTATGATGAAGACCCCCATGAGCGCCAACATGCGCGCCTACATCGTCCGCAAGAGGACAACAACATGAGTGCTCTTCGTTTCAATGTCCCCAAGTTCAATGGTGAGAATGATCCCGAAGACTATCTTGCTTGGGCTCTCAAGGTTGACAAGATCTTCGGCATTCACAACTTCACCGACAAGAAAATGGTTGCTCTAGCATCTTTGGAATTCGAAGGCTATGCACTCTTATGGTGGGATCGTCTACAAGCCGAACGAGTCCGCAATCGCGTTGCTCCTATTGCCACTTGGAATGAGATGAAGCAATTCATGCATGCTCGATTCGTTCCTCCTCACTACAAGCGTGACCTCTTCAAGAAGCTTCAAGAACTTCGTCAAGGTGTGAAGTCCGTTGATGAGTACTACAAGGAAATGGAGACATCTTTGATCCGCGCTCATGTGATAGAATCTCAAGAGCAAACAATGGCCCGTTTCCTCAATGGCCTCAACTATCCTATAAGGAAGATCGTCGAGTATCAACCGTATGACAACATTGTGGCCCTTGTCCACCAAGCTCTTAAGGCGGAACGTCAAATTGCGGAAGATCTCAAATATAGCAAGCAAAAGACCTTCTTCAACTCAAGACCATCATCCTCTACTCCAATGACACAAGCTCCTCCTCCAACTACCACCAAGAGCAACCCGCGAGCCTCTAGTGCTCCCAACAAGTCTTCCCAACCATTCAAGAAGCAAGCTACTCCAACCTCATCCTCAAGTGCTCCTCAAGTCAAGTCAAGCACTATTACTTGCTTCAAGTGTGGTGGTAGTGGACACAAGTCCTTTGAATGTTCCAACAAGATGATCATGATTGTCAACCAAGATGGTGAACGTGATTCTATGAGCGAAGGCGAATACTATGCCTTGCATCAAATTGCTCTCAACCCTTTGGACGTCTCCAACGATGATGAAGAAAGTGTGTATTGCGATGAGGACAAGAACCCATCCCTAGTGGTCACAAGAGTCCTCACTTCTTCTCCTCAAGATGAACAAGATCAACGGTGCAATCTCTTTCAAACAAGAGCCGGTATTGATGGCAAGTCAATCAAAGTCATCATCGACGGTGGAAGTTGTCACAACTTAGCTAGCAAAGAACTTTGCGACAAGCTCAAATTGCCTTACAAGCAACACCCTCACCCATACCATGTCCAATGGCTTAGTGACTCCGGCACCTTCAAGATTCAACACATGGTCTCCGTGACTTTCAAGATTGGTCCTTATGAAGACACGGTAGATTGTGACGTTGTTCCTATGACCGTGTGCCATCTTCTTCTTGGCCGACCGTGGCAATACGACAAGAGTGCTATCCATGATGGGCGTACCAATCACTATAGCTTCAAGTGGAACAACAAGACATTCGTTCTTCGTCCCATGTCTCCTAGCCAAGTGATCGCCGACAACGCCAAGACTCTTGCACGTCGACAAGAAGAGCTCAAATCTCGTGAGATGAGTGGTGAGAGAGTGATCCACCAAAAAGTGAGTGAGAGCCACAAGCCAAATATGAGTGGAAAAATTACGAGTGATGCCAAAGGCTTTGCCTTACTTGCCACCAAAAGAGAGATGCGAGCGATAAGAGAGGACCCAACCATACTTCACTTTGTCCTATTGTGCAAAGGGGAAGCACTTGAAACTAACGACATGACAAATCTACCTTCCTCTTTGTTGCCTTTGTTGCAGGAATTTGAAGACGTCTTTCCCGATGAGCTCCCTCCGGGCCTTCCTCCCCTTCGAGGAATCGAGCACCGTATTGACCTCATTCCGGGCGCGCCCCTTCCAAACCGCGCTCCTTACCGCACCAATCCCGAGGAGACTAAGGAGATTGAGCGCCAAATCCAAGAGCTACTCGAAAAAGGAATCACATGAAGGAGGCCTCATGGGACACTTTGGACGCGACAAGACCTATGCAATGCTCTCCACCAACTACTATTGGCCCAAGATGAAGCACCACGTTGAGAGACACGTCAAGAGATGTTCCACATGTCTCCGAGCTAAGTCCACTTCCAACCCTCATGGTCTTTACATGCCATTACCTATCCCACATGCACCTTGGAGTGATATTAGCATGGACTTTGTGTTAGGCCTTCCACGAACTAAAACCAACATGGATTCAATCTTTGTAGTTGTGGATCGTTTCTCTAAGATGGCACATTTCATTCCTTGTAACCGAACCGACGATGCTTCACATGTTGCTACTTTGTTTTTCAGGGAAATTGTGCGTTTACATGGGGTACCTACTTCAATTGTCTCGGACCGCGACGTTAAGTTCACCTCCTACTTTTGGAAGACATTGATGGCCAAGCTCGGCGTCAAGCTACTATTCTCCACCGCCTATCACCCACAAACGGATGGACAAACCGAGGTCGTCAACCGCACACTCTCTTCACTACTTCGAGCATTGATCAAGCCCAACTTGAAGAATTGGGAGGAATGCATCCCACACGCCGAGTTCGCCTACAACCGTGCTCTCCATCAAGCTACCAAGAAGAGTCCCTTCGAGATCGTCTACGGCTTCAACCCCAACACCGCCCTCGACATACTCCCTTTGCCTCTACGCGAGCGAGCAAACATGGACATCGACAAGCGCACCGACTACATCAAGAAGCTCCACGACTCCACAAGGGCTACGCTTGAGAAGCATTCCGAGCACCGAGCCTCTATCATGAACAAGAACAAGAAACCCATGGTGTTCCAAGAAGGTGACCTCGTGTGGCTACACTTGCGCAAGGACCGCTTCCCCGACGAGCGCAACTCCAAGCTCAAGCCAAGAGGTGACGGTCCCTTCAAGGTCCTCAAGCGCATCAACAACAACGCCTACAAGCTCGACTTACCGCAATCCAAGTACCTCGTCCACAACTCCTTCAATGTCAAGGATCTCTCTCCCTTCCATGGATACACAAGTGATGAAGACGACGCCGAGTCGAGGTCGACTCTTTTTCAAGGGGGGGGAGATGATGTAGCCCAACCATCTACTCCAAGTGGACCGATGACAAGATCACGCGCAAAGGCCATCAAGGATAAGGTGAACTCGCTCCTCTCGCTCTATACTTTCGATCACATGGAGGATGGTGCGCTACCTCATGTTTCCACACTTTGCGTGCTCAGGTTCAAACCCGCCACGGAGTCACCGAAAAGTACCCGAGACGATGCGCAAGAAGATACGGAGAACAACGGTGAAGACGGCGTCCAATTCGGAGTCCCGACGGAGAAGATGGGGGGAAAGGAGTCCCTCCCGGCCTCGGGGGCCGGCCAGGCCGGCCTCATCCCCCCCCTAGGCCGGACCCCCAACAGAGGAGGCCGGCCTCCAACCCGGCCTCCCCTCCTCCCACCCCGGCCCCAGGCCGGGCACCCCACAGAGCCAGCCGGCCTGGGGGCCGGCCTGCCTCCATCCCACCCCGGCCCCAGGCCGGCCAGCCCCTCCAGGCGCCCACCCTGGCCCCAGGCCGGGTCCCAGGCCGGCCAGGCCGGCTCCTAGGCCGGGGTGGACCCGAAAATGCCCGGAAATGTGCTGTTTTCGCTCCAGTTTCCACCTACTCCCCCCCCGGCTATATAAGGAGACCCCCAAGCGAGATCTAGGGTTTAGAGTTGAATTTAGAACATTTGGAGCTCAGCTCTCTTGTATCCCTCTTTGAGGAACCATCCCTCCGACATCGTCGAGGATTGTATCAAGGCACATCCAAATACTTGATCTCTCCCTTTGGGTTTCTATCAAGTACTTGACCAATCTTCCTCTCGATTATCTTGAGGTTCTATTGGCGTAGTGGACCGGCTACGGGTGTAAAGCGGTTTCAATCAAGGTGAGCTCAGTTGAATCGATCGTTCCGTAGGCGGCCCTCGGGGTTAGTTGACGGAAGATTTGGGGTTCTTCGGTTCTTACTAGTTATCCTTGTGTTTGTTTGCGTTGCCCTCGATTTCCCCCTCGTTTCCCCCTCGTGCGTTCATCGAGTTCTTCGTGTTCTTCGTGTTCTCCGTCGATTCGTGAAGATCGGGCCAATCTAGGAGTAACCCTCCGCATCATCGTCGCATTGAACATTCATGTTTCCAAAAATCCAACATTACTCAATGAATCACAACATCCTGTACAAAGATGCTATACACGAATCTAACCATCGACTGAACCAACTACCTAAACTAGCTAAGCACTCGCAAGGATCTGAATCGTTGAAATCGATACGCATCGCGCTTCTCAGAACTCATCGGCCTCCAAAATGGGGCTCAACTTTGGCGTGCCTGCACGGCGGCGAATGCCGTGGCTTCTGTGACCAGCTCGCTTCCTCGACCTCGCGACCCTCTCATCCCCACCGCCGTGCACCTTCTTGCACGCGACAACATATTTGCCGTTCGCGTGCTGACTCAATCCACCGTCTGCTTCGGGGTCATCGATGTCAGTGACGACGAGGGGCGCGACGCGCGCCGTTTTCCTTTGCTTGCCGCTGGCGCCGGCCACCCTGACCACGTTCTTGCGCCGCGGAGGCGACGTGACGCCGCCGGCCACAGCGAGCGCGGTGCTGGCCCTAACAGCGAGCGCGGCCATCTCGTGGCCGGAGAGCGCGAGGCGGAGCATGGACATAGGGAGGACGAAGTACAGCCACCCAGGCTGCAGCGCCTCCTCGTCCGCCAGCGCGCGCGGGGGCGCGTCGAACCGGAGTTCGTCGGAGCTGCACAAGAAGACCGACGCGCCTCGGTGGTATCCCAGGGCCTCGCGCGCCGTGACGGGCGCCTCGTACTGCGCCATGGAGCCGTCCAGGTCCACCACCTTCGCCATGGTCATCCTTCGCCCTGATGACCCTGCCGCCGACGCCGGGAAGCGTGACACGCAGGAGCCCATTCCTTCCGTGGCGACGACGTGCTCGGACGTGTGATTTGTGCCGTGAGTCTTTCTGACAAAGTTGCGAGTAGTTGGTTGATCCGGTGATCCGTTGATACCGCTGGCAGACGGAGCACCTTCTTATAGAAGGACATCGGAAGCAGAGTGGAAACAGCGATGACGCAGGCCAGTTCGTCACGTACACACACTGGCCCTGTCAATGTCAACGGAGACAAAGAACATGGCTACTTGCAATTCGAGCTGATCCTTGAAGGACAAGTTGCTGAGAAAGTCCAGATCATACGTAGTATATAAGTATTCCATCATTGTCGTAGGCTTCGGGCATAGAAGTTTCTGAACATAATACGGGAGTGACAACGACCTGCCAGTAAAGCCGTTCGTCGTCACGGCTCGCGACAGCCGACTGCGACCTGTCTAGATAACTTGCTCATGCATGCACGTATGCGGCAAGGATCAGAGCCCAGGGGCGAATAATCTGGACATGAATGCTATCTTATTCCTCTGCCTAGTTAACTTGCTTGACATTGACACGCCCTGTAGCTTCATCAACAGTTGGAAAACGTGCTCAACTTATATTTGACTAAATTAGCTAAACAAAATGTTTGTATACTTGAAGTATGCCTCGACGTCCAAGTCGGTCGATTTTTGCCAACTAAATTTACAAAAATGCGACTTTAGTTCAGTGAATAAGTCAACTCCAATTTTTTCACTCAGTTGTAAAAAGTACAGGTCACACATTTCACTACACTAAAATTGTATTTTACAGGATTCTATTTTTTTATAACTACATAATTTCACTTAATATAGGGAAACAATGGCACACGATGCCCAATTAGCAAACCGTGATGCCCTCCTCAATGGATAATGAGAAAATTATGTTGAAATGCCACATATTAGGTATTGTACACACATGCAAACTCCTAACAGGGCAGTATGAAAACTAGAAATAGAATGTTCAATCCCTGGCCTTAGCGACTTAACCGTGATGTCTTGATCATGTGCAAGAGGATATAGGTGACCGAGGAGCGGGAGGATCAAGGAGGAAGAGGGGGGAGCACGGAGACGAAAAAGAGAAGGGGAAGGAAGAAGATGAAAGGGGAGCCGGCAAGAAAAGAAATTTTTTTGGACTCAACCAAAGTGATAGGAAGAAGGCTAAATTCCCGCGTAATGCCCAAAACATATTGTTGCAACAATTTATTTCTATTATGAGAGTGGATTTTGTACATGCACGCATGGGTACGAGGCCTATCATGTCCGTTGGTTACATTTCGAGATTTGTGCTGCCTTATACTGTTTGATTTGTCAGTCCCATTATGTCTCGTCCTCCACCGCAGAAATTGTCCCATCATCATGTACCTTTTGCAGTAGCCTGTTCCTGCCTAGCGGCGTGTAACCTTTGTAGGCCGTGCGCGTGCAGGCGGAATCCCGGAGAGAGTTGTTTCTTCTCTCCTGTCACATCGTCTCTCTCATCTTCCCTCCACATGTTTTTTCTTCTACTATCTCGTTCAAACAGAATGGGGACGGAAGAAGTTCACATGTGGCGACGCGCAGTGCCTAGGAGCACGCTCGCCTCCATGGTCGATTTGGTTTGGTAGTGATCTGTTCACTCCATGCATGTGCATGCCTGTAAGGTCTGACCCTCTCTTATTTGTTCAAGATCCCGCGTGACTTAGACGTTGGCTCCTCGAGCTCTTCGCGTGGATGCTGGAAAGGGGAGGAGCGACGGCGACGGTAACGGCTCCCGGACACCAGCGCGGAGGCGGCAGGGACCCAGCGGAGGCGTCTTCAGTGGGGAGCAGGGTCTGCACGCCTGCGCGTCGGAGAGGAAAGGGGGAGGAGCGACGGCGAGGGGCGTGGGATTCCCCGTCAGGAGCTCGCGGCCACAATGGCCTGGTCCATGGCGCGAGGGTGCGCATGACACGGCTGTACGTCTTGAGTGCCTGGAAGATGGTGTTGCTGGGCTGCGCGTCGGCGAGGCAAGGGGGAGGCGCGCATGCGAGGGGCGAGACCGACGTACGCTGCCCCGTCAGCAGCTCGCATCGACGATGGCCTGGTCCATGGCGCGTGGGTGCGCATGGCACGGCTCTACGTCTTGAGCGCCTATAAGCTGGTGTTGCCGGGGCAGACTTGACCCGCCGGCCGCCGCTAAGCTTCTCGGCCTCGGCGTGCACGGTGCACCCGCAACGCGGCCACGGCAGCTCCAGTCGAAGCAGCTGGTCTACGGCCAGGTGGTACTCCCGCCGTCCCGCGCTCCTACGCCGACTGCGTGTGGCGGATGGCTTGATGAGCGCCAGGCTGCCGGGATGCCGGCACGCAGTCCAAGGGAGGTGGCGTGCTGCTACGAGAGCATCTTGAGAACACCGGCGAGCACATGCTCGAACGAGTCTTGATATTTTTGGGGTAAATAATTGGGGTGAGAGAGGGGACGGGATGAACATGTCAACAGTGAAAAGCTATGGAAGGAGAAGAAGATTTGGAGAAGACGATGAGTGGGTGTGCTTGAGGAAGGCTACGGCCATGATGTCTTGCAGACAAAAAGCTACTCGTGCATGTCTCCCGAGAATCTAGGACATCGTGGCCTCGTGGTGGCCTGTCAACTTTAAGTCTAAGTCTCCCGATAATTTCGCGCACAACGTGGGTCCTCTGTAGCTTTCAGTCCAATCGCAACAGTAGCAGAAATTCTGAAACACACAGAAAAGTCGAGCTCCAAAAAGAACGATTTACGAATCTCAAAGCACAGTTCAGCCACTGTGTGGACAAGATAGCTCTTATACCCATGCGTGCATGTACATTAGCATTTCCGTTCTATTATCCCAAAAAAACTAAAACTAAACGTCCAGAGAGGGTTCTTTGACACACCATGTGGATTTTGCATATTGTAATTTTTATAACTATTTTAGCTCTCTCTAAAGATAACAATTCTATCACGATATTAAATTATGAAAATTATCTTTAGATTTGCAAACCATATTTTACTTGGTTGAAACTTGGAAGTCCACCACAAGATTTTCATGTTCTCATTGACACAAAAGGAGTAGTGTCAGTAAAAACAGAAGCGTCAAGGATTCCCTAACCGACTAGAAATAGATCGATGGTCTTTGGCATGATATTACTGAGGAGATTGCATGAGAATCCTTAAGCTGTGGTGGCTGATCGAGTATGGCACCTGCACGACGGGGTCAGCATACCGTATGCATGAAGTTTGAAGGCCGGACCACCTATGTTCTTAAAGACATAATGTGGAAGCCATGGGCGCCGCCGTGATGCAAGCTTTTCAGCTGACTTCTTCTTCGGAATAGGATTTGGTGCGCCCACAGGCTAATGCGGTGGGGATGGCCTGTTTGATATTTCTTCCCTCTCTGCAGGCGCAAGATCGAGTTGTCGGTGTACCTTTTATGCACCTGCCCGGTGGCGAAGCAAGTATGGACCAGGGCCTCGCACTGGAGGGGTCACCTTACTTGAACCCAACAACAAGGAGCTCTGTTAAATCCACGACTGACTTGTGGCATGAAATCATTCACAGTCAACCACTAGCCTCAAGGAAAGGAATCAAGTCGATGCTCACTCTCATCGCCCACGAGCTCTAGTTTGAGCGCAATTCCAGGGTGTTCAAGGATATCATCATCCCGATGAGCGAGATTGTTCACACAATAATAAGAACTATGCACCCTTCGGGGATCCCATGCGAGGAATTGGATTGGCCGTGTGGGATGATGCCCCCACTTTCTTTTTTCCCTCTATTTTTCCTTTCCAATCCAATGGTTGGATGTAAAACTTCTCTCTCTGCTTAACACGAAAAACTAGCATTATTCTAGATCTTTCAAAAAACATAAAACTAAATTAGGCTTACCGCAATAAGAAGATTCGTTGCAGCCAAGGGTCCCCAATATGCCAGGTTGCTTGCCGGGTATCAACTACACTTAGGGCGCATTTGATTCTTTGTCAAGTTTGGTTTTGGCCTTGCTAGGCCAGGTTAGGGTTTGGTACTATGAAAATAATTTAGCTTTTGGGCACAACTAGCCTAGCGATGCCAGGAAAATGTCGCCCACCCGGGAGAGCCAAATTGGCTCGCCCTCTACAACTAAACCGCGACGCGTGACAAAATCCATACTGAATTTGTTTTTTTTTTCTTTTTTGAAATGGAAAACCTAGCCTCTGCAATACCGAATTTGTTGGGAATGGCGAATCCGTTTGTTATTTCCGTTCTCCACTTTAATTTATTTTTCTGGTTCTTCTCTAAATCCCTATGATCCCACTATCATATTTGTTCCAATTCATGTGGTCCGTCTATCTTATTTCTTCCACGCTCCAAATTTGGAACCCACGCAATGGTCAATCTAGCTAGCATGTCTTCCTATGTACGTGCACCATTAAACGCGCCGCTTTGAGAGTCCCCTTAGGGTTTCCTGCTTGGACGCCGGCGCGCTCCTCACCTCCCTCCGGCGGCGCTGCTGCTTGGGGTGGTTGTGATGGCGTTGCCTGGCTTGTGAATATACCTAGTAGTAGTAGCTTAGCCTGTGTGCTTGTGTTCACCGTTCTGGTGCTCGATTGGGATCCCGTGACTAGCAGCGACACGGAAGCCCGTCTCCCTCTCTCTTCTGCGACGAATCCATGGTGGTTTTCTTGCAAAGGGAGGGACGGAGAAGATCGATCCAATAAATTCGTCTGCTTTATCTGCTACTTCCTTGTCCTCGAGTTTCAGAGAAGCAGAACTCCCCTGACCGGCCGTGGAGGCGAGGAGGAGAGCCTCTGCTTCTTCTGTTTCTTGGTGGCGACGGAGTGGCCGTGGTTGCATCTCCCAGCTTCTTGGAAGCTTCGGAGTTGTGCGCGTGGAGATTCTCAGCGGCGGTGCGGGCCTGCGCCGTTGCTATTCATGGCCGAAGGAGGCCATCCACGCAAGATCAAGCTGCAGATTCGAGCTAATCTCATGGAGGTACTTCTCCCCCATGATTCTAGGCCCAGTAGTTGGCCATCTCAACCTCCGTTGCGGAGGCCCTCTCGTGGAGCGACTCCGGCGTGCATCACTTCTTCTTCCCCAAGTGGCCATGTCCCCGGCGGAAGAGATAGTGGCCGGAGTTGGAGCTTCACTCACGGCGGAGCAAGAGAAGGACTGGATCGCGTTTTCGTGCGTAGATCTAGGGTCCTCTGTGCTTATACCAAGGACCTGGTTGTAATTTCTATTTTCTTGATGTCCTGTTTTTCAATCCTTGTATCCGCTCACAATTAATGCAGCTTCGGGGTCCTTCGAGGCCCCTCACTTTGTACAAAAAAAATTAAACGACACACTCAATTTACTCCTACTAGCTGGGCCCGTGCGCGGCGCAACGCCGCGCTGTGTTGGCCAGACTAAGTATAAAATATTGTTGTTGCGCCGCGCTGACTAAGTATAAAATATTGTTATATCACCGTAACTTTGCCAAAAGGGCACGCAAAATATTTAGCAATACTCGGTATCCTCTTTCTTGATGCAATATATATTGTAAATAAATAATCTGAACTGAAATCCACTAAAGAAAATCTAAATTCATACAGAAAAAGTGCCTGACACAGCTACTTCTGCTAATGGCATCCACAGTCAAAAGTGAAGCATAAAGCTTCTCACCCAAACTCTCGACAAAATCGTGTCTTAAGTTTGTAAGGACCTCCAGTGATCTTAAGTGACTATGCTGCAGGGAAAAATCATTTAGCATTGCGGCCAATGCTAAATTTTTATCGAAGGGATCACTGCTTCAGTTTCTTGATTACCATCATCTCTGATGTTTGAGTGATCTTCAGGTGATTGTTTGTGATTTTGAGCAGCACCACCGGACATAGGATTAATATCCTGGGACTTGCAAAAAGTGATCAAAGAGGAGTATATCTTGTGCAAGCATTTGCCAGAGTTTTTTTTTTTTTGAATATCCCTTCAAAGATCTAATCGTGCAAGAAATGGTGAGATCTCGTTGCTCCACGGATGGTTCCTTTTTTCAGGCCCGCATTGCAGCGTCCAGAATGTAGCTGCCATGTAGGTCCGTTTTACAATAGTCGGTTTGTTTCCGGGGGGCAAATTTGCAGCTCCTATTCCCAAACCCCACACCCTCCGTCTGGCCACTCTCTTCCTTTTCTATCTAGGGTTTCAGGCGCAGCCTGCCCATCTCCAGCCGCCACGACGGGCCGCAGCGCATCTCTTCGCCCGGTGCACGTCTCATGCCACTGCGCCGCCCTGCGGCACGATCTGCCCTGCCGCTGCTACCAGCTCGTGAGTCACTAGCTGCCCTGCCCCTACTACGCAGCCGTTGTTTCACGAGCCCCAATCCGTGCCTCCCCACTTCGCCGCCGGCATGATAGCGTGGATGGAACACCCGGCAGCCTGAACAACTGCCGCTGCTCCTGCAGTTGCGGACATGCCCGCTGTGCCGCCCCACACCCCGCATCGCAGTCAACACGAACTGTGTCGGCCCTCTCCTACGGATTCAGCGGTGAACACAACTGGCATGTTGATACTTGATACTGTCATTCCGAGACACAATTGTTGTTGTGCACACAAAAGTTCTCTTTCAGTTCATTAGGTGGTTGCCCTCTTTTCAATTTAATTCATGTATCATGTATGAAAGGAATTCAATTGCAATTGCACCTGTTCTAAATAATATTGGTTATGTATTATTTGGTAGGAAATCAATTGCAGTTGATCTACAGGACTGCATCAGTAGTTCTATATTTTGTTGAATCACTTCTACCATCATTATAAAATCAATTTTGCCCCCCTAAAAAAAGTTCTTAGGTGCAATGCTTGGTGGGTATACATGTCAGAAAGTGTCAATAAATGATTACATCGTATGAATATTTTGTAGTTACATAATTTATTTGCAAGATCCATGGGATCCTTGTGTACGTCTTGGGGATTTGGCGAAGACATGTGCAGACATAGTTGGTGTGGTTGATCTTTGTGGTGGATTTGTCCAAATAATTACCATACTGTGAAAGATATCTCAAAGCTAGCTTATTCGTTATTGCAATCTAAATATCTTCTCATACTATATTTTGGAAACAAAATGGCAGGGAAACAGTAAGGAAGCATGTAAGGGAGAACATGTGCAGACACAGTTGGTGTGGTTGATCTTGGTCGTGGATTTGTCCAAATAATTACTGTAGTGTGAAAGATATCTCAAAGTGAGCTATATTCGTTATTGCAATCTAAATCTTCTCATACTTCCTTTTGGGAAAAAAAAATGGCAGGAAAACAGTTGGGGAGCATGTAAATATGTTTGTTCTGGTTGCTAAATCATATTTCAAATGGGCATAGTTGAACTTTCGAAGTTTTAAATAGCTAAGATCCCTTTTTATTTATTTAATAACTTTTAAGGTCTATCCTTATCGTCATAATTAATGCTGTAAGTCGTTGGCAGATTTTTGAATCGATTTGTACAATTAAGAATTTAGGCTATGGGGACTTTGATCTTTATTACGTAGACTAATCTATATTTCATATATATACATAGAGAGAGAAATTTTATTTTATGGCAATAGTCAATATACATGCCGAACACAGATGATCAGATTATGTATACACATAATGAAGTGGTAAATTAATTTTACCTATATTATCTTCTTATGGGATGAAGCAATGGTTTTTCTTACACGCATATTTCTTACAAATTTTCAGTGATCAAGTGCTATATATGGTATGCAATTTTTAAAACGAGAGACGATCTTGAAGTAATGCTACATGAGATTCCCAAACATTTTTTCCAGTATGATGTTATTTTGCATAATTACTATGTCTATACATTTAATTAGCAGGAGATTTTTCTACTTCATGGGATTTTATATGAGGCTTACACAAACTATTTTGTCAGAAAGAGCGGGGGAGGAAAATGCAGCCTGCGAGAGGGAAACGAAAAAAGGAACCAGAAAAAGCATAAGACAAAAGCCTACGATCACCCTGGCACACTGTGAAGCCACTGCTGCAAGCTAAGTTATCTTCCTTTTTGTTTTATGTGAGTCCATAGCTTGATTATTTACATGCATTATCTTCCAGTGTTTGCACCAGAGTAGAAATATCAGCAAGCACATTTCTATGGCGTGATAACCCGATGCAAGTTGCAGCGGCTACAAGGCTCCAAGTCAGGTAGTTGTACCAGTCTGTATGTTATATATTTGCAAATGAAAGTACGATGCATAGATTTGGAATATTTTTTACATACATTTGATATTAACAACCATAGTGTGTACTGTTTTGTTGGTGGACCAAAGTAAGATGTTATAACCATTTCACTGTGAAGTTTGTTGCGTGGAGTATTTGAGTTGCACATGTTTCTTGGTTATGTGCTTAATGTGATCTATTTGGACAACTACGATGCATAACCAAATAGATATCTGCGGACATTGACAATATGAAAGTCTGTGTACCAGGGTGAATTAGATCTTTCCAATTCCTTTTCAACAACTCCTGTATAGACTGTTGCATAGAGACTCATTAAATTATTTGTGGTGTGACCATTCTCGCTACTGCAACGTACACTGTAAAGAAAATAATCACTCAAGTTGCTCACCACCAAAAATCCATCTCATTTATTTGGACTCTGCACCACAGTTTGGACTCTTCACCACATTTACAGAAACACGATCAGTATCTTATTTGGGGGAATGTGGAACGGTACCTCATGAGAAAAAAAGACTGAAATCCTATCATGTTTCCTAAAGCTGAAATCACATCATGGTTCCTAAAGCGTACTTATTTTCTACATCTTTTCTTATATCTTTTAATTTCTATTACCATTTCTCATAAAAATGTCCTTGTGTGTATCATGGAAACGATAATCCTATGAAAAAGATCACAAAGTATAGGACAATGCTATTTTCATTTGGCAAGTCCAAGAATCTAAGTGTCACCACTGCTCCGCTTGCAGTCCTGAGGTGTTGGGCGTGACAAAGTGGTTGGTACGACATGCTGAAAAGATGCCGCACATGGCTTTATTTGCGTCACATCATGTGAATAACCCCATGTCATTCTGTGGAAGAAAGGCATGTTTGTGTTGTTCCTTGCCATCCATCTTTTGTTTAAATCTTGTTCTGAGATTATTAATTTCATGAGGTAAGCACATGAATTGGTTCAAGCTAAATTGTTCAGAAAATGAGTGCAAAGTTTAGCAACACGTCCACTGCACTGCAGTTAGAATCTTAAATTGCATGAGTTCAGTTTTGAGCATAATGTTTCACTCAAGAAGTATTGGTATATGTGGCGATGGGTGTTTATTTGGTACGCTGATTCTGTAGTGTAGAAACTGATTTTACCATTTTTGGGGATATAATAGTCAATGGACCGAGTGTCAAAAAATGAAGAAAATTGCCATCACTGTGTAGATGTTACACTTCGAAGGTTGCTTTGTATTTACGGCTAGACGTTACGTTCGGGAGCACTGTTGCAAGCTGATGGTGAATTATGTTGAAGTGGTGGCAATAAGTTGAAAGTGAAACAAAATTAAAATAACATAGAGAGTGAAAGAGATCTAATTTTCACCCTTTTGTTCACGTGTCATTAAGAAGTTCTACAATTGATTACAACTGAATATGTCACGCTGGCAATAGAATCATGCAAGCCACATTGTGGCAAAAGCATTAGGAATCACATCAGATTTAATTAACTACACAATTCTGCATTTGTTGCTTCTAGGTACTCGCATAGTTCGGCAAAGAAACCAATGAAAAACTTACGTGAAGCCTAATGTGCACATATCACAGAGAGAACGAGGAAAACAAAAAAGGCGCGGCGAAGCGCGCCAGGTTCTTCTAGTATACAAGATAAGTCGTTCCAACCTCCACCATCGGTCCTCTCTTGTCAAAGAAATTGAGCTGGAGAACTATAGTAGTATTGCAAACCAGCACACCGAAATTTAAGCTTTGCAAACCAGCACACTGAAATCCAAGCTTGAGACAACCTGCTCAGATTCATGCTTTTATTGAGTAGGGAATTGAATATGGTAGCCAATATGAAGAGAAAAAAAAGCTCTTGTTTTGTATACACGGGTGAGATTCTAGCATGCCTCTTGGATACTCCAACCCAAGTTACTTTTTTTTCCTAGAATTGTGCTTGAAAACAGGGGACATGCTTATGCTTCTCGAGGTGAATTCAAATGAAACATAGTACAACCAGAAGATTCCCAGAAAATGGTCTTCGGATTCATTCGATGATGCAAGTATCTTCCAAATGTTCTGAAAGTACATAATTATATGCTTCCAGTTCTTTTAAGATAAATATGAACATCTATGGAAAAATTTAATGTAGAAACCAATAATAAAGAGGATTTATATAAAGAAGAATACTTCACAAAATGCATTATGAGGCGACAGCAAAAAAATGTGGAAAAAAGAGTAAAAGACAGAATGACCATTTAATAAAACACACATATTCATGTAGTAAAGAGTATGAAATGTGCCACTGTAGAAAAATAAAACTACTCAAACCCTCAAAAAATCATATATCTTGTCAAGTACTAAAGCATGATGTGAGCTACTAAACTAACTCGATAACTAAATTGTTCTACAGATTTTAATAGTGCTTCTAGGAGAAGTATTGGTTTACTATTTTTGTGCAGATCAACTACCCACCATGCATGTATGTACGATGAAGCTGGTAATTCTTCGCAACCTCATGCTGCAATATTATAGAGGTCGGCAAACAATCTGGGTATCAACCCATTATGCCACTGACATCTTCAGATCAAGACTTGTGTAACCTATATAGATTGAGATATTTGAAACTGCCTATTACGTGCTGTCTTAAGTTTTTAAAGTGCAAAAACCACCTTGAGCCCATACTACTCACCTTCTTCCAATCAGCTGGGAAACAAAATAATTAGCAGGCTACACACGTGAAGCCGTCAAAACGAACAATCACTATCCAAGCATGAAAAATCCAATACGGCCATCACCTGCAGGTGACAAATTTAAACCAAATGAGAAGATTAACATAGATATTGGGATCTTGATGAGTCACGTATGCACTAAGCAAATATTTTGAGAACATTAGCTTTTCTTGATCCTATGAGTAAGTGAACATAATATTCGAATTCTGATGTCAAAGATCTTTCAAAGCAAATGAACATAGGACCATGAATGGGCGGACTGCACTGCGATAGCCCTCTAGCGAACTTCGATCCCCGATTGAATATTCCCTACACACCAGGATGACGCTGCACATATCTTATTGAGTTCAATTCCTATCTCGGTTTCTAGAAAAAGTTCATTCCCACTTGGTAGCGGAGATAGTGAGGCCAATGCAGCGTACGCCATGCTCCGGATTCAGGAAAGCACCAAAAACAAATCCGTACTATGCAAACTAACACTTACAAAAAAGAACTACAAAGACCAAGTAAATGGTACAGTTCTGGTACTTGGTTCACTTGAATCTCATCACCATATAATATGCTGAGATATTGCTCAATATCCCCATCCAGCTCCATTTTCTCCTAATGTCCAAGAACTAAGGTTGGACTGCAACTGGTAAAAGATGGTAAAACTTTGGTAGTGGCAGACATGGTTTTTGAGTCGCTGACTAATCACCGACTAATCACCAAGTCGCATCTCAAAATCACGGTGACCCGGCGACTCAAAAACCATGGTGGCAGGTAAGTAACGAAAACAACAATACGTCTACCTACTATGCTAATGCTAAGATCTCTTGCACCTTTTAAAAGCAGGCAACTTGCCATATAGCCTAAGAGAGCAAGAAGTAGACTATTATAAGGAGGGCACATGCAATAAGCATGTTATTGCCCAGTATCGACATTGCTCTATGCTGCAACCTACCATCTTGCTCTGAATATTTAGTCAGGACCTGCAATGGCTAGCATATTTAGAATCATAAATCTGACCCGAGTCTTATCCAAAGATCTACCTTACAATTTTCCACTTTATTGTCAGATGTTTGTTTCTTATATGCAGAACCAAATATAAGGTTTACAAAGAAGCTAAATTCAGCATAGCTAGCTCAGTTATAACTTCAAACTAACATTTTGCTGAGCTAAAAGAGAATTGTAGCATTAGTTGCCTGCTACATTTGACAGTATAAGAATACCTCCATAGCTGAAATAAACCAAATGTTAATAGCCCAACATCTACATGTTGCTCCAAATATTTAATTGGCTTGCATATAGAGTACAAGTGACCAATCAGGCGGATACAGATTGTGCTTGAGACGCCTCACATATGCGGATCATTTAATAAAACAATGACAATGAAATCACCTAATAATTTCTTCAATATATTTCAGCAAACATGTGAGACAACTGAAATGAACATCTGCATTCTATCAACAACAGTCTTTGCCCGTTGTGTCATCAGTTCTCCCTCTATTCTTTGCACTCAGCTACTACCAAAAATATTTGAGCACAGTATCCATCAACCTGGACATGATAGAACATTATATTACAAAAAAGTGTCTACTGGAGAAATTAGAACTACAGTGATAGATCAGCTCAATTTCCTGACTGGCAAGAAATTTCAGTTTTTTGGGGTCAATTTCAGTTGTCAAGATGATGCCTGATTCTAGGTAATCATAATAGATAGAAATTAGGCTCAAATCAAGCAGTATTGCTGAGTGATTTTACTCAGCAGAAAATGAAATGAGAAAAACGAAAACAAAACGCATAGATTTCCAGTCCATCCTAGTTAATTACCTCAATCTTCTTGAGGCAAGCGCAAATTTATGCCACATCAAACTATTCTACAACACACAAATTTACTGTATTCCTACACATAACACATCGGTAGAAAAAACACAAATCGGATGTTATAGTTCTGCGGTGGCATGGAAGATAATATTTTACCTGATCTCAATGGTTCATTCAGTAAGTGAATGGCATGCAACATAATCAGATTGAATATATACTATTTTCTTCCCAATCTCCGCAAGAGGAACACAAATGACACCTGAACCTATAAGAATTGTGGCAATACAACAAGAATCAAATGCTTCATAGCATGGAGGGGAACTCAAGGTCGTAAAGAAGGAAGCACGATTGAGTTGGATGCTCAGGAAGAGTGATTGTACGGCAGCCCAAGCTAGCACTTAAAAAACAGAGCTACAGCAAAGAGCGCAACAGGGAGTTCCTTCCTGGCCGATCCTATTCGAGGAAGCTACTCGTTGTTGACATCAATCATCACCAACTAACGAAGAACACGAGAGAGAAAAATAAGCAAGCACCATATAAGGACAAATAGCTAATACGTAGACACCAATTGGAGCATAGAAGCAAGCAACATAGTTAAGGCATACAAATACACACGGCTACGGATGGCGCTTGCAGCCACGAAATTGTTAGACAGTGATGGCCGACGTCATAGGAGGAGAGGGGAAGGACGACGATGATGAGGTGCTGCTCACCAGAGATTGAACCACCAAGGAAGGAGACCACTTACGGATGGTCCAATTGCCACTTGTGCCCGATGCAGAGCCACCACCCATCTCCAGCACCCGCGGCATCTTGCAGTTGATTGCCACTTGAATGCCTGCCCGCACCCGATGGAACCTTCTTGAGGGCTTTCAGGGGTCCAGCTCGTCCGCTACGGCGTGTTACCTCTGTATACACCCAATCTATTCAGCATGCCGAAGCGACAACAAAAATCAAGCTAGGGATTGACAACAAAAATCACGCGGAGAGTAGTACATACGTCGTCAAACGTCGCCATGGCTGTCAAGTTTGCTCGTCCTTAATTTTCTCCTGGCCGATTGCTGCTACTCATCCTCCTGCCGGACAAAACCGACACAAACTCTATAGAAAAAAAAAATCAAATCAGAAAACTATCTTTTCCACAATGAGTCTAGGGGAAAAAAAGAACAAATCAATTGTGGTAATAATCTGGAGGGAGAGATCCTCACAGCTGCTCCTCAAAGCGTTTTCCCAGCTCTTCACCCTTTCACGGCTAACATGACCTGCAGTTACAAAAGTAGTAATTAGATGGAGGCATGGAGGGGACACGTTTATGTAGAACGCGTGAAGAAGAGGAAGGGTAGAGAAGCAGGAAACGCGAGAGAAGATGAATCCGTAGAAGAAGCGGCATAGTCCGACGGGCCAGCAGACAGACCGTCCTGCAGATTAGGCCGGACAGCGCCGGCGAACAGACTGCGAGAGACACCGCTAGACTGACGACGGCCGCACCCTACAGGAGAAACGCCCAACGCAGGAGCAGAGGAGGAGAATTCAGGGGGCGGCGGCGGACTGTGGGAGGAAGAAGAAGCCAACGGCCGCGACCGAGCAAGCACCCCGCGTCTCCCACGAGCAGGGCCCCCGCGTCCCCCTCCCCTGCGGGAACTCCCGCGACCAGAAATATCCGCAGAACGCTCCGGCAGGCCCAACGCGGGAGCAGAGAAGGACAATTCAGGGGGCTGCGGCAGACAGCGCGAGGAAGAAGAAGCCGACGCGCGCAGCCGAGCAGGCCCCCCTCGTCTCCCGCGAGCAGGACCCCCGCGTCCCCCACAACCGCGGGAACTCCCGCCAGAAGGAACATCCGAAGGACCCCCCGGCAGAGCCAACGCGGGAGCAGAGGATGACAGATCAGGGGGCAACGTCGAACAGGGGGAGGAGAAAGGAACCGACCGGCGCGGCCGACCAGGCAGCCCGTGTCCCCCGCGAGCAGGGCTCTGACGTCCCCCGCGCCGATGAGAACTCCCGCGAGCAGGGACACCCGCCGAGCACTCCGGCACAGCAGGGCGGCCAGAGTCGTCGGCCATCTGAACGGCAGCGCCGGAGCATTCAGACCGGAGACGGCGGAGGAGAAAGTTTCATCGACAACACCGAGGAAGGACGGAGCGAACAGACCGAGGAATAGCAACGCGGTGGACAAATTTGGGGGACAAAAGAGGGGAACAGACAGACGGCCCACCACTACGACCTAGGAGGCCGGGACAGAAAAAGAGAGAAAGGCAAAGCAAAACAAACGGAAAGACGGACAGATGTCATCGCGCGAAGGGCACAGATGACCATCGTATTTTTCTCCGAATTACAAAGGGACGCCGTTTCGTATAGTACTTATGTGTACTAGTTGACTTGCTCTCACGAGCAAAGCTTTGTAACCAAATGCATAGACGAGGCAAGCTCCCCATAGCCGATTAAATTAGCTGGCCTAAGCTCAGCTATGCCCACCAACGTCATGTAACCAAATGTAGCCTTAGTGTAATAATAGAGATTCACTGTGGCCAAGGGGGGCCAATGCCCCCCACCCCCAAATTAGGACTCCTCGGGCGCGGGGTAACTCGTCCTCTTTATGATTGCAATATGTGTAACTCGTCTGCTTGTATGGACATTGTGTAATCTTAATTGGCTGCAAGCTACCAAACACGCCCCATGTAGCTCAAAACAGCGTGCATGCGCTCTGCGACGTTTGATATTCTTTTGTGTCAGTGTCGAAGACTTCTTCCGATCGAGTGTGGTCACACCATGCTATACAGTGAGATTTTCCTTGTCGTGTATAGGTTGCATGCTTAGATCAACGACTTCTCATTCTTAAACACCGTAAGAACGACACCAAAATGCCTCAAAAATAGCTAAAGTGGATAGATGTTTCGCTCTCATGCTCCCTCTCGCAGCCTCCGCCCTCATCGCTCCCCCTCTCTTCAGGGGCGGAGCTGCTTGGTGCCAAAAGGAAATTTAGTCCTAATTAACATCTAAAAGGGAATTTTGCATCAGGTTAGCTAGTTAAGGGTGCATCAGGTAGCCAATTTTCCACAATCTGTGACCAGTTAAGCAGTAGGGCATCAGGGTCCTTGTTGTTCCAGCTCCGGCCCTGCCTCCCTCCTCTACATTCTCCCGCTAGGGCTGCGACGCTTGTCGGAGATCCAACATGGCGGATATGCGGGGCGTTGAGTTGTGGCGGAGTTTTCTTGGGGCGGGGTGTCGGTCCTTCCACGGGTTCGTGAACCTGGTGAACCGGAGGACTTGATATTCACGGAGGGGTTGGTCTCGGCGGAGGAAGATGTGGCCTGGCGGCGGGAGCTGGCAGCCATGTTCGACGTAAAGCTCGACTGGGTGGTAGTGGCTTCTCTCGCTCCGGATGAAAATCCAAGATTCCCGGATCGGGCGGTGGCGTGGCTTTTGGCGTCGTGCTCTTCCAGAAGACATTGCCTTGGGGTTCATGGCGAGTTGCTCTCTGGAGGTGGTGTGGCGACGGATGCAGCTCCTGTGTGGTATCTTCGCGAGTTTCCTCTGACCTAGCTGGTAGCTTGCTCCGCACCTCAGCATTTCACTGGTTGGGGCTTTTATGTGGTGCATGTCTGCAGTCTTGCAGATAGTGGCGATGTTGATCCTGGCGGTGGGGCCCTCGTTGGTGTAGGTTGCGGCGGTGTGCAGTGTGTACGTGTTGGCGTGCCCGTGCTCCAGTCGAACTTCGGCCTGAAACCTATGCCCGTTTTACTTGTGCTCTCCCTCCTCTGCTCTGCATTGCTTTGATGTTTCACCTGTAATCGTCTCAGTAGCCTTGTCTCGTGTACATGTGTGTTGCAATGTTGTAACCTGGGTGCGGCATCATATATCTTTGTCGCCGTTTCTGGCGTTATTAATTTCATGTCGGTCCAATCGGTCTGCTATCTAAAAATAGGCTGTCAGTTGGACCGGTGAGAGAATGGCAACGCCATGCAGATGACGTGTCTTCTTCTAAGGCTAAGGGCCTGATCGGCCTCGAAGGGAGCAAAACCACGGGCGGCGCTGCGACCGTGCCTGTGGTGTGTACACGTTATCGTACTGTAGCGTACGGTAGTACTCCATACAGTACGTACGTACTAGGTAGGAAGTTGCACCGACGCCAACCGATGGCCCTTGCATGCATGGACACTAGTGGAAACACGGGCACTAGTCCCGGTTGGTAGGGCCCATTTGTTCCGGTTGTGCAACCGGGATGGGCCAGCCGGGACAAATGCACCTCCTCCATTGGTCCCGGTTGCGCCAGGATCCGGGACAAATGGGACTGACCACGTGGCGAACCTGGCCATGGGAGTTAGTCTCGGTTCGTGTTAGGAACCGGGATGAATGCGGCAGAGGTTTTTTTCGCTTTTTTTCCCCAATTTTCGATCCTGCCTCGCAATCCCCGACCGGCCTCCCCTTCCCCCAACCGCGTCCACTGGCCCACGTCTTTAGTTAAAGCCCACTGGCCACATTTGGGTCAAAGGGCCCACTGGCCCGCGTCTTAATTAAGCCCACTAGCCACATTCGGTCAAAAGGCCCACTGGCCACGCGGGGGTCAAAGGGGCCACTGGCCGGCGACCTAGTGGCTGGCTCGCCCGGTCCTTAAAGTAAGACCACAGCCGCGCGCGGTCAAAGGGCCCATTGGCCGCCTCGGCTTCACGCGCCTCCACTTTCCCGCGCGTGGCCACGAACGGCATGGCTCGGCTTCCCCGTGCATTCATGGCCGCCTGCAACCACCGCCACGTTCTCGCCGCCGGTTGGCATGCCAACCCCTCCCGGGTCCTTTTTAAAGGGCCCCCGCCGACCGTACACCCCACTCACCCCAGGCCGTGTCCTAGCTCCAAAAACCCTAGCCGCCATGTCGCCCCGCCGCTGGTTCAAGCGCCCGAAGAACGAGCACGAGGCCGGGTCCTCCAGCGGCGCCGACGTTTCCCCGCCGCCGCAGGAGGCGTTTGGCTTCGGTCCGGAAGGCATCCGGATTGGGGGGCAGCCACGCGTCCCCGCACCACCTCCGGCAGCGCGCCCGCCGCCTCGCGCCGCGCCGGGCAAGAGGTTCCGCCGCTACGTGCGGAAGAAGGGGGCCGAGTGGCACTGGGAGCACGCCACGCCGGTCTTCTGGCCGGACGTCCACCTCCCGGACGGCTGGCACCTCAACCCGCAGTGCATCCCGGTGCCGCCGGCCCCGACCAACGAAGCTGCCCGCGAGGAGATCGACCGCCGGCACGCGCTCCTGCCGGCCCACCTCCTCCGGGACCGCGCCTACGCGCGGAGCTCCCCGTACTGGGCCGTCTGGTTCCAGCAGGAGCACGACCAGCGCTGCCGCTCCTACATCCCCACGGCCCCGGAGGAGAAAGCCCACGACTACCCCGCGCCACCGCCCGGCAGGGAGCCGGAGCTGTGGCTCGAGGAGGACATCCTCGAGGACGAGGAGGACCCCGAGCTCCAGGCCGGATTGGAGGCCGCCTACGAGGCCTCCCGCCGCACCCTCGTCGAGGACGAGATCAAGCGGTGGGAGAAGGTCCTGGCCAGCGCGGCCGCCGAGGACGCCGCGATGTCGTCCCCTCCAGCGCCGGCGCCGCGGTGGCAGGCCATGGAGGCGTCCGAGGACCAGCCGCCGCCACAGCCGCTGCCCCCCGGCCTGGAGTACGGGATGAGCTGGGCCTGGACCGGCGGCGAATGGGCGCCGGAGGAGCTGCCGCCGCCGCCAGAGGAGCTGCCGCCGCCACCGCCGAACGCGCCCCCGATGCCTCCGCAGCCACCGGCGGGCCCCCCAGCTGCCTGCCCACCTGTGGCAGGCGCCTGCCTACCACTGCACCTCCTCCGACGAGGAGAACTAGGCCGGCGCCGGCGCGCCCCCGGCCACCTATATAGTACCCCCCCCAAGAAACGGCCGACCGCCTGTGGTCGCGCCGCCGCCTCCCCCATGCATGTAGAAGGACGACCAATAGGGTCGTCGCCGTCAAGAAACATGGCCGGCCGTCTGTGGCCGCGCCGCGCCCCCGATGTAAGCACGACCCCCCGGCCTTTTTAATATATATATGTATTCGCGTCCAAAACTCGTCCCCGGGCCAATCTACGGCCTAGTTCAACCCCGCCGGCGGAACCAGCACCGACGGGATCTTCCTATCCATTCCCGCGCCGGCAGGGCTTCGCCAAGACTAGTCCGCTGTCCTGGGTGGTGGCTCGGCCTGGAGAGAGGGCCGAGATATTTATACAACTGGACCTCTAGTCCCGGCCCGTGCCACCAACCAGGACTAGAGATACCCCCTTTGGTCCCGGTTGGTACCACGGGCCGGGACCAAAAAGTATTTCGAAATTTGCTGCCACCCTGCACGCCAAAAAATTTTAGCGCCAAAATTTGAAAATTGTATAAGTTTGCACATTAATAACTTCTATATACTTTCAAATTTGACAATAATTCCAACATGAAAAGTGCTAGAATTTGCATAACTAATTCAAATCCATTTTTTGTTTAACTAAATAATTATTCTAACTATTGAAACTATTAATTAATTTACTATTTGAATATAAATATCTTATAATTTTTGTTTTCTCTTGTGATCTTCCGAGTGAGTCCAGAGCATACAAGGTACCTTTTTGACACGGAGAATTTGGGATCTTCGTCTACAACAGAAAAACCGTAGTTCTCCTTCGAAGGTTCACTCTGAGCATCCTTTCGCCATCTTTTCAAAACATAGTGTGGTGGAATTTCTTTGATATTTCTGATCTTAATAACCTTCAGTACCTGGCAACACAGAAGACCTACAATTTCAAACTTCTTGCAGCTACAAATGTATTCTGATGAGTCGAATCTAACAAAATGACCCGAACGCCTGTTTTTGACAGTTATCTCATACTCGGATATGGATCCAATTTCGCCACAGTTATAGACAACGCAATCCAAAATCAGTTCAAATTATAATCTGAAAATCTCAAACAGTGCAGAAGTGTATGCATTAGCAGCTTGCCAAAGTAACCGCAGAGGTGCAACCCTTTGCGTCATTTGAACTCCAAGGTAGTACCGAAGATCTATTTCTGTTTTAAGGATGTCTGTCAGGATGGTATCCGTACTATCACTTCGAAGTGTGCCTGCAATATCTGACTACAGTTATCTCATACTCGGATATGGGTCATAGTTGTCAGATTTTTACCGGTCAATACAAAATACTGATCAAACAGAACTATATGATCATGTATTTCACGCTTATTATTACACATCACCAACAGACGGAGGAGAGAGAAACAGAAAAGTGGGTGGGTGTGCCGCTGGTTGGAATAATAATGAAATCAGACTGGTCATAGTTGTCAGCTTTTTACCGGTCAATACAAATTACTGGTCAAACAGAACTATGATCATGTATTCCACGTTTATTATTACACATCACCAACAACATCCCTATCTAGTCTTCTGAATTCTCCCTTGCTTATGATCGCTTCGGCCGTAACCATGGAGCATTTTCATTATTTAACGGGATGGTGGGGTCAGCTTTCACTGTGAAGGGTGGAATTTCAACAAATTTATTGTAATCTTCTGACATGTCTGTCGTGTCCTCGATTCCCACGATGTTTCTTTTCCCTGAGAGAACTATGTGACGCTTCGGCTCATCGTATGATGAATTTGTTTGCTTATCTTTTTTCTTTTTTTCGGTCTGGAGGACATGTCCTTCACATAGAAGACCTGAGCCACATCATTGGCTAGGACGAATGGTTCGTCATTGTAACCAATATTGTTGAGATCCACTGTTGTCATTCCATAAAGCGGATCTACCTTTACCTCTTCTCCATTCAGGTTGACCCATTTGCACTTGAACAAAGGAACCTTAAAAGAAGGTCCATAGTCAAGTTCCCATATCTCCTCTATATAACCATAGTATGTGTCATTTTTTCCATTCTCGTTTTTTGTATCAAAGCGGACGCCACTGTTTTGGTTGGTGCTCTTCTTATCTTGGGAGCTCGTGTAAAATGTATTCCCATTTATCTCGTACCCTTGAAAACTCCCAATAGTCGAAGATGGTGACCCTGCCAACATGTACAGCCGATCTTCAACATTGGTGTCATTTATAAGATATGTTTGCAACCAACTTCCGAAAGTCTCCATGTGTTTGCGTTTAATCCATGAGTCATCCTTCCCCGGGTTTGCGGAGCGTACAATATTCTTGCGTTCCTCGAGATACGTAGCCATGAACATAGAATTTTGTAGAACTGTGTAGTGTGCTTTGGTGAAAGAATACCCGTCCCTGGGTATCATTGTTTTCTTTCCCAGCGTTCCTTTTCCCCTCAGTCTCCCCTCATGCCGCGATTCAGGAACACCAATCGTCTTATGGTCAGGAATAAAGTCACCACAGAACCCAATGACCTCCTCTGTTCCATAGCTCTTCGAGATGCTTCCTTCTGGCCTAGCACGGTTATAAACATATTTCTTCAAGACTCCCATGAACCTCTCAAAGGGGAACATATTGTGTAGATATACCGGACTAAGAATATGAATCTCTTCACATATGTGAACCAGGAGATGAGTCATAATGTTGAAGAAGGATGGTGGGAACACCAACTCATAACTAACAAGACACTGGACCACATCCCTCTGTAATCTTGTCAGAATTTCTGGATCAATTACCTTCTGAGATATTGCGTTCATGAATGCACATAGCTTCACAATGGGTACTCGAACATTTTCCGATAGAAGCCCCCTCAATGCAATCGGAAGCAACTGCGTCATAATCACGTGGCAGTCATGAGACTTCAGGTTTTGGAATTTTTTCTCTGCCATGTTTATTATCCCCTTTATATTCGACGAGAAGCCAGACGGAACCTTGATACTGTAAAGGATTTCAAAGAATATTTCCTTCTCTGCTTTAGATAGAGCGTAGCTGCTTAAATAATGGCGCCCTGTATCTGTCTGCTTGTTGCTTGGGTCTTTCATACGTTGCTGGTCTTCCCGTGCTTCTGGCGTATCTTTTGACTTCCCATACACGCCCAGGAAGGAGAGCAGATTGACACAGAGATTCTTTGTCACGTGCATCACGTCGATCGAAGACCGGACCTCTAAAACTTTCCAATAGGGTAGCTCCCAAAATATAGATTTCTTCTTCCACATGGGTGCGCGCTTATCAGGGCCGTACGGAACTGGTTGGCTGCCAGCAGCCTTACCAAAGATTACTTCTAGGTCCTTGACCATATCAAATATATCATTACCACTACGGAGCTCAGGATTCTTCCGGTTATCTGCCTCACCTCTGAAATGCTTCTCTCCTTTCTTTCTTACGGGATGCTTGATCGGAAGAAATCTACGATGCCCCAGATATACAACTTTTTTACATTTATCCAAAAAAACACTGGCAGTCTTATCTAAACAGTGTGTGCATGCATTGTATCCCTTGTTTGTATGTCCGGAAATGTTACTAAGAGCAGGCCAATCATTGATGGTTACGAAAAGAAACGCCCGTAGGTCAAATGGCTTTTGTTCGTTTTAATCACACACACGTACACCTGGTTTGCCCCACAATTGTAAGAGTTCTTCCACTAATGGGTTTAGATACACATCAATGTCGTTGCCAGGTTGCCTCGGGCCTCGGATGAGAACTGGCATCATAATGAACTTGCGCTTCATGCACAACCAAGGAGGAAGGTTGTACAGACATAGAGTTACAGGCCAGGTGCTATGACTGGAGCTCTGCTCCCCAAAAGGATTAAAGCCATCTGTACTTAGACCAAACCATAAGTGTCTCGCCTCTCCTGTAAAGTCTGGGAAATCTCTCTCGATTTTTCTCCACTGCGATCCAACGGCGGGGTGCCTCAACTTTCCGTCTTTCTTACGGTCTTTTTTGTGCCATCGTAACAACCTAGCATGCTCTTTGTTTCTAAACAGACGTTTCAACCGTGGTGTTGTAGGAGCATACCACATCACCTTAGCAGGAACCCTCTTACGGGGGGCTCGCCGTCAACATCAGCAGGGTCATCTGCTCTGATCTTATACCGCAGTGCAGTGCATACCGGACATTCATCCAAATTCTCGTACTTCTCACCGCGGTAGAGGATGCAGTCATTAATGCATGCATGTATGTTCTGCACATCTAATCCTAGAGGGCAGAGAGATTTCTTTGCTTCGTACGTACTCTCAGGCAATTCGTTATCCTTTGAAAGTTTTGGCTTCATTAGTTGAAGTAAACTCTCAAATGCCTTGTCAGTCACACCGTTCTGTGCCTTCCATTTCAGCAACTCCAGTGTGGTACCGAGCTTTGTGCTACCATCTTTGCAATTTGGATACAACAATTTTTTGTGATCCTGTAACATGTTGTCCAGCTTCAAACTCTCCAATTTATTTTCACAGTCTTCCCTTACATCAGCAATAACTCGGCCAAGATCATCATCGGGCTCTTCTGATGCATGTTCTTGATCACCTCCTTCTTCTGCATTCTCTTCCATTGCAGTATCGTCGTATTCAGGGAACAAAGGATCTTCTTCTTCTTCTTGTTCATCGTCTTCCATCACAACCCCTCTTTCTCCATGATTTGTCTAGCAATTATAGCTGGGCATGAAACCTCTCCGAAGTAGATGACCGTGAAGGATTCTTTCGGAAGAGTGCTCTCTGACGTTCCGACAATCAACACATGGGCAACACATGAAGCCATTATCTTTGTTCGCCTGAGCTACACTAAGAAATGCATTCAGGCCTGCCACATACTCGGAAGTGCGTCGGTTACCGTACATCCATCGCTGCCGTGCATCCATCTGCATCGTATAATTAAGTTTATCAAAATACATTACAATAACATATTAATACAGAAATGACCACAGTACATCGACAAATACTACTTTTTTATGTATCAGTTACAGATGAACAAAATAAGTTTGTTAACCTCGGTCGAAGATACCATTTTCAGTGAGCTTATGTGTGGCTCGGGAATTTCGTTGAACACCTCGTGTGCATAGTAAAATAAAACACACTAACACCCACCTCTCTCACACCTCCAAGCAAAAAAAAAAAATGGAAGGGAGGGCTGGGGCAGTATATATAGGGGAAGGGGGACATTGGTCCCGGTTCGTGGCCTGAACCGGGACAAATTCTCATTCGCGTGTCACGTGGTCTGTGGCTAGGCATTGGTCCCGGTCCGTGGCACGAACGGGGACCATTGTCTCCCCACGAACCGGGATAGATGCCCCCAGGTAGTTTCTGCTGTCTCGGGCACACGAACCGGGACCAATGCATAGCATATGTCCCGGATTTGGTTGCAACCGGGACAGGTGCCCCCTGGCCCCTTGGATAAGAGGGGTTGTTTCCACTAGTGGGACCAATCTTTTTCCACGGTTGCATGCACCTGGCCGGTTAATTTCAACGTGCGCATATATGCTCCGATTGATCTGCGTTCGCATACTGTACGTGCTGCTGAGTTTCATGGCAGACCGCATTTTTTATTTTGAGGAAGAGAAGTTCCATGGCTCACTAAAAGTCCCAGTTTGGCAATTAATTAATCCTGTTATATACTCCTACTACCTCAAAGATTCCCCACACCCTTGTGTTGATGCGTGCACGTACGTACCAGGAGGTTAATAATTAGCCTGTGGAACGAGTCGTCGCGATCAGCTGCCGCGAGCCGTGACGATCTGAATATACTTGCTCCTTGCTGTCACCACACTGCTACTAGTCCATAACAGTATTTGGCTCCCGAATGGAAATAAAATAGTACTCGATCGAGCTCCAAAGGTTCATTTTCCGGTCACTGATTACTTGAGCCTTTGACCGCTCACAGTCGCAAGCTGATGTGCAAGTGCTCCCCCTGTCTCCGTTGACACTGAGAATTACATTTTTCCTCGTACCCCTTCGACCCCTCAGGCGATTAGGGTTACGGTGGCGGCTAGGTGGCGCACGGAGATTCGTCGTCGGGGCGCCCATTGCGATCCTCTCCGCAGGCGGCATGGACGCAGCGGCGAGAGGAAAGGAGAAGGAGACCTTGTCGCCGGGAAGGGCGAGGTCAAAACCGGAGGAAGCATTGGGGAGGCTGGACATAACAGAAGATGAAGCTACGCCCCTCGTACTGGATGATCGTGACAAAGAATCGAAGGAACGTTGGATGCTGGCTGGAAGGGTGATGCACCGGAATCCGTTTCATGTTCAAACAATATCGAGTGCATTGCGTCCGGCGTGGGGAAACCCTAAGGGGTTGTTCTTCAGATCGGTTGGGGAGAATACTTTTGTGGCTGAGTTTGAATCAAAGAGGGATCGTGATAGGGTTTTGGAGGGTGCGCCTTGGCATGTCAGTAGGAACGCGGTTATATTATCAGAATTTGAAGACTGTATGCGACCTTCAGAGCTAAAATTCGAGAAGATTCAGTTGTGGGGGCGGGTTCTGAACCTTCCGTTCAATCTTCGAGAGAGTACTTGGTGGAAACCGATAGCCCAGCAAATTGACAAGGAAGCGAAAATCTTTTCGTTTGATCACAGTGGAGGCTTTTTAAGGGTGAGGGTGAGTCTGGATGTGAATAAACCCTTGAGAAGATGGGTTCTCATCCAATCAGCGAGGAGACAGAAAACGGATGCATATGATATTCAGTATGAAAATATCCCGTTTTTCTGTTTTTCGTGTGGTCGAATCGGACACTCAGATCTTATCTGTTCGACGCCGGGAACCCGTGATGCTAATGGTGATTTACCCTTTGGAAAGGGTCTCCGGGCACCAGATGATAGGAAGAAGGCCTATTCAGGGGAGGGTTCTTCAAGAGAGCAATCATCGCCTTATTTTCAGAAAGCTACTATGAAGAACTGGAGCACTGATGTGGATCATGATGTGGAGGTGACGTCCCCGATGAAGAGCAACAATCAGAAGAAGAGGAAGGGGGTGATCAGCCACTGGAAAAAGTTTACAGGAAAATTGAGATGCCGCTTCTAGCAAATCATGAGTACAAGGAGGCAGGAGATGGGGCTTCAATAGAGGAGGGTAACAGTGATCTGGAGGCTAGGGGTACGAAGAAGAAGAAACCCACCCCGCCAAATTCTGAAACTTCGGCAGCGGCTGCAAGGCAGCCCTGCCCGGAGCAATGAGTTGCATGAGTTTTAACGGTCGGGGGCTTGGGAACCCGGCGACCGTTAGAGAGCTTCGCAGTGTGGTGAAGCAGGAAGGGCCCGGTCTCCTGTTCGTTATGGAGACGAAAATATCGGCGCAGCGTCTAAGAAATTTAACAAAAACATTGGGTTTTGCCGAGTGTTTTGCGGTGGATAGCAATGGCCTCAGTGGGGGCATTGGCTTGTTCTGGTCATTGGATGTTTCAGTGGAGTTGAAGAACTATAGTTCCTGCCATATTGATGTTATGGTGAGGAAAAAGAATGGAAGAGGCCTTGAGTGGAGACTTACTGGATTCTATGGAGCTCCCAAGGTAGAGGATAGATATCAGAGCTGGAGGTTTTTGCGTACGTTGTTTGCTATCAAACACAAAGCATGGTTATGTGTTGGTGATTTTAATGAGACCCTATTTCCCTCGGAGCATTTTTCAAGGACACCACGCCCAGAGTGGCGGATGAGAGCATTTAGGGAAGCAACGGATGAATGTGGTCTGCAGGATCTTGGCTGGTCGGGCTTGCAGTACACATGGAGTAATGGACGTCATGGTGACGCCAATGTAAAAGCAAGGATTGATCGGATGTTTGGGAATGGAGATTTTCTTAATATGTTTGAGCATATTCATGTTCGACACATTGCTGCCACGGAATCAGACCATTGCTTTGTGTATGCTGATTTTCGGGAGCGTGTGGCTGATGATGTACCTCGAGGGGCAAAACAATTTAGATATGAGGATGCGTCGCAAACTCATATAGACTACGATCGCCTAGTGCTAGAAAAGTGGCAGAGAGGTGCGGGTCAAGGAGGCCTGGAGGGAGTTACGCAAGCTTTGCGTGTGTTGCAAGAAAACTTGAGTGTGTGGGGGTCGAAAGAGTTTGGATGTCTGGCTCGGAAGGGCAGGAAACTGAGGCAGCGTTTGAACATATTGAGAAGTCAGACGAATACCACGGGACAGAGGGATGAGGAGAAAGCTATTGTAAAACAATTGAGGGAAACACTCAGACAGGAGGAAATTTGGATGCGTCAGCGATCCAGGGTCCAGTGGCTTAGAGAGGGTGATAGAAATACTAAATATTTCCATTTACAAGCAGCTGCCAGGAGACGATTGAACAAGATTGAGTTCTTGGAGAGATCGGATGGTACCAGGTGCTCTTCAAGAGAGGAGGATATGGTGGAAGTACAGGATTTTTATCAGAACTTATATACATCACAAGGTTTTCATCCTATGGATGAGTTATTAAACGTTGTTCCTAACCGTGTAACCTCAGTTATGAATGGAAAGTTGACAAGAGATTATGTTGGTGAAGAAGTGAAATCGGCTCTATTTCATATGGCTCCCTCGAAAGCACCAGGAGTGGATGGTTTCACGGCGGGTTTTTTCCAGAGGCATTGGGATCTTTTGAAGGAAGACATAGTGCCGGTTGTTTTGGATTTCATTAATGGAGGCGAGCTTCCGAGTGGGATGAATGATACCTCTATCACGTTAATTCCGAAGGTACATCATCCCCAACGTATTTCTCAATGCCGTCCTATTTCCCTTTGTCCGGTGTTATATAAAATAGCAGCCAAGTGCATTGCTAATAGATTGCGGGGTTTATTGGATGATATAATTGGAGAAGAACAAAGTGCTTTTGTTCCAGGACGTCAAATCACGGATAATGTTCTTATTGCGTACGAGAGTGTGCACGCGATGAAGAAAAGAAAGAAAGGGAAGAATTATGTTTGTGCGGTTAAACTTGACATGATGAAACCTTATGATCGTGTGGAGTGGCACTATTTGGAGGCAATTATGGAAAAACTCGGCTTCTCTTCGAGTTTGGGATTAGTTCTTGTTTGTATATCTTTATTCTATTTTTTATTAAATTCCTACTTTGTAGCTGTGGCACAACTTCTTATTTATGTGGGAGCCATAAATGTCTTGATCATATTCGCTGTAATGTTCATAAATGACTCAGAATGGTCTAAAGATAAGAATTATTGGACTTCGTTTGATCCTAAAGTGTGTCTCCTCTGTAAGATTTACGGTGAGGATGAATGGACAACTGCTGCCGTTTTTCACTCCTTCAAGAGGACTCCGGCAGGGGGATCCGATATCGCCGTATCTATTCCTTATTTGTGGAGAGGGATTCACTTCTCTACTAAAATTTTTCGTTGGGGCTGCGGTGGACAAAGGTATCAGAGTGAGTCCTCGATCTCCCTGGATAAATCACTTGTTATTTGCTGATGATAGTTTGATATTTTTAAAAGCAAATACACAGAGTGCTGACAGATTGAATGAAATTCTGAGAATATATGAGGAGTGTTCAGGACAAAGTGTCAACAGGGAGAAAAGTTCAGTTTTCTTTAGCCCAAATACGACAACACATGTTCGTCAAGTACTGAAATTGAGATTGGGCATAGCAGTTGAGGCTTTCAGTGAAAGATACCTCGGGTTGCCAACTGCGGTAGGAGGGATAACAAGTGGTACGTTTGATCATCTTGGTGAAAGAATCCGCAGTAAATTAAATGGTGGCTTGGAGAGACTTGTTTCTTGTGCAGGGAGGGAGACACTGTTAAAATCTGTTATACAGGCAATCCCTACATATAGTATGGGCTGTTTTCGTTTGACAAAGAAAGTGTGCACTCAACTTTCTTCTTATATGGCGAGGTATTGGTGGAGTAGCTCTTTAGACAGACGATCCATGCATTGGATTGCCTGGGAGGGTCTGGTTACTCCTAAATGCAAAGGAGGAATGGGTTTTAGAGCTTTGGAGTTATTCAATCTGGCCCTCCTTGGCAAGCATGGGTGGCGTTTTCTGACAAACCCGAGTTCGCTGTGTGCTCGTGTACTGAAGACTAAATATTTCCCAGAGCCTAATTTCTTGCAGGCCACGGCACCGTCAACCGCTTCGGCAACGTGGCGCTCAATCATCGCTGGTAGAGATGCTCTACAGCATGGTCTGATAAAGCGCATTGGAGATGGATCATCAGTATCCATTTGGACAGATCCGTGGATTCCAGGTATTAGAACTATGATACCTTCAGTCCAAATTGGAGAGGAAAATCTTAATATGGTTTCAGATCTAATCGATATGGAGATTGGACATTGGAAAGTGGATGTTGTCAGAAAGAACTTCATAGCACCCGAAGCAGATGCAATTCTTAACATTCCATTAAGAGTGGGTGGTGGTGAAGATTTCTGGGCATGGAATTTGGAAAAAACGGGTACATATTCGGTAAAATTAGCATACCGCTCTCTTATGACGCACAACGAGCACCTAGCTCTAGCGGAAGGGACGGCTTTCCCTGTCGTGTGTGTGCCAACCCTGGAGCATTTCCCTTGTTGGACTTGCTACCTTGAGCTACAATGAATGCGAGAAATTGTTTTAAAAATGTGTCGTTGAACTTCTTATATTGTGTAGTTTCACTAGTTTTTAATACGTTAAGGCGATACAAAAGATCATATCGTGTCCCTACACACCCACACGTAGAAATAACAAGTGGTTAAACTACTAATAATTTCCCTAACACCACTGTTTTGATTATCATGTTGAGCTTGGTTGCTAGGACTATATTGCTCATGAAATCTACAATAACAAACATTGGCGTATAAAAATCTCGAATCCTTTTGAGTTCCCGAAGGGTTTTGAAATTTAAAAATATATAAAACATGAACCCAAAGAAGGGGTGCTTAGTAGAAAATCCGCAAAATCACTAACATACATGGTGAAAACTTAAGATATAATGCAAATATATAAGATAACAACATAATAAAGTACAAAGTCCATAGATAGATTTACAATCTATCAGTTTCTCGAGGGATTAGTTATCGGAGAATCCAAAACAACCGAAAAGCAAAAAGACTACTTGCTCAAGGAAAAGTGATTAGGCGGTGAAAAACGTTGTAAGTCATTTGTTTGAACAAGGATATGGTGTATAGTGATGCACGGATTGGCTGACTTTACCGGCCTCGAATCCATGCGACTTTGAGTTACTAACATGTGGAGAGCGAGCGAATCACAACAGGGCATACAATGAGCAAAATAACAAGATAAAAATTATGGCTTAACTTTCGTCTTGAATCCCCCACTTTCTCTAGTGGTGAAACAAGTCATCTAGTGTTAGGAACAAACCAACTATGACGCTGGATTCTTGAGAGGTTGATACTATATTCTCTAGAACACCTAGTTGGCCGAAAAAAAATTTAGACTAAAAGGGCTCCCCTCCCCCCCCCCCCCGATTTCATTGAAATCAAACAAACAGTCAGCAACTGTTACAAGGCATTCGAGCTCCACCACACGTGCGAGCTAGACACAGCAAAGAGGAACCCAAACCGGACCTCTCGCTGCAAAGAGACATACGGTTCGAAACTACAATCATAAGGGCGCAGGCAACTAAAAGAACAGCTGAATTTTGGAAACGACAAGCTCCAAGACGATCAGCGCTTCTGAAGAAACTTGGCAAGCAACATCTGGCAGGTTTCTTCCTGAGCTTCATCAGCACTGGGGAAGATGGCGTCACTCTTCCACGAACATGGGATCAACGCCAGGCGATCCGCAAAAGCTCGCCTCGCCGCTTGTTCAGCTTCAGAATGCTTTGGTCTAGAAGAGTCGAGACACCGGCGTTTGCCAAAATCTTCCATTGCGATAGCTCCCCGGCCATCCTTCGCCAGATGCCCCGAACACCTGGCCAGCATAGTCCCTGAAAACAAAGATCGTTACGCAATTTCCAAATGGACCAAAGTGCAGCAGTGCACATCACATTGATGAAGGAATTCTTTTTCTCACTAACCCACCACCTAGCTATGGATTCAAAATTCTATCCTACTGACACTGTAAGGAGTTCAGAGACAAAATCCAAGACCATCTTAGCAACAAAACAATCAAAAAACAAGTGGTGGCTAGATTCTGCTTCAGAGCAGAAGAGGCAGGTAGCATCAGGAACTACCCTACGCTTAGCAAGGTTATCTCGAGTTAGAAGCCTATTATTGGCAAGGAGCCAAAGGAAGATGTGCAATCTTGGAGGGACCTTGAGGCTCCACACAGCAGGGGTATGAACTGGGGTAACCCCACAGTTATTAACCAGGGCATAGAAAGACCTCACACTATAAACTCCAGATGATTCAAACATCCAGAGAGGGTGGTATGGCTCATCAGATAAAGGAAAAGAAGAAACAAGTTGAGATAACTCTTCCCATTGAAGCCACATGGCTGTGGAAACATTTCTTCTGAATGTGAGTCTGAGCTCTCCACCCTGACAAGCTTGAGCAACAATAATATCTTGCTCATTAGAGATTTCAAACAGGTTCCAAAAACATACAGTCAAGATGCAGTGCCCAATCCAAACATCACTCCAGAATTTAACATTCTGACCATTACCTACTCCCCACCTGAACCCACACTTGGCAGTCCTTACAGCCCACATGACCCCCTTCCAGAAGGGGGAACACACATTAGGGACAGAGGAGAAGATGTTGGGGCTTGGGTTGTATTTAAAGCCAACAATTTCTTTCCAAATTTTATGTTCATCCTTATGGTAGATGTTAAACCAAGATGCCAACATGCAAAGATTAAAATCTCCCAAATTCTGAACACCAAGACCCGCAAAATCTTTTTTCAAGGTCACAAGGTCCCAATTAGCAAGATGGCATTTCTTGTTCCCTTCTGAATCACTCCATAATAAGTGAGACATTTGGGAATTAATTGCAGCAATAGCCCATTTAGGGAACTTAATGACAGAAAGGAGATAAAGAGGGATGCTAGCAATACAAGCTTTTAAAATGACTAATCTACTTTGGTAATTTAGAAGCTTCCCTCTCCATCCAAAGAACCTCTTAAAGGTTTTATCAACAACTGGTTGAAGATCCTCCCTCCTAAGCTTAGAAAAGTGGAGAGGGACCCCAAGGTAATTGCAAGGGAAGTCAGAGATTTTGCAACAGAAAACTTGTGCAAAAACATGCATCTCCTCCTCCCCAACATGAATCTCCATAATGTCAGTTTTATGGTAGTTAATTTTCATTCCATACATGTTTTCAAAACATGCCAACAACCAATTCAGATTTCTAGAAAATTCAAGCTTTGCATTCAGAAAAAGAATGTTATCATCAACACATTGTAGGTTGATGATCCCACCAGGCACAACCTGAGGAAGCAACCCATGAATTAAACCAGAATTGGCTGCCTTAGACAACATCTGAGAGAAGACATCAGCCACAAAATTGAAAAGGATGGGGGAGCTAGGGTCCTCCTGCTTCAGTCCTTTGCCCACTTTAAAATAGGAACTATTTTCATCATTGACTCTAATTCATAAGGACCCCCCAACCAAAAGGGAACTAATGCAGGACCTAACAATAGTTCCAAAGCCCCTGGCCAGAAGCATATCATCTAAGAATTCCCAATTAAGCCTATCATAGGCTTTCTCATAGTCAATTTATGGAGAAGAGAAGGTTCTCCCCTAGAATGAGCAACATGGATAAGCTCCTGAGCAGAGACCACACTCTCAAGGATAAATCTCCCTTTAATGAAAGCAGTTTGGTTGTTAGAGATAAGCCTACTACCAACCAAAGAAATCCTATTATTAAGAGCCTTAGAAATAATGTTTAGGCTGCAATTACCCAGGCTAATAGGCCTAAATTTCTTAAGGTCCTTAGCATCAGGTTCTTTGGGGATCAGGGTCACAATGGCATAGTTCAGTCTAGCAACAGACATCCTCCCTGATTCAAACTCCTTAACCAGAGCCATGAAATCAAATTTAATTAGGTCCCAAAACTTTTGATAAAATAGGAAGGAGAAGCCATCAGGTCCTAGAGCACCTCCAGCATAAGAGCTAAAGACAGCCTCCTTAATTTCATCAATAGAAAAGGGTTTTTGTAGTAACTCATTTTCCTCATAGGTAACTAGATCCTCTGGATCCCAGAAATCGGGACCCAGAGAGAGATTAGCTCTTGGCTCAGCAGCAAACAGATTTTATAAAAATCCAAGGCTACTTTAATCATTTCTGGATTGCCATCTACAGGGCCCATAGGGCCCTCTAAGACAGTAATTTGTTTCTTCCTCCTCCTTTGATTGGCCACAACATGAAAATATACTGTGTTTCTATCACCTTCTTTAATGTATCTATCTCTAGACCTTTGCCAAGCTTTGGTTTCCTCATCTCTAAGGATCCTATCAAGGTCAACCTTGATTTGTTTGAGTCTAGCAGTTTCAGCTTCAGAGAGAAGACAGGATTCAGAAAAGGTATCCAAGATGTCAAATTCTTGAAGCATGTCCACTTTGGCTTTCCTGTTAGTAGTATCAACATTAATGCTCCACCCTTTACAGTGCCTCCTCAGTAGTCTTAATTTAAACTGCCATTTATCTACTAGATTGGCCAAGTTACAGGGGGAATTCCAAGTCCTATGAACCATCTCTGAGAAGTCAGGATAATCCAACCACCATTTCTCAAACCTGAAAAGTCTGGGTGCTATAGAGCTAACAGAGCCAGAGTCAAGGATAAGGGGGGCATGGTCACTAATAGGCCTGGGAAAGCTCTTAACAGTATTGAGTGGGAACTTATCTTCCCAATCTGTACTTACCAAAACCCTATCAAGGGTTGCCATCACAGGAACATCTTGGTTATTAGACCAAGTAAATGTCCTGTTAGGAGGTTTGAGTTCCAAGAGGGCCCACCTATGTATCCAGTCATTAAACAACATGGTATGATTAGCATTAATCACACCATTGCTTTTTTCATGGCACCCCTAACTAAATTAAAGTCACCCCCTAACAAAGTAGGGAGGGAGCTCTGTTCCATCACATCATCGAGTTCAGCAATGAATTCAAGTTTTCTATCCTGATAAGGGGATCCATAAACAACCACCAGTTGCTAGGAGAAGTCCTCCAAGATGTCTTTAACCACAATAGAAATAGAGAATTCCAAACAGGAATGACTAACTAGAGCAAACCTATCCTTTTTAAATCCCACAAGAATACCGCCAGCAGTATTTTTTGCAGGGAGGGTGAGCCAAGAGAATTGACTAGGACCAGCAATATAATTCAAGAAATGGTCAGAGAAAACCCTTCTCTTAGTCTCTTGGATACCAATAAAGTCCAGCTTATTTTTAATAATAAAATCTGCTAAGGCTTGTTTGCGGCCAGGTCTCCTTGTGCCTCTACTGTTCCATAGACCTCCTATCATAATGGGTAGATTTATTTTTCCTATGAGAGACTATTGTCCATGTGTTGTTGTTATCATCAATACCCAATGAAGTTAGCTTACTAGGGATTGATTCAACAGACACACTGGAGGGAACATGCATGCAACTATCAGTAGTAGCATCAACCTCTAAAGAGACAGGAAGGACCAACACAGGATTATCTACAGCATATAAATGATTGAGAACAATCTCTTGGTCAACTAACTGTTTAATAATATCTTGTTTCTCACTAGGAGAAGAACCACACACAATTTCCACAGAGTCAAGTACATCACTAAGGATTTTTGAGTCAAGGACAGCAAATGAATTACCTTTGAAGTTAGTAGGAATTTCAAGGTTTCTTTTCATCTTGTATTTCTCTGCTTTTTCAACAATGCTTTGTGCACCATGATTCCTGGCACTCCTCCTTGCAGCAACAACACGACCCCACTTGGAGGTTTTAGGAACATCAGCTTTGGGCCCAAGAGCATAGGAGGCTTCAACTAGGAAGGGGAGAAGAGTTTTATACACACCACCAAGATTCTTGATAGCTGCCTCTTCCAAGTATTCAGAACACTCATCTTGATTTGAGTCACCATCCAGATCATCAACATCTGAATCCATACCAGCTTCAAACAGATGCTTACAATAAGCAAGGTTGACTGAAGTAGAGCCAACCTTGAGAATGCATTCCTTATGCACTTCTTCAGGATCAAGGACAAAAGGTTTCTTGATCAGAGTTGCAGGTTCTCAGTCCCACACAGCATCATCCAGAGATTTATAATCAAGCCTATCAGGGAGAGATAGAGTTGATTTAGAACACCAGTCAACAACAGTGAGCTCTGGGCAACTAAGACAATCTTCATCCACAGTTTGTTTGCCTTTATCAACTGAAGAGCTAGGAGGAGGTTGTAGAGCCACAGCAAGAGTGGCAGCAAGAGGCAAGTTGCAATGAACAGAAGGTTCAGTGTCCATGTCACTAGCAGAAGGGGCTTTGAGAGAGTCAGAACCACCAGGGTCGTCACCATTGTCAGTACCAGCATCAGAAGAGGACTCCATAGTAATGGTGAGGAGATAGAGGTCCTGATTCATTTCGACCACTCGCTGAGGTGGGTTTTTGGACTTATCTTTCACAGCAACAAGCATGCGAACTTCAGCAAAGAAAGACTTGAACTCCATTCAAGATCCATAAGCACACCCATGAAAGAAGCCACCTGACCAAAGGTCTTCCATGCACACCATTTAGGGGGAATCCCTCTAACAGTCACCCAAACCTCTTCCAGGACACCATATGTAAGCACATCTCCAGACCAAGCAGTGATCTTAATAGTTACTCCTTCGTTTTCCAGGTCAAAGCCAGGGAATTCAGCAAGGTCAGCCACCTTCTTCTAAGGGGGGAAATGAACCAGGTAGGAATTAGGCTCAAGCTCTCTCATCTGCCAAGGCCATCTCCTCTGTTTGCAGAAAATAGACTTGAAATTCGATTCCAGTTCAGCAGTAGTGATCTCTCCCTTCTTTACAGTGACAACACCACAAATGGACAGGTTTAACCACTTCATATATGCTTCAAATGGAACCTCCACATGATAGAATCCAAGGCCTGAATTGCCGCTCCCGAAATACTCAGCAAACGGATGCACGTTCATCCACTCCTTGCAGGCTTGCACAGGATGTCCAGGTTGGTTGAAGATAAAGCAGAGCCTCGTCTTGATGCAATTACCCACGAAGTGGCCAGGATCCCCGCAGTTGAAGCAAATCAGTTTACTGTATCTCGGGTCTAGAACCTGCTCGCGAACTGGACTAGGAGGCACCTCAGAACTCGCTGATTGAGAAGATCCAGAGCGATCCGATGAAGCAGACACAGCTTGCAGAGCACCACCACTATTGCCAGAACCAAGAACAACCCCACCAGAATTCCATGGAATACTAGGGTTACGCGGCTGAAAGCGGGGCTGAGTCCTCACATACCTCTGATTAACTCGCGGAGGAGCCATCCCTTGCTGCATGTGGATCTCAGCAGGTTGGGCCATCGCAGGGGGTGTAGGAACCACGGCGGCAGGTCCATGAGGACCCCGACCGCCGCGACCCCTACCCGCGCCCCGCGACCCGATTGCATCGGCTTGCGAAGCACCTCCGCAAAGGAAGGTCGAGCAGCGGCCACTGAGGGAAGGATGGGACAAGCACGGTAATGGAGGAGCGCAACTTTGGTGGCGGGGAAGCAGTCTCCGATGGCGAGATCCCGATCTGAAATCCCTTTCTTCACCCAGCACAGGACGCTGCGAGGATACGGCCGACCCACGCGAGATGACGAAATTGCCCATAACTGGCCAAAATGTTCCTCTACCACGTCCGCCTCTAGCTCCTCGCCACTGGAAACTGGGGCCGCACAGGAGGCAGCGGGCCCACCCGAAAAGGAATTCCGGCCACCCTCAGAAACAGCGATCGTCGGAAACGCCGTACGATCGGCAGGCCAAGGTGGCGGAGCTGGAGACGGGCGGAGAGCCACCACAACCTCACCGACCACGACCTCATCTCGACAGTCCCAAGAGGCGATCGGAGATGTGAACTGCCCGTCTCCGAGAGGGCGAGCAACCGGTGATCTCCCCCTGATCGGCGCGCTTGTTGGATCAGCACCGAGGTTTCCGGTCCACGGATTGGAGAAAGTCCTCTAGATGATGTAGAGGCACATGAAACACGTCGAGCTCTTCGTCAGAGTTGTGGAAGGCGGCAGGAGAGCTCGCGGAACCTCCCTGCAACACCAGGCCAGTGGAAGGAGAGCCGGAGGAAGCGTAGGGGCATGGAAGGGCGCGGTCTAGCCGGAGGGGGCTCCTACTGGCGGCGGCGGGGAGGAACGAGGGGGAGAGCGAGGAATCGCCCGGAAGGGGGATAGGAGCGCGAGAGAGGCAGCCATCCTCCACTCTATTAGTTGGCCGAATTTCAAAATGATTATCTACCTGCGATTTTGAAAGCATTACATTAAGATTGAGAATGAGAGTACGTTGCCTCCAACGTTGGACTAGCTTAAAGGGCTTCCCTCCTGCACAGCTCCACCGAGAAGCGCCCTTAGACGCCGACGACTTGCCATATTTGTAATTTAGTATGCTCTTTAGCTTCTTTTTTTTTGGCTTGTACTTAACTGATAACCTCCACATACAGGCTTCTATGACTGTTTTGCTCAATGGTTTGAGGTTTATTAATGTTAACACCATATGCTCCCCATCGTCTAATCTTTTTCAACATCCAAGTTTCCTCTATCCATTGATCTGGTGAATCCTACTTCTGCTGCAAAATTCACACAAAACAAACGGGCATGCATGTCTCCAACATGAACACACCACGGCTAGAACATCTAAGGTGCATCTACTCGGTTAATTGCACTTGTTGCATACGTAGTATCATATAGGCGTTCCTTAACTGAAAAAAATTACATGTACACATCAAAGAATCGATCAGTATCCTGTGCATATATACGTATACTCGCATCTGCTTGTCAGCTGGGGAATCGAGCGATGGACTCAAAGAATACTATAACTAAATAATCCATGGTCTTAACTAAACTGCCACTCACGAGTCACGACTCACTGGCCTCCGAAATGGCGCTTAGCCGACGACTGACGCGGTTACCGTGATCGCCTCCCTCGCCTGCACCGTCGAGGACCGTCCTACGCGCACCGTATTTGCCGTACACATGCTGGTTCAACTCGCGTTCCCTCTCGTAGTAGGCGTAGTCTAGCGGCGCCACTCGAGCCGCGTCCCTTCCCTTGCCGTTGGAGACGGCGGCGAGCGCGGAGCTGGCCTTGACGGCGAGGACGGCCATGTCCTTCCCGGAGAGAGGGCGGCGGAGCATGGATACCGGCATCACGAAATAGAGCCACCCGGGCTGGAGCACCTCCTCGGCGGCGAGCGCGCGGGCGGGCGCGTCGAAGCGGAGCTCGTCGGAGCTGCACAGAAATGAGCTCGACGCGTCACCGCCGAGTGCCTCGCTCGCCGTGAGGCGCGTCGCGTACTGCGCCATGGCGCCGTCGAGGCCAATCACCTTCGCCGTGGCCACTATCGGCAGCGGCGGCGCCGAGGTGGAGACGCACGAGCCCATCTCTGATTCCCTTGCGTCGACGCGTTGGTATGTCTGCTAAAGTGGACTGGTCTATCCGGTGATCTGGAGCACATGGATGGAGACTATGGGATCGGTGCTGCAATTTATACGAGGCGGCAGCTGCTGCATGTTTTATGCGATGACGCATGCCAAGTCGTCATGGATGAACTAATGCGCCCGTGGGGTCAGTGTCAACGGAGACAGCGAGAGCACTTGGAATGCAGCTTGCTTGGCCTCCTGTGGGTGTGAGCGGTCAAAGACGCAAAATAATCAGTGAGAGGAAAATGAATCTTTTTTAGAGCTCGAGTAGTACGGTACTTTATTTCCATTCGGGTGGCAAATGCTGTTTATGGACTAGTACAGTAGTCGTTAGTGTGGTGACAGCGACTTGGCATGTAGTAGGAGTATATATTCGATCACATCGTCACGGCTCGCGGCAGCTGATCGCGACGACTGTGGCTAATTATTAACATTCTGGTGAACGCATCAACACAAGGACTAAGGATCTTTGAGTAATATATAACCGGATTAGATGCCAACCGGGACTTTATATATAACCGGATACGTACCAAATCTTTATAGGCCGATTAGTGAGCTATGAAACTTCCCTCCTTCTAATTAAAAAATGTGGCCTGCTGAATGTGGATGCAGATCAGTCGCAGCGTATATGCGCACGTTGAAATTAACCGGCCAGATGCATGCAACCGTGGAAAACGACTGGTCCATGCATGCAAGAGCCATCGGTTGGCGTCCACCTACGTATGGACTCATTTGGTCGGGTTTCCGTGCAAATTCCTACCTGTACTAGATGTACGCTACAGTACGATAATCTGTACCGCCAGTGGTTTTACTCTTCTTCAGTTCAGGACAGGTCAGCCCCCCTAGAAGATGACACGTCATCCGCATGGCGTCGCCGTTCTCTCACCAGTCCACCTTGTTGAGATTGAAAGCGAATAATCCCAAATCTAATCTATTCCATTGATGATCACAATATTTATACAAGGGGAATAGACGCGAGTAAGAGTTGTGTCTGTTCGGGGGGGGGGGGGGGGGGGGGGTGCGAGGAGCGGATGCGACGGTTGCCTAGAGCGGTTCCGTACGTTTCGTTTACAACAAGGATTAACCCTAATTACAAGATTAATTAATTCTTAACACTCCCCTAATCCTTGCTTGTCCTTCCGACTAATCATCCTTTAGAATCATCTTCTCCAAAAACCCTGTGGGAAAAATTGAGAAGAAAAATACAGTATGCCATGAAAAACTCCTTCTGAAAACCCTGTGGGAAAATAAGGAGAAATCGACATATATCGTCCATGCTTGTACTACTATTGCCTCATCAAAAACCTTACATGAGAAACCTTCAGAAAAACTCACAAAGGAAAAGAGTGCAATACCGAAAATCTCATGATCTTCAACAAGTTATAAACTAGGAGATTTCTCTCCCTGAATTTTGCAAGTCACGAAGTCTGCTCGTACCAATTTCTTTCACATATTTATTGAATAGAGAACTTGGAATGACTTGGAAAACAAATCAGCGAGGTTATCGCATGACTTCGTTTGCAAAATACCTATTTCCCCATTCTTCTGTAGTTCATGAGGATAAAATAGCTCAGGAGCAATATTCTTTGTAATATTGCTCTTAATATAACTTGTCTGCATTTGTACAATACAAGCAGCATTACCTTCATAGATAATGGTGGGTGATTCCAGTGCACCAATCCCACTTGAACTCTGGACAAAGTTCATTATCCTTCGAAGTCATACACAACTTGTGATGCTGCATTACTGCAGAACGGTCATTTAAAGGACCCATTTAGAATATATTCTGAAGGCTCTCCTCAGAATATTTTTCCATTGAATCCATTCTTTGATACGACACTGTTGGGATCACATAATTAGTCACTATCGAGATTTAACAACATGGTTCAGTCTTGATTTTTTGGATTGAACTAATCAAAAATCTTTGTGCCTTGGACATATATGAGAATATCCCTTGCACAAATATTATACCTTGCCTTGGGGATTCCACTCTAAGATAAATTGCCAACAAACGTAATGCCAGGCCTGGCGTATTCTGCAAGATATATGAGTGTTCTGATGGTATTCAGATATGGAACTTTGGGTCCACTATCACTTCACCATCTCCCCTAGGTCTGACTGGGATTGTATCCCATGTCATGTATAATATGACCATAGGTGTTCGATAAGATATATCCATATTGAACTTTTCCAATATTTCTGAATATATGAAGACCGGTATACATCTATTCCCAAGGGAATACGCTCAAGCTATAAACTTAGCTTCATTTGGTTTGACCCAAATATCCGTCTTAAAATGATTGTGTGTATCTCATATGTCCTTTCTGGATATATTAAGATGATGCAAATCCAATTCAAGATATCTTCATGAATACACATCAACAATCATCAATATGAGAGTAATCCTTATCAAGGCGTAACTCACTCGGTTGGTTGTACCACACAACTTTCCGACATCTTCAAAGTCATAGAATGACTTCTGAAGCTTCACACACATATGTTGCGATTTTCCATTGGATTCAGAATATTAAGCCCTTTCATTGATTTCTATATCTGAACTAAGTGATCCATGTGAGTATAGATATTGCATACATCAACCACATGGATCCGTACTGCCAGTTGAGTATCGAAACTTAATTCCACTCATACCTAGAAGGTATGCTGCATCATAATCGATGTCGGGTCTCTGCGGAAACCCTTGTGCTACAAGCCTCGTCTTTTCACCACCTCATCTATTTTTGTTTCTCTGAACGAAAATCACCTCTCTTACCTATGTAAGATACTTATGAGGAGTAGGTTTTACCATGGTAAACACCTCTCAATTGATGAGCGAGTGCTCCTCTTCCGCAATTGCTTCCTTTCATTTGAACCAACATAAGTGCAAACAACACTCTCCATGGATTTTGGTTTAGGGCCCAAAGGATCTGAGCAATTCTGAAGAAGAAACTTATGTCGACATATGTAAACTTTTCATATACGATTCTCATGAATCAATATCATTTGTGGAATTCTCATTACGCCTCTTAACTCCTTGTGATTTCCCACAACAACGGAGTCAATGTGTTTCGATGTCCCAACACCTAAATTGTGTACACATCTGTGTTGGGCTCTGGATGACGCACATCCGTCAGGTGTCATTCAACCCGAGGTTGAACTACATTTACTGATTGAGGAGAACAATCTCCTCCTATGAGAAGTTAATCTCATGCGTCTAGAATTCTCCCCCTCATGCTCTCATTTGGGGACATGAGTGGTTTATTAGGTACCTCCATTCGTTCTGGTACTTTATTTCAACGACACCTTTGTCATCAGTAAATGTATATGGCAGATTATTTGCAGAACCTTGCAAATCTTCATCATAACCTGAACCCGCATGTAACACCCGGGCGATTTTCTTTCCCTAATAGAATTTGTTGCTTGTTTTTTCCTTTTTTGCATCACATGGCATAAATAAAATTATTTCTACCATATTTTAAATGGTTAAAATCTGTTTTCTAAATCCCTAAAACAACTTGTTTTATTCTTTTTTTTCTGAAAGAAAAATGTTTAAGCAAAAGAACAAAAAAAAATGTTTGGCTGGGTGGCAGCCAACCGGCCAGGCCCTAGTGGCCCAACCGGAGGCCACCAACCCAACCCCAAACACTAGACCAACCCTAACACCTAACGCACGCACACCACACAACCCACAGACACACGCACCCAACGCACACCACACAGCACACATCTCAACGCACACAGCACACCACACGCAACGCACCCAGCCACACACCCACGCACACAACGCACGCACAACTCAAGAAAAAAAAAGAAGCCAGGAATCGATCGATCGAATCCCAGCGTCGTCCTCCCCGGTGGCCATCGCTCGTCCCCAACCTCCAGTCGCCATCCTCTGCCTCCCGCTCGCTGCGCCTCCACCTCGTCTCCCTCCTCACGACGCCCTCCGCCCGGCCCCAAACACCGGCGCCTTTCTCCTAGTCCCTGACCCCATGGCCAGGGCGCATCCGAGCGCCCCTCACCTCCTCTCCGTCCGCGGCGCCGGCAGGAGCAGGGCTCCGCCGTGCCCGAGCTCCTCCTCCTAGCCCGCAACGCCACCGGCCGGCCGTCCCTCGTCTCCGTTCCGGCCGACGGCAGCTGGTGCCGCCGCTGCTCCCCTTCTCCTGCGCGGACGGCCGCGACTCGAGCTCGCTCCTTCCTGGTGGACTGGCCAACGACGACCAAGCCCTGCCGCGGCTCCTCTCCGACCAGGTTGTGGCCGCACTCATGATCTCCACGGCCTTGGCGCCGCCAGGCCCGCCTCTCCGGCCGTCCGCCCTTTGCCTCGACCTCGTTCAGCATCGATGCCTCCATGACCATGCCCGCCAGATGTTTGACACAAGTCCTGGCCGAGCTTTCCCGGCGTCCTCAAGCCGCTGTTGTGCGACGCGGCTATTGTGGTGGTGAATGGGTATTCTGATGGTGGTGGTCTACAGTTGCGCGGCGAGGATGTGTGGTGGCGCTGCGGCAACTTCGTCGACGTGGGCGGGACGGCAGTGCACGCCTACAACCCCGGCGTCGACACTCATCTCTACTTCCTCCACTCCGCGAAGATCCTCTCTTTTTCAACGAACCGCATCGACAAGAACTACTACCTCGACTACGACCGTGCCAAGATCGACCCCGAGCCGTACCTCGACGACAAGATCTTCGTCGACAAGTTCCGCTACCTCGACAAGATCTACCATGTTCGCTTGCGTTGTCGCTTCGTGCGTGCCTTGTACCCCGAAGCCGCCCTGTGCACAATCGACCCCGAAGATGACGATGTTGCGTTTCCTCCGTCGACTACTTCGACTACTACGCCTACTTCGGCTACGGAACGGGAACGACGACGTGAACGACTACTTCGACTACGGCACGAGAACGACTACTTCCGCTACTACATCGACATCGGAACGTCTACGCCCCCGACGTCGACTACGCCTACTTCGACTACCTCGACGACGACGCGAGAATGTCTACTTTCCATCCTTCCTCGCCGCCATCTATCTCCCTCTTTGTCGTCGTCTTCTTCTTCATCCCGAAGACACCGGCGCCGAACCCGAAGATCTTCTTTCCACACGTGTGCACCCTAAACCCAAACCCCTATACCTATGCCCTATTTTCTATAACATATCAACTATAATTAAAATGTCATCTCATTCATGTGTTGCATTGCATTTTTGTGGGTAAATAAAAAACTCGAACCTCCTAAATTAAATGTTGGGCTTCCGGCTCAATTTAAATTGATTTAAATTGCATAAATCATAACTAAGTCATTCTAACTCCAAATTTGAAAAGTAAAATATGTTTTCCAATCAAAATTCTCTAAACTTTGCAAATATCAACTTTGTTTTCTGTTTTGAATAATTTAAATTGCTGAAAACAACTGTTTCTTATTTAATGCAATTAAAATTGCCAAATTAATAACTTGCTCATTTTAATTCCAAATCCAACAAATAAAATATGTTTTCATACCAGAAAAATGCACTTAATCTGTTCATGCCATCCATGTTCATGCTTGCACCTTGCATGCTGCATTTGTAGTAGTGTTATGTATGTTCACCTAATAAATAAATATGGAATGTGTTGGGGTATTAAATTCAAATCATGCCCTATTCCATTTAATATTGGATAGATCACCTCTACCTTGTTTAACCCTGTTAATCAACATTTAATATTGATGGTTAGATAAATAACTTGAACTAATCTCTATTTCTCCGGACTCCGGTTCCGATTAAATTGCTTAAGTGGTTTCCTCTCCGTTGCATCTTGCCATGTCATGCATATAAAATAGGATCATGCTGGATCTTTTTCCGTAGAAGTAATTGTTGCATCCGGTGTTTCTTTTAGTTCGTTGCTTCTTCGCGGATAGGACGTGAGATGATGTGAGCAACGACAAGTTCTGCTACCTTGCGGGATCTCAGGCAAGTATACTCACTTGCTGCCAAATGGCCGCCTTTCATCACTTGTTACCGATTCTTTCCGTTGCCTTTATTCTAGCCGCTTGATTCGATGCTTGTGTCTCGATCCTATCATATGTTTACCTTGCAGCCATGATATAGCCTTTCCTTCCACTTCCTATTAACTGTTGCTTCTTTACCTTGTTGGCCCTCGTGTCGTAGTTGCATGCTTAGTGTTGTTTGCGCTCAAGTCTTGCTGTCCTTTTACTTATCACCTGTTTAGTTGATAGTTGGGTCTCAATTCAATCAACAACTTGTTATTGTTCTGGGTAATAATAATTTGATGATAAGGCACCGGCAGGAGGCCCGGGTTAGGGTTTTGAAGCCTGCTAGTGTCGAACTTAATTAGGAAAAGGGTCTTGTCTACTGATCCATGATGAGCGTGCTCACCGCATCCGGGTGGTAGTATGGGACCCCCCTCGACTTAGACCTGATCTGCAGCTTGTCCGAAGAGCCACACTTAGTTCGGGTGTTCCATTTGCTCCTTTGCATAATGGGTTGATCACCCATGGTTACTGATGATGATGATGATGCATATAGGACGAGGCCTGTGGTGCCGGGGGGTGTGGTTTTCACCCCTGCGCTTAGCGGACTGGCCGGGACCTTATAGCTCCGTGGCTCCTAGGATGGGTTGTAGAGACGGTTTGGGTCGTGTCAAGCCAACCTGAGTTTTAGTTGGTGGCTTGAGTGTGTACGGGTACTGGAGCACACCCTGCAGGGATAAATCTTCTCGAGAAGCCGTGTTTTCCGCGGTTATGGATTACTTGGTGAAAGTACTGGCTAACAAGTACTCAGACAACTTACACCTAACTATAATAACTTGACTAGTAATAGGTTTATTGACACAATAATTTGAACCATCATTAATCCAACAGTGTGAGTTATCCTTGGGTTGCTTCCTTAGTAGGGGGTGACATTGGATGGGTATTGTTTGGTGAGTAGTTGTAGTTGGTTCCGATACGCTATCTTATCTTCTTTCTGTTAGCCGGAAGTTGTAGTGTTTTCCTGTAGTTGGTTAGTGCAGCCCGCTGCCGCTTATTTGCAACAACCCCTTCCTTTCCGTTGAACCCAAAGTATTTGTATCTTGTGATGATTGGATACGCTGGTATCTTGTGAGTATGGTTTATCCACTTGCCAGTACTTAACCGTACTGACCCACGAATTCATTTTCGTGGCTGCATATTCAATATTGCAGTCAACAGGTTTGAAGTCTGACGACGTTAGCTTGGGAATCCCTCCGGCTTGGCCTGGGCAGGGATTGGACGCTCTCGGTTATCTTCAGGACTCTTAGTCCAATTTGTATCTTGTCCGTAGTCGGACGCTATGTTGCTTCTTCCGCTGTTATTTGAATCTTTGTATTGTATCAGTTGTATCCTTGACTCGTTTGAGTCCTCTTGTATATATCTTTTCTGTTGTTGTTGCGGAATATTCGTGAACTGTTGTAATGTTATCACAAGTGGCAACCTGGAATCGGTTATTATGTGGATTTTGGCGGGAATACTGAAATCTGCATAGTGCCCGATCCCGGGGCGTCACACCGCAATTCAGATTTTTTAAAGTACGTGGACAAAATGTCTATGACATTTCTTGTGCATTTCCTGGCATTCTATGTGGTACATTTCTCCCCCTAATGCCAGAAAATGTCCTTATTGCAAAAGCAATCAAAGCACAGGCTGATAATAACTCCCTTGCTAGGGTTAAGGTATTTGACGGATTAACAATCATACCACAGTCATTCCTCACATAGATCCCAAATATATGTGAAGGCCCTTTTTGTACGTCGGGGTGGTGATATCCGTATGCAAACAAATTATCGCAGATGGGAAATACTTCTTTGATTTCTACGTACAAACTGCAAGGGGCGCAGTATTATATACATTTGATCTCATTTAGACAAAATATGCGGCGTGTGAGACCGCATGTTACCACCAACAAATGTTGGTTAATCACAATTCTGTAATAATTGCCATGCAATTTGCCTCTCTTTAGTAAGAGATCTAGCCACACCATTCTGGGAAGGTACATAACATATTGAATATGACCATTGAATGTTTGTGAATAAAATTCAACGATATTTTCATTCCAACGGAACTATCCCATATTTAGGATAATTTTCGCCAAATTGGTCAATTTGAGCAATTAAACGCATGGTTTTGTGCGGATTATCCACACCTAAGATCACATTCTAGCTAAATGTGTCTATGAATACCATGAAGTACCAACATGACCCACACAATGGTTTAATATTTCGCATTATTCAATGGGTTCAATGAGTGGCTCGTTCCAAATTTTAAGGTGAGAGGGCCTTAAAAATTAATTCCCCTATGGCACATATAGTGCACATAAAATCTTATGATTGTCGGGAATATTCCAATTTATTGTGGCCAACAGAATTAGTAATAATTTTTCCAATCTTCCCATACTAGACTAGTAAAGGATGAAAAATTATTGTGTACGCAACAATATTAAGTTTGAATTGATTCATACACTCATTTCTTCAACTATCATGTCCCATGGACAAGATGTTAGAAATTATAATACATGTGCAGTAGTACCATTATCTTATATGATGCATTCCCCTTTGAAATATAGACTCACTTTTTGTATGTCATATCCCATTCACTTTATGTTTGAATCCTTGTGGTTCTTTAACCACTACCAGCTCATATGAGAACATAAAGTGCAATAAGGTCATACAATCAGATCAAAATCCGAGATTGCCTTATTACACATCAACTTAGTGTTGATTTATAGACAACATAATTATAAGCCTCAACAGACTTAGAGTTTCAAATAAAAATGAAAAGCCATCCATATCTCTCCTGAATGGATTCTCAAAGGGAAAACGGATTTTCATAATCCATTATGTACTCAGTTTGACAACTAAGTCACTGTGATGCCACATAAAATTCTCTATATGTGGAGTTTCGGTGGCGACAAGGCCACGGGTCGACGAAACCATTAGTGTCCATGACGCATGTTCAAAAATTACTCCCACCTGTTTTCACATCGCATTTCCTTTCGAAAAAGGTCAGACATATGCTGCATGACTGGTTCATGCATTAATTTACCTTCAATAAATTAAATAATATGAAAATGCTATGGCTAAGCATAATCATGATCATAGTGATTCTAAGTGGCCCATAGGCCAACCTTCCACTAAAATTTAATCACCACAATGTTGTTAGATCTTCAGATCAAAGGTAGTCACTCCAAGACAGACAAACATTTAATACCCCTAAAACACATAGAGGTAGTCAACCACCTAGTGGTGGCTCATACTTATTGAGTGTTTCCACTGATAATAGTCCCCACATCCTTATGTTATTTATAACAAATGAAGGCAAACACCACAAAGTGGCATAAATCTCTCGGTTGTGTGTGAAATTTAATTCACCACTATCATTACGTATCATAAGTTGTGCATGCATGGAAGGTAATCACCAAATTATGCAGATATCTTGCATAAATATCTTCATAGCGTAATATGCGGTATACTCGCCACCAATGTCTCAGATGTCTTGGATTTCCATTCAAGAGTATGGGACTCTAGAATCACAACCAATGACAAATGCTATGACCTTTCCATGTAGTTGGAAAAACATCATGAAGGTAGTCACACCAATGGTGTAGACATCATAGTTTCAAAGAAAAACTATTTCGTTCCTATGACACTATGTCATAAGTTTGTGCCTTCATTTTTCTTTTTCTCACATGATTTTTACAACCATATGTCTAATTACATAATAATATTACAACACACAATATATCTTTCTTGGATATGTCAATCATATCCCGCATGAAAGTAATGCACATTAATTTACTTGACAGTAAATTAATTGTGTGTAATAACTTGCTTGATTCAAAGTCTAGGAGAAGCCTAAACGACCCAAAATATAACTTTCTACAAAAAGATAATTACCATAACATGACATAGATCTTCAATCTTCGTTTTGTAGATCACGGTCGAGGTAATTGCCAACAAGTGGAATACTCCTCTATCCTATGGCTCGTGCCATAACCCGTGTACTTTCACTTTTTGCTCAAACACATGGAAGTAATCACAAGTAGTGTAGACCTTCCCTTGTGTTACTTTGCACAACCTTGTGTCGATTAAAACACATTATAGGTAATCACCGCATTATGGTGTAGAACTTTAGTTGTGAACAAAGTTATGCAAAAAAAATGAAACAAGTCATATTATTTTCAAGCATTGTCGACCTACAACAATTAAATTGCACTCATGCAAATGTTGATATTCTTTTTTAGACATTACGTAGGCACGTGTTAGAAATAACTAACATCCACGTATATGGAAAAAAATTGAAAAAGCTGAAAGCTAATCAGGAGAAAAAAATACGAACAGTACATGGTAATTTGCCTGGACTAGGCAGACCAATACCGTGGCTTAGGGCATCTCCAGTCGCCCCCCCCCCCCAGAGTCCCCACAGGCGGGCTTTTTCGCGCCGGAAGCGGCGAATAGCGCCGTTTCCTCACCAGTCGCCCTCCCCCCTAGAAGGCCAAATAGCGCCGTTTCGGCGCTATTTCGCGCCGCGGCACCCAGGCCAAACCCAGCCCGCTGGGTTCGGCCTGGGGGGGCGAAACTGCGCGGCAGCACGCGCGGGCCAGCTCTGTCAGTGACGCGACGAAAAGCGCGGGAACAGAAACCCCCGCCCGTGACCTTCTTCTCGGCGCCCGCGCCGTCAAAAGCTGCCGGAGTAATGGCGTGGCGGCCGCCCAGTGCATGCGCGCCCAGTCAAAGGCTGTCGGCGTAATGGCGTGGCGGCCGGCCAGTGCATGCATGGCGGGGGCGGCAGCGGTGACACGCGCGGCGCAGGGACTGGCCCGCCAGGCTATAAAAAGGGCGCTCGTCCCTCGCCGTTCTGCCATTCTCGCTTCCTCCTCCTCGACGTTCTCCCATTCGTGCCTCCTCCTCCTCGCAGTACCTAGCAACAATGCCTCGCCTCTGGAATGCGTGGACCGACAGCGACGAAGAGGAGGAGCAGCCGGCGCAGCAAGTGGCGCCCGAGCAGCCGCCGGCGCAGGGAGCGGTGGCGCCCGAACAGCAGCCCGCCCAGGGAGAGCTGGCGCCCGAGCAGCCGGCGCAGGCTGCCCGGCGCTGGAGGAGGCAGAGGAGGAGGCAGCCGGTGTGGCCGGAACAGCACGCCGCCTGCCACTCCTTCGAGACCACGCGGAACGAGGGAGCGTTCCACCAGGTTCTCGGCGGCCTCGAGCAGGCGGCGACGTCGGAGGAGGCTGCCGCCGTTCGGGCATCTCTGGAAACGCACCAGAGGGAAGAGGCGGAGCGCGAGGTGCGCCGGCAGCTGGCCGAAAACGCTGCATCGGCCGAGCAGCAGGCCATCATCGCGCAGTACGAGGCCGACCTGTGGCAGGTGGCGCTGCAGAGCGAGCGGCGCAACCGCCAGCCCTCCGAGCAGGCGCAGCTGCACCGGCTGCGGGTGCAAGGCCGGGCGGAGCGGCACCGGCTCGCCGCGGCGAAGGATGACGGCGAAGCTGGCCCCTCCAACCGGCTCGCCATCGTGGCGAAGGGTGACCGTGAGGAGGACGACGATAAAGACGACGACGCCTAGGATAGTCGTCGCACTGTTTTAGTTTTATTTCTCAATGTTTTTAGTTTAAATTTGCGTCGAAATTGTACGAACTTTGCTGAAATCAATAAAATGCGTCGAGTTCGAATCGAGTTCTTTTTGGGCCGAAACTTGGGCTCGGGGATCGACTGGGAAGCCTGCCCCCCAGGTTCCAGATTAGCGCCGTTTGGCGCCGCGGCGTTTTGGGCCCTGGGGGGCGCAACGGCTGGAGATGCCCTTACGCCACTCTTTTTTTCTCTTTTTTTTTCTCTTGCTCGTACAGAGCACTGGCTGTAGCCCTGGCCGCCATGTCGAGTCCCAGCCTTTCTGATCCGGATAAGGAGGCGAGACAGTTTTGTCTCTGTCATCGAGAACAACGGCTCCCTCGATCCCCTTTTGGGGTAGCGATTACGCCACCGCCCACCACCACCATCCGTCGTAGCCGACGGCCGTCTCAATGTCGGGAGGCGGAAGATCTCGGCGTTCCATCTTTCTCTTCAGATGGTGATCCGCCAGGAGACGCGTCCCTGGACAACAGCGGGCATGCCCCCTTTAGAGTGCCGGTTCGCGATTTCAAGCGTCGCCAGACTCCACTCCGCCGGCCGACAGCCGGCGCTGGCCCTTGCCAGCACGCCGTGCGGCACGATGAAGCGGCCACGGGCGGTGGGGCTGCTCACCCCGTTTTCGAGGACGTCTCCATGCGCGGCGGTCGACGCGGCGAGGCACAGCCTGAAGCCGTCGCTTGGCAAAGCAGCCCGGCGCCCAGCGCCCAGCGGTTCGTGTCTCGCCGGCGGGGCGGGCAGCACGGACGCCTCAAGTACGGCCGGCACCAACTTCGCGAAGCACTCGAGGAAAAATTCCAGGAAACTGTAGGCATCCGGGAATTTGTTCTTACCTTTCCTTGTCTTTCCCCTTTTGTTCTTCTTATTCTGGCGTGTTTGCCAGCGTGTTCGCCCGCGAGTTCGGTGCCTCAAGTACTTCTTACCTTATGCCGGTGAATTCGGCCAGTTCGCTCTCTCGGCAGATTCAAGGTGCTGATGTTGAGATTGAAAGCGAATGATTCCAAATCTATTCTATACAAGGGGAACATACGCGAGTAAGAGTTGCGTCTGTTTGAGGGGGTGCGAGGAGCGGATGCGACGGTTGCCTAGAGCGGTTCCGTAAGTTCCGTTTACAATAAGGATTAACCCTAATTACAAGATTAATTAATTCTTAACACACCTGACATTGTACTCATATTCGTATACATGGTGTTGGTACTTGGTATGCACCTCGCAACATGTTTTTTTAAGCTTTGACCGTAGAACAATTGGTCTACCGTATATTTCCATATTTACAATTGTAAGCAAGACCAAGAAACTATCGAATTCCAGTTTTCTCTAACATTTCCAACTCAAGAGTCAATAAGGAACTTATGGAAGATTTAAATCAATCCATTCCTTCAGACCAGCAGCATGTTGTGCCTTAATACGATACCCAATAGTGAGAAGATCTTTTTTGAGTAGATGTCGCCAGGAATTCAGTGATGTTCTGGTCCTGTTAAAAATAAGATTGTTTCTTTGCATCCATATGTTTCAGCACCCCATGATCAAGATGTTCATACCGAAGTGCTTAGTTAAGAACATTTCGACTCGCTCACATTCTTCCTGAAAAGAAGTTCCTATGTTTTTATATAGGTTGATGGAATCCCAGCATGCCAGGGAGAAAGGACAGTCCCAAAACGGACGTAAGATAGACTCAATGGCGCCAATGTCGCATAACGTGCATGAATAATCTTGTAAGTACATTATTTTCGTTGAAGGAGTTCCCTAGAATTGGGTCTGTCTTTGAGAGCCAGCTAAAAGAAAAATTTATACAGAAGAATTATCGCACTTTCCACGAATGGCTGAATATTTTGAAGCTTTAGGGCGAAACTTGAGTAATCTGCAAATTTTCATTGAGGAAAACTGATTGTTGTTTCCTGAAAGAATCCACTTATCTGAGTTTTCACTGATTTGATTATTATAATGTTTCGGATACACATTCCACAGATGTGTCTGTAAAATACTTATTACATAACATATTCTGATCTGCGCTTAACATTTCAAACATAGAGATCTTATACTAGCAAAGACAGCAATTTTCTATAGTGGTTCTTCTCCAACAGCATTTTACTACTGCTGGCCCTCTTCCTGTGCAGGTCCCTCCTTGCATGCATCATTTCCAACTTTCTTCTTCTTGATCTTGGTAATACGAATTTCCTCCGTGCAACTTTCGGGGGCAATCTTGCAAAAAGAGAAGCTGAAGTTTCTGACCACTTTAGCAGATACAATTGGAGGAGGTGCAATACAGGAAATGCATTCTTTATTTTGCAATTGCTTTTTTTGAATCCTTTTTGTAAGTGCTTAAGCCTTTCACTACGTCTTGCCTCTGTGTCAACTAGAGGTGTTTTTTTCTTTCCTTTTCCTCGAGTAGTGCACTGCTGATGTACTTGTTGCAATGGTTTTTTTTTTTTGCACGTGAAACCTGTTTGGGTGTAGATGGTTCTTTCATCATCACCTCCTCCTCTACTCTGGGTGCTTGCTTGTAATTGACCGCCTGCTTAGTCACACACTTATTATTGCATTCAGAACTTCAACAATATAAGTCAAGAGTTGAGAAGCTAAAGGATTCTTTGCTTAGTCAAATCTAGCTATCAAGTGATAAAAGGGCAAGTGATAGGAAATTTGTCCATTCATTGGGTACCTGTGTTATCTTGTCTGATTGAGAGGTAGGTGCAAAATGTTTCTTCCACAGAATGGTTCCATTGTAACCTAGTGACCTCTCATTAGACTCTGAAACTAAATTAGAATCCATCATTTTCTTCAAAACAGGGTCTGCAACATCTGAAGCAAATTGCATCGAATTAATTTGCAAGTTATTCTGGAAAACCCATTTATAAAGGGGAATAGGGAAAACTGGAGGAGGGGCCAGCTCTTCAGCAACAACATTTTCCAGTTTGGGATCTGTCTCATTGCCAATATCTGGTGAAATTGAGTGTAGATGGTTCTTAGTGTTTTGTGTTCAAGAATTTTAGAACTAGGAACCGCTCTTGGAATATCAGGTACATTGTTTTCTTCCTGCCTCAACTCAAGACTAGGAACTGCTGTTGTCATTCAGATACAATGATGCCTCCCTAGCCCAATATACCCGAACAAGGAACAATGTCAACTTGATTAATATTGGAAGGAGCAGAAATATCAACGTTGGGGATATGTGAGATTTGAATTTGGGTAGAAGGATCATCCCTGACATGCTGCTTGACGAAAGTAAATTTAACTCAATATGCATCTGCATATGCTGTGTTTCCTCTTGAACAGAAGTCTGAGCAGTGTTGTCCTGATTCTGAATGGGCAGTTCAAACTTCTTGAATAGCAACTGCAGGTGCATAAATCACTAGTATCGGTTCTTCCATTACTTGAGCAGGTAGTTTAAACCAAATAGTTCCAATGCCAACAGGGGAGCTTGTGGTTCATCAATGGAGGAAGACAATGATAGTGCACTTACTCTCATGCACCTCGCAACATCCTACGACACATACACTAGATAGTTGAGTTGGACTTTAGGCCATGAAAAGTTGCATTTGTTTTTTGTAATATAACCTCTGAATATCTGATGAAACCTGTGTTTTGTTGTAGATCGATGACCTTCGTCTCATTACGATACCTTGTTGCCGGTAAAGGGCTAAAACATGGGACCCATTGTCTCCAATCTTGTTCAATTTTATGTGTGTGTGTGGGGGGGGGGGGGTCGAAATGCTTTGTAAAGCTCTTCATGATAACCTGATTAGGGGACTACCCCTAGTATTATCCTTTGTGGTGTCATGAGTCTTCAATATGCCGATGACACCATATTTTTCCTTGAGGCTAATGATTCTTTTGCCAAGAACCTAAAATGGATCTTGTCTTGCTTTGAAGCTTTATCTAGCATGAAAATTAACTTTAACAAGAGTAATGTGATGACAATGAACAAGGAGGAGAGCATAACTAGGTTTTTTTTGCCTAGATTTTCAGTTACAAAAGTGGTATATTTCCTTTCAAATGTCTTTGGGTGCCTCTTCTTTTTTCGAAACTTGAGAAAGAGGATCTCCAACCAATTGTACATAAAATTATAAAAAAGATCTGTTAATGGAGAGTGTTGTCACTTCCTTCTGTAAGAAATGCTTGCCTCTCCAGCATTTCCACCTATCTTTGTCCTTTATAAAGTTTCCAAAATAGGCTATTCAGGCCATCAAATCTGAAATGGGCCATTTCTTCTAGGATAACATCGGAGGCCACCGTAGATATCACATGGTGAATTGGGACCTTCTCTGTCAAAGAAAAGAGTATGGGTCCTTAGGTGTGCATGATATGCAAGATTTTAACTTGTGCTTACTAGCTTCATGAAAAAAACATTATAATCTTGTCGAGAATAAAATTTGGAAACAACTTGTTGATGCTAAATATGATACTTGTCAATGTAACATTCCTTGGTTGTCCGGCAACAATGCCTCCTCCTTTTAGAAGGGTGTGGTTTGGGCTGTAAAAGTTACTCGAATGGGATATAGATGGAATATTGTTAACGGGAGGTCAGTTAAGTTCTGGGAAGACATTTGGTTTGGACAATGTTGTCTTTCTAGTTTATACGTACTATGTTTTGGGACAATTATTTCATTGCTAATGAACATGATGTGTCCTTAGGTGTGGAATGGTGTTGAACTTGAAACATCCTTTAGACGGATAGTTAATATGCTTGTATGAACGAGTGGTTTGAACTGCTTGAGATAGTTAAATCTGTGAATTTTAGTAAGGCTGACGATCAACCTATTCGGGTCTACAATTATTTTGGGTTATACTCGATCAAATCTTGAAGGGTACGTTGCATAGAAAACAAAAAATTTCCTACGCGAGATAAACCCGAAGGGCCAAGATCTAATCTAGAAGATGAAAGGCAACTGGGAGAAAGAGTCTTTAGGAAAACATACCCTCGAAGACTCTAAGCGTTACGAGATCAAATCTCGTTTTTGGCGTAGTCGTACTCACACTGATCTCAAGACCGAGAAGATGTGCACCGCAATCCGGCGATGCCTCCATGATCGGTCACACGTACAGCTTGATGACGACCTCCGTTCCCTCGATCCAGCGGGGCAGCGGAAGTAGAGGATCCCGGGAACTCCAGCAGCACGACAGCGTGGTGTGGTGAAGAATCCCACCGTCAGCACTTCGCCAAGCAAACGACCATGCAATAGATCAGCGGGTGGAGAGAAAAGAGGTGGGACAAATGTGTGGAGGAGGGAGAGCCCTCACCCTCCTTTTATAGGGGAGGGGGAGGCAGCCCGGGGGTGCGGTCAGCCATGGTGGTGCCCCCACCTATTCCCTCTTCATGTGAGTGGAAGCTCCACCCACACCCACTCATGCTCCCATAATTTCCCACATAGAAAATCCAAAGGTTTTTATTTAAAAAATAAAACCGTCTTATTTCTTTATTTTAATATTTGTTACTTCTATTAACAAACATTTGCATATAGCATCTCGAATCATTTGTTAATTCTATTAACAACCATTCGACAAAAACCTCTTGAACTATTTCAATTTTACCCGAAACAATTTCGATGTTGTCCAAAATATTCTTCGATATTCCGTATCCTCTCAAATGCGTCATCGAACGTTAAGTGTGTCACCCTACGGTTCGCGAATAATACAGACATGATCAAGACACCTCTCCAATAAATAATCAACAGCATGATCTGGAGATCCGTGATGACTCCTATATATTCAACGATGAATCTTGTGATCGTGTGAACCATCAACGTCGTAACTAATTCCCTTTGTCTCGCGATATTTTACTTGTCCGAGATCCGATCATCGGTATCAACTATACCTTGTTTGATCTCGTTACCGACAAGTACTCTTTTACTCGTTTTGTGATATGACATTCTTGTGACATAGTCATATACTTGCAAACAGTGTCAATGTGATATCACCGAGAGGGCCCAGAGTTTATCTCTCCGTCATTTTGGATGGACAAATCCCACTCTTGATCCATGAGCCTCAACTAATACTTTCCGAATACCCAACGACACCTTTATAGTCACCTTGTTATGGCGTGACGTTTGATGACATGAAAGCATCCTTCCGGTATTAGTGATTGACATGATCTCATGGTCTAAGGAATAAGGTTACTTCGTATGCAAGATATAACAATATAAACTAAATGACTTGATTGTATTGTTATACTTAATTTGGGTGTATGTTCATCACATCATTCTCCTAATGACATGACCCCGTTAATAACAACATCCAATGTTCATGATCAGGAAATCTTGATCATCGGTTAATCAACGAGCTAGTTAAACGAGAGGCGTTACTAGGAACCATTGTTTGTTTATTAGACACACATGTATCAACGTTTCTGGTTAATACAATTCTAGCATGAGAAATAAACAATTATCATAAACAAGGAATAAGATAATAACTACTTTATTATTGCCTCTCGGGCATATTCCCTTCAAATCTTTCTATGTTATTATTAATAAATGTGGGACTACATCTGCCTTCGCTCCATCCGTTTGGGATATTACTATTTCTCCACGTGTGCATATTTTCTTATGGTTTCTTAGTAAGAATCGCATGTTAACAAAATATAATTTGGCCAAACATAGGGGAGTTAGTGACATGACTTGTGTGTTTTGCTCTGACTCAGAATCTAGTAAGTTTATATATGAGGCCTATACATTACATTAAGTTTAGTTGACAATATGTCAATGTGGTTATCCTTGTTATGTTTTTGTCTAACTAACTTTGATATTTGCGTGAAACAATTGCATGTCTTGGTGACATTGCATAAAATGGTTTGGTAGTCAAAGCGATTATTGGTATATGCAAAAGTTCTTGTCCACGAATCGTTCCCGGAGAACAAACCTTTGCAAGATGCTTCTTGTAGTCTCACATTCCTATCTTTAGCTAATTTTTCTGATCATCTAAAATTGTATTTATGTCATATTGTTACTATACATGAAATATTTATAAATAAGCTGGCGCAGAACCTAATAATTTAGCTTGCTAATGAGGTAAATGCATGGCACTACCACTTCTCAAAAGAAGGTATCAATCTACCCGTGTTAGCATATTTAAGTTGCAATTTTTAACTTGCCATTGTTAAATATTAGCCACGGTTATCATTTCCCCTTATTTCTTATCTCGATTACTCTGCCTAGACCCCAAAAGTTGAACTCACATTCATGAAAATTCAAACATGAGCCTACTTTGGTCACATTCACAGTCCAAATTGAGCAAAACAAGTATACAATTCTAATTTCTAGCCTACATATATCAACTCAGAGAGATAATGAGTTTAGAACACGCAGTAGAAAAGATCAATTCCACAAGGGAAAGCTGGCAAGCTACGTATAATGCCAAGAATTTGGTGCCCCTCCCCTCCATTTTTCAAATATTTATGAATCGGGTACTATGGTTAGTTGGTGATGATCCGGGAGTAATTTGGTGGGGATTTTTTCCATGGATTATCACGTGAAACTATTTCTCTTTGGTGCCCTTCATTCTTGGAGGAAAGAACGGCTAGTCGAGCGTAACTTATTTTCTTAGAAGCTTACTCACTCACGTGAAATTGTTTCCACTTTTGTGAAGTTTTAGTTATCTTTTATTTGTTGGTTCTGTATTTTTTTTGCAAACATATTTTCAATGCAGTTGTACATTGTTTTTCTTTTGGGAGCGCCTAGGAAGCAGGCGACCGAGAATATATAAAGTCTCAGTGGACTCCTCGACGGTATAGCTTGTACCTCCAAGTTCGTGTCCTTGTGTTTGTAGAAAATTTATAGGTACCCAAACAAAACAACAAGAGCTCTAGTTTGTACAACCCATTTTGATGATTCTTTATTCCGGCCCATATGAGATTACAAACACATAAGAGACAAATAAGAGACACATGCATGCATGCACATAGATTTTTTTTGTGTGCTTAGCTTAGCTCGAAAGCATATCCTTTTATCAACTCACTTAACTTAAAACATGTTCGAAAAAATCTTAATTGAAAACAATTTCTATTTGCACGATCCAAAGAAAGGAAATAGAGAAAATATGATAGTTGCACAAATTTTGAGAATACCGCAAATTGCATCGGAAAATACTTAGAGCTGCACTTTTTTTAGAAAAATTTGTGACTCGGAAAAAAAATCCGGTTGGAGCTACATATTTCTTGAAAAAGCACAACTCATACCCAAAACTTACTATAGTTGCTCATTTCTTCAGAAAATTTCAACTCATATCAATATTGGTTGGTGTTGCACCTTTTTTGAGAATAGTGCAACTTATCTTGAAAATCGTCGTAATTGCACATTATTATGTAGCCTAAATTTTGAGAGGTCCTAAAACTAATTGTTAGGAAATATCAAACAAAATTCGAGTGAAAAAAGTGCAACTAGGACCTAGTTGTACAAATTGGAGTAGAAAGGGGCAACTAGGACCTAGTTGCACAAATATGAGTGAAAATGTGCAATTAGGACCATGTTGCCTATTTTTATTTGAAAGATGCAATTAGTACATAGTTGCACATTTTTTAAGTGGAAAAGGTACTAGTTGCACAAATCCGAGTGCTAAGGTGCAATTAGAACCAAGTTGCACATTTCCGATTGGAAAGCTGCAATTAGTATATAGTTGCATATTTTCAAGTGGAAATATGCAACTTTAATCTATTTGCTCATTTAAAATTGGAAAAGTGTAACTGGAACCAAGTTGCACATATCGAAGTGAATATGTGTAAATTGGACCTAGTTACACGTTTTCGAGTGAGAAGGTACAACTAGGAACAAGTTTCGCATTTTCGGATACAAATGTGTAACATACACCTAGTTTTACAAATATAAGTGAAAAGGTGCAACTAGAACTAAGTTGCACATTCCCAAAATGTGCAATTTGAACTGAGTTGCACATTTCTAACTAGAAAGGCGTAACTAAGACCGAGTTACACCTTTTTTTTAGCATGAATGTGCAATTAGGACCTAGTTACACGTATCCGAGTTGCACAAGGTGGTTCCACATTTCTAAAAAAGTGCAACTATGGTTTATGTGACAAACAAAATGCAACCTATAATAACCCGAAAAAATAATATGAAAATACATAGAGAACCCCAATTGAACTCACCCACAAAACTTTGTGTAAAAATATATTGTACTTCACGCTACACGAAAAGGACAAAATTCAGGATAGAATAAGGAATATTTACTTTTTTATACAACAAAAAAGTTATTTTCTGTTGCCCGGAATAACTTTGCACAAATGTATACACCATGTATACCTATTGACGTTCCAAAAATTGGAATTTTTTGAACTTGAAACTACCATTTTCAGAAAGAAAAAAAAAATCAAAACAAGCATCATTGATGCCAAGTGGACCAAAACCTTATAAAACATTCACTTTTAGGGTATGGAAAAAAGTCCAACTATATACTCCCTCCGGTGCATAAAAAGTGTCGCTCATTTTGCACTAAATGAGCGACACTTTTTATGGATTGGAGGGAAATGAGCGACACTTTTTATGAATTGGAGGGAGTAACAAAAGAAGATAAAAAAAACCAGCCCACGTACAAAATGCACATAAGCCAAAAAGAAATGAAAAAAGGCCCAGGATTTATAGCCTACAAAGGATGCTCAGGGCCCATTTAGTGTCCACACATGTGCTTACTACCAGCAAGTTGTATCGCTAAAGGCTAAATACATGAACGAACCACCAATCACTGCAGAATTAGACAGTCAGTACCATCGACTGCGACTTAAGAAATTATCAGGCGCCTCATGTTTAGCAATTCCGTTTTCCTTTTGTGAAATCACACTACGGTTTTTTTTTGCGTTGCACTCTTTTTTTATGTAGTTACACTTTAATTATGTATTGCATGTTTTATTTGTGTAATTGTACTTTGATGGAGCACAAAATGTGACCAAACTTCAAAAACTTTCGGTCAATTTAAACTTTAGACACTCCAAATGTTCGATGTCAAGGCCATCACATCTTGTTCCTTTTTTTTCAATTTCATTTGGTTATTCCTAAAATAACAATGTAAAGGATACAAGATAGTAGACCTACCGTGTATCCCATGAAAAAATCCATTTTCTTATTAAACTCAACAAAGAGAAATACATTCAACTACCGGGGGTACCTTGACGACAGCAAATACTCTTCTTCTAAGCTATACTGTCTGCTCACCTCCTTTGTATGTGCACCCTTGATCACTTCGTAACTTGGTGCAGCTATATCACACATCACAACATTTTCATAGGGTACGTGAAATCTCTCGAGTGCCATATCCACTTGCCTCATACTTGGCCGATGGTCACCTTCCATCCTCACGCATGTCGCTGCTAACACAGCTACTTCTTCAACATTCTTGCCCCCTTCCTGCACGACCTGAGGATCTAGCACACGGGCTAGGTCACATGTTGCGAGCAGAGTGGTGAACACAAGGCTTTCTTCGTCGGATGACCGATATGAGCACGGTTTTTTCCTGGTGAGCAGCTCCATGAGGAGAACTCCAAAGCTATAAACGTCGTTCTTCTTGGTGAGTCGCCCGGAGTAGTAGTACATGGGGTCTAGGTATCCGAATGTCCCTTGGATGGCTGTTGCGTCCCCTGTTTGATCGACCGGAATGCACCTCGAAGCTCCAAAGTCTGACACCTTTGCTATGAGGGTGTCGTCTAACAGAATATTCTGAGACTTGATATCCATGTGAACTATAGGGACCAACACGGCCGAATGAAGGTACACGAGAGCTCTCGCCGTCTCCGTTGTAATTCGCAGCCGATCCACCCATGGCAGCGACGCTTGAGGCTCTTCGACATGAAGACGATGGTAAAGGGTCCCATTGGAGATGAACTCGTACACCAGCAGTGGAACCTCCGTCTCGAGGCAGCACCCGAAGAGCTTCACCACGTTCTGATGGTTGATCTGGGAGAGGACGGCTACCTCGTTGATGAACTCGTCGATCTCCCTTTGGATCGCGACCTTGGACTTCTTGATCGCCATGACGTGTAGGTCGGACATGATCCCTTTGTACACCGTGTTGTGCCCTCCTCCGCCGATCTTGCGAGCTTTGTCGAAATTGTTTGTGGCTTTCTCCAGCTCCACCAAGGAGATGATCATCCTCTCGGCGATGTCCGCCTTTTGTGACACCAATTGTTCCAGCAGAAGTCCCCTGTTTTGCTTGAAGAACTTCTGCTTCAACATCTTTGCCCTCCGATGATTCAGCTTGCGGGTCACAAAAATGGCACCTAGTACCAGGAGTAGAAGGCCAGCACCGCTGCCGATTCCTACGCCGACACTTAAACCTGGAAATAAGGAGAGAAATTTTGTCATGGTTCTGAAAAAATCTCTAATGGGAAAACAAAGCAAGAACCGCTGCAATCTCGGCATTTCTCCTTGTTTGATTATGTGCTCACCAGGAGTAGAAGGTCAGCGTGGACGTTTGGACACTGGATGTGGCCGGCTGTTGGCGGTCGTGCGGGCTATATTCAACCAGGTTGGTTGGTTGCATACTAGGCGTTTGCAAGATGCATAGTACTCTTTTTCTGGGAATTTTTCGTTGTCGCATTTTTGTAGCCACTATTCATTTTCGTTGAATTGTAATATGGATGAATCTACACGCTGAACGGTTCCGTTTTTAATATAAAAAATTGTGTGCATCTTCTAGATGCAGAGGCTGGGTTACCCATTTAAAGAAAAAGGAAGATATGGTGCAACCATCTTCGATGTACAGGGAATTTTTGGCATAAGAGATCACCTCAAAAAATGAATTGCCAGAAAGGACCGCCTCTGAAAGCAATTGCCAAATGTACGGTGGCGGCAGGCCAGCCAGCCGACACGTCGCAGGTGCCGCCACCGTTGGAGGCGGCAGACCCTGCCACCATGGCCAGAGGCGGCATGCCGTACGCGTCGAGACGGAACGGAAGCGCGTGGGACCTGCCGCCTCTGGCGCAGGCGGCACGTCCTGTGCCCGACAGCGAAACGGTGTTGATTCCCTCGTCGTCGGACCGCATGCATGCGTGTTGCGATGACTTTGAGGATGAATACGTTGCGCCGCTGCTTTCTTTCATCGGACAAACAGGCGTTGATTCTGAGGCGTAGGCTGATTTCTAGATCGTTGCACAGAAAATAAACTGCCCTCATTCCCAGGTGTTGATTCCTTCGCTGTGTGCGCCGAAAGTTGATTGAGCTGGTGGAGATCAGTCCAGCTCGCTCGACTCCTCTACTGGTTCTATTTAAACCCGCAGCTCGTCCGTCTACTTCACACTGCCCGCTTGCTCCTGCTCTCTCGTTCCCTCTGCTACTCTGCCAAATACTCCCGCTGCTCCCATTTGCTCCCTCATTCGTGTGTCACCAACTCAGCACGAAAGAGAGAGAGAGGGTAGAGCCATTAGAGTGATGGCAGATAGTGTTAGTGGTGGTCTCGATCCATATAGCTCATGGTGTATTCTATATCATGCGGCAAAAGATTCTCAGTTGCTTCCACTCAGTCATTATTTTCGTAAAAGTAACTGCGGCTCTACCCACCCTCCTATTGGCGCAAGAACTTTTTGCCGCATGATATAGAATACACCATGAGCTATATAGGTCGAGACCACCACTAGCACTATCTACCATCACTCTAATTGCTCTACCCTCTCTCTTTCGTGTTGACATTGTGACACACGAATGAGGGAGCAATGAGAGCAGCGGGATTATTTGGCAGAGCAGCAGAGGAAACGGGAGAGTAGGGGAAAGCGGGCAGTGTGAAGTACATGGAGGAGCTGCGGGTTTAAATAGAACCAGTAGAGAAGTAGAGCGAGCTGGACTGATCTCCACAAGCTCAATCAACTTTTGGCGCACACAACGAAGGAATCAACACCTGAGAACGAGGGCAATTTATTTTCTGTACAGCCATCTAGCAATCATCCTACGCCTCAGAATCACCGCCCGTTTGTCCGACGAAAGAAAGCAGCGGCGCAACGCATTCATCCTCAAAATCATCGCAGCACGCATACGTGCGGTCCGACGACGAGAGAATCAGCGTTGTTTCGCTGTCGGGCACAGGGCGTGCCGCCTGCGCCAGAGGCGGCAGGGCCCACACGCTTCCGTTCCGTCTCGACGCATACGACATGCCGCCTCCGGCCGTGGCCGCGGGGCCTTCCGCCTCCGACGGTAGCAGCACGCGCCACGTGTCGGCTGGCTGGCCTACCGCCCAGCCAGCCGACACGGTACATTTGGAAATTGCGTTCAGAGGCGGTCCTTTCTGGCAATACGTTTTGTGAGGTGGTCTCTTATGCCAAAAATTCATGTCTGGGTTGCCACGTGCGCTGCGCGGACACTGGCATGCGTATCCCCTATTAAAACTAGCGGACAACGATACCTTTGTCTCGGTTCGTTGTTGCGTGTTATATAGAGGCAAAAGTGCCGAGTTTACAGATAGAGATCAAAGATAAATGAACCTATCTATCCGAACAACCTCATAGATTCTTGGAGGTTCGGTTACATATTGGTTTATATTCTAACATTCCCCCTTAATCAAAACTTATACAAGTTTAGATTACGCTTAAACTCTTCTAACTTTTTATATGGTAAAGGCTTTGTAAATCCATCTGCAACTTGATATTTAGTAGAGATAAAACGAACATCAAGCAAACCTTGTGCAACCCTTTCCCTTACAAAATGAAAGTCAATTTCAATGTGCTTTGTCCTAGCATGAAAAACAGGATTAGCAGATAAATATGTAGCTCCCATGTTATCACACCATAAGCATGGTTTTTCATGAAGTTCAATACCAAGTTCCTTGAGAAGAGTTTCAACCCATATAACTTCAGCTGTGGCATTTGTTAATGATTTATATTCAGCTTCTGTACTTGATCTTGATACAGTTGCTTGTTTTCTGGCACTCCAAGATATAAGATTTGGTCCAAAGAATATAGCAAAGCCACCAGTAGATCTTCTATCATCAATACACCCTGCCCAATCAGCATCTCAAAATGCACTTATAAGAGTGGAAGTGGTTCTTTGAAAAGTGAGTCCAAGGGCAAGAGAGCTCTGTATATAACGTAGTATCCTCTTTACTGCAGTCCAATGTACTATTGTGGGAGCATGAAGATATTGACATACTTTATTTACTGAGAAGGAAATATCCGGCCTTGTTAATGTCAGGTACTGTAAGCCTCCAACTATACTTCTATATCTATTAATATCATCCAATCCAAGGGGTTCTCCTTTATAAGCTGACAATTTTTCAGTAGCAGATAATGGGGTATTGAATGATTTGCAATCTTTCATTCCAACTTTTGCTAATAATTCCAAGGCATATTTTTCTTGAGTAAGAACTAGACCATCATTAATTTTCCTTACTTCAATACCCAAGAAATAATTAAGCTCTCCAAGATCCTTGATAGCAAAATGTTTATTTAAATCATCTACTAGAGTGCAAATTGCTTGGTTTGATGAACTTGTTACTATAATGTCATCTACATAAACCAGAACAAAGACTGTGATATCTGACTGATTATAAATAAAGAGGGATGTATCTCCTTGTGATGGTTTGAAGCCCAATTGCTGACGTTTGGTACTCAAACATGAATACCATGCTCTCGGGGCCTGTTTGAGACCATACAAAGCTTTGTCAAGCTTGCAAACGTGATGAGGATAGTCAGCATTTTCATATCCAATAGGTTGCTTCATATATACTTCCTCTTCCAGAACGTCATGCAAAAACGCATTCTTGACATCGAGCTGTCTAATAATCCAGTTCCTGGAGACAGATATAGCCAGAACAAGACGAATAGTGGCAGCTTTTACAACAGGACTAAATGTGTCCTCATAATCAATACCATATCTTTGTTTAAACCCCAAACGAGCCTTATAACGATCAATGGAACCATCAGCATTTCTCTTAATTCTGTAAACCCATTTGCAATCAATAATATTATTGTTACCATGATGTGGGGGTATTAGATGCCATGTGTGGTTTTTGAAGAGCAGTGTATTCTTCATCCATACCCTTGCGCCAATCAGGGTGATCGAGGGCCTCATGCAAGGTATTGGGTTCTCCTGTAGTACACAAAAAATTATAACGAACGCATCCATCTTTCCAAATTTTTGGGTTAGTAATACCCTTTTGCAACCGAGTGCTCTTGGCAGGGGGGCTGCAGGATCCAGCGCCACAGATGATCCGGGCACCTGGGAGCCAGTCTGGCGGGTGGCAGGCGGATCTCCGCTGCGGTGAGCGCGTGATTGCCGTGTGGACTGCGGGCCCCCTTCCGCCTGGCACGTAGCAGGGACAGACCGACCAGCCGGTGGGTGCGCATCCAGCATGGGCGCACCTGATTGGTGCGGGTTGGAGCCGGGTGGGGTTGTCGAGGAAGCGGTCGGGACGCGCTTGGTGAGACATACGCAGACACCTCGTGCTCGGGGTGGTCAGTGCCCCAATCATTGGGAGCAGAATCTGCTCCGTGATCTGCCCCGCGATCTGCTTCGGGATCGGAGTTGATTCCGAATCTTCCTGGGATCGCGAGCTGGTTTCGTTATCTTCTTCTGACATAGAATCAGACTCGTACACTGCATCGTTTTGGCCCAAATTTTCACCAAATTGCTCCAAATTTTCTCCTGCATTCTGTAAAAGACTAATAACAGGCATTTGTGAGATATGATCAGTCACTTGTTCATCATTATTCGTACCCCCTTCTTGTGGTAATAGGTGTTGTGGAAGGAGTAGGATTTCTTTCCTAAGAAGAGCACCGACATTTGGATGGAATTGGGAGAAAGGAAAAATGTTTTCATCAAACACAACATCCCTAGATATGTAAACACGACCAGTGGAGATATCTAGGCATTTAACTCCCTTGTGTCTTGGACTATACCCAAGAAACACACATTGCTTTGATCTATAGGGTAATTTTCGATTATTGTAGGGACGTAAATTTGGCCAACATGCACAACCAAATACTCGAAGGGATGTGTAATTAGGAGCAACTCCAAGTAATTTTTCAGAATGACTAATGTTGCCAATGACTTTGCTTGGCATAAGATTAATGAGATAGGTGGCGGTGAGAAATGCCTCATCCCAAAATTTGAGGGGCATTGATGCATGTGCTAGGAGAGCTAGGCCAATTTCTACTATATGACGGTGTTTTCTTTCAGCAGATCCATTCTGCTGATGAGCATAGGGGCATGAAACATGATGTGCAATGCCTAGTTGTTGAAAGAAAGGATTTAACTTCTCATATTCTCCTCCCCAATCTTTTTGTATGGTAGTAATTTTTCTCTCAAATTTTCTTTCAACAAGGTTCATGAAGTTTTGGAATACATCAAAAACATCAGATTTCTTTTTGAGTAGGTATATCCAAGTGAATTTGCTAAAGTCATCAATGAAACTAACATAATAGTTGTGGCGCCCTACAGATGTATTTGCAGGACCCCAAACATCAGAGAAAATTTGTTGCAATGGAAAAGTGGAAACACTTGTAGAAACAGGATATGATAATTGATGACTTTTAGCTCTTTGACATGAATCACAAATAGTTTCAGAAATAGAATCCTTGGAGTGAGGAAGACTAAACTTGTTCAAAATAAATTGCACTATTGCTTTATTTGGATGCCCTAGGCGACTATGCCACCTTGAAGAGGTGGGCTTTGTGATGGTGTTTGCTTGCTTGATCTCGGATGAAGAGGAGATGATAGGATAGAGACCACCTTCACACCGTCCTCTAAGAAGAATTTCCCCCATTGCCCGATCCTTTATAAGAAAATGCCAAGGGTGAAATTCTAGAAAGATATCATTATCAAGAGTAAGTCTATGAACAGAGAGCAAGTTTTTCGTTGCACTAGGGACATGAAGCACATTGTTGAGTTGAAGATTAGAATAAGGGGTTTGAATAGATGAATCTCCAATGTGACTGATTTTCATACCTTCACCGTTTGCGGTGTGAATTTTGTCGTTGCCGTGGTATTTGTCGCGGATCATGAGTCTCTCCAAGTTTCCGGTGATGTGATCCGTCGCCCCCGTATTGGGATACCAGTTGGTATCAACACCGTAGGCGTATGCAGCGTTGGCACCGCGGTGATCACCCCTGTTTTGATCACGGTTCCCACCGCGATCATTGCTCTCCTCGTAGCGCCACCAGCACTCTCCTGCTGGATGCCCGTGTTTTTTTCATATATGGAAATCGACGTCTTGATATGGAGAGGGAGCACGGCCTCCTGGACCGCATCCTCGCCCGCCGTCGCCGCCGCGGTGACCACCGTAGCCACCTCGGTGACCATCGTAGCCGCCACGGTCACCGTAGCCACCGCGGTGACTGTCATAGCCGCCACGGTCACCGTAGCCTCCTCGTTGTCCTCCATCATTGCCCCGGTCAAAAAATTGACCCCGGGACTCCTCGCGTTCACGCCCATCGCGATCGCGACGGTTGTCGTTGAAGTTTTTGTTGTAGGTGTTGGTGTTGCTGTCACGCCGATCACGGCGCGCTGTGTTCGCTGACGACTCGAATCCTTTGTTGCCACCTGATAGCCGTCTTTGACGCATATCATATGCAGAGATCATCGAGTGCAATTCGCTTACCGAGCACGAGGACATGACGTTGACGGAAGCGGCAAGGGCGGTGTAGTCATCGTCAAGTCCGTTGAGGTTGAACTCAACTAGTTCATCTTCGTCCACGGTGTGTCCAGCAGCTACTAGATCGTGGTGAACCCTCGCATCTTGCCAATGTATTCGTCAGCCGTCAGCCTCTCCTTCTTGGTGTTGGCGAGCTCGCCGCGCAGATGTGCAACGTTTGCCTTGGATCGTGACGAGAACAGGGATGTGATCAGACTCCACACCTCTGCCGAGTGATCTAGCCCCACCGTTTGCGCCAGGATCTCGACTGACAGGGAATTGAGCAGATAGCTCAACACCCGCTGGTCCTTCAGAATCCAGGCGTCATAGGCAGGGTTCGGTGTCTTGACCTCCTTGTCGTTCTCGGTGGTGATGATGAACTCCGGCGGCGCTGGTTCTTTTCCTTCGAGAAGCCCGATCACCCGCGCACCTCGCAGGGTGGGAATCACCTGTGCTTTCCACAACAGATGGTTGGTGCGTTTGAGCTTTTCATTGGGCGGATTTCCGAGGGGCTGAGGGGTGTTGGTGCTTGACGAGGCCATTGCGATCTGGGTTTTTTCTGGTGATGGTAGATTCGATCTGGGTTTTGGTGTTTGGGTATTCTGGGTATGTAGGTACTCGGGTGCTTGATGGATCTGGTTTGTGGTGTTCTAGGTTTGAGGTTCTTCTTGGTGGATTGGTGTTCGGGAAAGGGTGTTTCGATCTGTGGTGTTTCTTCGATAGTTTTCGCTACGATGTCATGGAAGGGAGATTGGCTCTGATACCATATTAAAACTAGCGGAAAACAATACCTTTGTCTCGGTTCATTGTTGCGTGTTATATAGAGGCAAAAGTGCCGAGTTTACAGATAGAGATCAAAGGGAAACGAACCTATCTATCCGAACAACCTCATAGATTCTTGGAGGTTCGGTTACATATTGGTTTATATTCTAACATCCCCCGGGCGTGTTGGTGCACTGGCCGAAGCACATGCTGGGCAACGCGCACTCGTCGATGTCCTGGCATGGCAACGTATGGGTTGCCCTGGTACCCGTCCTGGCACTGGCACACGTAGCCGCTACGGTAGTTGCCGGTGACGTTGTGGCAGGAGCTGAGGCTACTCTGGCACGCACTCCTCGCCGCGTCCCTGGGACAACCCATCGTCGCCAGCGCTGGCGGCGCTGACTCCACCGCCCACTCCAGCACCACGGGGACCGGCGTCCGGATCGAGGAGTCTGCGAGCGACGGGTTGAGCAGCGCGGCCGTGGCGCCCTAGAACCAGCCCCTCTCGGCGACCCTTACCGCGTTGGGCAGCTCGTGGTCTTTCTCGTGGTTGGGGTCCAGCCACTTGAACTCCACGGCGTAGGAGGGGCGGCCGATGGGGATGGGCGTCTCGCAGCAGCCGATGCCGGAGCAGGCGGAAACGGTCTCCAGGGAGCTCGTGGCGATGCCCTACCACCGGTCATTGATGGCGCAGAAGGCGGAGCAGCCGGTGATGACGTTGCCAGTGTCACCGAGCCTGGTGGCCTGGGCGTTGCACCCCGTGACCACGAACTGGTTGTGTGGTATTTTTTCGGGATGAAGTGGGCAGGGCGGAGGAGAGAAACTCGTTTCCAGCTTCTCTCGTGGGCATGGCTGAGAGTTGTTTTCAGGGTGAGGTGGGCAGGGCCGAGGAGGTATTGTCCGCCTTAGTACGCCGGCCAGAGCAAGCTGTCGCCGACGAGAAGGGGTGGAGGGGTCGCCGTACGACCAACAGAGATGGTGGCCAACAAGGAACCGCCATGATTTCTTCCGAGAGTGCAGCTTCCACTCTCCCCTGCTGCAGAGACAACACTCCAACGGCAAGGATCTCGATCCCGTCTTCCTCCTCGCCTCCATGGCGAGGAACAGAAGGCGAAAACGACCCGTCACCGCGGCCGCTCAACCTGCGATAAGCGAGCTTATTACGAAGGGGTGCCGTCGCCGCTGCTCCTTCCCCTGGCTCCGTCCATCGGAGCGCCTCAGCAAGGACCAACCACCACGGCAGCGACGAGATGCAGCCCAGATGCACCCATCGCCAGCCCCCTTCCGGCATCACGCCACACTTCACGAAGGAAACTTCTAGAAAGCAAAGGAAACTACACCTACTCTGTACAAGGAGACATCGCGGTCCTCCCCCCTCCCAACTCCGGTCGGCAGCGCCGCTAGAGTTGTTCCGGGAACGGCCCGGGCGGCGACGGTGGAGGTCGACTCTCAAAACCTGGCCTTATCCTCTCGAGAACGTTGGAGGCAACGTTGGACTAGCTTAAAGGGCTTCCCTCCTGCACTCTCCACCGAGAAGCGCCCTTAGACGCCTGCGCTTGCCATATTTGTAATTTTATATGCTCTTTAGCTTCTCTTTTTAGGGTTGTACTTAACTGATAACCTCCACATACAGGCTTCTATGACTGTTTTGCTCAATGGTTTGAGGTTTATTAATGTTAACACCATGCTCCCCATCGTCTAATCTTTTTCAACATCCAAGTTTCCTCTATCCATTGATCTGGTGAATCCTACTTCTGCTGGAAAATTCACACAAAACAAACGGGCATGCATGTCTCCAACATGAACACGCCACACAGCTAGAACATCTAAGGTGTACTCGGTTCATTGCCCTTGTTGCATATGCAGTATCATATACGCGTTCCTTAACTCAAAACATTGCATGCATGTACACATCAAAGAATCGATTAGTATCCTGTGCATATATATATACGTATACTCGCATCTCCTTGTCAGCTGGGGAATCGAGCGATCGACGGAAGAATACTAACTAAATAATCTACTAGTATGATACTCACGAGTCACACAACTCACTGGCCTCTGAAATGGCGCCTAGCCGACGACTGATGCGGCTCCCGTAATCGGCTGCCGTCTCGCCTGCACCGTCGTGGACCGTCTTGCGCGTGCTGTATTTGCCGTACACATGCTGGTTCAATTCGCGTTCCCTCTCGTAGTAGGCGTAGTCTAGCGGCGCCACTCGAGCCGCGTCCCTTCCCTTGCCGTTGGAGACGGCGGCGAGCGCGGAGCTGGCCTTGACGGCGAGGGCGGCCATGTCCTGCCCGGAGAGCGGGCGTCGGAGCATCGATACCGGCATCACGAAATAGAGCCACCCTGGCTGGAGCACCTCTTCCGCCGCCAGCGCGCGCGCGGGCGCGTCGAAGCGGAGCTCGTCGGAGCTGCAAAGAAATGTGCTCGACGCGCGTGCGGCGTCACTGCCCACCAGTGCCTCGCGCGCCGTGACGCGCGTCGCGTACTGCGCCATGGCGCCGTCGAGGCCAATCACCTTCGCCGTGGCCACTGTCGGCATCGGCGGCGCCGAGGTGAAGACGCACACGCCCATCTCTGATTCCCTTTCGTCGATGCCGCTGTTTTGTCTGATAAAGTGGCTGGTCTATCCGGTGATCTGGATACGGGCACATGGAGACTATGGGATCGATCGATGCTGTTTATACGGGGCGGCACTGCACGTAGAGCAGCTGCTGCACGTTTTATGCGATGACGCATGCCAAGTCGTCATGGATGAACTAAAATTCGCCCGTGGTGTCAGTGTCAATGGAGACAGGGAGAGCACTCGGACTGCAGCTTGCTTGGCCTCTTGTGAGTGTTAGCGGTCAAAGACGCAAAATAATCAGTGAGAGGAAAATGAATCTTTTTTAGAGCTCGAGTAAGTACTTTATTCCCATTCGGGCAAATACTGTTATGGAGTAGTAGCCGATAGTGTGGTGACAGCGACTTGGCATGTGTATATATTCACGTCGTCAACGACTCGTTCCACAGGCTAATTATTAACCTCCTGGTGCACCGTGCACGCATCAAAATAAGGAGGAAGGATCCCTTCTTTCCTAGTAGTATGTTTTAATCTTTTTTCACATTTACATATATTCCGTATCTGCTACACTTTTAGGCCATATGTTCACTCATAATAGTCTGTCCATTTCTAAAAACTCATATTAGTCTGTATCAAGTCAACGGACGCAGTTTCAGTGACTTTGACATCCACCAAAATCAATCTAGCGGATAACAATATATCTAGACCAAATTCATCAAAATTCAAAGTGCTTAGGAAAAATTTAAAAAAATCAAATAAATGGTATACGTTAAATTAGGGATTCAAGAAAACATTTGTCAGATTCAGACATACGGTTGTGAAAATCTCATTTTCAGTTCAAATTTTGGTTGTGGGACTTAAAATGAGATTTTTCATAAACTGTATGTCCGAATCAGACAAGTGTAGGGAATTGTTGATGTCATATCACATACAATCATGCCTCCCTGGCCCAATATACCCGAACAAGGAACAATTTCAACTTGATCATTATTTGAAGGAGTAGAAATATCAACAATGGGAATCTGTGAGATTTGAATTTGGGTAGAAGGATCAGCCCCGACATGCTGCTTGACGAAAGTAAATTTAACTCAATATGCATCTGCATATGTTGTGTTTCCTCTTGAACAGAAAGTCTGAGCAGTGTCTTCCTGATTCTGAATTGGCAGTTCAACTTCTTGAATGTCAACTTCAGATGCATAAATCACCGGTAGCGGTTCTTCCATTACTTGAGCAGGTAGGTTTAAATCAAATAGTTCCAATGCAAATGGGTGAGCTTGTGGTTCATCAATGGAGATAGACAATGATAGTGCACTCATGACTCACAAGTGTAGGGAATCGCAACAGTCTTCGAGAGTAAGTGTAATCCAATTTATTGATTCGACACAAGGAGAGTCAAAGAATGCCTATAAGACTTAGCCGCTAAGTTGTTAATTCAGCCACACCTAAGAAGAACTTAGCAAAATATGATAGTAATAAAAGGTGCAATAAAACAGTGGATGGAATGTTGTTGTGATGTTTCTCTTGCGTCCTCAACACACCTAATGCAATGGTAATTGTATAGATGCACTTTTCATCGAAAAGATGGTTACTGTTGTGAAATACGGAGTGAAAAAAAGTGATATGTGTAATCTGAAATTAACGGACCAACAAGGAAATAAATAGTAAAAGCACGTAAAAACAGTAGCAATAAAAGTACAAGATGGACCGGGGTTCACAAGTTCACTAGTGGTAATTCTCCTAACAATAGAACAAGTGTTGGGTAAACAAATTACAGTTAGGAAATTGACAAATCATGGGGCATAACAATGCTATTATGACGAGATATAGTTCATGGGTTCTACCATGGTAGGCATTACGTCAATGCTTATAGACTGTTATCCAGCGTGCATCTATATCTGATAGTCCATCTCAAGAAATCTATCCAGCAAATATCTCTGATATTAAGTTTCAACAACAAAGTGATTGCTTTGTGTGCAACAAACAATTGCATTAAGAACAATACGTAATGTTCACACATTTGAGCACATCATGGAATCATCACCATCAGTTATTACAGACTTTGGCTTCTTCTGACTCATTGCCCTTAGGAATGCTTGAAGCACCCAAACATAGGTTTCCTATGTCTCGCTTGAAACGATGGTACACCCGAATAGCGTGGTCTTACGGTGACTGTTCAGACCCACAAAGGGAATAAATGGCATAGCATACCGATTCATCTTGCAGGTGCTGTCGAAAACCACCACGTCACCAAGGTCTTGATAGTCCTGACAGGACTGGGAGTCACACCAGAACATGTGTTGCAGGTTTACTTCTTTATCTTGCGTGTACTCGAAAAATAAATTTGGGTCCTTTTTCTTTCTGCTCTCCATAATGCTAATGGGTGTGTTCGCATCACCCTTCTCGATCTCCAACTTCATCAGTATGGAACTCATATTTTACAGATCCTTACTGACCCAGCCCACATTTTCATACCCACCACTGCTGCTGACATAGCTATCCATTATTGTAGTCTTCCTCACCTCTGCTACTGTTGATGCCATGATCGCTGCTCTTGCGTAAGGCGGGATTTTTCTGTATGACCACAGAAATGGTACTTCATCTGGTCTGGCTAGTACATGGTTGTGCTTGTTTTCAAAGCTCTCAATATACTAGTCTCTACCGTTTTTATCTTTCTTCATAGTCAAATGGGCACCACAGTTGCAACGGGTCTCAGGCCTTAACCTACTCTTGCGTCCATCCATGGTCAGGAACTTGCTATTCTTTTTCCCTTCCCCCGATCACACGAACTTCCTTTTCCGTACTTCTGCCGAAGCACATTTTGTCTTCTTGGATTTGGACATTCTTATGCTGAAGCCTCGTTCTTTCGCATGCTTGTTGTAGTGGTTGTAAGCATACGTTCCAGAGCGAAACGTCTGGGCCATCATCTGACGGTATCTTTGAAGTACTTCTTCCTTGTCTTCATCTATATCATGACCAATTTCATCGTCTGATTCTCCATTATGACAATGCTCATTGTTAGCTGATTTTGTCACATAAGCAAATAAAATCAAGAACATGTAAGTTGTAAATTCAGAACTTGCATACAATGCTTCTCAATATAGAATAATGAACATATTTCACTCTTGTTTTCCGAGTATGATACAGTATAACTATTGTCCTCGTTGAGGTCATCGACGCCCATCTGCATAATATAAAGAATAAAATGTAAGTTGTTGTGACTTTGGTTGCATAAAAAATAGTTAACTCACACGTGATGCACGGTATCATCATCGGTGGATCCGTTGAAGCTCATGGTATCATCATCGCTGCATCCGTTCCCATTCATGTCATCATCATCGTCAGAATTCTCGTACTCGCTTCCCAGCTGGTCATCATCGGAAGGTACATCCTCATTTGATGGAGAATATACATCAGCCCAACTGATATAATCATCTTCAAACGCGATTTCCTTGGTCCTTGATGTCGTTGAGTCCTCCATAACTGTAGCACATTGGTTGTAACACAATCAGTTCATATTTAAAACCTGGCACAACATATTTGTGCCAACTATTGGATTACTTGCGCAAGTGCTAGCTAGCTCCCCGAGGTTACAGTAAACCCCAAATTAAGTTAAATGCCACTATATATCAGATTACTTGCGATTGTCCATCTTTATTTTTAAAAGGTTTGCAAATGATAGTACTTTTTTCCGAGGATTTTGCTAATAGTAGTACTTACTTAGTGGACCATACAATGGATTTCAAAAAGTGTGTTATGATGTCTAATGAAATCACGAGTGCCTCAGCCCTAATTAAGAAGTTTATGTTATCGTCATCCTTCGATTAGGTACCCCTATGAAAAGAATTCAGGGAGATTAAATTCCTTTTGACCATAATAATCCACCAAATGTGCCCTTAGGTATATAATAATCCACCAAATGTTCCCTCGGGTATATAAGAATCCACAAAATGTATCCTCCTCTGGTATAAAAATAATCCACCGAATGTGCCCTCGGTTCTCTCGGGACTAGAAATAATCCACCAAATGTGCCCTCTCGGGGTCTATAATAATCCACTAAATTTGCTGATACTTGCCCTCAGAACTATAATATCCACCAAATGTGTTGGCAAGAAAAAAAGTTAAGGAGGACACATTGCCTGGTTAGGAAATATGCCCGATAATTTGTTTTATATCATCTAGTGGTCGGTGATTTTTCCGTGCCTTAAAAGAATATTTGTGTTCATCCCTATGATTTATCTCATGCATCCACTCGGTGATCTTAAACAAAACTAGAACACACTATGTAAAAGATCACCCCTAGGGTTTATGTACCATCCCAATGCCTGTTACAACTATGATCATGTACTTGCCATAATTATCTAATGTAATTAATCCCAATAGTACATCAAGATCATTTTCGCCGCTCCCAAGATCCAATTATATTGGGAGTCCTTTGACCACATATTCATACAAAGAATTTCACTAATCACCCATGTAAAGAAAAAATGATAATAAATTTTTTGGGGGCTTATCATGCATGCCATGAACAAGTTCTGTTATTACCTTACAAAGCACAATGGCCCAAACACATTACGTAGTGTCGGTGACGGGGACACCTAGATCACACTGGAGGCCGGTTGTGGAGAGGATGACGAGGAGGAGGACCAGCCGTAGACGTGTAGACTGGAGGTGGAGAGATCGGTAGCAGCGAGGAGGCCGGTTGTGGAGAGGATGGCGATTGAGGAGGAGGACCAGTCCCTGACGTAAATGCACACACTGGAGGAGGAGATATCGGGAGCGGCGAGAAGGCCAGTTGTGTAGAGGATGGTGAAAACTCCGGTCATGGTACAGACGCCACCGGAGGAGTCGCGACCGGGAGCTGCGAGAGGAGCGGAGATCGCGAGCGGCGCTAGGGTTGTTAGAGGGTGCGGCAGTTTCGTATCTGATAATGTGGGGGTGGGCGGGAGGGGTGGGGCCTCTGTTTTTTTTAACATGTAAGAGCGTCTTCCTATAAAAGTGGGGGTATAGGATAGATAATTTTTAGCGCAAAAAAATAGATTATATGAAAAGATGACCGTTCCCTTCACCTCTTTTTCCCCTTTTCACCCCAAGGGGGGGACACCGAAACACTACCCTGATACCAAATTCTCTGAACACCTAGTTGGCCGAATTTCAAAATGATTATCTACCTGCAGTTTTGAAAGCATAACATTAAGATTGAGAATCAGGGTACGTTGGAGGCAATGTTGGACTAGCCTAAAGGGCTTCCCTCCTCCACTGCTCCACCGAGAAGTGCCCTTAGCCAGCCACTATGTTCCCCCGATTCAATGAAAAAGGTGGCAGAGTTGTGAATTGCTTCACACTTGATGCACTGGTGAATCGCTTGTGGTCAGATGCCATGTCGTGTGCATGCAAAGTTTTCTAGCATGTTTTATTCTTTCATGCAGCCATCTCTCTCCTTTCTTCTCTCACTGCTAGCTGGACCAAGGTGTGCATGCTGATGGCAAAAAGATTCTTTGAATCGCATCATCATGTTGATTCGCTTCTTTACTTGAATCGCTTTTGCATGTATGTTGCACCGTATGGAATCGGTTCAAAGGACCCTTTGAACCACTTTTTGGACAATTCAAAGAAAAAGTTGTCAGTAGTATGAATGGTGTGGTTTTTTTTTTTTGAAATTCAGACAACTTTATTAAGCAATGATCACACGATCATCAACAAGTACACGTATAAGGATTAAAGGAGGATCATCGAACCAGATTTCCCTTACACCCCTCGACGACCCGTGGCGAGCAAGCACATGAGCGGCTTCATTTGCCTCTCGCGGACAGTGTTGTAGTGTTTCCATGCCAAGCGACCTTAAAAGTTGCCGACAATCATCAATAATCACCGCACCCGTTCCTCTAAATTCCGAGAGACAATTTACAGCATGAACCACTTCCATCGAATCAGACTCCTTCAGCAGTGATTGTACTCCAAAATGTTCTGCTAACTGAAGGCCCTCAAGTAGTGTCGAGGCCTCCTCTGTTGCCACATTAATTGCAAAGTCATTATAACTACAGCTAGCATCAACAAAATTGCCTCCAGAGTCTTTGATCACGGCACCAGCACCTCCTTTCCCTGAATTTGGATCAAAGGCTGCATCCACATTCAGTTTATAAACCCCTAAAGCAGGTTTCACCCATCCATTTTAAGCTTAATATTTCCAGTACCCTTCCTCTTAGCACCGTTAGAAACGATGGCTTTGATATTTAGCACCGATCTCTCCGGTGATGGCATTTGTTCCTTATTCTTAATCTGTCGTCTAGCCCACCAGATATACCAACTAGCCACCATGAAAGTAGCAGTACTATTAATAACATCGTTGACTATACCCCAGGCGGCTTTGAGCATAGAAGCTCCTCCAGAACAATGGAACCTGCCCGATCCATAGCAGATAATGCCTGAACACAGTCAAGAAGACATAGACCTTACCAAATTTGTTTGGCTCTATGGCATCCAAACAAATGTGCTTCAAGTCTTCCGCATTGATTGAACACACTGGACATTTTACCAATGATCCAATGTGTCTGCTTGCTAGAGTACAGTAACATGGTACAATTCCATGCAAGCCTCTCCCGATACAAATCTAAACTTTACGTGGTACTGGTATGCGCCAAATTTTCTTCCATACGTCATGAGGTTCAGCTCCATCTGTGCGTTGGGCTCTTCTCTTATATTCCACTCTCCATTCAATATGGTAAGCTGATTTAACTGTAAAACACCCAGATTTATTTGGGTGCCAACTAATAAAATATGATTGGTCATAATTGGGCAACGGAATCTGCATAATGCGATGCACATCCACCGGCCAAAAATTCTCTCTTAACAAAACTTCATCCCACCTTCCTGTAATAGGATTTATCAGCTCCTCCACACGTGTTAAAAGACAAGTACCTCGCCGTGACGCAATCATTCTTGTTGGACTAGATGGTATCCAATGATCAGACCATATATTTATTGTTGAACCATTCCCAGGTCTCCAAATGCAACCTCTTCTGAATGTTTTTAACCCAGCCATATTACTTTGCCATGTAAATGATGCTCCTTTCTTGAGGGTTGCATTAATCAAATCCCCATATGGATAATATTTTTCTCTAAGCACATGTGTACAAAGAGAGTCAGGATTTCTTAGCAAGGGCCAATACTGCTTTGCTAGCATAGCTTGATTGAAGTAGTGAAGATCCCTGAACCCCATCCCTCCTTCATTCTTTGGGATACTCATTTTCCAACATGCCATCCAATGCATTTTCCTTTGTATTGTTGTGCTTCGCCACCAGAACTCTGCAATTGCATTACAAATACCTTTGCAGATTTGCGTTGGTAGATTAAAAACTGACATAGCATATGCCGGTATCGCTTGTGCTATCGCTTTTAGGAGTATCTCTTTCCCTCCTATGGACAATAGCTTCTCATTCCACCCATTTATACGTCCACAAACTCTCTCAATCAGATGTTGAAAACAGTCACTTCGATCCATTCCAACCAAAGATTGTAAACCCAAGTATTTATCTATCAATGATTCGACCAAAATATTTAACTGTAAACAGACTTCCTCCCGAACTTGTACCTCTGTATTTGGACTGAAGAAAATGCTTGATTTTGCCTCACTTACAAGCTGACCTGAGCTTGCACAATACATATCTAGAGCATTACGGAGAGACGTGCAGTCATCAAGATCAAAGAATCATCATCAAAGAACAGGTGTGAAACTGATGGTGCCCCGCGGCACACTTTGATCCCTTGGATACCACCATTCATCTCTTCATACGCTAGAAGGCTCGATAACCCCTCTGCACAGATAAAAAACAAGTATGGTGACAGAGGATCCTTCTGTCTGAGACCCCTCGTTGGGTTAAAAGCTTCGGTCTCATAAAAAATGAACCAAACCCTGTAATTTACAGTAGTTATACATGACATTATAAGGTTGACCCATGATAGATCAAACCCCAGCCTCACCATCATATCTCGGAGGAACCCCCACTCGACTCTGTTATATGCTTTATGCATATACAATTTGACAGCACAGATCCCTCTCTTTCCCTGTCTTTTGTTCTTAATTGTGTGGAAACTTTCATATGCGACCAACACATTATTAGTTATAAGTCGACCATGGACAAAAGCACTCTGATTATTTGAGATAATCTCAGGAAGAATACCTTTCAATCTCTTTGACAAGACCCTTGAAATCACCTTGTAGACAATGTTACACAAACTAATGGGTTGGAATTGTGTAATTAATTATGGACTTTGTACCTTTGGAATAAGTACAATAGTTGTCTCGTTGGTGTGGTTTCTTTGTAATGTATAAGTCTGATTCAACAAAGAGATGGGTAGAGATAGGACCCTTCCAATAAAAGTTAAAAAATCAGAATCCTTTGTCCATTGCATGCTCTGCACACTCATACGTAGCTTTGTATGTTGCATGTAAGGGAAAATAAGCTTATTTCAATGAATGAATCGATCGGGAACCGAAATCAGTTCAGAGTCCTCTTCGAATCGCTTTTGAACCACAGTGTGGCTAGTTTTAGACGCTGGCGCTTGTCATATTTGTAATTTTGTATGCTCTCTAGCTTTTCTATTTTGGGTTGAACTTAACTGATAACCTCCACATACCGGCTTCTATGACTATTTTGCTCAATGGTTTGAGGTTTATTAATGTTAACACCATGCTCCCCATAGTCTAATTTTTTTTTTCGAGGGTACGCCTAAGCGCACCAGATTTTTATAGAAGAGAGAACTCCAAATACAACACTACCACACCTAGTTGCGAACAGCGAGAGTAGCAAGAACTCCACCCAGGCTAGTCTAAAGGACAGTCATCAACAGCAAAAAAACAACTACACAGCAAAGAGCCTACCCTAAACTGAAAATCAACGCCACTACTCGCCTGACTCCGGACACCTCCAAAGAAGAAGAACTCGTCCTGGACTCTCCTTGTCGACGCGCCAACCACCCCAAGTGCCAGAAGAGATGGCAAGTGGATGGCGGGACTCGAACGGCCCGAGAAAGTCATCGTCTTGGACACGCCAGCAACGGGCGTACAAAGCGCCAGTGAGCAACAATCTTGGGCAGCGGCGGACACCGAAGGAGCGCAACACGAAGACCACCAAACCGTGTCTCCAAACACGATGCTCCCAAGGGAGAGACGACGTCGACGACGCCGCCATCGTGCCGATACATCTAGGCTTTCCCCCGGAGACAACCACCAGCACCAAGCGAGCGAAGAAGACGGTGACGCACCTCGGCAGCGCCTCCAAGGAGGGTAACGGTACCCACGGGCGTCGTCGCCGCCAGCCCGACCAAAAGACCAGGCACGATTTGGGGCAGCATCGTCCATGAAGTCTCGCCCCACCGCCACCGCAACTCCTAGCCGACGTAGTCATGACACTGTCGTCCACCAACACTCGACACGGCCGAGGGAAACGCGTCCAACATCTCTCCGCCTCCGACTTGGCTAGATGCAGCCTCTCCCATCTCCGGCAAGGGGCAGGCCCCTCCCACGGTTGTCGTCCACTCAGAGACATCCGCGGGAAGACCGGGACCTCCATGCTCCAGCCGCCACGCCCGCGCCAAGAGGGCGCCGCCGCCATGCCCGCAGCGTGTAGGAGGTCGAGCGCCCGCTGCTCGCCAGGATTTCTTGGCCGAGCCTCACAGCGCCGCCTCCTCCAGCCTACTCGCACGCGCCCACGCCCCCCTGCAGGGCCAACACGCCTTCTCCAACCCGGCCCTGAAGGCCCAGATCGGGCCCGCCCCTGCACCTCCAGGCTCCAGCCCCGCGCCAGGAGGGCTCCGCCGCTGGCCGCAGCGTGGAGGTTGTCGGACGCCCGCTGCTCGCCAGGATCCTTCCTGGCCAAGCCTCACAGCGGCGGCCCCTCCAACGTGCTCGCCCACGGCCACGCGCCCCCGTCGGGCCAGCTCGCCTCCTCATCCAGCTGCGAATCCAGCCGCCGTCGAAGCTCCAACCTCCGCGACCCCGCTCTCCCTGCCGAGCGCCGACCGCCCCACCTCTAGCGCCGCCGTGGCGACGTCCCTCCTCCGCGCGAGAGAGCCCGTCGAGGCGCGGCCACCACTGCCGGCGCCGGGGAGAAGCCGGGCGCCGTCCTTGCCCTAGGGTTCGGTGCGCCTCGGGAGCCGCTCGTGCGAGAGCGACCCGGGAGGGGAGGGGTAGCCGGTACTACGTCTCAATACTGCGTGGATGCACTAGAGGTGCTGCCAGAGATAAGATGCACGTCAGGCAGGGGCGCGCTCGTCTAATCTTTTTCAACATCCAAGTTTCCTCTATCCATTGATCTGGTGAATCCTACTTCCGCTGCAAAATTCACACAAAACAAATGGGCATGCATGTCTCCAACATGAACACGCCACGGCTAGAACATCTAAGGTGCATCTACTCGGTTCATTGCACTTGTTCCATATGTAGTATCATATACGCGTTCCTTAACTCAGAACATTACATGCATGTTCACATCAAATAATCAATCAGTATCCTGTACATATATACGTATACTCGCATCTCCTTTTTTTTTTGAGGAATCATGATAATATATATAAAGCAGACAAGTCGCCTCGTTAAAAACCTTTCAGCCCCCTTAGGTACCCTGGTAAGGAAAAGAGTGCGAACTTGCCGCTACGAAATGTCAATCGGGGTTACAATCTTTCCTGATACATGCATCAAGAAAGTGAGGCGTATAATTTATCCAGAGGCATCTCCTTCTATCAGAGCTACAATTCTTAGCACAAAGATGAGCCAGAACATTAGCCTCCCTAGGAACAAAGCTTATAGAAAGAGAATCCAAATTCCCCGATAATTTCAGTTAAAATAACTGCTACCTCCGATCTTTCAAAATTCTTGTCATTCCATAATTTAACCAATTGCAAGGAGTCTGTTTCAATCATCACCGAGCGAAAACCCCGGTCAATCGCAAGCCGAACACCATCTCTGATTGCATATGCTTCCATCGTTAGGGCGTTTGCAACAGATTCATACCACCGTGCCTGAGCGCAGAGCAATTTGCCTTCATGGTCCCGTATTCCAGCCCCTGTACCTCCTTGATTTAGTTCTACACAAAAAGCAGCATCAACATTAGTTTTAACTAAACCCTGCTGCGGTGCAATCCACTTCGCCTGTGTCTTCGGTTGTTTCCTTGCCATCTCCTTGCCCGTGATCATCAGGTCTGAAACAACATCATAAGTCCATCTGACGGATTGAGAGATTGTTTTGCAGGATCCCTCATGCCTCTTAGCATTTCTCTCGGACCAAACAGCCCAGGCGCCGCATAAAATAACATGCCGAGCTTCCTCTGTGACTCTATCCTCATCTATAATGTCATAAGCCCAGGAATCAGGATGCAGTTTTGGAATTTTTATACCTGTTAGGGAGTAGATTTCAAACCAGAACACTTTCGCCCATGTACACTTGAATAAAGCATGGAATATAGACTCCTGCTGGGCGCACTCATCGCATGCATCCAATTTCTCAATGTGACGACCAAACAGAATGTGCTTAGTTGGGACAAATTTTTTGATTACACGCCACCAGAAGTTTCTAATTTTTGGAGGGACCGGAATCCTCCAAAGTTTCTTCCAGCTAAACAGACCAGCACCACCAGACGAGACAACCAAATGTGCAGAACCATGTTTGATCAAAGTTTGATACGCAGATCGGACAGAAAAGAAGCCGAGTCTTTCAGGCATCCATGCCCAATCATCCTCCATCATGACCCCACAGGAATCCTAAGAATAGCTTCAGAATCAGCATGAATAAAATTTTCCCTAACCCGCTCTTCAACCCATTCACCTGTAAATGGATCCAGCAGTTCATTAACCATTATAACGGTACTGTTAACTTCTCTTCTCATAGGTCTCATATTGGGGTTTTCCGGGATCCAAGGATCATTCCAAACATTAATAGTAGTACCGTCACCAACCCTTTTAATCAGTCCCAGTTTTAACGCCTCTCTCCCATGCATAATAGCTCGCCAAGTGTGAGAAGATCCTTTTTTCTTGGTAGCATTCATGAAATCCACATTATGGAAATATTTAACTTTAAGTACCCTTGCACATAGAGAGTTAGGATTTGTAATCAGCCTCCACCCTTGCTTAGCCAGTAGAGTTTGGTTGAACTGTTCGAGGTCCCTAAAACCCATGCCTCCCTCACCTTTTGGAATCGCCAAATCTCTCCATTTACTCCAGTGCATTTTGCGCTTGACATCATCCCCTCCCCACCAAAACCGTGCAACAACACTATGAATCCTCTTGCACAATTTCTTTGACAATTTAAAACAACTCATCGAATAAGTGGGTATTGCTTGACATATTGCCTTAATCAGAATTTCTCTTCCAGCACTACTCAAGAATTGTGACACCCAACCATTCACTAGCCTTTTTATCTTAGTCAGGATACTTTCAAATTGCTCGTCAGTAGATTTTCCAAGAGCAGTCGGAAGGCCTAAATACCTCTCCCCAAGTGCCTCTGTTTGAATATCCATGGCTGTGTGTACCTCTTGTTTCATAACATCCGTGCAATTGGCGATTGGAACAAAGTTATGAATCAGGGGCCATGGTTGTTATTAGTGAGTACGATGGGTTAGGTGATCCTAAGGAGGTGAAATTGGACAGAACATCAGTATGGGCGCAAATACATGCAATTCCAGAATTGTATCGGGTTCCAGCGATGGTAGACCAATTAGCTAGAAGAATTGGCAAGGTTGCAAGCGTGGAGATGAAACCGACAAGGTATTTTGAGGGAGATTATGTACGAGTGCGTGCAAGTATTGATATAAATAATCCACTCATCAGGTTTGTACCCATAAGTGTGGGAGGAAAAGAGAGGATACTCCTTAAGGTTAAGTACGGAAAATTTGGTTTTTTCTGTGATGTCTGCGGTATTATGGGACACGATTTGGAGGAGTGTGGTGATGGGGTGCATGATCAGAAAGATATTCAATACGGCAAGTGGTTGGTTGCGACAAGGCGAAGCCAATCTGGACAGTTCGTGGCGAGAGGAGGTCTGACAGGAAGAATGGGAGGTCGAGGTTGGGGTCGTGGTACTGAGATGACGTATGCCCGCAAAAGATCATCGACATAGCGAGAAAATGATGATGATATGAATGATACAGCTACTAGCCCGTTGAAGATACAGGGAGAAGAGATGGAAGAAGATGGTACCGAGATAAGACCAGGGACGATCAATACAACCAAGAAGTTGGATTTTGATAAAGAGGGCAGAGTTGTGGAGGGAATGGGAGGTGATCACAACGGAGAGCGGACTATTAAAAACAACCTTATACCCCCTCCACCACCGGGGTATTTGGCACCGAGGGAGAAGAAACGATCTAAGAAGGTGGGAGAGGGAAACAGCAGCAACTCATATGATAGCACATCGGCGGCTCCGCTCGACGGAGACCGCCGGGATCAATGAATCTATTAAGTATGAACTGTCCGAGCTGCGGGCGGCTCGAGACAGTTCAAGAAGTGGGCAACTTGATACAGTTGCATCGCCCCTCTTTGGTTTTTCTCTCGGAAACCAAACTGTCAAATACGAGAGCAAAAGAGTTGAGATTTAGATTTGGCTTTCGGAATGCTTTTGCGGTTAAATGTGAAGGATTGAGTGGTGGGTTAGCTCTCTTTTGGAATAATGACTCGGTGGTGAGTTTAAGCTCATACAGCAAAACTCACATTGATGTTGTGGTGAAGAATGAAAGGTTGGGCCCCCAAGAGTGGCGGTTCACGGGATTTTATGGTGAGCCGACCAGAGCGAAGAGGAAACGAAGTTGGGAGCTGCTACAATATCTTCGTAGAGAATCTGATAAACCTTGGTTATGTGCTGGAGATTTTAATGAGGTCCTTGAGAATTATGAACAGTTCAGAGGCAATACGAGAGAGGAGTGGATGATGGAAGGTTTTAGGGACACGGTGGATTATTTTCGCTTCTCGGACCTGGGATTTAGGGGACTTCCGTACACATGGGATAATAGGCAATATGGAGCTAAAAACATTAAGGTGCGTCTGGATCGCGGTTTTGGAGACAACCGCTTTTTAGATTTGTTCGGTAACATGGAGGTGAACCATATTCAGACTACAGAAATAGATCACTGTGCTCTTCTTATACGAGTTATGGGTTTTGATGATCTGAATGGTATTGGGAGCGCTAAAGTATTCCGATACGAGAATGCTTGGTCCAGACACGACAACTACTGTAATACAGTGGAAGAGGCTTGGATATCGGCCACGGGCGATTTGGCGGATGTGGCTGATGCCCTTGGGGGTGTTCGGAAAAAGCTGCAAACATGGAGTACTAGAGAATTCGGAAACATTAGAAAACAACTAGCGAATATGAGACAGAGACTGGAAAAATTGTGGGAGAATTCTTTATGGTCTGGTCCCTCAAGATGTGAAAGAATGTTGATGAGAAAAATCTCAGAATTACTAGCGAGGGAAGAAATAATTGCGAAACAGAGATCACGCGTTCAATGGCTCAAGGAAGGAGACCGTAACACAGGCTTTTTTCACGCAAAGGCAAAGGAAAGGGGACGGCAAAATAGAATTAAGTTTTCAGCTGGAGGATGGGTCATCAGTGCAATCTCAAGTGCAAATTGAAAAAGCAACAGTGGAGTTCTATCATGAGCTGTTTAGAGAGAATAACGATATTAACCCGGAATTGGTTACGGGTCTGGTTAATAAGAAAGTTGATGACGCGATGAATAAAAAATTGGGCAGAGAGGTTACTGATGAGGAAATTGAGAAAGCATTATTTATGATGCATCCAAATAAATCGCCAGGGCCTGATGGGTTTACGGCTGGCTTTTATATTCGGCACTGGAATATTTTTAAACAGTCAGTATGCAATGGTGTTCGGAGGTTTTTTGATACGGGATTTATGCCTGAGGAGGTGAATGAGACGGTACTAGTGCTTATCCCAACAATTAAAGACCCGACGATGTTGACTCAATTCAGACCGATCTCTCTCTGTAATGTACTGTATAAAATCGTTTCGAAGGTACTGGCATTGAGGTTGAGGCCAATTCTTGATGGTATTATATCAGAGGAACAGAGCGCGTTTGTGCCGGGCAGATTGATTACAGATAACGTTCTTACGGTTTATGAGTGTATTCATTATTTGAAGAAGAAGAAAGGAAAGACCGGGGCGTGTGCGATTAAACTTGATATAGCAAAGGCGTATGATCGTGTTGAATGGCGTTTCCTCCGAAACATTATGGAGCAATTGGGATTTACAGATTGGTTAATTGACAGAATAATGGCATGTGTGGAAACTGCTACATTTTCAGTTCGGGTCAATGGAGTTTTTTCGGAGAAGTTTAAACCTTCGCGGGGATTAGACAAGGTGATCCTATAAGCCCTTATTTGTTCTTAATTTGTTCCGAAGGTTTAACTTGCTTGCTTAAATATTACGGAATGGGTTTTTTGGCAAGAGGTATTAGAGTGGGGATCCATGCCCCATGAATTTCCCACTTGCTTTTTGCAGATGATTGTATAATATTTACACAAGCATCTGAGGCGGGAGCACAGCGGATTAATGAAATACTGGACAAATATCTTGCTCGTTCGGGGCAGATGGTATACTCGCATCTCCTTGTCAGCTGGGGAATCGAGCGATGGACTCAAAGAATACTATAACTAAATAATCCATGGTCTTAACTAAACTGCCACTCACGAGTCACGACTCACGACTCACTGGCCTCCGAAATGGCGCTTAGCCGACGACTAATGCGGCTCCCGTGATCGGCTCCCTCGCCTGCACCGTCGAGGACCGTCCTGCGCGCACCGTATTTGCCGTACACATGCTGATTCAACTCGCGTTCCCGCTCGTAGTAGGCGTAGTCTAGAGGCGCCACTCGAGCCGCGTCCCTTCCCTTGCCGTTGGAGACGGCGGCGAGCGCCCAGCTGGCCTTGACGGCGAGGGAGGCCATGTCCTGCCCGGAGAGCGGGCGCCGGAGCATCGATACCGGCATCACGAAATAGAGCCACCCGGGCTGGAGGACCTCCTCGAGTCCTCGGCGGCCAGCGCGCGGGCGGGCGCGTCGAAGCGGAGCTCGTCGGAGCTGCACAGAAATGAGCTCGACGCGCGGGCGGCGTCACCGCCCAGTGCCTCCCGCGCCGTGATGCGCGTCGCGTACTGTGTCATGGCGCCGTCGAGGCCAATCACCTTCGCCGTGGCCACTGTCGGCATCGGTGGCGCCGAGGTGGAGACGCACGAGCCCATCTCTGATTTTCCCTTGCGTCGATGCGTTGGTTTGTCTGAGAAAGTGGGCTGGTCTATCCGGTGATCTGGATACGAGCACATGGATGGAGACTATGGGATGGATCGATGCTGCAATTTATACGGGGCGGCACTGCAGGTTTTATGCGATGACGCATGCCAAGTCGTCATGGATGAACTAATGCGCCCGTGGTGTCAGTGTCAACGGAGACGGCGAGAGCACTTGGACTGCAGCTTGCTTGGCCTCTTGTGGGTGTGAGCGGTCAAAGACGCAAAATAATTAGTGAGAGGAAAATAAACCTTTTTTAGAGCTCGACTAGTACTTTATTCCCATTAGGGCAAATACTGTTATGGAGTAGTAGCCGATAGTGTGGTGACAGCGGCTTGGCATGTGTATATATTCACATCGTCATGGCTCGCGGCAGCTGATCGCGACGACTGTTCCAGAGGCTAATTAGTAACCTTCTGGTGCACGCATCAACACAAGGACGAAGGATCCTTGAGTAGTATATAACTGGATTAGATGCCAACCGGGACTTTATAGGGTTTGCATACGTACCAAATCTTTATAGGCCGATTAGTGAGCCATGAAACTTCTCTCCTTCTAATTAAAAAATGTGGCCTGCCATGAAACTCAGTAGTACGCACAGGGACGGAGCCAGCACTCAACATTGGAGGGGGCAGAAATGAGGTTGGAGGGGGCAGAATGGCTTAAAATGCTAATTATAAGCATGATTAGTGGAGAATTTATGAAGGAAGTCAAATTGTTGGGGGTGGCTTAGCCCCCCCTCGTCCCCCCCTTCCTCCGTCCCTGCGCACAGTAATGTGAATGTGGATGCAGATCAGTCGTAGCGTATATGCGCACGTTGAAATTAACCGGTCAGGTGCATGCAATCGTGGAAAACGACTGGTCCATGCATGCAATAGCCATCGGCTGGCATCCACGTATGGGCTGTTTTACGGTAATTGAGACACAATGCTCAGTGTGCTGCAGCAAATCTACAAGTCTCATTCTCCTATCCAGATGCACATGAAGCGTAGAGTTTAGGCCCTCGCTCCTCTTTTTCAAGGATATGCCCTGGGAGACATATCAAGAACATAGAAGGAATGCCAAGTGGCCAAAGTTACATCGCGGTCTACGCCGAGCGCGCACCCACGCTGCCAAGCAGCACAACACAACACCTACTACTCGCGGAATCTCCACCGCTCCGCCTCTAAAAGGCACCCTCTAAACAGACCAGCCGATCTCCAGACCTCGGCCTCCGCACGGATGGCCCGAAGCACCACCGCCGGAGAGGGGTTGGCGTTGTTGAAGACCACGTCATTCCGATGGCACCAGAGTGTCCAGCAGACCAACGTGAGGCCCGTCCACAGGTCCCTCCTGTCCTATCGACTCCCCTGTCTAGTGGCCACCCACTCGGCCAGCGAGCCCGCCAGGTCGGGAATCCACCCTTCCTTGTCCCAGCCGCGGAGGCAGGCTACCCACACTGCCTGTGCAAACACGCAGCCCACCAGAAGATGATCGATGGACTCGTCATGCTGATCACAGAAAGGGCACGACTCCGGGCGCGGCAACCCATGCCTAGCCAAACGGTCGGCGGTCCAGCAACGATCCTTCAGGGCAAGCCAGAGGAACACCTTACACCGCCGGGGGGCCCTAGAGCCCCAAATCTGGTGTGCGCCCGGAAACCGCTCCGACCCTGCAAACAAGGCCGCGTAGCACGACCGAGAGGAATAGACGCCGTTGGTCTCCCAGCACCACCTGAAGACGTCGTCCACTCCAGGCATGAGCTCCACAGCCGCGAGATGATCCAACAGGTCCAGGAGCTCAGCCAGGGCAGGGGCTGGCATGTCAGGAGAGATGTCCTCAAGCCAGCCCCCGGCCAGGCCCTCACGGACAGTGCGGCTCTTAGCAGCGCCACGGGGAACCACCCTGAAAAGGTTAGGGGTGATGTCCCTGATGCGACCAATGGGCAACCAACAATCCGTCCAGAAAAGTGTGGACGCGCCGTCACCAAGCGTGGAACGAGTGGCCGCATCGAAAATCTGACGCACCAACTTGGGAACTTGGATGTTAAAGTCCCTCCACGGCTTGTCGGGAGCCACCCTACTCAACCAAAGCCACCTTGCCCGCAATGCCAGGTTCATCAACCGGAGATTGAGGATGCCAAGGCCACCAAGGTCCCGGGGCATACAAACTCGGTCCCACGCCACGAGACAGTGGCCACCCTGTACGCTCTCGCGCCCCTTCCACAGAAAGCCTCGGAGGGTCTTTTCGATGGCAGTGAAGGTCTTCACCGGGATGTCAAGGGACATCATAGCGAAGATAGGCACCGCCGAAAGAGTGGAGCGGATGAAAGCAAGCTGGCCCCCACGGTTAATCAACTGAGCTCCCCAACTCGGGAGTCGTCCTGCAACGTGATCCACTAAATACTGGAGTTGTGCCGCCGATAGTTTCCGCAGCGCCAGCGGGAGACCAAGTTAGCGCATGGGGAACGCCTCGACCACGCAACCCAGTCCCTCGGCCACCTTGTGCGCCAACTCGTTTGTCCCACGAATAAGGTGCGCCGAGCTCTTGTTGAAGTTCGTGTGGAGCCCGGAAGCAGCACCAAAATCCTGCAGGAGCGCGGCGAAAACACGGAGGTCCTCCGTCGACGGCCTGATGAAGGTGACAACATCATCAGCGTACATGGAGGTGCGGTGGCGCAGGTCCCTCGCAGACAAACGCGAAAGGAATCCCATCTCGGAGGCCTTTTCAATCAGCCAATAGAGGGCCTCCATGACTAGGATGAAGAGCAAGGGGGAGAGGGGGTCCCCTTGGCGAAGTCCACGCATGTTGGCCATCCAGCAGCCCGGAATGCCGTTGGTCAGCACCCTTGTGGAGGCAGTGGAGAGGAGTGCACAGATCCACGCGAGCCAGCGCTCGCCAAACCCCATCTTGCGGAGAACCTCAAACAGGAAGGCCCGGTCCACCGTATCGAAGGCCTTCCTAATGTCTAGCTTGAGAAGAACAGCTGGGGAGGAAGAGTTGTGAAGCCTCCTGGCCAGGCCCTGCACCAACATGAAATTATCATGGAGGCAGCGACCCCGGATGAATGCACTCTGATGAGACCCCACTAGTTGGGGAATAAAAGGTGCCACTCGCGTAGCGAGGACCTTAGCCACGATCTTGGCGAAACCGTGAATCAGGCTGATGGGACGGAAATCTCCCACCTGCACCGCGTCAGGCTTCTTGGGCAGCAGCGTGATGAAGGCCTGGTTCACTGCCCCAAGGCCCCGCTGGTCGAGACGGGAGAGGGCCCTAAAAGCCTCGAGGACGTCCCCTTTGATGGTGTCCCAACAAGCCACATAGAAGCGAGTAGTGAAACCATCCGGCCCAGGGCATTTGTCAAGCGGCATAGCCCTGATGACCTTCCACACCTCCTCCTCTAAGAAATCCTCCTCAAGGGAGCGGAGGTCCACGGATTACTCCTCATCTCCAGGAAGTACCTCCCTTTGGTATAGGATGTAGACCACTTCTTTCTTAGCTTGTACATCACCCAAATCCATGTGTCCTTTTCTGTTATTCCGTAGTGCTTATTAAACTGGGTCCAGGCTTTCTCAAACTCATCAACCTCAAAGTCACGGTATATCAGTTGTCTAAAGTCACTGAGCTTTGGGTCGCGGAGGTGGCATGTCATATTTCGATCGATGTGCCAGCTGCACAGCCGGTGATCACTGTTTGGCCAACTTGTGAGATCGCGCTGGCCATTGCAAGGTCTCCATCTGTGATAGCTGACCGGGGATGTTCCTGGTGCATCGCCTCCGAAAATGAATGGAGCAACCACACAAATGATGTAACGGTCTCGTCCGATACAATACCTACACCAAAGAGAATTGTGCTACGATGGTGGTTCAATCCAACGAACGGGACAAATGGTAAGTTATACTTGTTCACTCGGTAGGAGCTGTCAAATACGACAACGCCGCCATATGCATCGTAGTCCAACCGAGACTGCGCGTCTGCCCAAAAAATGTTTTGGAGATGACCCTCACTATTTGTGCTGTACCGGTAAAAAAAATCAGAATCATTCTCTTGTTGCGCCGCCATATAGTTCAGCATATATTGGGCATCAAAACCATCAATCATATGCTTCTTATACTCGGCAATAAAATTGTATAGATCCCGGGGCACGAATCCAACTTTTCCATAGTGACCATACTGCTTCTCCATCACCTCCATTATCTTATGAGTCCGTAGGCCACCAATACCAAACTCAACGACGTCGGCCTTTTGAGCATCATTCATCCCACGATGAGACCATAAGAAAGTTGTTTGCTCAGGCTTAGTGAATTCATGGTTATGGCGGTCCCTGAACTCCTTGACAAACCACTCGCTAGTTTCTAAATTGAGCTCAATCTTCAACCTACCATCACATCCACAGCGAGTCAGCGCCCTTGGTTTTCTTATACGGTTGGGCCTCTCAAAGTTCTTCAAGGACCTGTATCCTTCTTTGCAGCACACGTACAGCCTTTGGGTTCTGATGCCTCTCTTCTTCTTCACGTTTGCCTTCCTCACGCTGAACCCTTTAGCTTTAGCATATCCGTTATAGAACTCGAACCATTCTTCTTCGTTTTTGAATGTCTGACTAACCATCATGTAATACTCTTGGATTTCTTCTATGCTGACATGGTGAAAATCCATATGGTCCAACTGCAATAAATAAGAAAATCATGTCATTTTGGCACTATGTTTCAAACTAGAACACAATAAATTTTAGTAAGTCGTTAACCTAAACCGCACATGAATTGGGATGTTAGTAAGTTATTTGCAAGAATTTCAAAAAAAAAATACATTGTTGGTGTTAACAGGAACAGGGGATCAAAGTGCTGATGAATACAAGCATAAAGATGCAAATGCTGATCACCGGAAGAAGTTGACGATTTTCCGACTAGCTAAGCCAGTTGTCCAATCATGCTCAAAAATTTGTTTAGACCCGGGATTTCTAATTCCATGATGGCGTCGGTTTGATCATGACAAAATTCGATTTCCCCCTGACAACAACTCTATGTCAGCACTGATTTCATACGTAGCTGTGCTAAAAGTATACTCTCTTTCCTGCCCGCACGGTATATATCCTAGCCTAAAAAATAACAACTCATTAACGATTGTTATTGATCAAATCGAGCGTTGGACGAAGGCCTAACGACTTAAATTACGGGTAGTATAGCAGCCACACCTATTTGCCTTTTAGCCAACAAGTGGAGCAGTTGACAGTTTAGCTTTCGCCGACCAGAAAGGCTCGGAGCGACGTATCAGGATTTGGTGACCAACGGAACGCTTTCGTTTGTCTCGTTACAATCTACTCACTACATGTGACGTCTGCCTACGCACACACAAATTCTGAAATTCACAAATTATGAAATTCTGGTGAAGCGGGGACTTGGTGACGTATCAGGATTTGGTGACCAACGGAATGCTTCTAGTTCACAAATTCTGAAATTCAGTAGAAGCACAGAAATTTTCTGAAATTCAGCACACACACCTGGCAGCACTTGGCACCTGGGAATCGCCGGAGACCATGCTTGTCGTGTGGACGACCAGGCAATCGTTCTCCTCTGGACAACGGGCGACAGTGGGGGAGCGTGCGTAAGGTCGACGGTGGGGGAGCGTGCAAAGGCGACGGGCCGCGTACAGGGCCAGCGGCGAGGGCACGTGCAAGGGAGACGGCGGGAGTGCGGCGGCGCGCAGTCCTGGCGGTGCGTGCGGCGGGGGCGCAGTCTCGAACGGCAGCGACGGGGCGTGGCGGCACAGTGGCGCACACACAGGCTGCTCGGCGGCGCACAGGGATGCTTTCGACGGCAGCGACAGCGACGGGGCGTGGCTGGCGCGCGTGCAGCCCTATCTGGATCGACCTGTGTCCGGCTCGGTTTGGTTCTAACTGGATCGACATGTGCCTGGTTCGGTTTGCTTCTGTTGGATTGAGCAAATTCACTTATACCCCCTTAACAATATTAAGTTGCGTAAACTAGTCCAGACTATACTAGTACCCATGGGACAAGTAAGTTGTACCGTAAAACACCCCCCACGTATATATGGATTCATTTGGCCGGGTTTCCGTGCAAATTCCTACCTGTACTAGCTGTACCGCTACATACGATAATCTGTGCCTCCAGTGGTTTTGCTCCTCTTCAGTTTGGGACCGCTCAGGCCCCCTAGAGTAAACACGTCATCCGTATGGCGTCGCCGTTCTCTCACCAGTCCACCTGACATTCTTCTACTCATATTTGTATACTCGCTCCGTCTCAAATTAAGTGTCGCAAAGTTTGACAAAACTGGATGTATCTAGGCATAATTTAGTGTTAGATACATCCACTTTTGTCAAACTTTGTGACACTTAATTTGAAACGGATGGAGTATATGGTGTTGACTTGGTACTTGGTGTTTTGAGAAATCGTGAATAATTCCAACTAAACTGTATTTCATTTTAGTATCAAGCTATTTATACAAAGGAAATAGACGCGGCGTACGAGCGGACGCGACGGTTGCCTAGAGCAGTTTCCGCGCGTACGGTTTACAACAAGGATTATTAATTACAAGATTAATTAATTCCTAACACTCCCTCTAATCCTTGCTTGTCCTTGTAACTGATCATCCTTTGCAATCATCTCTTTCAAACACCCTGTGGGAAAATTGAGAAGAAATATACAATATGAAAAAACGCAGCGGGAACATAAGGAGAAAATAACATATATCGTCCATGGTTGTACTACTATTGCCTCATTAAAAACCTTACATGAAGAACCTTAAGGTAAAATCACAAAGGAAAAGAGTGTTATACTGAAAATCTTTTGATCTTCAATAGGTTATAACATAGGAAATTTCTCCTCCTGAATTTTGCAAGTCGCGAAGTCTCCTTATACCAATTCTCTTCACATTTTTAATCGAACAAAGAACTTGGTGGTAAATAAATCAGCGAGGTTATCACATGACTTTGTTTGCAAAGTATGTATTTCCCCTTTCTTTTGTAGTTCATGCGGATAAAATAGCTTAGCAGCAATATGCTTTGTAATATTGCTCTGAATATAACATGTCTGCATTTGTAGAATACAGGCATCATTATCCTCGTAGATAATGGTGGGTGATTCCAGTAAACCGATCCTACTTGAACTTTGGACGAAGTTCATCATCATTCGAAGCCATACACATTCTTGTGATGCTTCGTACAAAACAATTATCTCAGAATGGTTAATGGACGTAGCCACTAGGGTCTGTTTTGTCGACTTTCAAGAGAAGGTCGTTCCTCCATGTAAGAAGACAAAAACAACGATCTGGCATTATGAGGATCTGACATGTATCCAACATCGCAATACCCCACCATGGTTCTCTCTTGATTTTTCTGATAGAATAAACCGAGATCTTTGGTGCACTAAAGATATCTAAGAATATTCTTCACATCAACCCAATGACTTTTCGTTGGCGATGTGCTGTATCTAGCTAACAAATTAACTGCAAATGATATGTTAGGTCTTTTGCAGTTCGCCAGATACATTAGTGCGCCGATCGCACTAAGATATGGAAACTCTGGTCGCAGTATCTCCTCATCGTCATCCTTTGGCATCAATGGGTTCTTGTCTCTTCCAAGAGACCTTACGACCATATGTGTTTTAGATAGGTATACTTTATCCATACTGAATTTCTCTAGTATCTTTTCGATATAAGCACACTAATGAACAAGTATTCCTGAAGATACATGTTCAAGTTGCAGACCAAGATAAAATTTTGTTTTACCCAAATCTTTCATCTCGAATTCCGTCTTCAGATGATTACTCGTCTCATGTATTTCATGTGTAGTTTCAATTATGTTCAAGTCATCAACATACACAGAAATTATACTAAATTCATCAATAGACTTCTGGATGAACACATGGGCAATCATCATTGTTCGAGTAACCTTTCTGTACAAGGAACTCACTCAGTCGGTTGTACCACATTCTACCTGACTGCTTCAAGTCGTATAACGACTTCTGTAGCTTTACACAATACATATTGCGATTAGCCTTTGTATCCGGAATCTTTAGTCCCTCTGGGACTTTTATATAGATATTTGTATCGAGTGACCCATACAAATACGCGGTCACTACATCCATCAATTGGATATACAAATTTATTTGCACGGCCAGTGATATCAAGTATTGGAACATGATTCCACTCATCAGGTGAGAATGTCTCATTGTAATATGTGGGTTTCTGTGTAAATTCTTTAGAGGTTGATACTATATTCTCTAAAACACCTAGTTGGCCGAATTTCAAAATGATTATCTGTCAGCAATTTTGAAAGCATAACATTAAGATTGAGAATCAGAGTACGTTGGAGGCAATGTTGGACTAGCTTAAAGGGCTTCCCTCCTGCACTGCTCCGCCGAGAAGCGCCCTTAGACGCCGGCGCTTACCATATTTGTAATTTTTTTATGCTCTTTAATTAGCTTCTTTTTGTGGGTCGTACTTAACTGATAACCTCCACATACAGGCTTCTATGAATGTTTTGCTCAATGGTTTGAGGTTTATTAATGTTAACACCATGCTCCCCATCGTCTAATCTTTTTCAACATCGAAGTTTCCTCTATCCATTGATCTGGTGAATCCTACTTCTGCTGCAAAATTCACCCAAAAGAAATGGGCATGCATGTCTCCAACATGAACACGCCACAGCTAGAATATCGTCTAAGGTGTGCTCGGTTCATTGCCCTTGCTGCATATGCTGTATCATATACGCGTTCCTTAACTCAGAACACTACATGCATGTAGACATCAAAGAATCGATCAGTGTCGTGTGCATATACGTATACTCGCATCTCCTTGTCAGCTGGAGTAGTATGATACTCACGAGTCGCACGACTCATTGGCCTCCGAAATGGCGCCTAGCCGACGACTGATGCGGCTCCCGTAATCGGCTGCCGTACTCTCACCTGCACCGTCGTGGACCGTCCTGCGCGCACCGTATTTGCCGTACACATGCTGTTTCAATTCGCGTTCCCTCTCGTAGTAGGCGTAGTCTAGCGGCGCCACTCGAGCCGCGTCCCTTCCCTTGCCGTTGGAGACGGCGGCGAGCGCGGAGCTGGCCTTGACGGCGAGGGAAGCCATGTCCTGCCCGGAGAGCGGGCGCCGGTGCATCGATACCGGCATCACGAAATAGAGCCACCCGGGCTGGAGCACCTCCTCGGCGGCCAGCGCGCGGGCGGGAGCGTCGAAGCGTAGCTCGTCGGAGCTGCACAGAAATGAGCTCGACGCGCGGGCGGCGTCACTGCCCGCCAGTGCCTCGCGCGCCGTGACGCGCGTCACGTACTGCGCCATGACGCCGTCGAGGCCAATCACCTTCGCCGTGGCCACCGTCGGCATCGGCGGCGCCGAGGTGGAGACGCACGAGCCCATCTCTGATTCCCTTGCGTCGATGCGTTGTTTTGTCTGATAAAGTGGACTGGTCTAACCGGTGATCTGGATACGAGCACATGGATGGCGACTATGGGATCGATCGATGCCGCAATTTATACGGGGCGGCACCTGCACGTAGAGCAGCCGCTGCACGTTTTATGCGATGACGCATGCCAAGTCGTCATGGATGAACTCGGACTGCAGCTTGCTTGGCCTCTTGTGAGTGTGAGCGGTCAAAGACGCAAAATAATCAGTGAGAGGAAAATGAATCTTTTTTAGAGCTCGAGTAGTACAGTACTTTATTTCCATTCGGGTGGCAAATGCTGTTATGGACTAGTAGTCGTTAGTGTGGTGACAGCGACTTGGCATGTAGTAGGAGTATATATTCACGTCGTCACGGCTCGCGGCAGCTGATCGCGACGACACAGGCTAATTAGTAACCTCCTGGTGCACGCATCAACACAAGGACGAAGGATCTTTGAAGCCCCGCTTGGCCTGAGTAGTATATAACCGGATTAGATGCCAACTGGGACTTTATAGGGTATTAGGGTGACTAATATGTTTGGGAATTGGCTAAATGGGATTGATGTGAAAACTAAGAAAAGGATTAGGATTGGTGTATCCGCAATTTGTTGGGCTATCTGGAATTGTAGAAACAATGTTGTTTTTAACAAAAAGAAATATTTCCATGTTTTACAGGTTTTTCACTCAGCAGCTCATTGGATCCAACTATGGGCTATTCTTCTGCCTCCAGACCAGAGGAAGCTTATGGTGGATGGCTGCACGCGTCTCCTTACGGTGGCACAGGAGTTTTTCTCCCAATATACGTGGCAGCATCATAATAGGATTTTGTAGTTCCTTTGTTTTGGCTGTTTTTCGGAATAAGGGAGTTGTCCTGTTCCATGTAAGGGTTAATAAGTGGTGTAAACTTTTGGATACTATGAATTTTAATAATCAATAAAGGCTGTGTGCATCACTCGATGCAGAGGCCGGGGTTCTCCCCATTTCTAAAAAAAAATAGGGTATTAGGGTTTGCATACGTACCAAATCTTTATAGGCCAATTAGTGAGCCATGAAACTTCTCTCCCTCAAAATAAAATATGCGGTCTGCCATGGAACTCAGCAGTACGCACAGTAATGTGAATGTGGATACAGATGAGTCGCAGCGTATATGCGCACGTTGAAATTACAATAATGCTACATCTACGGGATTTTTCCTACGTACCAAGGCCTACGTACTGACGTGGTTTGCTGTTAGGTGGTGGCGTTCCTCAAATCACGGCAAGGAAAGAGAAGTGAACCAACCATTTACATGCATGTCATCCCGTAAGAAAATCACGTAGGAAAAATCCCGTAGGTGTAGCATTATTGTTGAAATCAATAATGCTACATCTACGGGATTTTTCCTACGTACCAAGGCCTACGTACTGACGTGGTTTGTTGTTAGGTGGTGGCGTTCCTCAAATCACGGCAAGGAAAGAGAAGTGAACCAACCATTTACATGCATGTCATCCCGTAAGAAAATCACGTAGGAAAAATCCCGTAGGTATAGCATTATTGTTGAAATTAACCCTCCAGGTGCATGCAACCGTGGAAAACGACTGGTCCATGCATGCAAGAGCCATCGGCTGGCGGTCCACGTATGTATGGACTCATTTGGCCGGGTTTCCGTGCAAATTCCTACCTGTACTAGCTATACGCTACAATACGATAATCTGTACCGCCAGTGGTTTTGCTCCTCTTCAGTTCGGGACCGATCAGGGCCCCTAGATGGCGTCGCCGTTCTCTCACCAGTTCACCTGACATTGTTTTGACTTGGTACTTAGTGTTTTGAGAAATCGTGAATGATTCCAACTGTATTTCATTGATGAAACTATTTATACAAAGGGAATAGACGCGAGTAACAGTTGTGTCTATTCGTGGGGTACGAGGGAGCGGACGCGACGGTTGTCTAGAGCAGTTTCCGCGCGTACGGTTATTTAATGGCATTATTCACTCAGCTGCATGCATGCTGGTGATTTGAATTTGTTCAAACTGAATTTTGGTGTCATAACATTTCTCCCAGCAGTTTCAGCTGAGAGGATGCTAGCCGGATCGAGCAATATAGACCGATATGTGTGCTTAATGTTAGTTTTAATTTTTTTTACGAAAGCGGGGACAAATAGGGTGACTTCGATTGCGCAGAGGGTGATTAGACCTTCGCAATCGGCTTTCCTTATAGGAAGAAATATTCTAGAGTGAGTAGTAGTGCTTCATGAAACGATTCGTGAACTGAAGCGAAAGAAGTTAGATGGGGTTTTGCTTAAAATCGATTTTGAGAAAGCCTACGATAAAGTTAATTGGGCGTTTCTTCAATAGACTCTCCGCATGAAAGGATTCACACCGCAGTGATGTGAGTGGGTTGCCAGGCAGGGAGTAAGCATGGGGATCAAGGTTAATGATGACATTGGTCATTTCTTTCAAACTTTGAAGAGATTGCGTCAGGGTGATCCATTGTCCCCTATCCTCTTTAACCTGGTAGCTGACATGTTAGCGGTCCTAATTGCTAGGGCTAAGAATGAGGGTGAGATAGGTGGTTTGGTTCCACATCTTGTTGAATGGGGCGTGTCGATCCTTCAGTACGCGAACGATACTATTTTATTCCTTGAGCACGACCTAGAGAAGGCTGTTAATATGAAGCTTTTGTTAGCCTTTTTTGAACAGCTTTCGGGGCTTAAGATTAATTTTCACAAGAGCGAGATTTTTTGTTTTGGCAAAGCGGCTGAATCTCAGGAAGATTATAGACATATTTTTGGATGTGACGTTGGGTTGTCTTCCTTTTAGGTATTTGGGTATACCTATTCACTACAAAAACTTCTTAATAAGGAATGGAAACTGATTGAGGATCGGTTTGATTCAAAGCTAAGTTCATGGATAGGTAAGTTATTGTCCTACGGGGATCGCTTAGTACTTATTAATTCGGTTTTGTCTAGTTTACCGATGTTTTTTCTCTCCTTTGAGATACATGTGGGGGTAAGAAGAAGGTTAGATTTCTACAGGTCTCGATTTTTTTGGCAATGTGATAAGCTCAAGAGAAAATATAGACTAACTAAGTGGAATATTGTTTTTCGTCACAAAGATCAAGGAGGTCTAGGAATTGAGGTTCTTCACATAAAACATAGATGTTTACTTAGCAAATGGCTTTTTAAACTGTTAACGGAACAAGGAGTGTGGCATGAGTTGCTACATAACAAGTACCTACAGGGGAAATCTCTTTCTCAGATTGATGCTAAACCTACAGACTCACCTTTTTGGAAAGGTGTGATGAAGGTTAAGAGTGATTTCTTTCCACATGTTACCTGTCTGATAGGTGATGGGAAGAATGTAAGGATTTGGGAGCACATTTGGCTAGGACAGACTTCACTCGCAGTTCAGTACCCGTCCCTCTATAATATCGTCCCAACATGTTTTAGTGCAGATGTTCTTAATGATGATCATCCCAACATTTCGTTTAGAAGGCCCCGCGTAGGGGATAAATGGGAAGCCTGGTTAAATCCTGTGGAGAGATTGATGGGTGTTGGCCTAACAGACCAGGCTGATTCTTTTTGGTGGAACTTAACACGATCGGATGTGTTTTCTGTAAAGTTCTTATATGAAGATTTAATGAATGGTAATACTAGGTTTTTACGTAAGTACTTATGGAGACTAAAGGTTCCATTGAAAATTAAAAATTTTATGTGGTTTATGTACCGCAAAGAATTGCTCAAAAAATATAACCTTAAAAAACGACGATGGTTAGGCTATTATAAGTGTGTTTTCTGTGGGGATGAGGAGACTGTGGACCACTTGTTTGTTAAGTGTAGTTCTGCTAGAAAAATTTGGAGGTTAATTCACTTTACTTTCAGTATTTCACCACCTCTTTCTGTAACTAATTTATTTAGAAATTGGCTTCAAGGGGTGGAGAAATAAACAAAAGCTAGTATGCCGTTGGTGTATGTGCTTTTTATGGGCAATTTGGAATTGTCGAAATGATGTGATTTTTAACAACTTTAAAACTGGTCATTTTTTGCAGGTCGTTCATCGTGCAGTACATTGGATCCACACGTGGTTTTTTCTGCTACCAGAAGACCAACGAGGACGTTTGGACTCTGGATGCACCAGGTTGATGGCGATAGTACGGGCTATTTTCAACCAGGGTGGTTGGTTGCACGCTATAAGAATTCAGTATGTGTAGGTGGCACTTGTCGTTGATTGTCCGCTGGATGATTTTTGTTGCCACACATGTATTTTTTCGTTATGTAAGACACAGGCTATGGAGATTTTATTTAATATAAAAGTCGTGTGCATCTCCTAGATACAGAGGCTGGTTATCCGTTTAAAAAAAAACAAGAATTATCCTAATACAAGATTAATTAATTCCTAACACTCCCCCTAATTCTTACTTGTCCTTGCGACTGATCATCCTTTGGAATCATCTCCTCCAAAAATTCTGTGGGAAAAATTGAGAAGAAATATACAATATGTCTGAAAACTCTTTCTAAAAACCCAGTGAAAAAATAAGGAGAAAATAACATATATCGTTCATGCTTGTACTACTATTGCCTCAATAAAAATCTTACATGAAGAACCTTAAGGAAAACTCACAAAGAAAAGAGTACCATACTAAAAACCCACAAAGGAAAAAAGATTTCTCCCCCTGAATTTTGCAAGTCACGAAGTCTCCTCATATCAATTCCTTTCACATTTTTTATTAAACAAAGAACTTGATGGTAAATAAATCAGCGAGGTTATCACATGACTAGGTCCGGTCCTGAGATTTGGGAGGCCCGGGGCGAAATTAAAAATTATGGCCCCTAATATAGACATGATAATAAATATACGTGTTATATTTTTGTCAATAACAAATAGGTGTATCTAAATCAGTACGCGCATCATATAGTTTATACATATATGTTCTTAGAATTTTCTTCTACATAAATGTTGAAAAAGAAATCAAATGTTGAACATAAATGATATCAGGAAAGAGTACCGATTAGGAAATTATACCTATGCATATATAAGTATATACCTCGCTACATCTGATTGTCAAATCGGCCGTGCGTAAAGACGGGAAAGAAAAGAACCAAATCGGCGCCACGGCACAACGATGTTCTCGTGATCGGGAGCCCCGGAGTTTTTGAGCTGAAATCGGTGAGAGGACTAACTGATTCTGTCCTACACTCTTGCCATCTGAATTAAATACATGCATACTCAGGGCATAATTACAGGAAGATGAAAATAGAGTGTTTGGAACTCTGCTCGATGTAGTCTTGATCATTTATAAGGGACTGGATCCGTACCTCACATGGTCACGTCGTCGAGGGAAAAAAGCAGCAGCCTGGATGGGTATCGGTTACTGGCTTGGCGAACGACGGCCGCAATGGGCAGGATGTGGGCATGCAGCCGGAGTGCCGATTCGATCGATAGAACTATGGCTAATTTGGTACTCGTACGTGCACCATGCGACCTCCTGTCTCCTGTCCATATAGCATACGCACGAGAAAGCCCATCTTAGCCCGAAGGTTTTTCTATTTTTTTTCTCTGCTAATCTTTACTATTAAGGTTACAGTGGCCGTGAGGCGGTGTCACACTTCTAAATAATTACGGGATAAATGCCACTCCACTTATCTCTCCTTGTATACACACGAGAACTAACTAACATGCATGCATGCACCAACAAACAATATCCACTCCACTTCTCTCTTCTCGTATACACACGAAACTAACTAACACACCGCATGCATGCACTAACAAACAATATCCATCTCAACTAATTCAATTATCCATCCAATTTTTAGTACTACTATTAAGGGATTATCCACGAAAATTAAGCAAGTATCCATTTCTAGCGTGAATTTGCCCGATCGATTGTGATCGTTTGGTGTGGGCCGTCCCAGTGAATATCCACTGAAGCGCACGCGGGTATAATATGGTAAACTCACGATATAAAGCACGCGACTATCGCTGAAAAAAACCACTGCATCAGTCCATCCTCAACCTTCAGTGGCTAGCGGAGCCTGAAACAAAGAACTGCTCCGTGAGTCCATCCTCTACCTTCAGCGGCTAGAGGACAGGGCTGGAGCGGCGCTGCGTCCTCGCTAACCAGGTCCGGGTCGAGCAGGCCGTGGTACTCCATCTCCTATCCGATTCGCGCTCCACCGGTTGCTCCCTATCTCCACCCGCTAGCAGCCAGGGAAAAGCAACGAACAACATCTCACTCACATATAACCAGCTGACTCATGTGTTGTTACTTGCCTACGTGTTCCAACCTATCTAGATGATGAAGTGAGTCCGACGCCAGCAACTGTTTACCGTATACCTACATGAGTGAGAGCTAAACCATGACAATAAACGAGAAGCTTATTTATATGTCGGCCGATCGTGGGCCGGTTTCCCGTTCGTTGGTCGTCGAGCACGCCGCAGCCTCGCTAACCCCATCCATGTCGCCATGTCACGCGTAGTCAATGGTGCAAAATGTGTTGTTGTCCAAAGGTCGAAACCACCTCTCGCCTCGTTGGTGCATCACCCACTCCAAGTCGGGTAGGTACCTGACAGGACTCCATAGGGTGCGGGAGACGTCCCCCACCCCATGTCCATGGGTATCCCGGCAGCTCTAGGCGCACCATCGGTCGGAGTTCTCGCTAGGGACATTGTTCGTTCTCGAGCACTTCGGCCACATCACGATTTCTACGACCGTCTCATAGTGCCCCTCGCCACATCTTGGAAGTAAGGTGTTGCCCTTCAGACCACAACGGGATATCCGGGACAACACTAACCATCCCCGGCACTACCAACGGCACCACCAGACCATCCCAGCACTGGACATAAGCCTATCAGCTAGCTTCTACTTCGACACCAGCACCGATTGTCATCAGGCACCAACTGACTCCTTTAAGCACACCTCGACGAGCACCCGATTACGTCACTCCGCTCGCAAATTTTCGGGAGTGTGACACGACCACGACAACCTAGACATCCGACAAAACCTATTTATGGAATTGTGGTTTATTCCGTGGCAAAGCACGGGCATTGTGCTAGTATGTATACATAGAGCATATCCGAGTGGAGGCTCCTGGATTTTGGGGGCCGGGACGGCCGCACACCCTGCCCTCCCCCGGTGGCCCAGCCCCCCAAGACTAGGATCGTACTAATTTGTGAGGTCAAAGGCCAAAGCCCAAACCAAACGTCATGCTTAATGCAACAAGGCCTAAGACCACACAAGCACACCTAATATGAAATTGATACGCACGATACACAAGCAGCTGAGCACAACACGGATACACGATCGGCCGATCGCATCTGCTGCCGCCGCCGCACGGCCTGCGCACGGCCGCAGGACTCCAGTCGACGACTACAGTCTACAGCTTCCCGCCGCCGCCACCGGCCGGACTCGTCGACCACGACCACGACTACGAGTCTACGACTAACCGCCGCCGGCCGGACAATGACGACTACAACCAAGGTATTGCCCCATCCGCTGTCCGCTAATTATATACGCAGTTTTATGTTGTCTAGTTGATCGATTTGAATCTCAAAAAAATACAACTTGTCAGTTTGCTTAGCTAGCTATTATTGTTTATTAATTGTATTCTACCGGTACAGCCATTAGTATCATGAAGAGGAACAGAGAGACACCGTCAATTCGTATTTTTTTCGATCGGGTCCAACTCCACGACTGAAAATACAAATTCTCCCGAGAAAAGAACGATTACAACAGAAGCTACCTTACATAATGATTCTAACTCTGGCCCAGATGATGTGCAACCTTCTGATCAAAATATTGAGCCAACCGTGGACCAAGATAGAGTCGAAAGCACGGCATCTGAGCGAGACCCCGGAAAGCGCCAACAGATTTACGATCTGCCTATTGATAAGCAAGTGTAAGCACGCCAATTCTATGTTTCCGAGGGGTCATACCAGCCATACATGAGGGAGTATCCATATAATGTCGATGCACCAAAACATCGTCGCCGGTTTCAGTTTGGTTGGTTTAAGCAATTTCCCTGGCTTGAGTATTCACCTTCACACATATCGCGCATATTGCTTGCCATGTTTTCTCTTTTCAAAAAAGCCAACTGGAAAGTGTGGCTCGGATACATTCACCGTTGTGGGTTTTGATAAGCGGAAAAAGGTAAATAGTGGAAAAGATTGCGTTTTTTAGTTCATGTGGGCAAAAGAGGCTAGTTCAGCCCATAACTACTCGACACGTTGTTTTGAGCTTTTTACAAATAGCATGACTCATATCGATAAGGCCATTGAGAAATTAGCCGCAAAAACAATTGAAGATGCAAGGCTAAGGCTCAAAGTTACAATTGATTCCATCCGGTAATAAATAACTTATTCATCTTCCATTAAAATAATTAGAATTTTTTTATATGTTGTACAATTTGACAATAGTTTTTTTTTACATGATGCATGTGGTTAACGTTTCAGGCTTGTGCTTTCCTAGGCCATGACGAATCTCCAGGATCCATAAACCAAGGCAATTTTCTTGAATTGGTAAAACTTTTGGCTTCTTATAATAAGGAAGTGAATGTTGTTGTGTTGGAGAATGCTCCTGGGAATGCAAAGTATATCGCTCATTCAGTTCAACAGGAAATTATTAGTTTACTTTCTTGGAAGGTACAAACAACCATTAGATAAGAAATTGGTAACAAAAATTTTGTATAATGGTTGATGAAGCCCATGATGAATCTAAAAAGGAGCAAATGGCGTTGGTACTTCGATTTGTAAACAATGAAGGACTTATAAACGAGTGTTTTCTTGATGTTGTTCATGTAAATGACACTGCTGCATTGACTCTCAAGGAGTCAATTTGTTCTATTCTAAAATATAATAATTTAAGTGTGCAAGATATTAGAGGTCAAGGTTATGACGGTGCAAGTAATATGTGAGGGGAGTGGAATGGACTGAAGGCTTTGATTTTGAAGGAATGTCCATATGCATATTATGTTCATTGTATGGCTCATCAACTACAATTGGCACTTGTTGCATCATCAAGAGAGGTACAAGAAGTTCACAATTTTTTTCAGCATGCAGTTTTCATCATAAATGTTGTTAGTGCATCACCTAAGCGAAATGATGATCTACTAGCAAATCAAGCCGCGGAAATTTCACGTGAGATTGAATTGGGAGAGCTTGGTACTAGGAAAGGAGCAAATCAGATTGGCTCTTACAGAGGCCAGGAGATACTAGATGGAGTTCCCACTTCAAGTCGATTCAGAGCTTGAAGAAGATGTTTGGTGCTACAATTTCTGTCTTGCGAAGTATATAAAATGATCGTTTGGTCTCAAAATATTCCCGAGAAGATGCTGGAGGTGCCTTAAGGATAATTGTCACTTTTGACTTTGTGTTCATTATGCACCTCATGGAGGAAATTATGAAAATCACGGATGTTCTGTGCCCGACACTCCAGAGGAAATCTTTGGATATTTTAAATGCATTGGAATCACTTTCAAACACAAAGATATTATTGGCTAATCTTAGAGAATATGGCTGGGAACCTCTTTTAGAGGAGGTTATCACTTTTTTGTGAAACATGAAATTGACATCCCCGATATGAGCCTCAAGTAAGTCCCCTTTCTCTCTACATCTACAGTAGAATAATAATTAATCACAACTACTGTACTCTAACATACATTTTATTTTGTAATTTGTAGGTATGTTGACGTGACCAAGTCTAGGAATAAACATGATAACACCACAATGAAACATCACTACAAGGTAGATGTGTTCAATGTGGCGATTGATCAATAAGTACTTGAGCTAAATGAGCGATTTAGTGTTGAAACTACAGAGATTCTAACACTTTGTGCTTCCTTGCATCCAAGACACGAGTCATTTGACATGTCAAAGATTTGCACGCCTGCTGAAAAGTTCTACCCTGCAGATTTTTTGAGTCAAAAGAGGGCTCAGTTAGAGTCACAACTTCCACATTTTCAGTTAGATGTTTGCAACCATCTAGACCTGAGTACGTTGCCGTCACTTTCTGATTTGACAATTGGACTAGTTAAAATAGGTAAATCTTCTATGTATTGAATGGTTCATTGATTGTTACGTCTAGTCATTACTCTCCCAGTGTCTACTGCAACCACGGAGCGGGCATTTTCAGCAATGAAGCTAATCAAGACACGTCTTCGAAATAAAATGGGTGATGACTTTCTTCAGCATTATATGGGTGTATATATTGGGAAGGACATAGCTGCAAAGATCAATATTGAGGAGATTATTGACTTTTTTTATAAGCCTGGGCGTCGATGTAAATTCAGAGTAGTAGAAATGTAATTGGGTCGATGAACCACCTAGCTTTATTTTGCAAACACTTCTGAACGATGTAACTATTGGTTGAACTCAAAGCAGCAAGTTTTTTACGCATTGTTTTACTTATCAGGGTACCCTAAGGGGGCTGGAAGGTTTTTAATGAGGCGCCTTGCTAGCTTAATATAGTGATTTTAAACTCAAAAAACATATACCGTTTTAATTTGATATCATCAGTATGTTTGTAAGACTTGATTTTTTTCATGGTGTACCACTTTTACGTCAATTTCTTGCTCCCCCCCCCCCCCCCCATGCTCAAATCCTGGATCTGCCCCTGCCCCCCCCCCCCCCCCCCCCCCCCGGGTCGGCCCTGCACATGACTTCGTGTGCAAAATACGTAGTTCCCCTTTCTTTTGTAGTTCATGTGGATAAAATAGTTTAGGAGCAATATACTTTGTAATATTGCTTTTAATATAACATGTCTGCATTTGTACAATACAAGCAGCATTATCCTTATAGATAATGGTGGTGATTCCAGTGAACCGATCCTACATGAAGTTTGGACAAAGTTCATCGTCATTCGAAGCCATACACATTCCCGTGATGCTTCGTACAAAACAATTATCTCAGAATGGTTAGTGGACGTAGCCAATATGGTTTGTTTTGTCGGCTTCCAAGAGAAGGCTGTTCCTCCATGTAAGAAGACAAAAACAGTGATCTGGCATTATGAGGATCTGATATGTATCCAACATCGTAATATCCCACCATGGTTCTCTCTTGATTTTTCTGATAGAACAAACCAAGATCTTTGGTGCCATAAAGATATCTAAGAATATTCTTCACACCAACCCAATGCCCTTTCGTTGGCGATGTGATGTATCTAGCTAACAAATTAACTGCAAATGATATGTCAGGTCTTGTGCAGTTCGCTAGATACATTAGTGCACCGATTGCACTGAGATATGGAAACTCTGGTCGCAGTATCTCCTCATCTTCATCCTTTGGCCTCAATGGGTCCTTGTCTCTTTCAACAAACCTTACAACTATAGGTGTTTTAGATAGGTATGCTTTATCCATACTGAATTTCTCCAGTATCTTTTTGATATAAGCAGACTAATGAACAAGTATTCCTGAGGATACATGTTCAAGTTGCAGACCAAGACAAAATTTGGTTTTATCCAAATCTTTCATCCCGAATTCCGTCTTCAGATGATTACTCACCTCATGTATTTCATGTGTAGTTCCAATTATGTTCAAGTCATCAACATACACATAAATTATACAAAATCCATCAATAGACTTCTTGATGGAACTAACAGCTCTGAATAAGAGATGCATGAAAACACAGAGTTCCTAGGAGCCTGATTATTAAGAGGACTACTTCCATGGCTGGTTTGGGGAGATCTTGGACTGTCCCTATTTACATTCTCAATGGGCGTCACCTATACCCCAATTTGATTGGAAATGAGGAACATGCACCTTGTAATAATGCTACTCCCCACCCAGTTGTCCCTCCTTTCGCCAATGAGTTACAGCAGTACTTTCTGCAGGAGAAAATCTGGAACCATCAAAATGCCATGCATGGTGCTAACATCCAAGAGCAACATGATGATCTTGAGTCAGAGGAAACCTTGTCTAATGAATCTGACAACTCGGCTGTTGCCATGGATTTCTCCAATGTTACAGTTATTATGAGAGGTTTATTCGGATATTCTGGCCCATCCATGATGGATGGCATCTCTGGGCCTGACAATGTACAAGAAAATGGATTAGATGTCTGGGATGATCATGTTATGCAAGTTGAAGCAGCTGCTGAGAGGTTCATGGAAGGGGATCACTCGGGTGATATTTACTTTGTGAGAGCTGGTGGGGATCTCATTGGATTGCAGTGGGATATCATGCCTGCTTTCCCCTCTTTTTTGGGCATGTTCATGCGCCAAACTCACACCCATCGCATTTTACCTGCTATCTTTGGCCTTTCTGAATCTGGGAATATTGTGGAAAATTGCCTAATGAGTTTTATGCTAGGATATAATGTTGCTGCACTGTTCTGCTATGCACCCCCTGTCCCCGCTCTGGATTTTTCGCCATTTGCCCTGCCATTGATTCTGGAATTCAATCAGGGACTAGTTACTCTGCATATGCTATCTGTTGCCACTTCTGTTGAGCGGCCTACTGTCGTGGGCTCTGCACTACCTGATGTCTCATCCCTTGCTGAACTTGAGCTAGGATTTGTGATCCCCTCTGCTACCAGCCCTGCTCTGTATTTGGCTGCTCCTAGTTCCTTATCTGGTATTGCTGCAACTCCAGCTACTCGACACAATGCTATCTCCCGTGGCAGGCCACACAGGGCACCACGTAGGCGTCCTTCCTCTGTGCAGCGAGCTACACCACCCGATGTGCTGCAGATCTCCGAGATGTAGCGTATTGGTGCAAAAGAGTGCATCATTGCTCCCGAGGACCTCTCTTAGGATCGACTTCGCTAAGCTCGACGCAATTAATTTCTCATCATAATGTTGATCATGCTATATGTCTACATGGCAATGTTGCATACCTATCTATTTTGTACTCGGAGCCTATCTCCCAGTCTCTGGTCAAATACTCGTACTTTGAATTATGAGCCGTGTTAATCGTGCTTGGAGAATTCTATGTTGGAACATCCGCGGCATTAATATGTCTGACAAATGGCCTCTCATTCGTAACAAAATTGATGAAATCCTGGCCTCGATTATTTATTTTCAAGAAACTAAAAAGGGAGAATTTGATCTCCGTTTTCTGAAGAACTTTGCACCTAAACGTTTTAATCAATTTTCTTTTGTTCCCTCTGAGGGTGCTTCTGGAGGTCTTCTCATTATGTGGATAGGTTCACAATTCAAAGGGGTCGTGGTTCAGTCTGAGATCTTTGGTCTTATTGTCCATTTTCAGTCCACTATTTTTTCAGACTCCTTCTACCTTGCTAATGTGTATGGCCCCTGTAATGGTATCGCGAGAGATAATTTTTTTGCCTGGATCTATAGTCTTCACATTGATATTGATGCTCGCTGGCTACTCGTTGGTGATTATAACTTCTATAGATACTCGGACAATCGTAATAAACCTAGAACTAATTTAGAGGATATTGCTATTTTTAATGATGTAATTAGCTACCAAGGTCTGGCTGAATTACCAATCAAAGGTCGACATTACACGTGGAGTAATATGCAAAATGAACCACTTCTTGAACAGTTTGATTGGTTCTTCACGTTGCCCAACTGGACTATGAAATTCCCTAATTCTCTGGTCCATCCATTGGCTCGATCCACGTTTGACCACATCCCTTGCGTCATATCCATTGACACTAATATTCCCAAGTCTGCAATTTTCCATTTTGAGAACTATTGGCGCAAATTACCAGGGTTTATGGAGGTGGTCACGAATATTTGGAATATTTTTGTCCCTGGCGACAGTGCCAAAAGGTTTTCTGGCAAACTAAAATTACTGCGTAAGCCTCTAAAAAATTGGAGCACCAGTATTTCAGTTATCACTCGATTGATCGATAATTGCAATGCTATCATTTTAAGACTTGATGATATTGAAGACCTACGTCCTCTTCACATCACAGAATGGAACTTTCGCATCATTGTGAAAGAGAAACTTGACCATCTTCTCATTTGTAAACAGGATTACTGGAAGAAGAGATGTACTGCTAAGTGGGCTAAGATGGGCAGTGAGAATACGACATACTTCCATTCGATGGCTACGATCAGATACCGTATTAATACCATTGCCTCTCTTTCCATACCTGATGGCTCTATTACATATGATCATCATGAGAAGGCTAGCTTGTTGAGGAATGCATTTCAGGGACGTTTGGGTCTCTCTGTTCCTCTGCATACGGGTTTTGCATATTCACGCTATCTATCCCACCATAGTAACCTTGGATCACTATCTGCACCATTTTCTACTGCTGAGATCGATGAGGCTGTACAGGATCTTCCCATTGATAGGGCTCCGGGACCTGATGGATTTAACGTATTATTTATTAAATCTTGTTGGCATATTATCAAGTTTGATTTCTATCAGTTATGCCAGGAATTATGGGAAGGGACTGTCAATTTACAGTGCATCAATGATGCATACATCACCCTCATACCTAAATCACATTCACCTGAAGATCCTAATGATTACAGACCTCTCTCCTAAAACTAGAACGATTCAAGATTGTGTTGCATGGTATTACGAATATATTCATGAGTGCCACCAAACCAGACATGAGATGATTATCTTAAAACTTGACTTTTCTTAGGCTTTTGATACTATTGGGAATGAAGCATTGTTGAGCATTTTGAGATGCAAAGGTTATGATGGCAGATGGATCAATATGATAAATTCCATTTTCTCTACTGGCATGTCCTCTGTCTTATTAAATGGTATTCATGGGAAGAAATTTGCTTATAAACATGGTGTCAGGCAAGGAGACCCACTCTCTCCTATCCTGTTTGTGGAAGGAGATGACCTCCTTCAATCCATGATCAACTTTGTTGTTAGATATGGGCAACTGTCAGCTCCTCTGGATATCCCCAATACTGATTTTCCAGTGGTCCAATACGCTGATGATACACTCATCATTATGCAAGCCCGCGCAAGACAACTATTGGTTCTTAAGAACATCCTCCAACAATTTGCTCTTGCTACTCGTCTGACAGTCAACTATAGTAAAACATGCATGATTCCAATCAACCTTGCCCCCCCCCTATTTTAGCTGAGTTGGCTGAGATTTTTGGTTGTGTCACTGACTCCATGACTTTTCCTTATCTAGGTCTGCCATTGGGAACCACTAGACCAACTATTGTTGATCTCTCTCCTATTGTTGATCAAATTGAGAGGAGGCTTAATGCCAGTGCTAGGTTCTTGGACTATGGAGGCAGACTCACTCGGGTGAATTCTGCCCTTTCATCCTTGCCCACTCACTATCTTGGGTCCCTTAAAATCCCTAATAATAGTCATCAAAAAATTTGATAGTGGTAGGAGACACTGTCTTTGCAACAAAGCTGAATGTTCAGATAATTACCACTCTCTTGCTGCATGGAGCATGGTTTGTAAGCATAAGAAACATGGGGGTTTAGGCATTATCAACCTTGAGATTCAAAATTGTGCCCTGCTTCTTAAGCATCTCCACAAGTTCTTCTGCAAATCTAACAACCCTTGGGTGAAGCTAGTTTGGAATCTATATGGAAACAGTCCTCCACAAGCCCAAATCCCTAGGGGTTCTTTCTGGTGGAGGGATATTTTCAGTCTGATAAATATTTACAGAAGCATAACCAATGCTCATGTAAAGAATGGTCAGATGACATTGTTCTAGAAGGATTTCTGCTATGGAAATCATCTTCTCTATGATAGATTCCCCCACCTATACTCTTTTGTGCTTAATGAGGATATCTCTGTTGGTCATATGGCCTCCCACTCTGACCCTCATCGCGTTTTTTCTCTACCACTCTTTGTCCAAGCTTTCAATGAGAGAGAGGAAATGATACCCATTCTCAATGACATTGATCATGATACAAGGGATCATGGTATCAGAACTTTTGTCTGGGGAAATAAGCACTTTTCAGCACTCTACTGCATATTTATTTTTGAACAACTACCTAAAGAATTAGCGTTGAATTATATTTGGGATTCTAGGGGCTTACCGAAACTCAAGGTTTTCTTGTGGCTGCTACTACATGATCGACTCAATACCAAAGACCTCATGATGAGGAAGGAATGGTTTATCGATGGAGGCCAAATTGTGTTATGTGTAACTGTTCAACCTTGGAGACCCGAGATCACTTATTTTTCCATTGCCCATTTGCCAAATCTTGTTGGGAGGCTATTATATTGAACTGGGATGATACACTGCCTATTCTTACTTGTATTGTTCATGCTAAAAGTCATTTCATGGGTCCTTGCTTCATGGAGGTCATTGCTTGTGTGACTTGGGACATCTGGAAGCTGAGAAATGGATTAATCTTCAGAGATGAACAACCTAGAATCTCTAGATGGAAATCTAACTTCCAGCATGACTTATCACATCATCAAGTTCGTGTTAAGGATAGCCTTGTTCTTCCTCTAGTTGAGTGGGTTAGTAACATTTTTGTACGATATGTATCCTTCCTATGATTTCAAAACCCCACAGACCTCTGTAATTTTTTTAGGCATGCTTCAGTTTATAATATAAAAATCCTAATCGTAGGGGATCTCCCTTACGGTAATGCTCCTCAAAAAAAATGCATGAAAACAGGAGCTAAAAGAATTGCAGCAACTAGAAGAAAAACTAAGAATACGAGCTTAACGAGTATTCATATGAAAAAAGCGGAGCGTGTCTCTCTCCCAAAAAAGAATGATGGGTTCCAAAGATATTTATTGCAGCAAGGAAACAAAAAGAAAACAAAAAAAAGAAAACGAAAAATAAAAATAAAAGACGCTCCAAGTAAATTTCATATGATGTGACCGAATAAAAATATAGTTTCACTAGAAGTGACATGTTAATTTGGTTATGAAGAAGGGGATGCCTTGGGCATCCCCAATCTTAGACGCTTGGGTCTTCTTAGAATTTTCTGGGATGAACCATGGGGGCATCCCCAAGCTTTGGCTTTGCACTCTTTCTTGATTACATTATATCACCCTCTTCTCTTGACCCTTGAAAACTTTCATCACCCCACATCCAAAGTAATTCGCATTAGAGGGTTAGTGCACAATCAAAAATTCATGGTTTCTGCATGGGCACAAGTTCTATTGATACTTTTAAACATTAGCTACAGCCACCGATGTTTCGTGAAGCAAATAAATCCACTTGACATAGTAAAAGAGCGAATGCAAGAAAAATGGCAGAATCTGCCAAAACCAGAACAGTCTGTAATGACGATTTTTTTCGGGGCACTTATGTTGCTCAAATCAAAAAACATAAAGAACAAAAAAATCGGAATTAGCTGAGGAATAAGCATAAAAAGTTTCAGGTCATTTTGATCTCTCTGTGAATTATACGATTTTTTACGATGGACAACAGAAATCTGTTTCCTGCGCAGAAATCCAAAACGAACTCCAACTTTCGCTAGAAACTTTATTTGGCACAACTAATACCTGAAAATAAAGATACAAAGAACAGAGAAAACAAAAAAAACATGGGTTATCTCCCACGAAGTGATTTTCTTTAACGCCTTTTAGCAAGGCATAAGAAGAGAAAATCAAGTGTTTTGAAGTGAAAAAAGTATCTGAATCAAAAATTTCCTCTAAGACACAACATGTAGCAATTGGCACTTTAGACCCCCCTGAAGATGATGCAATATTTATAAGGTCTTATCAGTTTTAGGCACATTACGGGGTTTTGGTTTAGACACCTTGGGGGCATATATGATTTTTTTCTGTTTTCCCATAGAAGTTTTATCCCTCTTAAACTGAAGAGAAGAAAAAATTGTACTTAAAGTTTCCATAACTTCCTCTAATTTACCAATCCTTATCTTTTGATTATCATAAGTATTGCTAGCCTCTAAAACAGTAATTCTCTTATTGATGCTTACTATTGATTCATTAACTTTGCTAGCATTATCAAGGAAATTTGGCAAATTTTTCTTCATAGAGTTCAGCTTCTTTATAACATCATCTAAAGTGTTCTTGGTTTCAACAATTTTAGTGGGTGGTGTTCCAAATAAACTTTCAACTAAATTACAGGCTTCCAATGCAGGAGTTCCCTGTAAATTTCCACATGTAAGAGTGTCTAGAACATACCTATACCAGCTAGTAATACCAACATAAAAATTTCTAAGAAGGATCATGGTAGAATATTTTTTAGTACATCTATGATGAACATTACTTATTCTATACCAAGCATGTTTCAAACTTTCTCCTCCTTGTTGCTTAAAAGAACGAACCTCAACTTCAGGTATACTCATTTTAGAAAGATTAAAAATAGGATAAAAATAGCAACTAGAATAAGAACTTTTTTTTGTGTTTTTGATATAGAGAAGCAAACAAGAAAAAATAAAATAAGCAAAACTAAGAAAAAAGTAAAGAGATTGGAAGTGAGAGACTCCCTTTGCAGAAATTCTATTCCTCCCCGGCAACGGCGCCAGAAAATAGCTTGATGGTGCAGATCTTGCACTCGTTGGGAAACCCCAAAGGAAGGTATGATGAGCACATCAGCAATTCTCCCTCAGAAAGAAACCAAGGTTGAATCGACCAGCGGGAGAAAAAAGCAACTTCTGAAAGTTGATGCAATTGATGTTGGCAGGACGCACTACCGGTTCAACAGCAACATGGAACCTACACAACATAATCAAACCACTTTGCCCCAACGGAGCAGTGAGGTTGTCAATCTCGCCGGTTTTGATGAAAACAAAGAGGTTAAACGTATGGTGTGGAAAACAATAGGAAAACAGTATGAAAACAGTAACAGTGTGAAAACAGTGATTGCAGTGGTTGTATTATCATTATGACAAAAATGGACCGGGGTCCATAGTTCACTAGAGGTGTCTCTCCATAGAAGATAAATAACATGTGTGGTGAACAAATTACAGTTGGGCAATTGACAGATATAAAGGCTTCACCGTAGTGCATATGCATGACATGATGATTACTATGTGATTCATGCGGGCATTACAACAAAATACATAGATCGTTATCCAACTTCATCTATGACTAATAATCCACCCTCAGAATGTCATCCGAGCAAATCTTGGGTATTAAGTTGCAAGCAACAGATAATTGGAGTAAGCAAAGTGTGTAATGTAAACAATGCAAACATCGTTGTTTTGTCCCTAGTGGCAACAACACATCCCCCACCTGTTACGTTTCCGTCGCTCGAGCGTCAGTAAAAGGGATGCATGAACCCACTATCGAGCATAAATACTCCCTCTTGGAGGTACTAGCATCTACTTGGCCAGATAATTTGCTAATAACGGAGAGCATGCAAGATCATAAATAACATACACATGAAAGGAATATGATATATTGATAATCAATAGACATATAAATCAATATTCATCGGATCCCAGCAAACACAACATGTAGCATTACAATAAGATGATCTTGATCACGTAGGGCAGCTCACACGATCTAAACATGAGGCATAAAGAGGAGAGAACAACCATCTAGCTATAGCTTGAAGAGAAGTGAATGCCCGTGGGGAAACGAAGAAGGCCTAGGTAGGGTTATCTATTGAAAACCGTGCATGCCCAGATTTATTACGAAAGTTGGAAAAACACAATGGCCAAACCGTAGTCCAAGGATGAACTACTCACGCATCATTCCGGAGGCGGGCATGGTGGTGTAGAGCCCTCCGGTGATGACTTCCCCTCCCTACAGGGTGCCGGAGAGAACCCCAGAACCCTCCCGAACTAGGGTTGACGATGACGGCGGCCTCAGGTGTTTTTCCTGGAAAAGGTGGATTGTTTTAGGGTTAATCTCCCGTGGGGTATAAATAGGCGAAAGGGCAACGTCGGTGGGCGGCCAGGGGCCCACACCACCCCATGGCGCGGCCAGGGGGCTCCGCCCTATGGGGTGGGGCCCCTGTGGTCCCCCTCCGGGTCTTCTCCGGACTCCGTGTGCGCGACAGATTTCTAAGACCCCCAGTTTTTGAATTGTCCAATTCCGAGAATATTTCCAAAACAACTTTTCTGAAACCAAAAACAGCAGAAAACAAGAACTGGATCTGTGGCATCTTGTCAATAGGTTAGTTCTAGAAAATCGATAAAAATTGCATAAAGTGTATAGCAAACACGTAGCAAATAACATGAAAAGAACATGTAACATCAGAAAGTATGCATACATTTATGACGTATCAGTTATACTTGATCAAATCTTGCTATGTTATTATTCATAAAAGTGGGACTACACCTTCCTTCACTCCATCCGTTTGGAATATTACTATTCCTCCACGTGCGCATATTTTCTTATGGTTTCTTAGTAAGAATCACATGTTAACAAGAGATAATTTGGCCAAACATAGGGAATTTAGTGACATGACTTGTGTGTTTTTCTCTGACTCAAAATCTAGTCCAAATATTTTGTAAGAAGACCCACTCAACTCTATCATAGGCCTTGTGCATGTCAAGTTTAACCGCACATATACCTATTGTTTCCTTTTTTTTGTATGCATTCATAAGCTATCAACACATTGTCAGTAATAAACCTTCCAGGAACAAAAGCTCTATGTCGGAGAAATAATTTTGGGAAGGATAACCTTTAATCTCGATGCGATCTATTTTGAAATGATTTTGTAAACCACATTGCAAAGAGATAGGACGGAATTGCGATACATCTTCAGGATCCTCAACCTCTATAGCTTGCTGTATGATTCTCTCACTTATAGCTTGCAAAACCCTCATGAGTAATATCACCTCCCATAATATGTCAAAACTTTTTATAAAAGATGGGATGCAAGCCATCCGATCCGGGAGTTTTAAGGTCTCCAATACTGAAAACTTCTTTATTCACATCTTCCGCCGAGAATGGGGCCATAAGTCTTTCATTCATATCACCCATAACCCGTGGGTTAATTTTCTCTAGGAATCTCGGATTTGTGGAGTTAATCTCATAAGAAAACAGGTTAGTAAAATAGGTTCAAATACTATGATTCAATTATACCGTACCTTCCACAATATCTCCTTATTGGTTCTTTAGTTTTTTATATAATTTCTTGTTTTCCTTGCTGAGGAAATTCTGTGAAAATATGTTGTAGTTTTGTCTCCATTGCTCAGCAAGTTTGCCCTTTAATGCAGAATCCACATAATTTTGTCTTGTTCCAACCATTTTTTAATCAATTGAGCGAGTTCAAATTGCTTGCGTTCATTGTTTCGGTTTGTAGGACCTTTCATTATTTGTTCCAATTTCCATTGGGCCCTCTGCAGTATTTTCTTGGGCTGTCTAAGCACGGACTGATCCCACATGTGAAGCCCAGTATGCATGGCCTTCGGGCGGCCAAGTACGTCGATCAGGGTGAGGCCGACACCCGCCTCCTCCCAAGATTTCTGCAGCACCTCTCTGAACCACTTTGCTTCAAACATGAGTGATTTAACATGTTTTTGAACAGGTGCTGCCGCATAAAATTCAGTATCTAGGAGAATTGGACGGTGCTCAGAATGATTATATTCTAAATGGATCACCATAACATTCTCATATAGTTGGATCCAGTTTGAGTTCTCCAATCTTCTATCTAGTCTTTCTCTAATGTATCCTCGGTGCCATGTAAACATATCTCCAATGTAACCTAGATCGTGGAGACCACATTCTTCAATTACGTCATGAAATGCTTGCGTACATATATGCGGTCTTGGTCTCCCCCATTCCTTCTCGTGCCCTTATAGAATTTCATTCATGTCGCCCATCATTAGCCACGGAAAACTATCCTGTCCATGAATCATATGGATTATGTCCCACGTTTTGTATTTATCTCTCCACAGAGGCTCTCCATACATCCCCGCGAGTCCCCAAATTTTCTGGTTCTCGTCCTCAATTTTTTACTTCAATATAGTAGGGTGTGAGTAAATCTGAGTTAAATTTACCTCTCTTTTCCATAGCATCATTATACCTCGGCTTCTTCTGTCACTATTTTGTACTATTGAAATATCCATTCACATTCTTCTCCACGAACGCTCAGCCGGGTAGGAGTCAAGGTAGGTCGCCCAAAAAAAACCACCTCGGGGTTATAGCGATTGATGCTAGATGTGTATATTTTGCGATGTTGTATACACTAAACCGCTCATATGATGCATTAGTGGTGCAGCGTCAGCGGTTCTTGTGTTGAATTAGTGGTGCATCGGGTATTTTGCTAACTATGAAGCGTATGTTTAATTCATGTCATCGATCTTGTGCTGAATTTTGCTAGCTGGATTTATATGAGAACCTTGTCGGTCGAGTGATAGTATACTCACCACTGAGGCAACAAGGTTACCACAACATGGGATTTGCACATAACCGAACACTACGAATTTGATGTGTGGAATAGAAACATGCAACCAAGAAGTGGAACGGGTCTGGCTAGAACATTGTTGGCAATCAAACGGTCAGCACAACATGGCACATGACTCGTTTTTCAAAGCCAGGCCCGCCTGATGCACGGATTCAAATGGCCTATTTTCGGTGTTGGCAACTAAACACACCCTTACATGCTACACTTCTAAGTTCTAAAAAACAAGCGGTTCATATAAAAAATGTTTTGAAGAACCGTGATATCACGTGAACACTGAAATATCTATCTATCTATTATATACTAAAAGCAATATACGAATGTCTAATAGAGCCACCACGTTGAGCCACATCATCCTAATTATTTCGACAGTCAAATCTAAAATTAACCGTTAAGATTTAGACGAGTGATAAACTTAATAGGTGTTACGTACAATATTAAACATGTACAAGAGGAAAGTTATGCCAAGTTAGTACATTTAGTACATGACTACTCACGTTATGTGGCTACTTGGAGAAAGAGACGGGCCGGCCAAGATACGCAGGACCATAAAAAAGTAAATTAATTACACACCTAAGGCAGCATAGGTGAATCCAAGGTCTTTGTATCTGTGCTAATCTTTTTTTAGAAAGCAGGCAGAGAACTGCCCTGCTTTAATTTAGTAAAGCAGCAGAGTTTACAACGATCAAACCAACACCACTCAAGAACACACGGCATGGGCTACAGCTTCTCCGACTACTAATCACTACCAACGACAGGACGCCAAACAAGGCAAACGTTTAAGGAACACATGGGGCCGGCACCCCAACAACAAACCGGCAGCATGAACTAGTGGATCACATGATTCGCCACCAACGAGCAGAAGCACCTCCTCAGCTCAGCGACCAGCTGCCGCAGCGTAGCCCGATCCTGCTCCTTGGAGAGCGTCACCCACCACTTCACAAAGATAAGCATTCTGAAGATGATATCAGCGGGCATGTTAGGGCAGATTGCCTCCATAGCTAATTTATTGCGAGTTAGCCACAACGTCCAAGCGAGTGCAGCGAACAACACCCATGTTGTTCGGCGCACCGACTCAGACAACCCTTGCAGGGCAGCGAAGAATTGCGGGAAGTTAGCCGGACCCCCGTCCCAAACCCCCGACTCGCGCAACACACTCCACCCCAACTTAGCGAGAGGACACCGGAAAAATATGTGCGAGGCGTCCTCCGGCTCGCCGCACAAGTCGCGCTTTCCATCGGCAGGGCCCTACGCGTGGCAACTTGCAGACTCGAGGGGGGCCTGTCGAGCGCCAACTGCCACGTGAAGACTTTGACTTTTAGGGGCAGTCTAGCCCCCCAAACATCGGAGTGGAAAGCAACTACGGGGCCCTTCGAGATTGCCGCGTACATTGAGCAAACCGAGAATTTACCCGCCGGCTCTAGGGCCCACCTAACCACGTCGGGACCTTCCCGAAGTGTCAGCCCCACCAGCTCACTGGACAACCTATCCCATTGATCCGCACCCTCAGGGTCAAAGGAGCGGCGAAAGGACAGGCTCGTACCGACTACGGCCAAAGCTTCCCCCACGGAGATGTTGGGGTTGCTACAGATCGCAAACAATCTAGGGAAGCGGACCCTGAGAGGGGCCTCCCCAGCCCACTAGTCCAGCCAAAAGCTCGTCCTCAGACCGTTCTTCACTTTGTGGTGAGCCCCAAGTTTGAACAGATGCTGGATTTTATGAAGGCTGCGCCAAAACTATGACCCCCGCTAGGGTTGCGCCGCGAAAATATTCGAAGCCTCCGGATAATTGGCGAGAATCATCCGCTTCCACAGCGGGTTCTCCTCCTGGTAGAGAAGCCAGATCCATTTTAGCATCAAAGATTTATTCATATTCTTCGTATTGGTGAGCCCCAGCCCGCCACACTCCTTTGGTCGGCACAACGCCGGCCAGTTAACCATGTGGTATTTGTGTTTCGGCCCCGCTCCTTCGCAAAAGAATCGCGCTCTGATCGAGTCGAATTTGTCATGGACCCCGTCTTGCAGCAGGAAGAGGCCCATCGCGTAGGAGGGAAGAGCCTCCAGACAGGCATTTGAAAGAATCAGTATCCCCCCGGAGGACAGCAGCCTACCCATCCACACCTCCACCTTGGCAGCCAACTTGGCTACGAGGCAATTCCACTGCTCCACCGAGAGTTTGCGGTCCGAGATGGGTAAGCCTAGAAAGATGAAAGGGAAGGACCCAAGGTTGCAGTTGAACATGTTTGCAATTCTGTCTGCTCAGCTAGCGGCTGTTCCAACACGAAGACCTCGCTCTTGTGGAAGTTTATTTTCAGCCCGGACATGTCCTCAAAGCACAATAACAGGAATTTCAGATTTGTGATGGCCCGGTCGTCGTTTTGGATCAAGATCATCGTGTCATCCGCATATTGGAGATGCGTGACCCCCCCCCCCCGGATCAAGTGCGGCACCACCCCGGCGATGTGGCCCGCCTCATTGGCAGCGCTAAGGATTGCCGCCAGGGCCTCTGCCACAAAGTTGAATTCGAAGCGGGGATAGAGGATCCCCTTGTCGAACCCCGCGTCGTTTGCGGAAATAAGGCCCAACCTCTCCGTTGATGGAAATCGCCGTTTGCCCCCCGGCAACCAGCTGCTCGATCCGGTGCACATAGCCAGGATCGAACCCTTTCCTACGGAGCGTCTCCAGGAGAAAGGCCCGGTTAACTCGGTCTTATGCCTTCTCAAAGTCCAGGTTCAGCAAGATCCCACCGGACTTTTTCACCCTCAGCTCATGAAGGATCTCTATCAGTGCCAGGGGGCCCTCCAGAATGTGCCTCCCTTTGATGAAGGCAGTCTGCGCCGGGCTGATAATCCTACTCGCCACCCGGTCTAGCCTCGACGCGTAGCCCTTAGCAATAATCTTGAAGATCACATTAACGAGCACAATTGGTCTGAACTGGGAGATCGAGTCCGCCCCCGAGACTTTAGGAATAAGCGTGAGCACTTCGAAGTTCAGTTTGGACACATCCATGCGCCCCAGCACGAAGTCGTTCAGCAGATGCAACACGCCCAACTTACAGGCTGGCCAGAACTTTTTAAAGAAGGTTACCGGGAAACCATCCGGGCCGGGCGCCGTGTTTGATTTCATGTCCATCACCACCTATTCTAACTCCTTCTCCGAGAAGGTGACCATAAGGGCATCGTTCTCCTCTGGCGTCACCCTCATCGGCAGCCCCCACGTATCAGCCGCGAGCCCTAGGTGCTTGGGCGCCCCCGAGCCCAAGAGTTCCTTGTAGAACCCATAGATATGGTCCTGAATTTGCTTAGCCTCAGTAATAAGCCCGGAGGGTGCCACCAGCGCTGAAATGGTGCACTTCCGTCACCTCCCATTGGCAACCGCGTGGAAGTAAGCCGTATTGGCGTCCCCAAGCAGCGCCCAGCGCGTCCTACCTCTTTGTCTCCAGTATTCTTCCTCCACACAAAAAATCTGAAGCATGCAGTTGCTCTTCTAGGTGGTATCGAAACAACCATTCATCTTCCTCCAACCCCGTGGAGTCCGCCTTCTCGTCGAGTCCCTTGATCTGCTCAAGCAAGGCCAACTTACTGACCCTCACTTCCCGCCCCAAGTTACCACTCCATCCCCGAAGGAATTGTCTGAGTCTGACGCTCATGTGGTTCCACCAGCCCACAATATCTCTACCCCTGGCAGACGCCATCAGGCCCGACCATCTGTTGAGCACCAAAGTCTCGAAGCCTTCCACTTCAAACCACCCTAGTTCGAAGAAGAAGCGATTGCTCTGAACCGGCAGGGAGCCCCCCACATCAAGGATGAGGGGTGTATGGTCCGAGCCCAGGTAGTTCTCCACCCGGAGAGCCGCAAGCGGGAATGCGGCATCGAGGGCCGGAGACCACAGCACCCGATCCAGCACACATCTCACTGGGGGGTCTGATGGTTAGTCCAGGTATATCTTGCCCGGAACGGGGCAGCTCCCTAAGCGCCCAAGACGCAATAGCGTCGTTGAACATCGCCACCCTAGGCCAGTTGATGCGGTCGTTATTCTTGTCTTGCGCCCCCCTTCCCCGCAGCAGATTGAAACCACCTCCCATGATGATTGGGAGTCTACACGACTCCACTTTCCTTGACACCTTCTCTAAGAACGTTCTCGATCTACCGTGGTCCGCAGGGCCATATATCCCCAATATGGTAAACTGCAGATCGCGAGCGCGGTGAAGGCAATTGATCCCTAGGTAGAACTGGCTCTTGTCAAACGATTCTACATCGAAGGCACTGTCTCTGAGACCGATCAGCATACCTCCAAAACGACCTACCGCGGGGAGCCAACTCCCGAAGAATTCCTCCCCCACTTCTAGGCTTTGGAGCTCTAGGTCCATAAAATCTGGCTTCATCGTCTCTTGCAAACAGACGATGTCGATTTTATGCTTGCCCAAATAATCCCTAAGCAGCTTCCGACGCCCCTTGCGCCCGAAGCCACGCATGTTCCAAAATAGGATACACATTAAATAACTTCTCCTCGAGCCCGTCCTTGGCGGGTTACTGGGTGCCTCCCCTGCGGCGCCGCAGATTTAGCGCGCATCTTGCGCGGAGTAGGGGCCTGCCGAGCAGAGGGCAGCCCCACCTTGGGCGGCGCGCGGTCAACCGAGGCCCTGCCTCCGGAGTGCAGGCCGACGGCTCCCCAGCCTCGGTTGCACTCCTCTTCTCCTCCAACACCTTAGCCTTGGCGGCCTCTTTCTCTGCCTCAAGGGACGCTCTGGTTTGCGCTAACGCCGCTTGGGCCAACTCATTTGCTCTAATCATGGAGAGAATCTCGGCGGCTGGAGCCGAATACGCTGGGAAAGCCACGCAGCTGTCCGTGGCCACCGAGATCTTAGCATTAAAAAAACTACACCCATCTTTTCTTCTTTCCCGTCTGTTCCCCATGGCGCATCCACTCACACTAGGGTTAAAAATTGTTGCAGACACGCTATCGTGAACATGTTGAGTGTGAGGCCGCAAATCATGCTGCACATCGACGTTCATATGTGGTGGAATAGTATTCATGAAAGATACCACACTTCTACTATACTCTGTTTAGGAGCATAATGGATTGAGCTCGCGTAATAGCAGACCACCGAGATCATATTGTCACTCTTTAGGATTTGTATCATACGAGAGATGCAATCAGGGGCACGTTACACGTTGGCCAGTTGTAGTCAACGACTATATCTCTAGACAATAGTTCTAATCAGACATGTACTGTCTATACTCCAGCAGCTTTTGCACTATCAAAGTCTCATTTATTATTGACAGGGCCGGCCGACTCAGTTCAGCGGAAAGTTGATGTAAAGTACGACTCGAATTTAGGTTTATGAGTACATCATAGAAATTGTGCACATACATCATGCAGAATAATACATGTTAGACCATTAGTTGTTGACTTCCTAAATTTCTTTTGATCTTATGATGTACCATTCCATGCTTGTACCGGGTTTTTTCTTTTTTAGATACAAGGCGATAACGCCCGACTTTAAATTAATAAAGCCAAAACGGCTAGAGATTACAGGTGCTGAGGAAATCAGCTTACAAGAAAGCAGAGCAACAAGCAAACAGAAAATAAACAAGACACATCGCTCGAAATGCTCTAAAACTTCAATTGAGATGTAGGGGTTCTTGGATATAGTGATTGCTATTAACAGATTTTTCTCGTCTTGATATGGAAACGCTACCGTCAGTCTTGCAACTTTCGTTCGATGAGTTAGCTCTAGCAACCGTCATAGGCCCACCTACCATCCTCGATTCTCCCCTCCCCTCTCTGGCCAACTAGGCTCGAGATCATCGTTGCCTTATACGACAGGGTCACCTACCTCACCCACAGGTTCAGATTACCCCTCTATCTTCTTCCCGGATTGGATATGTTCTATTTCTTGTGTCCCAAAGGTTGGAGGTCAATTGCTAAAATAATTTCTTAGGTCATTTATTTGCAGCTCAATGTGATGTTATTTCTATACGATAAGGCTTCTTTGCTATATGAAATTTAGAGCTTTGAACATAAGTTGTTCAGAACACACTCCTCAATTAATTTATGCTACTTTGTATGTTTGGTTCATCACCATATATAGTATCTAATGATTGAAATTTTCATTTTCGGACTCAGATGCAGTATTTCATTGTATCATGTTGTCAATATGAGAAAACGATATGTTTAATCTGAACAGTAAAAAATTGTGATAATGCATGTGTAAAATGAGTCAAATGCTTATGTTAACTTTGAATTCTTACCCTTCTTACTAACTACGATTGGCAAATAATATTCATTTACTTAAGTATTTACATGTTCATTCTTTCAGTTTTGGAATAATCTATTGCCCTTCTATATTTTTAGTTCGCAGAAGGGCATCTATTTTTCATGTTTATTTGTGAGGAAGTAGGTTGTAAACTTAAATTATCACAATTGATGGTTCATAACCATTATATTGGGCTTAATTCCTATCTTTGAACTGACATTGTTATTTAAAAAATTTCTTACGTTGACAGCATGGAGACGAATTATTAGAAGACAAAGATAATAGTTCCGTGTACCTAGGTGATCATCTATGGAATTCCCTTTGTTAAGAGATAAAAAAAATGAAATGGTATGAATATAAAGAACTAACATGTTCATATGTGGTGGAATAGTATTCATGAAAGATACCACACTTCTACTATACTCAGATAGTTAGTGAAAGCATGGATACACATTTATTTTCTGTTCATACAATACAAGTGGAAGTTTCCAGTATCTCTGATTGAATACCTTATAAGATGATGCTTAGGAAGATCGTTATCGCAATATGTCCCTTCAATCTTTTTTTAGCCTTAGTACTGAATGTAAATGCTGCTTATTGGGCATGCTTCTCTATATCTATGTACATTTATTTTCATACAGTGATATACTTCATAAAAACACCAGAGGTCATGTTGTTATCACACCCCACACTTAAGTTTGTGTATACACCTTCAGTATTTTCATAATGGTGTGTCTCTATGTATGGTATATTGTTGGACGGAGACATACCTTTGTATGTTTTATTATTATTTGACAATTAAGATTGCATGGCGTGTGTTCATGCATGTTTATAAATGATACTCCCTCCGTTCAATAATAGATGACTTGCATTTATCTATATATGGATGTATCTAAAACTAAAACATGTCTAGATACATCTATATATAGAGAAAGGAAAGTCATCTATTGTTGAACGGAGGGAGTACAAAAGAATTTTTTAAATATTCACAATATTGATATACCCGAAACAATTTTTAGGTATGTTCAGACGTTGTCCTCGCATTTTTTTAGACTGAAATTGTCCTCGCATTTGCGAGAGCCACTATGCTAGTTGGTCAATAAAACACATAGCGCTCAAACACTTTGATAATATTCTATCTGGTCCTCTACAGACTGTCGATTAGACATTATTTACAAATTAAATGTTTGAATTACAATTTCTAATACAGCTTGACTATATAAAATATGTATTGCGTTATTATTTTTAGAGAACACACTTATATCAAACGAAGAGATCTCTATCCTATGTCTCTTGAAAGTAATTCTGGGACAAAAGCGCACCTGAAGTTTGAACATTCTGAAGATATTGTTATTCCATAGCCCAAACTTAGCATCTACCTTGGTCAAAGATAAAGTATGTTTCTACAGGACCGGAGGGAGACGGGTGTTCAGCTCACTGAGTCACAGCCGTATGGTCCAGACAGAGTTTTGATCATTCGTTTTCTTCAGATTTGAATACGTCCGCAGCCCGCAGTTACATTTGACCGCGTCGCGTACGAAAAATCGTGTTTCTTGCTTCTTTCTTAAGGGAAATCAAAGAATCGGTCAGCAAGCGCACCGACACGAGTCGACAAGGTCAGGCAACATATGAATGCCCGGCTGACTCACTGGATGTATGGATGGTATGTATGCAACACACGGCACGTGGCCATCGCATATCATATCAGCGATGATGATTCCGGCGGCCGCACTGACGACGATCTTGCTTTGGCAGCTCTGCTTCTCGGCGGCGGCTCAGGTCACAACAGGCGGTGCAGCAGGATCGCCGCCAGGCTGCCCGACCAGCTGCGGCGGTGTGGTCGTGCCATACCCTTTCGGCATCGGCGACGGATGCTACTGGCCTGGCTTCAACCTTACCTGCGACCGGGCGCGCGGCCGGCTGCTCATGGGCGGAGGCGGCACCCTGGAGGTCCTGGAGATCTCGCTGGCCAACTCCACGGTGCGCGTCATGGACACCTCGGGCGCCGTCAACATCACCTACCACGGCACCCCCGACGGCAACGGCACTTGGGGCGGCCTCGGGGCCGGAGCCGGCCCGTTCGTGGTGTCCGAGACGCGTAACCAGTTCGTCGTCACAGGGTGCAACGCCCAGGCCACCCTGCTCGGGGACACCGGCAACGTCATCACCGGCTGCTCCGCCTTCTGCGCCATCAACGACAGGTGGCAGGGCGCCGCCACGAGCTCCCCCGAGGACGTCGCCGCCTGCTCCGGCATCGGCTGCTGCGAGACGCCCATCCCGATCGGCCGCCCCTCCTACGGCGTGGAGTTCAAGTGGGTGGACACCAACCACGAGAAAGACCACGAGCTGCCCAACGCGGTGCGCATCGCCGAGAGGGGCTGGTTCGAGGGCGCATCCGCCGTGCTACTCAACACGTCGCTCGCGGACTCCTCGATCCGGACGCCGGTTCCCGTGGTGCTGGAGTGGGCGGTGGAGTCCGCGCCGCTCGCGCCGCCAGCGCTGGCGACGACGGGCTGCCCCCGGGATGCGGCGAGGAGCGCGTGCCGGAGCAGCCTCAGCTCCTGCCGCAACGTCACCGGCAACTACCGCAGCGGCTACGTGTGCCAGTGCCAGGACGGGTACCAGGGCAACCCGTACGTCGCCGGCGGATGCCAGGACATCGACGAGTGCGCGTTGCCCGGCATGTGCTTCGGCGAGTGCACCAACACGCCCGGAGGATACGCATGCCGGTGTCCGCGCGGTGCACGTGGCAACCCACACATCAAAGATGGCTGCATTAAATCTTCCCTAGGTGAGCACGGAATCAATGATGAGAAATGCCGATTGCACATTAGAAAGGAAGAGATCGCAGCGGTTCTTGCTCTGTTTTCCCGTCAGAGAAATTTTCAGAACCATGACAAAATTTGTCTCATTATTTCCAGGTTTAAGTGTTGGCGTAGGAATTGGCAGCGGCGCTGGCCTTCTACTCCTGGTACTAGGTGCAATTTTTGTGACCGGGAAGCTGAAGCATCGGAGGGCAAAGATGTTGAAGCAGAAATTCTTCAAGCAAAACAGGGGACATCTGCTGGAACAATTGGTGTCACAAAAGGCGGACATGATCATCTCCTTGGTGGAGCTGGAGAAAGCCACGAACAATTTCGACAAAGCTCGCGAGATCGGCGGAGGAGGTCACGGCACGGTGTACAAAGGGATCATGTCGGACCTACACGTCGTGGCGATCAAGAAGTCCAAGGTCGCGATCCAGAGGGAGATCAACGAGTTCATCAACGAGGTAGCCATCCTCTCGCAAATCAACCATCGGAACGTGGTGAAACTCTTTGGGTGCTGCCTCGAGACGGAGGTGCCGTTGCTGGTGTACGAGTTCATCTCCCATGGGACACTTTACCACCATCTTCATGTCGAGGAGCCTCGGTCATCCCTTCCATGGGTGGACCGGTTGAGAATTGCAACGGAGACGGCAAGAGCTCTCGCGTACCTTCATTCCGCCGTGTCGGTCCCTATAGTCCACAGGGATATCAAGTCTCAGAATATTCTGTTAGATGGCACTCTCATAGCAAAGGTGTCTGATTTTGGAGCTTCGAGGTGCATTCCGGTCGATCGAACAGGAGACGCAACTGCCATCCAAGGGACATTTGGGTACCTAGACCCCATGTACTACTACTCGGGACGGCTCACCGAGAAGAGCGACGTTTATAGCTTTGAAGTTCTCCTCATGGAGCTGCTCACCAGAAAAAAGCCGTGCTCATATCGGTCGTCCGACGAGGAAAGCCTTGTGTCATATTTCACGGCGTTGCTTGCAGCAGGCGACCTAGCCCGTTTGCTAGATCCTCAGGTCGTGCAGGAAGGGGGCAAGAATGTTGAAGAAGTAGCTGTGTTAGCAGCGGCATGTGTGAGGATGGAATGTGGAGATGGCACTCGAGAGCTTTCACGTACCCTACGGCAAAAAGGAAGAAAAATACTGCCAAGCCGACCGGCCCATCCCGGCAGCACGGCCGATCCCTCCTAGCGTGGCCGGCCCAGCCCAACAGCACGGCCAATCCCTCCTAGCGCGGCCGGCCCAGCCCAGCAGTATGGCCAATCCCTCCTCTCTCAATTTGGATTGTGGAGTCATCGCATGACATAATCAAAATTCTTTCAACCTTTGTAGATTTAGAAGTACCGTTGTCAATGTGTACTTGTATTAAATATACTATATGGCATCACCATGTTGTTTAATTTATCAAACTGATAGCATTGTGTATTTTATTTGATCTTGTAAGCAGACTATTTTCAATTGCCCATTGCTAGTTTCAACTGAACTTTGTCTCCAGCAAAAAAAAACGTTAACCAAAGGGGGACGGATCCCTCCCTTGGTTGTCCGTTGTTAGGTAGAAGATGAGACTTTCCAGCAGCGATTTCCCGCGCTAGATAATACCCCGTTTAATTCGGTCCTCGCTAGGACTCGAACCCGGGTGGGTTGGGCGCGCACTTGCTGAGCTAGCACTCAGTTCTCTTGTCTCCGGCAAACATATGGTTATTTTCTTGTTTGCCATATAGTAGTTGTTTGTACTGCACACGTACTATCTCGAGTGGCAAGCAATTTGGGAAACACATGTAGTACCTTAGCATCGAGGTTAGTATTTTTTTCCTATACGTTGAGTGCAAAGTCAAGTGACTACATGAGCAAATTGATAAGCAACAACGTAGAGGCATTATATATCTATGAAGAGAATATGCCCGAGAGGCAATAATAATATGGTTATTATCGTATTCCATGTTTATTATAAATGTTTATTTCTCATGCTAGAATTGTATTAACCGAAAATGTTGATACATTTGTGTTTAATAAACAAACAAGAGTTTCTAAAGCCAATAGCTATCCCCGGACCGCAGGGACAAGGAACAACAAAAGGAATTATCGCTCCCCTTGCACGTGTTTTCGCAAACCTATAAATGATGACAATAATGACTCTCGTTTAAATAGCTCGTCGATTAACTGATGATCAAGGTTTCCTGATCATGAACATTGGATGTTGTTAATAATGGGGTCATGTCAATGGGAGAATGATGTGATGAACATAGGACCAAATGAAGTATAATGTACGATCAAGTCATTAAGTTTATATTGTTATATCTTACAACGAAGTGACCCTATTCATTAGAACATGAGATCATGTCAATCACTAATACCTGAAGGGTGCTTTGATGACATCAAACGTCACACCGTAACAGGGTGACTATAAAGGTGGTGTTGGGTATTCGGAAAGTGTTAGTTGAGGCTCATGGATCTAGAGTGGGATTTTTTTCATCTAAATGATAGAGAGAGATATTCTGGGCCCTCTCGGTGATATCACATCGACACCTCTTTCAAGCACGTAACTAGGTCACAGGGATGTCATATCACGGAACAATTAAAATAGTACTTGTCGGTAGCGAGATCAAACTAGGTATGGTTGATACCGATGATCGGATCTCGGACAAGTAAAATATCGAGAGACAAAGAGAATTGGTTACAACGTTGATAGTTCACACGATCACAAGATTCATCGTTGAATATATGAGTCATTACGGATCTTCAGGTCCCTCTTTTGATTATTGATCGGAGAGGAATCTCGATCATGTTTATATTATTCGTGAACCGTAGGTTGCCACAATTAAGGTTTGACGACGCATTTGATAGGATATGGATTATTGGAGAAAGTTTTGGACAGCACCGAAATTGGTTCGGGTAATAGTTCAAGGTGGTAAATAGTGTAAGGGGGTAAGTATTACTGTTCGTTAATAGGATTAACAAATATTAAAATAAATAAATGATTTTTTTCTTAAAGAAAACCTTAGGAATATTGGGTGGGAATTGATGAGAGAATGAGTGGGTTGAGTGGAGACTCCACTCACATGATGAGAGGGAAGGTTGGGCACCCAAATTCCGTGGATGCCTCCCCCTCCTATATAAAGAGGGGTGGGAGCTCCCTCTCCCCCCCCCCACACACACACACACGCGCGCACACTTGTGTCATCTCTTCTCCCTCCTCCCGCTGCTCCACATGATGGTCATCCGCTTGGCGAAGCTCTGGCCATTTAGTTTCTCCACCACACCACGATGTCATAAGTCTAGTCGCGAATATTCACGCGAGCGCACGCGCTATATATACGTGTTCTCTTGTGATTCTACTATTCTAGAAGACACTAAGAAGTCCCCCTTATAAGGTGGTCTCAACCTCCTCCCCTTAGCAATGTGGGACTAAACTACACATGCCCCTCCACCCATACCGTATCATCATATTTTCTGAACCTTTACAATGGGCCACTTTCTCTAATGGGTTTGGCTACCATAACTTGATTTCATGGCTCATGTGCAAAGATCACTGGGAGGTGGTTGTCTGTGGGAGAAAACAAAAGAGAGCATGCATGCATGCATGCATTATTGATGCATAGAGTGGAGTGGAGTGGACCGATCGCTCGTACGGTCAAACTCAGAAAATATTAGGAGCAAGGGACAATCAAGTGACTTGGGGCATTCCCTATAAATTGTAAAAATCTGAAGAAAAAAAATATAAACAAACGCTAGAGAGATTCAAAATTTTGAGTAGAGGCATAGGACCCCACTCGGTTACACGGGTCCGCCACTGCTCTATGCATGAATGCTCACGGTGAACATGCATGCTCCCTAAGTGCAATCCCTACTTAGATCAATTTGCCCCGTCTAACAAGATAATCAACATACACACCTCCCACATCTAGAACCCAACCATAAAAATCCTTGTATATTAATTCACCAACATCAAGACATCATATACACACACTCTCATAATCTACTCCCTCCGTTCCAAAATAGATGACTTCTATTTGTTCAAACATGCATGTACATATCCACATACATGCATGTTTAGACAAATAGAAGTCATCTATTTTGGAACGGAGGGAGTACATCCATCCACAAATCCAAACCCAAACACAAGCCGACAAATACATTGAGAGCTAGGAGGAAAGGTCATGCTGATGCGAGTGATCCCTAACGGTGAGAACCACAATTGACTCTCTCTCTCTCTCTCTCTCTCTCTCTCTCTCTCTCATACACGCTCACTTGCATCTCTCACGGCGACACTTGGATCCGACAGCGCTAGAAGCGACCGTCGCGAATCCATCGTCGTGTTGCACATGTCTCGCACCGTCACCGGAGGGATGCCGAGGTGTTGTCCAGCGCCAAATCCACCTCCACGGTGATGTTGGCGGGGCTGCCGACGTGCAGTTTGGCGCCATCCGCTAGCATGTGGCTCGGCGCCATCTCTGCTTCCACAAGGACGGCGTTGACGGGACTGTTGGGTGTGTATCCCGGCCGGCGCCATCTCTACCTCCACGTCAACAATGTTGTCGGTGATATGATTTCCCAAGGTAGGATAGATGAACTCGATCACCCACATGTGGTAGGAGAAGAAGAGCTCATAGGGGAAGGCGTACTGCTCTGGGGTCACCCAGGAACAGCCGGCCAATTCCATTTTTCATCGCGCGCGGCAAAGAGACGTCACCATGCCGGCACTGAGCAACATGCGCCTCACGCCTCTTGGCATCGTAAGCAAGACGTGCTTGTCGTGTCATCGTCAACATCATCTCACACCCGGTAGCATGTCGTTGATGAATCGTGGTGTACATACCTCGTGAGATAGATTCATCATGACGGGGAGCTCGTATGTCACGCATCATGAAAGGGAGCTCATATGCCACGCTGAAGCATCACTCGTCATTGAGATTCAGGCTGGACTAGTGGCATGTAGGCATGCTTGTTCTGTGTGTGCACGTGAGGACGGAGAAATGCGGCTCGTGCTAATCACCATCCACGGCTAGTGGTGCCGGCCAGCTCCCGAGTCCCGATTCAATTGGAATGTGAATTATCGTCCCGCGGTGGCAGGCACCTAGGCCGTCGCCGCACTCGTTATCTACGTGCGAGCCAGTACGTGTGGACATGGCATAGCATATGCCTTGGACGTGCAGGAATTTCTGTGGCCGTGCCAGATAGCCAATCTTCGATGGCGAGCAACCATGGTGTATTGATCAACGTCGACACCAACGTTGCACTCTTGCATGCTGTGCCGCAGTCCGACGTCTTCACGGCCACTCGAAGAGACCCCATCACCACCAACTTGAGAGCCATGCAAGGCTTCTCTAGGCGGGCAACCATCGTGACAGGGTAAGGCGAGATGACGCCTCGACACCGACGTCTTTGTCTATGCCGACGATCATGAACTTGGCGTCAGGCCAAGATGAGGTGCCGACCACAACGGCTATGTGCACCTTTTTCATTTTTCACAGCAGTCCAAATATCCACCAACAACTTGTTCCTGCGAGGCATACCTCTTGCGGACCCCGACGACAACGTCGTTGCTCATCAAGATGTTCCACCTAAGCGGAGCCATGATACTTCAAATCAAACTACATCAGGGTCGCCAAGACCAACAAGGAACGACGGTGCGGTCAGGCGTGGCAGGAGCAAAGGCAACGCTACTCGGCGCATGTACAGACACAGACACGGGATCTATCGTGCCCCCCCTCCCCACACACACCCCAACCCCACCACCACATCATGCAATGAGATAACACGGCTTCAATCAGATATGTCTCGCGACACCGCCCGCGGGAGTAATTAACCATTGTATTCCGAGATCCTGAGAATTAGGAGATCGCAATCGCCACAGTCAGATTGGCCGTGCTAGCAGGGTACGGAGCGCATTGTATTAGGGATCTTGCATTTTTTTTTCAAGAGATTAATAAATTCTCGCTTCCATATTTCTTTTCACTGCAGTACAGTGGCACGCCCACGATATCATATGAAAGGAACACTCGGCGCATGAAAGGAACACGTTTCCATATTCCTTCCCACGGTGTCGCTATATGTATTTTTCTCGAGTCTAACTGAATTATGAATTATTATTTTCTTTGAGAAGATTTTTTAACTTTAAGGTGTCAATAGCCCAAGATACCCTAGAGCTTAGCCTAGCCCACTAGCACGAGCATTTTTTTATGAACCAGACTATAAGGCTTGGCTTACATGAAGTGAATTGGTCTGTTTATAAGGAAAACTGGACGAATACCAGATACAACAACACGACACCCCATGCAGGCACCGAGGCCACGCTCCACACAAGTTGACGGTCTAACCGCCAAGCGGCCAAGGCTGACATCGCTACACTCGACGCAACATGACAGAGGAAAAAACCGGAGCTGCCGCTCTGACATCCACGCTGGCCCCGAGGCCACGCACCATATGGGCCGACGATGAAAACACCCAAGCGGCCAAGGCCGACACCCTAGTACCCCAAACGCGACGCAGCGGACGCGAAACTTGGAGCCACCGCTCTGACATCCACAACAGCCCCAGGGCAGTAGCCAAAAACGAGAAGACAAATCAACCCCACCCACAAGGACCGAACAGTCGGCAAGGGTGATTAAGAGGGCTCCACGAGCGATGCCTCCAAGGAGGGAAACGGCGACCGGGAGCGCCGCCATCACCGGCTTCAAACCGAGGCCGAAGCAGGGTTTTCACCTGAAGTTCGCCAAACCTGAAGGCCGACTACATGTCCGATGTATCAAGGCTGTTGTGTAAATCGTCTCCGTTGACCACCAAAAATTCCTTCTACATGTCCCTCTGGCCGACGAAGCATCCAAGACAAGGCCCCAAGAGGAACGCGACACCAAAGCGCCACCATCGCTTGATCCATGAAGGATCTATGGTTTTCCACGGAAGTTCCGGGGCGGAGAAGTGAGAGCACGGCCACGGCGACGCCTTCAAGAAGGATGTGGTGCCCGAGGGCGATACCGTCGCGTGTCCTGGTCGACCACCAGGTAAAGTAATTCACCCGGCGGGGAACCCGAAACGGCACGCCCACCACACGGTGACTGGCCAGCCCACTAACACTGACCCGCACATAGACACCGTCATCCCCGCGAGCCCGATGGTCCATGGCTACCATCAGAGCTAGGTGCCATGGCCTAGGTCTGCCTCGGGCTGAGCCACCTCCTAGCGCAGCTCGAAGCCACCACCGCCTCGGGTTGAGCCACCTCCAGGTGCCGCAGGACAGCCACATGCCCAGCCGCACTCTCGTGTTGTTGTTCCTGAAGCCGACACGACGTGTCGGGAAAGGGAGGTCGGACAGGACGCCTCCACCTTCCGACAACCATGTCGATATCCTAGCACCGCGTCGTCGCTCAGTTGAGGCGGGCCGCCTCCCCCGCACACCACCGCCGTCCAACCATCGAGGATACCATGTTTAACGGGTGTAAGAATTCATTCACACTGTTTTCTTCATTTAGTGAAGAGCCACTATTCGAAACACAGTGATGTAGTACAAAATCTTGCAACTAATTTTAAGATATTCAAATATAGGTGCAAATACTAGTTCTTCTGCAGCAGACGAAAAGATAAGATATGGGTGCCGTTTCTTTGAAATAAATTTGTATCACTTAGAAGTATACCAAATGCTGACATGCGTGATAACATTGATGTAGTGGTAATGGGCCAACCATTGTTGGAGGACTCAAATACGTACAAGTTGACGAAACCTTTTTATATTTCCGGATGTTCCGCATTCGGCAACTATGTTGACATGTACCTGTGAGAAAATCTCCATGTCATGTGGTGCCATAAAATTATTTAAAATTTGTAATTCAATTATTCTATGTTCAGCATGGCTAAATTATTGTTATCTGTTGGTCAATCATCACGGGTGAGGCTGCCTTGCTATCCCCTACTCGGTACAACAAATCAAGCACCACTCTACCTGTAGGGTTTTTCTAATTCACCGATTTTATTAGTAAAAAAGGACATGTTTAGGTGTGCCGCCATAAACCCCGGCAATCCAGGAGCCTAGGAAAAACGCCCCCGCGTCGCTCCTTTTTTGGGGTGACTCGGATGGAGAGAACCCTACCCAGCCTCCACCTCTTCCCATTCATTCATGCCTTAGCAGCCGCCGGAGAAGGCCTTCGGGCAAGGCTACCTCCACGTGTTGTACTTTTCTCGGTGGCCGGCTCACCTGATTCTCGGCGGCTGGGTGGTGGCGCATGGCCCTGGCCGTGGGTGGCTGCGCCGGCGTCCTCCAACCTCCTTGCTCTCTGTAGATCTGACGTTGGGTCTTCAAGCTGCGGGGCTGGGCAGTGGTGGGGCGTGCTCTTGAGGATCTGGGAGGGACGAGATGGTTGGCAGGGCAGGGGTCCAAGGCGCCCGCCGCCGGCGTGGTTATCCGGCGGGCGTTGCTATCGCGGGTTCCTTGTCGTCCTATCCCCGTGTCCCCCATGCGCCCGACCGGCCAAATTTGGGGATTTGGTGGCCTTGCCATGGATGTTCGGCGGTGCTGCGGGTGGTTGTTGTGGCAGCCGGGGCCATTCTTCGGCGGGTCTCCATGGCGTTGCTCTCTGGTCTGTCATTTCAGGGAAGTTTGGAGGCCGGGGCCACGGCCCTGGATGGTGGACGCCTGTGAGGCTTTCCGGCGAGCCACGTGGAGGTGATGTTGGTTGTGCTCCTTTTCCCTGAGGGCGGCAAGGAGGGCGGCGCAGGGAGTTCCTGGCGAGGTTCGGCGCGGGTGCTGGTCCTCGCCGAGATTTCGATCTGGAGGAGCTTCCGCGAGGATGGCATCCTCGCCCTCGTGGAGGGGGCTCGAGTGAGTGGCCCACAACGTGGGGTGGGTAGGGAGGAGCCGAGCGCAAGCTCAAGTCATCTCTGACGCCGATGTCGCTGACGTCCGTGGGCGCCGCTTTTGCTCTTGGGGCGACACCGTGGTCTCACCCCCACCTACCTCGTGTATTCTCCGGGTGAAAACCTAGGTCTTTGATCGGATGGTGGCGGAGCTTTGGCATCGTGACCTCCTTGGAGGCACCGTCTTGGAGTCAGGGTGGGTCTCCTCGCTTAGCCATGGCTGTTTGAGCGCAAAGCTGGTTCCTTTTTGCAGCCGACAAGATGAAGTGAAGTTGTCTTGCTTCGGTGCCTTGGTGGAGGCACTTCTAGCGGACACGGTGGTCTTCCCGCCCCTTTGGTGGCTGGACGTTCTACCCAAAGGGTTTGGCCTGCGCCGCTGTTGGTGTTGTCCGATCCAGCCACTTGGGAGGCTTTCTGTTCTACGCAAGGGTTTGGTGCTTTCCGATGTTGATGTCGTGGTCTCTTTCGGCGTTGTGCTGCTCGGCATCCGCTCCTTCGTGCTCGACGTCTGCTGAAGGCTCCCGTATTTCGTCTCTGGCTTTCCTCTCCAATGTGAAGTTCTGCGCTAGTTGTGGTGTTGTCTTCACTTGTGGCCCGATCCCGCCTCTTGGCTGGCTGTTTTACGCAAGGACATGGAGCTCGGCATAGTGTAGCCCCCTTTTTCCTTTTAGCTTGTTCTTGGTCACCTTGTTTTGTCTGTATTTTCCTATGTAAAACTCTAAGCTTCGTAAATTCAAACCTAGGCATTATTGCCTTCTATCTAAAAAACCAATACATAAACCAAAACCAATCGAACTTGCTTTTCGTGCATAACGAATCCGACTCACCGTGGAGAAAAAAAGTGATGCTTGTTGTGTCCAAAAACAACTAGCATCACTTTTTGAATATCCTCTTACTATTTTTTAATATCCTTAACACTTCATGCAACCTCCGAATAGTGTGATGCTTGTTGTGTCCAAAAACAAAAACAACCCACTTTTGTAGAAATATGTAAAAAATAAATTTCCAGAAGAATAGTAGATAGAAAAGCTTTACTAATGACGGTAAATGTGACATCTGTATTGTGTTATGCCATATTCCTATCGTGATATTTGTTATCGTACCGGTAAACATACGGTATGCATGCCTATTATTCCATGTAAATTGTAATCATTGGTATGCATGTACATTGATGTTTCATTCTCATAAACTAGATAAGGTCTAACTTTGGCGGGTTTCCATGACTTCCCACTAACCGATATAAAAATCGGTTAGACCCAAAATATGTCTCACGGCCTACGGTGTACCATAGCTCTAGGAAAACGAGAATGAACCCGTGAAAGATATCAGATTTTGCGCACTGTCCCCACCCCCTCCCTAGCGTCCCCAAGTAAATCATCCATGCTTTTGTTCCCACGAGGAACATGTAAACCATATCTCCGAAACTGCATGTGGTTGTTTCCATGATGCACGGTGCGATAAAGGACGCATACATTCTCATGGTAGGATTGAGTGGTGCGATAAAGGACGCATACATTCTCGTGGTAGGATTGAGTGGTTTGAAACTGGCGCTACGAGCGGTCGACCCATGGCCTACATAAACTAGATCTACATTAATGAGTTAAATGATATTGCGAATGATGGGGGCCTTTCCACCGGAACCATGGGCGTTGACCGACGCAAATCCTCGTCGAGTCCTTGCAGTGTGCCCCGGCATTGCCTGACACATGACTCCTAGACCCGATTGAGAGACGGTTTCCAAGCATGTGCAACGACTCTTAGCCCGACTTCACATGGCACGGTTGCGCCATCAAGATGATACTGACTGCAACAATTTAAAATTGAATGGCTCTGGCGAGGAAGAGGGCCATCAACCGGTCGAAATCTGGTGGTTGCGATGAGGACCGGGAGGGTTGACAGTTGACACCGAGTGTGGCTTATGTCACAGACAATGATCCAACAACAATAAATGTTGTAAAATGGTTAAAATACTAAATTCTACATTGAAAAACATATAAAACATGCATAGTAAATTATAAAAACTATTCTTATTATCACACAAATGTTTAAGTGGATATTATTGGTAATCGTACTAGGATGAAAAAGGTACCGCCAACATAAATTATAAGTAATAGTTATATCCAACATGCAAATAATGCACATGAAATTATAGGCAAAAAAGTCACCTCCAATTATAGGCTCATAAAATCTAGCCTCTGCGGGTCAACGTGATGGGTAACCAGCACACACTAATAACTACATGCAATACTAAATGAACACCGTACACAAAAATATCAAGATCTTTCAAAGGATGAAATCGGTGTACATACGAGAGTTGGATTTCTCTTGACCATCTCGATCGTGTAGATAATTTTTTAAGTGTCCAAATAATAGCAAATCATAAATTTATACATGTTTTTTTTTCATAACTTAATTAACATGAATGATGAATCGACTAGGGAAACTAAGAACCGTGTGTATCATTTACCTATTTACAATAGAGTATGCCGTCATAAGTTAGCACTTATAGTTAAGGCGTGCATCTTTTATAAGCTTGTAAAGCTAATCTAGTTAGTAATATTTAATTAGCTAGTCAGGGAAATCACATAAACATGCATAGGGCACTATGTTTCGCCAAGGCTCCTGATATATACATTGCGGGTTGACGACGGCAACCTGCACAAGGCTCTGTGTCGGTCCTCTAGGCTTGTCGCCAAGTGCTTTACACAATGGGAGGGATTTGATCACTGTGACACTGTAAAACCTGTGTAAAACCCACGAATGTGCGTCTATACCTGCTCCGATGTTGCTTGCCTTTCTCTAGCTTCCTCTCCGGCATTGTCTCGCCCGCCGTCGGCAACATCATGCCCAATCTGACCTTCCTCCACCGCCTCAATTACCTCATCTTGAAAGGGAACATGGACGTCAACGGCTACGCCAGCCTCCACAAACATCCAAGGTTCTAGGGGCGATCAAAGTCCTAAGTCTCACGCAAATAATCAAGCGTAAATACATGTGCTTGTGAGATATGTTTGTGGAGTACAATACTCTATGTTCTTGTTGCTTTATAGAAGGCATACAGTCACACGAGGCGACCTCCCCCCTCCCTCCAAACGAGCAGGGAAACGACAAAATACCACCATGTGCATACGGTCACAAGGCGCGAGAATTGTCTTCGAAACCCCAAAAAAGTGTGTATATAGCTTCCCACAAAACCCCAAAATAAAAAACAGGCGGGATTACTCGACAAAAAGTGCTATAACCCACAAAAAGGGAGGGAAAACGCCAAGACGGAAATGGACAACAAAACGAAAATAGTGTGCTAGCCCTGAGAATCAGCAAGAAACGCAACGACGGAAATGGACAACAAAACAAAAATAGTGTGCTAGCCCTGAGAATCAGCAAGAAACACCAAGACAACGCCTATGTAACTGTGTGCCTCCCAAATCATTGTGCTATAACTTCTGAAAAGGGCGAGAAAATATCAAGGCGATAATCAGCAGGGAAAAGGAAAAAAAACAAAGACAATGTGTTATTACCACGTGAATGGGCAACAAAAGCCAAAACGACGCCTCCACAATCGTGTGTGAACAATCACGGGCCGAGAGAATTGTCTCGGGAGCCCTAAGACAGTGTGGTATAGTCGCCGCCAATAAGCACGAAAGTGTCAGAACAAAAACAGGGGACAACACCAAAACAAAAACAGTACGCTACGGCGGCCCTCCAGAACAGACAAGAAACACTAAAATGATGCCGAGATTATCTCGGGGGGGGGGGGGGGGGGAGAGAACGTCAAAATGAATATTATGTGGTATAGCACCCAAAGATGGGAGGGAAAAAAAAAAGATGCCTTGATAACCGTATTCATGCATTCACCACATAAAGCAGTGTGCTTTAACCCCCAAAAGGGCGGGAAAACACTAAAGCAAAACGGTGTGTTGTAGGCACCGAGAACGTGATGACTTTGTAAGCGCGTGCCTACGTAGGATGCGGGAATGGTCTCGGGGGCCCCAAAAAATGTGGTATAGTAATGGCAGGATGTTGTATTAAAAATATTATGTTCTATAGCTTCGGCCGCGAAAGAAAAATATGCTATAACCCCTAGAAACGTTGGGAAACTCCTAAACAATACATATGTAAATGTGCATGCTATCTCCTAATACTAGATTTTTTTATCATACAAATTTGGTTGTTTATAGTATAATATAAAATACAGCTGGGAGATTTTTTTCTTAACTAGCAAATTTACCCGTGTGTTACTATGAATTTATTTTATTTAGTATGTTTGAAGGCCATGAAAAATTTCACTATGGCGAAAAATTCTGTTTTTTCTAATGATAATACATGTTACAGAGAATTACCCATTGACAAAACTTCAATGTCGATGGGATAGAAATAAAATAAAAGCAAAATCTCAACCGGAAAAATTGAGTCCCAACACCAACATGATATGTGTTCAGTACACGGTTGAACCATGTAATAATATAATAAGGACAATCAAATTTTTGAATCATCTGGAGCAATTGCATTAGTGGCTCTCCAAAGCATTTCTAAGCCATCACATGATTAAATCCTAAGAGCATCTCCATCGGTTGCTCTATATTTTGGCGTTGTATATAGTGGTTGTAAGGCACGGTTAGACCGTATAGCGAGCGGTGGCGGCTAAATTAGCGCGCATCGGCATTGGTTCGTAGCACAAAAGGGCTAAATTCGTGCGTCGGAAAAAGAAAAGTAACATAACTAAAACGAATTTAAAACTATATACAAACTAACGATAGTTCGATCGGTGCAGACGAAATTTAAACGAAATTTAACCCAAATTTAACTAAAATTAACTAGAACTCGGCTACGTCGCCGTCCGAACTGAACTCCGAGTACTCGCCGGAGTGGGATGCCTCCACGGTCAGCGCCACCCACCTGGGGTCGTTGTTGGCCTAGGTGTCTCCCTAGCCGAAGTCCAGATCCGCTTGCGTTGCGGCCTTGGTCGTCCACCGCTCCTCCATTTCTTGTTCGAGCTCTGCGCGCCGCTCCGCCCGCTCGGCCACCTTGAGGCCCCAGTATCCTCCTCCGCCGCGGATTCGCGCGGGTGGAGCGCACACCATGCCGCGAAGGCGCGATCGTCGCTCTCCTCGACAAGGTGAAGCAGCGCTCGGCGGCGGTCGCGCTCGGTGTCGAGGGGCGGCGCCGGCGCCACGATGGTGGCGTCGTTGAAGTTCATCGACGTGCGCGGGCGGCCCAGCCTCCACGTCGCTGCGTCGTAGGCGCGGGCAGCCTTCATCGCCGTCGGGTACGACCCTAGATGGACGCGCTTGGTGCAGTAGTTCCTCTTGCGCGGCAGCGATTGCAACGCGGAAACGGCGAGGAGAGGAGAAGGCACGGGGAAAGAGGAGAGGAGAAGGCGCGGCAATGAAACTTTTGGGCGGTTGGAGTGGAGCCGGCGCTACGTTTTGTAGCGCCCGTGGGCCGCCACGCGGCAAACTTCTCGTGCGAGTTACCGAGCGCTCCGCTCTTTTCCCCGCGCGCCGAATTTTTCAGCGTCCGCTGGAGCGCGTCGCGCCTATATACAGCGACGGCTAGAGATGCTCTAAGCAGTTTCAAACCGCGAAATCCTTGGTCCTTCAAGAGACACTTCTTTGTGAGCGCGTCCATCGCCCTCTCCCTCTCCAAGTTCACATCCATCGTGTAACTTCGTATCAAAAACACAGAAATGAAATCCGTCCGCACACCGCCGAACCGTTATCCCCATTCGCGGCGCATTGAGAGGGCTCGCAAAAGCTAGGGCTGTACCGGGAAGAAAGGTGGTTGAAGTGGCCCCGGAGCTCGTCTTGGAACCACGGTGACAACTCCTCGGGCACGCCATCGTCGTGAAGGCGCCTTATCATTTCTGTGTACACCTTCAGCTTAGATGGCAAAGAACACCCTCTATCAGTCTACCTATGACATGTTCATTCCAAGCGGCATGGGTGCCGAGTCTCGCAACCGAAGAAGTTGGACCCTGGTAAAGGTGTGGCCATGATTTACACGTTTTGTTCTTGTTGTAAGCTGCCATCATCAACTTCATGTGTATGCAAAAGCCAGTTGATGTTCATCTCGTACGTGATCCACTCCTGGCTACCATGCACATGTTTACAAGCACAACTCTCCAACTTTGATCAATCAATCTACGGTTTGCATGTACACATGAGGTGGGTCCAGCTGCTACTGCTGTATCATGTATGTCATCTCCCGCGGAGGCACATGTGTCGCCGGCGATGATGTAGCAGCCGCAGCCTAACACAAGGCCGGCGAGGCCGACGCGGGCCACGGACGTCGACGTCATCGCGTGCATCTGAAACCGGCTTCCAAATTGCTAGCCCTTCCGAATCTGAAACCTCGGCGTCCAAATTGAGCCGCCGTTACTCAAAAGCAAGGCTAGCATTTTGATCGATTTCTTCTGGGTGTACACGCTCAGCTCATGTCCACTCACTGTATCGATTATGCTTATTTTGTGGAGTTTTTTTAAGCCAATTAATCGACTAGGTCAGCTGACCAAAAAATTCGCCATGACCTCCCTCAACTTTCGGACATCCGGATCACACAGTAAATATGAACAAAAACAGTGCATAAAGCATCACAAATCTGACATTTTCAAATACACTACCCAACACGACTAGTTGTCTGATTAAATAGAAACTCCCGCGCACTCAACAGCAAACGTCGTCCTAACTCGATGCTCTGCATGGAAGCTTCCACAATCAAACCCCTGGGACGGTTACATACAATAAATACATTGTTACAAAAATCCCTCCGAATCTGAAACCTCGGCTGCTCATGAATTGCGGCCATACTATCGCAGAGTTAATCAAGATGATGCATAGAGATGGCTCGACCAAATGATGGCATCTCCTTGTCCCCAGGCCTTCCGGATTCCTCCCATGCGATGCATCAGTCTGCAGGCAGAGCTACCCTGTGTCCCTGTCCATCATGTAGTCCTCGTTGTCCCTGAACAAGAACTAAACATGATGGTCAGCTCTAGAGCAGATTTAGCAGAAACAAATCATTAATTTGGAGGAGGGTTTCCACTTAGCACACAGGACACGCCTGGCAGCATCTACAGGCTAGCATGTTTGTTTTCTCGAAATGTCGAATTACTATCACGGTTATCTATCTATCGGGAAATAAATATTAACAGATCGAGATTCTTCACTACCACTAAATAAGTACTGCAGCTGGCAAGCCGAAACAAGGGATACATATCAAGTGTGCATCTGCATGACGCAAATGCACATACACAAAATGATGTCAGGATCACAGATCAGCATGTGAAAAAGAAGACTTGTGCAGATTGCAAAAAATTCAAGGCATGTCTTGGGAGATGCTAATTCCAGCCTCTAACATTGAAGGAGCATAAGAAAGGGAGTTGCTTGGCTCATGACATCATAAACACAGGAGCATGTATGTTTGCCCAAACAGAAACAGCTCATGACATCAAGTGCTTTATGGAATTCTTAAACATTTTATACATCTCACACATTATTGGAAAAAAAGGGGGATAAATATGAACTGATCATAAGAACAGCAACAGTATAGTACACATAGATAACGACATAGCACATAAGCATTTAAGCTTCGATCATTCCAGAAAATCATTAGAAATCAAGTTCACAATCAGGATGGGTCCTTTCAGACAACACATTACATCCAAGTAATTGCAAGTAGCATACACCAAGTTTGAACTTCAATGACAGAGATCGAGAAGTACCAGATCAACAATTGACAACATACATTCAAGCAGTTGCAACTTGGAAGTGACATACAGCAAGTTCCGATTAACAAGTTCACTAGTGTAGAGAGCCTAGAAATTATACGATGACTACCAACTAGTATATCATCACGTTCGATGGCCGGGATCGGGATGCAGAATAACCAAGATCATAGAGCACATAGAGGAGAGAAGGGAAGAAGCATAAGATCACCTAAACCTACATCGAAATGACAGAGATCGAGAAGTAGCAGCTCATGAATTTGACAACACATACATTCAAGTAGTCTGAAGTAGCATACAGCACATTTTGGTTGACAAGTTCAGTAGTAGTGTAGAAAGCCTAGAAATTATACCATCACTACGAACAGTATATCATCGTCCAGATGGCCAGGGCACCGACACAGAACAACCAAGACCATATAGGAGGTACAGGAGACGAGGGAAGAAGCAGAAGGTCACCTAAACCATGGAGGGCGAAGAATAAACCACATCTGCCACAGTGGCGGCGCTGTGAACTCGCCGCCATCTCACAAGCCGGAAATAGTCGAAGCTAAGATCCTTCGGCTTGCTGTGAGGGCCAGCGGCGTGCGAGACGACATGGACCTTGGCAGGCTCCCTAAAACCAGCACATCTTACAAATTAGCATACGAACATGGCTTGATGGTGTCACAGATCAGCATGTCAAAAAAATTCAAGGCTTGTGCGGATTGTCAGCAAGGCGAAAACATCTTGTCATATCAAGCAGAGCTGCAAGAAATTTTCAAGGCTGTGTCTTGGAGATTCTAATTCCAGGCTCTAACAAGACTGCAGGAGCATAAGAAAGGGAGTATGTTGGCTGATGACATCGTAAACACAGTAGCATGGATGTTTGGCCAAACAGAAACAGCTCGTCGACATCAAGTGTTTTTATGGAATTCTTAAGCATAAATAAACATGTTTTTATACATCTCACACGTTATTATAACAAAAGGACACCCATACTGATCATACACATATAGATAATGTTAAGCTTGAAGCATTCCAGAAAAGCATTAGCACAAGATGCACACACACACGGCCATGTCCCAGAGCAAAACATGGAAAGAAAGTTGCCTTGTGGTGGGCGTCGTGGTGGAACCGGAAGCAGAGTCGGACCTCCGCTCCAAGTGGCTCTGTGTCGGAGATCTCCGGACGCTGAACCTGGGCCTGTCAATGCAAGGGAACATGTCAACCCCTTGCAGAGAGAGATGGCTCCCAACATCGGCGACATGGGATCGGACTGGACGAGCTCTTCCGGCCTTCCCTTGTCGGTTGGCGGAGCTGGGGAAGGGCGGGCTTGATGTCCTCGTCCTCCTCCTGCTCCTTATCTGCACGGGACAGGGGCAGGGCGGGCTTGATGTCCTCGTCCTCCTCCTGCACCTTATCTGCACGGGACAGGGGCAGGGTTATGAGCATGAGACGGATGAAATCGAGGAGATGGGATGGGGAGCTTACAGTGGCGAACGGTGTTGAGGTCCTCCATCTCCGGCTGTTGCAGAACGGGCAGGTTGGAGTGGAGGGAGGAGGTCCAGCTGCTTGGGCGGGTGCATCACGGGTGGCAGGTCGGCGCTGCAAAACGGGCCGGCGGCGGCAGTGGATCTGGTGTGCAAGAGAGAGGGTTAGGTAGTGGCGGCGGTGCAGGTTTTGGATCGGGAGAGATGGGGAGCGACGTGTGGGTGAGAGAGAGGGGCCGGAGAGCGGCGGGCAGGAAAGGGGATCGAGAGCAGGGAAGAAAGGGGGTCGAGGAGAGAGTGGGTAGCAGAGCTGCAGCGAGATTTCGGTTGAGTTTAGGAAGCAGCGAGATTTCTCTTTGTTGAGTTTAGGAAGCAGCGAGATTTCGGTTAGCCAAATGAAATTGAAAAAAATGGAAGACGATGTGATGGCCTTGACATCCAACATTTGGAGTGTCTTAAGTTTAAATGACCGAAAGTTTTTGAAGTTTCAGTCACCTTTTGTGCTCCATCAAAGTACGATTACATAATAAAACATGTGTTGCACAACTAAAGTGTAATTGCATAAAAAAAATAAGAGTGCAACCGAAAGAAAAAACCAAAGTGTGATTTCACAAAAAGAAAAACAATGTACAACTGCATTGAAAATATGCTTGCAAAAAATACAAAATCAAAAACAAAATAACTAAAACAATGAATAAAACTTCACAAAAGTGGCATAAATTTCACATGAATGACTAAACTTATAAGAAAATAAATTACATTCGAGTAGTCGTTCTTTCCTCCAAGAATGAAGGGCACCAAGGAGAAACGGCTTCGAGTGATAACCCATGGCAAAATCCCCACCAAGTTACTCTGGAATCATCACCAACTAACCATAATTCCCGATTCATAAATATGGGGAAAATGGAGGGGGGGGGGCAGGGGCACCGAATTCTTTGCATTATAGTAGCTTGCAAGTTTTCCCTTATGGAACTGATTTTTCTCTATTGTGTTTTCTAAATTCTAATAGATTGGACTATGACAACCACTCTCTGAGTTGATATATGTAGTGTCAAGATCCAACAATCATAAATACACATCATGGTCAGGTGCAATGTTTGTAAGAATCAGATAAGATCCCCTATGGTAGAATAGATAATCGTTGTAACATAAAAATTATAATATCATAAATTCTACAAACTAGAATCGTATTCATGTTTCTCTCAATTTGGATTGTGGAGTCATCGCATGACATAATCAAAATTCTTTCAACCTTTGTAGATTTAGAAGTACCGTTGTCAATGTGTACTTGTATTAAATATACTATATGGAATCACCATGTTGTTTAATTTATCAAACTGATAGCATTGTGTATTTTATTTGATCTTGTAAGCAGACTATTTTCAATTGTCCATTGCTAGTTTCAACTGAACTTTGTCTCCAGCAAAAAAAAAACGTTGACCAAAGGGGGACGGATCCCTCCCTTGGTTGTCCGTTGTTAGGTAGAAGATGAGACTTTCCAGCAGCGATTTCCCGCGCTAGATAATACCCCGTTTAATTCGGTCCTCGCTAGGACTCGAACCCGGGTGGGCTGGGTGCGCACTTGCTGAGCTAGCACTCAGTTCTCTTGTCTCCGGCAAACATATGGTTATTTTCTTGTTTGCCATATAGTAGTTGTTTGTACTGCACACGTACTATCTCGAGTGGCAAGCAATTTGGGAAACACATGTAGTACCTTAGCATCGAAGTTAGTATTTTTTTCCTATACGTTGAGTGCAAAGTCAAGTGACTACATGAGCAAATTGATAAGCAACAACGTAGAGGCATTATATATCTATGAAGGGAATATGCCCGAGAGGCAATAATAATATGGTTATTATCGTATTCCATGTTTATTATAAATGTTTATTTCTCATGCTAGAATTGTATTAACCGAGAACGTTGATACATTTGTGTTTAATAAACAAACAAGAGTTCCTAAAGCCAATAGCTATCCCCGGACCGCAGGGACAAGGAACAACAAAAGGAATTATCGCTCACCCTTGCACGTGTTTTTCGCAAACCTATAGATGATGACAATAACGACTCTCGTTTAAATAGCTCGTCGATTAACTGATGATCAAGGTTTCCTGATCATGAACATTGGATGTTGTTAATAACGGGGTCATGTCAATGGGAGAATGATGTGATGAACATAGGCCCAAATGAAGTATAATGTATGATCAAGTCATTAAGTTTATATTGTTATATCTTACAACGAAGTGACCCTATTCATTAGAACATGAGATCATGTCAATCACTAATACCCGAAGGGTGCTTTGATGACATCAACCGTCACACCGTAACAGGGTGACTATAAAGGTGGTGTTGGGTATTCGGAAAGTGTTAGTTGAGGCTCATGGATCTAGAGTGGGATTTTTTCATCTAAATGACAGAGAGAGATATTCTGGGCCCTCTCGGTGATATCACATAGACACCTCTTTCAAGCACGTAACTAGGTCACAGGGATGTCATATCACGGAACGATTAAAATAGTACTTGTCGGTAACGAGATCAAACTAGGTATGGTTGATACCGATGATCGGATCTCGGACAAGTAAAATATCGAGAGACAAAGAGAATTGGTTACAACGTTGATAGTTCACACGATCACAAGATTCATCGTTGAATATATGAGTCATTACGGATCTTCAGGTCCCTCTTTTGATTATTGATCGGAGAGGAATCTCGATCATGTTTATATTATTCGTGAACCGTAGGTTGCCACAATTAAGGTTTGACGACGCATTTGATAGGATATGGATTATTGGAGAAAGTTTTGGACAGCACCGAAATTGGTTCGGGTAATAGTTCAAGGTGGTAAATAGTGTAAGGGGGTAAGTATTACTGTTCGTTAATAGGATTAACAAATATTAAAATAAATAAATGATTTTTTCTTAAAGAAAACCTTAGGAATTTTGGATGGGAATTGATGAGAGAATGAGTGGGTTGAGTGGAGACTCCACTCACATGATGAGAGGGAAGGTTGGGCACCCAAATTTCGTGGATGCCTCCCCCTCCTATATAAAGAGGGGTGGGAGCTCCCTCTCCCCTCCCCCCCCCCCCCACACACACACACACAATTGTGTCATCTCTTCTTCCTCCTCCCGCTGCTCCACCTGATGGTCATCCGCTTGGCGAAGCTCTGGCCATTTAGTTTCTCCACCACACCACGATGTCGTGTTGCTAGAGTTCCAGGTGGACCTTCTACTTCCGCTGTCCCGCTAGATCGAGGGAACGGAGGTCTTCATCAAGCCGTACGTGTGACCGATTGCGGAAGCCCTGTCGGATTGCAGTGCACATCTTCACGATCTTGATATCTCTTAACGCTTTATGTCTTCAAGGGTATGTTCTTTTGAGACTCATGCTACCCGTTACTTACATCCTCTAGATTAGATCTTGGCCCGTCGGTTGTTATTCGCGTAGAATTTTTTTTGTTTTCTATACTATGAACCCATCAATGGTATCAGAGTCGGATCTATGCGTAGATGTTTTATACGTGTAGAACACGTAGGTGTATGTGGGTGTTGATGATCATGTTATTGCCTCCTTTGTGTATTTTTGATCTTAGTGACATAGTGGGATGAAGCGACCCGGACTAACTTTACATGCCCACGTACATTAGACTTGTTCCACGACTAACATGCAACTTGTATTGCATAAGTGGATAGCGGGTGTTTGTGTCTCTCAATATAGTTAGGGTCTAATCTACAACGGGTTGTTGATGATTTATTTATCACCGTTGTGGTTCATGTTCGGAGATATGAACGGTTCTATCTTCGAAAGTCCTAAGACACGTAAAATATGCAAAAAAAAACAATGAGACGTCTAACTTGTTTCTGCATGGATGTGATGTAATATAGTCAATGTTACAAATTTGATGTGTGAAATGATCTCTTTTGTAAATTATTGACATACCGGCATGAGCCATACAGTTGTCTTATTATTTATGGCATGCGTGTTGTATATCATATCCATGTGATATGTTGTAATTTTTAGGGACAGTCAAGATGGAGGCGCCACAGACCTGATGGAGATCATACCATGATGCACAAGATGGAGATCAAGTGCAAGAAGGACCATATCATATCACATTATTTATGCATGTGATGTTAATCCTCTTATAGCATCTTACTTTTCTTAGATCGCGATGTTAACATAATAAGATGATCTCTCTCACTTAATATCAAGATGATAATGTGTTCTTCCTTAGTATGCATCATTAAAAAAGTTTGTCGTTTCGAGACACCACATGATGATCGGGTGTGACATACTCAATGTTCGCATAGAACGGGTGTTGACGAGCCTAGCATGTACAGACATGTCCTCAGAACACATGCAAATACTATGGTTATACTTGGTGAGTCTAGCATGTACACACATGGTCTCGGAACATGTAACCAAAAGGTAATGCATGAGTCATATGAATGATATGAGGAACATGTCGATATTCGCCTTTGTAACAAAACCGGCTCACGTGATGATTGGTTTCGGAGTAGTGAATTTGGTTCGTGTAATCACTAAAACTACTAGAGGGATGTTGTTTTTGAGTGCGAGTTCATGGGATAATTTTAGAATTATTTGAACATAATTTATTATAAACTTAGTCTAAACAGTTTTTGCAAGTACGTTGTAGATCATGGCACCACCTGCTTTCAATTTCAGTATGTTCATGGAGAAAGAAAGACTAGCGAACAATGGAAGCAACTTTACCAACTGGGCACTTAACGTGAGGATTCTCCTTATTGCTTGCAAGAAGCTATATGTGCTTGATGCACCGCTAGGTGACCCGCACGCTGCTGATGCTTTTGTTGAAGAGAGAAATGTTTTTCTGACTCAACAAGAAGACCATGGTGTAGTTCTCCGTGGCATTTGTATGGTTTAGATCCGGAGATGCGAAAGCGTTTCGAGACCAACAACGCTTTTGATACAATGGGAGAATTGAAATTTATTTCCGATACCCATGTTGTTGTAGAGAGTTATGATGCTCCAGAAAATTCTTTAGATGTCTGATGGAAGATAACAGCTCTGTTACCGAGCACGTACTCAGAATGCCTGGGTATGCTTATAAGCTCATAGCTTTGGGAATAACGATTCCCAATGATCTAGGAATACATCGTATTCTCCAATCTATACCACCGAGTTACAAGAACTTTGTGATGAACTATAACATGCAAGGCATGAAGAAGACTCTCCCTGAGCTTCTTTCAATGCTCAAAACTGCTGAAGTGGAGATTTAGAAGCAACATCAAGTGTTGATGATCGATAAGACCACAAGTTTTAAGAAAGGCAAGAAAGTCAAGCCAAAGGTTAAGTTCAAGAAGGGCGGCAAGATTGTTGCCGCACCTGAGAAGAAAACCAGGAATGGCCCTAAGAGAGAGACTAAGTGTCCCAATTGGAAGGGCACTGGGCACTGGAAGCGTAACGACACCAAATATCTGGCAGATAAGAAGGCCGGAAAAGTAAACAAAGGTATATGTGATATACATGTTATTTATGTGTACCTTACTGGTACTCGTAGTAGCGCCTAGGTATTTGATACTAGTTTGGTTTCTCACATATGTAACTCGAAATAGGAACTGCGGAATAAGCGACAACTAAAAGGGATGAGGTGAAGATGCATAAGAAATGGATCAAGAGTTGATGTGATCGCCGTTTGGATGATGCCTCTCCATTTACCATATGGATTATTCATGAACCTTAATAATTTTTATTTGGTTCCTGCGTTAAGCATGAATTTCATTTCTGAATCTTGTTTAACATGAAGTGGTTATTCGTTTAAGTCCGAGAACAATGGTTGTTCGATTTACATGAATAATATCTTCTATTGTCACATACTTGTGAAGAATGGTTTATTTCTTTTGAATCTTGATAGTATTGATACACATATTCATAATGTGAATGCCAAACGAATTAAGATGAATGATGATATTTCTACTTACATGTGGCATTACCGTTTAGGTCATATTGGTGTTAAATGCATGAAGAAGCTCCATTCTGATGGACTCTTAGAATCGCTTGATTATGAATCATTTGAGACATGTGAACCATTCCCTATGGGCAAGATGACTAGAACCCCGTTTTCCGGCACAATGGAGTGGGCGGCAAATTTATTGGAAGTCATACATACTGATGTATGTGGTCCAATGAATGTATCAGAGCGCGGTGGATATCGTTATTTTGTCACTTTCACAGATGATTTAAGTGGATATGGGTATATTTACTTAATGAAACATAGAGTTGAAACGTTTGAAAAGTTCAAAGAATTTCAGAGTGAAGTGGAAAACCATCATAACAGGAAGATCAAATTTCTACGATACGATCGTGGAGGTGAATATTTGAGTTATAAGTTTGGCATGCATATGAAACAATATGGAATAGTTTCACAAATCACTCTTGCCGGAACACCACAACGTAATGGTGTTTCTGAATGTCGTAATCGTACTTTATAAGATATGGTCCGTTCTATGATGCCACTTACAGATTTGCCACTATCATTTTGGGGTCATGCACTAGAGACAGCTGCATTCACTATAAATAGGGCACCATCTAAATCCGTTGAGACGACACCATATGAATTATGGTAGAAACAAACCTAAGCTATCATTTCTAAAATTTTCTCGATGTGATGTTTATGTGAAGAAGCTTCAACCTGATTAACATAAACCCAAAGAGGAAAATGTGTCTTCATAGGATACCCTAAAGAAAAAACCGGGTACACCTTCTATCATAGATCTGAAGGCAAGGTTTTCGTTTCCAATAATGGATCTTTTATGGAGAAGGAGTTTCTCTCAAAAGGTGTGAGTAATAGGAAGGTAGAACTCAATGAGGTTACTGAATCTTCTCTTCTTTGAATGGCGAGTAGCACAACGTTGGAAGTTGTTCTAGAGCTGACTCCACCAGTTGAAGATGTAACTATTGATCAAGATCATGAAACTATGAAATAGGAAACTACCGTACTTTGCATGTCGGGTAGGGAACGTACAACTCCTAAATTGTATGGTAATCTTGTCTTGAATTTAATGGTAGATGGAAATGATGACCCTGCGACGTATGATGAAGCGATGATAAGCTCAGATTCCAACACATGGTTAGAAACCATGAAATACAAAATGGGATCCATGAATAAAAACCAAGTATGGACTTTGGTGAACTTACCCAATGACCGCAAGGCCGTTGTGAACAAATGGATATTTAAAAATAAAACTGACGTTGATGGTAATGTGATTGTCTATAAAGATCTACTTGTTGCAAAAGGTTTTCGACAAATTCAAGGAGTTAACTACGATGAGACTTTCTCACCTGTAACGATGCTAAAGTATGTTAGGATTATGTTAGCAGTTGCTGCTCGATTACGAAATCTGGTAGATGGGTGTCAAAACGGAGTTCCTTAATGGTTACATTGAGGAAGAGTTGTATATGATGCAAGCCAAAGGTTTTTTCGATCCTAAGGATGCTGATGAGGTATGCAAGCTTCAGCGATCCACTTATGGACTGAAGATAGCATCCCGGAGTTGGAACCTCCATTTTGATAAGGTCATCAAAGGGTTTGGATTTGTCCAAACGTATGGAAAAGCGTGTATCTACAAGAAAGTGAGTGGGAGCTCTGTAGCATTTCTAGTACTATATGTGGATGACATATTGTTGATTGGAAATGAGATAGGACTTTTCAAAAGTGTAGAAGGTTATTTAAACAGTAGTTTTTTATGAAGGACCTTGGTGAAGCAGCTTATATATTAGGTATAAAAATCTATTGGGATAGATCAAGAAGTTTAATTCGACTTCCGCAAAGTACATACCTTGAAAAGATATTGAAGAAGTTCAGAATGGACCAAAGTAAGAAGGGGTTCTTACCCATTTTGCAAAGCAAGACATTGAGTAAGACTCAAAGTCCAGCTACAGTATAAAATTTATATCATGTATGTTATGCAATGTACAAGACCGGATGTGGCATATGCTATTAGTTTGACTATAAGGTACCAGTTTGATCAAGGTTTGGAACACTGGTGGCATATGCTATTAGTTTGACTATAAGGAGCCTCGGTCATCCCTTCCATGGGTGGACCGGTTGAGAATTGCAACGGAGACGGCAAGAGCTCTCGCGTACCTTCATTCCGCCGTGTCAGTCCCTATAGTCCACAGGGATATCAAGTCTCAGAATATTCTGTTAGATGGCACTCTCATAGCAAAGGTGTCGGATTTTGGAGCTTCGAGGTGCATTCCGGTGGATCAAACAGGAGACGCAACCGCCATCCAAGGGACATTTGGGTACCTAGACCCCATGTACTACTACTCGGGACGGCTCACCGAGAAGAGCGACGTTTATAGCTTTGGAGTTCTCCTCATGGAGCTGCTCACCAGAAAAAAGCCGTGCTCATATCGGTCGTCCGACGAGGAAAGCCTTGTGCAGGGCCGGTCCTGAGGGGGGGGGGGGCGAGAGGGGCGGCCGCCCCGGGCCCAAAAATTTTGGGGGCCCATTTCAGATATGTGTTAGTAGTATTAGATTATATGTATGCAAAGAATTTTTTTAGCTTAATTGGTTCCTGGTTCGTAGCTTTTTCTATGAATATATCAATTAATAGCTTAATATAGTCGTCCGAGGTAACTAAAAAGTCATTCACGAGAAATTGGCTCTGAAATTGACTCTTAACTACTCCTACTTGGAGAGCCAGTGGAGCACGACTGGACAAGCCAATAGGTGATCGACTCGGGTCCCTATGTACGTGCGTAAATCTAATGATTTAGGATTGGGTCACATCGACCATCGACTTGTCTGTTTCTACCATCGTTCGTCCGCTTGCGTACTATCGCTCATCCACGACAACTTAGTTGTTTTTGCGATTCGTTGTCGTAGATTGGCAAGGAAGAGTAGATTTAAAGAATTACAGTCGTTCAAAAGTATATTATACTTTTAGTGAGTTCAACAAATTTGAAGTCAATGGATGGTTCTCAAACTAAAGACAGTTGCACTACATTTGCAAATATTTTTTCTCTAGATAAGAAATGTGATGTCGAGTTAAATGATCTAATTTCTGAGTTAAGTATTATGCAGTTGACCTTGGCAGATAGAACACTGTCATCTATGGAGATGTTTTAGTTTGTTAGAGATGCAGATTATTATTCTAATATGTATTTTCCTTATCGGATCTTATTTATTATGACCGTGACAGTTGCATCAGCTGAAAGAAGCTTTTCAAAGTTGACTAAATTGTTTGGAAACTCTATGCATCGAGAATAAGTTATTGGATGAGGTTGACATTCATTACATCGCCGATGAATTTTCATCTAGAAATGTAAGAAGACAATTTCAGGGTATACCGATAATTTTAGGGTATACCGATGTGGTATGTGGTTTTTTCCCGCAAGGGGTTTCCATGTAAAATATGTCTTATTTGATTCTATTTCATCAACATATCTATATATATGTCTACCTGTACAAAGGGGCCCCAAATTTTTGCCTCGCCCCGAGCCCCCGAAATCTCAGGACCGGCCCTGGCCTTGTGTCATATTTCACAGCGTTGCTTGCAGCAGGCGACCTAGCCCGTTTGCTAGATCCTCAGGTCGTGCAGGAAGGGGACAAGAATGTTGAAGAAGTAGCTGTGTTAGCAGTGGCATGTGTGAGGATGGAGGGTGACCATCGGCCAAGTATGAGGCAAGTGGAGATGGCACTCGAGAGCTTTCACGTACCCTACGAAAATGTTGTGATGTGTGATACGGCTGCACCGAGTTACGCGGTGATTAAGGGTACAAGGCGGTGATTAAGGGTACAAGGACGGAGGAGGTGAGCCGACAATATAGCTTGGAAGAGGAGTATTTGTTGTCGTCAAGGTACCCCCGGTAGTTGAATGTATTTCTCTTTGTTGAGTTTAGGAAGCAGCGAGATTTCTGTTAGCCAAATGAAATTGAAAAAAATGGAAGACGATGAGGTGAGCCGACAATATAGCTTGGAAGAGGAGTATTTGTTGTCGTCAAGGTATCCCCGGTAGTTGAATGTATTTCTCTTTGTTGAGTTTAGGAAGCAGCGATATTTCTGTTAGCCAAATGAAATTGAAAAAAATGGAAGACGATGTGATGGCCTTGACATCCAACATTTGGAGTGTCTTAAGTTTAAATGACCGAAAGTTTTTGAAGTTTCAGTCACATTTTGTGCTCCATCAAAGTACGATTACATAAATAAAACATGTGTTGCATAACTAAAGTGTAATTGCATAAAAAATAAGAGTGCAACCGAAAGAAAAAAAAAACAAAGTGTGATTTCACAAAATAAAAACAATGTACAACTGCATTGAAAATATGCTTGCAGAAAATACAAAATCAACAAAATCAAAAAACAAATAACTAAAACAATGAATAAAACCTCACAAAAGTGGCATAAATTTCACATGAATGACTAAACTTATAAGAAAATAAATTACGTTCGAGTAGTCGTTCTTTCCTCCAAGAATGAAGGGCACCAAGGAGAAACGGCTTCGAGTGATAACCCATGGCAAAATCCCCACCAAGTTACTCTGGAATCATCACCAACTAACCATAATTCCCGATTCATAAATATGGGGAAAATGGAGGGGGGCAGGGGCACCGAATTCTTTGCATTATAGTAGCTTGCAAGTTTTCCCTTATGGAACTGATTTTTCTCTATTGTGTGTTCTAAATTCTAATAGATTGGACTATGACAACCACTCTCTGAGTTGATATATGTAGTGTCAAGATCCAACAATCATAAATACACATCATGGTCAGGTGCAATGTTTGTAAGAATCGGACAATTTCAGGGTATACCGATAATTTTAGGGTATACTGATGTGGTATGTGGTTTTTTCCCGTGAGGGGTTTCCATGTAAAATATGTCTTATTTGATTCTATTTCATCAACATATCTATATATATGTCTACCTGTACAAAGGGGGCCCAAATTTTCGCCTCGCCCCGGGCCCCCGAAATCTCCGGACCGGCCCTGGCCTTGTGTCATATTTCACAGCGTTGCTTGCAGCAGGCGACCTAACCCGTTTGCTAGATCCTCAGGTCGTGCAGGAAGGGGACAAGAATGTTGAAGAAGTAGCTGTGTTAGCAGCGGCATGTGTGAGGATGGAGGGTGACCATCGGCCAAGTATGAGGCAAGTGGAGATGGCACTCGAGAAAACTACAGCTGCAACCCCAATGCAACGGGAAAAAATACATTTGCAACAATCGTGCAACTAGACAAATTACAGTTACATGCTCAGAAATGATAGTAGCAACCATTGTGCATGTAGAATAATTACATTTTCACCCCCAATACAAATAGAATGATAATTTTTATAAGATAAAAATAGATTATATTTGCTAGTTACGCTAGTCGCGCCGTCGTCAAGTCGGATAAGTCATAAGTCTAGTCGCGAATATACACGCGAGCGCACGCGCTATATATACGTGTTCTCTTGTGATTCTACTATTCTAGAAGACACTAAGAAGTCCCCCTTATAAGGTGGTCTCAACCTCCTCCCCTTAGCAATGTGGGACTAAACTACACAGGCCCCTCCACCCTTACCGTATCATCATATTTTCTGAACCTTTACAATGGGCCACTTTCTCTAATGGGCTTGGCTACCATAACTTGACTTCATGGCCTGTTCATGTGCAAAGATCACTGGGAGGTGGTTGTCTGTGGGAGAAAACAAAAGAGAGCATGCATGCATGCATGCATTATTGATGCATAGAGTGGAGTGGAGTGGACCGATCGCTCGTACGGTCAAACTCAGAAAATATTAGGAGCAAGGGACAATCAAGTGACTTGGGGCATTCCCTATAAATTGTAAAAATCTGAAGAAAATATAAACAAACGCTACAGAGATTCAAAATTTTTAGTAGAGGCATAGGACCACACTCGGTTACACGGGTCCGCCACTGCTCCTATGCATGAATGCTCACGGTGAACATGCATGCTCCCTAAGTGCAATCCCTACTTAGATCAATTTGCCCCGTCTAACAAGATAATCAACATACACACCTCCCACATCTAGAACCCAACCATAAAAATCCTTGTATATTAATTCACCAACATCAAGACATCATATACACACACTCTCACAATCTACTCCCTCCGTTCCAAAATAGATGACTTCTATTTGTCCAAACATGCATATACATGTCCACATACATGCATGTTTAGACAAATAGAAGTCATCTATTTTGGAACGGAGGGAGTACATCCATCCACAAATCCAAACCCAAACACAAGCCGACAAATACATTGAGAGCTAGGAGGAAAGGTCATGCTGATGCGAGTGATCCCTAATGGTGAGAACTACAATTGACTCTTTCTCTCTCTCACACACACATACACGCTCACTTGCATCTCGCACGGCGACACTTGGATCCGACAGCGCTAGAAGCGACCGTCGCGAATCCATCGTCGTGTTGCACACGTCTCGCACCGTCACCGGAGGGATGCCGAGGTGTTGTCCAGCGCCAAATCCACCTCCACGGTGATGTTGGCGGGGCTGCCGACGTGCAGTTTGGCGCCATCCGCCGGCATGTGGCTCGGCGCCATCTCTGCTTCCACAAGGACGGCGTTGACGGGACTGTTGGGTGTGTAGCCCGGCCGGCGCCATCTCTACCTCCACGTCAACAATGTTGTCGGTGATATGATTTCCCAAGGTAGGATAGATGAACTCGATCACCCACATGTGGTAGGAGAAGAAGAGCTCATAGGGGAAGGCGTACTGCTCTGGGGTCACCCAGGAACAGCCGGCCAATTCCGTTTTTCATCGCGCGCGGCAAAGAGACGTCACCATGCCGGCACTGAGCAACATGCGCCTCACACCTCTTGGCATCGTAAGCAAGACGTGCTTGTCGTGTCATCGTCAACATCATCTCACACCCGGTAGCCTGTCGTTGATGACTCGTGGTGTACATACCTCGTGAGATAGATTCATCATGACGGGGAGCTCGTATGTCACGCATCATGAAAGGGAGCTCATATGCCACGCTGAAGCATCACTCGTCATTGAGATTCAGGCTGGACTAGTGGCATGCAGGCATGCTTGTTCTGTGTGTGCACGTGAGGACGGAGAGATGCGGCTCGTGCTAATCACCATCCACGGCTAGTGGTGCCGCCCAGCTCCCGAGTGCCGATTCAATTGGAATGTGAATTATCGTCCCGCGGTGGCAGGCACCTAGGCCGTCGCCTCACTCATTATCTATGTGTGAGCCAGTACGTGTGGACATGGCATAGCATATGCCTTGGACGTGCAGGAATTTCTGTGGCCGTGCCAGATAGCCAATCTTCGATGGCGAGCAACCATGGTGTATTGATCAACGTCGACACCAACGTTGCACTCTTGCATGGTGTGCCGCAGTACGACGTCTTCACGGCCACTCGAAGAGACCCCATCACCACCAACTTGAGAGCCATGCAAGGCTTCTCTAGGCGGGCAACCATCATGACAGGGTAAGGCGAGATGACGCCTCGACACCGACGTCTTTGTCTATGCCGACGATCATGAACTTGGCGTCAGGCCAAGATGAGGTGCCGACCACAACGGCTATGTGCACCTTTTTCATTTTCACAGCAGTCCCAATATCCACCAACAACTTGTTCCTGCGAGGCATACCTCTTGCGGACCCCGACGACAACGTCGTTGCTCATCAAGATGTTCCACCTAAGCGGAGCCATGATACTTCAAATCAAACTACATCAGGGTCGCCAAGACCAACGAGGAACGACGGTGAGGTCAGGCGTGGCAGGAGCAAAGGCAACGCTACTCGGCGCATGTACGGACACAGACACGGGCTCTATCGTGCCCCCCCCCCCCTCCCCACACACACCCCAACCCCACCACCACAACATGCAATGAGACAACACGGCTTCAATCAGATATGTCTCGCAACACCGCCCGTGGGAGTAATTAACCATTGTATTCCGAGATCCTGAGAATTAGGAGATCGCAATCGCCACAGTCAGATTGGCCGTGCTAGCAGGGTACAGAGCGCATTGTATTAGGGATCTTGCATTTTATTTTATTTTCAAGAGATTAATAAATTCTCGCTTCCATATTTCTTTTCACTGCAGTACAGTGGCACGCCCACGATATCGTATGAAAGGAACACTCGGCGCATGAAAGGAACACGTTTCCATATTACTTCCCACGGTGTCGCTATATGTATTTTTCTCGAGTCAAACTGAATTATGAATTATTATTTTCTTTGAGAAGATTTTTAAATTTAAGGTGTCAATAGCCCAAGATACCCTAGAGCTTAGCCTAGCCCACTAGCACGAGCATTTTTTTATGAACCAGGCTATAAGGCTTGGCTTAGATGAAGTGATGAATTGGTCTGTTTATAAGGAAAACTGGACGAATACCAGATACAACAACACGACACCCCATGCAGGCACCGAGGCCACGCTCCACACAAGTTGACGGTCTAACCGCCAGGCGGCCAAGGCTGACATCGCTACACTCGACGCAACATGACAGAGGAAAAAACCGGAGCTGCCGCTCTGACATCCACGCTGGCCCCGAGGCCACGCACCACATGGGCCGACGATGAAAACACCCAAGCGGCCAAGGCCGACACCCTAGTACCCCAAACGCGACGCATCGGACGCGAAACTTGGAGCCACCGCTCCGACATCCACAATAGCCCTAGGGCAGTAGCCGAAAACGAGAAGACAAATCAACCCCACCCACACGGACCGAACAGTTGGCAAGGGTGATTAAGAGGGCTCCACGGGCGATGCCTCCAAGGAGGGAAACGGCGACCGGGAGCGCCGCCATCACCGGCTTCAAACCGAGGCCGAAGCAGGGTTTTCACCTGAAGTTCGCCAAACCTGAAGGCCGACTACATGTCCTATGTATCAAGGCTGCTGTGTAAATCGTCTCTGTTGACCACCAAAAATTCCCTCTACATGTCCCTCTGGCCGACGGAGCATCCAAGACAAGGCCCCAAGAGGAACGCGACACCAAAGCGCCACCATCGCTTGATCCATGAAGGATCTATGGTTTTCCACGGAAGTTCCCGGGCGGAGAAGTGAGAGCACGGCCACGGCGACGCCTTCAAGAAGGATGTGGTGCCCGAGGGCGATACCGTAGCGTGTCCTGGTCGACCACCAGGTAAAGTAATTCACCCGGCGGGGAACCCGAAACGGCACGCCCACCACACGGTGACTGGCCAGCCCACTAACACTGACCCGCACATAGACACCGTCATCCCCGCGAGCCCGATGGTCCATGGCTACCATCAGAGCTAGGTGCCATGGCCTAGGTCTACCTCGGGCTGAGCCACCTCCTAGCGCAGCTCGAAGCCACCACCGCCTCGGGTTGAGCCACCTCCAGGTGCCGCAGGACAGCCACATGCCCAGCCGCACTCTGGTGTTGTTGTTCCTGAAGCCGACACGACGTGTCGGGAAAGGGAGGTCGGACAGGACGCCTCCACCTTCCGACAACCATGTCGATATCCTAGCACCGCGTCGTCGCTCAGTTGAGGCGGGCCGCCTCCCCCGCACACCACCGCCGGCCAACCATCGAGGATACCATGTTTAACGGGTGTAAGAATTCATTCACACTGTTTTCTTCATTTAGTGAAGAGCCACTATTCGAAACACAGTGATGTAGTACAAAATCTTGCAACTAATTTTAAGATATTCAAATATAGGTGCAAATACTAATTCTTCTGCAGCAGACGAAAAGATAAGATATGGGTGCCGTTTCTTTGAAATAAATTTGTATCACTTAGAAGTATACCAAATGCTGACATGCGTGATAACATTGATGTAGTGGTAATGGGCCAACCATTGTTGGAGGACTCAAATACGTACAAGTTGAAGAAACTTTTTTATATTTCCGGATGTTCCGCATTCGGCAACTATGTTGACATGTACCTGTGAGAAATTTCTCCATGTCATGTGGTGCCATAAAATTATTTAAAATTTGTAATTCAACTATTCTATGTTCAGCATGGCTAAATTATTGTTATCTGTTGGTCAATCATCACGGGTGAGGCTGCCTTGCTATCCCCTACTCGGTACAACAAATCAAGCACCGCTCTACTTGTAGGGTTTTTCTAATTCACCGATTTGATTAGTAAAAAAGGACATGTTTAGGTGTGCCGCCATAAACCCCCCAATACAGGAGCCTAGGAAAAACGCCCCCGCGTCGCTCCTTTTTTGGGGTGACTCGGATGGAGAGAACCCTACCCAGCCTCCACCTCTTCCCATTCATTCATGCCTTAGCAGCCGCCAGAGAAGGCCTTCGGGCAAGGCTACCTCCACGTGTTGTGCTTTTCTCGGTGGCCGGCTCACCTGATCTCGGCGGCTGGGTGGTGGCGCATGGCCCTGGCCGTGGGTGGCTGCGCCGGCGTCCTCCAACCTCCTTGCTCTCTGTAGATCTGACGTTGGGTCTTCAAGCTGCGGGGCTGGGCAGTGGTGGGGCGTGCTCTTGAGGATCTGGGAGGGACGAGATGGTTGGCACGGCAGGGGTCCAAGGCGCCCGCCGCTGGCGTGGTTATCCGGCGGGCGTTGCTATCGCGGGTTCCTTGTCGTCCTATCCCCGTGTCCCCCATGCGCCCGACCGGCCAAATTTGGGGATCTGGTGGCCTTGCCATGGATGTTCGGCGGTGCTGCGGGTGGTTGTTGTGGCGGCCGGGGCCATTCTTCGGGGGTTCACCATGGCGTTGCTCTCTGGTCTGTCATTTCGGTGCAGTTTGGAGGCCGGGGCCATGGTCCTGGGTGGTGGACGCCTGTGAGGCTTTCCGGCGAGCCACGTGGAGGCGATGTTGGTTGTGCTCCTTTGCCCTGAGGGCGGCAAGGAGGGCGGCGCAGGGAGTTCCTGGCGAGGTCCGGCGCGGGTGCTGGTCCTCGCCGAGATTTCGATCTGGAGGCGCTTCCGCAAGGATGGCATCCTCGCCCTCGTGGAGGGGGCTCGAGTGAGTGGCCCACAACGTGGGGTGGGTAGGGAGGAGCCGAGCGCAAGCTCAAGTCATCTCTGATGCCGATGTCACTGACGTCCGTGGGCGCCGCTTTTGCTCTTGGGGCGACACCGTGGTCTCACCTCCACCTACCTCGTCTATTCTCCGGGTGAAAACCTAGGTCTTTGATCGGATGGTGGCGGAGCTTTGGCATCGTGACCTCCTTGGAGGCACCGTCTTGGAGTCAGGGTGGGTCTGCTCGCTTAGCCATGGCTGTTTGAGCGCAAAGCTGGTTCCTTTTTGCAGCCGACAAGATGAAGTGAAGTTGTCTTGCTTCGGTGCCTTGGTGGAGGCACTTCTAGCGGACACGGTGGTCTTCCCGCCCCTTCGATGGCTGGACGTTTTACCCAAAGGGTTTGGCCTGCGCCGCTGTTGGTGTTGTCCGATCCAGCCACGTGGGAGGCTTTCTGTTCTACGCAAGGGTTTGGTGCTTTCGGATGTTGATGTCGTGGTCTCTTTCGGCGTTGTGCTGCTCGGCATCCGCTCCTTCGTGCGCGACGTCTGCTGAAGGCTCCCGTATTTCGTCTCTGGCTTTCCTCTCCGATGTGAAGTTCTGCGCTAGTTGTGGTGTTGTCTTCACTTGTGGCCCGATCCCGCCTCTTGGATGGCTGTTTTACGCAAGGACATGGAGCTCGGCGTAGTGTAGCCCCCTTTTTCCTTTTAGCTTGTTCTTGGTCACCTTGTTTTGTCTGTATTTTCCTATGTAAAACTCTAAGCTTCGTAAATTCAAAGCTAGGCATTAATGCCTTCTATCCAAAAAAACCAATACATAAACCAAAACCAATCGAACTTGCTTTTCGTGCATAACGAATCCGACTCACCGTGGAGAAAAAAAGTGATGCTTGTTGTGTCCAAAAACAACTAGCATCACTTTTTGAATATCCTCTTACTATTTTTAATATCCTTAACACTTCATGCAACCTCGGAATAGTGTGATGCTTGTTGTGTCCAAAAACAAAAACAACCACTTTTGTAGAAATATGTAAAAATAAATTTCCATAAGAATAGTAGATAGAAAAGCTTTACTAATGACGGTAAATGTGACATCTGTATTGTGTTATGCCATATTCCTATCGTGATATTTGTTATCGTACCGGTAAACATACGGTATGCATGCCTATTATTCCATGTAAATTGTAATCATTGGTATGCATGTACATTGATGTTTCATTCTCATAAACTAGATAAGGTCTAACTTTGGCGGGTTTCCATGACTTCCCACTAACCTATATAAAAAATCGGTTAGACCCAAAATATGTCTCACGTCCTACGGTGTACCATAGCTCTAGGAAAACGAGAAGGAACCCGTGAAAGATATCAGATTTTGCGCACTGTCCCAACCCCGCTCCCCCACCCCACCCCCTCCCTAGCGTCCCCAAGTAAATCATCCATGCTTTTGTTCCCACGAGTAACATGTAAACCATATCTCCGAAACTGCATGTGGTTGTTTCCATGATGCACGGTGCGATAAAGGACGCATACATTCTCATGGTAGGATTGAGTGGTGCGATAAAGGACGCATACATTCTCGTGGTAGGATTGAGTGGTTTGAAACTGGCGCTACGAGCGGTCGACCCATGGCCTACATAAACTAGATCTACATTAATGAGTTAAATGATATTGCGAATGATGGGGGCCTTTCCACCAGAACCATGGGCGTTGACCGACGCAAATCCTCGTCGCGTCCTTGTAGTGTGCCCCGGCATTGCCTGACACATGACTCCTAGACCCGACTGAGAGACGGTTTCCAAGCATGTGCAACGACTCTTAGCCCGACTTCACATGGCACGGTTGCGCCATCAAGATGATACTGAGTGCAACAATATAAAATTGAATGGCTCTGGCGAGGAAGAGGGCCATCAACCGGTCGAAATCTGGTGGTTGCGATGAGGACCGGGAGGGTTGACACCGAGTGTGGCTTATGTCACAGACAATGATCCAACAACAATAAATATTGTAAAATGGTTAAAATACTAAATTCTACATTGAAAAACATATAAAACATGCATAGTAAATTATAAAAACTATTCTTATTATCACACAAATGTTTAAGTGGATATTATTGGTAATCGTACTAGGATGAAAAAGGTACCGCCAACATAAATTATAAGTAATAGTTATATCCAACATGCAAATTATGCACATGAAATTATAGGCAAAAAAGTCACCTCCAATTATAGGCTCATAAAATCTAGCCTCTGCGGGTCAACGTGATGGGTAACCAGCACACAAATAACTACATGCAATACTAAATGAACACCGTACACAAAAATATCAAGATCTTTCAAAGGATGAAATCGGTGTACATACGAGAGTTGGATTTCTCTTGACCATCTCGATCGTGTAGATAATTTTTTAAGTGTCCAAATAATAGCAAATCATAAATGTATACATGTCTTTGTTTTTTTTTTCATAACTTAATTAACATGAATGATGAATCGACTAGGAAAACTAAGAACCGTGTGTATCATTTACCTATTTACAATAGAGTATGCCGTCATAAGTTAGCACTTATAGTTAAGGCGTGCATCTTTTATAAGCTTGTAAAGCTAATCTAGTTAGTAATATTTAATTAGCTAGTCAGGGAAATCACATAAACATGCATAGGGCACTATGTTTCGCCAAGGCTCCTGATATATACATTGCGGGTTGACGACGGCAACCTGCGCAAGGCTCTGTGTCGGTCCTCTAGGCTTGTCGCCAAGTGCTTTACACAATGGGAGGGATTTGATCACTGTGACACTGTAAAACCTGTGTAAAACCCACGAATGTGCGTCTATACCTGCTCTGATGTTGCTTGCCTTTCTCTAGCTTCCTCTCCGGCATTGTCTCGCCCGCCGTCGGCAACATCATGCCCAATCTGACCTTCCTCCACCGCCTCAGTTACCTCATCTTGAAAGGGAACATGGACGTCAACGGCTACGCCAGCCTCCACAAACATCCAAGGTTCTAGGGGCGATCAAAGTCCTAAGTCTCACGCAAATAATCAAGCGTAAATACATGTGCTTGTGAGATATGTTTGTGGAGTACAATACTCTATGTTCTTGTTGCTTTATAGAAGGCATACAGTCACACGAGGCGACCTCCCCCCTCCCTCCAAACGAGCGGGGAAACGACAAAATACCACCGTGTGCATACGGTCACAAGGCGCGAGAATTGTCTTCGAAACCCCAAAAAAGTGTGTATAGCTTCCCACAAAACCCCAAAATAAAAAACAGGCAGGATTACTCAACAAAAAGTGCTATAACCCACAAAAAGGGAGGGAAAACGCCAAGACGGAAATGGACAACAAAACGAAAATAGTGTGCTAGCCCTGAGAATCAGCAAGAAACGCAAGGACGGAAATGGACAACAAAACGAAAATAGTGTGCTAGCCCTGAGAATCAGCAAGAAACACCAAGACAACGCCTATGTAACTGTGTGCCTCCCAAATCATCGTGCTATAATTTCTGAAAAGGGCGAGAAAATATCAAGGCGATAATCAGCAGGGAAAAGGAAAAAAACAAAGACAATGTGTTATTACCACGTGAATGGGCAACAAAAGCCAAAACGACGCCTCCACAATCGTGTGTGAACAATCACGGGCCGAGAGAATTGTCTCGGGAGCCCTAAGACAGTGTGGTATAGTCACCGCCAATAAGCACGAAAGTATCAGAACAAAAACAGGGGACAACACCAAAACAAAAACAGTACGCTACGGCGGCCCTCCAGAACAGACAAGAAACACTAAAATGATGCCGAGATTATCTCAGGGGGGGGGAGAGAACGTCAAAACGAATATTATGTGGTATAGCACCCAAAGATGGGAGGAAAAATTAAAAAAAAAAAGATGCCTTGGTAACCGTATTCATGCATTCACCACATAAAGCAGTGTGCTTTAACTCCCAAAAAGGGCGGGAAAACACTAAAGCAAAACGGTGTGTTGTAGGCACCGAGAACGTGATGACTTTGTAAGCGCGTGCCTACGTAGGATGCGGGAATGGTCTCGGGGGCCCCAAAAAATGTGGTATAGTAATGGCAGGATGTTGTATTAAAAATATTATGTTCTATAGCTTCCGAAAATGGGCCGCGAAAGAAAAATATGCTATAACCCGTAGAAACGTTGGGAAAACTCCTAAACAATACATATGTAAATGTGCATGCTACCTCCTAATACTAGTTTTTTTTATCATACAAATTTGGTTGTTTATAGTATAATATAAAATACAGCTGGGAGATTTTTTTTCTTAACTATCAAATTTACCCGTGTGTTACTATGAATTTATTTTATTTAGTATGTTTGAAGGCCATGAAAATTTTCACTATGGCGAAAAATTCTGTTTTTTCTAATGATAATACATGTTACAGAGAATTACCCATTGACAAAACTTCAATGTCGGTGGGATAGAAATAAAATAAAAGCAAAATCTCAACAGGAAAAATTGAGTCCCAACACCAACATGATATGTGTTCAGTACACGGTTGAACCATGTAATAATATAATAAGGACAATCAAATTTTTGAATATCTGGAGCAATTGCATTAGTGGCTCTCCAAAGCATTTCTAAGCCATCACATGATTAAATCCTAAGAGCATCTCCATCGGTTGCTCTATATTTTGGCGTTGTATATAGTGGTTGTAAGGCACGGTTAGACCGTATAGCGAGCGGTGGCGGCTAAATTAGCGCGCAGCGGCATTGGTTCGTAGCACAAAAGGGCTAAATTCGTGCGTCGGAAAAAGAAAAGTAACATAACTAAAACGAAATTTAAAACTATATACAAACTAACGATAGTTTGATCGGTGCAGACGAAATTTAAAGGAAATTTAACCCAAATTTAACTAAAATTAACTAGAACTCGGCTACGTCGCCGTCCGAACTGAACTCTGAGTACTCGCCGGAGTGGGATGCCTCCACGGTCAGCGCCGCCCACCTGGGGTCGTTGTTGGCCTAGGTGTCGCCCTAGCCGAAGTCCAGATCCGCTTGCGTTGCGGCCTTGGTCGTCCACCGCTCCTCCATTTCTTGTTCGAGCTCTGCGCGCCGCTCCGCCCGCTCGGCCACCTTGAGGCCCCAATATCCTCCTCCGCCGCGGATTCGCGCGGGTGGAGCGCACACCATGCCGCGAAGGCGCGATCGTCGCTCTCCTCGACAAGGTGAAGCAGCGCTCGGCGGCGGTCGCGCTCGGTGTCGAGGGGCGGCGCCGGCGCCACGATGGTGGCGTCGTTGAAGTTCATCGACGTGTGCGGGCGGCCCAGCCTCCACGTCGCTACGTCGTAGGCGTGGGCAGCCTTCATCGCCGTCGGGTACGACCCTAGATGGACGCGCTTGGTGCAGTAGTTCCTCTTGCGCGGCAGCGATTGCGACGCGGAAACGGCGAGGAGAGGAGAAGGCGCGGGGAAAGAGTAGCGCCCGTGGGCCGCCACGCGGCAGACTTCTCGCGCGAGTTACCGCGCGCTCCGCTCTTTTCCCCGCGCGCCGAATTTTTCAGCGTCCGCTGGAGCGCGCCGCGCCTATATACAGCGACGGCTAGAGATGCTCTAAGCCGTTTCAAACCGCGAAATCCTTGGTCCTTCAAGAGACACTTCTTTGTGAGCGCGTCCATCGCCCTCTCCCTCTCCAAGTTCACATCCATCGTGTAACTTCGTATCAAAAACACAGAAATGAAATCCGTCCGCACACCGCCAAACCGTTATCCCCATTCGCGGCGCATTGAGAGGGCTCGCACACGCTAGGGCTGTACCGGGAAGAAAGGTGGTTGAAGTGGCCCCGGAGCTCGTCTTGGAACCACGGTGACAACTCCTCGGGCACGCCATCGTCGTGAAGGCGCCTTATCATTTCAGTGTACACCTTCAGCTTAGATGGCAAAGAACACCCTCTATCAGCAGGTCTACCTATGACATGTTCATTCCAAGCGGCATGGGTGCTGAGTCTCGCAATCCAAGAAGTTGGACCCTGGTAAGGTGTGGCCATTTTGTACACGTTTTGTTCTTGTTGTAAGCTACTATCGTCAAGTTCATGTGTATGCAAAAGCCAGTTGATGTTCATCTCGTACGTGAGCCACTCCTGGCTACCATGCACATGTTTACAAGCACAACTCTCCAACTTTGATCAATCAATCTACGGTTGCATGTACATGAGGTGGGTGCTGTATCATGTATGTCATCTCCCGCGGAGGCACATGTGTCGCCGGCGATGATGTAGCAGCCGCAGCCTAGCTAACACAAGGCCGGCGAGGCCGACGCGGGCCACGGACGTCGACGTCATCTCGTGCATCTGAAACCGGCTTCCAAATTGCTAGCCCTTCCGAATCTGAAACCTCGGCGTCCAAATTGAGCCGCCGTTACTCAAAAGCAAGGCTAGCATTTTGATCGATTTCTTCTGGGTGTACACGCTCAGCTCATGTCCACTCACTGTATCGATTATGCTTATTTTGTGGAGTTTTTTTAAGCCAATTAATCGACTAGGTCAGCTGACCAAAAAATTCGCCATGACCTCCCTCAACTTTCAGACATCCGGATCACACAGTAAATATGAACAAAAACATTGCATAAAGCATCACAAATCTGACATTTTCAAATACACTACCCAACACGACTAGTTGTCTGATTAAATAGAAACTCCCGCGCACTCAACAGCAAACGTCGTCCTAACTTGATGCTCTGCATGGAAGCTTCCACAATCAAACCCCTGGGACGGTTACATACAATAAATACATTGTTACAAAAATCCCTCCGAATCTGAAACCTCGGCTGCTCATGAATTGCGGCCATACTATCGCAGAGTTAATCAAGATGATGCATAGAGATGGCTCGACCAAATGATGGCATCTCCTTGTCCCCAGGCCTTCCGGATTCCTCCCATGCGATGCATCAGTCTGCAGGCAGAGCTACCCTGTGTCCCTGTCCATCATGTAGCCCTCGTTATCCCTGAACAAGAACTAAACATGATGGTCAGCTCTAGAGCAGATTTAGCAGAAACAAATCATTAATTTGGAGGAGGGTTTCCACTTAGCACACAGGACACGCCTGGCAGCATCTACAGGCTAGCATGTTTGTTTTCTCGAAATGTCGAATTACTATCACGGTTATCTATCTATCGGGAAATAAATATTAACAGATCGAGATTCTTCACTACCACTAAATAAGTACTGCAGCTGGCAAGCCGAAACAAGGGATACATATCAAGTGTGCATCTGCATGACGCAAATGCACATACACAAAATGATGTCAGGATCACAGATCAGCATGTGAAAAAGAAGACTTGTGCAGATTGCAAAAAATTCAAGGCATGTCTTGGGAGATGCTAATTCCAGCCTCTAACATTGAAGGAGCATAAGAAAGGGAGTTGCTTGGCTCATGACATCATAAACACAGGAGCATGTATGTTTGCCCAAACAGAAACAGCTCATGACATCAAGTGCTTTATGGAATTCTTAAACATTTTATACATCTCACACATTATTGGAAAAAAGGGGGATAAATATGAACTGATCATAAGAACAGCAAGAGTATAGTACACATAGATAACGACATAGCACATAAGCATTTAAGCTTCAATCATTCCAGAAAATCATTAGAAATCAAGTTCACAATCAGGATGGGTCCTTTCAGACAACACATTACATCCAAGTAACTGCAAGTAGCATACACCAAGTTTGAACTTCAATGACAGAGATCGAGAAGTACCAGATCAACAATTGACAACATACATTATTCAAGCAGTTGCAACTTGGAAGTGACATACAGCAAGTTCCGATTAACAAGTTCACTAGTGTAGAGAGCCTAGAAACTATACGATGACTACCAACTAGTATATCATCACGTTCGATGGCCGGGATCGGGATGCAGAATAACCAAGATCATAGAGCACGTAGAGGAGAGAAGGGAAGAAGCATAAGATCACCTAAACCTACATCGAAATGACAGAGATCGAGAAGTAGCAGCTCATGAATTTGACAACACATACATTCAAGTAGTCTGAAGTAGCATACAGCACATTTTGGTTGACAAGTTCAGTAGTAGTGTAGAAAGCCTAGAAATTATACCATCACTACGAACAGTATATCATCGTCCAGATGGCCAGGGCACCGACACGGAACAACTAAGATCATATAGCAGGTACGGGAGACAGGGGCAGAAGCAGAAGATCACCTAAACCATGGAGGGCGAAGAATAAAACCACCTCTGCCACAGTGGCGGCGCTGTGAACTCGCTGCCATCCCACAAGCCGGAAATAGTCGAAGCTAAGATCCTTCGGCTTGCTGTGAGGGCCAGCGGCGTGCGAGACGACATGGACCTTGGCAGGCTCCCTAAAACCAGCACATCTTACAAATTAGCATACGAACATGGCTTGATGGTGTCACAGATCAGCATGTCAAAAAAATTCAAGACTTGTGCGGATTGTCAGCAAGGCGAAAACATCTTGTCATATCAAGCAGAGCTGCAAGAAATTTTCAAGGCTGTGTCTTGGAGATTCTAATTCCAGGCTCTAACAAGACTGCAGGAGCATAAGAAAGGGAGTATGTTGGCTGATGACATGGTAAACACAGTAGCATGGATGTTTGGCCAAACAGAAACAGCTCGTCGACATCAAGTGTTTTTATGGAATTCTTAAGCATAAATAAACATGTTTTTATACATCTCACACGTTATTATAACAAAAGGACACCCATACTGATCATACACATATAGATAAGTATTTAAGCTTGAAGCATTCCAGAAAAGCATTAGCACAAGATGCACACACACACACGGCCATGTCCCAGAGCAAAACATGGAAAGAAAGTTGCCTTGTGGTGGGCGTCGTGGTGGAACCGGAAGCAGAGTCGGACCTCCACTCCAAGTGGCTCTGTGTCGGAGATGTCCGGACGCTGAACCTGGGCCTGTCAATGCAAGGGAACATGTCAAGCCCTTGCAGAGAGAGATGGCTCCCAACATGGGCGACATGGGATCGGACTGGACGAGCTCTTCCGGCCTTCCCTTGTCGGTTGGCGGAGCTGGGGAAGGGCGGGCTTGATGTCCTCGTCCTCCTCCTGCTCCTTATCTGCACGGGACAGGGGCAGGGCGGGCTTGATGTCCTCGTCCTCCTCCTGCTCCTTATGTGCACGGGACAGGGGCAGGGTTATGAGCATGAGACGGATGAAATCGAGGAGATGGGATGGGGAGCTTACAGTGGCGGACGGTGTTGAGGTCCTCCATCTCCGGCTGTTGCAGAACGGGCAGGTTGGAGTGGAGGGAGGAGGTCCAGCTGCTTGGGCAGTGGCAGGTCGGCGCTGCAAAACGGGCCGGCGGCGGCAGTGGATCTGGTGTGCAAGAGAGAGGTTAGGTAGTGGCGGCGGTGCAGGTTTTGGATCGGGAGAGATAGGGAGCGACGTGTGGGTGAGAGAGAGGGGCGTTGAGTGGCCGGAGAGCGGCGGGCAGGAAAGGGGATCGAGAGCAGGGAAGAAAGGGGGTCGAGGAGAGAGTGGGTAGCAGAGCTGCAGCTAGGGGTTTGATTTTTTTTTTTCTTGCCTGGCGCGGGAGTTTGGGACCGAAACGAGTATTTCGGCTCTCATTCGCGTCGCGCGCAGGATGTCGTGCACCGGCCTATCACGTTGGTTCCATACTTGCGTGCAGTGCTGATGGATCGATGCTTGGTGCTGGAGTGGGACGACAGGCTGCCCCCGGGACGCGGCGAGGAGCGCGTGCCGGAGCAGCCTCAGCTCCTGCCGCAAAGTCACCGGCAACTACCGCAGCGGCTACGTGTGCATGTGCTTCGGCGACTGCACCAACACGCCCGGGGATACGCATGCCGGTGTCCGCGCGGTGCCCGTCGCAACCCACACATCAAAGATGGCTGCATCAAATCTTCCCTAGGTGAGCACACAATCAATGATGAGAAATGCCGACTGCACATTAGAGAGGAAGAGATTGCAGCGGTTCTTGCTTGCTCTGTTTTCCCGTCAGAGAATTTTTCAGAGCCATGACAAAATTTTTCCCGTGAGAGGAAGATGGCTGCATCAAATCTTCCCTAGGTGAGCACGGAATCAATGATGAGAAATGCCGATTGCACATTAGGGCACGTGCAACGCAGACGCTAAGCCACAGACGCTAGGAAACTAATCCCACCTATTTTGACGGTTATCAAAGAAATCCCGGCCGTTTTCCTAGCGTCGCTGCAAAAACAAGCGACGGACGCTATAGAATACACAGAGAATATGGCTCCCTATCGACAGACGCTTACGCGTTCCAGGGATTGACTTTCTAAGCGCCTGTCGAAGCGTCTTGGAGTGTACATGCTCTTAGAGAGGAAGAGATTGCAGCGGTTCTTGCTCTGTTTTCCCGTCAGAGAATTTTTCAGAGCCAAGACAAAATTTGTCTGATTATTTTATTTCTAGGGTTAAGTGTTGGCGTAGGAATTGGCAGCGGCGCTGGCCTTCTACTCCTGCCACTAGGTGCAATTTTTGTGACCGGGAAGCTGAAGCATCGGAGGGCAAAGATGTTGAAGCAGAAATTCTTCAAGCAAAACAGGGGACATCTGCTGGAGCAACTGGTGTCACAAAAGGCGGACATCGCCGAGAGGATGATCGTCCCCTTGGTGGAGCTGGAGAAAGCCACGAACAATTTCGACAAAGCTCGCGAGATCGGCGGAGGAGGGCATGGCACGGTGTACAAAGGGATCATGTCGGACCTACACGTCGTGGCGATCAAGAAGTCCAAGGTCGCGATCCAGAGGGAGATCGACGAGTTCATCAACGAGGTAGCCATCCTCTCGCAAATCAACCATCGGAACGTGGTGAAACTCTTTGGGTGCTGCCTCGAGACGGAGGTGCCGTTGCTGGTGTACGAGTTTATCTCCCATGGGACACTTTACCACCATCTTCATGTCGAGGAGCCTCAGTCATCCCTTCCATGGGTGGACCGGTTGAGAATTGCAACAGAGACGGCAAGAGCTCTCGCGTACCTTCATTCCGCCGTGTCGGTCCCTATAGTCCACACGGATATCAAGTCTCAGAATATTCTGTTAGATGGCACTCTCATAGCAAAGGTGTCTGATTTTGGAGCTTCGAGGTGCATTCCGGTCGATCGAACAGGAGACGCAACTGCCATCCAAGGGACATTTGGGTACCTAGACCCCATGTACTACTACTCGGGACGGCTCCCCGAGAAGAGCGACGTTTATAGCTTTGAAGTTCTCCTCATGGAGCTGCTCACCAGAAAAAAGCCGTGCTCATATCGGTCGTCCGACGAGGAAAGCCTTGTGTCATATTTCACAGCGTTGCTTGCAGCAGGCGACCTAGCCCGTTTGCTAGATCCTCAGGTCGTGCAGGAAGGGGGCAAGAATGTTGAAGAAGTAGTTGTGTTAGCAGCGGCATGTGTGAGGATGGAGGGTGACCATCGGCCAAGTATGAGGCAAGTGGAGATGGCACTCGAGAGCTTTCACGTACCCTATGAAAATGTTGTGATGCCTGATACGGCTGCACCGAGTTACGCAGTGATCAAGGGTACAGGCGCGGAGGAGGTGAGCCGACAATATAGCTTGGAAGAAGAGTATTTGTTGTCGTCAAGGTACCCCCGGTAGTTGAATGTATTTCTTTTTGTTGAGTTTAGTAAGAAAATGGATTCTGTCACGGGATACACAATAGGTCTACTATCTTGTATTCTTGCCATTGTTCTTTTAGGAAGTAGCGAGATTTCTGTTAGCCAAATGAAATTGAAAAAAATGGAAGACGATGTGATGGCCTTTGACATCCAACATTTGTAGTGTCTTAAGTTTAAATGACCGAAAGTTTTTGAAGTTTCAGTCACTTTTTGTGCTCCATCAAAGTACGGTTACACAAATAAAACATGTGTTGCATAACTAAAGTGTAATTGCATAAAAAAATAAGAGTGCAACCGAAAGAAAAAACCAAAGTGTGATTTCACAAAAAGAAAAACAATGTACAACTGCATTGAAAATATGCTTGCAAAAAATACAAAATCAAAAAACAAAATAACTAAAACAATGAATAAAACCTCACAAAAGTGGCATAAATTTCACATGAATGACTAAACTTATAAGGAAATAAATTACGTTCGAGTAGTCGTTCTTTCCTCCAAGAATGAAGGGCGCCAAGGAGAAACGGCTTCGAGTGATAACCCATGGAAAAATCCCCACCAAGTTACTCTAGAATCATCACCAACTAACCATAATTCCCGATTCATAAATATGGGGAAAATGGGGGGGGGGGGGGAAGGGGCACCGAATTCTTTGCATTATAGTAGCTTGCAAATTTTCCCTTATGGAACTGATTTTTCTCTATTGTGTTTTCTAAATTCTAATAGATTGGACTATGACAACCACTCTCTGAGTTGATATATGTAGTGTCAAGATCCAACAATCATAAATACACATCATGGTCAGGTGCAATGTTTGTAAGAATCGGATAAGATCCCCTATGGTAGAATAGATAATCGTTGTAACGTAAAAATTATAATATCATAAATTATACAAACTAGAATTGTATTCTTGTTTCTCTCATTTTGGATTGTGGAGTCATCGCATGACAATCAAAATTCTTTCAACCTTTGTAGATCTAGAAGTACCGTTGTCAATGTGTACTTGTATTAAATATACTATATGGAATCACCATGTTGTTAAATTTATCAAACTGATATCATTGTGTATTTTATTTGATCTTGTAAGCAGACTATTTTCAGTTGCCCATTGCTAGTTTCAACTGAACGTTGTCTCCAGCAAACATATGGTTATTTTCTTGTTTGTCATATAGTAGTTATTTGTACTGCACACGTACTATCTCGAGTGGCAAGCAATTTGGGAAACACATGTAGTACCTTAGCATCGAAGTTAGTATTTTTTTTCCTATACGTTGAGTGCAAAGTCAAGTGACTACATGAGCAAATTGATAAGCAACAACGTAGAGGCATTATCTATCGATGAAGGAATATGCCCGAGAGATAATAATAATATGGTTATTATCGTATTCCATGTTTATTATAAATGTTTATTTCTCATGCTAGAATTATATTAACCGAAGACGTTGATACATTTGTGTTTAATAAACAAACAAGAGTTCCTAAAGCCAATATATATCCCAGGACCGCAGGGACAAAGAACAACAGAAGGAATTATCACTCACCCTTGCACGTGTTTTTCGCAAACCTATAGATGATAACAATAACAACTCTCGTTTAAATAGCTCGTCGATTAACTGATGATCAAGGTTTCCTTATCATGAACATTGGATGTTGTTAATAACGGGGTCATGTCATTGGGAGACTGATGTGATGAACATAGGCCCAAATGAAGTATAATGTACGATCAAGTCATTAAGTTTTTCGAGATTTGCACACATTATTCACATCAACTCCGCAAGAGTTTCTGTAATATAACTCCGGATCAATTTGCTCGTCAGCAATATTAGTGCCCGGCCCCACCTTGGTATTGGAAATCACTTTGAGCGGGGACATGGATTGTTTTTTCTGCTCTCCGAGCTGGGCAACTGATTTTCCCCTTTTCCCGCTTGCGCTACTGCTCTTCGTCGACCGCACCATTTCCTTGTGTGACTTCAGAATAGAGCAGTCATAGTCAGATGACAGACTCAGCTAGGGTTGATGAAGAGTATTGAATTTGAATTTAAAACAGTAATCCAAAATTTTAATTAAGAATTTTCACAACCCTATATGACGTAATATAAAAATCTTAGGGGTATTTTGTATTTTATTTTGACTAAAAATGGTCCTTAATAGTCTATAATAATATAAGACATAATTTAAAAAAAAATCAAAACTTATTTGGTTGAATTGGAGTCCAAAACAAAAAGTTATAAAACAAGACAAAAAGGAAGAAAAATACTGCCAAGCCGACCGGCCCATCCCGGCAGCACGGCCGATCCCTCCTAGCGCGGCCGGCCCAGCCCAACAGCACGGCCGATCCCTCCTAGCGCTGCCGGCCCAGCCCAGCAGTATGGCAGATCTCTCCTAGAGCGACTGGCCCAGCCTAGTGAAGAAGAGTTCGCTTATACAAAAGTTTTAAATGTTGTTTACTATCACATAGCTGCCCGTGGTCTACTAGTTGGATCGTATGCTCGGCTGTGTGAGGTGGTGGGTTTGACCCCCCCCCCCCTTCCCTCAGGTCCTATTCTCTATTTTCTTGTTGTACGGTTGCAGGTCGGAGGTGGGTCCCACCTTTCAGGTCGATGATCCTGTCAGTTCGATGCATAGTCGGTGGAGGGACCGTGAAACCAGAGCGGATGCTGCATGTCAGACGCCCAATGGTCAGTTGAGAAATTGACATGTAAGCGAAATTGAAGACAACTCAGCACTACATGTATGCGAAATTGAGACAACTAGGACGACACATAAGAAAAAATGACGAGGTCGCAAAATGCATAATAATGTTGTCGGCTTATGACCAAATTGTCAAATTAAATCATGACTTTTTTTTACCAAAATGGTCCTTATGTTTTCATATTCAGCCAACGACAAATTGGTTTGAAATGGTGATAAAATTATGACAAATTCATCCACGGTCATTATAAAATTGATATGTATCAACATATTTCTTGTAGTGTTCATTCAGTTCAAAAATACTAGCAAACAGATTTGTTGGGCATCTTTGACTTTGCGTCAGAAATATCGAGAGGATATTTTAGCATTTGTTACTTGGTTTATATGTTTTTTAGGTAGTGGTAATCATTGGCGTTTGACAGATACTTGTCGGTGTTAGTAATTTTTTTACTGTACCCTTGTACTCCTGAAGAGCAAATCCAACCCTCTATTTTATTAGTTTAGTATTTTTTTTCCTTGGTCGCATCTTCTTCCGTTCGAGCCTCTGCCGCCAAACTCTTGCGTGCATGATTCCGTCCCAGCTGCTTCGTGATCTCATACTAATCGCCGGCGATGGCGGTCGTCTGGTCCAAATAACGTGTGTCATTGCATCTTGCATCAAGCAAAATACCCTGCATCTGATAGTATTGGACAATCATCTGCGGTAAACTGATCACATGATTTGATCCGTGCAATTTTCTTGATGAATGTATAGCAAGAGATTGGTTTCCAAATTATAAGTAAGACGCAATATTATGAATCATTCAGCGTAATTTCTATACACTGAAATTGCAATCAAATATATGTTTTAGATCTGCTCTTCCTGACCGATTATCATGACGATCCCTACTTACATATCCTTTCTGCTATAGTAATGCATGCGTTATTGTAATCCAATCTCGTTACTCAAGGCGCGCAGTCAACTCGTGCTGGTGTCCATACGGTGGGAGCCCCAGCCTGGTGGTCTCCATGCCGGATGTGCTTATTATTGCTCTGTGTGACACCGGCCTGAGAAACACGGTGTTATGAGGCCCTGGCCTAGCGACGGAAGACTACGGTGGCGGCCGGCCACCTGTGTCTCTCAATTCATTGAAGGATCAAAATTTGGACAGAAATTTAGTAGAATAAATACGTTGATTGTTCTTACGAATTGTCTCTGTGATTACGTTTTCACCCCCGAACCCAGGGTACTCCCAATTTTCTTTTATGGTTCTCCCTATTAGTTAAGCGGGAGTACCAGTTGAGCTCAACCATGGGATTCGAAGAAATGAAGGGTCCATATCGACTTCTGTGTACCGTAAAAGTGCTCAAGTGGTATTAGTCAGAGTTAGATGATTAGTGTTAAGTATTGACATCCTATATACATGTAGTTTCATCACTATTGGTATCAAATATATCACTTGAGTGCATCGGTTCTTTATTTTTACAATCCCTTACATCTGTTTTGTGTGTGTTCATTTAATGTGATTTATCATAACAGGCAAAGAGTTTAGTGTTACTTCCCCATTTGTTTTTACACACTCGCGCACTCGATGCTCATTGGGATGATGTTTCTAAGTGTGCATCATCATCGATGCATTGTTTCAGTGCCCACCCTCCCCCAGAGATTTTTTTTCTCTTTCCCGTGGTTTCTCCGGTGTTTTTGTTGGGTATTGGCATGCAGAAGATCAAAAAGGTTTTAGAAAATCCATTGTTCGATTACTTCACAAAGGATGTATGGTCATAAATTTCTTCTATAGATTTATGGTATTACTTTTTAGGCTTTAGTTTGATTTTTTTCTCATCTTTTTATATGTTGCTACATGGACTTTGTTTTGTAGTCCATCGGGAGTTTAAAGAGGGATTTTTCGAAATTTTGCCGTGAATCTAACTTACGAAGAGAGGTCATTACTATATGGTAGTGTTTTTTGTTCAAATTTTCTTTTCTGTTGGGCTTGTACCTGAGTTCATTGTGGTTTTTTTTTGCTTGACTGGAAACTTCTATTGAGATATTTGTATAAATCATACACTTTTCAAATATTTAATATAATACTTATAAAATATATAGACCGTGGATTCTAGAAAACACGATTATAGAACAAACTTTGTTAAAACCTAATTCCTCTATCCCAGTTTATAAGTCATGACCGTGTTTCTAGATCGTGAATTTTATCAACGTAATATGAATTGTATAACATTAAAATTATAATTGTAACTCGTATTAGGTTGGGTCAAATGAACGATTTAGGGATATGCGGTAGACATATAAATAAGGACGGAGGCAGTATTGTTTATTATCTTTCAATGAATTCACTATATCACTAAAAAGATGAGCAACATAATATTTATTAATTTTGTTTCTTATATGGCTAAGAAATACAGACAAACAAAAAATATTCTTGTAATAATTTAACATGCTAAAATAAACCAAGAGAAGTATATCAGTTCAATATAAATAAATTTTGGCCCAAATTTTTGTGAAACTAAGTGCGATGAAGTAAGATCCTTTTCCGGCGACGTGGTCGAGGGCGGGCTTCAGCGGCGGTCCTCTAATGGAGCGGGTCCGAGGCCGTTTGGTGCAGCCTAACCGCTTCAGCACGTTGCGAAGCTTCATCTGCGGCGGCGGGGAGGGAGGGGAGGGGCGGCTGCGGCGGCGGGGAGGGAGGGGAAGTGGGTTTACTGGGCCAGGTTGTAAAGTTCAATATAAAATGCTGAAATAAACCAAGATACGTATAACAGTTCAATATAAATTAATTTTTGCCCAAATTTTTGTTGGAATGACCATATTCAAATGCTGAAGCAATTTTTCTGAAACTAAGTGTGTATACTACAGTGCGACGACGAAGTCTTCACCTGTTTGCAAGATCCTTTTCCGACTTACTCAATCTTCTCATGCTTATTGTATTATTCAGCACCTTGGGAAGCTTCATCTGCGGCGGCGGGGAGGGAGGGGAGGGGCGGCTGCTGCCTGCTCTGGTCGAAGGGTTCGAGGTCGGGGCCAATTTCGAAGATTTGTTTTTTTTTTTAATATTCGGAGGTGCAGCTTCTCCGTAAATTAACTATATGTCATTTTGCTATCTTATCCAATTTTCCAATATGTATTTTGCTATATATGTTCTATCATGGATTTGCCAATTTGCGGCAAGGAAAATTAACTCACTAATTGTTGCTATCCTATGCAATTCAAATGGTTGCTACCCTATGCAGTTCAAATGGTTGCTATCCTATAGAATTCGAATGGTTCCTATCCTATGCAATTCAAATGGTTGCTATCCGATATAATTCAAATGGTTGCTATCCTATGCAATTCAAATGGTTGCTATCTTATAGAATTCAAATGGTTCATATAGATCAAGAGCCCCATTTAAAACTTACCTTGCCCATTAGAAGACCAAAACATTTGTTTTGAAGCATAGTTGGATGACGACAACTTCCTTAGCACCGCGCATGAACTCAAGATCAAGCCATATGAATTTCTCTTGTTCCTACGCGCTTTGAACCCATCCTTCGAACATGGCAAGATAACCCGACATTTTGGCGCTCTCGTTGGTGTAGTAGACAGTAAGCACGTTCGTGCCGTGTGCGCGAACCTCCTCAATGCGAGTGATTGGTTCCATGGTGGATTAGAGGAAGAAGACAAGAGAGAGATAGAGGGAGAGAAGAGAGGAGGAGAGAAAAACTGTACCGTACGGAGAAAAAAAGAGAAAACATTGCGCAGTTCGTGACTTCACGCTCGCGGGGAGGCAACCTTTCGACATGTGGTACCGGTTTTTGCCACCAACCGGTACCAAAGGTGCATAGCGCAAGGACAAACGTCGCCACAGTACCCTGCCACACCCATTTGGTACCGGTTTTTCCCACCAACCGGTACCAAAGATGCCTGCACCAGGCGAACGGTTGCCACACACCTTTGGTACCGGTTCTATCCACCAACTGGTACCAAAGGTGAGGTTCAAACCGGTATTGGCCGTGCCCGACGTCCTCGCCATTCGAATCGGTACTCGACCCCGATTAGTACCGGTTTTTAATTGAACAGGTACTAAAGGTCAAATCCTATGGCCCTGTTTCTACTAGTGATACCGGCCATCTGCGGTTCTTCTCACTACCAGAAAATGATTCTCCGTCGGGTTGTATAGACTTCGTTGAGTTCTTTATATCGGGGCCACTCGGCGAATATAGTCTATGCCGGGGCTTTTACAAAAAAATCGGCAATGGCTAATTTTTGCCGAGCCCGACCGATAAAACACTCGGCGAAGGTACGAGCACTCGACAAAGTTAATAAAAGAACTCGGTGAACCTGTAAGCTCGGCAAAAATCCACCCCACGTGGCACCGGCCAGTGAGTCCCATAGAGCCATGATGATGCCGGGATCTTCGCCGAGTACCAAGCCCGGACAAGAGTTCAAATATAGTAAAACGGAAAATCCTACTTTTCTTCGCCGAGTACCTTACACGGGAAAAAATTAACGCTAAAAATAAATTATTTTCTAGATTAACTTCGTCGAGTGCCTAGCCCGACAAAAAGTTCAAATATAGTCTGGAAACTCTGGTGTCAGTCCTACTTAGTATGGATTATTTTCTGGATTATCTTCCAGTCCGGAGACTCCGGTGTCAGTCCGGAGATTCCGGTCTGCCAGACCGGAGACTCCGGTGTGGATTCTCCAAAACTTTTCAAGATGTTTCTATTTGATTTCCTCCTCCACTTTTGGACATGTATGCTCATTTTTCTGCTCTCTGGTTTTTTGTTTGACCGTGTGTGTTTTCAGGGAAAGGAAGGTCAAAGTCATCTGCCTCAAATCCTCATGTCAAACCTAGGAAGTACGGTACCCACTCACACAACTATCATATCACTGATCCGGATACTGGGAGAGTTGGTCAGAAGAGGGTCTGTGAGGATGAGCGTCGTCAAAGTGATGTTGTCCAAGAAAGGCAGAGGCGTGTACTAGCGAAGAGGGCCAAGTATGATAGGATTACCACTGTGGTGTCTATGAGATCATGGAGATCTCCCTGGTCCGCTGACAGCAAATTAAACCAAGCATGCATGCACTCGTGGACGGCCTCTCTTATGCCCCGGCTGGGTGGGGGGCTTACGCACCGGCTGCCCAACCGGGTTTCGCAAACCCGGGCTAAATCCCCCCCTAATGACCAGGTAGTTGATACCAACCGGGGTAAAAGGGGCGCCCACGTGTGCTCTGCGTAGCGTGCAGGCATCCCCCCTTTTACCCCGGTTGGTAACACCAACCGGGGCAAAAGGTTTCCTGCCGCGGCCGAGCTTTGGCATGTTTCTTTTTGGGGCTGTTTTTGGGATGTTTTTCTGTGCTGGTTTTTTTTGGTGAGGCTGTAAATGACATATTTTTTGCACATCGATAGTAATCATCATAAAAATTATTGCATGCATTGATATCATCAAAAGATAATTACATTGATCTCAATTATATCATTACATCCGAATAGAGTTATACACATTGAGATCATTACATGCAGATCATTATTTATACTTAACAATGCAATTTCCATTTTTAGCAATGACCTCCTTCAGCAGAAAACCCGCAAATTCCTCTTGAAATGCTTGTAAGCGGTCTGCCGGTAGGAGCTCCCTCTGGAGATCGTGGAGCCTTATATTTATCTTTCTTCTTAACCGCTCATTCACGATTGTCCTTGTGTTCTCCATGACATAGAATCCACATAAATTTGTTCCTTGTAGCTGCTGAGGACACTTTACGAGAAATATAATTGAGTCAAATAATACTCAAGCAATTAAAGAGAGATGCGTGAATGTAGCAAGTACTACTTACGATGACTGTGTCAACTCTCATATTCAACTCCGTTAAACCGGGTTGTTGCTTCCTGAACCGCTTCCAAGCCCTGTCCGGGAAATAAGAAAAAAGGAATATATGGGTCATCGTACGATAATGATTGAACAAAAGGGGACGGTTTAGTGCGACAACGATTGAACTTACTTTGTGAGCATTGAAATAATGGACTTGTACTCTGCTTGGCCTTTATTCATAGAGTCCAAGAGATCAACTATTCCGGTGTCAACGTGAATGTTGAAAAGAATCCAGTGAAAACTGCACACGCGGTTATATACATAGTCATGCATAACTCATCAATTACACTTAACACCGACTTAGCAAAATAGAAATCTGAAGGAATATGCATAAGGCAGTAACACTCACCCTTGTCTGTAAGGAAATAGTACAATTTCACTACAGTGAAATTGTTTCTTCAAAAACATAACTATGTTATGCTCCGTCTCTTCATAGAATTGCAGTGAAACGATATCATTGATGATATATGGGTCAATGAACCCAATGACACTGTTTCCATTACATTCCAGAATCTTCATCCTTTATAATATATATCATGAAGTGAGGATAATATATATAAGAAGCAACGATCGAACTAGGTGAGGTAGATACTTACAGACAATAGGTGCTGATGATCGATTTGTCGAGGGCGTCTAGATTATAGAAGAAAAAAAGATCTTCAAAATCAATACACAGCGAGTCATCATGGAAGTAATCATGTTCTCTAATTTTCAGCATGAGTTGGTCTAGCCCCTCTTTTGCGGTTTGGATATACCACGAATGTAGTTGGCGCTTGAATGTTGTCAAAGAGTTGAGCTGATCAGGTTTGACGAGAGACTTCCCACACTCATATTTCCATGCGAATTCAGCCTTTTCGACGTTGTCAGATTGGCCTAGGAGTTGGTCAACTGTTATACCACAATCTCGTGCAAACCTCTCAGCTGCTTCTCGATCAACTTGAGCCTGTACAGTGTCCAACACCTTGAGCGGGGGGGGGGCGATTGTTTTGGCTGCTTCCCGAGCTGGGGAATTGTTTTCCCCGCCTTCTTGACTTTGTTATAAGTCATCGTTAATCCGCAATCATAGTCAGATGGAAGATTCATCTAAACTTTGGATGGCATCTCCAGCATATTCTTGAAGTGCTTCTTTACAGCCGGATTTGTTGGTTCCTTTGGCGGCTCAGGGGTTCTCTTTCCCCACGAAGCCATCTGACGTTTCGTGTCCGTAGTCACCCAATCGTCGGTCTCTTTGTCATTCATATGGTAAGCCAAATTTTCTGGCAGCTTCTTGGCTTTCTTCGGGGAAGACTTAGAGGCAGCAGCCTTCCGCTTAGAGGACTTAGTGGGCGGCGGAGTCGGCTCAGGCATTGGAGATCGAGCCGGACTCGGCCTGCTGACGTCGTCCATGGCGTCGACGTGTGCTGGTGATGATCGAGCCGGGCTGCATCTCGGAGAAGTAGGTGGCGGTGGTGGTGGTGGTGGACTGCGTCTCGGAGAAGGTGGCGGTGGTGGACTGCTTCTCGGAGAAGTAGTTGCTTGTGCTGGCGATGGACTGCGTCTCAGAGAATTAGGTGCCGGTGGTGGCGTCAGACTGCTAGGGGGAAACACTATGCCACTCTTTTTCCATTGAATGATGCAATTGACGGCCTCTCCAATTGTCTCTACCCCGTCACCTCCGGGGATGTCAAGCCGCATTATCGTCCAGTACGGCTGAACAACATCAACGCGGACACGAGCATAGCTAGGTGTAACCGGACGGCCATGCGAGGTCGATCCCTCTACACAACATAAAGCGTAGCCGTTCGCCACCTTGATGGATATGTTTGAGACCGACACATATAGCGCATAGCTTGTCTTCTCCTTGATTGCATCCACGGCCTCTGTCTATGGAGGGGCATCAACAAGCATAAATGCAGCGGAAGCCGGTACCTCCGTTGAAGCCACGCTGCTCCGGCGTTGAGATGGGTCTGTTTCGTCGAATGTAGTGTCTTGCGTCTGTGAGCGCCGGCCAGTAAGCTCATTAATCTGTTGTTGCTGCTTCATCATTGCGGCTTCCAAGACACCAACCTGTTCTACGACCGCTGCCTCCTTCTTTATCTTTCCTCTCTCTCGGCTTCTATATGGAAAGAGACAATCCTCCGTCCTGAAGCCAAAGCACCACGGATATCGTCCTTTGCCTCGTGTCCAGCCGCCATGTTCAGGATTCCCGAGGGCCTTTGTAAGCTCGTCACTCTCTCGATCAGGCTTGAACTCTCCCTCTTTAACATCTTAGAACACTTCCTCAAGTGCCGCAAAGGGGACCTTTATTTTTCAGTCATAATAAGGTGCCCTTCTTCGTTAAACGTTGCCCCATGCCCAAGGAACCAATTCCTTGACCTCCGCGGAAAATCCCGAGTACCTGGAATGATCCCCTTCTCTCGCAGCTCTGCCTCGAGTTTGTCAACCTTAGGCACTTCAACTTTGTAGCCACCTGAACCCATCTTATGGTGATATACCTTCCTCGCCGCATTTTGCCGCATTCTTGGCTGACGTCTTCATCCCCTTTTCTGATTCCTTGTACGCCTTAACTGCTGGCCAGTGTGCCTTCTTCTTCTCAAGCGGCCCCTCGAATTTTGAGACTTCTTTTTTCTTCTGATATTCCTTCCATAATCTTTTCTTGTAAGCATTGAAAGCCTCGGCCATCTTCTTCACCTCCCAGTGCATCACTGCGTCGTGCAGTTTCTTCTGTGTCTTCTCGGTATCACATTTTGGAAGACTGAAATGGTTCATCAGCTTGTCGAACATGAGTTGTTTGGCCCGGTCTGAGACAAAAGAAACTGCTAGACGGTCAGGATCGTCTTCGTCCTTTGTTGGCTCATTCCATTCTTCAATACTTATTGGGATCATGTCACTAACAATAACTTCACATTGGATTGTAAACTTAGTTGTTGTCTTGATGGGCCAAGCAGGTTCGCAAAGTACTAACACTAAAATTAATACTAAAACTAAAAATGCTAACACTAAAACTAAAAATGCTAAAATTAAATACTATAACTAAATACTATAACTAAAAACTAAAACAGTATTAAGAATAAAACTAATACTAATATTAACTAAAACAAAAAAAATAGAGTAACAACGGCGCCGGTGAGGGCAAGTGGCCGGGCCGGCCGCTCACCTCGAGGGCACGGGCGCGAGTCGAGCAGCACGACGACGAGAAGCACGACGACGAGTAATAGGCGCGGGCTAGGGGGCGAGGGGGAGGGCACGGTGGCGTGCACGGCGGCGAATTTGAACGGCGCGGCGCGGAAATCCGGCAACCTGGCGGCGTAGTGGGGATTTCTGCGTCGTCGGGACTTAGCCGTTTTTGCGTCTTCTGAGAGTATGCCCCGGGTGGTTGCTCCGCCCGGGGTTATATAGTGGGAGGCCTTTTGTCCCGGTTCGTGTTACCAACCGGGGCAAAAGAGACGGAGGTGGGCTCTCGCTTGCCCGCCCACCTCCCCCCCTTTTTCCCCGGTTAGTAACACGAACAGTGGAAGAAGGCCCAAATGTTCGTTTTTTTGGTTTCCTGCCGCCAATTTTTTTCCTTGCCTCGTTTAAATCCATTTTCAAAATGTTTTTTCAAATATATTTCAAATGATTTCGAAATAGGAGAAACTTTCAATATGAAATGTGTTTAAAATTGGACAAATATTTCAAATACATTTTCTGTTTAAAATAATAATTAATCTAACTATTTAAACTAGCAACAATTTTTGAATTTTCAAACATTTAAAAAAACCTAGTTTATGAATGGTTTTGAATTTGAAGAAACTTTCAATATGAAAAGTGTTTAAAATTGCGTAAACATTCCAAATACATTTTCTGTTTTAAAAAATAATTATGAAAAGTCATCGACGAGTTCCCCGACGACGACGAGGAGTAGTGTTTGTCTGTTTTCTGTTTTTAATAAAAGAATTTGTATTCCGGCAAGCTGCGGCGCTAGCGCGTCTATTTTCCGTGTGATTTTTCGTGATTTGTGGGATTCAGACGCCAGAAAGAAACACACCCATCATCCAACGACTCACATCAGTGGGGGGGTACATTTGGATAGATAAACAAGGCACAATACATAATGGCCAGAGTGAATCTAAACCTAAACGGAGAGTATATATCTAGATAAACAAGGAAGTACATAATGGAAAATGTGAATCTGATCTGCTAGTCATACTCCTGTCTAGGCCTATAGTACTCCAACTCGTAGTCGTCGTAGTCGCCGCCGTCTTCTTCACTCTCGTCGGACGGTGCTATAGACTCCCTCGGAGGATCACGACCCCAGGACTGGGTGTGAGGGTAGCGCAGGCGGGGGTTATCGCCGGTCCTGATGTAGTTCATGACGCTCTGAAGAGTCCGTCCGCCGCCCCACCACAGCTGATAATCGTGCTCGTTGAAGTTCGAAAGAGGCGGGCCGTTCTCCTCGTACCTGGCGAGCGCACTCTCACGCCGATTAATGATGAAGGCGTCCCAAGTAGGGCGGTAGTAGGATTCCAACTGGGATTCCTCCGCTGCTCCGGCGTGAGCTCGTGGTAGTAGTGGTTCATGATGGCCGTCCGACGCGCCACACCTTGAGGAACAGGAGGGACCGGCACTCCTCCAGCGCTCAGCATCCAACCGGCGGGGACGCTGTAGCCTGGCGGGCAGGGGTAGTTCGAAGCGGAAAGTGCCTCCGCCTGCAGGAAGGTTAGAGTGGGTACGGTAGAAGCCATGGGAGAGTGGTGAGTTTATATGTGTTTATGCCAATGGTGGCAATGCATGCATACATATATATAGTGAGAAGAAACTGACACCTTTAGTCCCGGCCCGTTTTACCAACCGGGACTAAAGGGTTACGGATCGTGTGTTTCTTTCAAGCGCTTGTGGGTCGTTGGATCAGATCTGTGTTTCCTTCGAGCTCTTGTCAGTCGTTCGATCAGGGGTACGGTGTGTTTGTTTCGAGCGCTTGTTAGCCGTTGATCAGGTGTGTTTCCTTCGAGCGCTTTTTAACCGTTGGATCGAAACTCTAGCACAACACTTTGTGAGCCAGAGGACCCTATATATAGCCCACATCTCGGAGTCCCTTCAGATATCATTCAGTTCATCCACCGAATACAAATCACTCGGATTCTCCAGCATACGTCCTACCGTGCATTTGATATGCATATATGCACTCCAGGAGCCACGGTCGGGCTGCATGCTGGTGATACCGATTGTTGTTCTACTATGATACAACGAAGTGACCCTATTCATTAGAACATGAGATCATGTCAATCACTAATACCCGAAGGGTGCTTTGATGACATCAAACGTCACACCGTAACAAGGTGACTATAAAGTGTTAGGTATTCGGAAAGTGTTAGTTGAGGCTCATGGATCTAGAGTGGGATTTTTCCATCTAAATAACAGAGAGAGATATTCTGGGTCCTCTCGATGATATCACATCGACACTTCTTTGAAGCATGTAACTAGGTCACAGGGATGTCATATCACGGAACGATTAAAATAGTACTTATCGGTAACGAGATCAAACTAGGTATGGTTGATACCGATGATCGGATCTCGGACAAGTAAAATATCGAGAGACAAAGATAATTGGCTACAACGTTGATAGTTCACACGATCACAAGATTCATCGTTGAATATATGAGTCATTACGGATCTTCAGGTCCCTCTTTTGATTATTGATCGGAGAGAATCTCGATCATGTTTATATTATTCGTGAACCGTAGGTTGTCACACTTAAGGTTTGACGACGCATTTGATAGGATATGGATTATTGGACAAAGTTTTGGACAGCACCGAAATTGGTTCGGGTAATAGTTCAAGGTGGTAAATAGTGTAAGGGGGTAAGTAATATTGTTCGTTAATAGGATTAACAAATATTAAAATAAAGAAATGATTTTTTATTAAAGAAAACCCTAGGAATTTTGGGTGGGAATTGACGAGAGAATGAGTGGGTTGAGTGGAGACTCCACTAACATGAGGAGAGGGAAGGTTGGGAACCCAAATTTCGTGGATGCCTCCCCCTCTTATATAAAGAGGGGTGGGAGCTCCCTCTCCCCCCCCCCCACACACACACACCTGTGTCATCTCTTCTCCCTCCTCCCGCTGCTCCACCTGATGGTCATCCGCTTGGCGAAGCTCTGGCCATTTAGTTTCTCCATCACACCACGATTTTGTGCTGCTGGAGTTCCAGGTGGATCTTCTACTTCCACTGCCCCGCTAGATCGAGGGAATGGGGGTCGTCATCAAGACGTACGTGTGACCGATTGCGGAAGCGCTGTCGGATTGCAGCGCACATCTTCACAATCTTGATATCTCGCAACGCTTTCTGTCTTCGAGGGTATGTTCTTCTGAGACTCATGCTACCCGTTACTTACATCCTCTAGATTAGATCTTGACCCGTCGGTTGTTCTTCGCATAGGAATTTTTTTGTTTTCTATACTATGAACCCATCAATGGTATCAGAGTAGGATCTATGCGTAGATGTTTTATACGTGTAGAACACGTAGGTGTATGTGGGTGTTTATGATCGTGTTATTGCCTCCTTTGTGTATTTTTTTTTATCTTAGTGACATAGTGGGATGAAGCGCCCCGGACTATCTTTACATGTCCATGTACATTAGACTTGTTCCACGACTAACATGTAACTTGTATTGCATAAATGGATAGCGGGTGTCAGTGTCTCCCAATATAGATAGGGTCTAGTCTACAACGAGTTGTTGATGATTTATTTATCACCGTTGTGGTTCATGTTCAGAGGTATGAACGTTTCTATCTTCGAAAGTTCTAAGCCGTGTAAAATATGCAAAAAAAAAAGATGTCTAACTTGTTTCTGCATGGATGTGATGTGATATAGTCAATGTTACAAAATTGACGTGTGAAATGATCTCTTTTGTAAATTATTGACATACCGGCATGAGCCATACGGCTGTCTTATTATTTATGGCATGCGTGATGTATATCATATCCATGTGATATATTGTAATTTTTAGGGACTGTCAAGATGGAGGCGCCACAGACCTTGGTGCCACGCCAGTGGGATGATGGAGATCATACCATGATGCACAAGATGGAGATCAAGTGCAAGGAGGACCATATCATATCACATTATTTATGCATGTGATGTTAATCCTCTTATAACATCTTACTTTTCTTAGATCGCGGTGGTAACATAATAAGATGATCTCTCTCACTTAATATCAAGATGATAATGTGTTCTTCCTTAGTATGCACCGTTAAAAAAGTTTGTCGTTTTGAGTCACCACGTGATGATCGGGTGTGACAGACTCAACGTTCGCATAGAACGGGTGTTGACGAGCCTAGCATGTATAGACATGTCCTCGGAACACACGCAAGTACTATGGTTATACTTGGTGAGTCTAGCATGTACACACATGGCCTCGGAACATGTAACCAAAAGGTAATGCATGAGTCATATGGATGATATGAGGAACATGTCGATATTCTCCTTTGCAACTACACCGGCTCACGTGATGATTGGTTTCGGAGTAGTGAATTTGGTTCGTGTAATCACTAAAACTACTAGAGGGATGTTGTTTTTGAGTGCGAGTTCATGGGATAATTTTAGAATTAACTTGAACATAATTGATCATAAACTTAGTCTAAACAGTTTTTGCAAGTACGTTGTAGATCATGGCACCACCTGCTGTCAATTTCAGTATCTTCATGGAGAAAAAAAGACTAGCGAACAATGAAAGCAACTTTACCAACTGGGCACTAAACCTGAGGATTCTCCTCATTGCTTGCAAGAATCTATATGTGCTTGATGCACCGCTAGGTGACCCGCCCGCTGCTGATGCTTTTGTTGAAGAGAGAAATGTTTTTCTGACTCAACAAGAAAACCACGGTGTAGTTCTCCGTGGCATTTGTATGGTTTATATCCGGAGCCGCGAAAGCGTTTTGATAACAACATAGCTTTTGATACAATGGGAGAATTGAAATTTATTTTCGATACCCATGCTGTTGCAGAGAGTTATGATGCTTCAGAAAATTCTTTAGATGTCTCATGGAAGATAACGGCTCCGTTAGCGAGCACGTACTCAGAATGTATGGGTATGCTTATAAGCTCATAGCTTTGGGAATAACGACTCCCAATTATCTAGGAATACATCGTATTCTCCAATCTATACCACCGAGTTACAAGAACTTTGTGATGAACTATAACATGCAAGGCATGAAGAAGACTCTCCCTGAGCTTCTTTCAATGCTCAAAACTGTTGAAGTGGAGATTTAGAAGGAACATCAAGTGTTGATGATCAATAAGACCACAAGTTTCAAGAAAGGCAAGAAAGTCAAGCCAAAGGTTAAGTTCAAGAAGGGCGGCAAGATTGTTGCCGCACCTTAGAAGAAAACCAGGAATGGCCCTAAGCAAGAGACTAAGTGTCCCAATTGGAAGGGTACTGGGCACTGGATGCGTAACTACACCAAATATCTGGCAGATAAGAATGCCGGAAAAGTAAACAAAGGTATATGTGATATACATGTTATTTATGTGTACCTTGCTAGTACTCGTAGTATCGCCTAGGTATTTGATACTAGTTCGGTTTCTCACATATGTAACTCGAAATAGGAACTGTAGAATAAGCGACAACTAAAAGGGATGAGGTGAACATGCATAGGCAATGGATCAAGAGTTGATGTGATCGCCGTTTGGATGATGCCTCTCCATTTGCCATATGGATTAGTCATAAACCTTAATAATTTTTATTTGGTTCCTGCGTTAAGCATGAATTTCATTTCTGAATCTTGTTTAACGTGAAGTGGTTATTCGTTTAAGTCCGAGAACAATGGCTGTTCGATTTACATGAATAACATCTTCTATCGTCACACACTTGTAAAGAATGGTTTATTTCTTTTGAATCTTGATAGTATTGATACACATATTCATAATGTGAATGCCAAAAGAATTAAGATGAATGATGATATTTCTACTTACACCTGGCATTACCACTTAGGTCATATTGGTGTTAAACGCATGAAGAAGCTCCATACTGATGGACTCTTAGAATCGCTTGATTATGAACCATTTGAGACATGTGAACCATTCCCTATGGGCAAGATGACTAGACCCCGTTTTCCGGCACAATGGAGTGGGCGGCAAATTTATTGGAAGTCATACATACTGATGCGTGTGGTCCAATGAGTGTGTCAGAGCGCGGTGGATATCGTTATTTGTCACTTTCACAGATGATTAAAGTGTATATGGGTATATTTACTTAATGAAACATACGGTTGAAATGTTTGAAAAGTTCAAAGAATTTCAGAGTGAAGTGGAAAACCATCGTAACAGGAAGATCAAATTTCTACGATACGATCGTGGAGAAGAATATTTGAGTTACAAGTTTGGCATGCATATGAAACAATGTGGAATAGATTCACAAATCACTCTTGTCGGAACACCACAACGTAATGGTGTTTCTGAATGTCGTAATCGTACTTTATAAGATATGGTCTGGTCTATGATGCCACTTACAGATTTGCCACTATCATTTTGGGTTCATGCACTAGAGACAGTTGCATTCACTATAAATAGGGCACCATTTAAATCCGTTGAGACGGCACCATATGATTTATGGTAGAAACAAACGTAAGCTATCATTTCTAAAATTTTGTGGATGTGATGTTATGTGAAGAAGCTTCAACCTGATTAACATAAACCCAAAGAGGAAAATGTGTCTTCATAGGATACCCTAAAGAAACAACCGGGTACACCTTCTATCATAGATCTGAAGGCAAGGTTTTCGTTTCCAATAATGGATCCTTTATGGAGAAGGAGTTTCTCTCGAAAGGTGTGAGTAATAGAAAGGTAGAACTCAATGAGGTTATTGAATCTTCTCTTTTTGGAATGGCGAGTAGTACAACGTTGGAAGTTGTTCTAGAGCTGACTCCACCAGTTGAAGATGTAACTATTGATCAAGATCATGAAACTCCCAAAGAGGAAACTACCGTACTTTGCATGTCGGGTAGGGAACGTACAACTATTAAATTGTATGGTAATCTCATCTTGAATTTAATGGTAGATGGAAATGATGACCCTGCGACGTATGATGAAGCGATGATGAGCTCAGATTCCAACACATGGTTAGAAACCATGAAATCTAAAATGGGATCCATGAATAAAAACCAAGTATGGACTTTGGTGAACTTACCCAATGACCGCAAGGCCGTTGAGAACAAATGGATATTTAAAAATAAAATTGACGCTGATGGTGATGTGACTGTCTATAAACATCTACTTGTCGCAAAATATTTTCGACAAATTCAAGGAGTTAACTACGATGAGACTTTCTCACCTGTAACGATGCTAAAGTATGTTAGGATTATGTTAGCAGTTGCTGCTCGATTATGAAATCTGGCAGATGGATGTCAAAACGGAGTTCCTTAATGGTGACATTGAGGAAGAGTTGTATATGATGCAAGCCAAAGCTTTTTTTTCGATCCTAAGGATGTTGATGAGGTATGCAAGCTTCAGCGATCCATTTATGGACTGAAGCAAGCATCCCGGAGTTGGAACCTCCATTTTGATAAGGTCATCAAAGGGTTTGGATTTGTCCAAACTTATGGAAAAGCGTGTATCTACAAGAAAGTGAGTGGAAGCTCTCTAGCATTTTTAGTACTATATGTGGATGACATATTGTTGATTGGAAATGATATAGAACTTTTGAAAAGTGTAGAAGGTTATTTAAACAGTAGTTTTTCGATGAAGGACCTTGGTGAAGAAGCTTAGATATTAGGTATAAAAATCTATTGGGATAGATCAAGACGCTTAATTGGACTTTCGCAAAGTACATACCTTGAAAAGATATTGAAGAAGTTTAGAATGGACCAGAGTAAGAAGGGGTTCTTACCCATTTTGCAAAGCAAGACATTGAGTAAGACTCAAAGTCCAGCTACAATATAAAATTTATATCATGTATGTTATGCAATGTATAAGATCGGATGTGGAATATGATATTAGTTTGACTAGAAGGTACCAGTTTGATCTAGGTTTGGAACACTGGACGGCGGTTAAGAATATCTTTAACTATTTGAGAAGAACTAAGTATATGTTTCTAGTGTATGGCAGTGAAGAGAGCTCGTCACAAGATGTTCCAACAATCCATATGCCTCTAAGTCACAGTACATGTACGCATTTTTTATGAATGGAGGAACAATAAGCTAGAGGAGTTCCAAGAAATCCGTGGTAGCGGGATCATCAACACAAGCGGAATATGTTGCTTCCTTGGAGGCAGCCCAAGAAGTAATTTGGATGAAGGAGTTCATATCTGAACTAGGTGTGGTTCCCAGTGTGTTGGATCCGATTGTCATCTATTGTAACAACAATGGTGCCATAGCCAATGCTAAAGAACCAAGGTCTCACAATAACTCCAAGCGTATCAAGCGCCGCTTTCACTCCATCCGTGAGAATGCCAAGGAAGGAGATATAAATATTTTCAAAGTACGCACGGACCTGAATGTGGCAGATCCATTGACTATACCTCTCTCAAGGGAAAAACATGATCGACACCATAACTCCATAGATGTTAGGCTCATTACAATGTAATATAGATTACTTCCCCTAGTTCAAGTGGAGAGAATGACGGGAATATGCCCGAAAGCTAATAATAATATGGTTATTTCTCATGCTAGAATTGTATTAACTGGAAACGTTGATACATGTGTGTTTAATAAACAAACAAGAGTTCTTAGTAACGTCACTCGTTTAACTAGCTCATTAATTAACTGATGATTAAGGTTTCTTGATCATGAACATTGGATGTTGTTAATAACAGGGTCATGTCATTGGGAGAATGATGTGATGAACATAGACCCATATTAAGTATAACCATACGATCAAATCATTAAGTTTATTCCTTTATGCTATAAGCTCCATGGGCTCGGAGCGTTCTCAGCGATTCTGGCTCGCGTTGTGTCTCTGCCTGTGGGGCCTTTTGCTTTTTTCTGTTGTTGGTCGGGTGGGCCTGATTGTTGACTACATGTGCGGAAGAGATGCTCATTGACCTTGCTGGTTGCACGTGTACCTTTCGTGGTAGTGTGGGGGCGGGCGAGTCCTTTGGGATTTTGTTGTCGCCGCTCACTGGCTATGGTCTGTAAGGGCATCTCCTACGGGGCTACTCAAAACACGGACGAATCCATCCGAGAGGGGGGACACAGGAGTATTGTTATATCTTACATAAGAAGTGACCATATTCCTTAGAACATGATATCGTGTCAATCAATAATACCAAAAGGGTGCTTTGCTGACATCAAACATCATAGGTAACATGGTGACTATAAAGGTGGTGTTGGGTATTCAGAAAGTGTTAGTTGAGGATCATGGATCAAGAAATGTGATTTTTCTATCCACATGATGGAGAGATATACTCTAGGCACTCTTAGTGATATTACATCGACACTGTCTACAAGAATAGAAGCGTGCGTAGACATCACTCCCTCAAAAGGAGAAACTCAAGAATACGTCCTTGCCTCCAAGTGCTTCCATTATCGGTTACCTCTATCCTTTACCTTTACTTGTGTTTTTATATTGCTTAGCGTAGCCCTTGACATATAGGTAAATTCACCGTAGTTGCATATCTAGATAATTTAACTTTGTGTTAATCCTAAATCGAAAAGGTATTAAAATTTGGAGGTAGCACCTATTCACCCTCCCTCTAGTTGGGGAAATCCATCCCACCTTTTTATGATATTATCTTTGTCTCAACTAATGAATATTTCAATGATGAATTTTCAAAGCTTATGACTGACAAGTTTGAGATGTCTATGATGGGAGAGTTGAGATTCTTTCTTGGATTTGAGATCAAGCAATTGGCTAGAGGAACTTTCATCTCCCAAGCCAAGTACAGTCAATACATGCTCAAGAGGTTCAAGTTTCAAGGTGCTAAAGAGAAGGTTTCTCCGATTCAAACCAAATGTCATCTCAAGCTCAATCTGGACGGTAAATACATGGACCAGAAGTTGTATTATTCTATGATTGGTTCTTTGCTTTATCTTTGTGCATCTAGGCCGATATTGTGTTGAGCGTAGGAGTGTGCAATGTATCAAGCGGCTCCTGTCAGATATATACCAATTAGGGGTATATCCGGCATTGTCCTAAAGAGCCGGATTACCAGGGTGGCCTGAATGGTAATGGATCACGGTCCATTAGGAGGCCCAGTAAGCTGACGCGCAGAAGCCGGATTCTAAAAGGACCCGGACCACGGCTCACGTGGTACGGCTTGGAGTAGAAGGCGGATTCTTTCTTTCCAAGTTAGAAGCTTACCGTAGTCTTCTAGGTTTCCTTTCTGTAAGCCCCAACCCGGCTATCTATATAAAGCCGGACGGGAGAGAAGAAAGATACGAACAATTAGCTAGAAGCCAACTCTCCGAGAGGTTCATCCTTGTCGAGTTAGCTAAACCAACTCACATTGTACTATGTATACTTCAGGCTTCATCCCTGATTTAGTGAGATTGCAGGAGTAGGAACGCCGCCTAGTTGCGACGTACCAAACCTGGGTAAACTTTGGTGTCTCTGGTTGTCATACTAACATGTTCCCCCACGTCTCTATCAGTAGTCTCATGGCACCCCCGTCTATGAACTCTACTACGATGTCTCGACAGTTGGCACCCACCGTGGGGCCAGCGACGTCAGGCGTTATGTTTCGATCGGGGATACTCGGCGGAATCGGCAGTACCATAACTGTCGGAAGCTTGGAATTCGACAACAACGTCGGGCGCTTCCTCGACATCGGATCGTACATGCCAGCACAGAATCATCTGGTAAGTGCTTGCGTTTTACCGATCGGATCTGCAAACATATTTATCGGATTAACTGCAGAAGCAATGGGATTCTGTGGTGGAAGTAGATTTATCCCACCCGCCCTATACCCAGTTGAAGAAAACTATGATGCCAGATTTTGCTTAGATCGCCAATGTCCTGCTCAATTTGCTGCCTCTTCGGAGATGCCTGCAATGAGATCGCACTTTATCGGTATGGTGCAATCCGAGATCGCCGAAAACACGAACGAAAGCAATCCCGTGGAAGAGGCAGAAGAAAACAATCCCACAGCAGAGGTGGAAGATCTGACATATGTCGATACGACGATGAACTGGGAAACTGATTCTGTGCTAGCCGCCATTGAGGCGAGATTAGAGTCGGAACCCGGATCAGACGAACTCGATTCCGAAGACGAAGATGAAGATTCTTTCGAGAGAAAGGTCAAATCTCTTCAAGAGGGATTCCATGAAGTACTTGTGGAAAAACCGGATGAAAACACGGATGCCGAAAGTCAGGAAGACCCTCAAACACCTCCGCCAGATGAAGGAAGAGAGGACGGTGAAACCAATCCAACTTACCCTGATGTCAAGGAATTGACAGAAGATGAACCTGGTAAAAAAACTCCCTTTTCCAAGAAAAGAAACAAGACTGCCAAGAAACTCCAACACAAAATCCGGAAGAGAAAAATGGCGGATATTTCCAATGAAAACCTGGAAGTAGGAGGAGGAAGCGGAGTCAAGCCCGTGGAGAAGAAAACGAAGGAAATCCCTGTTCCGCTAATGTCAGAACAGGACGAACGGGATTTACTTGAAACACCAGTGGGAATCCACGAACCCCCTGAAGTGCTAGAAGCCAGGAGACAGGCTCTCCAAAGGCAACAGCAACATCTATTCAGAACTCAAGAAAATCTCCAAAAAACCCAGGCTGACATTAAGTTGCAGCAGGAAGAAATTGAGGAGTACGAGAGAAGGAATAGATCTGGCATAAAATCTACACGGTTACCCGAAATCGCAAGATCGGAAGTATTGCCGCCAAAGGAACGGTTCCAAAACCCTGCCTGGCAAAAGCAAGTAAACGGATGCCAAGGGCGAACCTATATACAAAACAGCAGCAGAAAACGCGGAAGCCGCATTCGCCATCCTCAATGATGATTTGTACTCCAATGACGAAAAACTCCAAGGGGTGCATGCTTCCTTATGAAAAGGTTTGCAACAAGCGAGGGCATGCAAGATCAGGGAAGTTGCATGACGACTCAGCCCTATGCAAAACAGCCACATGCGCCGCTGGAGCAGCTGGACCTGGAGAACCTGAAGATTCAGGCAATTCAAAAGAGAAGAAAGGAGATCCGAGAAAGGACAAGAAAATTCCCGATAACAAGGATGCAGCGTCCAGAATCAGATCCCATCCACCGAAAGGTGGAATTAACCACCGAGATCGGGAAGAACAAAACCGGAAAGACGAAAAAGCAATGCCGCCTCCGAGACGCCCTGCTGAAAAAGCCGGAAGATACGATATTCTTCACATGCATGAGAGATCCCGTACTCCTCCTAGGAATAAGGAAAGACAAAGGAGTAGAACTCCACCTTACTCCAAAGGACACGATAACGGAGGAAATAGGGATAATCCCGGAAAAGCGCGCTCGTGCAACAATGGACAAGAAAGGAGCATATCCCCTTCTATCCATTAAGCCGGCAGATATTCCGTTCACGCTGATAAAGCGGTAAGAAATGATCTATACTTTGGACCTAAGTGTTTCACTGACAGTATCCAAAGAATAACTGTACATTCAGGATTTGCCAAAGTTGTTCCAACATATCAAAATATACCGGCAGTACAAACCCGGATACCTGGCTCTCAGACTACTACACAGCTGTCCAGATCAACAAAGGGACAGACTTAGAGTCGGTAAAATTCCTCCTCCTAATGTTACTGGATGGAGCCAGAGATTTGATTAATGGGCTTCCGTCAAGAACCGTAGATAGCTGGGATGATATGGCTAGAGTTTTCACTCAGCACTTTCGGGGAACCTACAAACGCCTCAATAGCATCAACCAGCTAAACCGCTGCACCCAGTTTGAAGATGAGCCATACGTTGACTTTATCTCAAGATGGACTGCAATGAAGAACAGCTGCTCGAGAGTAAGTGATGTACAAGAAATGCATGCTTTCATCAATGGATTAAAACCCGGCCTCGTACCGTTCATGGTTGGTTCAAAGAAGCACAAAGATCTCGGATCTATGCTTACAACCGCAAATGAGCATGTAGCGGCCGAAGACAACATCAGAGCGAGCGGAAGTATTGACGCTTTGGCTCAGGCCAATAAGATGCCTCGCTCTAAGAAAAAAGCTACTCCAGAGTCACAGCAAAAGCCCAAAGAAGTTAATCTAGCCTTTGGAAAGGATAATGGCAACAAATGGAAAGGAAGAAACACAGAACCTATCTCCTACACAAAAGAAGAGTGAGAAAAGATTAAGTCGGAAAACTGTGTCCACCATTCGCAATTTAGGAAACCTACCCATACTAACGCACAATTCTGGCTTAACAAGCATATGAAAGGCAGTGCAGGATCCGGGAACAAGGGGAAGAACTCTAAGAGGAAATTCTCCAAGCAAAAGCCAGAAGCTGAAAAAGAAAACAGTGAATTGGACAATGATGAAAAAATCCAGGAACAACAGCGAAAAGGCGAACCAAAGTTCTCGAGAGTTGATGGGGAATGCAATTTAACTTTCCTCGCAAGTCCCTCAGCAAAGGTGGCAAAGAGGACACTTCGATAAATAAACATAATTGTTCCACCAACCCCCAAATTCTTGAAGTACTCGAATACACCAATTACCCGGGATCGGTCTGGTCATCCCGGAAATATCCCAGAACTCGGCACACAAGCTCTAATTGTAAGCCCTATTGTTCAAAACACTAGGCTAAAAAGAGTGCTGATAGATAGAGGATCTAGCATTAATATAATGTACCTGGATACATTGAAGCATCTGCGAATCTCTGAGACCCAACTCAATCATAGCAACATACGTTTCCACGGCATCGTTCCTGGCTGACAAGCACAATCCCTAGGAGAAATTTCCCTAGACGTAACCTTTGGAGAAAAAGAGCATTTCCGACAGGAAAAATTTCTTTCGAGGTCGTGTCGAAAGTGTATACCACGCAATACTCGGACGTCCAGCTTTCGCCAAATTCATGGCAAGATCATGTTATATATATAACAAGCTGAAGATGCCAGGGCCAAAAGGAGGAGTAATCACCATTTCGGGAGACTTCAAACTGGCAAACGAGCTGGAAAAATAAAACGCCCTTTGCGCGGAAAAACTGCTAGCAAAGGAGAAGCTAAAAGAGCTGGCAAAAGAAGTATCACCGACAGAATTGCCGGCAGGAAGAGAAAGCCGGAAGCCGGCAGATAGTTTCAAGCTTCCGAGAATACAAGACAGGTTATCCTAGATCCCAAAAATCCGACAAAATTTGTCGTAGTGGGAACTGGGATGACTGACAAATAGGAAAGCGAGCTCATCAAGTTTCTCTGTGAGAACTGGGATATTTTTGCCTGGTGTCCTACGGACATGCCAGGTGTACCCAGGGAACTTGCTGAGCATCAACTCAAGGTGATTCCAGGATCTAAACCCGTCAAACAAGGTCTCCATCGATTTGACGGAAAAAGACGGAAGGCTATTGGCAAGAAAATTATCCGGCTATTAGCAGCTGATTTCATCCGGGAAGTTATACATACTGAATGGTCTGCGAACCCAGTATTAGTCCCGAAGAAAGATAGTACTGTTCTTAGGATGTGTATAGATTACACCGTCCTGAACAAATGGTGTCCAAAAGATAGGTTTGCGTTGCTGCGAATCGATCAAATAATAGATGCCACTGCTCGCTCTGAGCTTTTATGCTTTTTGGATGCTTATTCTGGGTACCATCAAATACGTATGAAGGAATAAGACCAAATCAAAACCTCCTTCATAACCCTGTATGGAACATACTATTACATAACCATGCCTTTTGGCTTGAAGAACGCATGTGCAACTTACCAGTGTTGCATGCAACGATGTTTGCATAGTCAGATTGGCAAAAATGTTCACGTTTACGTGGACGACATTGCCATGGTTTCCAAGGAAAAAGACACACTCCTTGGAGATTTGCGAGAAACCTTCGAAAATTTGCGCACTTACAAAATGAAGTCGAATCCATTAAAGTGCGTATTCGGGGTTCCCTCAGGAAAACTTCTGGGTTTTATCGTTTCTCACAGAGGAATAGAAGTAAACCCGGAAAAGATCAAGGCAATTTTAAACATCTCAAGTCCTACGTGCTTAAAAGATGTACAAAGATTGATGGGTTCTGCAGCCGCCGTCAGCAGGTTCATAAGCCGGCTAGGAGATAAAGCTCTGCCATTATACAAGTTGTTGAAAAAATCCGACAAATTTGTATGGACAGAAGAGGCGGACAAAGCATTAACCCAGTTAAAAGAAACCTTGATGAAAGCTCCGATTTTGGCATCACCAAAAGACGAAGAAGCCATGTTACTGTATCTCATAGCAACAAACAGGGTCATTAGCGTTGTGATAGTTGTGGAAAGGCGGAAAGAAGAACAAAGCATACCAGATCGACATCTGGTGTATTACGTCAGCGAAGTTTTTTCCGAGTCCAAACAAAGGTACCCACACTATAAAAAGCTAGAATATGGTGTGTTTTTCGCATCTCGAAAACTCCGCCATTATTTCCAAGGACATTCTATAAAAGTGGTATGTAAAGCACCACTAGGGGATATCATTAACAACGCAACAGGCCGAGTAGCCGAATGGGGCATCGAGTTGGCTGTGTTCGACATTAATTTCCAACGCCGTACGGCAATTAAATCCTAAGCGTTGGCAGATTTCGTCGCTGATTGGACAGAAGCAATGGAAAACACACCAATGCCGGAGTCAGAATACTTGGTTATGCACTTTGACGGATCTAAGATGAAGGAAGGCGCTGGAGCTGGTGTAGTGGTAAAATCCCCAAAGGGAGATACTATGGAGTATGTATTACAAATACACTTCAACGCCAGCAATAATGTGGTAGAATACGAAGCTTTGCTTCATGGCTTGCACATTGCAAAAGAAACATGTGTCAAACACATACTATGTTATGGTGACTCAGGTTTGGTACAACATCATCTTAACCAAACATGGGACGGCAAAAGTCCCATCATGGCCGAATATCGGAGAACGGTGGACGAGTTTGCTATTTGCTTCCTGGGATTTGAAATACTTCATTTCAAAAGGGAAGAAAATTTGAACGCGGATGCATTAGCCCGCATGGGCTCGGAAAGAGTCAAAACCCTACCACCAGGTGTGTCTGTCCAACATTTGCATGAACCATCGATAAAAGGTGGAGATGTTGATTATCCTCTCGTTTTTGAGTCAATTGAAGTCCTGCTTGTTAACCCGGATTGGACAATTCCATATTTAAACTTCTTAGTGGATCAGAAGTACCCGGATGGAGCAGACGAACTCTTGCAAAGACAAATAAAACGTTGATGCAAAGGATATAGGGTAATCAATGGTTGCCTGTATAAACGTAGCACTATCGGAATCTTTCAGCGATGTATTTCGCCAGAAGAAGGCCGAGAAATATTGCAAGAAATCCATGTAGGAGATTACCACTAGTGGAAACAGGGCCATTTGTCCCGGGTCGTAAGGGCCAGTTGTCCCGGTTGTGCAACCAGGATAGGCTAGCCGGGACAAATGGCCCTCCCCCATTGGTCCCGGTTGTGCCAGGACCCGGGATGGTAAGGATGGCCCACGTGGCGAACCTGGGCCAGGGACGACCAGGGAGTTCGTCCCGGTTCGTTTTAGGGACCGGGATGGATACCTTTTTGAAAAAAAAATATATCCCGCCAATTTTCCCCTGCCGCGGCAGGTTTTTTTTCGTTTCGTTTTTTGGGCTCCTGTCTCGCAATCCCCAACCGGCCTCCCCTTCCCCAACCGCGTCCAGGCCCACGTCTTTAATTAAGCCCACTGGCCATTTTTGGTCAAAAGGGCCCACTGGCCCGCGTCTTTTATTATATTCGGTCAACGGTTCGCAGGGGTCGAAAGGGGCCACTGGCCAGCGGCCTAGTGGCTGGCTCGCACGGTCCCTTAAATTAAGACCACAGGGACGGTCAAAGGGCCCACTGTCGCCTCATCTTCCCGCCCCCCTCCACTTCCCCACGCGCGCGTGCCCAGCTGCAACCGCCGCCACGCCTCGGCTCCCGCCCCGCATTCATGGCCGCCTGCAACCGCCGCCACGTTCCGGCCGCCGGTTGGCATGCCAGCCTCCCCCGGGTCCTTTATAAAGGGCCCCCGCCGCCCGTACAGCCCATCCACACCGGCCGCGCCCCAGCCAAAGCAACCCTATCCACCATGTCCCGCTGGTTCTCGAGCGGCAAGCGCCCCCGGAATGACCACGAGGCCGGGTCCTCGAGCGGCGCGCGCTCCGGCGTTCCACCGCCACCGGCGGAGGCCTTCGGCTTCGGCCCGGGAGGCATCCGCATCGGCGGGCAGCCGCGCGTCCCCGCTCCGCCTCCGGCGTCACGTGCGCCGCCCCGCGGCGCGCCCAAGGGCAAGCGCTTCCACCGGTACGTCCGGAAGGAGGAGGCCGAGTGGCACTGGGATGCCGCATGCCGGTGTTCTGGCCGGACGTCCACCTTCCGGACGGCTGGCACCTGAACCCGCAGCGCATTCCCGTGCCGCCGGCCCCGTCCAGCAGAGAGGCCCTGGGCGAGGAGATTGACCACCGGCGCGCGCTCCTGTCGGCCCGCCTCCTCAGGGACCGCGCGTATGCGCGGAGCTCCCCCTACTGGGCCACCTGGCTCCAGCAGGAGCACGAGCAGCGCCGCCGCTCCTACATCCCCACAGCCGAGGAGGTGAGCACCGAAGACTACCCCGCGCCACCGCCGGGGAGGGAGCTGGAGCTTTGGCTCCTAGTGGACGATGGCGACACCATCCCCGAGGACGACGACCCCGAGCTCCGGGACAACATGGAGGAGGCCTACGAGGCCTCCCGCCGCTCCCTCGTCGAGGACGAGGTCAAGCGGTGGGAGGCGGTCCTGGCCGCCGCTGCCGCCGACGCCAACGCCATGCCGCCGCCCCGCCCCCTTCGGCGCCTGCCCCTTGGTGGCAGGTAATGAACGCCGAGCTGGAGGCGTCCGAGGACCAGCCGCCGCCACAGCCGTTGCCCCCGGCCTGGAGTACGGGATGACCTAGGCCTGGACCGGCGGCGTATGGTCGCCGGAGGAGGAGGAGCTGCCCCCGCCACCGCCGCCGCCGCAGGAGGTGCTGCCCCCGCCACCACCGTACGCGCCCCCGATGCCTCCGCAGCCCCCGGCGGGCCCGCCCCAGTCGCCTGCCCACCTGTGGCAGCCACCCCCCTACCAGTGCATCTCCTCCGACGAGGAGGAGTAGGCCGGCGCCGGTGCGCCCCCCCCCCCAGACTAAGCTACCCACCACCCCCCCCCAAGAAAACGGCCGGCCGCCTGTGGCCGCGCCGCCGCCCCCTATATGCAAGCACGGCCGGTCGCCTGTGACCGCTCCGCCCCCCTATATGTAAGCACGGTCGGCCGCCTGTGGCCGCGCCGCCCCCCTATATGTAAGCAAGTCCCCTAGGCCTTTTTTTTAATATATATTTGTGTCCCTAGTCCAACGTGTCCCTAACCCAACCCCGCCGGCGGAACCAGCGCCGGCGGGATCTTCCTACTCGTTCCCGCCGCCGGCAGGGCTTCACCAAGCCATGTCCGCTGTCCTGGGTGGTCGCTCGGCCTGGAGAGAGGGCCGAGATATTTATACACCTGGGCCTCTAGTCCCGGCCCGTGCCACCAACCGGGACTAGAGCCCCTTTGGTCCCGGTTGGTACCACGGGCCGGGACCAAAAACTAATTTCGAATTTCGGTGGCACCCTGCGCGCCCAAAAAATTTTAGCGCCAAAATTTGAAAATGGTTAAATTTGCACATTAACAACTTCTATATACTTTCGAATTTGACAAAAATTCCAACATGAAAAATGCTAGAATTTGCATAACTAATTTAAATCCATTTTTCGTTTAACTAAATAATTATTCTAACTATTGAAACTATTAATTATTTTACCATTTGTATATAATTTGAATATAAAAATGTTACAATTTTTGTTTTCTCTCGTGATCTTCCGAGTTAGTCCAGAGCATACAAGGCATCCCGGGTGATTTATATAAAGTTCGACAAAGCGAGTTGTACCTTATTGACACGGTGAATTTTAGATCTTCGTCTACAAAAGAAAAACCATAGTTTTCCTTCGAAGGTTTACTCTGAGCATTCTTTCGCCATCTTTTCAAAACATAGTGTGGTGGAATTTCTTTGATATTTCTGATCTCAAGAACCTTCAGTACCTAGCAACACGGAAGACCTACATTTTCAAACTTCTTGCAGCTACAAATGTATTCTGATGAGTCGAATCTAACAAAATGACCTCGACGCCTGTTTTTGACAGTTATCTCATACTCGGATATGGGTCCAATTTCGCCACAGTTATAGACCACGCAATCCAAGATCAGTTCAAATTCTAATCTGAAAATCTCAAACAGTGCAGTAGTGTATGCATTAGCAGCTTGCCAAAGTAACCGCAGAGGTGCAACCCTTTGCGTCATTTGAACTCCAAGGTAGTACCGAAGATCTATTTCTATTTTAAGGATATCTGTCAGGATGGTATCCGTACTATCACTTCGAAGTGTGCCTGCAATATCTGCCTACAGTTATCTCATACTCGGGTGGATGTGCCGCTGGTTGGAATAATAATGAAGTCAGGCTGGTCATAGTTGTCAGCTTTTTACCGGTCAATACAAAATACTGATCAAACAGAACTATATGATCATGTATTCCACGCTTATTATTACACATCACCAACAGACGTAGGAGAGAGAAACAGAAAAGTGGGTGGGTGTGCCGCTGGTTGGAATAATAATGAAGTCAGGCTGGTCATAGTTGTCAGCTTTTTACCGGTCAATACAAAATACTGATCAAACAGAACTATATGATCATGTATTCCACGCTTATTATTACACATCACCAACAGACGGAGGAGAGAGAAACAGAAAAGTGGCTGGGTGTGCTGCTGGTTGGAATAATAATGAAGTCAGCCTGGTCATAGTTGTCAAGCACTCAATGCTTGCCAGCTTTTGACCGATCAATACAAATTATTGGTCAAACTTGCACCTACTCCATTCATAATCACAGAATATGTATAAATATCATTTTGGCTAACAAAATCTCGTTCATACTACGTTATAAGAACTATGATCATGTATTCCACGTTTATTATTACACATCACCAACAACATCCCTATCTAGTCTTCTGAATTTTCTTCGTGTCCCTTGCTTATGATCGCTTCGGCCGTAACCATGGAGCATCTTCATTATTTAACGGGATGGTGGGGTCAGCTTTCACTGTGAAGGGTGGAATTTCAACAAACTTATTATAATCTTCTGACATGTCTGTCGTGTCCTCGATTCCCACGATGTTTCTTTTCCCTGAGAGAACTATGTGACGCTTCGGCTCATCGTATGATGAATTTGTTTCCTTATTTTTTCTTTTCTTCGGTCTGGAAGACATGTCCTTCACATAGAAGACCTGAGCCACATCGTTGGCTAGGACGAATGGTTCGTCATTGTAACCAATATTGTTGAGATCCACTGTTGTCATTCCATAAAGCGGGTCTACCTTTACCCCTTCTCCATTCAGGTTGACCCATTTGCACTTGAACAAAGGGACCTTAAAAGAAGGTCCATAGTCAAGTTCCCATATCTCCTCTATGTAACCATAGTATGTGTCATTTTTTCCATTCTCGTTTGTTGTATCAAAGCGGACACCACTGTTTTGGTTGGTGCTCTTCTTATCTTGGGAGCTCGTGTAAAATGTATTCCCATTTATCTTGTACCCTTGAAAACTCCCAATAGTCGAAGATGGTGACCCTGCCAACATGTACAACTGATCTTCAACAGTGGTGTCATTTATAAGATGTGTTTGCAACCAACTTCCGAAAGTCTCCATGTGTTCGCGTTTAATCCATGAGTCATCCTTCCCTGGGTTTGCAGACCGTACAATATTCTTGTGTTCCTCGAGATACGTAGCCATGAACATAGAATTTTGTAGAACTGTGTAGTGTGCTTTGGTCAAAGAAATCCCCGTCCCTAGGTATCATTGTTTTCTTTCCCAGCGTTCCTTTTCCCCTCAGTCTCCCCTTATGCCGCGATTCAGGAACACCAATTGTCTTAAGGTACGGAATAAAGTCAACACAGAACCCAATGACCTCCTCTGTTCCATAGCCCTTCGAGATGCTTCCTTCTGGCCTAGCACGGTTATGAACATATTTCTTCAAGACTCCCATGAACCTCTCAAAGGGGAACATATTGTGTAGAAATACCGGACCAAGAATATGAATCTCTTCACATAGGTGAACCAGGAGATGAGTCATAATGTTGAAGAAGGATGGTGGGAACACCAACTCAAAACTAACAAGACACTGGACCACATCCCTCTGTATTCTTGTCAGACTTTCTGGATCGATTACCTTCTGAGATATTGCGTTCATGAATGCACATAGCTTCACAATGGGTACTCGAACATTTTCCGGTAGAAGCCCCCTCAATGCAATCGGAAGCAACTGCGTCATAATCACGTGGCAGTCATGAGACTTCAGGTTTTGGAATTTTTTCTCTGCCATTTTTATTATCCCCTTTATATTCGACGAGAAGCCAGACGGAACCTTGATACTGTAAAGGAATTCAAAGAATATTTCCTTCTCTGCTTTAGTAAGAGCGTAGCTGCTTAAGTAATGGCGCCTATCTGTGTGCTTGTTGCTTGGGTCTTTCATACGTTGCTGGTCCTCCCGTGCTTCTGGCGTATCTTTGGACTTCCCATACACGCCCAGGAAGCGTAGCAGATTGACACAAAGATTCTTTGTCACGTGCATCACGTCGATCGAAGACCGGACCTCTAAAACTTTCCAATAGGGTAGCTCCCAAAATATAGATTTCTTCTTCCACATGGGTGCGCGCTTATCAGGGCCGTACGGAACTGGTTGGCTGCCAGCAGCCTTACCAAAGATTACTTCTAGGTCCTTGACCATATCGAATATATCATTACCACTACGCAGCTCAGGCTTCTTCCGGTTATCTGCCTCACCTCTGAAATGCTTCCCTCCTTTCTTTCTTACGGGATGCTTGATCGGAAGAAATCTACGATGCCCCAGGTATACAACATTTTTACATTTATCCAAAAAAAACACTGTCAGTATTATCTAAACAGTGTGTGCATGCATTGTATCCCTTGTTTGTATGTCCGGAAATGTTACTAAGAGAAGGCCAATCATTGATGGTTACGAAAAGCAACGCCCGTAGGTCAAATGGCTTTTGTTTGTTCTCATCCCACACACGTACACCTGGTTTGCCCCACAATTGTAAGAGTTCTTCCACTAATGGCCTTAGATACACATCAATGTCGTTGTCAGGTTGCCTCGGGCCTTGGATGAGAACTGGCATCATAATGAACTTGCGCTTCATGCACAACCAAGGAGGAAGGTTGTACATACATAGAGTTACAGGCCAAGTGCTATGACTGGAGCTCTGCTCCCCAAAAGGATTAAAGCCATCTATACTTAGACCAAACCATAAGTTTCTCGCCTCTCCTGCAAAGTCTGGGAAGTCTCTCTCGATCTTTCTCCACTGCGATCCATCGGCGGGGTGTCTTAACTTTCCGTCTTTCTTACGGTCTTCTTTGTGCCATCGCAACAACCTAGCATGCTCTTTGTTTCTAAACAGACGTTTCAGCCGTGGTATTATAGGAGCATACCACATCACCTTAGCAGGAACCCTCTTACGCGGGGGCTCGCCGTCAACATCACCAGGGCCATCTGCTCTGATCTTATACCGAAGTGCAGTGCATATCGGACATTCATCCAAATTCTCGTACTTCTCACCGCGGAAGAGGATGCAGTCATTAATGCATGCATGTATCTTCTGCACATCTAATCCTAGAGGACAGAGAGCTTTCTTTGCTTCGTACATACTCTCAGGCAATTCGTTATCCTTTGGAAGTTTTGGCTTCATTAGTTGAAGTAAACTCTCACATGCCTTGTCAGTCACACCGTTCTGTGCCTTCCATTTCAGCAACTCCAGTGTGGTACCGAGCTTTGTGCTACCATCTTCGCAATTTTGGTACAACAATTTTTTGTGATCCTGTAACATGTTGTCCAGCTTCAACCTCTCCAATTTGTTTTCACAGTCTTCCCTTGCATCAGCAATAACTCGGCCAAGATCATCATCGGGCTCTTCTGATGCCTGTTCTTGATCACCTCCTTCTTCTCCATTCTCTTCCATTGCAGTATCGTCGTATTCAGGGAACAAAGGATCTTCTTCTTCTTCTTCATCGTCTTCCATCACAACCCCTCTTTCTCCATGCTTCGTCCAGCAATTATAGCTGGGCATGAAACCTCTCCGAAGTAGATGGCCGTGAATGATTCTTTCGGAAGAGTGCTCTCTGACGTTCCGACAATCAACACATGGGCAACACATGAAGCCATTATCTTTGTTCGCCTGAGCTACAGCAAGAAATGCATTCAGGCCTGCCATATACTCGGAAGTGCGTCGGTCACCATACATCCATCGCTGCCGTGCATCCAGCTGCATCGTATAATTAAGTTTATCAAAATACATTACAATAACATATTAATACGACAAATACTACTTTTTTATGTATCAGTTACAGATGAAAAAGATAAGTTTGTTAACCTCGGTCGAAGATACCATTTTCAGTGAGCTTATGTGCGGCTCGGGAATTTCGTCGAACACCTCGTGTGCATAGTAAAATAAAACACACTAACACCACACTCTCTCACACCTCCAAGCAAAAAAAAAGATGGAAGGGGGGAGGGGCTGGGGAAGTATATATAGGGGAAGGGGGCATTGGTCCCGGTTCGTGGACTGAACCGGGGCAAATGTTCATGCGCGTGCCACGTGGCATGTGGCTAGGCATTGGTCCCGGTCCGTGGCACGAGCCGGGACCGATATGTCCCCCACGAACCGGGACCAATGCCCCCAGGCGATTCCTGTTGCCCCGGGCGCACGAACCGGGACCAAAGCATGGCATTTGTCCCGGATTCGGTTGCAACCGGGACAGCTGCCCCCTGGCCCCCTGGACGAGAGGGGTTGTTTCCACTAGTGTACGGACATCATGCTCAATCAAAAAGCATAGTTAAAAAACCATTCCGCGCAGGGTTTTTCTGGCTAACGGCCAAGACATGCGTCGAACACATAGTAAATACATGTGCCGGATGTGAGTATTATGCCAAGCAGACGAATATGCCAGCCCAAGCACTCAAAACTATCCCTATTACATGGTCATTTGTGTTCTGGGGGCTAGATATGATGGGACCATTCAAAACTGCAAGAGGTGGACTCACAGATCTACTCGTTGCAATAGATAAGTATACCAAGTGGGTGGAGGCAAAACCCATCAAAAATCTTGACGGTGTAACTGCCAGGAATTTCATCATTGACGTAGTCATGAGATACGTCATTCCACACAACATAATTACCGACAGCGGGACAAATTTCTCAATTAGAGAGTTGGCAAAATATTGCCGACAAACGGGAATACGCCTAGATCTTGCATTTATGGCACACCCGCAATCCAATGGACAGGTTGAAAGAATGAATAGCTCAATTCTGCAGGGAATACGCCCAATACTCGAATCTCCTCTTCATAGAGAAGCTGGAGCATGGATAGAAGAGTTACCTTCCGTGCTTTGGAGTATTCAAACGACGCCAAACAGGTTAACAGGGCAAACCCCGGTTTTCCTGGTTTATGGCGCAGAAGCAGTGCTTCCAACGGACATGCTCCATGATAGCCCAAGAGTGCAAGCTTTCGATGACTCGGATGCTGAAAGTGCACGACAGGATGTCATCGATATTCTAGAAGAAGAACGAGAACTTGTAATTCAAAGATCCGCCATTTATCAGCAAGGATTACGATGTTACCATAGTCGGAAAATCAGGCATCGTTCTTTCAAAGAAGGTGACTTAGTGCTAAGATTGGTGCAGGAAAGAAAGCACAAGTTAGCCTTAGTTTGGAAAGGACCATTTGATATTAGCAAATCTATGAAAAATGGATCATACTATCTTGTAGATATTCGGGATACGTAGGATGATCCCAAAAGACCTAACCGCAAAAGAAAGAGAAAGATATATGTCGAACTAGGAGAGACCAAAAGACCCTGGAGCATCTAGCAGTTACGTCCCTTCTACACTTAGTTCAATTTCTATGTAAACATCTTTGATATCATGAAATAAAGTTGTCGGAATTCATATATCTATGTTTTTACATGGAAATTATAGTATAAAGCATAAGTCCGCCTTATCTATTTCCCAATGATCTTTCAAAATACTCAATGTTAAGCCGAATTGTGCCTGCGTGCTCGGAGTTAAAAATGATTTTCGGCCTAAAAAGGCTTAAGGAAACCCAGATTGTGCCTGCGTGCCTGACTTTCATACAAAATTCCTTATTTTTTCTCTAAGTATTATCTGATTGTTTTTATGTTGGGTCACTGGAGCTAGTAAGTAAAAATGCCTTTATTATGATCCATGTTTCCGAGTTTCGACTGATTGGTTATACCCAGTCACTTGGCATGAAGATTAGATACTATCGAGCCATTTCAAACACTAAGGACAGTTAAGACATATAAAACCAGAGAACTTAGAAAATAAAGGAATAAAACCCGGAAAACTTGCAAAGACTTAATAATTTAACTGCAAAAGCGCAGTACTTGTTTATACAAAGGAATAGAAAGCATTACAGTAAGGTTTACATTGTAAGAACAATAGTGCTTCTATTTTTCCCATCTCCTACTCAGGACCAGGCAGCTTCTTCAGGCATCCGAGTCGTCGTCTTCGCTGCTGGATTCCTCGGGAGTTGTCGGGATTTCCTCCTCGGGGTAGAAGGTGGAGATGTTCACCATGTTGGCGATCTTGGTGGCGTGACCTTTGATTTCATCAAAGATGCTGGCCCGTTGAGCTTCCGTGTATCCCTGAGGGATGCCGGGCGCTACACGCCAAGATTTGGCAGTGGGGTAGTGCATGCGCATGAGCCCAAGAGCCATGCGTGCACCACCACGAGCCGCAGAACGGAGCAGGGACTCCTTGCGATCCGCCACCTCCACGATAGCTTCCGGAAGTTTTTCAACTTCCGAGAACTCCCCAGATCTAGCGGTGAATACCTTCCCGAAAGTCTGGATTCTTTCAATCCGGGTAAGCTGGGGGCTACCTCCTGTTTCAATCAACACACAAATGTTAGGAAAAACAGAAGAAGAGGAAACAAGGAAAATCCGATAAAAGGCAAAGTAACTTACTGAGAATCTGATCCATCTCGGTGCCTTCTTCCAGGCGGTGGTTCAGGGCGTTCTCCAGGTCCCCTATTGTAGCTTTATCCTTCTTGGCCTGGCTGGAGGCCTTGGATTCGGCAATGCCAACAGCTAGTTGGCTGGCCTCCAGTTCCTTTTGGAGCTTCACAGTCAGCTTGTGAAGATCCAGGTTCTCGCGGCGGAGGTTCTCGGCGTTGCCGGCATCTTCAGCAATTTGTTTGGCTTTCGCCAAAGAAGCTGAAAAGCAAGTAAAAAGAAGAGTTAGAAACTCCAAAAAATACTTGGTGAAAAATATGCGAAGGAAAGCAGATAAAGTTTATTACCTGTTGATTCGCTCAGCTGTTGCTGAGTAGATGCCAGATCCGCCTCCTTATCTTCAAGAATTTTCAGAAGGGTTTTCACCTCCTTATTCTTGATGGTAAGTTTGTCGAAACCTTCCACGTTGATGTTCTCAGCAGTTTGCTGAAACACGGAAAAGAAAGAAAAATACTTAAGTCCAAAACAAGCATAACAATGAAAAAAGTACTAAGTCAAAAGTATACATTCGGCTTATTGCTTGGGGCCTAGAGATATTGCCTGGCTCATCCTGGTCAAATTTGCCAGGTTTTCATTGAATTCTTTTACATAGTCTGCAAAAAGAATCCCGATGTTGCAAAGGCCGTCTTGGATGACCTGCCGAGGTGAAAACACGAAGTTATTCCTTACAATAATCCCGCCTTGCGGCCAAGGACGGATTAGAGGTGCCGGAGCAAAAAATTTGGTAGCCAACGGATGAATATATTCGTGCTCATCAAACGGTTCTTCCTTTACCTTGAATTCCTTTTCAAAACTCGGGATATGTTCTTCTGCAGCTGTATAAGAAGTTCCACCCGTCTCCGGCACCGCCCTTTCCCTCGCGTCCGGCTCGGACGCAAAAGGCTGGCTGGTCTGCAAGGGTTCCTCCTCCCTAGCAACCACGTTCTCCTCCGCAGCTGCGACTGGGGTGTCGGGAGCAACAGCAGGACAAGGCTATGACCCTCTACGGGCAACAAACTTAACCTTTTTTAGCGTTTTTGGCTTCAATGTTGTTGGAGCCAGATAGAAAGAAAATTTCCGAGAAATTAGAATTCCGAGAAAAAGGAATGAAATTCCGATAAAAAGTAAATCCGTATGTCTAACCTGGAGGTAGCGACGGGAACCCTGTCAAGGTCGATTATTCCCTGAGTAGCAGAAGGTTTCTTGCGTTTCCGCCCACCTGCGAAGCTAGCACGCATGGCGTCTAACTCGGCATCAAACGCAAGGTCCTCCTCAGGAAGATCAACAAGTTGTCAAAAAAGGACAAAGTTCAAGTTAAAATAAATATCCGACAAAGAAGAAACACAGAATCAAAGCTCAAAATGAATAACCATACCTTTGGAGCTGGGTTTGTCGCCGTGTACATTGGCCGACTTTCCTCATATTGGTCGCGATTTGCGACTAGCTGGTTGACGTGTTTCCTCAAATCTTTGGCCGACAAAGATTTGTCCGTTGTCCGCATCGCATCTCCATCTCCAGCCGGGATCGTGATGGGCTAGAGGCTAAATCCGCCTTTCTAACCAACATAGGACTGTTTCCATGCCGGTAAGTGGTGGAGATGCGGAAACGAGCTTGGCGATGCGCCGCTTGATCCTAAGCTGATCCGGCGGCAGAGTCTGAACTGCCTCCACAGCCCAGTTTTCCTGAGGAGTGGCGGCAGAATTGACAAAAGGTGTAATCCCAGTTTCCTTTCCAGGAAACGGGACGTCTTGATGGTAGAAGAAGGAACCCGTCCAAAATTTGACGGATTCCGATGTTTTGATCTTGGGGAACCAATCCTCCCTAAATCTACATAAGGTAAAGGATATGGTTGAAAGTACACAAAGGTCAACTAGAGGGGGGGGTGAATAGGTGACCTACAAATTTTAATTCTTTTTCAATTTTAGTGGGGTCTTTGGGAAGTTAAAAGCTTGGTTATCTAGATGTGCAACTAAGTGGACACCCTAAGTGACAAGTAACGAGTAGCAACGAAAGTAAATGCAAGGCACAAGATAACCACAAGTGAAAGCACGGAGACAAGGATATGTTTCCCGTAGTTCCTTCTTGAAATAAGTATGTCTACGTTGGAGAGGTGGGGAGCCACCTAGGCGCTCCTCAATAGCACGGATGTGCACACCTTATTCTCCTTGAGCTTCTCCGGTGAGGGAGATTCTCGTTTCCACTATGAGGTCGACTTGAAGGCGTTGACCAAACCTTTACAAGAGGTTGAGGCTACTCCACAAGTGAGATGGAGGCTCTCAACAATCGGAAGCTTCTTGCTACAAGGTGGAAGCTACAAGCACTAGGGTTTCCATTGGATGACAAGGCAACCAAGATATTACAAGATCCCAAGAGTTATGGTGTGGGAACATAATTTTTGGCTTGGTAGAAAGGTAGATCTAGTCCTCCCCCATGAGATCTGTCGGGGGGTTACCCCCTAATAGGGTAAAGGCAAGTGCTAAAGGCAAGATCAGAAAGGATGCTTGGCCGAGTAGCCGGCTACCCGGTACTTGCTACCCGGTCCTACACATAGATGGCCAGAAGGAAGAGTCAAGAGAATCATGTTCCTCCGAGTAGAAGAGTTGGCCTGAGTAGAAATGGCGGAAATCTACTCGGGACAGAAGTCAAAGGAGCCGTTCTGACACAGAATCCCGCGTATCCCGGGTCCGTACTTGGCACTGTTCACGGCACTGTTCATCTGAGGACGGCGTGCCTGACAGTGACAGTGTGGCAGCAGGGCGTCTCAGGATAGGGGGGACCTACTCTGTGTTCGCCGCAGTGATAACAGACTGGTTACTTGGTTTTGCCCAACGACTTTCCGCACCAGGACAAACTTAGAAGTCAAAGCTGTCAGCGGGAACTCGGAAGAAGGACGGTGTGCACACAATGTCGACATCTGTTTGTATTTGGCTGTATCCGGCTGGGCACCGAGTATATAAGGTGCCCTGCCCCCTCCTGCGCGAGGGATCACGGGTCGGGTTCACATTCTTGACCTAGTTCATCACGTAGAGAGAAGGGGGGCTACTCGGTAGCAAGAACAATTGTATTGTGGCTACTCGGTGAGACATCAAAATACAGAGAGAAAGGCAGGAGTAGGGGTTTTACCTCCTCACGAGGGCCCTGAACCTGGGTAGATCGTGTTGTTTTCCGTGCTTGTTTCCTACTTCACGCGTCTACTCGTCGCGTGATCCCTCCCCGAGCGCCTCCAGCGTCCTTCGTCCCCACATCTTTAGCCATCCTATGGCAACTGCCGTGACACCACCACGACAGTTGGCGCCCACCGTGGGGCAACCAGCGGCGCTGGCTGGAGTTACCGTTCGGACAGGATCGATTTCTGCTACCGGAGAGCGTGTGGTCTGCGGCCTCGTCCACAGATTTGGCTCCTTCGACTTTGTCACCGACAACGCCGGCGATTTCGGCGGCAGGGCCATGCCGGAGGGCGGCTCGGTGCTCTCTTTCGGCACGCACCTCGTCTATGTTGCCACCATCATCGACCGCGAGTACCCTGAGCTGGTGCATGTCGCGGAAGATCCACCTGCCTTCATCGCCGCACGCGGGAGGCCCTTGAGCCGCTCTGCGAACGTCGCGGAGGTGTTGATGACCGGCCCTACTGCTGACGCCGGGAAGGGCGCGGCTGCTACCGCTGCAGCCGTCGTCGAGGACCTCGCTGGCTCGAGTGTTGGCGGGAAGACGCACAAGCCTTACGAGAAGGAGTGCAACCTTCCGCTCTCCACTACTCCGACAATCCCTGCGTCTGCTGCGCGGACGGGTATGCCGCCTCCCACTGATCTCGAGCTCCTGACCATGAAGGCGCAGCTCGACCGGCAGCGCCAGGAGCTGCTCGCTGAGCAGGCGGAGTTGGAGAAGATTAGGCTAGGGCTTAGCTTAGATCAGCTTGAGTACAACAAGGCTCACGGTTTCACACTAGTTGTTAGGAGAGCTAGCAAAGTAGGTGCTACGCGTCGCAATCTAGGCGCCGAGATGGCAACGGTTGTAGAGGCTCCCAGTCAGTCCGCCACCGCAAACACTTCCACTAGACCCAGATACAACACGCCCGCCAAAACACTTAGAGCCGCTGAGGCCGTAGCTGCCGAGTTGCCGCATCTAGCTGGCGACGCGCGTTAGGCAACAGGAGAGGCTGAACGAGTTGGTGCTAGAGGCTGCTAGGCAGAATGAGGAGTTCCGGAAAGCCAACCCGGGTGCTGGAGCTTCTCAGGTGGTGCACTCGCACGTGGCTAGATCTAACGATCAGGCTTCATCACCGCATCCCAGTCGTGAGAGAAGCCGGAGTGGGCATTCCGGCAAGGGTAGGCAGATGCAGGTGTACGACCCGGCTGTCGCCGCGAAACAGCTCGCTGTGCCGCGACAGTCCGGTCAGAAACACAACGCTGCAGGAGCAGGCTTTCAAGCCAATAAAGCTCAAAGCCAGGCCCGAGATGGAGAGCGCCCAGGCCCTTCTCAGCATCCAGTCGCTCAGCCTACTCGGCAGCGGCAGCAGCCGCGTGCAGTGGCGCCAGCCGCCAACCCGGTGGAGCAGCCTGCAGCTGTGCAGGTGGACAGATATGATGATGGCTACTCGGCCATGGGGTTGGCTGGCTATGATATTCTGGATCGTGTGGGCGAGCGCGTGTTGGCGCCTGGAGATGCAAGGCACCAGCTGGACCGGATCAGCTTGTCGGCGCGGCTCGAGAACACGGGACCTCCCGGCCCCGAGTGCTTTGGCCCGCGCATCATGAACGAGCCTTCCGTGAAGAACTTCCAGCTCGCAAGGGGCACCAAGAGCTACAATGGCAGCACCAAGCCGGAAGATTGGCTCAATGACTATGTCACCGCGGTTCATATCGCGAACGACAACCGGAGATGGGCAGTGCGGTACGTCCCGCAGATGCTAGAGGGTCCAGCTCGCACTTGGCTCAACAACTTGCCCAAGAACAGCATTAACTGCTGGCTGGATTTTTCGGAGGCCTTCATCAGCAACTTCACCAGCACTTACAAGAGGCCGAATAGGCCACATCAGTTGTCCGCTTGCAGGCAGCGGGAAGACGAGACGGACCGCGAGTACCTTACTCGGTGGAGCACGTTGCGGAACACCTGTGAGGGTGTGAATGAAGCCCACGCCATCACTTGGTTTGCACAGGGTTGCAGACATGGCAGTATGATGTGGCAAAGGTTGCAAAGGGAGATGCCAAACACTCTGGCGGAGACCATCAAGATTGCAGATCAGTACGCACTCGGTGATCCTACCCAGCCCCTGATGGACTCCTCCGAGACGAGAAGAAACTTCAACAGCAACAAGCGCAACGAGTTCCGCAACAAGCGCAGGGGTGACCGAATAGATACTCGGTACGACCCTGAGGAGGTGAATGCAGTAGCTGTTGGAGCTGGGGGCAGCCAAAGGCAAAAACCTGCTGGAGCCTACGGGCAGAACCAGAACCAGGGCCAAGGCAACAAGAAACCATTCCGCGCTCCTCAATCGGGTAGCGGCAACTCGGAGCAGACAAGGAAGTTCGTCTTCGATGACATGAGGGATGGCCCATGCAGTTTCCATACTCAGCACCCCTCGAGGCCTGCTAACCACACTACCCGACAGTGCGAGTGGTGGGATCTGATCAGGAATGAAGGCTTGCCTCCTCCTCCTCCTCTGCCAGCTGCAAATGCCAATGTGCAGCCTGCTCGCGCACCCGCAGCTCGGCCTCCAGTGTTTCCGAGAAGAGAAAACGTGAACCAAGTGGCTTTAGGAGCCAACCGTCACTTCAACAATGAGGGCTACCGCAACAACAACAACAACCACAACCGCAACAACAACAGAGGCAACAACAACTACCAGGGAAACAACAACGGCAACAATGAGGGCGGAGGCCGCAACCAGTACCAAGAACACCATGAGAGCTACATGATCTTCACTTTTGAGCCCGTCGACAAGCAGTCACAGCACAGGCGAGCCATGGAGGTCAATGTCGTGATCCCTGCTGTTCCTCACTATATGCATTGGTGCAACCAAGAGATCAAGTGGTCCTGATGGAGGGACGATAACCCGGTAGCCCAACGCCAAGGTGTGACTCGGCCCAAAGGACGCTGCGCAAAGACCCGGCTAGAGTAAAGGAGCTTCTTGAAGGCCCAAGATCGTAAGCCTGGTAACCCGGATTGAGGGTTCCGGTAAGGAAGTTTAGGGTTTTGTAAGCAGTGTTCGGGTAGGACTCAGAGTACGCCTTGGAGAACAGGCCAGGGATCCGGATGCTTTATAAGCCGGCCCCTAGGTTAGGTTTAGCATCCTAAGAGTTCGAGCAGTATCGCTAGGTATCGAGTATCCAGTGTAACACAAGAGTTGAGATTAGTATATTGGGATCGGAGACTCGGCGACTTGCTTGCCGGCTTCCAGATCGCATATCATCATGTTTTCCTCTGAGCTAAACCCTCTCCCAAACACCTGTGTCGTCTTGCCCCAAGATAAGTTACCCCCGGTAACGTCTGCCGTGATTATCCCACGACAGTTGGCGCCCACCGTGGGGCCTGCGTCCAAAGGTGTTTACATCACGGGAGAAGCTCGGAAGAACACGGAGAATCTTGTCATCGGCGAGATCTACACCGACCGCGAAGGAGAGAAGATGGTGGACGATTCCGGCTGGGGGCCAGAGTCGGATCACCTCGAATCCGGATCACACGTGACAATCGTCCGGATCAACGTCTTCATCGGCATGGTACGTACTTACGATTCAAGAGGACAATATCATGTGCATACTACAGGAACTTCTAACAGGGATAAAAAGATACTGAAGCAAGCGGTAAACTCGGTTTCCTCGGCTGTTCCGAGATACCTGAGGTGGTCAGAGCACGACGTAACATGGAGCAGAAAAGACCACCCGGAAAGAATAAAACACCCGGGAGTCTTAGCATTAGCAGACGCGGAACGCTTGGTGGCAAGGTGTGACGGATGTCAAAGGTACGCTCGCCAAACCCATGTGCCAGCTATGGAACTACGGACTATCCCGTTAACTTGGCCGTTTGCCGTGTGGGGTATGTACATGGTTGGCCCCTTTCGCATGTCACCTTGCAAAAAGACGCACCTCTTGGTGGCCATTGACAAGTTTACCAAGTGGGTGGAGGTTATGCCAGTTACCAACTGTGAAGCAATTACAGCAGTCAAGTTCCTGAAAAGGATTATCTATCGGTTCGGGTATCCCCATAGCATAATTACCGACAATGGAACCAATATGTCCCTTGGTGAGATGGAGAAATTTTGTGGTAACAATGGAATCCGGCTTGACGTAGCTTCAGTGACCCATCCACAGGCTAATGGACAAGTGGAGAGGGAAAATCAAGAATTGCTTCGTGGATTAAAGCCACGATTGCGAGTTCCGTGTATCAGAGCTGCTGGCGCATGGGTTGAAGAATTACCTGCAGTAGTTTGGGGTATCAACACAACACCTAACAGATCCACTCAGATGACACCGTTTTTCATGGTTTATGGTGCAGAGGCGGTGTTGCCGAGTGATATCATCCATGACTCGCCTCGAGTCTCGGCCTACGTCGAGGTAGAAAACGAGAAAACCCGGCAGGACGACGTAGATATGTTAGAAGAGCAAAGGGAACAAGCACTGGGAAGATCAGCCATATATCAGCAAGATTTACGGAGGTATCATAGCCGGCGCGTGAAAACCCGGGTCTTTCAGGAAGGAGACCTAGTTCTACGCCTGGTACAGTCAAACGAAGGAAAACACAAGTTATCACCTCCATGGGAAGGACCATTTATCATAAGTCGGAATCTGCACAACGGATCATATTACTTGATAGACGCAAGGGAAGAGTCGGCTACAGTTAACGACACCGCTCATACCACTTCGTCTATGCAAGAAAGAGACAGACCATGGAACGTGGCTCAGCTACGTCCCTACTATACTTAGTATAGATTATATTGGCAAGTGGAATTGCACGATGTAACAGGCAGCAGGTTTCAGACACACTCTTTTCCTATCTAGGGTACCCTTGGGGACTGGATGGGTTTTTAATGAGGCGGCTTGCTGACCTAACTTTCTCATATCAAATAAAGAGGTGGTTATTCGTATGTTCTTCGCTCTTGGTATGTTGCATATATTTAGGTCTTCGGGGCTGATTGCTCGAATAGCACAGTTACAAACTCAATGACCCGGCCTTGATGCCTATGAGTTATAAGGGCCGATTACTCACAAACGAGTACGGCTGCAATCTTATAACCGGACAAAGGAGCCAAATTTTCTTGACTTTTCTTACTTAAGCTCGATGTGACTCGCACTAAAGTGGCATGATTTGCTCGCTTACGATTACAATCAGCCATGAAGCCCAATGGGACTTGCCTGACCCTGTTTTCATATAGATGTAACAACATGATATCCACGCGAAAGCCGGCTTATAGTACAAGATAGTCAAAAGGGTCATCTAAACCACAAGTTATGCAGAGTATAGGGCTAATAGCCGGAAACTCAACGTCTATCAAGCATAACTTCAATACCTATGTGAAACGGCTCTAGGTTTGGGCTTCGCGCAAGACAACTTGTTCTCTCTGGATGACCGTGTATCCCAGACCCGGAATTCCGGGCTTCGGGGACTCGGGATTTCGCAAAAAGAAACAAAGTTGCTTAGTCACTAAGCCCAAAAAACCCAAACATCCGGGTCTTGGGGACTTGGGGACTTAGAGAAAAGTTCACCTGTCAAACCCACGAGACCCGGAAACCGAGTCTCACAAAAGAAACCATAAAGAAAATCGGATATCAAGAACAAATGGGCTCAAAAGTAGATAAATTTAAGCGTTCAGAAGAAGCACAAGGTGTATCAAGAACTTAAAGTGCATTACAAACTTCGGTACTAGTATCAAAGGTGCACAGGCGCATCATCAAAAAATGACTGTTTAAACGGCCCATTGGCCGATTGACGCATACGAAACGGCATCAGGTAGCAGGTATCACTCGGTATTCTGGGCTGCGGCATCCATCTTCTCCTTGCCCTTGTTATTACCCTTGGTAGCAGCAGCACCCGGATCAGCAGCAGTGCCGGCTCGCGCAGGAGGAGGGACGATGGGTGTGGAGGTAGCAGGCGCAGAATCGGCTTCAGCCTTCTTCTTTGCGGCTTCCTCCCTCAACTTGGCAGCTTCCTCCTTCCATCGGGCTAGCATATCGTACGGCTTGGGAAGGTCCGACTTAACCGCTTCACCATCAGCATCATATGCAGGGACAATGGAATTGACATCCAAGCCGTCAGCAATCACGCTGGCCGGGTAACGGACTTCCTTCTGGATGGCCTTGAAATCCTTCGCGGAAAACTTGGACCCATCATGGTTGAATTCCGGAAACCCGCCCATAAGCTTGGCTGGCTCGAGCTTAGGGAAATAAGCTTTAGCCAGCGCAGGCCCCCTACTCCAACCCGGCAGGACGAGCGCTTCCAATGCCAAATCCACTCAGGAATAGTGGAGCAGGCGTCCAGCATTCTCTTCAGGTCGACATGCCCAACACCCGGCCACCGTAATTCTTGAAGGATCCATTTGGTTCCGGCACATAGCTGCCGGATAACGTTCTTGATGGTTTTCAGCCTGGCAATATCATCTTCCTCCGGCATTACTTCATCCGGACCTGCATAAAGAAATGAGAACACGAGTAAGGAAACCCGGCTATTTATCAGAAGGATAACTCGGATTATAAATATTATGCTAAGCATCATACCGATCAAAGCGCGATATGTATCAGCAATCTGAACAGAAAGGTTCATTAGATTATCTTCGGCTGCATGAGCCCTCCTCCTATACTTTCTCGTGATCTTTCCACTCCTCCTGGCCTCAGCCTCGGCCGCCTCACGCAGAGCCACCTCCTTCCCAATGAGCTTGGTGGCTTTAGCCAATTTCTTCTTAGACTGGGTCACGAAAGCCTGAGTGGAGATAGAGGAAAAAATTAGTCGGACACACTATGAAGTTCCAAGCAAATTGTCAAGAAATTCACCCGGAACTTGGGGACTAGATAAGGATACAAGCAATGTTATTCGGACTTACCTCATGTTTTGCTATCAAAGCTTCCAGGATATTCTCTTCATCGGCCCTCAGGGTGTGAAGGGCACTAAGCATTTGGGGGAATGTCATGTCTTCGGGCCTGACGCCAGAAGAGCCGGCAGCTTGATCGTCTGGATGAAGAGTTTTCCCTGACTTTGGGGTCGAGACCCGGACCGTCTGGGTCTCCGGGTTTGGGGAAGCCGTCCTCGTCTCTTGGATCTCAATCTCCTCATCCACGTCCTCGGATGACTTTGGAGACCCGGCTTCCTGGTGATCCGGGTCACCAAAGGGGCCTTGTCCCTGGCCGTCTCCAGCTTCACCGCCTGTCGCGGCGTCTACATCATCTGTCGGCTCCTTCGTCCCCCGGTTATCTGTTTCCATGTTCTCCGGGTCACTAAGTGTGACTTGGGCGCTAAGGAAAAAGGAGAGAAGCAGTTATCAAGAGTAGTTGAAAGTTATCAGGTATGTAAGGGTATCATGTAGCAAAGACTTACCCGGTGTTCACAGTGTAATCCGGCGGGAGTTCACTGCTGGAAGCCGATGAGATTGTCATAGTAGTTGATAGCGGAACCCGGAGCTGCCCGGCCAAAGGATGGTTGGGGGAGGGGTGACGCTGAGGAGATTTGGAGGGGCGAGGAGGAGGAGTAGCGGCCCGGCGGTTAGGCGAGGTGGATATACCCGGGTTTAGGGGATCATCGCCCGGTGAACTCCGGGTCACCCTACGCTTGGTCGGGAGAGAGTCCTTCAAGTGCGATGAGTTGGATAGCTGTTGGTTAAGTCTGTGCATGTTATCAAAAGAGTAGGGTTCGGAAGACATGGTGGAATAAGGAACCTTGGACACCACTCCTCTGGCCTTCCTCTTGGCCCCGACTGTTATTTCTTGATCGGATTCGGTGGCTTCCGGGTCCTCCTCGTCCTTCTCGTCTTTGTCCTCCAGCCCTGCAAGCCGAGTATGTATCGATGGGAAAAGTTAAATGAGAGGAAATTTATGCAAGTGAGGATGACACAAGATTCGGATAAATACCCTCATCATTGTCAGCCGGCTCGTCTTCTTCCTCCGGGTCTCCGGTAGTAGGAGAGGTTTCAACATTCCAGAAAGCGTCATCAGCCTGAGATAAAAACAGGAAGGTGAGAATCGGTAGTTGTATCAAGTCAAAGGCGTGTGTATAAGGTTACACGTGTCGGGTCTTACCGCTGGGGCCGGATTTTCCCGGGTGAATGGTGGTAACCCGACGATGTTCTTGATCACTTCCAACTTTTCCGTCAAGAAGCCCTTGATGGTTTTGTTGGTGTCGCCGGCTGGGTAGTTCTTGGAGGAATACCGGAGCGCGTCCGTGGTATGCCCCGAGTAATCGCACATCAGCTTAGTGCGGATAGAGTTGGGTTGGATCCGGAAATCCACCCATGTCTTGACCAGATTGAGCCCAAGGAGACCTTGGGCAGATAAGACAGATATTTTCGAGAGAAGGGGCTGGATTGCCTCCCTGTCCGAGTCAGGGGCGAAAGCGTTGAATTTCTCGGAAATGTCGAGGAGGCCCTCCGAGTAACCCGGCAGTTTCTTCTCGCCGGGTGGGGAGGTGTCGTGGCAGTAAAAGAAGGATAATTGCCAGTGCTTAACGTGGGAATTCAGATTAAGGGTTGGCATTGGTGAGTTCTTACGGCATTGGATGGATACCCCGCCGCAAGTGAGAAGTTCTCCGTCACCGCTTTCGCGGCACGGCTTGCACTGGAAGAGTTCGATAAAGAGAGCCAAACTTGGCGGAGTGCACAAGTATGACTCGGATAAAACAATGAAATGGGAAATATTCAACATAGAGTTAGGCCCTATGTCAAATACCCGGAGGCCGTAGTGGCTCAGAACATCTCGAAAGAAGGGGTGACCCGGAGGACGGAACCCCCGGGTCACGTGTTCGACGAAGCAGATTACCTCGTCGGCGGCAGGCGTGGGCCGGGTCTCATCACCCGGCACTCTCCAATGGATATCTTTTTGAGAAGGGAGAATCCCTAACTCGCCCAGCTCTTCTAGCTTAGCCTTCGTGACCGTGGATCGCGCCCAGTTGGCGGATATGGAGTTGGAGGTCTTGGCCTTGGCGGGCTGCTTCCCTTGCCTTTTGGGAGCCATGGAATCAACCTGCAAAACACAAGGCAAAAAGGTGCAAGAAGTAAGACTCGGAAACCATGAGCTATCCGAGTATTTGCGAATGGTATCAAGAAAGCATGGAAGTTAAGAATTATCCGGGTGACATTCTAGAAGGCAAGGTTACAAGTTATCCGGGTATCAAGCATCATTATACCAACTATGGGGTACTTACGTATGCAAAGGTGTTTGAGGAAGACGGATGATTGCCCATGTATCTACTGCAAGCAAAAGAACCGGAAGAAAAGGATCTTCCGGGTGTCAATGACATGCGCGGAAAATTGGGACGAAATGGATCTAGATTGAAAAATTTGCGGGCGATTCTACAGAGAAATTAATGGTTAATGATGATAGGAGAGTGGTGTGTGATCGTCAATCAAGCTATTGGAGGAATTAGCAAGCATCTAAGTGACCTAATCCAGCGCGACAAGAAAAATTGCCCGCGGGTTGACCTAGATCCAATCTGGAGTAAACCGAGAAATTGCGAGGTTGAATTGATGGATACGAGGGACTTACAGAAGGGGATTGGAGTGGCACGCGGCGGCGGCGAATAAGCGCAGTCTAAACGTCCCTTCGCAACTCCCGGAGGTCCAGACGAGGGTGTGGCGGCGGAGCTCGGCGGCGGCGCGGAGCGGCTTGAAGATGAACGTAGTCGGTGGCGGTTTCTCTCCGGTGGGGAGCTTGAGGCTCTCGTGGTGGTGTTGCGCAAGCACGGGAGATGAGGAAAGGGAAGGAACTGGAATGAACCGTTGGAGGGTTAGGTTATCTCCTGGGCACCTATTTATAAGGTGCGGGCGGATGAAACCTAGTCCAACGGGCGGGAGCCGGAAATTTCGGAATAACGGATACCTGCCTGGATTTGGTGAGATATGCTTTAAGTGTTGGACGAGATATCCGGACAGAGATAAGGAGAAGATCTTCTCCGCAATATTAGGATCAGTTATCGAGTAAAGTAAGCCGGATCTTTGACATTCTTTTCAGAGCGTTGACCCGGAAAGAGTAAAGAAGGACCTCGAGAAAGCCGGGTTACTGTATGGACACCTGGGAGTTAGGCCTAGCTGTTCATCAAAGCACCTTAACCCGGCCTCTTTGGTTTTGTACGTCTGATATTTTTACAGGGAATAGCAAGCGCTTCAAGGAGGATCCCGTGAAGCCCAAGCTATTCTGGGGACTACTCATGGAGGGACGATAACCCGGTAGCCCAACGCCAAGGTGTGACTCGGCCCAAAGGACGCTGCGCAAAGACCCGGCTAGAGTAAAGGAGCTTCTAGAAGGCCCAAGATCGTAAGCCTGGTAACCCGGATTGAGGGTTCCGGTAAGGAAGTTTAGGGTTTTGTAAGCAGTGTTCGGGTAGGACTCAGAGTACGCCTTGGAGAACAGGCCAGGGATCCGGATGCTTTATAAGCCGGCCCCTAGGTTAGGTTTAGCACCCTAAGAGTTCGAGCAGTATCGCTAGGTATCGAGTATCCAGTGTAACACAAGAGTTGAGATTAGTATATTGGGATCGAAGACTCGGCGACTTGCTTGCCGGCTTCCAGATCGCATATCATCATGTTTTCCTCTGAGCTAAACCCTCTCCCAAACACCTGTGTCGTCTTGCCCCAAGATAAGTTACCCCCGGTAACGTCTGCCGTGATTATCCCACGACAGGTCCCAAGTAGATCATCCCAAGGTGATGCCCAACCCGGGTAGTTACGCTTTGGTGGTGGATCCTACCTTCTTGGGTCCCGAGAAGAATGTGAGGTTCAGCAAGGTGCTGATCGACAACGGCAGCAGCATCAACATTGTGTACAGAGACACACTCGAGAAGCTTGGGCTGCCCGAGAACATGCTGCTACCTAGCAAGACCACTTTCCATGGCATTGTGCCGGGAGTCTCGTGCAACCCGATTGGCCGAGTGTGGATAGATGTGCTATTCGGCACCAGGGAGAACTGCCGCACAGAGAGCCTGCAGTTCGAGGTAGTTGATCATCAGAGCCCCTACCATGCTCTACTCGGCAGGCCTGCGCTGAGCAAGTTCATGGCATCTACTCACACTGCGTATCTGAAGATGAAGATCCCTGGTCCCAATGGCGTGATTACCATCTCTGGTGATTACAAGAAGTCCATGGAGTGTGCCTCTGCTGGTTCTCAGTTGGCGGAGTCCATGGTGATTGCTGCCGAGAAGAAAAAAATGTACGAGGTGGTGGCTATGGCGCAATCCGCGCAAGCTGGTGCGCAGGGCGTGCCGAGTACCCAGCACGGGACCGCGTTCCAGGCATGTCAAGAGACAAAGAAGGTCCAGGTCGACCCTGAGTTCCCCGACCGCGTAGCCATCATTGGCTCCGGGTTGGCGGAGAAATAGGAAAGCGAGCTCATCCACTTCCTCCGTGAGAATCGGGACGTGTTCGCCTGGTCCAATGAAGATTTACCAGGAGTCCCGAGGGAGTTGGTTGAGCACTCGTTACATGTGCGTCCTGATGCCAAACCAGTGAAACAGGCTATGCGCCGTTTCGGAGATGAGAGAAGGAAGGCCATTGGTGACCAGATCACCAAGTTGCTGATAAGAAATTTCATCATGGAGGTGCTACATCCGGATTGGCTAGCCAACCCGGTCATGGTCGAGAAGAAGAAGGAGGATCCCAAGGCTGCTACTGCATGGCGCATGTGTGTCGACTACACCAACTTGAACAAAGCATGCCCCAAGGACCCTTTCCCGCTACCTCGCATCGATCAGGTGATCGATTCCACTGCTGGTTGTGAACTGCTGTCTTTCATAGATGCCTACTCTGGTTTTCACCAGATAGCTCTCAATCCTGCTGATCAAATAAAGACTGTCTTCATTACCCCGTACGGGGCTTATTGCTATCGTGTCATGTGTTTCGGGTTGCGGAATGCGGGTGCTACTTATCAGCGGTGCATGCAGAAATGCTTGCACGATCAGCTCGGCAAGAATGTGCAGGTGTACGTAGATGACATTGTCATCAAAACGAATAAAACACATACTCTGCTTGCCGATCTTGAGGAAACCTTCGCTAACTTGCGCAAGTATAAAATGAAGCTGAACCCGAGTAAATGCACCTTTGGCGTCCCGGCTGGCAAGCTACTCGGCTTCCTGGTGTCTAGTCGGGGCATTGAAGCCAATCCTTCAAAGATAAAAGCTATTGAGAGCATGTATTTGCCGAGATCCCTGAAGGATGTGCAAAAATTCAGTGGTTGTTTGGCATCTCTGAGCCGTTTCCTGGGCTGAATGGGCGAGAAGGCCCTGCCTCTATACCAGCTGATGAAGAAAAGTGACAAGTTTGTCTGGACTCCGCAAGCGGATGTGGCATTCAATGAGCTGAAGGCAATGCTGGGTAGCGCTCCCATCTTGGCTAGTCCGCTACCCAAAGAGCCAATGCTGCTGTACATTGCTGCTACCAACCGAGTGGTCAGCGTGGTGATTGTGGTGGAGCGAGAAGAAGAAGGCAAAAGTGTGCAGCGCCCAGTATACTACCTCAGTGAAGTGCTGTCCAGCTCCAAGCAGAACTACCCACATTACCAGAAGATCACCTACGGCGTGTACCTGGGCACCAAGAAGCTGAAGCATTATTTCCAAGAGCACCCCATCACTGTTGTGAGATCTGCTCCCATCTCGGATATCATGGGCAACAAGGAGGCGAGTGGCAGAGTAGCCAAGTGGGCGATCGAGCTGGCCGCGTATGCTCCTGCGTATGCGAGGAGAGAAGCCATCAAGTCTCAAATCCTGGCAGAATTTCTGGTGGACTGGGCTGAGGTGCAGTACGAACCTCCTGCTCCAGTTTCCAATTACTGGAAGATGCACTTTGATGGCTCGAAGGTGAAGGAAGGCCTTGGTGCTGGCGTAGTGCTTACGTCACCCAAACGAGATCAGCTCAAGTACGTGCTGCAGATTCATTTCAAGGCGTCCAACAATGTTGCAGAGTACGAGGCCGTGGTGCACGGCTTGCGAGTAGCCAAGGAGGTTGGCGTGCAGCGCATTATATGCTATGGCGATTCAGATCTGGTGGTGCAGCAAGTCTCTGGCACTTGGGATGCTCTGGATGCTAACATGGCCTCACATCGCTTCCTGGTACAGTCTATGACTGGATTCTTCGAAGGCTGCGAGTTCCAGCATATTCACCGAGCAGAGAATGAAGCAGCAGACGAGCTGTCCAAGTTGGGATCTTCTCGGCAATCCATCCCGGCAGGGGTTGCCTTGGAACATTTGAGGAAGCCATCCATCAAGCCATCTCCCAACTCGGAATCCATATTTGTTCCTTCTCTGCCAAGTGAAGAATCCGTTCCAATGGAGATTGACTGGGAGAATGCAACAGAGAACCCGGGGACTGCCACTCCCAACCCGGGGACTGCCATTCCTCACTCGGGGACTGCCGTTCCTTACCCGGGGACTGCCATTCCCTACTCGGGGACTGCCGTTTCCTACTCGGGGACTGCCACTCCATACTCGGGGACTGTTGTCCTTAACCCGAGGACTGTCGCGTTCATTGAGGAGGTCCTTGCCAACCGTTCAGGGCTTCAGAGAAGTGCTCCCAACCCTAAAGAGCGGCCAGAGGTGCCTGTCCCGATGGAAGTGGACGAACCAGTGTTTTCCACACGAGAGACACCGAGTTGGGCCATGCCCATATTATCCTTTCTAAAGGACGGCACTCTGCCAGAAGATGAGGTGATCGCAAGGCAGATTCAGAGAAGATCCAAGGGCTACACCATATTCAGAGATGTGCTGCACAAAAGAAGTGTCACCGGCGTGCTGCAACGCTGTGTGGACCCAGAAGAAGGAGGGGAAATTCTGTTGGAGATACACCAGGGAGAATGCGGGCACCACGCCTCTTCTCGGGCATTGGTCAAGAAGGCTTTTCGGCATGGCTTCTACTGGCTCACAGCTCTGCAGCAAGCTGAAGACATCGTGAGGAAGTGCAATGGCTGCCAGATGTTCGCGAGTAAGATCCACATGCCTGCTTCCGAGTTGAAAACCATTCCCATCACTTGGCCATTTGCTGTATGGTGCCTGGATATGGTTGGCCCCTTCAAGCCGGCTAAAGGCAACATGACACACATCTTAGTCATGGTGGACAAGTTCACCAAGTGGATTGAAGTGAAGCCTATTCGGAAGTGCGATGGAGCTACGGCCGTGAAATTCTTAAAGGATGTGATCCCGAGATACGGTTACCCGCACAACATCATCACGGATAACGGTACAAATTTTGCTGAGGGGGCAATGGTGCGGTTCTGCAGAGATAAGCACATCCGACTAGATGTTGCATCTGTTGCGCATCCCGCCTCCAATGGGCAAGTGGAACGAGCAAACGGCATGGTGCTAGCAGGCATAAAGCCAAGGCTGATTGAGCCATTGCTGAAAACACCTGGGTGTTGGTTAGACGAGTTGCCAGTGGTGTTGTGGAGTCTAAGGACTACCCCTAACCGGTCAACCGGCTACACGCCATTCTTCTTGGTATACGGGGCTGAGGCCGTGTTGCCAATAGACTTGGAGCATGACTCCCCCCGAGTAACCCTCTACACTGAGGTGGAGGCGAGAGAAGCTCGAGAAGATGACGTTGACCTGCTCGAAGAAGCAAGAGAGCTTACTCTGTCACGTTCAGCTATCTACCAGCAAAACCTGCGGCGTTATCATAGCCGAAAGGTGAACCCAAGGGTTTTCCGAGAAGGAGACATGGTCCTTAGGCTTGTGCAACGCACAGCCGGGATGCACAAGTTGTCTCCTCCATGGGAAGGGCCCTTCATTGTGAGAAAAGCGCTGCACAATGATGCCTATTATCTCGTGGACGTGTGTCCATCACAGGAGAACAGGGCAGATAAAGCTGGAGAGGAATCTAAGCGCCCCTGGAATGTATCCCTACTTCGTCTCTTTCATTCGTAAGCAAAGATGTGTATGTACTCTCTTATCCGAGTTAAAATTCTACTCTGCAATCTGAAATTGAACTCGGGGACTGCCCTCGTCCAAAATTGCTCTGTGTCTTCTTACTCGGATTCACTTTTGTCCGTTTGGTTGCTCTGCTTAAAATTTCACGAGTACATTTAGTATTGTGTTTAAACCTACATGCCAACTCTTCGACTCTGCTGCTGTCCGAAACCCGGCTTCATGGCAAGCAAGAGAACAAGCAAAAGGTCAATGAGCACAAGAAAAATTACTAAGGAAAGAAAGAGTGCAGGAACCGAGTAGGCCGTCTTTTACTAGTGTTTTTCGTTAACTCCTTTTCGGCTAAGTGGCGGGCTGCGTTACTATGAGTGTTTCTAAGTGGCTAAGTATTTGCAACTCCAACTTTGAATTCTTGTAACTCGAATACCAAAAAAGCAACAAGTTGCGGGTAAGAGCTGAGATGAGAAGGAAGAGCGAATAAGAAATGCAACTCGGGGACTTGCATGATAACGCAACCCGGCATCGAGCCAAAGTTGCTCAAATTGACTAAGTTAAATATCAAACGTGAATAAAACTGAGTAGCAAACGACAAGCATGATTGTTTCGATACATCTGCACCCGGCATTCCGGGGATCTGATAAAAGTTTCGAGGATAAAGTTGCAGGAAGCAATCAAGTAGAGGCAGCAGTGTTCTTGGCGTTGGCCTTGGTGGCTTCAGCATCAGCGTTGGCCTTGGCAGCATTAGCTTCCGAGCTGGCGATATCAGTCGTAGCAGTTTCAGCTTCTGGATTGGTGGCAGCCTGTTCAGAGGTGTCCGTGGCCACCGAGGTAACGTCCGTAGCCGAGGTGGAGGCCGCAGTCTGAGCGCGGAGTCGCGCCGTGTCGTCGAGAGCCGCACCTGATGAAGTGCCGAACTCGAGGGCCGCGGTGTCGATGGTCATCTCCACGCTCTCGGCCTCCTCTTCGTTGTCCGCGACGACCGCGGCCTTCCCCTTCCCGGTCTTGTTGCTCTCACTTTCGAAGCAGCTCAGGCCTTCATCCTCGTCATCATCCTCGTCTTCATCCTCGACGTCATCCTCGCCCTCCACATCCGTGTCGGGCTCGGTGACGCCGTCAATGAAGCGCGCGGTATCCGCGTACTGGGCGACCTCGTATGCGACCCGCTGACGGCGAGCCACGCAGTCGGGATCCGTCTCCCACTTCGATTTATGCCTCATTTCGAGAATGACGTTAAGGTCAAGATTTTCATACCAGCTGCAGATGAACAACGGCAGCATGTCAGCACCGGCCCGAGCTCCAGACGCCCGCCATTTCTTCAGCTCGGCCTTCACGCCAGTCAGCTTCTCGGCAAGCCCGCGGATGGTTGTTGGCGCAGATTCTCGAGGCCAGAACAGGTCATGGAGTTGGAAGGCAGTGCGCACCAGATCGGTATCCATAGGCTCGCCCTTCTCGGTGCGAACATCTTGGGCCTTTGCCAGAGCAGGCTTGCAAGACGAGTTGAGGTCGGGGAAGATTTCTGAAAAAGCTATGAAAAAGATTAGAGACAGGGGCAGAATAGAGAAATGAGTCGAGCAGAAGAGAAACAAAAGGGAAAAGTGAAGTGCAAAGAAGTGGGCACTTACTATTCAGGTCGTAGAGTAGCGCCTGCAGCTTGTTCTTCCATGACTCTTCGTCAGCAACATGCTTTTCTTCTACCCTCCGGAACTGCGCCAGCTGGAGCATGAGATCCGAGTTGCTCTCCCTCAGCGTCTCACATTCCAGCTCGAGAGCCCTTTGCTTGGCCTTGGCTGCTGCTTCGATCTTTTTCTTCTCGGCCACTGTTTTACCTCTCTCGGCAGCTAGATCAACGGCTTTTTGAAGAGCAGTTCGTAGCTGGACCTGCAACGGTTCCATCTCGGAGAGGTGCCTCTTCTTGAATTCCACCTCAAGGCTTTCAATCTGCTGCTGCACTTCAGCAGGCTTGAGGCAGTCGAGATGCTCCTCGACAAACTGCTTGTGATCTTCTGCAGAAAGCAAAGCACGGTCAGCAGAGTAGCCAAGATGAAAGCAAGAAAGCAAGCCGAGAAGACATCAACTCACCTTCCAGCTTCTTGATCGTGGCTTGGCTGCTCTCAACAAAGACGCGGCAGTTCGCATGCTCCTCTGCCAAGGTCTTGAACTTGCCTGCAGAAAGGAATCGATTAGAGCAGAAAGCGAAAGCGGGCGTAAACACAAAACGCAGGAACCGCGTAGCTAAAAGCTTACTCTCGATCTCGGAGATCTGGAGGGTGCGATTCATGACCTCCTTCTCCGTCGCCTCATCGGTCTTGCGCTCAGCTTCGAGGGCCTCGAGGCGCCTTCTAGCGATGCTGTGGTTCCAAAGCAATCGCCGGAACAAGTTTGTTCTCTTCAGGAGGCTATTCTGAGAAGCAGAAAGAAAACGAATCAGACACAAATCGGGAAGATTCAACCCGAGAAGACGGCAACTCGGTTGAGTATCCGTCTACTCGGCCAGAATCTCGGGGACTAGGTGATGGATAAGAAGAAGGAGAAGAGTAGAAGAGAAGGAAAGTGCAACTCGGGAGCAATAAGCAAAGCTTACCGCGTAAGTTTGTTCAAGATCCTCTGCGGCCTTGCGGTGGACGAACAGTTTGGCGGCGAGCGTGCTGGTCTTGGACGAGATAGTCATGGGTTTATAACCCATGTTCGCCTTGTTCCAGTCAATGCGCATGTGGTCCAAATCGCCCAAAGCCAAACCGTGCCAGTTCTTGTTGCCAAGGACTTCGCTGTCCCACTCAGCGTCAATAAATCCAACCCGGTCGATCATCTGCTCAAGGCCTGTGGACGTCACCTCGGCTTCCTGAACCTCACGCGAGAAGATCGAGAGGGACCTGTCCTTATTCCTGGCTGGAGGCTTGGAGTCCACTGCCGTGGCCTGTTTGCCCCTCCTGATAGCAAGTTTCTTCTCGGCAGGGGTTAGCGGGATGCTGTGCTGCTGGCTCATCTTTACCATGTAAGGTGGGAAGCTAGGTGGATCAGGCACGCTGGATCCTGCGGCGGCGTCAGTAGCCGCGTCGGAGCCGCCGACGGTGAGCTGCCCGGCCTTGGCAGCAGGCTTCGCAGTTGGTCTGGGCGGCGGCACCGCGGCAGCATCCTGCGCACTGCCACGCGAGGGATTCCTGCGGACAGGGGCATCTGACTGGCCGACTTGCTTCTCAGCGACTCGCTTCTCGGCGGCCTTCTTCTCAGCAGTTATCTTTTCGGCGGCCTTCTGATCAGCGGCCTTCTTCTCGACAGCTTCCTGCTTGATCTTCTTCACAACCGGCTTGGCCGGAGGGCTGGCTGCAGTTTTGGTCTTCTTCACCGGTGGGGAGTTTGGTGCGGTGGAGGAAGTGCCCTGCTGGGTAGGCGGCGCCAAGGGCGTGCTATCCGGCGCAGCATCCGGCTGCGCGCAGCTCGGAGGGTCCTGCTCCATCTCGTCAACTGTCTCAACCCGCTGCTCGGCAGCGGGATCTTGCTATGTCTCTTCTGGTTTCTCTACCCGCGGCCGGGCCGCGGGGTCGTCTTGTTCGGCAGCCTTTGTTGCCGGCTGCTCTTGGTCTTCTTCCTGCCGCTCAAGGGCTGTGTCGTCGTGCTGCTCGGGGTTTTGTTCTAAGTTCTCCTCGGCCGTGGTGGCTGGAGGAGAAAGCGGCCTCTCATTGCGAGCAGCATCCTGCGCTTCTTGTTCGGCGCGGGCCTGCTGCTCCTGCTCGGTGTCGTGGGCGTCGGTGTCCATGTATAGAGCGTCGTCGGAGTCTTCTCCTTTCACAGGAGAGGACGCACGCGCCCTGTCCCGCGCAGTGTCCTCGTCCTCCTCAGAGAGCTCGATGAGGTTGTCAACATCGATGGCGGTCTTCTTCTTGGGTTTGGTGGATGCGACGGCAGCACTAGCGTCCAAGGGGGCGCTGAAGAGAAGAAAGAAGTTTAGAAAAGGAAAAAGGACAGAAGAAATCGAGAAGCGGTCTCGGAACAAGGAGTTCAGAAAAAGCGGCAACAACAGTGCGCAACTCGGAAGAAAAGTACATACCCTGCACGGGAAGGGGGTAGCCGTATCCCCTGCTTGACCTTCTTCACGGCTCTTTTGGTCTTCTTGGCGGCGGGTTCCTGAGCACCACTGCCCGTCCTCTTCCGAGTATTGGGAGCGGCTACACCGACTGGGTCGACGTCGAGGACGTCCTCGTCCTCCTCCTCCTCAGCGTCAGCGTCAGCATCAGCGTCGGCATCTTCTATAGAATTGAGAAAGAGAAACCAGTTGAGAGACAGGAAGAGATTGGGTTGCACTACTCGCAACCATAAAGGTGAACTCAATTATCTTCGTCGTCGTCCTCGGACCAGTCGCGTACGGACGCGTCAACGTGGTGCTTATCCGTCTGGGCGGCATGAGGGATGTTGAGCTTGTCTACGGTGTCGTAGGAGACCTCATCGTCCTCCTCTCGATCCCCTTCCCAGTTGTCCTCGAAGCGTTCCATGCTTTCTGCGAGCTGGCGAGCAAAGACCTGGAACATAGACAAGCACCACAAATCAGTCGAGTAGCATAACGACATCTTACTCAGCGAGGCGTGCAAACATAAAGCATATGAAGTCTACCGCTACGTATGCTACTCGACAGGGCGTGCAAACACAAAGCACATTAAGCCTAGAGGATACTGCTAAGTGTGCTACTCGGCAGGGCGTGTAAACACATAGCACATTAAGCCTAGGCAACTCTGCTAAGTGCCCTACTCGGCGCGGAATACAGATACTAGGCATAGCAAGCTAAGAAGGCTATCTACTCGGAAGCTGTATACAGGAAACAGGATGAGAAGTACTAACCCGCTTGATTGGTTTTGCGCGGCTGAACGACACGAAGCCATACTGCCAATTGTCCTTGAGGCCAGTGCTCATGATGGAGCGCGCCCAAGTGGCAACGTCCGCGTTGCTGAGCTCGAACGTTGTTGTCCGAGTGCAGTCGCGGGGGCCTCCCATGTAGGACATGAGATGGGCGCGGCGCTGGAGCGGTAGTACTCGCCTGGAGATCCAGCAGGCGATCGGGTCGTCGCTCTTGAGCCCTCTCGAGATCAGCTTGGCGAGGCGCTCGTCCATCTGCTTCAGGTCGTTGTCGAGGGACGGCTTGGTCCGCCAGTTCTGCCCGGTGGGAGCTATGTTGGTCCAGCTGGGTAGATTAATCCGGTCCTCCACCTTGGCTCCCTTCTCGGCGGAAATATTCTTCACGTAAAGGAAGGTCCTCTGCCACTTGCGGACAGAGTCCAACCCCTTGACGCGCGGGTGATTGGTTCCCCCGCGCTGCACCATCATGGCGCTGCCTGTCTCCATCATCCCGCGGCTGCTCTCCGCGCCATCTTTCCTGGCCTTGCTCTGCTTCCTAAAGAAGAAGTAGCGGGACCAGGTCGCCGAGGTGGGCCGTACGCCAAGGAATGCCTCGCACACCACGGCGTGGTAGGAGAGCATGACGACGGCGTTCGGCGGGAGGTGGTGTGGCTAGAGGCCATAGTGGTCAAGAAACGTCCGGAAGAAATTCGAGACCGGGAGCCCGAATCCTCGCGCGAAGTGCGCGAGGAAGACGACGTGCTCGCCCTCCTGCGGAGCCGGAACGAGCTCGCCGTCAGGTTGCCGGCAGCGAACACCGGGAGGAACTCTCCGGGTGTTCACGAGCCACTGGCAGTCCTCGGCAGTGACCTCAGATCCGGCCCAGCCGGCGCGAGCGTCGTCGTCACGAGCCATCGCGGTGGAGGAAAGATTGGCTGAAAGGTTGAAGGAATTTGGGTGGAGAAGCTCGCAGCGGCGCGGTGAGATGCACGGCGGCGAGATGCTCTGCGGCGGCGGAGAAACGAGGAGACGAGGGGAAAGTGGGAGCGGAAGAAGAAGAAGGAGTTACCGAGGGGGTATATATACCGCTCCCCGGGTTGCCGTTACGAATTGAGGTAGTGGGATCGATCGTGGCAGAAACCGTGCGGCGTGGGATCTGTGGGCCGGTTAGAAACGCACATAGCGCGGAACGCGCGCGTAACGGCCGCATTAGATCCCACGACGAGATCGTGGCCAATTACTGCGCTTGATGGGACATGACAGGCTAGTGGGCCCAGGCCGTGAAAACTGGGCGCGTGGCCTGTCAGTTCCCGGGCATCGAGGCGTCGGGGTCGCGTCTGCGTGACACGTGCCCAGTTGCAGCGCGGAAAGCCGGATTGTGCTCTGCCACCCAGAGATTCCGTTTCAAGATTTCACCAAGTCATTTTACTCGGCTACAGAGAAGAAAAGTGGTCCTATTCGGAAGAGAAGAAACAAAATCAAGGGCTACTCGGAGGTTTTACTCGGTATCCCAAGATTCAAGGGCAAGACTGTCAAGGTTGGTTTTTAAGCTGGCAGGGCCCCGTGAACGAGTTCGCAGGACTCTACCAGCTTCGGGGACTGCTGTCGGGGGGTTACCCCCGAATAGGGTAAAGGCAAGTGCTAAAGGCAAGATCAGAAAGGATGCTTGGCCGAGTAGCCGGCTACCCGGTACTTGCTACCCGGTCGACTGCTACCCGGTCCTACACATAGATGGCCAGAAGGACGAGTCAAGAGAATCATGTTCCTCCGAGTAGAAGAGTTGGCCCGAGTAGAAATGGCGGAAATCTACTTGGTACAAAAGTCAAAGGAGCCGTTCTGACACAGAATCCCGCGTATCCCGGTTCCGTACTTGGCACTGTTCATGGCACTGTTCATCTGAGGACGGCGTGCCTGACAGCGACTGTGTGGCAGCAGGGCGTCGCAGGATAGGGGGGACCTACTATGTGTTCGCCGCAGTGATAACAGACTGGTTACTTGGTTTTGCCCAACGACTTTCCGCACCAGGACAAACTTATAAGCCAAAGCTGTCAGCGGGAACTCGGAAGAAGGACGGTGTGCACACAATGTCGACATCTGTTTGTATTTGGCTGTATCCGGCTGGGCACCGAGTATATAAGGTGCCCTGCCCCCTCCTGCGCGAGGGATCACGGGTCGGGTTCACATTCTTGACCTAGTTCATCAAGTAGAGAGAAGGGGGGCTACTCGGTAGCAAGAACAATTGTATTGTGGCTACTCGGTGAGACATCAAAATACAGAGAGAAAGGCAGGAGTGGGGGTTTTACCTCCTCACGAGGGCCCTGAACCTGGGTAGATCGTGTTGTTTGCCGTGCTTGTTTCCTACTTCACGCGTCTACTCGTCGCGTGATCCCTCCCCGAGCGCCTCCAGCGTCCTTCGTCCCCACATCTTTAGCCATCCTATGGCATCTGCCGTGACACCACCACGACAAGATCCTTGAAGGGCATCGAGTTTGGTTGGAGGAGGAGGGAGATCGGTGCGTTTTGAGCTCTTCAGCAATGGAGAAGAGAGAGGAATGGAGGAGCTGCCTATCTAGAGGAAGAAGACAACTATTTATAGGCTCTTCCAATTTCTGACCGTTGCAGTGTGCCAGGGCCAGAATATTCCGGTGTTAGCACCGGAAATTTCCGGTCTACCCTAGCCGAAAATTTGAATAGTCCGGGGGGCGGATTTTTGAAACTTCCGGGGGCGGAATTTTCCGCCCAACATTCCGCCCCCATCTATGTGCGCGGGGCAGCAGCACCACGCTGAAAACTGCTAAGGACCAGGGCCGGATAATTGGATAATCCGGGGGCGGGTATTTGAATAATCCGGGCCCAGAAGTTTCCGGACAATAATCCGCTCCCATCTATGTGCGCGGGCATCTGAGTAAACTCCCATTTCTGCTAAGTACCAGAGGGCCGGATATTTGTACCGGAAATTTCCGGGGGCAAATTTCCGCCCCAGCTTCTGTGCGCGGGCAGTGGGAGAAAAACTTAGTCGTTTCGACGTTGCCAGAGAGGCCGGAATATTCCGGTGCTTGGGCCGGATATTCCGCCCCATAAGCACCGGAATTTCCGGTGTAAGCACTAAAAAATCCGGTGGCAGTGAATCCAAAATTCAGAACTCCTCTTTGAACTTTTTATATGAATATATCAATAATCATCTGAGTGATCAGCTGCACAGACTCAAACATCATTGTTAGAGAGTAGATACCCGCGTTGTTATCAGCACTAGAATCATTAGAGGGATCATGAGCTTTCAATGGTCCCGCAAGTCGGGAGTGCACCCTCAGAGGGGTTTCGCTTAACCCCAAAGCAGTATTCCCAAAATCTAACCTAGGATCTAATCCTAGATACCCTTCAAAGAGGGCCTGGAACCCGACTAGATATAGAATGGAGTTTGGAGGAAGGTTGTGGGGTTGTATGTTGTAGTGGTTAAGGACCTGGAGAAAGAAGGTGGAAGGCGGAATTCCCATACCTCGACTAAGATGCGAGGTAAGGAGAACCCTTTCCCCTGCTTTGGGAAAGGGCTCGGAGTAGTCCTCCTCGTGCCGCCATTTCCCCTTTACAACCAGCCCCTTCTTCTCCATTGTCAGAAGAAGGGAAGGGTCTAAGTTGCACCGGCTCCAATTCCCGGACATCTTGCCTTCGTCTTCCGCTCTAGCGGCGAGCTCCTCACCGACGAGGAGGATCTTTTCTTTCGCTGTTTCAGGGGCGAATGGCGGAGGCGGCGCAGAAGAGGAGGCTGCCAGGTTCTCAGCCGCGAGAGGAGGATCCTCGCGGGCCTGGTCGTCGGTAGTTCTCTCCGGCGTGTTCGCGGCGGCTCGGCTCGGAGAATCGAGTTGCGGGTCCATGTTGTTAATGATCTCGTCGATGTCGACGGAGACGGAGTGCTCCTCCACGCCGTGCGGTGAGTCGCTGATGGTCATTTGCGGGCGGCGCGGAGAGAGCAATTTCTGGGAGCGGTGCGGGACATGCACGGGCTCTGCTCGCACTAGTGAAACCTTGGCTCGGGGGCTATGGCACTTGAGGGATGGGAGGTGGAGTGAGAGCGGAAGGATCGCCGGAGGGCTCGAGGAAGGCTATTTACAACGACTCTTTTGACCGTTAGATCTTTGATGCGTGTCACTCGCCGGAAAATCCGGGAAATGAGGGGACAGATGATTACTGCTATCTCCTCGTTTCCCGGGAGAATCTGTCAGAGATACGTTTCAGGGTTTCACATTTGAAACCCAAACGTCCTTGACGTCAGCGTGATTTTATCGCTGACGTAGGAAGTTTCCTTCTCCACGAAGGCTCTTGGAAGAAAAAGGCGGATTTTCCCCAAAATCCGAGTTTCGGTTAAAGCATGATTTGAGGAAAAGAAGAATCGAGACGAAGAGCCAACATTTCTCGGAAAGAATTCAAATTGACGAAAGACGACGAATTGAAGTCTCAATCCTTCTTGGGGGCTACCGTCGGATATATACCAATTAGGGGTATATCCAGCATTGTCCTAAAGAGCCGGATTACCAGGGTGGCCTGAATGGTAATGGATCACGGTTCATTAGGCAGCCCAGTAAGCTGACGCGCAGAAGCCGGATTCTAGAAGGACCCAGACCATGGCCCACGTGGTACGGATTGGAGTAGAAGGTGGATTCTTGCTTTCAAAGTTAGAAGCTTACCGTAGTCTTCTAGGTTTCCTTTCTGTAAGCCCTAACCCGGCTATCTATATAAAGCCGGACGGGAGAGAAGAAAGATACGTACAATTAGCTATAAGCCAACTCGCCAAGAGGTTGATCCTTGCCGAGTTAGCTAAACCAACTCACATTGTAGTGAGATTGCAGGAGTAGGAACGCCGCCTAGTTGCGACGTACCAAACCTGGGTAAACTTTGGTGTCCCTGGTTGTCATACTACCACGTTCCTCCCACGTCTCTATCAGTGGGTACACGGACTCGGATTGGGCTGGTGATCAAGATGATATGAAATCGACTTCCGGGGCTTGCCAATTACTTGGTAGGTCTTTGGTGAGTTGGTCTTCTAAGAAGAAAAATTGTATATCTCTCTCAACTGCCTAAGACGAGTATGTGGCGGCCTCTAGTGCTTGCACCCAATTTCTATGGATGAGTCAAACCCTCAAACAGTATGATGTCCATTTGGATAAGGTGCCACTCTTATGTTACAATGATAGTGCCATCAAGATCGCCTACAACCCCGTGCAACACACAAGGATGAAGCACATTGAAATTCGTCATCATTTCATCCGGAATCATGTGGAAAGAGGCGATATTGAGCTAGCATATGTCTCAACTAAGGATAATCTCGCATACATATTCATGAAGCCTCTAGACAATTCAAGATTCATGTTTTTGAGAAATGAGATAAATATCATCGGGGGTTGACTATGTGTTTGGGTTTAGGTGTAGGCATGGACATAGGGGGAGTGTTATCCTACACACTGGGTTCTCACTCCCTCCATTATGTCCAAAGAAAAAATTCATTTAGATATCTCCTTTTCTAATGTTGAATTGAGGTAGAATGTTGAGAATTGGCAATGCACCCAAGATACATCTTCGCGGTGTCATTCCACACTTTCTTATATGGTGGCCCAGGACACCAACATCTTATCCATGAAGAGTTGATTCTTGTTTGGTTGTTATTTGGATTTCATTTGCCTTTGTTTTTTAGTTGGTTGGTTTTATGGAAAACACACTCAATCTTGGTTTTTATTCGATTGGATCTTGCAGGTTTTGGGTGTGAAGTACCATTCCTGTAGTGTGCCTCTATCCCAAGCCAAAACCCCCTAAAAATCAATATCCTAAAGCCACATGCATGTCCCACACCAAAATCTACGATTCCTGGACAATTGGGCCGAAGACCCCGATCTGACCAGAATCTCCACCCTAAACACAGAATATACGGTACACTGGAGACTCTAGGGTTTAGGCCGGAGACTCCGGTCTGGGTGGTTTCTGTAGAGCAAAAGGAGTGAGGAGTTGCTCACAAATTCCTTTCCACCCCGACCCCCAATCTCTCATGCGTCGCCGCCGCCTCTCCAAGGTCACCATTTGGCTGCCCCCGTCGCCGCTGGATTCCGCCGTCACCAGGCCCTCCCCACCACTCCTTAGGGGATATCTTCCTTCCCTACCTGGAGCACCATGAAGGATTCAGGTATCCTCCTCCTCCTTCCCCTCTCTCTCTCCAGGGTTGACTTAGATGTTTTTTAGATATATCCCCCTGTCCCTCATGGTAGGAATCATCCTAGGGTAAGTTCACTCTAGCAATCATCTAGACATAGTGGGTATCAAGTTCTTGGATCTGCATCTAAGTCTCTGCCGCCGAGCCGAAGATTCCGGTCTTTTGGACCGGAGACTCCGGTAGGCCAGAGACTCTAGTGTAGAATCACTTATTTTATGCCCAATGTTTCCTGCTGGTTTCTCTTTTGATTCTCGGGCATGCATGCTTATCCACTTGCTATTTTTTCTTGCTTTTTTGTCGTTTTTAGGGAAAAGGACCAATGCATCCTCCTCAAACCCCAATGTAAAGCCAAGGAAGCAACGTGAGTATCGTGTCCGCTCTCGGAACTATCTGATCAATGACCCTGAGACTAGGGCTGTGACACAACACATGGCACTTGATGACGAGCGTGCTAGAGAGGCAGCTATAGCTGATCACCCAAGGAAGGAGCTTGTTAAGAAAGCTCGCTTTTATTGCATTTCCACTCTATCAGGCATGAGCAAGAGCGAGTTTAGGGCAATGAGGCTGCAACCATTCTTCACCATGGCTCGCACTACTCAGAACCCCACCTATTGCAGGAAGGAGCATGAGTTGATTTAGTCATCGTTCTATGACAAGGCGCGTCATCCTGTGTGTGAGCAAAAGGATCTCAACTTAGATTCTCTAAGCAGCAAATCTTATTTTAGTGAAGCAGTTTGGATGACTACGAAGCTTGGTCTCGAGAAGCTAGTTGACATCCAGCAAGACTTCAACTTTCAGGTTGTTCAACAATTCTTTGCTACTGTCACCTTTGGTGAGGATGGAGAAATTTCATTGACATGATGACTAGATGCATCAAGTGCGAGTCTTCCATCTTGAGGCTTTCCGAGCTTCTTGGCTATCCTCTACATGGTGATAACTTGGATAAGAGGATGCATGTGGTTGGTGTCGCCTATACAAGAGGAAGTTGGCTCCTCTCTATGACAAATTGGCAAGTGTAGGCACCAACAAGGATCTCAAGAGCTTCTACAATATTCTCCTTCGTCTGTTCTGTTGCAACATTGCTCCTAAAGCCGACAGTGGTGCCATTCGTGGTGGTCTTGTGAACCTGTTGCATCATGCTTTCAAGTGCCACCAAGCTGGAGAAGATTGTCAGGCATTTGAAGTGGATGTCATGGATTTCATCGAGGAATTAATATATCATACCATGATTGAAATGAAGAAGATGCATATTTATGCCCCTTATGTGATGAAGCTCATTCTCGACAGGGTTCCGGGTCTGGCCACTGAGACAAAACACAATTCTGGCACTTTTCAGGTTCTTCAGATTCACTTTCAGGTTGATGAGGATGAATATGAGGAACTCTCTATGTTTGGGACTGAAGCTCCAGGTCTCAGAGGAAGAATGCTGACCCCCCTCTCGCCTTAGTGGTAAGAGAGGGTGCATTCTGGGGAGAAGAAGCTCACAGGGTTCCCGCGCAACATCATTTCCATGACTATTGCTATCCACAAGGAGAACCGTGAGGCGTACAAGGAAAGTAGGGAAATAAATAAGATGCTTAAGAGTCTTCAGGATCATGCTGGCATTGTGCGTACCCCTCCTATTGAGCCTGTTGCTGAGTACCTCACAGTTTCCTACAATGAGTGGAACACCTCTTCCTTTCCGTGGGGTGACTTCGATGATGTTACTTCAGCTCCATACTCTTCTAGCAACAAAGGCAAGGCTCCTATGACTGAAGAAGGTCAAGATGTTGAGGAGGAAGAATATGTGTCTGAAGGTGATGAGGAAGAAGAAGACCAAGAGGACGAGGAAGGAGGAGGAGGATTGATCTTTTGGGTTGCGTGTAGTTTCTCTTTTCTCCTTTTTGGTGTCTCGATGCCAAAGAGGGAGACGTTGCTATCTAGGCTTTTCGGGGATTTGCATGGGTTGCTTGGAGCACAAGCTTTTGAACTTGATTTGCCTCTTATAGCTTTTGTCTCCTTTTATCTTATTTGCATTTGAATTTCTCTAGTAGTGAACTTTGTGGTTGTGTGTGGTAAGACTATGTTTGTGAGGCTATCCATGTTTGTGATAATCCTTTCTTGCCTTACTTATCTTACTTATCTATGCAATTGTATTGTTCGGTATATTTTTGCTTATGATGTGAGTTTGTAAAATATAGGGGGAGCTTAGAACCGTGTTGGTGTGTTCCATCTCGGTGCACACATCAAGGGGGAGCCCGTCTATATTTTCTAAACCTACGTCCAGCAACAGTTATCATCGCAACTACTCGTGTTGTCATCAAACACCAAAAAAGGGAAGATTGAAAGCGCATATCCCGCCTAAATCTTGTTTTGTGTGTTCGTTAACAACAATAGTATTATTTTAACGTGTGTTGATGTTATATGTTCTATTGTTAGGTTTGTTTCCCAAAAAGGAACAAAGAGAACTAGAAGTGCTAGAGGTCCTAGAATTTCTATCCAGGTCGGAATCTCTGTGGTTTCAGACTGAAGTCTCCGGACTCAAGATTTTCAGCAAAGAAGAGAAGTGGTATCACCCGCTACCATCACTCCGGATTGTGTCCGGAGATTTCCAAGAGTATCCACCCTGGCCGAAGTCTCCGGTGTGCAGGGGACGGAGTCTCCGGACTTAGGGAATTTCACTGCGCATGAAGCGAGTGGTGTCACCCGTTGTACCCAAGACGTAAAGTGTGCGGATAGTACGTGGAATCTCCGCCCTCAAGACTTTCCCAGCGCGAAGGCAAAGTGGTGTCACCCACTGGATGCGGTCCAGAGAGTGCGCGGAGTCTCCGGGCTTTTGTGAAGTCTCCGACCCTCCTGAATGTTACCAGAGACTTTGTTGAGCCGGAGTCTCCGTCCTTTAGGCATGAGTCTCCAGTGTGACATTCACAAAAAGGTGTCAAACAACTAGAATTTGGGATGTGGGCGTAAATACCCCCTCCCCTTCTTCTTCCTTCAGCCATCTCAACCAACATTGATTACACCATTGATTGAGCTCACCCACCTCACTAGATCTCCCAATCCCTCCACCCAAACTCACTGATTTTTGGAGGACTGGAGGAGAAGGCCCGATCTACATCTTCAGCAACACGTTCTTCAGTTCTTCCTCATTTGCTTGAGGGATTTGAGTCTAGGGTTTCTTTGTGGAAAACTTAGACTCCATTGTTGCTCACTTGTTGTTTGTATCAGATTTATTAGTGTTCTTGGGAGCTCCCAATTCGGTTGTGGGTGTGTGCCTCAAGATCTTTGTAAAGGCATAGATTTCTTCCTCTAGGGAGTCAATAGTGGAAGGTGAACTAGGCCTTTGTGCCGAAGTTCCTCAAAGAATAGGGTGAGGCCTTTGTGACGTTGAGTAGGCCTTTGTTGCGAAACTCACACCCCTCCAACGAGACGTACTTCCCTAAAAAATAGGAACTCATGAATACATCCTTGTCTCGGCGTGCTTCTGTTTTACCTCTATCCTTTACCTTTACTTGTGTTTTTATCTTCTTAACGTAGCCCTTGACATATAGGTAAATTCAGCGTAGTTGCATATCTAGAGAATTTACCTTTGTGTTAAGCCTAAATAAAAAAGGTATTAAAATTTGGAGGTAGCACCTATTCACACCTCGAGGTGCCCACACTTTCCGTTCAATAGTGAGTTTTGAGCTTGGTGATTGTTACCTGCACTTTCGCTCCTTCCCTCTCATGGAATCTTTAATGGCTTAGTTCTTTTGTATGTGTTGACACAAACTGAATGTTGAATTGTTGGCTTGCAAACTCAAGAACGATGGTTCGATGAGGGAGTATAAAAACAAGTTCACAGAGAAGTGCATAAACTAAAGTACATTGGTTTTCCAATTCTAAAGCATGAAGCAGTTGACTCACTCCTCATGTCACTTCCATTATATTTCTACAGATTTGTGGCTTGCTACAATCTGATGGAAGTGGATAAGACAGCCGAAAAGGTCTTCTAGATGCTCACGTCAGACGAGATAGACATCTTCTTCCATGCGTATAGGTTGCAGACAACTTGTCGAAGGGGGTTGAATCCACCTTTATTCTATTTGGTGATGTCTACTAGAATTTCTATTCTTGTAGACTATGTTGGGCCTCCAAACACAGAGGTTTATATGACAACAACAAGTCTCTCTTAAGTGAGTGACCAAAAGTTTATCGAACACATAAAAGTGTAGGTTAAAAAGTATCCCTCTCAAACAACCTTGCAATTAAGATGCAAAAAGTCACTTGTGTCCCCAACACACCTAATACAATTGTCAGTTGTATAGTTGCACTAGTTCGTCGAAATATGGTAAAATACATGTAATATGGATGGTAAAACAAAGTGTAGTAAATCTATAATAAAAATGACAGTAAAGTAACAAGTAGAAATATTGAAAGTAGATTGTGTAACAATGGTTGAAAACAAGTCATAGAGATCATACTTTCACTAATGGCAACTCTCAACAATGTTAACATAATTAAACACACGATACTTCCTCTAACCGCATGTATGGTAGACGTTACTTGAAATTTACTCCATTATGGATCAAAACAGGTGAGACATGCATAGGTCTACAAAAGCACACCTTAAAGTTCGCGTACCTCATCTATGGACACCCCAACCCTCTCACTTTGACCATCCAAAGATATTATTAACAAACACCACAAACATATTTTAAATAGTGCTTCTCTAATATAACATGGTACCTACATTGTCACCTTGATTCCATGAAAATCAACTGAACACAAGAATTAAGAAACCTCATAATTCTATTATTCAACCAACAAAAAAGAACAAACTCATTCGCCTAAATTCGCTAATGGTGTGGCCTTATCGTTTCAGACACAGTACACATCCTAAATTTCAAAATTTTACGTTAAAAATGAATTTTCATTTCATGGGTGTAAAAAATTTGTTTTTTATGAAGAGTATTGGTCAAAATGAAAAAACTACAATTTTCACATAAATTAGACCTCTTAGGACGATCAAATAACACATACGAAAATTTTCTCGCTTTGCAGATATGTATATCTTTTTAAGTTTCATCTGATAATTCAAAACAAGCTCAAAATTTAAACTATAAATACGTGTCGTGATTTTTTTTAAATCATCCGAAGGTAGCTATTATGATTCTAGGCAGTGTACATTAAGAAATTTAAAATATTCGACTTCTAACCTATGAATGCTCAAGCGTGCAAGTTTGACCCCATTTAAAAATAATTCAAATAAAATATTTAAAAATCAATTTTTTGATTTTTTTTGCACACATAGTCCTACCACGTGACATGGTTGTAAGGAATAACAAAAAAAAACGGATATACTTAACGGTGTATCCTACAAATTCGTAAATTTTCATATTCAAAAACTCACTTTGTATCAAAGATGTAAGATGTTTTAAAGTTTTATAGGCAACACTAAAATGCGTCTAGATACGGGTAGTCTGAAAAGTTAATAAATCTTACCCCCTGTTTGGATGTATGAAAAACTAGCTGGAATTGAATTGGATTGAGAATTCCAAATCCAAGATGGAAAGGAAATAAGCTTCAATTTCAATTCTACCGTTTGGTTGTGCATGGTATTTAAGGTTGGAATCAAAGGGTAGTAACCGATTCCAATTCATGTTTGGATGTACAAACCATGGAATTTGATGCTTTTTTGAGTTTGGACAATATAAACTTGTCTACATGTATGAAAATAGTACGTTTATGTATGAGTGTTTATATATTATTTTTCACACAAAATAGCATTAAAATATTCCAAATAAGATTAGAACAACAACAAAACACGCAAAATTCGAGCTCCTAAATTTCCTGGAAACCTGCATAGTTCAAACAAATCGGTCTTTTAGCAACACACAAATTGGAGATATTACAGAATCAGAGCGCGAATGTATACTTATTTTAGCACCTTGTGTAGTTAATTTGTAAAAAATAATTCACAGAGTAACTTAATCGGCAGCGGCATGCACTAAACATTTATGCATGATGTCGAATTGCTATACTAGACGATTGTAGGAGAACCTCTGCGAACACTACATCAACGATGAACTTGCTGCCATGTCAATCAGGTTTATGATTTCACAAAATAGAGGGGAAAGATCTGCTGCTGCAGTGCTATCTCGTCAGTCAGCTAAATGGTGCCTGCCTGAGCTCACCTAAGTAATGCGAATATTCAATCTGAGTTCATTAGATCACATATGAGAAGTTAGAGAGAAAAACACTAAAGCAAGGTATCTGCCCGGTTTTCCGACCACCATATTTCCCCTATGGTAAGAACAAAAATCGAGCTCCACATGGGATGGGATGTCTCCACTCCCGCCATCATTCCCCTGCCACCGTCGTTCCCTGCCCGAACGCATCTATTTCCGCCCTCAATCCCCTACGCATCTACAGGGAACGACCTGAACGACCTACTGCCGCCATGGCTAGAGGAGAGGAGGCGGGTGAGAGGGAGAGGAGAGAGGAGATGGATGGGAGAAAGGGCAGAGAGAGCAGAGGGCTAACAGGCGACGTCGGTCTCCAGGATTTGCGAGCGAGGCGAGCAGAGGAGTCCAGGAGCGAGCGTTGTTTCGCTCGGCTCCTTCCAGTGAAAGGTACGCGGGGGGCGATGAGGGGATTTTTCCGAACCTTTCCGAGCTCGTTCGCTCGGAATTGTTTCGTGAGGCGGGTATGCGCGCGGGTGGGTAGCGTGGAATTGGATCAACTTTTCTAAGCCCAATTCCTTTGCCACTCCAAACAGCGGAATTTGGTTAGCCAATTCCAAATTGGCAATTTCAACCTATTTTTCATACATCCAAACAAGTGGGTTGCATTTTGATAGAATATGGGCTACACAAAAATAATATACTACTGTATTAGCTACATTCAGTTTCTTTTTCCAGATTTTTCATAACCCTCCATCGCAGAGTCCTACTGCTATCGTCCCCCCAGACCTCCGCTCCCAAAATATAAAAGAAAAACAACGGCTAAACCTAATAAGCATCAGTGTCCCCCCTTTCCTTCCCTCTCTCCGCCGCCCCCCCGCCGCCATGGACCCCAAACTCCTCGCCGCGCAGGAGGAAGTATCCAACAAGAGGAAGAAGGATAAAAAGAGCAAGAAGGACAAGCAGCGTAACCCTCCCTCCGACGCCGCCGCCGCCGCCATGGACCCCGAACTCCTCACCGTGCAGGAGGAAGTATCCAACAATAGGAAGAAGGATAAAAAGAGCAAGAAGGACAAGAAGCGGAAGCTGGCGGCCGAGGCCGAGGATGAGGCAGCGGCGGAAGAAGCGGCCAAGTGCAGCAAGAAGAGAGCGGCGGACAAAGATGAATCAGTTCAAGGAGGAGTAGTGGAGAAAAGCGTTGCGGTGACTGGGAAGGGCTTCGACGACCCCAAGTACGCGCCGCTCAAGTCCTTCGCTGCCGCCGCGCTGCCGCCCGAGGTGCTCGACTGCTGCAAGGGGTTCGACAGGCCGTCGCCCATCCAGGCGCAAGCCTGGCCTTACCTCCTCGGAGGCCGTGATTTCATTGGCATCGCTGCCACCGGATCTGGTAGAGCGATTTCTGCTCCTTTTAGTTAGGCTATTCTTCCGCTTCATCCTGTTAGTTTCCTGATAGTTTGTTGTAAACTGGCTGTCAGGGAAGACTATTGCGTTCGGTGTGCCGGCGCTGGTGCACATCAGGAAGAAGCTGGGAGAAAAAGCTGCCAAGAAGGGCTTGCCACGATGCCTCATGCTGGCTCCAACCAGGGAGCTTGCTCAGCAGGTAATTTTCTGTGTCATGTTGTTGTTGTGCCAGACATTGTAATGTTTAGGCAGATTCTATCCATCTGCTGTGGGAGTAAATTACTTGTAAGACACTCTCTCATCAGTCTGTGTGAGGTTTTTCTGATCAGTTATGCTGATTAAAAGTTCTGGTAGACAGAGTAGAGCTACAAGCGTCAACAATAACAACATATATACATGACATTGTCACATTGCTAGTGCATGTGCTCTGCTGCACACTTTCTATTGTTTTTCATCCAAGTGATCTAAATGAAAACTGTATCTTTGTTGTGGTTTTCCTGATCTGGCAATGTTGCTTACAATTTTATATTTGCATAATGTCGTTTCTTCTCCGCATTTTTACTAACCACCACTGTCACTTCTTAAATTAGTTGATGGTTGGTAGCAAATTGTTAAGTGTTTAATTTATGTTTCCAGTTGCCATTGCCAGTCTTATGTGCAGCTTTAGATATTATGCTTTCCGGTTCTTTGCAATTTGTTCTCACTTGCTATTGCTACTCTTGAATTTCATCGGACCAACTTTGTGTCCCTAGAAAACAAATCCATACAAGGGGAATGACATATCATTTTTTCTATCGTTTCACGGTCATAAATAATTTGTGCTGCTCACTGCGATAATGACACATTCTGATCAAGCACTTGGTTCTTTAGAATTTAAATATACTGGTCTGATTTACAGTTTATTACTGTGTTAGATCGCAGATGTACTTACTGAAGCTGGTGCGCCATGTGGGATAAATTCAGTGTGCCTCTATGGTGGAACTTCGAAAGGACCCCAAATATCTGCCCTAAAATCTGGAGTTGTAAGATAACACTGACTTTCATCATATCATGATTTGGAGTTTGTTTTCTATCCTAAGTTTTTTTTTTGTCTGTTTCTGTACTACCAGGAAATAGTCATAGGGACACCTGGTCGTATGAAAGACCTCATTGAAATGGGTATTTGTCGTCTTAACGAGGTTTCTTTTGTGGTAAGTTAACTGTATTTCTGTTAGTTCTGTTGTTTATTGCTGAGATTTGCAAAATAGTTACTTATTACGAGAATGGAACTTGAACACAGTAATGTGGTGTTTTATGTTTGTTTTGCTTAATCTATTATTCTTTCAGAAGGCTCATACCTGTTAACAAAAACTACATTATATTAAGATCTCGTATAGAGGACACACTTGGCAAGAAAAGTAGGTGCATAATTGGACTTAAGTTGCATTGTAGTGGACGAGATACAAGCATAATGCTAAGGTTGCTTTTAATTGAGTGGTAGGTCATTGGTAAAATAACTACGGATAACACTAATGATTAAATTGTTTTCTTAGCTTGAGTTCTGTCTACCTAACAATAACATGCCTTAGTCACTCATCATAATCGTAACACAATGCTTTGATTATTCAAATTGCTTGAACTTCTTGACTTGCTCGTACTCTTAGCACCATCTTGGTGCACAGTTCTAAATCTATTAACTTGTTGGTGGTAGAACTACAATGAATACCCAACAAAATAACTGAAGGCACTAACTGTTTTCACACCTTCTCTCCAGTATCTGCTTTTATTTGGATCTAATTAACCAAATATCACTAGAATTAAGCTCATGGTGGTCATGATGAGTAGTCATAATGTATCAGCATATGTCTGGCAGCATATGCTTACTGATTAGTACATTGATCAATTCTTGCATTTGATCTTGTCACTATTGCCGAATAAGAGTGTCACAAGTATCCATTAAGAGATGCTTGTATTTTGTAGGTTCTAGATGAAGCAGATCGGATGCTGGATATGGGTTTTGAACCTGAAGTAAGGGCGATTTTAAGCCAAACATCATCGGTTAGTCTCTCTCCCTGTGTGTGTGTGTGTGTGTCTGCATAGGGCTAGGCCAAATTGCAAGGTCTGTTATACTTACGTGTGCAAGCGGCATGAGTTGCGGCTGCTTTCCAACGCCCATGAAGTTTTACTGCATGCTTGGCAACAGTTGCGGCAGCCTGCACAATCTCGTCCAAGTCTCTGCTGTTCTCGTTTGTTCCTTCATCTAGATGGCTGTGGACGTTTAGCTCTCCCACAAATGTATTATTTCTTTATGTTCTCGCACTGTAGGGCGGCATCCAGGTTTGGTTCGTAACCGATCTAGCTTATTTTGGTCTATGCGGGCATGCAGCCGTCGGCTGCAAAATGCAGGCACACCACTTGAAACCGCCAAGCGCGATGCGGTGCAACGTGAACAGCTGTGGAGTTGTGAACTTCATTTAGTGGACAAGCCTGCACCACTTGCACCCCTAGTTCTACTCTTGTTATCACTCCATAGTATGTCACTACTTCAGTTTGGTGTTGATGCATCTATGCCAATATGTTCACATAGCAAGAGGGATTGCAGAACAACCAAAAATGTGCACATTGCCTATTAGCTTTTGGAACCATTTTAGCCTCATCTGGCGCTATGAATTTTGAGCATGCTGCATTTATTACGAAGTGGAAATTGCGATGATTGTACAGTATAGAAGCAATAGGTGGGTACTTCTATGATCTACAAGGACTGCGTTCACACAGTTAACTGCTTATTATTATTGTCTCTTTATTTTAGTCGGCTTACTAATAACAGTTTTTTCTCTGGAGGTCTCTGTACCTATGTTTCTTTTCTATATGATTCATAAATATACAATTGTCTTGCGCAGTGCGTCAGATGGTTATGTTCAGTGCAACATGGCCTTTTGCTGTCCACCAGCTAGCACAAGAGTTTATGGATCCAAATCCAATAAAGGTGATGTTTCTTTTTTTTCATCTTTTAAGATAGATTTGGTTGTGCCTGACCACGTGTAACATTGTTGTAGGTTGTTGTTGGATCGGAAGATCTTGCAGCTAACCATGACGTGATGCAAATTGTTGAAGTATTGGATGATAGAACACGTGATTCAAGATTAATTGCTTTGCTTAAAAAATATCATCAATCACAGAGGTAAATTACAGTACAAATTTCTCATGCTGCTGGTAGCCAAGCAGCAAGACAGATTAAAGCTGTAGACATATGAAAGCTACTCATCTCGAGATTGTAGAACTATTTAGCCCACTTGTTCCTTCTAAAATTTCCAGCTTCAGATTGTCCTCCTGGGTTCCTAGTTTACTTGTAGTGTTATGTCCTAGTATGGTAAACCAATGATTCCAATATTTGCTTCAATTATAGCCCGATCTTTCGTGCTCTACATTTGCATCGTAGGTCTGGAGGCTAGCATATCTCCCTACCCTTCCCCCATAGATCTTGCAGGCAGTCAGTATGATTGGTGGATCCATGCTTCCCTATATTCTTGCCTTCCCAGTTTCTACTGCTTCCAATTGTTGCTGTCCTCATCTGCTCCTTTATAGCAATCCTATGGCTAACTTCTCAGAGCAGCAATGCTAAGACTCAGGATTTGTTTTTGCCTAGCTGGGATAAGTTTTAATATTATTTAGTTAAATCTGTCAGTTATTGGTAATAATAATATTGCCTTGCACAAACCTAAATTTTCTGTTTATATAACACTAGCATTAAGTCTTTTTTTGAACTTTTCCTTAATAGTTAATATTGATCTAAGAAAATTGCACTTTGTTTGATGCAACAGCAACAGGGTTTTAGTTTTTGTGTTGTACAAGAAAGAAGCTGGTCGAGTAGAAGCAATGCTTAATAGAAGGTAGCAGCTTTTTTTTTCTGTCTGCAAGTTAGTATTTCTTCATCTTATTTGCCCAGTTATAATTTAGTTAGTTTAATTCTATATATCTTCATTCTGAAGTGGCTGGAGAGCTGTTTCTGTTCATGGAGACAAGGCACAGCATGATAGAACAAAAGCCTTATCTTTATTTAAAGAAGGAAAATGTCCTTTAATGGTATGCTTATTCTATCCACTTTCCATATAACTCTTGAATAGTTCATTTATAGCTTTGTACCAACTAGCATCTATAAACATGTCTTCTTCCTTATTTTGCGACGGAATCTTCTTATGGAGCTTGCTGATATTTCCAACTACTTGTCAGTTTCTTCCAAAAGACTAACCTTATTAACCTTTTCTAGTATAATTACGAGAAACTATTTACCAAAGATAATGGTTCTGGCACTATGGGGGAACCATGATATCAAGCCTCAGCATTTCTTCATTTGCATTTTTATCCTTGGCTGGACCGAGTATTTTCAGCACCTGAGCACAGATGCTCTTTTCTTCTTCCATAATTCAAAGGATGAGTTCAGAAAATCCATAATATTTTTGAAGAAATCTAGCATCTAGATACTAGAGTGGATCATGTATAGTCAAGTTATTTGTGATTTTTGTTGTCAATTTGTAGTCTGCATGAAAAGAACTAGAACGAGGAGGTAAACAAAACATTTTTAGGTGCCTGTATTTGTTTTCGTCCACAACCCACAAGAATGTAAATATTTCCACGAAACTGGAAATTTGAACCTAAAAATTAGTCATCATTCATGTGAGAATATTTGGGAAGAATACCTGTTTTTGGAAAAGGGAGCACCATTCAGCATCATCACCTGCCATTGGTTGTTATGTACTGTAACTATCTATGTTGCTTTGTTATTTCACTATGTTAGTGTTTACTATTTTGCAACTTTGCAGATTGCGACGGATGTGGCTTCACGTGGACTTGATATTCCTGACGTCGAAGTTGTCATTAATTATAGCTTTCCTTTGACCACGGAGGATTATGTACACCGGATCGGAAGGACAGGTCGTGCAGGCAAGAAAGGTGTTGCACATACATTCTTTACTCAAGCGGACAAGGTACTAGAGATCATCTGCAGACCAGACACGAAGTTTAAGTTGTACCTCATGTAATGTTGCTACTATTATCCCATATACAGGGACTTTCTGGTGAGCTTGTCAATGTTTTACGGGAAGCTGGTCAGGATGTTCCTCCAGCCCTCATGAAATTTGGCACACATGTCAAGAAAAAGGTTTGTGGCTTGCTGGAAACTTTGCATTTTCATTTTAGAAATTATATTATGCCTATGCAGAAAATACATGGTATGAACATTTGCAGTGACCATAACATATTTGACCAATACATTGATTATGTCAATACATGTTGTAGTGTCAGACCTCAGTATACAACAATACCGATATGACATTTATTTCAATAATATCACACGGTAACATATTGGCTGCTATGTTCCTGACGGGGGAAGTTGTATATGAATTATGAATTACTCCCTCTGTCCCTAAATGTAAGACGTCGTAGCAGTGAATTCTGAAGTTCATTGAAAGGTTATGTTCGTCATTATGTTATCTGTTACTGATCTGTGCAATATAACTTGAACTTTATGGCTGAATGCATTTCAAGTCGTTTCTCATTTGTGTTATTTCTCTACCATTGAATCTTCAAAGTTGCAGTTACAAAGCATAAAAAACCTGGGACATGTACATTTTTCATCAGTAATGATTGTTTATTCTAGATTCGTATGGTACTAGAAAGACATGGTGTGTACATTATTATATTCAAAACTAAGAAAATAAGTTGACATTAGACCACCATATCGACAGCTGCTAAAAAATACATTCGTATGTACACAAATTAAGCATTTATGGTAAATCACTAACGCGTTGAAGTACTTCCTTTCTAGTAATGATGGCAGTGGGTCGCCATTAGAGTACCCTCTTATCTAGTTCAAAAAAACGAACTAAATTTTCTAAAATGATGATGTCATAAAAAACTAGTTCAGTTTTTTGCACTAGCAAAGGTAGAGGTACCCTAGTGGTAACCAAACTGCCATCATTACTTTTCTAGTATTGGGGCCTTGCATGGTAGCCTGTGAAACAAAGCTAAGGCTGCTCTTAGTGGGGAGTAACTTAGACTAGTAACTTACCAATATTACTAGTCTATGTTACTAACCTCATAGTGGGGAGTAACATACGTGTGGTGTCATGCATGTGTGCATATATTAGTTGTAGACTCATAATGCATTGGTATGTGTGATGTTACTGTAACATATTATGTTACCACCACCATCTCTCTCATCATTAATAATGTGTCGCATCATCTTTTTTGCCTAAACTGGCAGAAGCATTTGCTATGACAGTGCTTAATACCTTGTTGGTTGCTTCATTAATTACTGAAATGTTTGGCTAAGAACGAAGTTGACATTAAAACATATTGGCAGTTGATCAAAAGAACATTTGTACGTACTCAAATTAAGCATTTATGGTGAATCACAAACACGTAGAAGTATTTCCTTTCCTTTTGAGGCGTTGCATTGTAGCCTGTCTGTTTAAGATTTGTTGAAGTGTTATAAATCTCGAGATGCAACCTGTCAAACAACGCTAACTGGCTGAAGCATTTGCTATGACAGACAGCTTAAATGTTGTGCAACTCAACATCGTTGAGTTGGGAAAGATATGTGGTAGAGTAATTTGAGTGAAATGACCTTGACATATAATTTTTTTTTGCCTGCAGGAATCGAAGATATATGGTTCCCACTTCAAGAAATCACAGCAGATGCTCCAAAATCAACAAAGATCACGTTTGGTGATTCTGATGAGGAGTAACCAACAGACCTTGCTGCTGTATTTTATTGATTTCTTGATAGCAGTACGAGAATTCTTTCGCTATCACAAGTATCATTTAGATTTAGGCTAGTTGATGATGCAATCTTTTATGTTGTTTTTCCTGAGGAATTATAGGTGGTTGTGTGTCTGCAGATTTCTCTTTTTTGGAAGGGAGGAAAAAACAGTAGATTAAAGGTGTATCAGAATTATTTAAGATTGTGATTTGATAGTCAAAGCGGACTACTAACTGGAGCAAATGTTAGTTTCCTTTGAACCGAGCGTATACTTGTGTTAAAACTTACCAGTAGAATTATTAGGTAGTGTATATAAATGTATTTCAAAAAAAAAAAAAAAAAAGGTAGTGTATATAAATGAGCGTCGGGTTTGAGGTCCACATAGCCGGCCACAATAAATGCAAACATTCGCAATTCAAATGGCGGGCAACAGGGAATGCACGCATGAAAATCACTGCCGACAATGGGTGCAAACGTTGAGAAACTCATGACCATCGGTCGGGCCGTGGGATGCCGTGCTGTCGCTGCTGCTGCTGAATCCGCTCCGACGCAGCGCCTGTGAATCGGTATTGATGGCCTCTTGGTACAGGTCGATGCCGGGCCTTGAATGGACGCCCATCTGCACGGGAACTTCCCGAGAATAGAGAAACATGACTCCTGCATGGTCGGCACCGTGCTTGGATCGGCGAATGCGGTGACCTAGCATACCATGTACATAAGTCGTTGACACAACACTTACACAAGACCGTACCGCAAATATTACATCTCTATGACGGTACAACAGAAATCTTGCGGCTCTAAATGCCATACAACCATTTATTAAAAAACAAAGTCGTGCAGACGAGAGGACGATCTCAGTATGAGGTCACCTCCTTATTAAATTCATACAACACCGAACAAGAAGCAAATTAGTGTGTATACGGGAACTCAATAACCTATTATAGAAGTTCCAATCTGCTCGATTCGACCATGCTAACGTATTGGGTTACTCGACCAAGCTAACCCTAGGCGGACTTCCTCCGTATGGCTCCATATTGGATGACATAGTCCACACTTTAACTCTGCCTGAAAGGTCCGGCTCCTCTTAGTAGATGCTTTCTTACCCTCTGATGGTGTTCAGTGATGTCTCGTTTATGTCTTCATAGTCTAAGCAGAGATTCAAAGGGAAGGAATGAGTAACCAACATTACTCAACAAAGTTATTATGTAAGGTGGATAGTCTGATGCACTATCTACAGTCCTCGACTCTATAGAGTCTCGAACTAATACAAATTTTTATCGAAAACTTTTTTTCAACAAATTGTTTCTGTATTAAAAACTATGCCCATCAATATGTGCTAAAACTTCGTGGAGTTCATTTCCAGCAGCGTTCGCAGCTCCTTCCCGGAACAAGAAGTAACATGTCACACTTTTTTAGACCTGAAGAGGAGCGTTACTTTACCCATAAGCGATCAAGACCATGTTGCACAACCAGACAATCATTCCTGTCCACACATTCTTTGGTGTGGGGCCCGGTTATTGATCCCAACCATTCACCGTGCTTCTCCACCATCCCACATACCCACCCATTTCATGCATAGCAGATTTACCCCTGATATTCTAGCCCACAGATTAGAACTACCTAGCCTCCTCTTGCAGACCATTATAGACACCAGAGTCTGTGAAAATTAATTGATCCTACCCATGTGCATGTAGTCCCGCAAGACCTACAGCGTACCCGTTGAGATATGAACGGAAGAAGGTCACATATGGTTTCCTCGTCCCATCCAAGTCTTATGGTTAAGGAATTATTTATGGCGCAAGAATTCTAACGACATTGGTTATTATGTCCTAGGTAATACTTCCCGTGCAAATGTAACCTCCACCATAAAACTCTTGCCATGGTTCCATTTGCCAGCCATAACGAAATATCACCACTCAGGTATATATCAATTCAGTCATATTATTATAAAAATATGATCCATGCCTTGTTTTGAAATAAGGTGGTAGTATAATAGGGTTTTGCAAATAGAGCAAAGGATATGAGCAAATGATGAACTTGCCTTGTGATTGAAAGGTAGTGGAGTCTGATACTGGACGTGGTTCCTGACTTCCTCGTTCTACAAAATACCATCAATGTCTGGTAAGGGCAAAGCAACTGATGCTATTAGAGCATCTCCAGCAGTCGCGCCATCCCACGCGCCCGCGCGAAAAACTGCCAATTATACCGCGTGCTGGCCAGCGCGGGTGCTCCAGCAGACGCGTGATAAGGGCGCGCGCGAAAAAAAGTGGAGCGCGCGGCTAAAAGCCCCAACCCGCGCTGCGATTTTTGAGCTTCCCGTATAGCGCGTGACCACAACGCCGCACCCGCGAATCCCCAACCGCCGAGGGGAAATCTCCGCGCGCGCTCGCGGCTACCCCTCCCGCTCGGGCCGGCGATGGAGAACTACTCTGGCGCGCCGCCAACGCCCCCGTACGCCGCCTGTTTCGCGAACGCTGCAAACCCTAGCACCGCCGCCGCCGGACAAAATCCGGTGGGCATCGCGCGCGGGCTGTTCTTGGCGCCGCAGATGAACTCGAGCGACGGGCGTCCGCCGCCGGCGCCCGGCTCAAGGCCTGCGCACGACTGACAGCAGAAGCCCTCGCCCGTCGGCGCAGAGACCGCGTCCGCCACGACGAAGAAGATGCGAGCTTAGCTAGGCCGCAAGACGGTCGCGGCGGCGAAGCAACAACCGCCTCCCGTGGTCGCGCCGCCTCCTCTGCCACCGCAGCAACCGCTGGCCGCCACCGGTTTCGCAGCGCATCCATTGGAACAGACAAAACAAGAGACACCTATGTTGAGTTTTAGCTATTGAACTATGTGGTTGTTTTGTTTTTAAACTATGGAGACAAACTATGTTTGAAATTATGCATTTTGCTATTTTTTTTTTGCTATGTTTGAGCGCCGGTTGGGCGCGCACGCCTCGGAATCGCGCGTTGATACGTCGTAAACGTATGCATAATTTCTGATGTTCCATGTTGTTTTCTTGTTATTTGCTACATGTTTGCTATGCACTTTATACCATTTTTATCGATTTTCTGGGACTAACCTATTGACAAGATGCCATAGAGCCAGTTCCTATTTTCTGCTGTTTTTAGTTTCAGAAAAGTTGTTCTGGAAATATTCTCGGAATTGGAAAATTCGAAACCCAGAAGTCTTAGAATTCCCGAAAATTCCACGGAGTCCCAAAGAGACCCGGAGAGGGGCCACAAGGGGTCCACACCATAGGGCGGCGCGCTCCTGGCCGCGCCACCAGGTGGTGTGGGCCCCACGGGCGCCCACCGATGTTGCCCTTTTGCCTATATAATCCCCTCGGATAGTAAAACCTAAATAAATCCCACTTTTCCATGAAAAACACCCGAGACCGCCGCCATCGTCAACCCGAGTTTGGGAGGGTTCTGGAGTTCTCCCTGACACCCTGCCGTGAGGGAAAATCATCACCGGAGGGCTCTACACCACCATACCTGTTTCCGGAGTGATGCGTGAGTAGTTCATCCTTGGACTACGGGTTCATAGAAGTAGCTAGATGGTTGTTCTCTCCTCTTTATGCCTCATGTTTAGATCTCGTGGGCTTCCCTACATGATCGAGACCATCTATTTGTAATGCTACATGTTGTGTTTACTAGGATCCGATGAATATTGAATGCTATGTCTCTTGATTATCAATCTATCATGTTATCTTCATGTGTATGTTATTTATGATCTTGCATGATATCCGTTGTTAGTAGATTCTCTGGTCAAGTAGATGCTAGTGACTCCAATAGGGAGTATTTACGCTCGATAGTGGGTTCATGCCTCCCTTGCATTTGTGCTCGAGTGACAAGATTGTGATGAATGGGGGATGTGCTATTGCCATTAGGGAGAAAACAACGATGTTTACATTACACACTTTGCTTAATGCAATTATCCGTTGCTTGCAACTTAATACCCAACGTTTGTTCGGATGATATTCTCAGGGTGGATTATTAGTCATAGATGCAGTTGAATGACGGTATACGAGTCTTGTTGTAATGCCCGCATGAATCACATAGTAATCATCATGTCATGCATGTTTTAGTATCTATCAATTGCCTAGTTGTAATTTGTGCACCACAATGTTAAAACTCTTGCCCAAGATTGTTATGCTATATATAAAATGAACCATATAGACGAAATTAACCTATCCATAAAAAAAGAAAAAGATGACTCCTTCTTCCTATATATTACCAAGGAAAAGTAATCTTTCTTTTATAGGCGAAATTCTATTGGATTTTAGATGTATATAATTCCTTAATAATATGAGATCTTTTATGGAGAGACACCACTAGTGAATTGTGGACCCCGGTCCATTGTCTCATACTGATAATACAACCACAACAATTACTGGTTTCACTGTTTTCGCACTGCTACTACTGTTTTCATATTGTTTTCGTACTGTTTCCCACACCATACATTTAACCTCTTTGTTATCAGCAAAACCGGTGAGATTGACAACCTCACTGCTTCGTTGGGGGCAAAGTGAATTGATTATGTTGTGTAGGTTCCACGTTGCTGCTGAACCGGTAGTGCGCCCTACCACCTCAACTGCATCAACCTTCGGAAGTTGCTTTTTCCTCCTACTGGTCGATTCAACCATGGTTTCTTTCTGAGGAAAACTTGGCGCTGCACTCTTCACAACCTTCCACTTGGGGTTTTCCAACAAGTGCATTACGCATACATCAAGAGTTTTCTGGAGCCGTTGCCGAGGAGGAAGATAATTTCTTCAAGGGGAGTCTCTCACTTCCAATCTCTTTACTTTGTTTATTTTTTCTTAGTTTACTTTATATTATCTTGTTTGCTTCTCTTTATCGAAAACACAAAAAATTAGTTCTTATTCTAGTTGCTATTTTTATCCTGTTTTAATCTTGCTTTATCATGTTTGCTATCAATGGTTGATGTCTTTGAAACTAGATCTTACTGGCAAGGTGGGTTCACGGATGAACTAGAAAAATATTATAAGGAACACCGCTTGTCAAAAAAAGGGATACACTTATGGGAGAAAATTAATAAATTGCATAACTATGCTAAAAACTTGTTAATTATTGCTTTGATAAATCTTGTTGCCGCAGGAGGTATAAACACCTTCCTTTTCAATGTGAGTATAATGATGATGTTACCATATCTTCTTATGTTAAGGGAAATTATGACTTCGATGATGTGGAACAAACTGAGGAATTTATTGCTTGGAAGGGTGCATTCGAAATTGCTTATTTTCTTGAAAATATTGATGATTCACCTTATAAATATGAGATTTATGATATACTTGAATATTTATTTGATAATTACAAGGATTGTAATTACTACATAATTAAATACCTCAATAGATTCTCTCCCCCAAAGGAGGATACTAATGCTTTGCAGGAGCCTATGGAAGAAGAAATTGCTGAATCTGGAATCTCATTGGATGAAAAAAGAGGAGGAGAGTGGTGATTAAGAGGAGGGAGAATGGAGTAGCTACCCTTGTCTACCTCCCAATGAGAGTATCTCTTTAACTCATAATTGTGATGATCCTATTGATTCTTTTGAAATATCCCTTTTTGATGAAATTGATACTTGCTATACTTTTGAGATTGATACTACTATGAATGAAACTTGTGAGAATGATATTTCTATTGTTATTTGTGATAATCCATGCTACTTTCATAAATTCTATGACATTCCTCTATTTATTCTAACTATTTATATGCATAATAATGAGGAAGTTTGTTTAGGAAATTTATATGAGAATGCTCTAGATGATGGTCCTATGTTACTTTATATTATAAATTATAATGCCACTGAAAATAGGATTTCTATAATGTGTCCAATACCTTTTAATAGTGACCAATCATCTCGTTTTGATATTGCTAAAAGTGGGAAAAAACAGTAGCTGATTTTAAATTATGATCCCACAGTTTTGGAGCTCGATATGAATTGTGTGCTTTTAGACCATGAAAATCATGCTTTATGTGATAATTATGTTGTTGAGTTTGTTCATGATGCTACTGAAAATTATTATGAGAGAGGAAAATATGGTTGTAGGAATTTTCATGTTACTAAAACACCTCTCTTTTTGTTGAAAGTTTTAAAATTGCTCTTGTTCTACCTTCCCATTATTTCTAGTTTGAGCTTCTTTAATTTATTTATTTACAATATTCCTATGCATAGGAAGTGGGTTAGACTTAAATTTGTTTTATACTTGCTTATTTATTCTCTCTTTTTCTTACAACATATTTCTTATATGAGCATTTTCTTTCTTTCTATGCCTAGATGAAAGACGTTAAAGAAAAGCACTTCTTGGGAGATAACACATGGTTTTATTTTTGCTTTGTTTTTCTCTGTTTTATTTGAGTCAAGGGGTTGCATAATTCTGTAACAACTCATTTGTATATTTATTTTCATGTATTAGTTGTGCCAAGTAAAGTTTCTAGCGCAAAGTGGAGTTGGTTTTGGATTTCTGCGCAAAAAACAGACGTTTGCTGTTCACCGAAAAAATCGTATAATTCACAGGAAGATCAAAATGACTTGAAACTTTTTGTGCTTATTCCACGGATAGTTCCAAAACTTTTTTTGTTCTTTAAGTTTTTTATTTTATTTTAGCAACTTAAGCGCCCAGAAAAAATTCGTCATTACAGACTGTTCTGGTTTTGGAAGATTCTGTCATTTGTTTTCTTGCATTTGCTCTTTTACGATGTCAAGTGGATTTCTTTGCTTCACAAAACACCAGTGGCTGTAGCTAATGTTTAAAAGTATCAATATGACTTGTGAGCATGCAGAACCCATGATTTTTTTTATTGTTGTACTAACCCTCTAATGCGAACTACTTTTGAGTGTGGTGTGAAGAAAGTTTTCAAGGGTCAAGAGAAGAGAGTGATATAATGTGATCAAGAAGATTGCAAGGTCAAAGCTTGGGTATGCCCCCATGGTTCATCACAGCAAATTCTAAGAAGAATCAAGCGTCTAAGCTTGGGGATGCCCAAGGCATCCCCTTATTCATCAACAAATTATCAGGTCAGTTCTACTGAAACTATATTTTTATTCGGTCACATCATATGAAATTTTCTTGGAGCGTCTTTTTTTTTTCTGTTTTTCTTTTGTTTATTTTGTTTTCCTTGATGCAATAATATCATTGGAACCTAGCATTCTTGTTTGGAGAGAGACATGCTCCACTTTTTCATTGGAATACTCGTTATGCTTGTATTGTTAGTTTTTCTTCTAGTTGCTGAAATCCTTTTAGTTTCTGTTTCCGTGCATCTCTTATTCAGAGATGTTAGTTTTAGTACAGTTATGTTAGTACTCTCTTTCTTATCTTATGTACCTTTTGGAGAGTTTTAGTTAAAACACATATATTGATTGCTGCTTGTTGGAAAAACAAAATGCTGCATGTGGTAGATATTTATAACGGTGCAAAAAGATACTTTTATAGACTGTGGCTAGACTTTTTCATGTCATGTTAGATGTTATTTTAATTCTAAGCCTAGTGGTTATTTTTGTAGTATGAATTTTTTAAATAGCTGAGAGTGTTTAATGTGCCATTGAAAGAATCATGAGTTGTTCTTATCACATTGAAGCATAAATTTGTGGTGTTCTCCTTTGAATGTTTTATTTGGTTGACTTGGCGCATGCTTACACCATGTTTATGACTACAAACCAGTCACGAATAGCCTCTATGATCATTTAGTTTTTTACTTGTAATTCCACTTATGCTTTGATTAATAATGTTTTTGTCGCTATGCATGATTCTGGCCATTATGCTCTCTTGATTTGTCGCTCCTAGTCTTTGCTAGCCTCCACTTGTACTGAGTATGAGCTCTACTCGTGCATCCAACTCCCCAAAACCAAAGTATGCCAAATGTGTCCACCATACCTACCTACATGTGGTATTTAACCGCCACTCCAAAGTAAATTTCTCATGTGTTATCTTAAAAACTTTCGAAATTAATCCTGTTTTGTGTTACTGTTTTAGCTCATGTGGACATAAATATAGAATCTTTATCTCACTTGTTGATTGGATTTCACACCCTGGACTAGTGGCCTCACCCTATTATCCAATTGCTAGAAGAGCTGGCAACAAAGGTGGCCAGCCCCAGATTAATACACACCAATTCTCTTTACTAGTACTGACCCTGATTTATCAGTCAAAGCATAATTGTGTAAACAAAAGAGAAAGAGGGATGACCTTCTACCCCAGTTGCGTCCTTCTATGGGAGCTGCTCTTGTGAAGTCTAGTTGTCTTGTGACGTACTATATTTTCTGTTTACCATTCGTTGACATAAGAATACACACCTCTAAAAAAATTAGACACTCCTCCATGATACGTCTCCAACGTATCTATAATTTCTGATGTTCCATGTTGATATTATGCCAATTGCTACATGTTTTCTCCCTTCTTTATAGCATTTTTACACGTTTTCCAGGAGTAACCTATTAACAAGATGCCAAGTGCCAGTTCCCTGTTTTCTGCTGTTTTTGATTTCAGAAAAGTTGTTCTGGAAATATTCTGGGAACTGGACCCCACGAATCCCAAAGTTCCTATTTCCCCCGGAAGCATCTAGAAGTCCGAAGATGAGTCAAAGACGGGCACCAGGGGGCCCTCACCATAGCCAGTCGCGACCCCCCTTGGCCACGCCTGGGGGCCCTCCGAAGGAAAACCCTACGTACCTGATAAAAAATCCCCGAAAAGTTCCGTAGCCGCCGTCGTTGTCAACTCTAGGTCAGGGGGGTTCTGAAGCCGTCTCCCGGCACCCTGCCGGAGAGGATATTATCACCGGAGGCCTATTCATCACCATGCCTGCCTCCGGAGTGATGTGTGAGTAGTTCATCCTTGGACTATGGGTCCATAGAAGTAGCTAGATGGTTGTCTTCTCCTCCTATGCCTCAATGTTTAGATCTCGTGAGCTGCCTAACATGATCGAGATTGTTCCTATGTAATTGTATGTGCTGTGTTTGATGGGATCTGATGAATATTGAACTTATGCCAAGTTGATTATAGTCTTTATTGCATATGTTATTTGTGATCTTGCATGCTTTCCGTTGCTAGTGGTTGCTCTGGCCAAGTAGTTGCTAGTGACTCCAAGAGGGAGTATTTATGCGCGATAGTTGGGTTCATGCATCCTTTTCGCCTGTGCTCGAGTGACAGAAACGTGACGGGGGAGGATGTGCTGTTGCCACTAAGGAGAAAACAGTGGTGTGAGTGCCCGCGTGCACAGTCATTTCTTACATTACACACATTGCTTAATGCGATTATCTATTGCTTGCAACTTAATACCTAAGGGGGTTCGGATGATAACCCGAGGGTAGATTATTAGTCATAGATGCAGTTGGATTACGGTCTATGTTTATTGTTGTAATTCCCGCACTAAATGTCAAAGTAGTCATCATGCCATGAATGTGCACTACGGTGCAACCTCTATTTGTCAATTGCCCAGCTGTAATTTGTTCACCCAACATGCTATCTTTTATGGAGAGACACCACTAGTGAACCTATGAATCCCGGTCCATTTTCCTGCACTGTTAAACACACCACTACAGTTCCCTGCTTTCTTTACTTACTGCAAGCATACACTATTTTCCACACTATACTCTAATCTTTGTTTTCAGCAAGACCGGTGAGATTGACAACCTCACTGTACCATTGAGACAAAGTATTTTGGTTGTGTTGTGTGCAGGTTCCGCGTTGTTGCTGACACCGATGAGGCGCCATCACCACCGTCAGTGGCATCAACCTTCCGAAGATCCTATTTCTCCTACTAGATTGATAACCTTGGTTCTTAACTGAGGAAAATTCTTACCCCTATACTCATCACACCCTCCTCTTGGGGTTCCCAACACGCCATCACAAGCATCAAGAATTTCTGGCGCTGTTGCCGGGGACTTAAAATTCATCATCATCAATAAGTCTCCCCGTCAAGGCACCATCAAGGTGTAGCACTCTACGGCATGTGATTGTTGGCAGGCACCCGAAGATTCGGTTAGCCATGTTTTGTGTAAGAAAGGTTGGGAGGAGTGTCAAATATTTTATATCCTTGTTTAATAAAATAAAAAGCTCTAGCACATGTGTGATCCCTCCTTCCCTATGCAAAGGTCCTTTCTTTTACTTTTATGTTGAGTCTCCATCTTCTAAGTTTATGCACAGTTGATAGAGCATAGTTGTCATTCTGATTTTAATGTGCATTTGTCCCAAAAATATTATTGGTTGATTCATACTTTGTTATTACTTTCTCTCAAATTATTTGTTCTAGTCATCCTCTTAAACTTTGAAGGTGTCCTGGCATTTATGTTTCGCGGCACTCTTAAGTACAACCAAAATATCACTTTGCCATATTTTCTTGATACTATAAAAAAGCGTATAACTTTCAATGCATTGATTTCATGATCTTCTATTTGCTTTATTTTTCATGATGCAAAGTGATTGCTATGTTCCATTGTTAAAATTATATATATTATGCTTGTGTTTAAAGTACTATGATCTCATCTTACATATGCTTTTACAATTTTTGTGATCAAGTTTATGTTGGTAGCATGTCACCTCGGAAATTATTTGTTTTCTTGTTTACCTACTGGAGGACAAGTAGGAACTAAGCTTGGGGATGTTGATACGTCGTAAATATATCCATAATTTCTGATGTTCCATGATGTTTTATTATTATTTGCTACATGTTTGCTATGCACTTTATACCATTTTTATCGATTTTATGGGACTAACCTATTGACAAGATGCCATAGAGCCAGTTCCTGTTTTCTGTTGTTTTTAGTTTTAGAGAAGTTGTCGTGGAAATATTCTCAGAATTGAAAAATTCGAAGCCTACAAGTCCTAGAATTCCCGAAGGTTCCACGGAGTCCCGAAGAGACCGAAGAGGGGCCACACCATAGGGCGGCGCGCCCCTGGCCGCGCCACAAGGTGGTGTGGCCCCCTCAGGCACCCACTTATGTTGTCCTTTCGCCTATATAATCCCCTCAGATAGTAAACCCTAAATAGATCCCACTTTTCCATGAAAAACACCCGAGGCCGCCGTCATCATCAAACCGAGTTCGGGAGGGTTCTTGAGTTCTCCCCGGCACCCTGCCGGGAGGGAAAATCTTCACTGGAGGGCTCTACACCACCATCCCGTCTCCGGAGTGATTCGTGAGTAGTTAATCCTTGGACTACAGGTCCATAGCAGTAGCTAGATGGTTGTTATATCCTCTTTATGCCTCATGTTTAGATCTCGTGAGCTACCCTACATGATCGAGATCATCTATTTGTAATGCTACATGTTGTGTTTGCTGGGATCCGATGAATGTTGAATGCTACGTCTCTTGATTATCAATCTATCATGTTAACTTCATGTGTATGTTATTTATGATCTTGCATGCTTTCCGTTGTTAGTAGATGCTTTGGCCAAGTAGATGCTAGTGACTCCATGTAACATCCTAGTGTTAGGGAGGTTATAAGTATCTAAATATAATATGTGCGTTTGCAAAGCATGCATCTAAAAGTACGGAAAATTTTGGCACGAAAGTTAAAACGAATCAAAGTGACCAAAGTTTCACTTGACATGATGAAATAGGTCTAGTTCATCTAGTCAAGAGTACATTTGGAATGATCTTTATAACAAGTATCTTAATAAGCCAAATCACCCGATAAGAGAAACCAGAATTGGTTATGACCAACACGAACTGTCAACAACCTTAAGTACAAGTCTATAAGTGACTTGGGATAAATCACTAGGTATCTAGAATGCAAGGAGGGGTGAGTATCCAAATATCATAACTAATGATCACACTTCCACAAGTTAGAAATTCTTGATAGAATAATCTCATCAACAAATATCTTAGACTCTCTAAAAATTGAACTACTTTAGTTATCAACCATTCACACAACATCTTTCCAAATTATTTTCTAGCTACTAAGTGAACCTTCACAAGTAAATAACAAAGGTTCAATAAAACACAAATGATACAGACAATGTTAACTCAAAAACCACAAGTGGGAAATGACATAATAATTGTGTTAACATATTTATCGAATATGTACATATCTCATCCACCATAAAAGAAGTACCTTAAAGAAGAAATAAATCTTCTTAAATTACTGTTAAACCTTGATCATTACATATGATATTCCCACACCTCTATACATGACTTATGAATGAAAAATGTAATAAGGAGAAGAATATAAAGTTGCAACATGACACCTGAGAAAAACAACTAACAACTATGACATCAGTCATTAAAACTCAATAATCTTCTCATGCTCATTGTCTCATATATCTTATAGAAGTGAGCATATGGAACCTCAACATATTAATGGAACATATGATCAACTTATCATCTTAAGTCCTCATTTCACAAACACTCCACATTTTTATTCAAATCAACATTTAACAACTAAAGTATCTCTGGATACAACTAATAAATAACAAGTTATAACCTCTATTAGAGGAATTGAATTGAAAGCTAAGTAAAACCAATGATAATGTAACAAATACATATTTGACGGGAAACAAAATAAGAAGTATGTGAAAGCAGAATAAAGCATGAACTAACTCTTAATCTAGATCTTTTTACTTTTTCTAGATTATCTTGTTTTCCAATCTTCTCTAAGTCATTCTACAAGAGAAGCAACCCAAAAGAAAGGAGGAACTACCACAGGAAGATCTTCAACAAGATTATTTAGAGTGTTCTAGAAGTGCTACTTCAATCTACTATAGGAATATTTGGAAACTCTTATATCCTGATATGATCTTATGAACTCCTCATGAAATAGTGTGATATTCCAATGTTAGTGCTATATAGAAGTAGTTTGGTAACAAGACTAATTACCTTGTTAAAAAATCACTTTTGTATACTCAAAAAATTGAGTGTCATACACAAACAAACAGAAGATTGAATAACTTAGTACATCTCAGCCTATTGTATACGATTAGTAATTTGGAGGCAAGTCTGATCCACTTGTCAACAAATTCTTCTTATATGCATATGGAAACTTGATGTCATAAAACAAACTTACATACTTTTATAATTCTCCAAGTAAAACATTTGCTTGTAATAACTAGTTGTTTTCACCACAAGGGTGAGATAGTTGAAGATGAAATCCCAGAGCAGATATTACTTGCAAGTGACAAAAGGAGTATCTGAAGACAAGTGGCAACTAGAGAGAAGACCATCAAGCAACATAAGTCAACAAGGAGAAACACTGCCTCAGTAAGAAATTATTCAGTGAAGCAACCTCTATGCCTTGTCAAGCTCATGAGAGATGAGGAACATATAAAAAATCTCTTAAATGGAAACAAGTAACGAATATGAAATAATAACCAGCCATTGTGTCCACATGTCTTGTGATATGTGGAGGTTAATGGTAACAAGCTTAATACCTTGTTTTCCAGATCAATTTCATGCATAAGACTAACAGATAACAACATAAATACATCTACACATAACCATGCAAATGATCACACGTTTCTAAAACAAACATGGGATAATATCCATATTGGAACCTATGTGGAAAACAAGCAAATAAGATTCCAAAGCCACTCATGTTTCCACTTTATCAAGTGCTTAAAATAACAAACATGGCTTACACACACCTTAGTAAAATGTCAACCAAAAATGGATAAGAATTTTTACTATGAAAATAACATAGTATTATAAAAGAAAACAAGTTCAATTTCTAACCAAAGCAGTTGTTAGGATTTGGAATGGTATTCCATAGTTGTTTGTTTTTCCATAATACATAAAAAATAAACAATACAAAGTATTTTTACAGTTTGTTTCCTAAAAGACTTATACCTAAAAATTCCCCATTGGTAAATATACCATTATTTCAATAACATTTTAGTGGTGTTGTTTTCATGTCATAAAATAAACTAAGTAGATTTTATTCATATGAAATTTAAAAAGAGAGAAAATAGCAAATATCACTTAAAATTGAACACCTAAGAGAAAATACAAATATTCTTCAAATCCACCAAAACAAAACATGGCGAGGTGTAAAATTTTACAAGCAATTCAAATATGTTTTTTACTAAATTTTCTGTTTACAAAACAGCCCTGAAAACATAGATTTCTCTCAGTTTTGTTAAAAGGAGGACCTAACAGTAATTCATAGGAACTTCCAGGGGGTTATTCGAAAATGTTTATTTCTTTTCCTTCTTCCTCTCCGGCGAAAAGGCAGAGGAGAAAACCATCGCGTCGACCTCGCACTGCCACCCCCTACTTGGGTGCCTCCTTGTCGAGGATAAGAAGGAGAAGATGTCCGCATCATGATCACTCTCACTCTCGCAGTCTCCTTTTCTCTCTGTTCCTCTCCCGTGAGAAAACCCTAACCCTAGCTCATACAGCCGCCACTCGCCATCGTCGTTTCCGTCCATCTCGCGAAGAGCGGAGGCCACCACTCGATGTGCCGTGACCTCCTCTACCTCCTTGACGAACCTCGCAAGACGGGATGATGGGAGGCCGGAGAATTCAGCCGTTCCCTTTGCTCTCTCTTTCGGCCGCCGCGGAAGTGCGCCATCGCTGTGGAGCTCTCCGTGCCCAATCGTCTGCACCATCATGCTCAGGATGATCTCACACATCTATTGGTGCTTCCCATTTAACATTTGGTCGACTAAATCTTGTTGTCGCCGGAGACCGTACTTCGCTGCCGTGCCCTTGCGTGCCGGCAAGCCGCCGGTGACCATTTGTTTGCCGCGCCGCTATCTAGTGGCTCGCCAGGAGCACCTCTAACTAGCTGAGCAAACCAATCGATCCTAAACGCCACAGATTCACGGATTGAAACCGAGGTGAGAATAATTGCTCTTCTATGACGCGTTCATGATGTCATGCGTGTTTTTCTTTTTCTTTTGATTTAAAAATAACAATAAAGAATTCATAAAATAAAAAATACAAGTTATATACCAAAATGCTCCAAATAACAAATGCAACTCACCTATGATGTTTTAATAGTCATTTGATCAAGTTTTCATGTGTGCAATATTCTACCTAGTCATTAAATTCATTTAAAATTAATAAATTAATAACTTATTCAAATATTTTCAGAAAGCATAATATGTTATATCAAATTAAAGAGAAAAGCATTTCCAATTAAAATATGTCAAACATAAATCATTTTGTTTAACTTATAAACTTGTTTCTAAAGGTATAATGGAATTCTATAATATTCTATTATAACTAGAAATAATTGCCACAACATTATTTTCCTTATTAATAAAACCATAGTGTTTTCACACCTGCTAAACCTACCATCATACGTTATTAGCAAGTTATGTGATGATAGAGTTAGTTGTATTAGTTCCTCATTTTCAATTAAACTCTTTGTCATCAACTCTACACTTTTGAACATAAAACAAAATGTGTTCGTTATCTTTTCTATAGTTGTTTATCATGTGTTGTTGTTTTGTTATCAAACCAAGTAATAAACAATTCCACCTAAACATGGTAAAAATTGTTTGATAAGTAAAAGTGAAACACATGTAAGTTGAAAAGAACTACTAACCACACCACCACAATTAATGAAACAACTCACCTAAAACCTGTGTGATTAAGTTGTCGTATCAAACATAGCTTACACTTGTAAGCTGGGATATTTTCCATGGTAATTAACGATGCATCTCATTACTATGCATTACATTATCTTGCCATGTTTTCAGTAGTCCTTACCAGGACTAGTTTGCTATCTTTCAGACATCGGGATTTCTCTACGCGACCCTCGAACCCGAAGACACGGATTATTATTGTCATTATTTACATCTCAGGCAAGTTCATACCTTGATCATATCCTTTTTAGTATTTCATAACAAACTATTTGCAGAAACCCTATCGTATTACCACGTACTCTCAAAAGAATGCATGATCCTATTTTTATAATAATATGAGTAATTGAATGACTACCCGAGTGGTAGTGTTCTGTTTGGTGGGCGGATGTGACCATGGTAAGATGAATAGGTCAAAGGAAGGTTCCATCTGCATGGGAAAGTATTACCTAGAAATTAATCACAAATATCGTCAGAACTCGGTGCGCCGTAAATACCGCGTTAACCATGGGTCTTGTATGGGGCGAGTAAGTCAACTGTGATCTTCTCTCGTTCGCATGTCAACGGGCTGCCAGAGACGTACGCTGTAGATCTTGTGGGACTACATGCACATGGGTGGGAGCCCTTACGTCCCAGGGAAGTGTCTGCCAGGGGCGCCTAGGTCTCCATCGTGAGGGGTGGAATCAGGGGTTCAACCTGCTGGTGGAAATGGGTGGGCATGCGTTGTGCGGAGAAGCATGGTTTGGCTTGGACCAACAACCGGGGCCCACACCTATGTGGGCGTGGACAAGATCTCGAGCCTGGTTGTGCAAAATGGTCTTGGTTGCCCATGGTTAAAGTAACGCATCTCTGCAGAGTGTAAAAGGATGTGGCATGTTACCCCCCTGTTCAGGAAAGGAGCTGCGAACGCTACAGGAAATGCAACCCCATGAAGTTCTAGTCCTGTGATGGTTTAGCAGGCATAGTTTTCAGAATTAAAAGCAACCTCTTGAAGAAAGTTTTACAAAACCTTGCATTAGCTTACGATTCTTTTGAGTCTAAAGATGTAGTTAGTGCAACAAAGTACCCACTATATATCATGAAATTGCGGAGTAACGCTCGTTACTCATTCGTTCTTGTTTGACCCCCTCCTTAGAGTTGAAGCCTTATGGAGATCTTCATCGGGAAGCCATCGCTACCTCATGAAGCTAGGTGGAGTCATATCTTACCCAGCCAGTGAGCATCATCATCAACAACGTCGGTGGAGGAGAAGCTATCAAGGTGTAGGTGGAGTCCATTCTTGGAATTAGTTGTTTACAAGCCATAGATTAGGGATGACATCAGCCGTAGTGGATTAGGTTCTGAGATAGAGTTATTCCCCAGCTTGGAACTTCGAATTGCTTCTTCGGATGTTTCATTTGCATGAGATCTTCTTTGATTCATCATAAGGGGATTCTCAAGATTTGTAATGAAATTTTGTATCCTATAGGTTTGCTTGGACGTGCTATGTTTCTGTTGTACCACTCTGAGGGATGGCAAATTCATGGACAAGTCCTTCTGTGAGTATTATGTCAACGACTTGCGCACTACACATGAAGTGGTGTGCTGGGTCACCACAGATGGTATCCGAGCGAAGCGACCTTATGTTTAAAACCTTTTAGGAGATCTGTAGGTTGGTAAAGACTATAGGAAGCCATCTTATCTAAACCACATTTCCTACAACTATGATGATCATTCACTTGAGAATGATACGGTCATACTTCTATAGAATATTCCTACTCAACTTGAGTAAAGCTAATCTATTTTATTTATACCTAGGTATGAATAGTTAGAAATCTAGCATGTAAATTACTGTTTTCACACTGCTACTACCACTACTAGAAATCCCCCTATTACCGACGGTGAATCCTATTAGCCGACGGGTCGTCGGCTATTACACTAATGACCGACGGTGCTACTAATAACCGATGGTTTCAAGCGACCACTCGGTTATGACCTTGCATAACCGACGGTATCCTAAGATAACCGACGGGAAGGAAACAACCCTCGGGTATTAACCCGTAATAGCTTGCGGTTCATAGTAATACCCGACGGTACTTTTACACCGTCGGTTACTTGGTTACATAGCCGACCGTGCATAGGTAACTCTCGGGTTTATGCAACAATAGCCAACAGTCGATTAATAACCCTCGATCACAAGTGGAAATACCTGAGGATGCATAGTTATAACTGACGGTTAAGTGACACTCGGTTATGTATTCAATGGCCAGGGAGGCTAATGGATGGGAGCATCCCCTATCGCGTAATGTTTTCTATACTCTTATACCATTGTAATTTGGTCCTCGTATATCCATGGGTAACATATACAAAATTATAATATATATAATCTGCCATCTTCGCGGATCTTGTGAGGACCCCGCGATTTGTTACGCTTACGGAATTTAATTGTGAAAAGAAAAATGGTTTCGCGCCGTTTGGCGCTCTTTCCAGCGAATTTTCTATGCAGTTCGCAGGCCCTCGGCCCATTTCACTCCGTTAAGTTGACATGGTCTTCTCTTCCCCCTTCCTCTAGGTCTTCGATCTCAAAGCCTCCCAACGAGTAACAGATCTTGTTCCCCCTCCGCCTCCTGCAGTCACGCACAGATCGCCTGCTCTTCAACGATCGTTGTCCGGTCAACTTTCTCTTGGCCTCCCCATAGATCGACTGCTGCAACCCCCGCCTCACCCCCTCCAGCCACAGCCTATGTCTGGGAGTCGCCGCCAGATCTGGGCAGCTGGTCGGCCTGCGCCGCCGGTGGAGCCGGGCTCGAATCTCTTGCTGCTCAGGATGTAAGGTATCTCGGTCGCTGCACCATCTGATGTTGTGCCGGCCCCTTCCTGTGCACGTGGACCCTGCGGTTCTTGAAGGTACGGCCTAATTCTTATGGTACTCGATTGTGCAAGAAAATGATACACGGAAATTGGTGTGTGAAGTAAATATATGCCAATCTTTCCTGGTTTTGATCCACGAGCCTTTTTTCCTTGACCAACTCATTATCTGGATAAGCACATCTTGAGGTAGTTCAGTCTGGATCGTTATAAACCACTAGTACGAAATCAGCTGATCGATTCTGTCTTTACTTTCTCATAAAATTCGTTTTTTGTTTTGTTACCCTGAATTGGTATAGTATTATGATGAAGAAAATTTGTTGACTCTATTTCCCATCTAAGATAGGTTTATGACTGTACTGCAACTCTGCAAGTAAAATATTGTGCCTCTTCTATGCCATTTGTTCTAGAATTAGTCCCTCATTGAAGATCTAAGATCTGCTGCTTCCATTACGAAAATTAGTATGTATACTGTTGCCTAGCAGAATTGCTCTTCATTACTATTGTTTGTTTGCATGATTCTAAATTATCTAACCAGCATATCCATGACCAAAACATTAGTAGATAGCAGCAGGCATATTCTTACCTAGTAATAGTAGGTATTGATATTTCTAGCTTAGATAGATCAATTTTTTCTATGACATGAGCTAACTGTTGTACCACTGACATAGTCGATAAGTAATAGTGCCCCAGTCTGGACTCCAGAATTTGATATTTTATCATTGAATTTCCTATCTTACGATTGGAGATAAAAGTTAAGCATTTTCCTGCAGATTATCACTTATATCAATAGTACAGCTGTGAAGTTCTCTCACTGTGATTCAATGCTTGATCAATGTATTCAGCTCTTAAGTGAAGATCACGTGACATTCATTTCCTTGTAATTTTATAGCGCCACATCTTTTTGTGAGTTTTCCTTTTTTCATGTTGCAAGCTCACCAAGCATTGTGATTGGTTGTACGCGTATGTTCATATTGCTTTCGTAAAATAGATACTTAAATAGATTTTCTTCCCAGATTTTTTTGTTTAATTCTTACCATCGTAATTACCTTAGCCCGTCAATAGATTCAATGAGCAAACCAAGACAGGGATAAGTAGTAAGCATTACCGAAAAGGTTAGTTCAAAACAGATTCTTAAATAAGTAATACATTAATTACTTTAAACTATATAGTAATATGCTCACTTTGTTCTACATTGTTTGACTCTAAAATGGATGTACCTAGACTTATTATAATGCTAAATACATCCGCTTGAGAGTCAACTAATGTGGAACGGAGGGACTAGTTGGGACTAGTTGACATTAAAATACATCAGCTAGGTTAGCTCATAAGCATTTGTAATATCCTTTTGCCATTGTGAAATTGCTTACGGATGTTTAGTTAGCCTTGTGTATTTTCTTCTTTGCTAGAAAGTGCTGGTTGGTAACATGATTCTTAGTAAGTGATAGCATCATTAGAGCGATTAATTAATAGTGCAGAATGTAGACTTATATTACCTGCACTATCGGTCATTATCTGCATGTATGGTTACTTGGGTTAGTACTGGAGTATCTCATTATACACCTGTGTGACTCCAAGTTAAAATACCAAGACATGATTAATTTATATGTCCATACGTAGATAATTCCAAAACAAATATGTCTGGTCTCTGAAGCTCAATTAAGTTTCAACTGCATTATATTATTTTTCATATATCTTACAACTTGTCTTATCATTTATTAGGGAATGGAAGAAATACTCTAGGAATTCACAATCGTGAGAATGATCATAGTTTTAAAGCTGATGAGGATGAATGCTAACATGGTAGATTATCTCTATGGCGAAGGTGATGATGATGGCTACCGTGATGAGTGTTACAATCCATATGGCAATGGATGTTATATCTATGATGGTGAAGATTGGTGATGAGTCTAATGACCTTTAAGTCATACAACAAAGCGGGTTCTGAAGTTTGTACATTTTAGCTATTGCAAAATGTTTGGATCATTGTAACTTAGTTGCTTTTTTTTTTTTTGCATCAGAAATCCTAAATGTATCATGTGCATCATGAGGTTATGCTAAATATGATATAGGCTATTTCGTCCCTTGTTGTTGCCCGTAAGTATGAGATGGTTTTGAAATATCTATTTTAATATTTTGCAACACACCTACGTGAAGCTGTGGCTAACTGATTGGTAAATTTTAACCTCTAAGCAATACTATTGAACGATAGGGTGTGGGCATATTAAACGATGGGGTCTAGCACAGTTGAAAGCATTAATAACTCACGGTTTGGATCTCCTCTCGGTTATAACTAACCCAGACAGTTTAAATTTACGGTCAGCTATTATGGAAACCGACGGGAGTCAAGAACTATCGGAGAACTAGTACCCGAGGGGGACCGTCAGCTATAAGCGTCGTCTGGTAGTCATGAGGCGGCAGGTCGCCAAATCATGCCCGACGGCTCACCGTCGGTCTGTTCCCGTAGGCTATTCTATTACCCGACCGTACCGTCGGCTATGAGGCTAATGGCCGACCGAGCATAAATGACGGGAGGTAGCCGACGGTGCACCGTCGGTTATAGGATTATCCGACGGTAAACTTACATATCCGACGGTAAATGGACCCTCGGCTAAAAGGGGATATCTAGTAGTGTACTGTTTTCATATTGTTTTCGTACTGTTTTCCATCGCTACCTCATGAAGCTAGGTGGAGTGATATATTACTTAGTCGGTAAAGCATCATCATCAACAACGCTGGTGGAGGAGAAGCTATCAAGGTGTAGGTGGAGTCCATTCTTGGACTTAGCTGTTTTAAGCCATAGATTAGGGCTGACATTAGCCATCGTGGATTTAGTTCTGAGATGGAGTTACTCTCCACCTTGGAGCTTCACATTGCTTCTTATGATGTTTCATTTGCATGAGATCTTCTTGATTCATCAAAGAGATTCTCAAGATTTTGTGATGAAGTTTGTATCCTATAGTTTTGCTTGGACTTGCTATGTTTCTGTTGTACCACTCCGAGAGATGTAATATTCACAGATAAGTCCTTCTATGAGTATTATGTCATCGACTTGCGCACTACACATGAAGTGGTGTGCTGGGTCACCACACTCCAAGAGGGAGTATTTATGCTCGATAGTGGGTTCATTCCTCCCTTGCATTTGTGCTCGAGTGACAGAAACGTGAAGAATGGGGGATATGATGTTGCCATTAGGGAGAAAACAATGGTGTTTACATTGTTTACATTACACACTTTGTTTAATGCAATTATCCGTTGCTTACAACTTAATACCCAAGGTTTGATTGGATGATATTCTAAGGGTGGATTATTAGTAATATATGTAGTTGGATGACAGTCTATGAGTCTTGTTGTAATGCCCACATGAATCACATAGTAATCATCATGTCATGCATGTTTCAATATCTATCAATTTCCCAGCTGTAATTTGTTCACCGCGCATGTTATCTGTCTTTTCTCATACTAATAATACAATCACTGCAATTACTGTTTTCACACTGCTACTACTGTTTTCATATTGTTTTCCTATTGTTTTTCACACCATACATTTAACCTCTTTGTTATCAGCAAAACCGGTGAAATTGACAACCTCACTGCTTCGTTGAGGTAAATTGAATTGATTGTGTTGTGTAGGTTCCACGTTGCTGCTGAACCGGTAGTGCACCCTACCACCTCAACTGCATCAACCTTTGGAAGTTTCCTTTTCCTCCTACTGGTCGACTCAACCCTAGTTTCTTTCTGAGGGAAAACTTTCCGCTGCACTCTTCACAACCTTTCACTTAGGGTTTACCAATGAGTGCATTACACATACAACACGCGTCTGCATTTTTGCTATGCGCTGCGCGCGCTGGAAACGGCGCATGCTTTGGCGCTGGCAGTTCTTCGCATCACGCGCTAAAACCGAACACAACGCGCACGACTGCCGTTTTCCAGCGCGAGATAATCGCGCGCTTGCTGGAGATGCTCTTATGCATAATATTTATATGCATGCGTTTTATTTTAGGATTTTAAATTCTATTTTATTTTATTTCACTTAAATAATGAATTGGTAAATAAAATGAATAATTAAATGATATACTTTAATTTTGTAGTATGGAAAATTCAATTAAATTATATATGTTTATTATTATTTAAGGGAATATTTTATTTCTTAAGTCATTTGAATTTTCTTTGTATTAATAACTTGAATAACATTAATTTATGCACAAATAGAATACTTAGTCAAAACATGGTATGGTAAAATTAATTATAATTTTCTAAATGGTCAAGTGATTTAAATCTATTTTTATTCATTTTATATATTAACTATTGAATTTAAGTATTTTATTTAGGATTTATTTTTATTATTTTGTTTATGTGGGGGTCAAAAGACCATTGTGCTCTCCCAGCTAACCGGTGGGCCGACCCGGGAGTGGGTTGGGTCGAACCCACCCGGTTCGACCGAGCATGACGGCCACACACGCCGCCACTCGACCCCCTTCTCTCCTCGCTTCCTCTCCCCCGGGACTCCAGATCGCCAGCGCCGTCGCCTCTTTCTTCCGGCTGACCCAAGCACTCTCCGCCGCCGCGGTGGGGCGCAAAGGACTCGCCCCACGATCCTCTACAACCTCCACAACATCGATTTATGATTCCCCTCCTATGGTGGTCGTGCCTCACCTAACCCTAGGTTAGGTTTCGACATCCAGTGGCTCCAGCGTGGCTGGGTTAGGGCTACGACCCTTGTGCCGCGATTGTGGTGGTGCTTGCGTCTCCCTCGGCTCTGCGATAACGGCCACATGTCATGACCCCCCTCCGTGACGCTTTCGTCACGGTGAACAATATGTTATGTGCCTCCTCCTCTCTTCTTCTTCCTCCCCTCGCCTTCATGCTGTGCCTTGTGATGCTCGTTAGACTGTAGTGATATTTAGGTTGATGTGACTAGGTTTTGTGCCCCCCACCTGTGACTTCTGTGATGCGCACTGGAGGATGCTCCAAATCCTTATTGTTCTCACGGTTAGTAGCGACGGCTTGATGTTGCCCTGTTGCTTCTGTCAATTGTTGGTAGCTACAACCTTTTCTCCTAACTTCCATATGCGTTTGTGTGCTACTCTTAAGGAAAACTCTTCTAATCACCCGGGGGAACGTTGCATTCCGTCCCCCGGGTCGCTGGCCGTTGGATCCTTCCGAATCGAGCGGTTCGCGCAGAACCCGCGTCCCCCTCGAGTCGGTAGGGATTACTTTAACCCCGAAGGAGCATTTTTGCGGTTCCCCATTTCCTGCTCGCCCGTTGCGCTCTGGGCGCGTGACGCGGGCGGCGACGAGAGGCGGCGCCGAAGGCGACGTTACCGAGTCTCCGCGTGTTCTCTGGTAAGGTTCCGCTCTCCCCATCCTTCTTTTGCTAGCACTCTTCTTTTCCGGTGAGGTTCCCCCTGCAGCCCTTCTCTAGTTAGGCGACGCGAGCGGCGGCGAGAGGCGGCTCCGTAGGCGGCGCTGTCGAGGGCCCGCGTGCACTCCGGCGATGTCCCGCGTGCCCCAATCATCCCCTGTGCTAGCACGCTGCCCCTGTTCGGCTCCCCCTTGCCCATTTCTCTAGCTCGGGGTTCCGACTAGATTCGTCAATGTGCGCGCCTTCCTCCCTTATCAAGCTCTCCGCTCCGGCTAGTTCCACTCCAATCCCTCCCCCGTTTGTAGGAAAATTTGTTTTAGTTGGAACCGTCTGTGCAAATAGAACTCTGAAATCATCTATGCTTTTGCAGGCAAGTGTTTACTGACTGGGCCACATAATAGATCTGCTCGTAATCTCTAAGTAGCAGCAATGGAGGTTTGTTTTATTTCCAACTCCCCTCCTCCCCCCCGAACTGTTCTTAGTGGTTTATTTTGCTTTGATGTTGCCTGTATGTCTTAGGGATGTAGCAGCTCATCTCCTTATCTGTTTTAATTCATTGTCAGTTGGATTCATATCCTCTTGTTTATGGTTTTTGTTGCAAGTTGTTTGCTATTTTGCTGCTATGATGTTTTAGGTAGCATTTTTTGTGTTTTCTTTGTTGCTGCCATGACGTTCTATGATAGTGTGTGCCACATTTGCTCTATAATTGTTCAATGTATTTCAAATTTTGTGTAAATAAATTGTGTTGCTACAATTATATTCATGATGTGCTTTTTTACTGCCTTGTGTTTGCTTCTGTTGTACAATTTGTGTGCTTCTTTTGTGTCTTTTTTTTTGTTTAAGTGTTCGGGTTTTTGCTCAACATGGGCAGCACTGGTGTACCAAGGACCGTTTTGCTGCGAAGCAGTTGCTGAAGTGTGCAAATGATCTAACAACACGCAAGAGAGAAATTATTGAGAAGCACAACACATTTGCCTCACTACTCAACATTTCACCTTTCAATGTTCCTAATGAGCTCACCGATTTTTTCGCCATGAACACTGTGTGTGAGCTTCCCGAGTTTCACTATGGAGGAAAACGGATTGTTTTCACAAGAGATATTATCAGGAAGGTGTTTGGTATATGTTTAGGAACAAAGCCAGTTGACTTGCTGACGAAGAGTGTCCATTCAGAAATTAGAGAGTCATTCAAAGGTGGGTTGTCGAGGCTACCCATAGAAATTGCGGCAACGATGTTGAATAAGCTTGAGACGGTGAAGAGGATGCCATAATCAGGACCTGGGACCTTTTGTGTTGGGCGACTGTTCTCAATCCATCCACTAACAACATGATGTGCTTAGAGTACATAGGGTGCATGAGTGACCCAAAGAAGACCGACAAGTATGACTGGGAGGAGCACATTCTGGAGTTGTTGATGCATTACATTCAGAAAATTCAGAAGAAGAAGGAGCAACCGCTTGTGCTTGATGGTGTTAATCTTCAGAAGGGGAAGCAATGGTTTGAGACTGAGGAACCAGTAGCAGCCGCACCCGGTCCATAAAAAAAGAAGAAGATTAAGAACATGTTTTAATTCTGGATATCCAGCCCATTGCATGTTCTAGCTGTAAGTTTTACCTCTTTGCTTCATCATTTTTTTCATTTTGGTTGCTGCCTTTTCCTTTTATGAACGTACATATGTGTAATGCTTTGTCAATGTGCTTTTTTAAACTTTGTTTGCAAGGTGTTTTCTTTTCACATTTTGCTACTTTACATAGTTCTTTTTGCTCCATTAGTTTTTAATTATTGCTTCTTTAGTTAGTTTCTTTTGCTCCATTATTTATTTGTGTGTATTTTTCTATTTAGTTGTATTTTATACAATTTGCTATAATAGCTTTCAATTTCTGCTACTTTAATAGCTTTCAATTCCTTTTATGAATGTCCATTCAGCTGCAGCTTAATTTTGTGTTTTTTTTTGAATCTATAGCTGGTGTACATGGACCACTTGCTCATCCCAAAGAATGAGCACTTTATAAACAATGGGATTCCTATAGCTTGTTTTGTGACCAGCGAAGTTTTCAGTTTCATTTTCAAGATTGACCGTGATAATAAAATCCTGTTGAACAAGACTATCTTTGGGAGGCGTCCTATAAGTAGATTCTCTGGTTGTTTACATGTGCTTTTCGTTGTTTGCGTTACTCTGCCACGTTTTCAAATTGTTTAAACTCACCCTTTAATGTTTTTTTGGTTGTGCAGTTCCTTCTGTTATCCAAAACAGTGTATGCGCTGTGTCATGTGAACAATTCAATGCCCGAAGATATTGATATCAATCCATCTGCATCGCTTAATGAATGGCTTGTTTTCCCTACCATCGAGCAATTAGAGATTTTTATAGTTTCTAATGTGCTCATGTAGCTCATTTTGTCTGTTCATATAGCTTTTTTTTGCTGCATATGTGTAATGCTTTGTCAGTGTGCTTTTTTAAACCTTTTTTTACAAGGTGCTTTTTTCACATTTTTCTACTTTACATATTTTATTTTGCTCCATTAGTCTTTAATTACTGCTGCTTTAGTTAGTTTCTTTTGCTCCATTATTTATTTGTGTGTATTTTTCTTTTTAGTTGTATTTATACAATTTGCTATAATAGCTTTCAATTTATGCTTCTATAATGATTTTTTTGCACCATCAGTTATTTTGTTTTGTTCTGGCAATTTTTTGTCTCAATGTGCTGGTTTTTGCTTCTCTAATGACCAGAGGATGCTTTTTTATTTATAGTTGTTGCTTCCTCACACACTAATTCATGTTTTTTTTGTTGAACACAGGTACCATCTCGGTTCAAGAACCTATACGACAAGCACATGGTTAGATTTGCTTCTAATGTGGATGCTACTCTCAGGAATCTTGGTGTAGGGTTAAAATCAATGCAGTCCAAACAAATGGCTTTGCTGTTGAATGATGTTGAAGCCACCTTGAAGGAAGATGATGGCCCGAGTATCGTCTTTCCAGCTTCTGGGGTAGGACTAGACGGGGAGAGCAACATGGGTGGTGACAAGTCTTCTTCGGAGTCCGATGAACTTGATATTGAAGAGGAAATTGCTGCTGTGGATCCTATGGAGTATGATTCTCATGTCCGCGAAGAAAACGTTGCTGAGGGTGATGCTGGTGCAGCTGAGATTGAACAGACAAATGCTACAGAACACAACGATGTCCCTCAACAAGCAATTGTTGTAGATTCCTCTCACACGGACGCCGATGGTGAGGATCAGGGGGCTGTGAGTAGTCTAATTAGAGTTGATGCCGTTACTTCAGATAAAGTTGTGGTGAGTCCACCCATACGCACTGCTCTTAGTCCAGCCAGAGCTGCTGTGGATAGTACATTTGTTCCTAGGACGGCTTCTCCTACACCCCGGCGTAACATACCAACAGGTTACTGGGATGACTGTCCGAAATTTAATGTCTGGAGACAAGACAATGAATCTACCCAAGCCCCTGGCAAGACTGATGTTGTGTGTCCAGAAAAGGCGGAGGATGCCTTTTCTCCGATAGGTGGAGACAAGGTTGCTCCCACGTGTATGTTCTCCTTTGCCTTTTCTCTTTATTTTTTTCTATTTTCATCATGGATTTGTGTCCACTGCCCAAAACAGGATTTTTCAATTTTTTTTCTGATGGACTATTTTTGTGTAGCTCCCAAACCATGCCTCGACACCCGCATCCCTATGACTGATGGATTACTAGTTGATGAAAACTTGGAGGAGATTCCTGACGCTGCAACACCTGAACATGGGGACACTCCAGGTTTGCTTTCTCCCTGTGCGCTTTTTTTTTGCTTCTGTTGTCTTTTTAAAATGCTATCTCAGTGTTCGGGATTTGCTACTTTAGATAATTATGATTGCTACTTTAGATAAATCTGGTTGCTACATACTGATCTTACAGTATTTTGTAGTTTTGCTACCTTACCCAACCCTTCAAGCTACTCTGTCTATTTACATGATCCCAAACAAATTTCCCCACATTTTTGTGCTGCTATAGAGCACTTTTGTAACCTTCTCCACTAGCTTATTATTTTTGTTTTCCTAGACAATGGTGGCAGCTCAGGTGTTGTAGATAAGGATGGTAGCACTGGTGTCCTCACATTTCAAAGGAGGATTAGGTATAAAAGGGCAATGAAAGATGATGTTAAAGCTCCAGTGGCGAAAAAGATGAAGAAGCCCTCTCCGGATGTAGTTGCACTATACGAACAGTTTGTGCGTCATTCTCGCAATCTCAAGTCTGACCATCAAAAGAAAGGAAAAGATGACCCGTGAGTCTTTTTTTTTGGTTTTTTCTCACAGTCCTGTAATTATGTGACGTTTTGTTTTGCTACTAGCTACTCCTTTTTTTCTTTTTTATTTTGGTTATTGCAGCAACCTGGACACCTCTGATTATGTTTCATGTATTTTTTCAGGCCTCCTTTCATTCTAATTGGGCGGTCTCACTCTGACTACAAGAGTTTTCACAGTTCTCTAGGCCCCAGGAAGTATCTTGACACTCAGGTCATGTGTGTTTGGTATGAGAGTTTCAATAAGGAAGCCAAAAGAGAAGAGGAAAATAGCACATCTGCTTTGAAAAGATATGTTTTCAATTTCTACACAACGGTTAGTTATGTCCCAAGACTTTTTGCTGCACGCCTTAGCCGACAAATTCACCCTACTATAACTTTTGTTTTTTTTTTTGTTTCGTCATGAGTAGCAAAAGCTCATAGTTGATCCAGACAAGTTTAACCCAGCTGAAGTTGTGAGAGAGTTCAGAAGCCAAAATGTGAAGTTCAAGATCATGAAAAAATACCTTGTGAGTTATGCCTTCGTCTTCCTACATTTTTTCGCTATGTTGTAATTACATCGGTATTATTTTACGAATCCTGTTTGTGCTAATTTGTATTTCATTTTGTTCCGCTACATTAGCTACACTTCCCTGTAGTCAAGGACAACCACTAGATGGTATGCACTGTCAACTTGCTACACAACCAGTTCCATGTGTTTGATTCAATGAACCACAAGGATAAGAGATTTTTGGAGGACGCAGCAAACAACCTGGTTAGTTGTTAGAAGTGTCTCTAAGGATTACATTTTGTGTGTGTATCACACTGATTTCATGTTTTTTTGCTATTCCAGTTTTGTAACTTTGCGGCACATTGCAAAGCATCTGGAGTTTCAAACATAGACATGGACCTCTACACACTTGACACACCCACCCACCCACAGCAGAAGACGTTGTAAGATCCTTTTTCTTTGATGCAATTATAGTTTTCAAGCCAATTGTAGAAGTTTCCGTTTTTTGGGCAGAAATGCTCCTTACTTAGGTTTATATGCTCTTTGTAGAAGTTTATGTTTTCTACAACAATTTCAACTTATTTCTACCTTCATGTATCCAGTCATTATACATTTTCGAGTTTGCTTCTAACTATGTGCATTTCTTTCTTTTCTTTTTTCCAGCTATGCCTGTGGTTTCTTCACAATGTTGTTCATTCAACACTTCTACGCTAAAAGCATGAAGTCCTTCTCCAAGGATGATATTCCTACATATCGCATGGCTGTCGCAGCGAAGCTCATCCAGGATACAGAGAAAAAAGGTAACATCGCGGACATCATGGAGGCTTGCTTGGAGTCTCAGGCGGGGGGTAGCCATTAGTAGTTTCATGTAGCCTGGAGTGACAATCGCGATGTGTAAATTCGCATTAGCCTCATATAGTGTAAAGTTGGGATGAAACAACCCTTATATGTTTTCTGTTTTTTTGCTATGTTATCCATGCTGGAATCTACTGATCCACGAATTGTGTCATTTTGTGGAACAAATAAATGTGGCTATCCATGACAGAGTTGACTATGTTTAACCATGGCAATGAATGTAGTTTTCTCCTGCTTGGTTCAAATGGTATCAAATGAATTTTACCTTTGGTGATTACTCTATTTTGCTACAAATTATATCAAATGAATTCTCTATTTTTCTAGAACCTTTTTTATTTTTTGTTTCTGGTGATTACCCTGTTTTTGCTACATTAGGGGCATCCGTTTGCTTCAAAAGTAATTTTTAATGCTACAATAGAGGCATCTGTTTGCTACAGCACAACTTTTTGTATCCTACATAAAGCTATTGAAACCCCAGGACAAAATAGCTTTTTCCTCACGAAGAGTAAATTATTTGCTCCAATAATAGATTTTGAATGCTTCATACACAATAAAATGTTGCTATCAAAATTTTTCCACAATCAAAATAGATAATTTTGGTTTCATATAACTGAGTACATTTTTCAGTTGCTCCAATGCAAGAATACAAGTTATCCATAGAATAAATTTTTGCTATAAAATTCCCATATTTGCTCCAATACAAGGTAACTATGTTTCAAACCATTCTATCCCAAATAGTACCAATGCCATGTACAATTATGTTTTCACCCTAACAACTTCTCGTAGAAATTGTTTTCAAAAACATCAACATAGAACAGCTACAGCCTTAGTTCAGCCCCAGCTGCCATCCGTTCATCCTCCATCTGTTTAGCAACACAATCTTTCACTGCATGTACCTCCTCATGACACCATGGGCACTTCATTACTCTCTTCTTCCTAGGCTGCCTGGACTTCTTCACCGGTTTCTTGTTTGTTGCTTTGGCCTCGTCGGCTTGCTTGCGTCTCTTCAAAGTTTCTGCATCATGTAGCTCAACCAAAGTTTTTAGCCTCTGTTCTTTCATTGTGGGATGACCTTTACGTTTTACCCTTTTAGGATTTTTCAGTGTTTGCCCGCTGGTAGCAAATTTCTCGCTGTCACCAACAATTGTTGTTGGTTCATTTTGCTGTGGTCCATTATGCTGGTCTTCATGCAATCCTGCATCCTCTTTGTCATCGCCTTCAACCACATTTTCTTTTGCTCTTACGATCGCAGCAGCCTTTTATCTAGCCTCACACACCGTTCTGGAAACAACTTCACACGCTTTATCCACAAAACATGCATCCGAGGCAAGCTCATTCATTTTCCTGCACAATGAGTTGTATTTTAGAGTGTTTGTTGGTGGGAGACCAAATATGAGCCCGTTGCCCCCTGGATCAGGCGCTGGTGTTGTTGCTACCGATGACCATCGGTACAGCAAGTAACTTTCTGGTATTTTCTGGACATTTAGGTGGACCATGACCCTGATGATGTGTGGACATATTAGACCACACATTTCAAACCCATTGCAGCCGCAGGAGTACAGTCCCTCCTCAAATTCAACTTGAACCCGATATGTTCTCACTTGTAAGCCAGGGTTTGGAACTAGATCAAAACCAACGCCTTCTATATCTTCCCGTACCGGATCGAACTTTGTCGATGCAGCAACAAGCTTCTGGTACCTTTCAAATATTTCTGCCGTGTAGAATTCTTGTCCTTCTTTCTCAATTGCATAATTGCAACAAGTTATTTTTGCACCATTAGATCAAAATCAATGCTACATCAGTAGGTTTTTATTGCTACTTTAACTATTAGTTAATGCTACACATACACAACAGGCAGAAATTTATTTTTGCTATAGATTGGCTCTGAACCTTTTATACAGTATGAAGGAGATTTTTCTTTTCAATTTTGGAGCTTAGCTTATTATTCCAGTCTATTCATTTGCACTAGTTGCTACACATTACCTTACATCTTTATTTTTTTTGGTGTGCTACAATGGTGCTGTATTCAAATGCTGTTTTTTGCTTACCTCCCCCAAAGTGATCTTCTTGCTGTCTCCATTGTAAACCCTGTATTATCCTCCCGATCAAGTATCAATGTCTGGCAAAGTTCATACTATTGCACAAAGTTGTACACCGAGTCACCTGGCCGTACCAGTGTTTTGAAGTACGAACTCAGTCCTTCAGACCTTCCAGTAGTGCTCGTGAAAGGGAAGAATCTGTTCCTGAAATAAACATGTGCCCATGTTATTCTAGACTTCCACATATTTTGTAGATGAGTGTTTTTTCAGTCGTTGCAAACTCTGACAGCATATGCTCCCAGCAATCCTCAAATTGCTTCACCGTGTCGGTTCCATAGATGCACCCATAGAATGCATCACTAAAAGGGTTCCCTTGTGCCAAGTTTGGCCCCAACTTTTTCCTCGCAAGATGCAGCACATGGTAGAGACATCACCTGTGTATCGAGTTTGGGAAAATCTGATAAATTGCTTCTCCATTTCCTGATCCTGGTCTATCATTATGTTATCTGGGTGCACACCATCCATTGCAAGCATCCACTGCTCGAACACCCACTTGAATATTTCTATTCTCTCATCTGGTAACAGAGAACAACCTAGCACAATCGTGTGTGTGTGGTTATTGATACCGACAATGGGAGAAAATGGCATGTTGTATCTATTTGTATAGAAAGTTGTGTAAAAAAACACACAATCCTTGTACTTATGATACAAAGACCTTGTTCGACCATCCACCCAGAATAAGGCTCTGACAGCAGCATCTTTATGAACCTGGATTGCATAAAAAAAGTTGTTGTTTTCAGCTTGCCTCTGCTTAAAGTACTCCAACATCATCTCCATGTCACGTAGTGTAACTTCATTCCGTAGCATGGTCCGGATGTTTGAAACATCCCTTTTCACATACCCCAAGCACCTCGGGTCACCACCGCGCACACTGCCAAGAGCTCGCATAAGTTGTGTTGTGGTTATGTTCTGGTTATGCAATGTCTGTATAAACTGGTAGTCCTCTTCTGGCACCTTCCTATGTGAACGGTAGAACCTACGCCTCCCTACTTGTTTAACCATGGGGTGTGTGTGATCTGCTTTGAAAACGGTCACAGTCCAAGCTCCATTGCGCATGCCAACGATCATGTGAGCTTTACAGTCATGGCGAATGATCTTCATTCGTTTCCTTGTGTCCGACATGTCAACCTGCTCAGATGCCTGTTTGCTACGAGACTTTTGGGCGCTGTGGATGCTCATGTCATTATCTTCTTCAAATGGAGATTTTCTACCACTTTTGCTACCAGGCTTTTTCTTCTCAGATGGAGGTGTACCGGTGTGCACACACTCAAACACTCTGCTCAATATAGTGTACGGAGGTGCATTTCTCGCCTTGCTGTACTTTGTGTTTCCAATGTGTGTGCCGAAGCCCATTTTCATCGCGTAGTCATTGTAAAATTTTTGTGCTTCCTCAATATCATCAAAAATCATCCCCACAAATGGCTCCACTGGCTGTGAGGTTATTTCCTTGCCAGCTTCCTCAACAACATTTGAAACAGTCCCACTATTTGCGCTACGTGGCTCATCAACAAAATCATTCAGAGTAGTGTCCTGACAATCGAAGTGGTTCTGATCCTCTCTTCCAGGGGTGTTGTTAAGGTCAAAACCTTCCAATATGCTGTCAGCAACAAATCTCTACAACAAACAAATCTGATCAATTTAGTTTGCTCACAAACTACTAAAAAAAATGGTAAATGCATGAACAGAACATGTTCCTGAGATATGGTAGAAATTTCACAAATTTACTCTAACCATAATCTACTTGGACGGTGCATTTTTCTCTTGTTCAAATGCTCATGTTATTAATTAGTATTGCTACTGTTTTTTTTTGCTACACAACACAACTAAAGTCAGCATGTCAAAAAAGGTTCATCTCACAACAGTGGACATTGTCTCTTAACATATTTGAAAGGTTGTTTGATCCACGAAGACAATAATTTCTTCTTTTGTGATGCTACATAAGACACAATTTTTTTATAATTTGGAGCAACCAGCATGTCCATAAGTAGCAATTTCAGCATCAATAAATCGATGCCGACAGTTGTGTTCAATATATGGATCAATCTCAGCATGCTAATTTCTTTTTGTGCCCAAACAATTTCGATGCTAATACCACTGTCAGTACCCATAATTTGCTACATAACTTCTTCCAGCAACCAATCACATCAAGTGGACACATCTACAATCAACCATCACTGCATTTGGAGCAAAAATTGTACCAACAACAATCACAACAAATTGGAGCAAAATTTTCTACAAGCAAACAATCACTTCAATCACATCAAGTGGAGCAATGTTTGTACCAACAGCAATCACAGCAAATTGGACACAACTACCAGCAACCATCACATCAGTTGGGAGCAATTTTTGCAACAGCAACCATCACAGCAAGTTGAGCAAAAAAAATAGAAATCTAGAGGGGGGGGGGGATAAAACTCACAGAGCGTGCTGGTTCCTCAACCTATGGATCTTCATTGAAGTGGGTAGGAAGGTTTCTGACACCCTCACTCGGACGCGGAGCAAATCATGCTCCCAGGCCGCCGTCGTAGATGTTGAAACTCCGTCTCCGCCGCCGGCTTGCCGGATTAGCCCCCGAGCTAGAAGCTCCTATGGAGGGCGGTGGGACGTGGTGAGGATGACCAGTAGGTGGGTAGAGGATTGAGTTGCGGATGTGGTTAGCCATGGTGTCTGATTCGCGGTGCACCGCCGCGTCGATCGCCTCCCGCGTCGCCTCCGGAGATCACGGGGAACTGCCCGATCTGCTTCCCTGTCTGTATTTTCTTTGTTGCTTTACCCTTTTGCTCCTTGTATCAAAAGCGGGAAGAGGTATGTTGAGTCGTTGATCGTGCGGCCCAGAACTGCCCCATCAGACGGCTCCGGACCCGGGGGATCGAGTTGTTTCATCCCTTGGGGGACGCTCAGCGCGGTCATACTCTGAACCATTTGGTCAGAGATGTGCCACATATGATCCATTTGGTGGTTCTGTTTATTCAAGAATGCCATGGACCTTTTATTCCTGTTACTCTTGAATTTTGGTAAAGCTATTCTATGTAGGAGTTGTGATTGAGGTGCTCCTTTTAGTAGGATTAGTGCCCGGCAACTTCTCTCGTTAAAGTGCTTGTGAGCATAGTATATTCTATTACTCCATTTTTTTCTAATTTGTGCCCACGTGCTTGCTTTTCTGGCATGAATAAATCCCGTGGTGCCCCTATTTGGATGTTCCCATGTGTTCTTCCTGCTTATAAGGGTTAGTGTTGTCGATGTAATTTAGAATGTGCTACCATGCCCATCTTTGGCTATTAAAACTGATACTAATAGATTAAAACTTTATTTAGTGGCCCTGGCCTATGATGCAAAAGTCTGATGCATTTTCCTTTAGGTAAAGAACATATATGTGCTAGCTATATCTTCCCTCTGATGACTCTAGCATAGAACCTCTATGCTTAGCCGAGGGAAATCATCCCCACCCACTTCCTTTTCATATATAGCAATTTCTTTGTTAGGATATGTTAAGGAATCAACCTAGAAATGAGTTGGTGCTGGGGCTATGTGGTGTGATTGTGGATCTTATCTTCTTGATCCTTTTTCACTTGTGGTTCTCCTCCTACTCTGCTTCTTGGTCTGCTCCTATTGCTCCAGGCCTGCTCTTTCTTCTGGCCTGGTCTATCCCATGTTGAGCTGGGCTCTCACAGGGATTTGAAGTTGTGGATGGATAAAATTGGATTTGTTTGGGTGCTTTGTTGTGGTGTTGCGAGAGGGGAGCTCGAACTGGTTGTGTTGGAAGTGAAATGGTTCTTTGCACACTTGTTCCCGTGGCTCATTTAACTACTCTGTTTGTGGTGTTGACATCACATGGAGATGCATTACTGTGCCACCTATGTGCTTGTGTGCATGCTCCAAATCTTTTTCCCAGAGAGGAGGGTCTCGGTGGTTTTGCTATTTTCTCTAGTGACGGTTTTCTTTTCACTTGCCAACGAGATTTCCTAGTGCCTTCCTATGATGTTAGCGTGAGGCCTTTTGCTAAACGGGAACATATACTTCCCTTGATCTAATAAGAAACTCAATGATGAGATTAGTAGAGAATCTCTTTGCTAATCTGAGAGTTCACTAACCACTAACCATTCCTTGTTTCCATTTTATGTTTCTTTTCTTTTGTGTTGCAGGGATCAAATTTGGAAAGGAAAATACTTGAAGAATAGAAGAATACAAGAATTTAGTTTAGGAACATAGCTGTGATTATTCTTTTGTAATGCCATTTTGTGTAAATACAATGTATTCATATGTTAAAATCAATAAAGTCATTTGCTTTTGTTTTATGAATTCCATGAATTGTATTCTATTCAATAAATACTTGAATTATTAAATGACTCTATTTCATCTATTTACTTGTTATTTTTATAACTTTATTATTTGTTTGAATTCTTTTTCTAATTCAACATTATCAGAATATTATATTTTGAATTCAACATTTCCCAACAAGAAATCTCCTAGAGGTCATGTCGAAATTCATCCACATTCCCCCAATTGAACTAAACCCTAATTCAAGAAGATGAGTAAACTCCAATAACTCCAGAGTTTTATTTTGCAAAAAATATGTTCATATGTTTCAAATGCATGCATGCAGATGCACAAGTTCCTATTTCTACCCTTCTTTAGTTCCTACAACCTCCCCCCTTTAACAGAAACTTCGTCCCGAAGTTATAATAGGTGTACCTGAAGAGTTCTCGATAGGCCTGCCTTAATTCCTCCTCCTTCTCGTAGGTAGCTTCCCTTTCATGAAGGTTTTTCCATCGATCTTTGCAGTACTTAATTTCTCTAATTTTGAGTCTTTCCTAGTCTTCTGCCAAAATTCTAGCTGGTTCTTCAATGTAGGTTAAGTCCGCTTCTAGTTCCAATTCATCATGTGTGACTGGATCTTCTGGTTCCTTTAAGCATTTTCGGAGTTGGGATACATGAAAAATGTTATGGAGTTGCTTCAAATTCTCTGGTAGCTATAGAGTAAAAGCTACATTCCTATTATTTACAAGAATCTGGAAAGTTCCTATGTATTGGGAACTCAATTTTCCCTTTACTCCAAACGTGTTAAGCCCCTTCATTGGACCAACTCGGAGATACACCATATATCCTACTTTACGTTCCCATGTCCGTCTCCTCTAATCAACATAGCTTTTGTGACGACCTTGAGCTATTTTCAAACAATCTCGGATGATGTCAATGATGTTTTGCTTATCCTTGACATAATATGATTCAAACTATGTATTGCCACCAGCTTCATACCAACATATCAGCGATCTATACTTTCGCTCATAGAGTACTTCAAATGGTGCTACCTTCAGGCTGGTTTGGTCACTATTGTTGTAGGAGAACTCGACTAATGGTAGGTGTTAATCCCATGATCAACCAAAATCTAAAGCACATGCCCGCAGTATGTCTTCCAGTATTTGATTAGTCCTTTCAGTTTGCTATCCAGTTTGTGGATGATAAGCAGTACTGAAATCCAAATGTGATCATAGGGCTTTATGTAGTTTCCTCCAGAACACTGATGTAAACGCAAACCCCCTATATGAAACTATTCTTTTGGGTACACCGTGTTTACTGACGATTTCCTTCACATAAAGATCCACTAATTTCTCATCATTATCTTTCTGATTTACTGCTAGAAAATGTGCACTTTTGGTGAGTCGATCCACGATAACCCAGATCATATCCTTATGCTTCTTGTTCATTTGTAGACTAGTAATGAAATTCATGCTAATTTCCTCCCACTTCTATTCTGGAATCTCTAGAGGTTTTAGTGGTCTTGCTGGACTTTGGTGGTCTGCTTTAACCCTTTGACATGTATGCATTCAGACACATACTTAGCAATCTCTTTCTTCATGTTGTTCCACCATAATAACTCTTTGAGATCCATGTAATCTTAGTACTCCCAGGATGAATGGGGTCCGGTGTTTCATGTGCCCCCCCGAAGTATCAAGCTATTGATCTCAGGTATATCTGGTACACATATTCTCTTATAAACCATAGTGAATCATACTCACCTAAATGGAATTCTGAGGGTTTTCCTTCCTCAGTTCTACGAATTTCTTCTTTTATGAAAGGATCTTCGTCTTGTCGGCGAATTATTTCATTTCGGAGATCACTTTTTATTTCTTCCATTATTTTCATTGTATACAAATCTCCCAAAGCGTTAACTTCTAGTAACTCGATTTATGACTGTTCTAGTTCTCTTTTCAACTCATTTGGAAATTCACGGTGTATTGGTTGACCATCTGTGCTATTCCATCTTAAAGCATAAGCTACAACATTGGGTTTTTCCTGGGTTATAATTAATGGCAAGGTCGTAGTCCTTAATTAAATACAGCCACCTTCTTTGTCTCGTATTTAACTCTTTCCGAGTAAAGAAATACGTGAGACTTTTATGGTATGTGTACAACTCACACTTTGCCCCATAAATAAATAAACTCCATCTTTTTAAGAAGAAAACCACCGCTGCCAACTCTAAATCATGAGTTTGATAGTTAACTTCATGGGGTTTGAGCTTCCTTGGAGCATAAGCTATCACTTTTCTACCTTTCATGAGTACACAACCTAATCCATTCTTCAATGCATCACAATATACTATGTAATACTTGCCAGGTTCAGGCACTACTAAGATTGGTGCTGATGTTAACCGGGTTTTCAACTCCTGGAACTTGCTTCACACTTATCTATCCACTCAGAAGGAGTATTTTTCCTTAACAACCTGGTCATGGGCACTGCTATCTTGGAGAATCCTTCTAAGAATATACGATAGTATCCAACCATTCTGAGGAAACCCCTAATTTCCTTGACATTTGTTGGTGCATTCCAGTCCAAAAACTGTACTTTGGCTGGATTTACTACAATACCATCCTTACCGTTGACATGTCCAAGGAATTCTACTTGATCCAGCCAAAACTCACACTTACTAAATTCGGCATAAAGCTGATGTTCCCTGAGAACTTGCAATGCTATTCTCAAATGTTCGACATGTTCCTCTTTATTCTTGGAATATATCAGTATGTCATCTATGGATACTGTGACGAACTTGTCCAAATATGGCATGAAGATCTTTTTCACCAAGTTCATGAAGATAGAGGGTACATTGGTCGATCCAAAAGGATCAACCAAATACTTATGATGTCCATACCTAGACACAAATGCCGTCCTGGGAACATCTTTAGGCTTAATTTTGATCTGATGGTATCCCGACCTTAGATCAATCTTGGAGAACACTCTAGCCCCATGGACTTTATCAAACAAATATTAAATTCTTGGAAGTGGATACTTATCCTTAATAATGACATTGTTTAGATTTCTGAAATCTCCATACATTCTTCTACCCCCGTCTCGCTTGTCCACAGAAAATAACCGGTGATCCCCATGGTGATACATTTTCCTTGATGAGTCCTTTTGCCTCAAGTTTGTCTAACTTCTCTTTGAGTTCCTTCAAATATTTAGGACCCATTTTATAATGTGCTTGAGCAATGGGTGAAGTACCCGGTATTAAGTCAACGGTGAACTCTATCTCTCTATCTGGCGGCATCCCAGGTAATTCCTTCGGAAATACATCCGGAAACTCGTTTACCACTAGTAATCCTCCAATATGGCTTCATTTAGTGAGTTAAGTTGAAGTTCAACTTCTACATGATTATGCTTATCTACTGGGTATGTGATCCTACCTCCTCCTGGTTTTCCGGGGAAACTGTTTTTTCTTCACAACCAATTTGAGCTCCATGTTCCGACATCCAATCCATTCCCATAACAGCCTCAATATTCTTTAAATGAACCACAAAAATATCTGCATAGTATGGGCAATCACAGATCATAATGATCTGCTCTTGCTTCATATGAGTGACTAAGAGCGTACCCCCAGCCGCCATAACGGTTATGGGGTATTCTAACAGCGTACACCTTAACCCGTATTTGTCAAAAAAATGACTAGAGATGAATGAAGTGGTGGCATCGGTATCAAATAAAACTTTGCCAAAGTGGGTAAGAATACTGAGCGTACCTAGAACCACCGTCTATGAGTTTTCTGCCTCCTCCAGGGATGTGCAATTTAATTTTCCGAATGGATTTCCTCTCTTGTTGTTGTTATTCTTTCCACTACTTCCACTTCTGGCTAGAAATCTGCCAAATCCTCCTGGTCTAGCTCCTCCTTTATTAAACTCACCTCCAGCTGGCTTATTAGGACAATCCGTATTGATATGTCCTTCTTTCCTCACCCAAAGGAAATAATCTTGGGATTCTTGCATTCACTATTGATATGTCCCGGAAGTACGCAATTGTGACATATTATTTTCTTGGTGGGTTAAATTGTCCATGATTCGTTGGGGCACCTCCCGATTGCACTCTAGGATTGAAACTCAAATTTGGTGTAGATCTGTTTGGCTTAAACTTCTTGACCTCTGTCTTTGCTTTCTTCTGCCTCTTCTACTGAACCATCTTGTAATCATTTTCCCAAGTAATTGCAGTGTTCATAAATTCGTGAAAGTTACCTGGCTTGGTCATCCTCAATTGCATTGCAACATAGGGATCCAATCCCCTTAGAAACCTTTTCACTCTCTTTTATTAGTGCTCACCCCGTTAGCAGCATAACGAGAGAATTTACCGAATCGATTGATATACCTTATCATTGGGTGAGTCCCTTGCCGGAGATCCTTAAACTCTCTACGCTTAAATTCCACAATGCTTTCAAGTACATGATACTCTCTGAACTTCTTCTTGAACTCATCCTAGGTGAATACCTTTTTTGGTGGCTTTAGGATCAACTGATTGTCCCACCAAGCTGCTGCTGGACCACTCATAAGACGTGTTACAAAACGCAATTTATCCGCATCACTGGCATTTATTGGCTTCAGATTACTCTCGGTGTCGATTAGCCAATCCTTTGCATCCACCAGCTCGGGTGTATTCGCAAAAGGTAAGGGTTTGATTTTCAGAAAATCCGACAGACTTGCGGTCTAACTTCAGCACCCCTTGCATCTCCCACCTAGACTAGCAGTTCCTCCATAAACTTGTTTTGTGTTTATTTCATGAAATGCATAACTGCATGAAATTCTGTTCTCCTAATGGCCTAAACGGTGGTGGTGGTGGTGCTGCCCACTAGCCTCTTGATATGCCCTTTCCTTGTTCTCGCGGTTCATGTGCCACGCTTCAGATTCGTGTCTCTAACCATACCCATAACCCCCTAGTCTTGCAACGTGAAGCAGACAAACTCATAGTTACACCATGCCCATAGTTTACTAGCCTTACTTCATGTGATACACTAGTGAGACAAGAGAAGCAAGAAATACAAATCGAAATAAAATCCAGAGATATTTCACATAATATACATGTCATTATAGTATTTATTCAAATACCCTCACCATAGTGAGTTACACACATAAAGTAGTACAAAATACAACTGGGTCCCTTGAGCACTTCGACCCTTAGTTATGGTACATAGCCCGAAACTACCACATCACGAACTACCAAACTACTACATAAGTAGAGTTTTCCCATCATGTTCCTTGTTGTTCCGCAACATTGCTACTCGTAATACATACTAGGAGTCCACCCATTACGGCGTGAAGTCCTGCACACTGACTCAAGTAAAAAAGGTATCCCAGATGGAACATAGTATGAGTCAGTGACGGGTGTCCCTCAGAAGAAGTTCCTCCATACCTAGGTAACTCGCCAAGTAAGCTCAGATATCCTCGGCACCTCATGACTGTGAAGGTCAATCCTCTAAAAAAAGTGGTAGTGGTGCACTGATAGTGATGAAACGGTGCCTCCTGCATGTGCCGAGTATCCATCGGATCCTCCACGTCTGACAATATGTCAATCAGAACAACATTCATACTGTCAACCACATAGGATGCTACCCCCATCGCACTGATTTGGGTCTCGTCATCGGACGAGTCATAACAAGGAATCGGGTGCTGACTGGTACCTGGGTACCAATCATACCTCCATCCATCAGAATTCTCCACGGGAGTATCTAACTTAGGGACTCCATAAGAGTTATCTGGCTCCGGAACACTAGGATCATCCGAAACTACATCAGAGTTTCATGGCTCCGGATCACGATTCTCTATGATATGATAATAGGTAGGCTCTCGAGTTGGTGAATACCTAGATTGTCTCGACTGAGTTGTCTTCCTAGATGTACCACGTTTTGATGTACTATATGGGCCGTCTACCTCCTGGACCAACTTCTTCCCCATCTATTTAGATCTATGCGGGTATGTAAGATCCTCAAGCATGCCATCCTTATATTCCACTATGACTCGGTGAGTGTTGTACAGTGACCCCACAAACTTCCTATAACGGTGAAACAACCTCGTGGATAACCCGGTTTTGTTCTTGATTAGCACAGAATGGCCCAACGCCAATTCTGTTGTCAAGGTGTTGTGTGGAATAGCAGTAAAGCTAGTACATGTCAGCTGCTCTGCCTTACTCTCCCGGATGGTAGCTAGTGCTTCCACCAAGGCCTCGTGTTATGCTGCTGTCTGATTCCTACCTTCCCCATGAGGTGTAGTAAAAAAGGTGTCAGCTCCCTCGGTATCAGGATTAGTACCCAATACTTCACTATAGTTTCCCCATCCTTAAAGGTGTGGTATTAACTGAACATTTCTATCACAGTCAAAGGCTTGCAGTAATGCTCGCAGACTGCTTGGTCAGGGTTCCATCATAATCCTCAAGTCTCTCATGTTCTCTCCAAATAGTTCTTCCCCGATTCCCATCCGCTATTGACACTGTTCATAACAAATATTTACATTAGTATTACATCATAATAAAGAATTATAACACTAGAAATATGATGATATTATTCTGAAGTGAATTCTCATCATACTTCGAGCGAACTCTTTACCGTTGCGCTCTAAAACCAACAGATTATATCCCTTTACTAGGTTTCCAGCCTAGGTCAAAGCAATTGATGTGGTACCATCTCCGGTGAACGATCATACCACTGCATTTTGTAGTACACAAGTCCTTGACATAACACTTAGAGAACACCGTTCCACAAAAAGTACATCCCCCAGGGTGGTACAACAGAAACATTGCAGGTTTAAATGTCATACAACCATTTATTACAAAACAAAGTCGTGCAGACGAGAGGACGATCTCAGGATGAGGTCACCCCCTTATTAAAGTCATACAACACCGAACAAGAAGAAAATTAGTGCGTTCACAGTAACGCAACAACCTTTTATAGAATTTCCAAGCTACTCGATTTGACCGTGCTTATGTATTGGGTTACTCGACCAAGCTAACCCTAATGGGATTATGCCTCCTCCGTATTGGCTCCATATTGTATGAGGTAGTCCACACCTTCAACTCCTCTTGAATGATTCGACTCCAAATAGTAGATGCTTTCTTGCCCTCCAATGTTGTTCAATGATGCCTCATATAGAACTTCATAGTCTAAACAGGGGTTCAAAAGGAATGCATGAGTAACCATCGTTACTCAACAAGTTCATTATATAAGGTGGGTAGTTTGATGCACTATATAGATCCTCGACTCTAAAGAGTCTTGAACTAATGCAAATTTTTACTTGGAGCGTCTGTTTGTTTTATATTTGTTTTCTTTTGTTTTCCTTGCTGCAATAAACATAGTTGGAACCCAGCATTTTTGTGTGGGAGAGAGACACGCTCCTTTTTTCATATGAATACTCGTTTTCTTCCATGCTCGTATTCTTAGTTTTTCTTCTAGCTGCTGTAAATCCTTTTAGCTCTTGTTTTTCACGCATCTCTTATTCAGAGCTTTTAGTTGAAGTATAGTAGTATTAGTACTCTCTTGTTTCATTGCTATATCTCTTGGAGAGTTTTTTGTTTATATAAAAAGATTGGTGTTGGAAAGCAGTAGTACAATTTTCTTTCTTATAACGATGCAAAAGGAAGCTCGTATAGACCATGGCTAGAATTTTTCATGTTATGTTAGATGTTATTTTAATTTTATGCTTGGTAGTTATTATATTAGCATGACTTGTCTCAAATAGCCGAGAGGGCTTAATGTGCCATTGAAAGAATCATGAGTTGTTTTTATCACATTGAAGCATAATTTTGTGGTGTTCTCCTTCAAATGATTTATTTGGTTGACTTGGAGCATGCTTACATCATGTTTTTGACTACAAAACAGTCACTTATAGCCTCTATGATCATTTATTTTTTGACTTGTAATACCATTTATGCTTTGATTAATAATGTTTTTGTCGATATGCATGATTATGGCAGTTATTGCTCTCTTGATTTGTCGCTCTCAGTCTTTGCTAGCCTCCACTTGTACTGAGTATGAGCTCCACTCGTGCATCCAACTCCGAAAAACAAAATTTTGCTAAATGTGTCCACCATACCTACCTACATGTGGTATTTAACCGCCATTCCAAGTAAATTTCTCACGTGCTACCATTTAAATCTTCAAAACTATTCCTGTTTTGTGTTCTTGTTTTAGCTCATGAGGAAGTAGTTTAAATTTTATTGTGGTTCATGTAAAGCAAAGGTCTTCTCCCTATTTCAGCCAATGAGTATGTAATATGTGCTCATTTAATTTTGCAGAGACCTGGTGCCAATTAATATAACCAAAAAAGGAACTTCCCCAAGGGTTGATGAAAGTTGGTGGGTACCCGTGGATACGGCTAGCCCTGGTCTGTGAACATCATGGTGGGAGGAAGTGCCAAAGTAAATAAACAACATAAACCTCTCTCAAAAGTCTAAAAACCTTGCTTGGCATGAGTTATGATATGTTTTTCATCACCATTCGTTGACATAAGCATACATCTCTCTAAAAAAATGTTTTCAATACCTTTATTTAATAAAATAAAAACTCTAGCACATGAGTTAATCCCTGCTTCCCTCTGCGAAAGGCCTTTCTTTGACTTTTATGTTGAGTCTCCATCTTCTAACTTTATGCAGAATTGAGAGAGCGTAGTTGCCATTCTGAGTTTAATGTGCATATGTCCCAAAGATTATTATTGATTGATTCATGATGTGTTATTATCTCCTCTCAAATTATTTGTTCTAGTCATCGAATTGAACTTTGAAGGTGTCCTAACATTTATGTTTTGCGCCACTCTTAAGAACAAGCGAAATTTCACTTTGGTATGTTTTCTTTATGCTCGAAACAAACATATAACTTTCAAGTCCATTATTGTTCATGATCTTTTATTTGTGTTACTTTTCATGATGCAAAGTGATTGCTAAGTTTCATTGTTAGAATTATGTGTATCATGACTATGTTTAAAGTACTATGATCTCAGCTTACAAATGCTTTTACAATTTAGGGTGTGTTCAGTTTTGGAACGAGGTGGAACGGAATGGAACCGTTCCACACCTAGAACCCATTCCTGTGTTCAGTTGAAAAGTGGAATGGAATGAGGTGGTTCCCAGAAAGGGAATATTCCCTCTAGATCCGGAACGCACCGGTCCGGCCGAATCGGTGGAACGAGGTGGAACGGGCGGTAATTAATCGAGTTTAGGAACAAATTAAGCAAGTTTAAGAACAAATTAATCAAGTTTAGGAATAATTAATCGAATTTAGGTATAATTAATCAAGTTTAGGAATAATTAATCGATATTAGGAATAATTAAATAGGTGACCGCAACCACTTTTAGCCATTCCATTCTCAACTCGTTCCAAAACCAAACACAAGAACGGAACGGTTCCGTGACAATTTTTTGTCCAAACCGAACACAGGAATGGAACGGTTCCATTCTAGTGGAATGGAATGGTTCCATTCCATTCCACCCCGTTCCAAAAATGAACACACCCTTAGATGATCAAGTTTCTGTTGGTAGCATGTCACCTCAGAATTTTTTTGTTTTTATCGTTTTACCTACTCGAGGAAGAGTAGGAACTAAGCTTGGGGATGCTTGATACGTCTCAAAATATCATTATTATATTCCATGTTGTTTTAATGCCATATGCTAAATGATTTACACTTTATGTCATTTTTATCGATTTTCTGAGACTAACCTATCGATAAGATGCCACACAACCAGTTCCTGTTTTCTGCTGTTTTTGGTTTTAGAAAAGCTGTTCTGGAAATATTCTCGGAATTGGAAGAATCAAAATCCCACATGCCTATTTTTACCGACACGTCAACAGAGTCCAAAGGAGGCCCGGAGGGGGGACCTTGGATCCACCACACCATAGGGCGGCACGGGTGCCCCCCTGGCCGCGCCAGCTGGTGGTGTGGGCACCTCGAGCGCCCACCGCCATCGCCCGTTCGCCTATAAAATCCCACCGATGCATAAACCCTAAAACAATCGTCCTCCATCCACGAAAAGTTCCTTAGCTCCACCGCCGCCGCCGATAAGTTTTGGGGGACAGAAATCTCTATTCCGACACCCTGCCGTGGCGGGGAAGTGCTCCCAGAGTCATATCCATTGACTCCACCGCCATCTTCATCGCTGTTGTTGACTCCCATGATGAGGAGGGAGTAGTTCTCCCCTGAGGCTGAGGGATCTACCGGTAGCTATGTGTTTCATCTCTCTCTCTCCCATGGTGTGATCTTTATGTGATCATGAGCTTTGTAATCTAGTTGATAAGTAGATGTTACTCTTCATCTGTTATGCTACTCAAGTGGTTTTGTTATTGGGATCTCCGTAGACACTTTGATCACGGTGTAAATGTGACAGTGTGTGCACTGTGTGGTTTAGCATGATATATATTTTGTGTTGGATGACCCTATGAAATTGTGGTGATTGTCTGGAACTATCTAGTGCTCGTAGTGATAGTGTGATGTTTCCTGGATGGGGAACTGCGAACTCTAAGGATTGCTTTTATAGTTGATTGGTGTTTTTTATCCGACCGAGGAGTGGTTCAGAGTAGCTAAGTGAAGAGATGATATTTATGCATTCAATTATGTTATTATTGTTGAGAGTCTCCACTAGTGAAAGTATGAACCCTAGGCCTTGTTTCTAAGCACTGAAACACCGTTTACAACCAGTTCTTCTACATGTTTGCTTGCTGACATTTTTATTTCAGATTGCTATTATCACTTATAATCATTCATATTACTTTTATTTCACTCTCTTTTTGCCTAACTAGTGCACCTATACAAATGACAACTGTATTAGGTGTGTTGGGGACACAAGATATTTCTTGTATCGTAATTGCAGGGTTGCTTGAGAGGAATACCTTTGACCCCTACCTCTCCGAGTTCGACAAACCCTTGGGTGATCCACTTAAGGGAAACTTGCTACTGTTCTACAAACCTCTAAACTTGGAGGCCCAACACTGTCTACAAAAATAGAAGCGTGCGTAAACATCATGTCGGTCCACACAGCAGTGGCATGAGACGCGTCCACGACTCTCCCCGCAGCCATCACCCAGGCAATCACCACGACCGTCACCCAGGCCACACTCGCCTAACAAGGTGGGAAGTTCGGCGTGGAAGCACCAGCAGGGTCCCTCGTCCGGCTACGTGATTCAGCCACATGATCCCTCGCCGGGCCACATTTTCCAGCCACACCCACAGCAGCCACAGGGTATATATATTCACATACTCTTCATCTCAATATAGATTGAGATTAACTATTTATGAGATTTTTATATTATCAACTTCAGGAGTCTATGGAGGTCACGCGCCTATGCTCATGGCCGGGTCCTCTTGGAGCACTGAGCACGATGCTGCCTACAGCTAGGAGGCTCCCATGTCCCAGCACGTCGACTGGTTCAGTGACATCTTTCACACTCCTGCACCAGTCCCCACCCCAGATACATAGTACGAGCAGTCGAGGTACTTGATTCCGATGCGTCAAGTTTGGTATCCTGACAGGTTAGGCTGGACGCCTCCCGATGCTCGACCTCCGCCTCCGCCTCGCCAAGACATACATCACTGTTGATGCTTTTATCTGTCACCAAAGACATGCCTATCTACTTATGTATGAAACATATATGTATTCTATGTATGAGACATATGCCTATCTACTTATGTATGAGATATATATGTATTCTATGCATGACACATATGTCTATCTACTTATGTATGAGACATATATGTATTCTATGTATGAGACATATGCCTATATGAGTTTGTGACAAACATATTATTTTTATTTTGCAAGGCCAAAATTAATTTTATATACAACTCACAGCAAGAAACAACTACAACTTGAAATAATACAATACACATAGAGATAACTAATTATACTCGACGACTTCACTTCGCTCTCCCACGTGTTCGTGATGGAGGCATGAAGTCGTCATCACTATTTTCATCAGCGACAGCTTTGGATGAACCTACACTCTGTCACATAGTGTTAAACATGGCTTGACTTCTCGGCATAAAATAATCGTCACTGTTCTCATCAGCAACCGCGTTCGATGCGCCAACACTCTTCCCCTTTGATGCGTCACAACTCTTCTCCTTTGATGCGCTGACACTTTTCCCCTTCGATGCGCCACCACTCTTCCCCTTTGATGTCCCGCCACTCTTCCCATTTGATGCGCCACCACTCTTCCCCTCCGATATTATTCTCAAGAACCACTCAGCGTGGACGTTGGACTCGGGATACCCGTTAGGACATGGCCCAAACTGTATGCGTATCCAACCATAGTGCATGATCTTTTTGTTTAGGAACTCTGCGTCCGCAGGCCAGTGCCGCACATTGACAATAAAAGAGAAACATAAATCAGAACAATGAAAATCCATTTGAACACTATATAAACTCTTAAATTGATTAGCACAACGTGAAGTGCATAGGCATCAGGAGAAAAATTTATCTGATCGTTAGTAGTTGAGATAGACAAGCCCCGAAGCCCCGCCTCAATTATTTTTATCTCAACTACTCTGCACCACTTATGACGCCACTTTAATAGTTCATTTCTAATTTCATCGGTGGATCTAAGCGGGAGATTATACCTGGCTAAATTTTTACCATATCCAGAACTTGTCTGCATGGCCGTAAAATAACGCATGCATGTATGTTTTTTTTTTCTTTTGCTCTCGGAGTGAGATAAAATATTGGATGCAAGCACCAACTTTTTCGCAAGGGCCTTAAGATAGCATAAATATGCAAACGCTACACAAACTAAAGCTCACACAATTAACAATAAGGGCCTCACAACAATAGAATCTCCCACAGACAACCACCTCCCACTGATCTTTGCAAAGTAACGGGCCATGCAGACAAGTTCTGGCTGCCAAACCCATTAGAGAAAGCAGCCCATTGTAAAGGTTCAGAACATATGAGCATACAGTATGCGTGGAGTGGAGGGGCATGTGTATTTAGTCCCAGATTGCTAAGGGGATGAGGCTGAGACCAACTTATAAGGGGGACTTACTAATGTATTCTAGATCAGTAGAATCATAAGAGGACCCAAGTATATAGCGCGTGCGCTCGCGTGAATATTCGCGACTAGAATTCTGACTTATCCGACTTGACGACGGCGCGGCTAGGGTAACTAGCAAATATAATATTTTATTTTTAAAATGTGAACATAGGACACCAAGCTATGGATTTTTTTTACATGAGTGTATTTTCTTTACCGTCGTGAGGTGAGCCGCCATGATCTGATCCACCGTTTCACTAGGTTTATCCCAGATTCCTTCCGTCCATGTTAGAAGACCTCTACGGATGACCGGAGGCCTTGGAATCAAGCCAATCAGGTGTGGCCGCCGGCGTTAATCTTCGCCGCACCAGGGGGACACTTATAGTTGAAGCCGGCGTGGTTGCCATTTATTTTGTTTTTTGTGGTAGTGAATGATCTAGCTGCTGGATGGAATTATTATCAGCTCGAACCTGACTATATGTGTTATGTGTCCGGTCTATCTGCAACTTTGTCCTTCTCTAGGTGTTGATCATGATAAAATAAGTCATTATAGTCTAGTTAAGTAAGGTTCGTGCCACCAAACGGTGCAAAAGGGGGAGGTGGGCCCTTCGTTTGCGCGCGCACCACCAACCCTTTTACCCCGGTTGGTGGCACCAACCAGGGTAAAAGGCCCTTTTTTCATTTTCATCAGCCTACCGCCATTTCTTTCCTTCTACATTTCAAATATTTTTTCAAATACATTTCAAATGATTTTAAATTTGGAGAAACTTTCAATATGAAAAGTGTTTAAAATTGCATGAACATTTCAAATACATTTTCTGTTTTGAAAAATAATTGTAAACTTAGTTGCAGTACTAATGGGCCAAGCAGATTCGCCGGATCGATAGGCTGACTCGATTATCGGATGCTCTTTAGAGGTCATCTCTTGAGCCAGGTCTCGTATCGACTTCTTGGTACACGACGTCGATGCGGCCTTCACTAAGGCTTGTTCATCGCTGCTTTTATCCGCTTCCACATCCGGTCCTTGCAATTGCTTTTCTTTCTCCACTCCCTGACCTGAATCGTTCAAGTACTCCGAGCGGTAGAATGTTTCTATTGTTGAACCATAAACGTGGAAGACATACCCTAACATGAGTGGAGCAATAAATAAGCAATGCAACAGCTGTAGGATATTTGTATATTCTAGAACTTTTATTTACAAATTAATTGTTATCTCTTCTATTTAGTTACACCTAAGTTAGACAATTATGCTTCCGCTTTAGATGTTAACAACATAATATTTAAGGAAACTAAAATACACATTAACACATATATATGTTCACCTGATTGGCATTATTTTTTGCAAACATGTGATTAATTTCATTTTTCTTTGGCAAAAAATAATTCAGTTCAATAAAGAATTAAGATGGTGTGTGTCAAAAAGGAAACAACTCACGACGGTTCCGCCATACCATATGCTTCAAATTTAGTGCAAGCAAAAATTTCATGGTCAAAGTTAAACTACATAATAAAATGAAATTTTCTTCATATATAGTTGTATTATGACGTATTTGATTTTGGTAATATCATAGAAAATTGTAATGGTTAAAATCATATGTCGAGAGAATAGGTTGTAACTCCACAAAGTGAAAATGTTTAGTACAAATGAATACGGCCGTAGCGTACTTAAAAGAGGCGTCAATTCTTGTCAGCACATTTAAGAGCTATATTTAAACAGATTCAGGTCGACGTCAAGCATTTTTATAAGTTATCTGCATCTGCACTGATATACGAGTCCAAGCCGTACGTCAAAGATTTGGTGGGCAGGCGAGCTATCCATGTTGGGAGTAGGGTGGGCACCTTGTCAATGAGAGGCTGCCGCTCAGTGCTCAGCTTGGGACATAGTGAAATGACAGATGTGGCGTGAGAAAATGGCAGGAGAAAGTGGCGGGAGAAATGGGGAGGAAGAAACAAAAGGTGGGGGCAACTAATCGGCCGCAGTAGGCCCGATTGGATGCTCTTCTCTGCCCCCGACTGGAAACGACAGCGTGGCCTAGCCACTAATCGGGCTTAGCGTGGACGAAAGGGCCTAATTGGGTCGCCATGACCGACTGGATCCGATCGGGTTCGGCAGGCCCGATTGGGTAATATTTTTGGAAATAATCAAATCTGCGTTTATTTCCGGAATTAAGTAATAAAAACGTATTATTTAAAAAATTAGCTATATATCATGCATGTATGTTGGAGCGATATTTTGACTCCTGAGCTCATACGCTCCCGTTAGAATAAAAAATAAAAAACAATAGTATGTTTTTTAAAATAATCTGAAAAAATTGGTGATGAATGTATACAAATGTTAGAATTACGTGACAAATTTCATGCTGACATGCCATGTGTGGTGCTCAATGCGAAAAAAATTAGCGCTCCAACAAAACAATTTTTAGATTTCATTTTAGACACTCATTTGCTTTTTTACAGATTGCACCATAAATATAATTTCGGATAATAAATTTCCATTTATATAAAATATTTGTATATATTCATCTCCAGTATTTTTAAGTTTTTTCAAGATGATTAACTGAGATTTGGGTGTCATTTTGAATTTTTGCATTTATGGTTACATATATGACTAATAACTCACAACGAATTTATTCATGAGATTAATTATGCCACTATAATACAGAAAATAGAAGTTTTGCTGTCCTCAATTCCACCATGAAAAATATACTTTAATATCTAGTATGATTGACCTGATATTACCAATGATTGAGTAGGTAGGTGTCGTGTTATTGCTACTATTATTTTGTGTGCCCTGATAGCTTTACAACTTCCCTCGATTTATATTTATCTTCACTTTAACATATACTATATAAAATAATGTTCATAGTTTCATCATCGATATAATCTTTACGTTTCTAAAAACATCGCGTAGTGTGACCTCAAGTAAGTAAATGATAGGAAGAAACACAATAACAAGGTAATTTTCATGGTTTAACGTGGCCTACCTATTAGCGAGGATAGATATGTTCATTTTCCTTTCAGTTAATAAAAAAATTGCATATAAATATTATCATGTACTAATAGAATATAACGTAACAATTATAGTTCTAATTACCGATACAAAATAACACACATGAGTATATTTTAATAAATCGCATAACAATCTTTCACCTAAAAAATTAAGCATCTCAAAGATGTTACTGACATTTTCATAATTTCTTTACAATAATATCATTTATGATAGTTTGTACAATTATATTGTTTCTTAGAAAATAATAGGAAATCCATTTTACCATATCTTTATTCCTAGAAATAACACTTTCAAAGCACTAAAGATGATGCCTTCGAATTTGCGACAGTCATCGTGCTAGTTAGGGTAAAATTAAAGTGGAATTTACTCTTATCTTAATGGATGGTCTTCGATGCATCAAACTTTTGGTCCTCAAAGAAATCAGCATTGGGGAAAACCCTATACTCCGTTTTCTTTTTACTTCGCGTATTAGGTTTGTCCACAGTTAAATTTCTAAAGTTTGACAAACTTTATAGCAAAAAATATCAATACGCAAAATACTACCTCCGATCCGAATTAATGGTCGCACATTCACACAAGGCTTAGGCAAAACTTTGGCTAGCCCTCCGACCATTAATTCGGATCGGAGGGAGTACCAAATTTGTATCGTTTGATTCACCATGCATGTAATATACTTTTATATTATATCGATTTGGTATTATAACTACTGATATTTTATTTTACAAATTTGGTCAAATTTTGCGACGTTTGACTTGAAACAATTCCAATACTCGAAGTAAAAAAGAAATGGAGAGAGTACATGCTTCAGAATTGACCCCGTATGGCCGCATGCTTAAAGGAGGCGTCAATTCTTGTCAGCACAATTAAGAGATACATTTAAACACCCAACGGATCCAGGTCGACGTCAAGCATCTCTACTACTTAAAAGTTACCATTCATTCCGTAGTCTGCCTCCCGTCATCTATCGTCCAGCACAACCTCTCGCTGCGTACTTCTTTACACGCGCATAAGGTCACCAAACGGGCCAAGCCCAAAATAACTAAAGCCCACCACGTCAATTATTTAATACATCTGGGCCAATCCGCACCATGTACGCCGGGGACAAACCGCACCATGCCTAACAAAAAGGGGCGAGTAATCACCGCTTCGTGCCTTTCTATTATGCACCATGCGTAATCAGCAGTCAACACAAAAATAAATACATTTAATCGGCATTCAAAGAAACAAATAAATCAAAGAGAATAATCAGCGCGCCAGACACCATATAAAGTACCGCCAAGGCATCAACACTACCCAGCTGCATACCCTCCCCCCGCCCCCTCAGCACTACCCAGCGCTACCACCATGGCTGCTCGATACCCCAGCTCCAAGAGGGTGATGGCACCGTCAGAGAAACCGGAACCAGCTGCTGCCTCCGAGCCTATTCCGATCAACATGTATGTATACCTGCAAAATTTAGTGTCTTCAACGTCATGTCATATATATCATGTATAACTCATTGATTTATTCCATCCGACATTGCAGACATCCAACATTCGACGAGGTTAACTCATATCACATCAACCTTCATTTTTCCTGGGAGATAACAGCCAAGGTTTTATGCACTCACATAAATCAGACAACTGATGGACGATTCCTCTGCCTTATGCTTGAAGACATCAGGGTAAGCAGCATGTCTTTGAAAGTATTCCATGTTATCCTACCATGTATTTTTTTTAATGAACCGAGCATGTATGCCACTAAGATGTTCTTTTTTATCCGTTAGGGGATGAAAATGGAGGCAATCTGTTCACAAGAGTTGGTAGGTCACTTCAAAAACCTGATTCAGGTTAGAGAAATCTATGTGTTCAAACGTGTCGAGTTTGAGCCGTCAGGTTGGGAATGGCCGTTCAAACTAGCCATCCCGTCGGACTTCATCATCAGGTTACGTAGAAAAACTGAAATACATCGAGCAGGGGCACAAATCGTCATCTCTAGGCTACCACGGTGGTTCACAGATTTTAGCACGGTTTATGGTCTGCAGAACAAAATGCTTGCAGCTACCAAATACTATTTGCTAAATGTACTATAATTCTGTTGAGTTTTATATGATTTTTTCTCACATGTTATTGGCCTGGTGGTCTATGAAAGCAAATATATGTACAAAATTGAGTATAACCACAATGTGTTGTGAAGAGAAAAGCATTTTAATAGTTGCTATATGACACGAACATTTTTTTCCCAATGAAAATTAATTTTCTTTCTGTTCTTTCGGTTCGTTTTGTTTTAACTGGTAAGTTGTAGCTTCTTTTGTGGGTGTCCTGAACCATTCTTCATGGCTAGAGCATCGACCAAAAAAAATCCGTGGATGCCTTATCACCTTATCGCTATAATTAACATGTTCACACTCATTTCCATTATCAGGGAAGAGCATTTATATCAGTTCCTAGGCAGAAATATAACCAGATGGTGGAGAAATATTACCTGTTTGATGAATCCTTTGAACAATAAAATGGTGATATCTGGGGATTTTTTATCCATGTCATCAAAATAATATATTATCAGGGGATCTTTCTTCCACCTTGCTTCTTTCATGTAACTTGTCCTGAAAGAAGCCTAAACTGATCAGGGTTCTACAAGACTACATGCTAGCACAACACAACCATATTTCAGAATAACAAGATGCCATAATGTTTGTTTTCCACTTCTCGACAAGCAGAGATGCCACCGAACTTTAGTTTGTATCATAGTAATATGACATCATTCGGTAGATTATTTTCCAAAAATGACTTCACTGGATCAATTTATGAACCACATATAACCACTTCTGAACTTATACCTTGTTGTAGCAGCAGTTAATCTGCCTAATACCGAAAGTAAAAGCAAGGAGAGCCTGCTCATGGGTCTTCCCACAATGGAGATACCTGCCTGAAAACCATGTCAACAATAAGCACAACAAAAACATCTATGGAGGATGAGAGCAATAAATATCATGATACACTTTAATTAATAGCACATAGGACTCCTTCAGATATGTAATGACAGCATGTCGTCTCGCTACAATATTCATGTTTCTACCTTTATTGTACAATGGAATAAGATAGCCTAGATAAATGAATCAGATTGAAGATAAGAGAATGGGGCTTTATATCAAGTGCGCGCTGTGCACAGACAAAACTACATGGTTTTATTATCTCAGTACACAATCATATGTTTTATCAATACATACACCATGGCTGTCGAGGGGAATCATATTGGGCCGTAAGTCTGGGGAATTTCAGCATATTCGGGTTTGCACATTTTTACATACGTATAGGCCATTGAGCTAATGGGTTTATCTTCTAACACGAATAACATCCTCGAAGGTCCCAGTCATTAAGTGAAAATTAAACTTGTCTGATGCAGTGCCGGTGCTGCAATCACAAGGATATTCATGTATGACGTGCTTGCCTGAAGAACCGGTCCGGTCCCTATGATTGAAGAAATGATAGGCTGCTGTGATAGACTAATAGTTTTACTGAACATTCACTCAAGTGCAACACCGCTGCTCCTAATGACAACCTGAGAATGTTCTGATAGCTGAAATAGTGGATGTACTAACAGTATCTGAAATAGTGGATGTCCTGCCAGCAAAAATTGCCACAATTTACACAGAACGCTCACATAAGTAGGACGAGGAGGCTTACCCGTGAGAGGCAAACACGATGGCGACTTCCCCTCGCGGACAGAAACACGACGAGCAGCAACACCCCTGTAGCACCCGTGAGGATGACGAGCTCGAGGAGGCTCAGACCGGTGCCGGCGGGCCGGAACAACGCCGTGTCAGGGGGCAGTCGATTGCCTCCTCCAGCAGCCGAATCAGCTTCCTCGCCAGGCCGACCCCGCCGTGTCCGCCAGGGGAAGCGAGGATCTCCAACTCATCCATCTGCTGGATGTGAGGCAGGGGGAGGGGGTTGGATCCTGACAAACCTCCAAGGAGAAGCATGGCAGGCTCGTCGGTAGCTTCTTAGTCCAGATTTTCGGCCAGAGGCATGAATCGGCTCACCGGTGGTGTGTGGAGTGATGGGAAGTTAAGAAATTAGCGAGGAGAAGGAGCGAGGAAGGAGAAGATATGCGGTCCTTCTTTACTCGCTAGATTTGCTTTTTTTTTTTACGATAACTGAATGTAGCTGTTTGTATTCTCTGGTTAAATCATATTGTTGGGGGGAGGGGGGGTGATTAAATAATAAAACAAGCATATTTTTGGCTATGCGTACTTGTATCCTAACTACATGGAAAGCAATAAAAATTAAAATGATGTGTTAACGCACGAGTATTTTACTATTTAGAAAAAGAAAATTATAACCCATGAGGCTATGTCTCGGTTTTGTTTTACTTCCGTGCTATGGACGTCATCTACTCCCTGCGTATAAAGAATGCTATAAAGAATGCTATAGATACGAGACGTGAAGTTTGTATCTAACCATCTATATTTATTAACACAAATAGGCCAAACCTCTCCCGTCTACATCTACACAAGCGCCAGGGAGGCGATTTTTGAGCGAACCTAGGCTTTCCACCTCGCCGGCGCTGAATCGGCAGTTGTTTCGTCCTGCGTCGACCGCTCCGACGGAGGGAGGACCGGGGAACCCCGATCCGCGTCATGCACATAGTGTAGATAAGTTTAGGGTTTTCAACCGGCGGCGTCGGGCCGGAGGAGGCGCAACCGTAGTGGTTTTGCAGGTGGTGGATCTCCCCGTTGATGGCGGCTCTCCGAGCTGTTCCGGCGTCGATCTGCCTTTCCTGAGTTGGCGGTTCTGTGGAGCTGCCGGATTCGACTTTCCCTCGCCGGATTCCGTGGCTCGACGACGGATATGGATCCAGTTGAATAAATCGTGGAAGAGGCTCGCGCGGTTCGGTTCGACGACGACGACGTCCTTCGGTGTAGGCCCTTTGGGGCCGGCGATCGGTGACTTCCCGCTCGCTCGGGGACTACTCTCGATTCAGGGCGTTAAGGAGAGTAGGAGCGATGGCGCGCCACCGACGACAACTTGGATGGCGGCGTGGTTGAGTTGCAAAGAGCCCTGGACTGTAATTTTTGGGGCCGGCAATCGGCGACTTCCCGCTTACTCGGGGAGTACTCTCGATCCAGGGCGTTAAGGAGAGTAGGAGCGACGGCGCGCCACAGACGACAACTTGGATGGCGGCGTGGTTGAGTTGCAAAGAGTCTTGGACTGTAATTTTTCTTTTCTGTGAGGACCTTTCTGTAATTTTGCCAAATTAATATCAGCTACTTTTACTCGCAAAAAAACACCATCTATTTATATTTATATTTATTATCGCATATAAATCGACATGTTTCACAAATGTCTTTCTACAGACTCACTTTTTTTTATTGAAATGAGACAATATCAGCTAGACTAATGCATGTTTCCGTAGCAACGCACGGGCATTTGACTAGCACCTGCACCGCTGTACGAGTCCAAGCCGTACGCAGGCGAGCGGCTCAGCTTGATCGGACATAGTTAAATGACAGACGTGGCGTGAGAAAATCAATCGCCACCGCGGAACCGGCCGGACATAGATTTTCTTCAACTCTGAAGAACGAAGATGAAGATCACCAAATCCTAGATGACGACGACGTCCAAAATTAGGAACCCGATCACGACCATGTCGACCTCATAAATTCACACTTCATTTCTCAACAACACCACCATGTGAGTATGTCACAAGCGTGGTCACCCAACCCAAGTTGTACAAATCGATCTTCCGCTTCCAAATCTCTCCTCTATTCTTCCTCCTAGCAACCACCCACCTCAAATTAAAGATCTTCCTCCTCCCCAGCTCCTTCGGGGACTCACTCATCCATGGCTACCAAAGACGAGCCGCGGCAGCAACCATTGCACATCCTCTTCTTCCCATTCTTGGCCACGGGGCACCTCATTCCGGTGGCCAACATGGCCGCGCTGTTCGCCGCCCGCGGCGCCAGGTGCACCATCCTCACAACGCCCGTCAACGCCAACATCATCCGGCCGGCCGTCGACCGTGCCAACGATGCCAATTTCCACGGCCCCGACTCCCAGGAAATCGTCATCTCCGTCGTGCCATTCCCCGGCGTCGGGCTCCCTGCAGGCTTCGAGAACGTCCGGTCCCTCACTCCATCCAACGCAGAAAGCTGCCACGCCAAGTTCCTCCGGGCCGCGAACCTTCTCCGGGAGCCTTTCGAGCAGCTCCTTGCCACCACACTGTAGAAAATTAGGGTTAGGAGCTATTAGGCCTACCCTCTATTCCTCTGCCTTATTGGTGGTGCCGCTCACAATGCATAATGAGGCTAGAGGGTAAGGACCTTTATATATAGACTCCAAATTCCAGATATACAAACCTGTTTCCAGTTAGGACTCGTGACTTGTTAAATCAACCACTATCATTAACAGCCAGTAACCGAGCCTATTACTGTTAAGCAATTAGGTCCCAAACACGCATGTGTGAGTCATGCGTCGAGTTCGAATACAAAATCAAACTCGCAGGCTTTAACAATCCATAGAGCCAATCCTACGGACAACCTGGCATTCCACTCTATACTGTTCCCGGGTATAATTCCAGCGTATTAATATACACTGTGTTCCAGTATAGCCGTACCGGCTTCCTCAAGTATATTTCCTTAAGTACAGTTCCACATCAATTATTCCATGTTATTTCCATGATACTTCCGCATGAAGTTTATTTCCGGATAATGCAGTAGCTATATAAAATGTTGTAAGCCATAAATTCCTACATCTCCCACTTGGCTGAAAAACATTTAATTTCAACAATATGAATTCCCACACAATTAGCATGGTAGGTGATAATTCCTTCCTTCAATGCAATCATGTTGCATATAAACTTTGTGACTTTTGGAGTCATATTATCACAAAGGAACATGTTATGATGCGATCTTTCCACGACCTTAGATTTACTAAGAAATTTCCTTAGCCATATGCCTCCTTCAATGCTTCGGATGCATCAAAGTAATTATATTTTATACACAAATAGTATTTAACTCGTGATTGCTTCCTACATCATAAATACATGGTAAAATAAATATTAGTAATAAATAAAATAAACATATTACCTTCTATGTGATTCCTCTTGCTAAAAGAGTCCGCATAAGTTTGTATCCTCGTAGCAGAAGACCACGACCATAAAATATATTGAATAAATCCATGTTTCCATGTCATTTGCATAATAAATATTTTATGTGAATCCAACAATATTTCCAAGATACGTATTCCATTTGCCAACAATTCCAGCAAATCGATTTCCGTGCTAATCAAAATAGAAACAATTACAACGGCATGGCTAAGATCAGGTCGCACGAATAATGTCCCACAATGATTGTGGGATGACCATTATTCTTTCTTTTCCTCGAGAGTTCAAACACAATTCCTCACAGAGTATCCTCCACGAGTTGAAACATAATTCCTCAAGGAGTATCATTCCCTTTATCAAAGGTACTTGACAGGTTTGCATGTTTCCATAGAAAAATATTTCAAGACATTCTCTATGTATTTCCACTCCAACATTGGAAGTTTCAATATACCTTTCGTAGAAAGTTAGAACCGAACCAAGCTTTCACTTCCATCAATGTGATATTTAAAAGCAATAAGAAAAATAGTTAGCACATATAGTAATAATACAAAACAATACACACTAACCTTTATATGACATTGTCTTCCATTACTAAGAAAACCATATTGATTGATATACCATTGATGTGAAGCTTGTTCTAAAAATCATGAATTGATCTATTCAATTAGCAAACCTTGCCTTTATTCCCACCTCCTCTAAATTCCAGAGTCTCCAAAATCTCCAATAGGAGAAAGGGTTTCCACAAAGTATTCATATTTCCTTTGTGTAAAGCATTTAACAACAAGCTTAGAATTGTGGTTTCCACTAAGCATGTTTTATTAACTTCCTTGTAAATAGATCCCTTTAGAACCTATAGGTATGCGGTTGTTTGGCAAAACAATAAGTTCCCAAAAACAAAACAAAAATTGTTATTCCTCATTGAGTGTAATCATTCCCGCAATACTTCCACCCATAGTTACATTAGTAACAATTTAGAATATTTTATACAAGTCTACTTATTCCTCCAAAAAATAGAGTGAATTCCACAAATTACAAATAGCAATAGACAATATATGATGGCTACATTAATTCCTCCCACTTTTCCTATGCATATTAGTGTTGGGAGTTTAACTTGTGTTTTCCTTTAGCTTTATTGAAATGAGAGTTCAATGTGACTACTAGTATACATACCATTCATCATAAAAATATCATCTTCCTACTTTCCACCAATTTCCCCTTTTCCAGATCAAAACAAAATTCCATTTGATCCACTAGAACATATACATTAAAATAAAGCTTGGTGTGCTATGTAGTACATAACTTTCTAATTCCATACTACCAAAACATAAACAGAATACTTCCTTCCAGTTCACAAAATAAAAATAGTGACTGTGATCGGTAATAACTTACTGAAAATAGTAGTATGTAATGCTTTTCCACATAATGAGGGGAAGAACCAAGATTTATATTCCTCCATTAAAACATGAAGTATATGAGATCATGCAATGCTTTCCTTCATTAAACCATGAAGTATATGATATAACATAATGGCTTCCTCCATTAAACTATGGAGTATATGACATAACATAATGGCTTCCTCCATTACCATGGAGTATATGACATAACGCAATAGTTTCCTCCACTAAACCATGGAGTATATGAGATGACAAAATACATAATAATTCCATGCTCTTCACATAAGTTTTAATCACTATTCCTGAAGTGTATTTCCCCCACCAATCAGTTCTTAAACCTTTAATCCTTTGATGAACTGATTTTCCACTTCAATATGAAATGTTTATAATAAATAAAAAACTTTCCGACTTGTATTGTAATAAATATTAATAGCCATCCAAATGCAGTCATGAATGAAATAAATAACATAAATATTTTCCCTCAAGTGGAGTGTCCAACAATAACATAAAAATATACGGATGGATTACCATATTCCTCCCACTTAAGTTTAGAATTCTAGAATTAGCAACCCACTAATTATGTTCCTTGATATGTAACCAACTCGTATATAAGATAAACCAATTGAACCTCTAGTGGGAGTGTCAAAACAGAAAGTACCTCAAAAATCCACATGTAAAATCCATAGTAGACAGTCCTCCGACTCAAGTTTATAATTCCAGAACTAACAAGAAGCTTGTAATTATGTTGAGTAAGACCAAGTCGTAAATTCCGTCAAATAACATTCCGAGCATGTGTTCCTTTTATCAGTATTCCTCCGTATGGAGTTATCTTCACCAAATAAACAATTACTCGACCAACTTCCAATGGATTGTCAAAAAAAAAGAGACCATTGTGTTTAAATTCCATAATACACTAAGCTTTCCATTGAGCAATAATTCCACTCTTCCCTTTGCAAATAGCATAAACCAACAAATTCCGATAGAGAAGTATAAATTAAATTCCTTCTTATCGTAGATGAATATAAGAACCACAATAAATTTCCTCCACATGAGAGTTTGATTGCATAATTTCCAAAGTCCAAGTATATCATATTTAGCAATAATGCCTAATTAGACATATCTATTTCCGCTTGGAATTGTTTGCATATAAATAAGTTGCTATTTTGTTCCATCAAATTATGACGTATAAGAAAATTCCAAACTACATGGAGCAGTCGTAAACAAGAATTATAGTGCAAATAATAACATTAGACATACGTTGAGTAAGTATTGATTTCCTTTTCCATGGAGTGTCCCCATCTTCCTCCAAAAATAAGTGATGTCAATTCCAATATAAACATAATCCATGTCTTCTCATTGTTGTTACACCATTGAATTCCAGTCAATTATAATGCACTCCGACATGTTCCAGAGTAATACGACGAGTTCCAAATATATTCCGGTGACAAGATAATTTCCGTAGCAATGGGAAAATCCATCCGGCGAAGTGCATAAATGATGCCCAATAAAAGAAAGAAAATCCTTTTCCAGGTTACAAATGATATCTCATGTAATCTGTGCGTTATCATATCCGACAACAGCCAATGGTTTCAATATATAACTATGTGAACTAGTCAATTTTCCTTAGTCCAAATTCCATAGTTTTCCTTTCCCTTTGGCTTTTCCAGTTTAGAATATCAATCAATCACATAATCAGTATTCTCATCGATCTGATCAATCAGAGAAAAACGGCAAAGACTTTGACGTGCAGCCATGGAGGTACATAAAAATAATAATTAATTCCCCTTTGATTTGCTTCCTCGATCTGAGCGAGTAATCATAGTGTGCTTAGGTGAGAAAACCACCACGGGTTTGGTAGAAGTACTACCATGCTCCATTAAGATTCTCTTAAGTGTTAGTTCGGCAGAAGTACTACCAAGCCACCAAAGAAAAGTACTTGCCGTCGTGGAAAAATTCCAGCGACTTCAAAACAGGAGTAGCACTGGCCGTGTACCAATTTTGAGAACCCAAGATACACGTGCAAGCTTTTGGACCAGCAACGATTAATGCAGCACCAGCGGAAGTATGCGATCTGAACAGTAGATGGGTGAAACGACGCAGCTCGCTGCAACAATCTTAGGCGAGATTCTGCACGCCGGCGTCACACGGAGACGATAAGTGCACAACGGAACAAGGCGACGATAGCGATGGCAAATTGCGGAGCGGAGTTCCGGCAGAGTGCAAACAGGGTGCGATCGATTGTATCCACAAAAGAATCCACGATCGAGAAACTTGCAGCGGAATAGTTGACGTACAGAAGAACGAATTAATTTCTGGGCGTCTTACCCTAGCGTTCCTGGGTTGGATCGTGGCAAGCAGAAGTGCATGCGTCTTTGTTTTCTTCCAGTCCCAACACAGCGGTGCAACAGCACAAACCATGCTCGACGGCCGATACGGCAGGCGGCGATTGATTCCGCGCGGTTACCAGTACTGCAGCGTCACTTTGCGTTCCCAAGCAGCGATCGATTCCATCGAGGCGTCGGCGTCCATGCGATCCCGGCGACCTTTGGCTCTGATACCAATGTAGAAAATTAGGGTTAGGAGCTATTAGGCCTACCCTCTATTCCTCTGCCTTATTGGTGGTGCCGCTCACAATGCATAATGAGGCTAGAGGGTAAGGACCTTTATATATAGACTCCAAATTCCAGATATACAAACCTGTTTCCAGTTAGGACTCGTGACTTGTTAAATCAACCACTATCATTAACAGCCAGTAACCGAGCCTATTACTGTTAAGCAATTAGGTCCCAAACACGCATGTGTGAGTCATGCGTCGAGTTCGAATACAAAATCAAACTCGCAGGCTTTAACAATCCATAGAGCCAATCCTACGGACAACCTGGCATTCCACTCTATACTGTTCCCGGGTATAATTCCAGCGTATTAATATACACTGTGTTCCAGTATAGCCGTACCGGCTTCCTCAAGTATATTTCCTTAAGTACAGTTCCACATCAATTATTCCATGTTATTTCCATGATACTTCCGCATGAAGTTTATTTCCGGATAATGCAGTAGCTATATAAAATGTTGTAAGCCATAAATTCCTACACACACGGCCCCGCGTGGACGCCGTCGTGTCGGACAGCTTCTTCCCCTGGTCCGCGGACGCTGCGGCCGCGCACGGCGTCACTACCTTTGAACCGTGTTGATCCGAAGGCGAACTTCCTCTGGTTGGAGACAGGCTTCTGGAACGCGCGTGGGTGCGCGGTGGACTGGATAAACGCCGCTGAGTCAAAGTGGCGGGACATAACACGTCTTTTTTTATTCTCTCACATCTCCTTTGTGTTCCTCGCCAAGAAACGCAAGCCAACCCACCCCCCTTTTTTTTTTCCTTGTGCGGTATCATGCGCGCGATCCTGCACACAAATAGCAGGAGTGCATGACGTCGAGTCGTTGCGCGCGCATGAAGCAGGTACGTACACGATTGCTACTACAAGAGGCGAGTAAGGAAAGGATCGATGGATCAGCCATGCACGCACTCGTTGTGAGGCCCATTCAAGAGGCTCTGTACAAGGAGAGGCCCATTTGAGAGGGTCTGGGCAACATACGACTCTCCCGCCAAAAAACAAAACAAAATGGCCTACCCCTCTCGCAATAATACGCACTGCACACCAACGGACGCAACATTTTCTCAAAAAATGAAAACAAAATACCGCTACGCTGAGGTTATCTAGCCTTTTTCCAACTTCGTGTTTGGTCACACGGCAAAGGCTATTATTATATCATCACAATTATGATAAGTGCTTCAACTCACAAAAAAATGACCCTTGTGATGCTTCAACTCACCCACTAGAACTAAAAGTCCACTCAAAGAACCCACGCATCAGCCTACGTACAGTCCGATCGCTTTTTTTAAGAACCCACATAGGTTCGGTCTCTGGGACATAGCGCTTCAGATTTTTGACTCGTGCCTGCTGGGCCCCGCTTTGCCCAAAAGCAAAAAACATAGGCGCCAAATAAAAATATTCCAGCCCGGGGAATTTTGGAAACGACCTCTACATGCATGCCTACATACTTTCGCCAGGGCATTACTTGTGGCCTGTACGTACGTGTCTCCTCAGTCTACTCTACACGATTTCAGTTGTTAAATATAAGTGATATAGTTTTTTTTTTCTTTGCTTTTCGTTGTAGTATCTCTACCATATACGACCACATCGGCGAACCCAATCGTCCAAAATACCATGTATTAGTCAAGTAATCAAGATGGTTGACGTCGTCGTTGTCTCGGATACTTAAAGAAAATAAATCATATTCCAAGTTTGTTATTTTTTTCTGATAGCTAGTACACATTAAAGGATTAATATTGTCACAATCGTCGTTAGCACTTGGATTCATAGCAATGGCTTGCTTCCAACACCCAGTATGTCAATTCCATATAATACCATTTGGATATCTGAAAATGGTTTTTGGGGATTGTTGGAACCAAACTATAATACACTTGTAGATCAAACTATAATACATTTCTCACTCGGTCTTCCGGCCCACTCTCCATCGTTCGATCCCTCATACACCTATCTTGGTCATCCGGAGCCACATATATCTATCTCAATCGTCCGCTCCCATATACACCTCTCTTGGATATATGGTCCCACATGCACCTCTCTTGGTCATCTCACACTGCATACACTTCTCTCGGTTGTTAGGACCAACATGACTACCTCGCTCAAAATATATCGACCTAAAATGGAAAACTCCCACTTCAAAGCAACCAAACCAACTTTTGTGACATGAAATCACGCAAAAGATGTCGAAAACTTCAGTTTTTTTTTTTTTTTTGGCGTGGAGTCCTTACATGGGTATGTTATAATCATCCTTGTATTGACACCTTCTTAACCAACAAGACTACCTTGGTAAAAGTTTTCGGACGTAAAGTGGAAAACTACCACTTTGAAGAACCGGACAAAATCTTGTAACGACTTGTCCTCAGTTTGAGTTAGTATCGTTACTATGTCCTATTGTATGATTATCAATAAAGAAAAGTCACATAAAATCGCCACTCTGGGTGACATATGTTAGCGTAGTTTTGTACTTGGGGCGTAAAATAAGGGGACACTTGAAATTACGCCAAACACTATATCTCGATCCCCTTTCTATAGCGTAAGTCGGTGGCCTATTCCATCCAAATCCGGAAAATCCACACGCCACCGCTCACCGGCATGGCTCCCACACGAAGTCCTCTACAAATTCCAGCGTCACCTTCCATCCCCGACGCCCCTGATTTTTTAGCAGTACAATTTGGCGCTACTGGATTTGGCTGCACCCCACCTCCCCTCCATTCCCTGCCCCGCCCCGTCGCTTTTAATGGGCCTCCGGTGACCTCCATGGAGGAAATCGTGCACGTCGCCGGACGACCGTCAGATGCATCTCTCTCCTATCTCATCATCGGATCTCGTGTTGGGTGCCCTATTAGGTCATCTTCTACAGTTGCCATTTTTGCGATGCCCTACAATAGGACATCTAAAACGACAAAAAAAAATTGGGTAACCTGTACTGCATGCGCAAAATGCCGATTTGTCGTGCCCTAAAACCACCTTTTCCTCTAAATAGGGCATGTGTTGGAGTTGCTATTATAGTGGAAACTCACACTTCATAGACAAGAGTATCGCGCAAGCCAGAAAACCCTAACTTTTCGAGAGATTTCCTAGTGTACTTACTCGCCTCGATTGGAGCCCATATGCAATAGCTATGGATCTCCCAAGATGCTACGGACACATGAAAATCTCCGGGCCAAAATGTTGGACTTGAACACCCGGTGACTACCCCGGTGCACCAACGCGTTGAATAGGCTCCACGTTTGATCGTGTCAAACTAATGGTGGTTTGACACAAAGTTAACTTTCCCGCATGCTCTCGGACCACCACGTGCATTGTGCATTGGGAGCGTTTTGGGTCATTAGATGTTGCTTCGTGGACGGTTCAGATCCATGATCCGCGTGGTGTGGCATGGGGCGATCTCATAGGCTGCTGGAGCCGGATCCGTACACAGCCATCGCGCATGTCCTGTTCTTATAGATTTGGACTTCTTCTATTCTTATTGGTCTGCAAAGTATCGCATCAATTTGGTTAGCACGTCGAACTGGTACAAATCTACAGCACATCCAAATGTTTCAAAAAAGAAATGCATGTGTGTGTCACGTACGCGTGCTCAAACTAAAAAAGGTTCTACAAATAGTAAAAGTACGAAACACATGTCTATACACGTGATTTACTAATGATACTATGCCAAAAGGGACAAATTATAGCCAGTTTAAATGGTCATGGAACGAAATACTACATGACCACCTGAACAAATTAAAAGAAACTCGAGCCAAGTAAAATCAGAATAACTATTCCGGTTCTGAAACGGTTTTTTTTTTTAAAAAAAATCAATTTTTTTTTCATGAGTTTAGATAAAATATAGTTAATTGCAATTTCCTTTTGTTTCCATAGGTTTACTATACGGAGCACTCAAGAACCCACGAGACGGAAAAATGCGCTGAACAATCGCTTGACCTAGGGCCGCACGAGTGGCCTCAACTAACTATGGAGGCCAACGCCTAGAGCTGAGGACAACATGGACGACTATGCAATTGACGAAAGTGGGAATTTTGGAATAAAGCAGAGGCGGCAAAGTTGATATAGGCGAGGATGGAACACCTGGGTGGGATAGGGTGGGGAAAACACTGTGCTAGAGATGGTCCACAATCATCCGATGGCTCGACGAGGGAGTGTGTTGACGTTGTGGTGTTATCATACGGTGTGGCAACGAGGAGTAATGGTTGTGTCGGTGGAAGGAAGATGGCCAAACATGACCTGCTATAAAGCAGTGGTGGTGGCACCGTCTGTGGCATCGTTTTGACTTTGTCTTGTTCCTAGGCCGCGTTTTGACTTTGTCTTCTACAATAAGAATCGGGAAAGTCACATTAAATCACCATTTTGAATGCGGATGAGTGATATCTCTCTCGGGACATAAATACAACACGTCTATGGTTCTATCGCTCTCGATCGTAACTTTCAATTGATACTTGCTTCATAAATCTGACTATCTCGCATGAAGTTACTGAACTTAGAGTGGCAAACTCATAATTCAAAGAAATTGAATGAAATTTTATTACAATTAACTTGGGCCCTTTTTTAGCTGTCCTTGTTTATAAGCCAAGAGTATCATGAACAAATAGAAAAGGTACATAAAATTGGGACTTCAAACTGAAAGTTAGCGCATTATCTTTCGAGACCATATAACAGGGAACCCATGATATCATGCCAAATAGTTAGGAACCCTAGTCTTTTATCTTGGAGCACTAATATTGATATACCAGTTTGGGATAAAAAGGAAAAGTGAATACGCCATTTTGACAACTCCTTCACAAACAAGACTATCTCGTATGGAGTTTTTGGACTTATATTTGAAAGCTCTTACTCCGAATTAACCCACAACCTTGTTTTATAACAATTTTTCCTCCTTTTGATTTGGTATTATTCATCACTAAACAGAGTGAAGTCGCATAAAATCACCATTATGCATGTATTGTCATTTTGTTCTGACATGAGAAACCCTAGTTTTTTTTTCCGGCATGGAGTAATAATATAAGGTTTTTTTAAGGAGGAAAAGAAAATAATAAAACTTTGAAGTGGAACGGATGACCGATATAGGTATAGGTGGGTTCAATCAATTGAGATAGGCGTATGTGGGTCTGGATAACTGAGAAAGTTGTACGTGGGTCCGGAGGACCGGGATACGTCTATTTGGGATCATACGACCAAGATCTCTTGTATTGGTGGGTCAGCAATTTCTTGCCTCCAATTCTACTCGGTTAACTTTAAAATAATTCCGATCAAGATTTTTGATACGCAACTTGAGATTCGTAGTTAATTTCTTGTTACGATTCGATACTCCTAAATGGTAAGAAAAAGTGTTTGGCATAATTTGTTTAGGAATTTTGTAGGGCGTTTCAAGGGTATTATTGGGTAGCTGTTAATCTTGTGAATTAACCGAAAAAACCAAACATGAAATAATAGACTAATGCTCGTGGTAATTTGCTCCCAAGTACATATGCCTCGTCTTGTCATTTAAGTCCCCACATGCCCTTCTCTCAGTCATCAAGTCCTGCATAAACCTCTCCAGATCAACTGAACTTGCCTACTTATCCGAACGGTCTATATCTCTCTCAGTTGTCGAAATTTCCCTACATCTCTCATGGTCATCCTATCTCATATACACCTCTTTGGGAAATTTGGTCCTACATATATATATTATACGTTCGATCATGTATGCCCTCTCGGCCATCTAGACTAACATACACCTCTGTAAGTCATCTGACCCACATGCATGTACTTAACACTACTATAGCAATCACGTATGGCACCCTCCGGGTTTCCCCCTCCATACCCGCACCCCACCTTTCTATTTGTCTCCGCGAGCCGGCCCCATACCCGACGTGGGTCTAGAACTCCACCTGAACCGCGACCCGACGTGTTTGCAAAACCCGACGGTGTACCCGCCAAGATTGAACGCACTAGTAGTTTTGGAGTAGTGTTTAACTACTAGTTAGTTTTCGAGTAATGTTTAACTAGTAGTATCATATCAGAGCATGCATGGTAGTTGGTAGTATTACATGAGTTTATGTCCTAAAAAGTTTAAGTTGCTGAGTTTTCCACTAGACAATGACATGTCGAGTCTAGGTGTAATAGTCGGATTTGCGGGTGCGGGTTTGGCACCTTGATACCCGCCTCCACTAAATCCGATGGGTATGGTTTTTTTACCGCTAAGTAGACCCGCGGGTATTTTTCTTAACCAAACCCTTCCTATTTTATGCGAGTACCCGTCAGGTTAGCGGGCATCGGATAGCCATTGCCACCCGGAGTAGCAGTACCTTCATGCGGGCCCACTATTTTTTGTGTGTCCACGGATACACACGTAAATGGAAAAACGTCCATGTCATAAAAAGCACATGATTCGAAAATCCTAACACCCTAGGAGCGTTCAACGCCTCCGAAATAGCCCCTCCTAGAGCTCCGGCCTATGCAAAAGTTATTCCTCATGAAAAAGACAATGATCCTAGCATGTAGTGGGGCCGATGAGATGTAATATGAAAACGAGTCGGAAACGCCAAAACAAAAAGAATTGGACAGAAAATCACTAAAATGGTGGTTTTCCACAACACCTCCTTATAACCTTGTACCGAAGGTCACCTCATTCGGAAGGCGATGGAGAAATGTCGGGGACACGTAGATATCCTAGCACGCCGTTATAAACAATGATACAATACATAAAATAATATTCATAGGTAATAGCTATCTCGTGGCATAAAATAATGATCTGCGACGCATGAATTAAGAGGTATAGATATCTCAGGGAACAAAATGAGTATTCCAGTAAAGTGCGACGACAAGACAACATGTGAAATGACATGCCATGATAGGTAATAACGTGTGACAATGAGATGACACACAAAATGATAGATTGCATGAAGTAATTGTCGTGCATCAATCGCATGTCACATATAAGATAAGTGATAAAAATATCCTAGCATAAAATAAGGACCGTAAAAATGTGCTACAATTTTGCCTAAAATTCCGTCACTTTTTTGCGTGATCAAACTTGCATGGCCCGTTCAGAGATAGATAGATAGATAGATAGATATACGAGAAATAATGAGCTATCATGGGTGAGAGCTACTCATTCGCTACCGGCCCTTGGATCACCCTATAGAGCAGTTTCTACCACAGATTTACTTTAACGTCGTTCCGTCCACTTCTCCACCCGATGATTAAAAAAAGCGTCCCAACCGTCTCCATACGATGACCCCTCTTCGCCAAAAGAAAATGAAAACCCCACCCGGCCCTCATCTCTGCCTCGCTGGTGCCTTTTCTCCCACCCGCATGCATGTTCTCTCTCTGGTATTTTCCCAGACCGACCGACAGGCGATAGTCTACCACGGCAACACCGCCCGATTCCCCGCCGGCGACAGACCCACGCCACCCCGTGCTTCTCAGCCATTGTCACGCCCGCGCGCGCCTGTCATATCATGCGCCGGTTTTGCGCCCACGTGCAGCAGCTCATGATCCCACCGAGGGGATGCTCCAGGAGGTGGAGAAAGGGCATGGACGAAGCTGCTTCAGGAGAGGCGAGGCGGCGGTGGTTTTCTTCCTCCTCCGGTCCCCCCACCGATGATGAGCTCGACACTCTCCACCAAATCCTGCACAAAATCGACGCCTTCATCGATTCCCAATCCCCACCACCCCGACCCCCACCTTCATCGTGGGTTTCCTCTGTCGATCACCCACGGAAAGCCGCTCCTTCCCACATTCCACCACCGGGGGCCGCACCCCGTCGCCCCAGCAGGCGGCCGCACCCTGTTTTCCCAGCCGACGGCTACGCTCCCTTCTCCCCAACGCCGGCCGCCCCCGATTTTCCCCATCGCCGGTCCCACGCCCTGTGCGCCAGCCCCAACGTCCGTGGACCACACTCCATCAACTGGCCGCACCATTCTCCTTAGGCGCTGGCGATATCTGGAAGTCGACGGCCGCAGATCCTGTCCAGAGTGGCACAAAGGATGCCCTCGCTGTTGTCCAGGGCGACTTGAGCCACACCATGGTGGCCGAGCTCGGGGATCTGGCACGGGTACGGGCCGACATGCTCTTCCCCAACCGCGCTGACCGTGCTTTTCCATCTCCCTAGGGCGCAGTTGGATCCGTCGATTCGGGGTCGTGGCCCTGGAAACCAGCGCAATGAGATTGTGCGCAGTGGCCCTCGGTGGCGCTTGGTGCGGCTGTGGTTACCGGAGGAGGGCATGAGATTGTGCGTAGTGGCCCTCGGTGGCGCTCGGTGCGGCGGTGGCTACCGGAGGAGGGAGCTCGACGGGGGCAGCGCGTGCGGTGAGCCGCGGGATGAAAAATCCATGCTTCGCTGCTCGCCTCCACAACGTTCCCCGTCGACGACCTTCGACCTCCACGGATCCATGGACCACGAAATGGAGCGCGTCCCGGCCCTAGAGCCACATGCCGGCGGAAATCCATCCACACGCCGGACGAGCATGGGCTACGGGCCTAAGGATCTAATGGCGATGTGGGGTCGTAGACAGCCGTAATAAGGAGAGAGAAAATGAGGGGGCCATGGGTGAGCCATCACATGAAGTTTCTGCCATCGAAACGACACAAGATCGAGTACAGACGGGTGATGGACCTTTTTTTGTGTGTTAACGGACGTTATCCATGCACGAATCACATGCCACCATCGAACGGCCAAAATGGCATGCGTAGCTAGTATCCATGATAGCAAATCCGGGTAGTTGTTGTCCCTAGCCATAGAAAAAGGGCCCCCAAAAAACGTGGGGATGAGACAACACATGTAGTAATAACTCACAACCTAAGAAATGAACTTGAAATAATAGGTAATGCACAAAATGATACGATGCATGAAACAATATGTTACAACTTATTCCTAGGGCCCTAAAAAATATTGGTAAATTTGACTGGGAAAATGTGACTTTTTTTTGTCAATATGAAGAACTTGGTGGATCACTTTCGTGGGGCCAAATGACATTTTCTAGGCCCGGAATTTCTTTTCATAGCTTTTAACGCATTTACTAATCACGTGTATGGAGAACTAAAATGATATTTTCATAAAAAAAATAACAAATCCACACGCGACGGGGTCTCATGGATGCCTAACAAATAATATTTGGGCCGTGCTTCGGTGTGTCCCCCTCTCCCAATTTGGTGGAAGGGCATGATTGACATTTTAAATTAAAAATTTATTTTTTGTTCCAATACGGTGTACCGTCTATGCTCGTATACGGACGAATTATGTATATACGCATACCCAAATTATAAACCGTCCGTCCACCGCTCCAAATCACGAGGCAACGACGTGCCCACGACGATGTATAAATTTTGTGCGAATATTTATACGCAAAATACATAATTAAATTAACCTGACGGGTTTATACAGGGCCGTGTACGCCTTAATATGACTTAATTATTCACAACCGTCCATGTGAACCGAAGGGTACTGAGCAATCTCAGCCATCCTTGTATCAACGTTTTGGTTTAAAGGGAGACACCGAAGCAGAAGCGATAATATTTACCTCTATTTTTGCTAGTGGGTCGATCGAGTTGAGTCGATTCTATACGGCTCATGGGACAAGTAGGAAACGGTGGATAGTTATGCTTCCGGCTTCACGAGCTCGTTATGCTTAGACCGGCATGGGAGGTTGACATCACCAATATCCTACGGTGATTGAATAGCTATGACAACATATCGATATTATCAAGGTAAATGTTATTCCCTGAAAACCAAGATGGGCATCGGCAACAGAATGACACACAAGAAGATATTTAGAGGAAGTGAGCCCACCTCGGTGGTTGCGCTTAGTGATTATTGACTTTTTGCCGGTCTATACATGCTAGCTAGCAGCAAGACATACCAAATGGGAGAGGCACGGGCCACTCCATGATTTGTTGCACTTGAGAGCATAATCCGCGTTAGTAATATTTTTAAATCGTGACCGATCTCTTGCATGGGCTAGCTCGATCGGTCCCCTATTTCTTGCATCGAAGTGTTCGCGGCTAACTTTACAAGAATTCCCGACTAATAAATTTGATACATGACTCATGATTTGAGTTTATATTGTTGCGATGCGATACTCAACCGAGGTAAAAAAAATTGAAATAAGTGAGAAAACGTACCTGTTAATAGACTACTAATTCTGTACGTACGGTGTGCATTTTCTCCACAAAATCCAAATGCACATAGCTTTGCCTATGTGTATGTGTGATCTTGTGCGTATGTACGTGTATACATGAGCTTGTGCATGGATCATTTATTTGTATCTATGTGTACATGTCCAGGAAGGACTACGTAGCTAGTTTCCTCCAATCAGAGCAGAGCAAAATCACAACGCGCGCGTCCAGCTCCAGCCAATAAGAATGCATCACACGGATCGGTCGCCTTAGGACCAAAGGAATATTTCGCGCCGTGAAAATTAAATTTTCATCCAAAAAACATGTGTCGGGCCGAGCCGGAATCCTAGTCCCAAAGTGAAATTCACTTTGTAGCCGCTTTGAAACGAGCAAGTGAGACGCGTGCAAACCCCCCCCCCCCCGCCACCACCCCCCCCCCCCACCCGGCGCCTCTCTCCCTCGCCGGCAGCCCCCCCCCCCCCCGCCGCTGTCACCCCCTTCTAATTCAGCCGTAGCCCATCCTTCGTACCACCGGGCCGTCCTCCACCAAGTCGTTTCCGTTCTTCTCCTCGCGTAGCAGATCGAGCCCGTCGGCCGACCTCGACCCCAATAGATGCACGGCCGCCTAGGAGCCACGGCGTCGTGGTTGGCTGTCTCGTCGGCGCGTGCATGCATCCGTGCGCGACACTCGGTTGAGCTGGCCGGACCGCATCACGCGCGGGTGGCCTAGCTAGGGTTTCGCTCGCGGTGTCTCATGCCAGCAGGACAGCGGCGGCGTCGACGCGAGCCACCGGAGGACGTCGTCCACCTCGCACGGAGGGGTCGTCTCCGGGATATATTTTCCACATATAATTGAAGCAGTTCTCATGTACAAATCCCTGTATTGATTTCCCCTCCTAGTTTGTTGCTAGAGTGTAAGTTAATCCTGCACATGCACAAACCACCTAGCTTCTCCGGGACAAGTGCTTGAGTTCCTTTTTCTAGTTATTACTCCCTCCATTCACAATTACTTTGCGTTCTGGGATTAGTCAAAGTCAAACTTTGTGAAGTTTGACCAAATATTTAGGGAAAAATATCAACATCTACGATATAATTTTAGTACTATTAGAATCCTTATAAGATATATTTTCATATTATATACATTTGATATTATAATAGTTGATATTTTTTCTTATACATTTGGTCAAACTTGTAAAAGTTTGACTTTGAAAAAAGCTAGAACGCGAAGTAAATAAAAACGGAGGGAGTATTTTCCCAAATATTCATTGATGGTTGAAACATTATATTTGGTTCCTGGTTAATAATTTTCATCAATAAATTGTTTGTCATCTGTCCTCTATGAATTGTCAAGCTTGTGCTCAAGTTAGTGCTCATAGAGGCAGGTTTGCATGTGTTGTGTTTTTTTGTGGTAGTGAATCATCTAGCTGCTGGATGGAATTATTATCAGCTCGAACCTGACTATATGTGTTATGTGTCCAGTCTATCTGCAACTTTGTCCTTCTCTAGGTGTTGATCATGATAAAATAAGCCATTATAGTCGAGTTAAGTATGATTTGTGACGGAATTTGGACAGCTTGTCGATCAAAGTGCTAGGAGAGTGTGGCTCACTAGATGGACAAGGGGTTGCATGTAAAATGATGTTGGTTTGCTGATGTACTATAAATATGTCTTTGCAAGAATTGAGTTCTTCCTCTTTTGTTTCATTACCTGTACAAAAAAAAACTGAAGGTGCAAGATTGAACATCCGCGATAGCAACGCCCGCCGGATAACCACGTCGGCGGCGGGCGCCTTGGACCCCTGCCCTGCCAACCATCTCGTCCCTCCCAGATCCTCAAGAGCACGCCCCACCACTGCCCAGCCCCGCAGCTTGAAGACCCGACGTCAGATCTACAGAGAGCAAGGAGGTTGGAGGACGCCGGCGCAGCCACCCACGGCCTCGGGGCCAGCGTGGATGTCAGAGCGGTGGCTCCGGGTTTTTCCTCTGCCATGTTGCGTCGAGTGTAGCGATGTCATCCTTGGCCGCTTGGCGGTTGGACTGTCAACTTGTGTGGAGCGTGGCCTCGGTACCTGCATGGGGTGTCGTGTTGTTGTATCTGGCATTCGTCCAATTTTCCTTATAAACAGACCAATTCACTTCTTCTAAGCCAAGCCTTATAGCCTGGTTCATAAAAAAATGCTCGTGCTAGTGGGCTAGGCTAAGCTCTAGGGTATCTTGGGCTATTGACACCATAAAGTTTAAAAATCTTCTCAAAGAAAATAATAATTCATAATTCAGTTTGACTCGAGAAAATTACATATAGCGACACCGTGGGGAGGAATATGGAAATGTGTTCCTTTCATGCGCCGAGTGTTCCTTTCATACGATATCGTGGGCGTGCCACTGTACTGCAGTGAAAAGAAATATGGAAGCGAGAATTTATTAATCTCTTGAAAAAATAAAATGAAAAATCCCTAATACAATGCGCTCTGTACCCTGCTAGCACGGCCAATCTGACCGTGGCGATTGCGATCTCCTAATTCTCAGGATCTCGGAATACAATGGTTAATTACTCCTGCGGGCGGTGTCGCGAGACATATCTGATTGAAGCCGTGTTGTCTCATTGCATGATGTGGTGGTGGGGGTGGGGTCTATGTGGGGAGGGGGGGGGGGGGCACGATAGAGCCCGTGTCTGTGTCCGTACATGCGCCGAGTAGCGTTGCCTTTGCTCCTGCCACGCCTGACCTCACCGTCGTTCCTCGTTGGTCTTGGCGACCCTGATGTAGTTTGATTTGAAGTATCATGGCTCCGCTTAGGTGGAACATCTTGATGAGCAACGACGTTGTCGTCGGGGTCCGCAAGAGGTATGCCTCGCTGGAACAAGTTGTTGGTGGATATTGGGACTGCTGTGAAAATGAAAAAGGTGCACATAGCCGTGTTGTGGTCGGCCTCATCTTGGCCTGACACCAAGTTCATGATCGCCGGCATAGACAAAGACGTCGGTGTCGAGGCGTCATCTCGCCTCACCCTGTCATGATGGTTGCCCGCCTAGAGAAGCCTTGCATGGCTCTCAAGTTGGTGGTGATAGGGTCTCTTCGGGTGGCCGGCCGTGAAGACGTCGGACTGCGGCACCCCATGCAAGAGTGCAACGTTTGTGTCGATCGACGTTGATCAATACACCATGGTTGCTCGCCATCGAAGATTGGCTATCTGGCACGGCCATAGAAATTCCTGCACGTCCAAGGCATATGCTATGCTATGTCCACACGTACTGGCTCGCACGTAGATAACGAGTGCGGCGACGGCCTAGGTGCCTGCCACCGCGGGACGATAATTCACATTCCAATTGAATCGGGACTCGGGAGCTGGGCGGCACCACTAGCCGTGGATGGTGATTAGCATGAGCCGCATTTCTCCGTCCTCACGTGCACACACAGAACAAGCATGCCTGCATGCCACTAGTCCAGCCTGAATCTCAATGACGAGTGATGCTTCAGCGTGGCATGGCTCCCTTTCATGATGCGTGACATACGAGCTCCCCGTCATGATGAATCTATCTCACGAGGTATGTACACCACGAGTCATCAAGGACATGCTACCGGGTTTGAGATGATGTTGACGATGACACGACAATCACGTCTTGCTTACGATGCCAAGAGGCATGAGGCGCATGTTGCTCAGTGCCGGCATGGTGACGTCTCTTTGCCGCGCGCGATGAAAAGCGGAATTGGCCGGCTGTTCCTGGGTGACCCAGAGCAGTACGCCTTCCCCTATGAGCTCTTCTTCTCCTACCACATGTGGGTGATCGAGTTCATCTATCCTACCTTGGGAAATCATATCACCGACAACATTGTTGACGTGGAGGTAGAGATGGCGCCGGCCAGGCTACACACCCAACAGTCCCGTCAACGCCGTCCTTGTGGAAGCAGAGATGGCGCCGAGCCACATGCCGGCGGATGGCGCCAAACTGCACGTCGGCAGCCCCGCCAACATCACCGTGGAGGTGGATTTGGCGCTGGACAACACCTCGGCATCCCTCCGGTGACGGTGCGAGACATGTGGAACACGATGATGGATTTGCGACGGTCGCTTCTAGCGCTGTCGGATCCAAGTGTCGCCGTGCGAGATGCAAGTGAGCGTGTATGTGTGTGTGTGTGTGTGTGTGTGTGTGTGTGTGTGAGAGAGAGAGAGAGAGAGTCAATTGTGGTTCCCACCGTTAGGGATCACTCGCATCAGCATGACCTTTCCTCCTAGCTCTCAATGTATTTGTCGGCTTGTGTTTGGGTTTGGATTTGTGGATGGATGTACTCCCTCCGTTCCAAAATAGATGTCTTCTATTTGTCTAAACATGCATGTATGTGGACATGTACATGCATGTTTGGACAAATAGGAGTCATCTATTTTGGAACGGAGGGAGTAGATTGTGAGAGTGTGTGTATATGATGTCTTGACGTTGGTGAATTAATATACAAGGATTTTTATGGTTGGATTCTAGATGTGGGAGGTGTGTATGTTGATTATCTTGTTAGACGGTGCAAATTGATCTAAGTAGGGATTGCACTTAGGGAGCATGCATGTTCACCGTGAGCATTCATGCATAGGAGCAGTGGCGGGCTCGTGTAACCGAGTGGGGTCCTATGCCTCTACTCAAAATTTTGAATCTCTGTAGCGTTTGTTTATATTTTCTTCAGATTTTTATAATTTATAGGGAATGCCCCAAGTCACTTGATTGGCCCTTGCTCCTAATATTTTCTGAGTTTGACCGTACGAGCGATCGGTCCACTCCACTCCACTCTATGCATCAATAATGCATGCATGCATGCATGCTCTCTTTTGTTTTCTCCCACAGACAACCACCTCCCAGTGATCTTTGCACATGAACAGGCTATGAAGTCAAGTTATGGTAGCCAAGCCCATTAGAGAAAGTGGCCCATTGTAAAGGTTCAGAAAATATGATGATACGGTAAGGGTGAATGGGCATGTGTAGTTTAGTCCCACATTGCTAAGGGGAGGAGGTTGAGACCACCTTATAAGGGGGACTTCTTAGTGTCTTCTAGAATAGTAGAATCACAAGAGAACACGTATATATAGCGCGTGCGCTCGCGTTAATATTCGCGACTAGACTTATGACTTATCCGACTTGACGACGGCGCGGCTAACGTAACTAGCAAATATAATATATTATTTTTAAAATGTGAACATAGACACAGAGCTATGATGTTTTTTACACAGAATGTCTTTTCTTTACTGCCGCCATGGTCAGATCCAGTCGGGTTCGGCAGGCCCGATTGGGTAATATTTTTGGAAATAATCAAATCTGCATATTATTTCCGGAATTAAGTAATAAAAACGTATTATTTAAAAAATTAGCTATATATCATGCATGTATGTTGGAGCGATATTTTGACTCCCGAGCTCATACGCTCCCGTTAGAATAAAAAAAATAAAAAAAAATAGTATGGTTTTCAAAATAATCTGAAAAAATTGGTGATGAATGTATACAAATGTTAGAATTACGTGACAAATTTCATGCTGACATGCCATGTGTGGTGCTCAATGCGAAAAAAATTAGTGCTCCAACAAAAAAAAAATTAGATTTCATTTTAGACACTCATTTACTTTTTTACAGATTGCACCATAAATATAATTTCGGATAATAAATTTCCAATTATATAAAATATTTGCATATATTCATCTCCAATATTTTTAAGTTTTTTCAAGATGATTAACTGAGATTTGGGTGTCATTTTGAATTTTTGCATTTATGGTTTCATATATGACTAATAACTCACAACGAATTTATTCATGAGATTGATTATGCCACTATAATACAGAAAAATAGAAGTTTTGCTGTCCTCAATTCCACCATGAAAAATATACTTTAATATCTTGTATGATTGACCTGATATTACCAATGATTGAGTAGGTAGGTGTCGTGTTATTGCTACTATTATTTTGTGTGCCCTGATAGCTTTACAACTTCCCTCGATTTATATTTGTCTTCACTTTAACATATACTATATAAAATAATGTTCATAGTTTCATCATCGATATAATCTTAACGTTTCTAAAAACATCGCGTAGTGTGACCTCAAGTAAGTAAATGATAGGAAGAAACACAATAACTAGGTAATTTTCATGGTTTAACGTGGCCTACCTATTAGCGAGGATAGATATGTTCATTTTCCTTTCAGTTAATAAAAAAATTGCATATAAATATTCTCATGTACTAATAGAATATAACGTAACAATTATAGTTCTAATTACCGATACAAAATAACACACATGAGTATATTTTAATAAATCGCATAACAATCTTTCACCTAAAAAATTAATGAGCTATCATGGGTGATAGCTACTCATTCGCTACCGGCCCTTGGATCACCCTATAGAGCAGTTTCTACCATAGATTTACTTTAACGTCGTTCCGTCCACTTCTCCACCCGATGATTAAAAAAAAGCGTGCCAACCGTCTCCATACGATGACCCCTCTTCGCCAAAAGAAAATGAAACCCCACCCGGACCTCATCTCTGGCTCGCTGGTGCCTTTTCTCCCACCCGCATGCATGTTCTCTCGCTGGTATTTTCCCAGACTGACAGACAGGCGACAGTCTACCACGGCAACACCGCCCGATTCCTCGCCGGCGACAGACCCACGCCACCCCGTGATTCTCGGCCATGGTCACGCCCGCGCGCGCCTGTCATATCATGCGCCGGTTTTGCGCCCACGTGCAGCAGCTTATGCTCCCACCGAGGGGATGCTCCAAGAGGTGGAGGAAGGGCATGGACGAAGCTGCTTCAGGAGAGGCGAGGCGGCGGTGGTTTTCTTCCTCCTCCGGTCCCCCCACCGATGATGAGCTCGACACTCTCCACCAAATCCTGCACAAAATCGACGCCTTCATCGATTCCCAATCCCCACCACCCCGACCCCCACCTTCATCGTGGGTTTCCTCTGTCGATCACCCACGGAAAGCCGCTCCTTCCCACATTCCACCACCGGGGGCCGCACCCCGTCGCCCCAGCAGGCGGCCGCACCCTGTTTTCCCAGCCGACGGCTACGCTCCCTTCTCCCCAACGCCGGCCGCCCCCGATTTTCCCCATCGCCGGTACCGCGCCCTGTGCCCCAGCCCCGACGTCCATCGACCACACTCCATCAACTGGCCGCACCATTCTCCTTAGGCGCCGGCGATATCTGGAAGTCGACGGCCGCAGATCCTGTCCAGAGCGGCACAAAGGATGCCCTCGCTGTTGTCCAGGGCGACTTGAGCCACACCATGGTGGCCGAGCTCGGGGATCTGGCACGGGTACGGGCCGACATGCTCTTCCCCAACCGCGCTGACCGTGCTTTTCCATCTCCCTAGGGCGCAGTTGGATCCATCGATTCGGGGTCGTGGCCCTGGAAACCGGCGCAATGAGATTGTGCGCAGTGGCCCTTGGCGGCGCTCGGTGCGGCGGTGGCTACCGGAGGAGGGAGCTCGACGGGGGCAGCGCGTGCGATGAGCCGCGGGATGAAAAATCCATGCTTCGCCGCTCCCCTCCACAGCGTTCCCCGTCGACGACCTTCGACCTCCACGGATCCATGGACCACGAAATGGAGCGCGTCCCGGCCCTATAGCCACATGCCGGCGGAAATCCATCCACATGCCGGACGAGCATGTGCCACGGGCCTGAGGATCTACTGGCGATGTTGGGTCGTAGACATCCGTACTAAGGAGAGAGAAAATGAGCGGGCCATGGGTGAGCCATCACATGAAGTTTCTGCCATCGAAACGACACAAGATCGAGTACAGACGGGTGATGGACCTTTTTTTGTGTGTTAACGGACGTTATCCATGCACGAATCACATGCCACCATCGAACGGCCAAAATGGCATGCGTAGCTAGTATCCATGATGGCAAATCCGGGTAGTTGTTGTCTCTAGCCATAGAAAAAGGGCCCCCAAAAAACGTGGGGATGAGACAACGCATGTAGTAATAACTCACAACCTAAGAAATGAACTTGAAATGATAGGTAATGCACAAAATGATACGATGCATGAAACAATATGGTACAACTTATTCCTAGGGCCCTAAAAAATACTGGTAAATTTGACCGGGAAAATGTGACTTTTTTTTTCAATATGAAGAACTTGGTGGATCACTTTCGTGGGGCCAAACGACATTTTCTAGGCACGGAATTTCTTTTGATAGCTTTTAACACATTTACTAATCACGTGTATGGAGAAAAAGTCTGCTGAAATGGTATTTTCATAAAAAAATAGCAAATCCACGCGCGACGGGTTCTCATGGATGCCTAACAAATAATATTTGGGCCGTGCTTCGGTGTGTCCCCCTCTCCCAATTTGATGGAAGGGCATGATTGACATTTTAAATTAAAAATTTATTTTTTATTCTAATACGGTGTACCGTCTATGCTCATATCCGGACGAATTATGTATATACGCATATCCGAATTATAAACCGTCCGTCCACCGCTCCTAATCACGAGGCAACGACGTGCCCACGACGATGTATAAATTTTGTGCGAATATTTATACGCAAAATACGTAATTAAATTAACCTGACGGGTTTATATAGGTCCGTATACGCCTTAATATGACTTAATTATTCACAACCGTCCATGTGAACCGAAGGGTACTGAGCAATCTCAGCCATCCTTGTATCAACGTTTTGGTTTGAAGGGAGACACCGAAGCAGAAGCGATAATATTTACCTCTATTTTTGCTAGTGGGTCGATCAAGTTGAGTCCATTCTATACGGCTCATGGGACAAGTAGGAAACGGTGGATAGTTATGCTTCCGGCTTCACGAGCTCGTTATGCTTAGACCGGCATGGGAGGTTGACATCACCAATATCCTACGGTGATTGAATAGCTATGACAACATATCGATATTATCAAGGTAAATGTTATTCCCTGAAAACCAAGATGGGCATCGGCAACAGAATGACACACAAGAAGATATTTAGAGGAAGTGAGCCCACCTCGGTGGTTGCGCTTAGTGATTATTGACTTTTTGCCGGTCTATACATGCTAGCTAGCAGCAAGACATACCAAATGGGAGAGGCACGGGCCACTCCATGATTTGTTGCACTTGAGAGCATAATCCGCGTTAGTAATATTTTCAAATCGTGACCGATCTCTTGCATGGGCTAGCTCGATCGGTCCCCTATTTCTTGCATCGAAGTGTTCGTGGCTAACTTTACAAGAATTCCCGACTCCCGACTAATAAATTTGATACATGACTCATGATTTGAGTTTATATTGTTGCGATGCGATACTCAACCGAGGTAAAAAAAATTGAATTAAGTGAGAAAACGTACCTGTTAATAGACTACTAATTCTGTACGTACGGTGTGCATTTTCTCCACAAAATCCAAATGCACATAGCTTTGCCTATGTGTATGTGTGATCTTGTGCGTATGTACGTGTATACATGAGCTTGTGCATGGATCATTTATTTGTATCTATGTGTACATGTCCAGTAAGGACTACGTAGCTAGTTTCCTCCAATCAGAGCAGAGCAAAATCACAACGCGCGCGTCCAGCTCCAGCCAATAAGAATGCATCACACGGATCGGTCGTCTTAGGACCAAAGGAATATTTCGCGCCGTGAAATTTAAATTTTCATCCAAAAAACATGTGTCGGGCCGAGCCGGAATCCTAGTCCCAAAGTGAAATTCACTTTGGAGCCGCTTTGAAACGAGCAAGTGAGACGCGTGCAACCCCCCACCCCCCCACCCGCCGCCTCTCTCCCTCGCCAGCATCTCTCCCCTCCCCCCTCCCCCCCCCCCCCCCCGTTGTCGCCCCCTTCTAATTCAGCCATAGCTCATCCTACGTACCACCGGGCCGTCCTCCACCAAGTCGTTTCCGTTCTTCTCCTCGCGTAGCAGATCGAGCCCGTCGGCCGACCTCGACCCCAATAGATGCACGGCCGCCTAGGAGCCACGGCGTCGTGGTTGGCTGGCTCGTCGGCGCGTGCATGCATCCGTGCGCGACACTCGGTTGAGCTGGCCGGACCGCATCACGAGCGGGTGGCCTAGCTAGGGTTTCGCTGGCGGTGTCTCATGCCAGCAGGACAGCGGCGGCGTCGACGCGAGCCACCGGAGGACGTCGTCCACCTCGCACGGAGGGGTCGTCTCCGGGATATATTTTCCACATATAATTGAAGCAGTTCTCATGTACAAATCCCTGTATTGATTTCCCCTCCTAGTTTGTTGCTAGAGTGTAAGTTAATCCTGCACATGCACAAACCACCTAGCTTCTCCGGGACAAGTGCTTGAGTTCCTTTTTCTAGTTATTACTCCCTCCATTCACAATTACTTTGCGTTCTGGGATTAGTCAAAGTCAAACTTTGTGAAGTTTGACCAAATATTTAGGGAAAAATATCAACATCTACGATATAATTTTAGTACTATTAGAATCCTTATAAGATATATTTTCATATTATATACATTTGATATTATAATAGTTGATATTTTTTCTTATACATTTGGTCAAACTTGTAAAAGTTTGACTTTGAAAAAAGCTAGAACGCGAAGTAAATAAAAACGGAGGGAGTATTTTCCCAAACATTCATTGATGGTTGAAACATTATATATGGTTCCTGGTTAATAATTTTCATCAATAAATTGTTTGTCATCTGTCCTCTATGAATTGTCAAGCTTGTGCTCAAGTTAGTGCTCATAGAGGCAGGTTTGCATGTGTTGTGTTTTTTTGTGGCAGTGAATCATCTAGCTGCTGGATGGAATTATTATCAGCTCGAACCTGACTATATGTGTTATGTGTCCGGTCTATCTGCAACTTTGTCCTTCTCTAGGTGTTGATCATGATAAAATAAACCATTATAGTCGAGTTAAGTATGATTTGTGTCCGGACTCTGTGTTTAAATTTTTGTCATTCTTGCAGCAGTGGCACCCTCTCTGTAGACAGCGGGACTTGGAGCGGCTGGACGGCGTGATTCTGGACCTCGTGACGGCGGCTCGACGCCTATCTTCCGCTTCCAGCCGATGACTGTTGCTCCGAGTTGTATCGTCCCCTTATTTTCTTTTAGCTTGTGGTTGTGCATTGTTGAGCTGTTGCCCCAGCAGACTTTTTAGTACTTCGTCTTTTCGTTTCTGTCTGGTCGCGAACTCGTTGTATCACTATGGTTGCTTTATTTATAAAGCGGGGCGTGAAGCCTGTTTCGTCGAATTTGGACAGCTTGTCGATCAAAGTGCTAGGAGAGTGTGGCTCAGTAGATGGACAAGGGGTTGCATGTAAAATGATGTTGGTTTGCTGATGTACTATAAATATGTCTTTGCATGAATTGAGTTCTTCCTCTTTTGTTTCATTACCTGTACAAAAAAAAACTGAAGGTGCAAGGTTGAACATGTGATCCCGCTGAACCCTGATGTTGGCAGGTACATGGAAGTCGGCAATGGTCCTTGTGGCCCAAGCCCCTGGGCTACTCTCTCGTAGCTGAGTAAACTTGATGGGAGCCGCTATTGGGGGGTCGCTGGGTGGAGTATTTTCCCCTGCAGTTAAGCAACTGACTAACCTAAAGTGTGACCGACACGGACAAAACATGATATATATATATACGTGTTAATCATTTCATCCAGAGTTGCTGTGTGTCGATAAGGCAGTGTGTTGTGGCCTCGTTGCGCCGACCGGCAGTGTGTTGCATGCAGTTGTGGTGCTGATGCGTGTTTATGTAAAAAGCTGGCTCAGATTCTTGTAACGTGCAGCAGTTCGATCCCTTTTGTTCCGAACAATCACAAGCCGTAACAGTTTGCTTTGCGCAATTGTAACGTTCTCAACTTGCATTCCTCTTTGATCAAACCTGTGAGTAGTACAGCAGTGTATTCTTTTTCATGGAAGAGCCCGGTTGCACGTACGGTTGCATTTCGGCAGCTGTATCTTAGCACGATACAAGTACAAGACGAGGAAGGAAAGCCTGCGACAGAAAGAAGAGAAGTCCATACGGAGGCATTTGCTATATATGATTTGGTTTCGGTACGATGCTTCAGAATTCATAAAACTTAAACTATCGGACGCGCGTACAGTCTACTACTGGACATGTGATTGCAGTGTGTAGGCTGTGCGACATGCACGCGCATTAGTCCAGTAGTCGCCGCCATCTAGAATGAACGAATTCCAGCTATCTGACCATTTTTTGGGAGGCTCTATAGCGCTCCAGGGCTTGCAAAATGATTAAAAAGAAATCCAAAAAAGGGACGCACATTTTTTAGGCCACGGTCGCGCATCGCCAAGCTACACGCCGTCCTTGTGGAAGCAGAGATGGCGCCGAGCTACACGCTGGTGGATGACGCCAAACTGCACATCGACAGCCTCGCCAACATCACCATGGAGGTGGAGTTGGGGCTGGACGGCACCTCGGCAGCACCGGTGTCGTCATGGCGATGAAGACAGCGACGGGTGCACACCAGCAGCTCCGGTGAAGGTGGGAGTCGTCTGCAACACGAGGATGGAGTCAGTGACCGTCTAGGGATCGTGTATGAGTTGAAGAGAGGAAGGAGAGAGAGAGAGATTCAACTGTGGTTCTCAGCACTAGGGATCACCGGCTCCACCTCCATGGCCTTTCCTCCTTGCTCTTGATGTATTCGTCAGCTTGTGTTTGGGTGCGGATTTGTGGATGGATTTATATTGCGAGTGTGTGTGTGTATATGGTGTCTTGGCGTATTTTGATGATTGGGTTCTAAATGAGGGAGGTGTGTGTTGCTTATCTTGATCTAGGAAGGGATTGTACTTAGGTACATGCATGTTCACGTGAGGATTCATGAATTCAAGCCGATCACTGCACTCCAATCCGTTGTATGTATCAATAATTCATGCATGCATGCTCCTTTTTCTTTTGCTTTCGACTAAAGCGTGAGACAAGGGCCTTAAAATAGCATCACTATTCAAACGCTACTCAGTCACACAATTAACAATAAGGGTCTCACAACAATACCACCTCCCACATACAACCACCTCCCACTGATCTTTGCAAAGTAACGGGCTATGCATGCAAGTTCTGGCAGCCTCGTGGCCCATTAGAGAAAGCAACCCATTGTAAAGGTTCAGGAAATATGAGGACGCGGTAAGGGTGGAGGCATGTGTATTTTAGTCCCACATTGCTAAGGGGAGAAGATTCAGACCAACTTATAAGGGGGGCTTCCTAATGTTTTCTAGATCAGTAGAATCATAAGAGGACTCACATATATAGCGCGTGCGCTCGCGTTAATATTCGCGACTAGACTTATGACTTATCCGACTTGACGACGGCGCGGCTAGCGTAACTAGCAAATATAATATATTATTTTTAAAATGTGAACATAGGACACCAAGCTATGATGTTTTTTTACACAGAATGTATTTTCTTTACTGCTGCCATGGTCAGATCCAGTCGGGTTCGGCGGGCCCGATTGGGTAATATTTTTGGAAATAATCAAATCTGCGTATTATTTCCGAAATTAAGTAATAAAAACGTATTATTTAAAAAATTAGCTATATATCATGCATGTATGTTGGAGCGATATATTGACTTCCGAGCTCATACGCTCCCGTTAGAATAAAAAATAAAAAACAATATTATGTTTTTTAAAATAATCTGGAAAAATTGGTGATGAATGTATACAAATGTTAGAATTACGTGACAAATTTCATGCTGACATGCCATGTGTGGTGCTCAATGCGAAAAAAATTAGCGGTCCAACAAAACAATTTTTAGATTTCATTTTAGACACTCATTTGCTTTTTTACAGATTGCACCATAAATATAATTTCGGATAATAAATTTCCAATTATATAAAATAATTGCATATATTCATCTCCAATATTTTTAAGTTTTTTCAAGATGATTAACTGAGATTTGGGTGTCATTTTGAATTTTTGCATTTATGGTTTCATATATGACTAATAACTCACAACGAATTTATTCATGAGATTGATTATGCCACTATAATACAGAAATAGAAGTTTTGCTGTCCTCAATTCCACCTTGAAAAATATACTTTAATATCTAGTATGATTGACCTGATATTACCAATGATTGAGTAGGTAGGTGTCGTGTTATTGCTACTGTTATTTTGTGTGCCCTGATAGCTTTACAACTTCCCTCGATTTATATTTATCTTCACTTTAACATATACTATATAAAATAATGTTCATAGATTCATCATCGATATAACCTTTACGTTTCTAAAAACATCGCGTAGTGTGACCTCAAGTAAGTAAATGATAGGAAGAAACACAATAACAAGGTAATTTTCATGGTTTAACGTGGCTTACCTATCAGCGAGGATAGATATGTTCATTTTCCTTTCAGTTAATAAAAAAATTGCATATAAATATTCTCATGTACTAATAGAATATAACGTAACAATTATAGTTCTAATTACCGATACAAAATAACACACATGAGTATATTTTAATAAACCGCATAACAATCTTTCACCTAAAAAATTAAGCATGTCAAAGATGTTACTGACATTGTCATAATTTCTTTACAATAATATCATTTATGATAGTTTGTACAATTATATTGTTTCTTAGAAAATAATAGGAAATCCATTTTACCATATCTTTATTCCTAGAAATAACACTTTCAAAGCACTAAAGATGATGCCTTTGAATTTGCGACGGCCATCGTGCTAGTTAGGGTAAAATTAAAGTGGAATTTACTCTTATCTTAATGGATGGTCTTCGATGCATCAAACTTTTGGTCCTCAAAGAAATCAGTATTGGGGAAAACCCTATACTCCGTTTTCTTTTTACTCCGCGTATTAGGTTTGTCCAAAGTCAAATTTCTAAAGTTTGACAAACTTTATAGCAAAAAAATATCAATACGCTAAATACCAAATTTGTATCGTTTGATTCACCATGCATGTAATATACTTTTATATTATATCGATTTGGTATTATAACTACTGATATTTTATTTTACAAATTTGGTCAAATTTTGCGACGTTTGACTTCAAACAATTCCAATACTCGAAGTAAAAAAGAAATGGAGGGAGTACATGCTTCAAAATTGACCCCGCATGGCCGCATGCTTAAAGGAGGCGTCAATTCTTGTCAGCACAATTAAGAGATACATTTAAACACCCAACGGATCCAGGTCAAGCATTTTTTAAAAGTTATCTGCACCTGCACCCGGCTGTACGAGTCCAAGCCGTACGCAGGCGAGCCGGAATCCTAGTCCCAAAGTGAAATTCACTTTGTAGCCGCTTTGAAACGAGCAAGTGAGACGCGTGCAAACCCCCCCCCCCCCCCGCCACCACCCCCCCCACCCGGCGCCTCTCTCCCTCGCCGGCAGCCCCCCCCCCCCCCCCCCCCCCGCCGCTGTCACCCCCTTCTAATTCAGCCGTAGCCCATCCTTCGTACCACCGGGCCGTCCTCCACCAAGTCGTTTCCGTTCTTCTCCTCGCGTAGCAGATCGAGCCCGTCGGCCGACCTCGACCCCAATAGATGCACGGCCGCCTAGGAGCCACGGCGTCGTGGTTGGCTGTCTCGTCGGCGCGTGCATGCATCCGTGCGCGACACTCGGTTGAGCTGGCCGGACCGCATCACGCGCGGGTGGCCTAGCTAGGGTTTCGCTCGCGGTGTCTCATGCCAGCAGGACAGCGGCGGCGTCGACGCGAGCCACCGGAGGACGTCGTCCACCTCGCACGGAGGGGTCGTCTCCGGGATATATTTTCCACATATAATTGAAGCAGTTCTCATGTACAAATCCCTGTATTGATTTCCCCTCCTAGTTTGTTGCTAGAGTGTAAGTTAATCCTGCACATGCACAAACCACCTAGCTTCTCCGGGACAAGTGCTTGAGTTCCTTTTTCTAGTTATTACTCCCTCCATTCACAATTACTTTGCGTTCTGGGATTAGTCAAAGTCAAACTTTGTGAAGTTTGACCAAATATTTAGGGAAAAAATATCAACATCTACGATATAATTTTAGTACTATTAGAATCCTTATAAGATATATTTTCATATTATATACATTTGATATTATAATAGTTGATATTTTTTCTTATACATTTGGTCAAACTTGTAAAAGTTTGACTTTGAAAAAAGCTAGAACGCGAAGTAAATAAAAACGGAGGGAGTATTTTCCCAAATATTCATTGATGGTTGAAACATTATATTTGGTTCCTGGTTAATAATTTTCATCAATAAATTGTTTGTCATCTGTCCTCTATGAATTGTCAAGCTTGTGCTCAAGTTAGTGCTCATAGAGGCAGGTTTGCATGTGTTGTGTTTTTTTGTGGTAGTGAATCATCTAGCTGCTGGATGGAATTATTATCAGCTCGAACCTGACTATATGTGTTATGTGTCCAGTCTATCTGCAACTTTGTCCTTCTCTAGGTGTTGATCATGATAAAATAAGCCATTATAGTCGAGTTAAGTATGATTTGTGACGGAATTTGGACAGCTTGTCGATCAAAGTGCTAGGAGAGTGTGGCTCACTAGATGGACAAGGGGTTGCATGTAAAATGATGTTGGTTTGCTGATGTACTATAAATATGTCTTTGCATGAATTGAGTTCTTCCTCTTTTGTTTCATTACCTGTACAAAAAAAAACTGAAGGTGCAAGATTGAACATCCGCGATAGCAACGCCCGCCGGATAACCACGTCGGCGGCGGGCGCCTTGGACCCCTGCCCTGCCAACCATCTCGTCCCTCCCAGATCCTCAAGAGCACGCCCCACCACTGCCCAGCCCCGCAGCTTGAAGACCCGACGTCAGATCTACAGAGAGCAAGGAGGTTGGAGGACGCCGGCGCAGCCACCCACGGCCTCGGGGCCAGCGTGGATGTCAGAGCGGTGGCTCCGGGTTTTTCCTCTGCCATGTTGCGTCGAGTGTAGCGATGTCATCCTTGGCCGCTTGGCGGTTGGACTGTCAACTTGTGTGGAGCGTGGCCTCGGTACCTGCATGGGGTGTCGTGTTGTTGTATCTGGCATTCGTCCAATTTTCCTTATAAACAGACCAATTCACTTCTTCTAAGCCAAGCCTTATAGCCTGGTTCATAAAAAAATGCTCGTGCTAGTGGGCTAGGCTAAGCTCTAGGGTATCTTGGGCTATTGACACCATAAAGTTTAAAAATCTTCTCAAAGAAAATAATAATTCATAATTCAGTTTGACTCGAGAAAATTACATATAGCGACACCGTGGGGAGGAATATGGAAATGTGTTCCTTTCATGCGCCGAGTGTTCCTTTCATACGATATCGTGGGCGTGCCACTGTACTGCAGTGAAAAGAAATATGGAAGCGAGAATTTATTAATCTCTTGAAAAAATAAAATGAAAAATCCCTAATACAATGCGCTCTGTACCCTGCTAGCACGGCCAATCTGACCGTGGCGATTGCGATCTCCTAATTCTCAGGATCTCGGAATACAATGGTTAATTACTCCTGCGGGCGGTGTCGCGAGACATATCTGATTGAAGCCGTGTTGTCTCATTGCATGATGTGGTGGTGGGGGTGGGGTCTATGTGGGGAGGGGGGGGGGGCACGATAGAGCCCGTGTCTGTGTCCGTACATGCGCCGAGTAGCGTTGCCTTTGCTCCTGCCACGCCTGACCTCACCGTCGTTCCTCGTTGGTCTTGGCGACCCTGATGTAGTTTGATTTGAAGTATCATGGCTCCGCTTAGGTGGAACATCTTGATGAGCAACGACGTTGTCGTCGGGGTCCGCAAGAGGTATGCCTCGCTGGAACAAGTTGTTGGTGGATATTGGGACTGCTGTGAAAATGAAAAAGGTGCACATAGCCGTGTTGTGGTCGGCCTCATCTTGGCCTGACACCAAGTTCATGATCGCCGGCATAGACAAAGACGTCGGTGTCGAGGCGTCATCTCGCCTCACCCTGTCATGATGGTTGCCCGCCTAGAGAAGCCTTGCATGGCTCTCAAGTTGGTGGTGATAGGGTCTCTTCGGGTGGCCGGCCGTGAAGACGTCGGACTGCGGCACCCCATGCAAGAGTGCAACGTTTGTGTCGATCGACGTTGATCAATACACCATGGTTGCTCGCCATCGAAGATTGGCTATCTGGCACGGCCATAGAAATTCCTGCACGTCCAAGGCATATGCTATGCTATGTCCACACGTACTGGCTCGCACGTAGATAACGAGTGCGGCGACGGCCTAGGTGCCTGCCACCGCGGGACGATAATTCACATTCCAATTGAATCGGGACTCGGGAGCTGGGCGGCACCACTAGCCGTGGATGGTGATTAGCATGAGCCGCATTTCTCCGTCCTCACGTGCACACACAGAACAAGCATGCCTGCATGCCACTAGTCCAGCCTGAATCTCAATGACGAGTGATGCTTCAGCGTGGCATGGCTCCCTTTCATGATGCGTGACATACGAGCTCCCCGTCATGATGAATCTATCTCACGAGGTATGTACACCACGAGTCATCAAGGACATGCTACCGGGTTTGAGATGATGTTGACGATGACACGACAATCACGTCTTGCTTACGATGCCAAGAGGCATGAGGCGCATGTTGCTCAGTGCCGGCATGGTGACGTCTCTTTGCCGCGCGCGATGAAAAGCGGAATTGGCCGGCTGTTCCTGGGTGACCCAGAGCAGTACGCCTTCCCCTATGAGCTCTTCTTCTCCTACCACATGTGGGTGATCGAGTTCATCTATCCTACCTTGGGAAATCATATCACCGACAACATTGTTGACGTGGAGGTAGAGATGGCGCCGGCCAGGCTACACACCCAACAGTCCCGTCAACGCCGTCCTTGTGGAAGCAGAGATGGCGCCGAGCCACATGCCGGCGGATGGCGCCAAACTGCACGTCGTCAGCCCCGCCAACATCACCGTGGAGGTGGATTTGGCGCTGGACAACACCTCGGCATCCCTCCGGTGACGGTGCGAGACATGTGGAACACGATGATGGATTTGCGACGGTCGCTTCTAGCGCTGTCGGATCCAAGTGTCGCCGTGCGAGATGCAAGTGAGCGTGTATGTGTGTGTGTGTGTGTGTGTGTGTGTGTGTGTGTGTGTGTGAGAGAGAGAGAGAGTCAATTGTGGTTCCCACCGTTAGGGATCACTCGCATCAGCATGACCTTTCCTCCTAGCTCTCAATGTATTTGTCGGCTTGTGTTTGGGTTTGGATTTGTGGATGGATGTACTCCCTCCGTTCCAAAATAGATGTCTTCTATTTGTCTAAACATGCATGTATGTGGACATGTACATGCATGTTTGGACAAATAGGAGTCATCTATTTTGGAACGGAGGGAGTAGATTGTGAGAGTGTGTGTATATGATGTCTTGACGTTGGTGAATTAATATACAAGGATTTTTATGGTTGGATTCTAGATGTGGGAGGTGTGTATGTTGATTATCTTGTTAGACGGTGCAAATTGATCTAAGTAGGGATTGCACTTAGGGAGCATGCATGTTCACCGTGAGCATTCATGCATAGGAGCAGTGGCGGGCTCGTGTAACCGAGTGGGGTCCTATGCCTCTACTCAAAATTTTGAATCTCTGTAGCGTTTGTTTATATTTTCTTCAGATTTTTATAATTTATAGGGAATGCCCCAAGTCACTTGATTGGCCCTTGCTCCTAATATTTTCTGAGTTTGACCGTACGAGCGATCGGTCCACTCCACTCCACTCTATGCATCAATAATGCATGCATGCATGCATGCTCTCTTTTGTTTTCTCCCACAGACAACCACCTCCCAGTGATCTTTGCACATGAACAGGCTATGAAGTCAAGTTATGGTAGCCAAGCCCATTAGAGAAAGTGGCCCATTGTAAAGGTTCAGAAAATATGATGATACGGTAAGGGTGAATGGGCATGTGTAGTTTAGTCCCACATTGCTAAGGGGAGGAGGTTGAGACCACCTTATAAGGGGGACTTCTTAGTGTCTTCTAGAATAGTAGAATCACAAGAGAACACGTATATATAGCGCGTGCGCTCGCGTTAATATTCGCGACTAGACTTATGACTTATCCGACTTGACGACGGCGCGGCTAACGTAACTAGCAAATATAATATATTATTTTAAAATGTGAACATAGACACAGAGCTATGATGTTTTTTACACAGAATGTCTTTTCTTTACTGCCGCCATGGTCAGATCCAGTCGGGTTCGGCAGGCCCGATTGGGTAATATTTTTGGAAATAATCAAATCTGCATATTATTTCCGGAATTAAGTAATAAAAACGTATTATTTAAAAAATTAGCTATATATCATGCATGTATGTTGGAGCGATATTTTGACTCCCGAGCTCATACGCTCCCGTTAGAATAAAAAAAATAAAAAAAAATAGTATGGTTTTCAAAATAATCTGAAAAAATTGGTGATGAATGTATACAAATGTTAGAATTACGTGACAAATTTCATGCTGACATGCCATGTGTGGTGCTCAATGCGAAAAAAATTAGTGCTCCAACAAAAAAAAAATTAGATTTCATTTTAGACACTCATTTACTTTTTTACAGATTGCACCATAAATATAATTTCGGATAATAAATTTCCAATTATATAAAATATTTGCATATATTCATCTCCAATATTTTTAAGTTTTTTCAAGATGATTAACTGAGATTTGGGTGTCATTTTGAATTTTTGCATTTATGGTTTCATATATGACTAATAACTCACAACGAATTTATTCATGAGATTGATTATGCCACTATAATACAGAAAAATAGAAGTTTTGCTGTCCTCAATTCCACCATGAAAAATATACTTTAATATCTTGTATGATTGACCTGATATTACCAATGATTGAGTAGGTAGGTGTCGTGTTATTGCTACTATTATTTTGTGTGCCCTGATAGCTTTACAACTTCCCTCGATTTATATTTGTCTTCACTTTAACATATACTATATAAAATAATGTTCATAGTTTCATCATCGATATAATCTTAACGTTTCTAAAAACATCGCGTAGTGTGACCTCAAGTAAGTAAATGATAGGAAGAAACACAATAACTAGGTAATTTTCATGGTTTAACGTGGCCTACCTATTAGCGAGGATAGATATGTTCATTTTCCTTTCAGTTAATAAAAAAATTGCATATAAATATTCTCATGTACTAATAGAATATAACGTAACAATTATAGTTCTAATTACCGATACAAAATAACACACATGAGTATATTTTAATAAATCGCATAACAATCTTTCACCTAAAAAATTAATGAGCTATCATGGGTGATAGCTACTCATTCGCTACCGGCCCTTGGATCACCCTATAGAGCAGTTTCTACCATAGATTTACTTTAACGTCGTTCCGTCCACTTCTCCACCCGATGATTAAAAAAAAGCGTGCCAACCGTCTCCATACGATGACCCCTCTTCGCCAAAAGAAAATGAAACCCCACCCGGACCTCATCTCTGGCTCGCTGGTGCCTTTTCTCCCACCCGCATGCATGTTCTCTCGCTGGTATTTTCCCAGACTGACAGACAGGCGACAGTCTACCACGGCAACACCGCCCGATTCCTCGCCGGCGACAGACCCACGCCACCCCGTGATTCTCGGCCATGGTCACGCCCGCGCGCGCCTGTCATATCATGCGCCGGTTTTGCGCCCACGTGCAGCAGCTTATGCTCCCACCGAGGGGATGCTCCAAGAGGTGGAGGAAGGGCATGGACGAAGCTGCTTCAGGAGAGGCGAGGCGGCGGTGGTTTTCTTCCTCCTCCGGTCCCCCCACCGATGATGAGCTCGACACTCTCCACCAAATCCTGCACAAAATCGACGCCTTCATCGATTCCCAATCCCCACCACCCCGACCCCCACCTTCATCGTGGGTTTCCTCTGTCGATCACCCACGGAAAGCCGCTCCTTCCCACATTCCACCACCGGGGGCCGCACCCCGTCGCCCCAGCAGGCGGCCGCACCCTGTTTTCCCAGCCGACGGCTACGCTCCCTTCTCCCCAACGCCGGCCGCCCCCGATTTTCCCCATCGCCGGTACCGCGCCCTGTGCCCCAGCCCCGACGTCCATCGACCACACTCCATCAACTGGCCGCACCATTCTCCTTAGGCGCCGGCGATATCTGGAAGTCGACGGCCGCAGATCCTGTCCAGAGCGGCACAAAGGATGCCCTCGCTGTTGTCCAGGGCGACTTGAGCCACACCATGGTGGCCGAGCTCGGGGATCTGGCACGGGTACGGGCCGACATGCTCTTCCCCAACCGCGCTGACCGTGCTTTTCCATCTCCCTAGGGCGCAGTTGGATCCATCGATTCGGGGTCGTGGCCCTGGAAACCGGCGCAATGAGATTGTGCGCAGTGGCCCTCGGCGGCGCTCGGTGCGGCGGTGGCTACCGGAGGAGGGAGCTCGACGGGGGCAGCGCGTGCGATGAGCCGCGGGATGAAAAATCCATGCTTCGCCGCTCCCCTCCACAGCGTTCCCCGTCGACGACCTTCGACCTCCACGGATCCATGGACCACGAAATGGAGCGCGTCCCGGCCCTATAGCCACATGCCGGCGGAAATCCATCCACATGCCGGACGAGCATGTGCCACGGGCCTGAGGATCTACTGGCGATGTTGGGTCGTAGACATCCGTACTAAGGAGAGAGAAAATGAGCGGGCCATGGGTGAGCCATCACATGAAGTTTCTGCCATCGAAACGACACAAGATCGAGTACAGACGGGTGATGGACCTTTTTTTGTGTGTTAACGGACGTTATCCATGCACGAATCACATGCCACCATCGAACGGCCAAAATGGCATGCGTAGCTAGTATCCATGATGGCAAATCCGGGTAGTTGTTGTCTCTAGCCATAGAAAAAGGGCCCCCAAAAAACGTGGGGATGAGACAACGCATGTAGTAATAACTCACAACCTAAGAAATGAACTTGAAATGATAGGTAATGCACAAAATGATACGATGCATGAAACAATATGGTACAACTTATTCCTAGGGCCCTAAAAAATACTGGTAAATTTGACCGGGAAAATGTGACTTTTTTTTTCAATATGAAGAACTTGGTGGATCACTTTCGTGGGGCCAAACGACATTTTCTAGGCACGGAATTTCTTTTGATAGCTTTTAACACATTTACTAATCACGTGTATGGAGAAAAAGTCTGCTGAAATGGTATTTTCATAAAAAAATAGCAAATCCACGCGCGACGGGTTCTCATGGATGCCTAACAAATAATATTTGGGCCGTGCTTCGGTGTGTCCCCCTCTCCCAATTTGATGGAAGGGCATGATTGACATTTTAAATTAAAAATTTATTTTTTATTCTAATACGGTGTACCGTCTATGCTCATATCCGGACGAATTATGTATATACGCATACCCGAATTATAAACCGTCCGTCCACCGCTCCTAATCACGAGGCAACGACGTGCCCACGACGATGTATAAATTTTGTGCGAATATTTATACGCAAAATACGTAATTAATTAACCTGACGGGTTTATATAGGTCCGTATACGCCTTAATATGACTTAATTATTCACAACCGTCCATGTGAACCGAAGGGTACTGAGCAATCTCAGCCATCCTTGTATCAACGTTTTGGTTTGAAGGGAGACACCGAAGCAGAAGCGATAATATTTACCTCTATTTTTGCTAGTGGGTCGATCAAGTTGAGTCCATTCTATACGGCTCATGGGACAAGTAGGAAACGGTGGATAGTTATGCTTCCGGCTTCACGAGCTCGTTATGCTTAGACCGGCATGGGAGGTTGACATCACCAATATCCTACGGTGATTGAATAGCTATGACAACATATCGATATTATCAAGGTAAATGTTATTCCCTGAAAACCAAGATGGGCATCGGCAACAGAATGACACACAAGAAGATATTTAGAGGAAGTGAGCCCACCTCGGTGGTTGCGCTTAGTGATTATTGACTTTTTGCCGGTCTATACATGCTAGCTAGCAGCAAGACATACCAAATGGGAGAGGCACGGGCCACTCCATGATTTGTTGCACTTGAGAGCATAATCCGCGTTAGTAATATTTTCAAATCGTGACCGATCTCTTGCATGGGCTAGCTCGATCGGTCCCCTATTTCTTGCATCGAAGTGTTCGTGGCTAACTTTACAAGAATTCCCGACTCCCGACTAATAAATTTGATACATGACTCATGATTTGAGTTTATATTGTTGCGATGCGATACTCAACCGAGGTAAAAAAAATTGAATTAAGTGAGAAAACGTACCTGTTAATAGACTACTAATTCTGTACGTACGGTGTGCATTTTCTCCACAAAATCCAAATGCACATAGCTTTGCCTATGTGTATGTGTGATCTTGTGCGTATGTACGTGTATACATGAGCTTGTGCATGGATCATTTATTTGTATCTATGTGTACATGTCCAGTAAGGACTACGTAGCTAGTTTCCTCCAATCAGAGCAGAGCAAAATCACAACGCGCGCGTCCAGCTCCAGCCAATAAGAATGCATCACACGGATCGGTCGTCTTAGGACCAAAGGAATATTTCGCGCCGTGAAATTTAAATTTTCATCCAAAAAACATGTGTCGGGCCGAGCCGGAATCCTAGTCCCAAAGTGAAATTCACTTTGGAGCCGCTTTGAAACGAGCAAGTGAGACGCGTGCAACCCCCCACCCCCCCCACCCGCCGCCTCTCTCCCTCGCCAGCATCTCTCCCCTCCCCCCTCCCCCCCCCCCCCCCGTTGTCGCCCCCTTCTAATTCAGCCATAGCTCATCCTACGTACCACCGGGCCGTCCTCCACCAAGTCGTTTCCGTTCTTCTCCTCGCGTAGCAGATCGAGCCCGTCGGCCGACCTCGACCCCAATAGATGCACGGCCGCCTAGGAGCCACGGCGTCGTGGTTGGCTGGCTCGTCGGCGCGTGCATGCATCCGTGCGCGACACTCGGTTGAGCTGGCCGGACCGCATCACGAGCGGGTGGCCTAGCTAGGGTTTCGCTGGCGGTGTCTCATGCCAGCAGGACAGCGGCGGCGTCGACGCGAGCCACCGGAGGACGTCGTCCACCTCGCACGGAGGGGTCGTCTCCGGGATATATTTTCCACATATAATTGAAGCAGTTCTCATGTACAAATCCCTGTATTGATTTCCCCTCCTAGTTTGTTGCTAGAGTGTAAGTTAATCCTGCACATGCACAAACCACCTAGCTTCTCCGGGACAAGTGCTTGAGTTCCTTTTTCTAGTTATTACTCCCTCCATTCACAATTACTTTGCGTTCTGGGATTAGTCAAAGTCAAACTTTGTGAAGTTTGACCAATATTTAGGGAAAAATATCAACATCTACGATATAATTTTAGTACTATTAGAATCCTTATAAGATATATTTTCATATTATATACATTTGATATTATAATAGTTGATATTTTTTCTTATACATTTGGTCAAACTTGTAAAAGTTTGACTTTGAAAAAAGCTAGAACGCGAAGTAAATAAAAACGGAGGGAGTATTTTCCCAAACATTCATTGATGGTTGAAACATTATATATGGTTCCTGGTTAATAATTTTCATCAATAAATTGTTTGTCATCTGTCCTCTATGAATTGTCAAGCTTGTGCTCAAGTTAGTGCTCATAGAGGCAGGTTTGCATGTGTTGTGTTTTTTTGTGGCAGTGAATCATCTAGCTGCTGGATGGAATTATTATCAGCTCGAACCTGACTATATGTGTTATGTGTCCGGTCTATCTGCAACTTTGTCCTTCTCTAGGTGTTGATCATGATAAAATAAACCATTATAGTCGAGTTAAGTATGATTTGTGTCCGGACTCTGTGTTTAAATTTTTGTCATTCTTGCAGCAGTGGCACCCTCTCTGTAGACAGCGGGACTTGGAGCGGCTGGACGGCGTGATTCTGGACCTCGTGACGGCGGCTCGACGCCTATCTTCCGCTTCCAGCCGATGACTGTTGCTCCGAGTTGTATCGTCCCCTTATTTTCTTTTAGCTTGTGGTTGTGCATTGTTGAGCTGTTGCCCCAGCAGACTTTTTAGTACTTCGTCTTTTCGTTTCTGTCTGGTCGCGAACTCGTTGTATCACTATGGTTGCTTTATTTATAAAGCGGGGCGTGAAGCCTGTTTCGTCGAATTTGGACAGCTTGTCGATCAAAGTGCTAGGAGAGTGTGGCTCAGTAGATGGACAAGGGGTTGCATGTAAAATGATGTTGGTTTGCTGATGTACTATAAATATGTCTTTGCATGAATTGAGTTCTTCCTCTTTTGTTTCATTACCTGTACAAAAAAAAACTGAAGGTGCAAGGTTGAACATGTGATCCCGCTGAACCCTGATGTTGGCAGGTACATGGAAGTCGGCAATGGTCCTTGTGGCCCAAGCCCCTGGGCTACTCTCTCGTAGCTGAGTAAACTTGATGGGAGCCGCTATTGGGGGGTCGCTGGGTGGAGTATTTTCCCCTGCAGTTAAGCAACTGACTAACCTAAAGTGTGACCGACACGGACAAAACATGATATATATATATACGTGTTAATCATTTCATCCAGAGTTGCTGTGTGTCGATAAGGCAGTGTGTTGTGGCCTCGTTGCGCCGACCGGCAGTGTGTTGCATGCAGTTGTGGTGCTGATGCGTGTTTATGTAAAAAGCTGGCTCAGATTCTTGTAACGTGCAGCAGTTCGATCCCTTTTGTTCCGAACAATCACAAGCCGTAACAGTTTGCTTTGCGCAATTGTAACGTTCTCAACTTGCATTCCTCTTTGATCAAACCTGTGAGTAGTACAGCAGTGTATTCTTTTTCATGGAAGAGCCCGGTTGCACGTACGGTTGCATTTCGGCAGCTGTATCTTAGCACGATACAAGTACAAGACGAGGAAGGAAAGCCTGCGACAGAAAGAAGAGAAGTCCATACGGAGGCATTTGCTATATATGATTTGGTTTCGGTACGATGCTTCAGAATTCATAAAACTTAAACTATCGGACGCGCGTACAGTCTACTACTGGACATGTGATTGCAGTGTGTAGGCTGTGCGACATGCACGCGCATTAGTCCAGTAGTCGCCGCCATCTAGAATGAACGAATTCCAGCTATCTGACCATTTTTTGGGAGGCTCTATAGCGCTCCAGGGCTTGCAAAATGATTAAAAAGAAATCCAAAAAAGGGACGCACATTTTTTAGGCCACGGTCGCGCATCGCCAAGCTACACGCCGTCCTTGTGGAAGCAGAGATGGCGCCGAGCTACACGCTGGTGGATGACGCCAAACTGCACATCGACAGCCTCGCCAACATCACCATGGAGGTGGAGTTGGGGCTGGACGGCACCTCGGCAGCACCGGTGTCGTCATGGCGATGAAGACAGCGACGGGTGCACACCAGCAGCTCCGGTGAAGGTGGGAGTCGTCTGCAACACGAGGATGGAGTCAGTGACCGTCTAGGGATCGTGTATGAGTTGAAGAGAGGAAGGAGAGAGAGAGAGATTCAACTGTGGTTCTCAGCACTAGGGATCACCGGCTCCACCTCCATGGCCTTTCCTCCTTGCTCTTGATGTATTCGTCAGCTTGTGTTTGGGTGCGGATTTGTGGATGGATTTATATTGCGAGTGTGTGTGTGTATATGGTGTCTTGGCGTATTTTGATGATTGGGTTCTAAATGAGGGAGGTGTGTGTTGCTTATCTTGATCTAGGAAGGGATTGTACTTAGGTACATGCATGTTCACGTGAGGATTCATGAATTCAAGCCGATCACTGCACTCCAATCCGTTGTATGTATCAATAATTCATGCATGCATGCTCCTTTTTCTTTTGCTTTCGACTAAAGCGTGAGACAAGGGCCTTAAAATAGCATCACTATTCAAACGCTACTCAGTCACACAATTAACAATAAGGGTCTCACAACAATACCACCTCCCACATACAACCACCTCCCACTGATCTTTGCAAAGTAACGGGCTATGCATGCAAGTTCTGGCAGCCTCGTGGCCCATTAGAGAAAGCAACCCATTGTAAAGGTTCAGGAAATATGAGGACGCGGTAAGGGTGGAGGCATGTGTATTTTAGTCCCACATTGCTAAGGGGAGAAGATTCAGACCAACTTATAAGGGGGGCTTCCTAATGTTTTCTAGATCAGTAGAATCATAAGAGGACTCACATATATAGCGCGTGCGCTCGCGTTAATATTCGCGACTAGACTTATGACTTATCCGACTTGACGACGGCGCGGCTAGCGTAACTAGCAAATATAATATATTATTTTTAAAATGTGAACATAGGACACCAAGCTATGATGTTTTTTTACACAGAATGTATTTTCTTTACTGCTGCCATGGTCAGATCCAGTCGGGTTCGGCGGGCCCGATTGGGTAATATTTTTGGAAATAATCAAATCTGCGTATTATTTCCGAAATTAAGTAATAAAAACGTATTATTTAAAAAATTAGCTATATATCATGCATGTATGTTGGAGCGATATATTGACTTCCGAGCTCATACGCTCCCGTTAGAATAAAAAATAAAAAACAATATTATGTTTTTTAAAATAATCTGGAAAAATTGGTGATGAATGTATACAAATGTTAGAATTACGTGACAAATTTCATGCTGACATGCCATGTGTGGTGCTCAATGCGAAAAAAATTAGCGGTCCAACAAAACAATTTTTAGATTTCATTTTAGACACTCATTTGCTTTTTTACAGATTGCACCATAAATATAATTTCGGATAATAAATTTCCAATTATATAAAATAATTGCATATATTCATCTCCAATATTTTTAAGTTTTTTCAAGATGATTAACTGAGATTTGGGTGTCATTTTGAATTTTTGCATTTATGGTTTCATATATGACTAATAACTCACAACGAATTTATTCATGAGATTGATTATGCCACTATAATACAGAAATAGAAGTTTTGCTGTCCTCAATTCCACCTTGAAAAATATACTTTAATATCTAGTATGATTGACCTGATATTACCAATGATTGAGTAGGTAGGTGTCGTGTTATTGCTACTGTTATTTTGTGTGCCCTGATAGCTTTACAACTTCCCTCGATTTATATTTATCTTCACTTTAACATATACTATATAAAATAATGTTCATAGATTCATCATCGATATAACCTTTACGTTTCTAAAAACATCGCGTAGTGTGACCTCAAGTAAGTAAATGATAGGAAGAAACACAATAACAAGGTAATTTTCATGGTTTAACGTGGCTTACCTATCAGCGAGGATAGATATGTTCATTTTCCTTTCAGTTAATAAAAAAATTGCATATAAATATTCTCATGTACTAATAGAATATAACGTAACAATTATAGTTCTAATTACCGATACAAAATAACACACATGAGTATATTTTAATAAACCGCATAACAATCTTTCACCTAAAAAATTAAGCATGTCAAAGATGTTACTGACATTGTCATAATTTCTTTACAATAATATCATTTATGATAGTTTGTACAATTATATTGTTTCTTAGAAAATAATAGGAAATCCATTTTACCATATCTTTATTCCTAGAAATAACACTTTCAAAGCACTAAAGATGATGCCTTTGAATTTGCGACGGCCATCGTGCTAGTTAGGGTAAAATTAAAGTGGAATTTACTCTTATCTTAATGGATGGTCTTCGATGCATCAAACTTTTGGTCCTCAAAGAAATCAGTATTGGGGAAAACCCTATACTCCGTTTTCTTTTTACTCCGCGTATTAGGTTTGTCCAAAGTCAAATTTCTAAAGTTTGACAAACTTTATAGCAAAAAAATATCAATACGCTTAATACCAAATTTGTATCGTTTGATTCACCATGCATGTAATATACTTTTATATTATATCGATTTGGTATTATAACTACTGATATTTTATTTTACAAATTTGGTCAAATTTTGCGACGTTTGACTTCAAACAATTCCAATACTCGAAGTAAAAAAGAAATGGAGGGAGTACATGCTTCAAAATTGACCCCGCATGGCCGCATGCTTAAAGGAGGCGTCAATTCTTGTCAGCACAATTAAGAGATACATTTAAACACCCAACGGATCCAGGTCAAGCATTTTTTAAAAGTTATCTGCACCTGCACCCGGCTGTACGAGTCCAAGCCGTACGCAGGCGAGCCGGAATCCTAGTCCCAAAGTGAAATTCACTTTGTAGCCGCTTTGAAACGAGCAAGTGAGACGCGTGCAAACCCCCCCCCCCCCGCCACCACCCCCCCCCACCCGGCGCCTCTCTCCCTCGCCGGCAGCCCCCCCCCCCCCCCCCCCCCCCCCGCCGCTGTCACCCCCTTCTAATTCAGCCGTAGCCCATCCTTCGTACCACCGGGCCGTCCTCCACCAAGTCGTTTCCGTTCTTCTCCTCGCGTAGCAGATCGAGCCCGTCGGCCGACCTCGACCCCAATAGATGCACGGCCGCCTAGGAGCCACGGCGTCGTGGTTGGCTGTCTCGTCGGCGCGTGCATGCATCCGTGCGCGACACTCGGTTGAGCTGGCCGGACCGCATCACGCGCGGGTGGCCTAGCTAGGGTTTCGCTCGCGGTGTCTCATGCCAGCAGGACAGCGGCGGCGTCGACGCGAGCCACCGGAGGACGTCGTCCACCTCGCACGGAGGGGTCGTCTCCGGGATATATTTTCCACATATAATTGAAGCAGTTCTCATGTACAAATCCCTGTATTGATTTCCCCTCCTAGTTTGTTGCTAGAGTGTAAGTTAATCCTGCACATGCACAAACCACCTAGCTTCTCCGGGACAAGTGCTTGAGTTCCTTTTTCTAGTTATTACTCCCTCCATTCACAATTACTTTGCGTTCTGGGATTAGTCAAAGTCAAACTTTGTGAAGTTTGACCAAATATTTAGGGAAAAAATATCAACATCTACGATATAATTTTAGTACTATTAGAATCCTTATAAGATATATTTTCATATTATATACATTTGATATTATAATAGTTGATATTTTTTCTTATACATTTGGTCAAACTTGTAAAAGTTTGACTTTGAAAAAAGCTAGAACGCGAAGTAAATAAAAACGGAGGGAGTATTTTCCCAAATATTCATTGATGGTTGAAACATTATATTTGGTTCCTGGTTAATAATTTTCATCAATAAATTGTTTGTCATCTGTCCTCTATGAATTGTCAAGCTTGTGCTCAAGTTAGTGCTCATAGAGGCAGGTTTGCATGTGTTGTGTTTTTTTGTGGTAGTGAATCATCTAGCTGCTGGATGGAATTATTATCAGCTCGAACCTGACTATATGTGTTATGTGTCCAGTCTATCTGCAACTTTGTCCTTCTCTAGGTGTTGATCATGATAAAATAAGCCATTATAGTCGAGTTAAGTATGATTTGTGACGGAATTTGGACAGCTTGTCGATCAAAGTGCTAGGAGAGTGTGGCTCACTAGATGGACAAGGGGTTGCATGTAAAATGATGTTGGTTTGCTGATGTACTATAAATATGTCTTTGCATGAATTGAGTTCTTCCTCTTTTGTTTCATTACCTGTACAAAAAAAAACTGAAGGTGCAAGATTGAACATCCGCGATAGCAACGCCCGCCGGATAACCACGTCGGCGGCGGGCGCCTTGGACCCCTGCCCTGCCAACCATCTCGTCCCTCCCAGATCCTCAAGAGCACGCCCCACCACTGCCCAGCCCCGCAGCTTGAAGACCCGACGTCAGATCTACAGAGAGCAAGGAGGTTGGAGGACGCCGGCGCAGCCACCCACGGCCTCGGGGCCAGCGTGGATGTCAGAGCGGTGGCTCCGGGTTTTTCCTCTGCCATGTTGCGTCGAGTGTAGCGATGTCATCCTTGGCCGCTTGGCGGTTGGACTGTCAACTTGTGTGGAGCGTGGCCTCGGTACCTGCATGGGGTGTCGTGTTGTTGTATCTGGCATTCGTCCAATTTTCCTTATAAACAGACCAATTCACTTCTTCTAAGCCAAGCCTTATAGCCTGGTTCATAAAAAAATGCTCGTGCTAGTGGGCTAGGCTAAGCTCTAGGGTATCTTGGGCTATTGACACCATAAAGTTTAAAAATCTTCTCAAAGAAAATAATAATTCATAATTCAGTTTGACTCGAGAAAATTACATATAGCGACACCGTGGGGAGGAATATGGAAATGTGTTCCTTTCATGCGCCGAGTGTTCCTTTCATACGATATCGTGGGCGTGCCACTGTACTGCAGTGAAAAGAAATATGGAAGCGAGAATTTATTAATCTCTTGAAAAAATAAAATGAAAAATCCCTAATACAATGCGCTCTGTACCCTGCTAGCACGGCCAATCTGACCGTGGCGATTGCGATCTCCTAATTCTCAGGATCTCGGAATACAATGGTTAATTACTCCTGCGGGCGGTGTCGCGAGACATATCTGATTGAAGCCGTGTTGTCTCATTGCATGATGTGGTGGTGGGGGTGGGGTCTATGTGGGGAGGGGGGGGGCACGATAGAGCCCGTGTCTGTGTCCGTACATGCGCCGAGTAGCGTTGCCTTTGCTCCTGCCACGCCTGACCTCACCGTCGTTCCTCGTTGGTCTTGGCGACCCTGATGTAGTTTGATTTGAAGTATCATGGCTCCGCTTAGGTGGAACATCTTGATGAGCAACGACGTTGTCGTCGGGGTCCGCAAGAGGTATGCCTCGCTGGAACAAGTTGTTGGTGGATATTGGGACTGCTGTGAAAATGAAAAAGGTGCACATAGCCGTGTTGTGGTCGGCCTCATCTTGGCCTGACACCAAGTTCATGATCGCCGGCATAGACAAAGACGTCGGTGTCGAGGCGTCATCTCGCCTCACCCTGTCATGATGGTTGCCCGCCTAGAGAAGCCTTGCATGGCTCTCAAGTTGGTGGTGATAGGGTCTCTTCGGGTGGCCGGCCGTGAAGACGTCGGACTGCGGCACCCCATGCAAGAGTGCAACGTTTGTGTCGATCGACGTTGATCAATACACCATGGTTGCTCGCCATCGAAGATTGGCTATCTGGCACGGCCATAGAAATTCCTGCACGTCCAAGGCATATGCTATGCTATGTCCACACGTACTGGCTCGCACGTAGATAACGAGTGCGGCGACGGCCTAGGTGCCTGCCACCGCGGGACGATAATTCACATTCCAATTGAATCGGGACTCGGGAGCTGGGCGGCACCACTAGCCGTGGATGGTGATTAGCATGAGCCGCATTTCTCCGTCCTCACGTGCACACACAGAACAAGCATGCCTGCATGCCACTAGTCCAGCCTGAATCTCAATGACGAGTGATGCTTCAGCGTGGCATGGCTCCCTTTCATGATGCGTGACATACGAGCTCCCCGTCATGATGAATCTATCTCACGAGGTATGTACACCACGAGTCATCAAGGACATGCTACCGGGTTTGAGATGATGTTGACGATGACACGACAATCACGTCTTGCTTACGATGCCAAGAGGCATGAGGCGCATGTTGCTCAGTGCCGGCATGGTGACGTCTCTTTGCCGCGCGCGATGAAAAGCGGAATTGGCCGGCTGTTCCTGGGTGACCCAGAGCAGTACGCCTTCCCCTATGAGCTCTTCTTCTCCTACCACATGTGGGTGATCGAGTTCATCTATCCTACCTTGGGAAATCATATCACCGACAACATTGTTGACGTGGAGGTAGAGATGGCGCCGGCCAGGCTACACACCCAACAGTCCCGTCAACGCCGTCCTTGTGGAAGCAGAGATGGCGCCGAGCCACATGCCGGCGGATGGCGCCAAACTGCACGTCGTCAGCCCCGCCAACATCACCGTGGAGGTGGATTTGGCGCTGGACAACACCTCGGCATCCCTCCGGTGACGGTGCGAGACATGTGGAACACGATGATGGATTTGCGACGGTCGCTTCTAGCGCTGTCGGATCCAAGTGTCGCCGTGCGAGATGCAAGTGAGCGTGTATGTGTGTGTGTGTGTGTGTGTGTGTGTGTGTGTGTGTGTGTGAGAGAGAGAGAGAGTCAATTGTGGTTCCCACCGTTAGGGATCACTCGCATCAGCATGACCTTTCCTCCTAGCTCTCAATGTATTTGTCGGCTTGTGTTTGGGTTTGGATTTGTGGATGGATGTACTCCCTCCGTTCCAAAATAGATGTCTTCTATTTGTCTAAACATGCATGTATGTGGACATGTACATGCATGTTTGGACAAATAGGAGTCATCTATTTTGGAACGGAGGGAGTAGATTGTGAGAGTGTGTGTATATGATGTCTTGACGTTGGTGAATTAATATACAAGGATTTTTATGGTTGGATTCTAGATGTGGGAGGTGTGTATGTTGATTATCTTGTTAGACGGTGCAAATTGATCTAAGTAGGGATTGCACTTAGGGAGCATGCATGTTCACCGTGAGCATTCATGCATAGGAGCAGTGGCGGGCTCGTGTAACCGAGTGGGGTCCTATGCCTCTACTCAAAATTTTGAATCTCTGTAGCGTTTGTTTATATTTTCTTCAGATTTTTATAATTTATAGGGAATGCCCCAAGTCACTTGATTGGCCCTTGCTCCTAATATTTTCTGAGTTTGACCGTACGAGCGATCGGTCCACTCCACTCCACTCTATGCATCAATAATGCATGCATGCATGCATGCTCTCTTTTGTTTTCTCCCACAGACAACCACCTCCCAGTGATCTTTGCACATGAACAGGCTATGAAGTCAAGTTATGGTAGCCAAGCCCATTAGAGAAAGTGGCCCATTGTAAAGGTTCAGAAAATATGATGATACGGTAAGGGTGAATGGGCATGTGTAGTTTAGTCCCACATTGCTAAGGGGAGGAGGTTGAGACCACCTTATAAGGGGGACTTCTTAGTGTCTTCTAGAATAGTAGAATCACAAGAGAACACGTATATATAGCGCGTGCGCTCGCGTTAATATTCGCGACTAGACTTATGACTTATCCGACTTGACGACGGCGCGGCTAACGTAACTAGCAAATATAATATATTATTTTTAAAATGTGAACATAGACACAGAGCTATGATGTTTTTTACACAGAATGTCTTTTCTTTACTGCCGCCATGGTCAGATCCAGTCGGGTTCGGCAGGCCCGATTGGGTAATATTTTTGGAAATAATCAAATCTGCATATTATTTCCGGAATTAAGTAATAAAAACGTATTATTTAAAAAATTAGCTATATATCATGCATGTATGTTGGAGCGATATTTTGACTCCCGAGCTCATACGCTCCCGTTAGAATAAAAAAAATAAAAAAAAATAGTATGGTTTTCAAAATAATCTGAAAAAATTGGTGATGAATGTATACAAATGTTAGAATTACGTGACAAATTTCATGCTGACATGCCATGTGTGGTGCTCAATGCGAAAAAAATTAGTGCTCCAACAAAAAAAAAATTAGATTTCATTTTAGACACTCATTTACTTTTTTACAGATTGCACCATAAATATAATTTCGGATAATAAATTTCCAATTATATAAAATATTTGCATATATTCATCTCCAATATTTTTAAGTTTTTTCAAGATGATTAACTGAGATTTGGGTGTCATTTTGAATTTTTGCATTTATGGTTTCATATATGACTAATAACTCACAACGAATTTATTCATGAGATTGATTATGCCACTATAATACAGAAAAATAGAAGTTTTGCTGTCCTCAATTCCACCATGAAAAATATACTTTAATATCTTGTATGATTGACCTGATATTACCAATGATTGAGTAGGTAGGTGTCGTGTTATTGCTACTATTATTTTGTGTGCCCTGATAGCTTTACAACTTCCCTCGATTTATATTTGTCTTCACTTTAACATATACTATATAAAATAATGTTCATAGTTTCATCATCGATATAATCTTAACGTTTCTAAAAACATCGCGTAGTGTGACCTCAAGTAAGTAAATGATAGGAAGAAACACAATAACTAGGTAATTTTCATGGTTTAACGTGGCCTACCTATTAGCGAGGATAGATATGTTCATTTTCCTTTCAGTTAATAAAAAAATTGCATATAAATATTCTCATGTACTAATAGAATATAACGTAACAATTATAGTTCTAATTACCGATACAAAATAACACACATGAGTATATTTTAATAAATCGCATAACAATCTTTCACCTAAAAAATTAATGAGCTATCATGGGTGATAGCTACTCATTCGCTACCGGCCCTTGGATCACCCTATAGAGCAGTTTCTACCATAGATTTACTTTAACGTCGTTCCGTCCACTTCTCCACCCGATGATTAAAAAAAAGCGTGCCAACCGTCTCCATACGATGACCCCTCTTCGCCAAAAGAAAATGAAACCCCACCCGGACCTCATCTCTGGCTCGCTGGTGCCTTTTCTCCCACCCGCATGCATGTTCTCTCGCTGGTATTTTCCCAGACTGACAGACAGGCGACAGTCTACCACGGCAACACCGCCCGATTCCTCGCCGGCGACAGACCCACGCCACCCCGTGATTCTCGGCCATGGTCACGCCCGCGCGCGCCTGTCATATCATGCGCCGGTTTTGCGCCCACGTGCAGCAGCTTATGCTCCCACCGAGGGGATGCTCCAAGAGGTGGAGGAAGGGCATGGACGAAGCTGCTTCAGGAGAGGCGAGGCGGCGGTGGTTTTCTTCCTCCTCCGGTCCCCCCACCGATGATGAGCTCGACACTCTCCACCAAATCCTGCACAAAATCGACGCCTTCATCGATTCCCAATCCCCACCACCCCGACCCCCACCTTCATCGTGGGTTTCCTCTGTCGATCACCCACGGAAAGCCGCTCCTTCCCACATTCCACCACCGGGGGCCGCACCCCGTCGCCCCAGCAGGCGGCCGCACCCTGTTTTCCCAGCCGACGGCTACGCTCCCTTCTCCCCAACGCCGGCCGCCCCCGATTTTCCCCATCGCCGGTACCGCGCCCTGTGCCCCAGCCCCGACGTCCATCGACCACACTCCATCAACTGGCCGCACCATTCTCCTTAGGCGCCGGCGATATCTGGAAGTCGACGGCCGCAGATCCTGTCCAGAGCGGCACAAAGGATGCCCTCGCTGTTGTCCAGGGCGACTTGAGCCACACCATGGTGGCCGAGCTCGGGGATCTGGCACGGGTACGGGCCGACATGCTCTTCCCCAACCGCGCTGACCGTGCTTTTCCATCTCCCTAGGGCGCAGTTGGATCCATCGATTCGGGGTCGTGGCCCTGGAAACCGGCGCAATGAGATTGTGCGCAGTGGCCCTCGGCGGCGCTCGGTGCGGCGGTGGCTACCGGAGGAGGGAGCTCGACGGGGGCAGCGCGTGCGATGAGCCGCGGGATGAAAAATCCATGCTTCGCCGCTCCCCTCCACAGCGTTCCCCGTCGACGACCTTCGACCTCCACGGATCCATGGACCACGAAATGGAGCGCGTCCCGGCCCTATAGCCACATGCCGGCGGAAATCCATCCACATGCCGGACGAGCATGTGCCACGGGCCTGAGGATCTACTGGCGATGTTGGGTCGTAGACATCCGTACTAAGGAGAGAGAAAATGAGCGGGCCATGGGTGAGCCATCACATGAAGTTTCTGCCATCGAAACGACACAAGATCGAGTACAGACGGGTGATGGACCTTTTTTTGTGTGTTAACGGACGTTATCCATGCACGAATCACATGCCACCATCGAACGGCCAAAATGGCATGCGTAGCTAGTATCCATGATGGCAAATCCGGGTAGTTGTTGTCTCTAGCCATAGAAAAAGGGCCCCCAAAAAACGTGGGGATGAGACAACGCATGTAGTAATAACTCACAACCTAAGAAATGAACTTGAAATGATAGGTAATGCACAAAATGATACGATGCATGAAACAATATGGTACAACTTATTCCTAGGGCCCTAAAAAATACTGGTAAATTTGACCGGGAAAATGTGACTTTTTTTTTCAATATGAAGAACTTGGTGGATCACTTTCGTGGGGCCAAACGACATTTTCTAGGCACGGAATTTCTTTTGATAGCTTTTAACACATTTACTAATCACGTGTATGGAGAAAAAGTCTGCTGAAATGGTATTTTCATAAAAAAATAGCAAATCCACGCGCGACGGGTTCTCATGGATGCCTAACAAATAATATTTGGGCCGTGCTTCGGTGTGTCCCCCTCTCCCAATTTGATGGAAGGGCATGATTGACATTTTAAATTAAAAATTTATTTTTTATTCTAATACGGTGTACCGTCTATGCTCATATCCGGACGAATTATGTATATACGCATACCCGAATTATAAACCGTCCGTCCACCGCTCCTAATCACGAGGCAACGACGTGCCCACGACGATGTATAAATTTTGTGCGAATATTTATACGCAAAATACGTAATTAATTAACCTGACGGGTTTATATAGGTCCGTATACGCCTTAATATGACTTAATTATTCACAACCGTCCATGTGAACCGAAGGGTACTGAGCAATCTCAGCCATCCTTGTATCAACGTTTTGGTTTGAAGGGAGACACCGAAGCAGAAGCGATAATATTTACCTCTATTTTTGCTAGTGGGTCGATCAAGTTGAGTCCATTCTATACGGCTCATGGGACAAGTAGGAAACGGTGGATAGTTATGCTTCCGGCTTCACGAGCTCGTTATGCTTAGACCGGCATGGGAGGTTGACATCACCAATATCCTACGGTGATTGAATAGCTATGACAACATATCGATATTATCAAGGTAAATGTTATTCCCTGAAAACCAAGATGGGCATCGGCAACAGAATGACACACAAGAAGATATTTAGAGGAAGTGAGCCCACCTCGGTGGTTGCGCTTAGTGATTATTGACTTTTTGCCGGTCTATACATGCTAGCTAGCAGCAAGACATACCAAATGGGAGAGGCACGGGCCACTCCATGATTTGTTGCACTTGAGAGCATAATCCGCGTTAGTAATATTTTCAAATCGTGACCGATCTCTTGCATGGGCTAGCTCGATCGGTCCCCTATTTCTTGCATCGAAGTGTTCGTGGCTAACTTTACAAGAATTCCCGACTCCCGACTAATAAATTTGATACATGACTCATGATTTGAGTTTATATTGTTGCGATGCGATACTCAACCGAGGTAAAAAAAATTGAATTAAGTGAGAAAACGTACCTGTTAATAGACTACTAATTCTGTACGTACGGTGTGCATTTTCTCCACAAAATCCAAATGCACATAGCTTTGCCTATGTGTATGTGTGATCTTGTGCGTATGTACGTGTATACATGAGCTTGTGCATGGATCATTTATTTGTATCTATGTGTACATGTCCAGTAAGGACTACGTAGCTAGTTTCCTCCAATCAGAGCAGAGCAAAATCACAACGCGCGCGTCCAGCTCCAGCCAATAAGAATGCATCACACGGATCGGTCGTCTTAGGACCAAAGGAATATTTCGCGCCGTGAAATTTAAATTTTCATCCAAAAAACATGTGTCGGGCCGAGCCGGAATCCTAGTCCCAAAGTGAAATTCACTTTGGAGCCGCTTTGAAACGAGCAAGTGAGACGCGTGCAACCCCCCACCCCCCCACCCGCCGCCTCTCTCCCTCGCCAGCATCTCTCCCCTCCCCCCTCCCCCCCCCCCCCCCGTTGTCGCCCCCTTCTAATTCAGCCATAGCTCATCCTACGTACCACCGGGCCGTCCTCCACCAAGTCGTTTCCGTTCTTCTCCTCGCGTAGCAGATCGAGCCCGTCGGCCGACCTCGACCCCAATAGATGCACGGCCGCCTAGGAGCCACGGCGTCGTGGTTGGCTGGCTCGTCGGCGCGTGCATGCATCCGTGCGCGACACTCGGTTGAGCTGGCCGGACCGCATCACGCGCGGGTGGCCTAGCTAGGGTTTCGCTGGCGGTGTCTCATGCCAGCAGGACAGCGGCGGCGTCGACGCGAGCCACCGGAGGACGTCGTCCACCTCGCACGGAGGGGTCGTCTCCGGGATATATTTTCCACATATAATTGAAGCAGTTCTCATGTACAAATCCCTGTATTGATTTCCCCTCCTAGTTTGTTGCTAGAGTGTAAGTTAATCCTGCACATGCACAAACCACCTAGCTTCTCCGGGACAAGTGCTTGAGTTCCTTTTTCTAGTTATTACTCCCTCCATTCACAATTACTTTGCGTTCTGGGATTAGTCAAAGTCAAACTTTGTGAAGTTTGACCAAATATTTAGGGAAAAATATCAACATCTACGATATAATTTTAGTACTATTAGAATCCTTATAAGATATATTTTCATATTATATACATTTGATATTATAATAGTTGATATTTTTTCTTATACATTTGGTCAAACTTGTAAAAGTTTGACTTTGAAAAAAGCTAGAACGCGAAGTAAATAAAAACGGAGGGAGTATTTTCCCAAACATTCATTGATGGTTGAAACATTATATATGGTTCCTGGTTAATAATTTTCATCAATAAATTGTTTGTCATCTGTCCTCTATGAATTGTCAAGCTTGTGCTCAAGTTAGTGCTCATAGAGGCAGGTTTGCATGTGTTGTGTTTTTTTGTGGCAGTGAATCATCTAGCTGCTGGATGGAATTATTATCAGCTCGAACCTGACTATATGTGTTATGTGTCCGGTCTATCTGCAACTTTGTCCTTCTCTAGGTGTTGATCATGATAAAATAAACCATTATAGTCGAGTTAAGTATGATTTGTGTCCGGACTCTGTGTTTAAATTTTTGTCATTCTTGCAGCAGTGGCACCCTCTCTGTAGACAGCGGGACTTGGAGCGGCTGGACGGCGTGATTCTGGACCTCGTGACGGCGGCTCGACGCCTATCTTCCGCTTCCAGCCGATGACTGTTGCTCCGAGTTGTATCGTCCACTTATTTTCTTTTAGCTTGTGGTTGTGCATTGTTGAGTTGTTGCCCCAGCAGACTTTTTAGTACTTCGTCTTTTCGTTTCTGTCTGGTCGCGAACTCGTTGTATCACTATGGTTGCTTTATTTATAAAGCGGGGCGTGAAGCCTGTTTCGTCGAATTTGGACAGCTTGTCGATCAAAGTGCTAGGAGAGTGTGGCTCAGTAGATGGACAAGGGGTTGCATGTAAAATGATGTTGGTTTGCTGATGTACTATAAATATGTCTTTGCATGAATTGAGTTCTTCCTCTTTTGTTTCATTACCTGTACAAAAAAAAACTGAAGGTGCAAGGTTGAACATGTGATCCCGCTGAACCCTGATGTTGGCAGGTACATGGAAGTCGGCAATGGTCCTTGTGGCCCAAGCCCCTGGGCTACTCTCTCGTAGCTGAGTAAACTTGATGGGAGCCGCTATTGGGGGGTCGCTGGGTGGAGTATTTTCCCCTGCAGTTAAGCAACTGACTAACCTAAAGTGTGACCGACACGGACAAAACATGATATATATATATACGTGTTAATCATTTCATCCAGAGTTGCTGTGTGTCGATAAGGCAGTGTGTTGTGGCCTCGTTGCGCCGACCGGCAGTGTGTTGCATGCAGTTGTGGTGCTGATGCGTGTTTATGTAAAAAGCTGGCTCAGATTCTTGTAACGTGCAGCAGTTCGATCCCTTTTGTTCCGAACAATCACAAGCCGTAACAGTTTGCTTTGCGCAATTGTAACGTTCTCAACTTGCATTCCTCTTTGATCAAACCTGTGAGTAGTACAGCAGTGTATTCTTTTTCATGGAAGAGCCCGGTTGCACGTACGGTTGCATTTCGGCAGCTGTATCTTAGCACGATACAAGTACAAGACGAGGAAGGAAAGCCTGCGACAGAAAGAAGAGAAGTCCATACGGAGGCATTTGCTATATATGATTTGGTTTCGGTACGATGCTTCAGAATTCATAAAACTTAAACTATCGGACGCGCGTACAGTCTACTACTGGACATGTGATTGCAGTGTGTAGGCTGTGCGACATGCACGCGCATTAGTCCAGTAGTCGCCGCCATCTAGAATGAACGAATTCCAGCTATCTGACCATTTTTTGGGAGGCTCTATAGCGCTCCAGGGCTTGCAAAATGATTAAAAAGAAATCCAAAAAAGGGACGCACATTTTTTAGGCCACGGTCGCGCATCGCCAAGCTACACGCCGTCCTTGTGGAAGCAGAGATGGCGCCGAGCTACACGCCGGTGGATGACGCCAAACTGCACATCGACAGCCTCGCCAACATCACCATGGAGGTGGAGTTGGGGCTGGACGGCACCTCGGCAGCACCGGTGTCGTCATGGCGATGAAGACAGCGACGGGTGCACACCAGCAGCTCCGGTGAAGGTGGGAGTCGTCTGCAACACGAGGATGGAGTCAGTGACCGTCTAGGGATCGTGTATGAGTTGAAGAGAGGAAGGAGAGAGAGAGAGATTCAACTGTGGTTCTCAGCACTAGGGATCACCGGCTCCACCTCCATGGCCTTTCCTCCTTGCTCTTGATGTATTCGTCAGCTTGTGTTTGGGTGCGGATTTGTGGATGGATTTATATTGCGAGTGTGTGTGTGTATATGGTGTCTTGGCGTATTTTGATGATTGGGTTCTAAATGAGGGAGGTGTGTGTTGCTTATCTTGATCTAGGAAGGGATTGTACTTAGGTACATGCATGTTCACGTGAGGATTCATGAATTCAAGCCGATCACTGCACTCCAATCCGTTGTATGTATCAATAATTCATGCATGCATGCTCCTTTTTCTTTTGCTTTCGACTAAAGCGTGAGACAAGGGCCTTAAAATAGCATCACTATTCAAACGCTACTCAGTCACACAATTAACAATAAGGGTCTCACAACAATAACACCTCCCACATACAACCACCTCCCACTGATCTTTGCAAAGTAACGGGCTATGCATGCAAGTTCTGGCAGCCTCGTGGCCCATTAGAGAAAGCAACCCATTGTAAAGGTTCAGGAAATATGAGGACGCGGTAAGGGTGGAGGCATGTGTATTTTAGTCCCACATTGCTAAGGGGAGAAGATTCAGACCAACTTATAAGGGGGGCTTCCTAATGTTTTCTAGATCAGTAGAATCATAAGAGGACTCACATATATAGCGCGTGCGCTCGCGTTAATATTCGCGACTAGACTTATGACTTATCCGACTTGACGACGGCGCGGCTAGCGTAACTAGCAAATATAATATATTATTTTTAAAATGTGAACATAGGACACCAAGCTATGATGTTTTTTTACACAGAATGTATTTTCTTTACTGCTGCCATGGTCAGATCCAGTCGGGTTCGGCGGGCCCGATTGGGTAATATTTTTGGAAATAATCAAATCTGCGTATTATTTCCGAAATTAAGTAATAAAAACGTATTATTTAAAAAATTAGCTATATATCATGCATGTATGTTGGAGCGATATTTTGACTTCCGAGCTCATACGCTCCCGTTAGAATAAAAAATAAAAAACAATATTATGTTTTTTAAAATAATCTGGAAAAATTGGTGATGAATGTATACAAATGTTAGAATTACGTGACAAATTTCATGCTGACATGCCATGTGTGGTGCTCAATGCGAAAAAAATTAGCGGTCCAACAAAACAATTTTTAGATTTCATTTTAGACACTCATTTGCTTTTTTACAGATTGCACCATAAATATAATTTCGGATAATAAATTTCCAATTATATAAAATAATTGCATATATTCATCTCCAATATTTTTAAGTTTTTTCAAGATGATTAACTGAGATTTGGGTGTCATTTTGAATTTTTGCATTTATGGTTTCATATATGACTAATAACTCACAACGAATTTATTCATGAGATTGATTATGCCACTATAATACAGAAAAATAGAAGTTTTGCTGTCCTCAATTCCACCATGAAAAATATACTTTAATATCTTGTATGATTGACCTGATATTACCAATGATTGAGTAGGTAGGTGTCGTGTTATTGCTACTGTTATTTTGTGTGCCCTGATAGCTTTACAACTTCCCTCGATTTATATTTATCTTCACTTTAACATATACTATATAAAATAATGTTCATAGATTCATCATCGATATAACCTTTACGTTTCTAAAAACATCGCGTAGTGTGACCTCAAGTAAGTAAATGATAGGAAGAAACACAATAACTAGGTAATTTTCATGGTTTAACGTGGCCTACCTATTAGCGAGGATAGATATGTTCATTTTCCTTTCAGTTAATAAAAAAATTGCATATAAATATTCTCATGTACTAATAGAATATAACGTAACAATTATAGTTCTAATTACCGATACAAAATAACACACATGAGTATATTTTAATAAATCGCATAACAATCTTTCACCTAAAAAATTAATGAGCTATCATGGGTGATAGCTACTCATTCGCTACCGGCCCTTGGATCACCCTATAGAGCAGTTTCTACCATAGATTTACTTTAACGTCGTTCCGTCCACTTCTCCACCCGATGATTAAAAAAAAGCGTGCCAACCGTCTCCATACGATGACCCCTCTTCGCCAAAAGAAAATGAAACCCCACCCGGACCTCATCTCTGGCTCGCTGGTGCCTTTTCTCCCACCCGCATGCATGTTCTCTCGCTGGTATTTTCCCAGACTGACAGACAGGCGACAGTCTACCACGGCAACACCGCCCGATTCCTCGCCGGCGACAGACCCACGCCACCCCGTGATTCTCGGCCATGGTCACGCCCGCGCGCGCCTGTCATATCATGCGCCGGTTTTGCGCCCACGTGCAGCAGCTTATGCTCCCACCGAGGGGATGCTCCAAGAGGTGGAGGAAGGGCATGGACGAAGCTGCTTCAGGAGAGGCGAGGCGGCGGTGGTTTTCTTCCTCCTCCGGTCCCCCCACCGATGATGAGCTCGACACTCTCCACCAAATCCTGCACAAAATCGACGCCTTCATCGATTCCCAATCCCCACCACCCCGACCCCCACCTTCATCGTGGGTTTCCTCTGTCGATCACCCACGGAAAGCCGCTCCTTCCCACATTCCACCACCGGGGGCCGCACCCCGTCGCCCCAGCAGGCGGCCGCACCCTGTTTTCCCAGCCGACGGCTACGCTCCCTTCTCCCCAACGCCGGCCGCCCCCGATTTTCCCCCATCGCCGGTACCGCGCCCTGTGCCCCAGCCCCGACGTCCATCGACCACACTCCATCAACTGGCCGCACCATTCTCCTTAGGCGCCGGCGATATCTGGAAGTCGACGGCCGCAGATCCTGTCCAGAGCGGCACAAAGGATGCCCTCGCTGTTGTCCAGGGCGACTTGAGCCACACCATGGTGGCCGAGCTCGGGGATCTGGCACGGGTACGGGCCGACATGCTCTTCCCCAACCGCGCTGACCGTGCTTTTCCATCTCCCTAGGGCGCAGTTGGATCCATCGATTCGGGGTCGTGGCCCTGGAAACCGGCGCAATGAGATTGTGCGCAGTGGCCCTCGGCGGCGCTCGGTGCGGCGGTGGCTACCGGAGGAGGGAGCTCGACGGGGGCAGCGCGTGCGATGAGCCGCGGGATGAAAAATCCATGCTTCGCCGCTCCCCTCCACAGCGTTCCCCGTCGACGACCTTCGACCTCCACGGATCCATGGACCACGAAATGGAGCGCGTCCCGGCCCTATAGCCACATGCCGGCGGAAATCCATCCACATGCCGGACGAGCATGTGCCACGGGCCTGAGGATCTACTGGCGATGTTGGGTCGTAGACATCCGTACTAAGGAGAGAGAAAATGAGCGGGCCATGGGTGAGCCATCACATGAAGTTTCTGCCATCGAAACGACACAAGATCGAGTACAGACGGGTGATGGACCTTTTTTTGTGTGTTAACGGACGTTATCCATGCACGAATCACATGCCACCATCGAACGGCCAAAATGGCATGCGTAGCTAGTATCCATGATGGCAAATCCGGGTAGTTGTTGTCTCTAGCCATAGAAAAAGGGCCCCCAAAAAACGTGGGGATGAGACAACGCATGTAGTAATAACTCACAACCTAAGAAATGAACTTGAAATGATAGGTAATGCACAAAATGATACGATGCATGAAACAATATGGTACAACTTATTCCTAGGGCCCTAAAAAATACTGGTAAATTTGACCGGGAAAATGTGACTTTTTTTTTCAATATGAAGAACTTGGTGGATCACTTTCGTGGGGCCAAACGACATTTTCTAGGCACGGAATTTCTTTTGATAGCTTTTAACACATTTACTAATCACGTGTATGGAGAAAAAGTCTGCTGAAATGGTATTTTCATAAAAAAATAGCAAATCCACGCGCGACGGGTTCTCATGGATGCCTAACAAATAATATTTGGGCCGTGCTTCGGTGTGTCCCCCTCTCCCAATTTGATGGAAGGGCATGATTGACATTTTAAATTAAAAATTTATTTTTTATTCTAATACGGTGTACCGTCTATGCTCATATCCGGACGAATTATGTATATACGCATACCCGAATTATAAACCGTCCGTCCACCGCTCCTAATCACGAGGCAACGACGTGCCCACGACGATGTATAAATTTTGTGCGAATATTTATACGCAAAATACGTAATTAATTAACCTGACGGGTTTATATAGGTCCGTATACGCCTTAATATGACTTAATTATTCACAACCGTCCATGTGAACCGAAGGGTACTGAGCAATCTCAGCCATCCTTGTATCAACGTTTTGGTTTGAAGGGAGACACCGAAGCAGAAGCGATAATATTTACCTCTATTTTTGCTAGTGGGTCGATCAAGTTGAGTCCATTCTATACGGCTCATGGGACAAGTAGGAAACGGTGGATAGTTATGCTTCCGGCTTCACGAGCTCGTTATGCTTAGACCGGCATGGGAGGTTGACATCACCAATATCCTACGGTGATTGAATAGCTATGACAACATATCGATATTATCAAGGTAAATGTTATTCCCTGAAAACCAAGATGGGCATCGGCAACAGAATGACACACAAGAAGATATTTAGAGGAAGTGAGCCCACCTCGGTGGTTGCGCTTAGTGATTATTGACTTTTTGCCGGTCTATACATGCTAGCTAGCAGCAAGACATACCAAATGGGAGAGGCACGGGCCACTCCATGATTTGTTGCACTTGAGAGCATAATCCGCGTTAGTAATATTTTCAAATCGTGACCGATCTCTTGCATGGGCTAGCTCGATCGGTCCCCTATTTCTTGCATCGAAGTGTTCGTGGCTAACTTTACAAGAATTCCCGACTCCCGACTAATAAATTTGATACATGACTCATGATTTGAGTTTATATTGTTGCGATGCGATACTCAACCGAGGTAAAAAAAATTGAATTAAGTGAGAAAACGTACCTGTTAATAGACTACTAATTCTGTACGTACGGTGTGCATTTTCTCCACAAAATCCAAATGCACATAGCTTTGCCTATGTGTATGTGTGATCTTGTGCGTATGTACGTGTATACATGAGCTTGTGCATGGATCATTTATTTGTATCTATGTGTACATGTCCAGTAAGGACTACGTAGCTAGTTTCCTCCAATCAGAGCAGAGCAAAATCACAACGCGCGCGTCCAGCTCCAGCCAATAAGAATGCATCACACGGATCGGTCGTCTTAGGACCAAAGGAATATTTCGCGCCGTGAAATTTAAATTTTCATCCAAAAAACATGTGTCGGGCCGAGCCGGAATCCTAGTCCCAAAGTGAAATTCACTTTGGAGCCGCTTTGAAACGAGCAAGTGAGACGCGTGCAACCCCCCACCCCCCCCACCCGCCGCCTCTCTCCCTCGCCAGCATCTCTCCCCTCCCCCCTCCCCCCCCCCCCCCCCCGTTGTCGCCCCCTTCTAATTCAGCCATAGCTCATCCTACGTACCACCGGGCCGTCCTCCACCAAGTCGTTTCCGTTCTTCTCCTCGCGTAGCAGATCGAGCCCGTCGGCCGACCTCGACCCCAATAGATGCACGGCCGCCTAGGAGCCACGGCGTCGTGGTTGGCTGGCTCGTCGGCGCGTGCATGCATCCGTGCGCGACACTCGGTTGAGCTGGCCGGACCGCATCACGCGCGGGTGGCCTAGCTAGGGTTTCGCTGGCGGTGTCTCATGCCAGCAGGACAGCGGCGGCGTCGACGCGAGCCACCGGAGGACGTCGTCCACCTCGCACGGAGGGGTCGTCTCCGGGATATATTTTCCACATATAATTGAAGCAGTTCTCATGTACAAATCCCTGTATTGATTTCCCCTCCTAGTTTGTTGCTAGAGTGTAAGTTAATCCTGCACATGCACAAACCACCTAGCTTCTCCGGGACAAGTGCTTGAGTTCCTTTTTCTAGTTATTACTCCCTCCATTCACAATTACTTTGCGTTCTGGGATTAGTCAAAGTCAAACTTTGTGAAGTTTGACCAAATATTTAGGGAAAAATATCAACATCTACGATATAATTTTAGTACTATTAGAATCCTTATAAGATATATTTTCATATTATATACATTTGATATTATAATAGTTGATATTTTTTCTTATACATTTGGTCAAACTTGTAAAAGTTTGACTTTGAAAAAAGCTAGAACGCGAAGTAAATAAAAACGGAGGGAGTATTTTCCCAAACATTCATTGATGGTTGAAACATTATATATGGTTCCTGGTTAATAATTTTCATCAATAAATTGTTTGTCATCTGTCCTCTATGAATTGTCAAGCTTGTGCTCAAGTTAGTGCTCATAGAGGCAGGTTTGCATGTGTTGTGTTTTTTTGTGGCAGTGAATCATCTAGCTGCTGGATGGAATTATTATCAGCTCGAACCTGACTATATGTGTTATGTGTCCGGTCTATCTGCAACTTTGTCCTTCTCTAGGTGTTGATCATGATAAAATAAACCATTATAGTCGAGTTAAGTATGATTTGTGTCCGGACTCTGTGTTTAAATTTTTGTCATTCTTGCAGCAGTGGCACCCTCTCTGTAGACAGCGGGACTTGGAGCGGCTGGACGGCGTGATTCTGGACCTCGTGACGGCGGCTCGACGCCTATCTTCCGCTTCCAGCCGATGACTGTTGCTCCGAGTTGTATCGTCCACTTATTTTCTTTTAGCTTGTGGTTGTGCATTGTTGAGTTGTTGCCCCAGCAGACTTTTTAGTACTTCGTCTTTTCGTTTCTGTCTGGTCGCGAACTCGTTGTATCACTATGGTTGCTTTATTTATAAAGCGGGGCGTGAAGCCTGTTTCGTCGAATTTGGACAGCTTGTCGATCAAAGTGCTAGGAGAGTGTGGCTCAGTAGATGGACAAGGGGTTGCATGTAAAATGATGTTGGTTTGCTGATGTACTATAAATATGTCTTTGCATGAATTGAGTTCTTCCTCTTTTGTTTCATTACCTGTACAAAAAAAAACTGAAGGTGCAAGGTTGAACATGTGATCCCGCTGAACCCTGATGTTGGCAGGTACATGGAAGTCGGCAATGGTCCTTGTGGCCCAAGCCCCTGGGCTACTCTCTCGTAGCTGAGTAAACTTGATGGGAGCCGCTATTGGGGGGTCGCTGGGTGGAGTATTTTCCCCTGCAGTTAAGCAACTGACTAACCTAAAGTGTGACCGACACGGACAAAACATGATATATATATATACGTGTTAATCATTTCATCCAGAGTTGCTGTGTGTCGATAAGGCAGTGTGTTGTGGCCTCGTTGCGCCGACCGGCAGTGTGTTGCATGCAGTTGTGGTGCTGATGCGTGTTTATGTAAAAAGCTGGCTCAGATTCTTGTAACGTGCAGCAGTTCGATCCCTTTTGTTCCGAACAATCACAAGCCGTAACAGTTTGCTTTGCGCAATTGTAACGTTCTCAACTTGCATTCCTCTTTGATCAAACCTGTGAGTAGTACAGCAGTGTATTCTTTTTCATGGAAGAGCCCGGTTGCACGTACGGTTGCATTTCGGCAGCTGTATCTTAGCACGATACAAGTACAAGACGAGGAAGGAAAGCCTGCGACAGAAAGAAGAGAAGTCCATACGGAGGCATTTGCTATATATGATTTGGTTTCGGTACGATGCTTCAGAATTCATAAAACTTAAACTATCGGACGCGCGTACAGTCTACTACTGGACATGTGATTGCAGTGTGTAGGCTGTGCGACATGCACGCGCATTAGTCCAGTAGTCGCCGCCATCTAGAATGAACGAATTCCAGCTATCTGACCATTTTTTGGGAGGCTCTATAGCGCTCCAGGGCTTGCAAAATGATTAAAAAGAAATCCAAAAAAGGGACGCACATTTTTTAGGCCACGGTCGCGCATCGCCAAGCTACACGCCGTCCTTGTGGAAGCAGAGATGGCGCCGAGCTACACGCCGGTGGATGACGCCAAACTGCACATCGACAGCCTCGCCAACATCACCATGGAGGTGGAGTTGGGGCTGGACGGCACCTCGGCAGCACCGGTGTCGTCATGGCGATGAAGACAGCGACGGGTGCACACCAGCAGCTCCGGTGAAGGTGGGAGTCGTCTGCAACACGAGGATGGAGTCAGTGACCGTCTAGGGATCGTGTATGAGTTGAAGAGAGGAAGGAGAGAGAGAGAGATTCAACTGTGGTTCTCAGCACTAGGGATCACCGGCTCCACCTCCATGGCCTTTCCTCCTTGCTCTTGATGTATTCGTCAGCTTGTGTTTGGGTGCGGATTTGTGGATGGATTTATATTGCGAGTGTGTGTGTGTATATGGTGTCTTGGCGTATTTTGATGATTGGGTTCTAAATGAGGGAGGTGTGTGTTGCTTATCTTGATCTAGGAAGGGATTGTACTTAGGTACATGCATGTTCACGTGAGGATTCATGAATTCAAGCCGATCACTGCACTCCAATCCGTTGTATGTATCAATAATTCATGCATGCATGCTCCTTTTTCTTTTGCTTTCGACTAAAGCGTGAGACAAGGGCCTTAAAATAGCATCACTATTCAAACGCTACTCAGTCACACAATTAACAATAAGGGTCTCACAACAATAACACCTCCCACATACAACCACCTCCCACTGATCTTTGCAAAGTAACGGGCTATGCATGCAAGTTCTGGCAGCCTCGTGGCCCATTAGAGAAAGCAACCCATTGTAAAGGTTCAGGAAATATGAGGACGCGGTAAGGGTGGAGGCATGTGTATTTTAGTCCCACATTGCTAAGGGGAGAAGATTCAGACCAACTTATAAGGGGGGCTTCCTAATGTTTTCTAGATCAGTAGAATCATAAGAGGACTCACATATATAGCGCGTGCGCTCGCGTTAATATTCGCGACTAGACTTATGACTTATCCGACTTGACGACGGCGCGGCTAGCGTAACTAGCAAATATAATATATTATTTTTAAAATGTGAACATAGGACACCAAGCTATGATGTTTTTTTACACAGAATGTATTTTCTTTACTGCTGCCATGGTCAGATCCAGTCGGGTTCGGCGGGCCCGATTGGGTAATATTTTTGGAAATAATCAAATCTGCGTATTATTTCCGAAATTAAGTAATAAAAACGTATTATTTAAAAAATTAGCTATATATCATGCATGTATGTTGGAGCGATATTTTGACTTCCGAGCTCATACGCTCCCGTTAGAATAAAAAATAAAAAACAATATTATGTTTTTTAAAATAATCTGGAAAAATTGGTGATGAATGTATACAAATGTTAGAATTACGTGACAAATTTCATGCTGACATGCCATGTGTGGTGCTCAATGCGAAAAAAATTAGCGGTCCAACAAAACAATTTTTAGATTTCATTTTAGACACTCATTTGCTTTTTTACAGATTGCACCATAAATATAATTTCGGATAATAAATTTCCAATTATATAAAATAATTGCATATATTCATCTCCAATATTTTTAAGTTTTTTCAAGATGATTAACTGAGATTTGGGTGTCATTTTGAATTTTTGCATTTATGGTTTCATATATGACTAATAACTCACAACGAATTTATTCATGAGATTGATTATGCCACTATAATACAGAAATAGAAGTTTTGTTGTCCTCAATTCCACCTTGAAAAATATACTTTAATATCTAGTATGATTGACCTGATATTACCAATGATTGAGTAGGTAGGTGTCGTGTTATTGCTACTGTTATTTTGTGTGCCCTGATAGCTTTACAACTTCCCTCGATTTATATTTATCTTCACTTTAACATATACTATATAAAATAATGTTCATAGATTCATCATCGATATAACCTTTACGTTTCTAAAAACATCGCGTAGTGTGACCTCAAGTAAGTAAATGATAGGAAGAAACACAATAACAAGGTAATTTTCATGGTTTAACGTGGCTTACCTATCAGCGAGGATAGATATGTTCATTTTCCTTTCAGTTAATAAAAAAATTGCATATAAATATTCTCATGTACTAATAGAATATAACGTAACAATTATAGTTCTAATTACCGATACAAAATAACACACATGAGTATATTTTAATAAACCGCATAACAATCTTTCACCTAAAAAATTAAGCATGTCAAAGATGTTACTGACATTGTCATAATTTCTTTACAATAATATCATTTATGATAGTTTGTACAATTATATTGTTTCTTAGAAAATAATAGGAAATCCATTTTACCATATCTTTATTCCTAGAAATAACACTTTCAAAGCACTAAAGATGATGCCTTTGAATTTGCGACGGCCATAGTGCTAGTTAGGGTAAAATTAAAGTGGAATTTACTCTTATCTTAATGGATGGTCTTCGATGCATCAAACTTTTGGTCCTCAAAGAAATCAGTATTGGGGAAAACCCTATACTCCGTTTTCTTTTTACTCCGCGTATTAGGTTTGTCCAAAGTCAAAATTTTAAAGTTTGACAAACTTTATAGCAAAAAAAATCAGTACGCTAAATACCAAATTTGTATCGTTTGATTCACCATGCATGTAATATACTTTTATATATATTATATCGATTTGGTATTATAACTACTGATATTTTATTTTACAAATTTGGTCAAATTTTGCGACGTTTGACTTCAAACAATTCCTATACTCGAAGTGAAAAAGATATGGAGGGAGTACATGCTTCAGAATTGACCCCGCATGGCCGCATGCTTAAAGGAGGCGTCAATTCTTGTCAGCGCATTTAAGAGATACATTTAAACACCCAACGGATCCAGGTCGACGTCAAGCATTTTTTAAAAGTTATCTGCACCTGCACCGCTTCACGAGTCCAAGCCGTACGCAGGCGAACGGCTCAGCTTGATCAGACATAGTGAAATGACAGATGTGGCGTGAGAAAATCAATCGCCACCGCGGAACCGGCCGGACATAGATTTTCTTCAACTCCGAAGAACGAAGATGAAGATCACCAAATCCTAGATGACGACGACGTCCAAAAACAGGAACCCATCACGACCATGTCGACCTCGTAAATTCACACTTCATTTCTCAACAACACCACCATGTGAGCATGTCAGAAGGGTGGTCACCCAACCCAAGTTGTACAAATCGATCTTCCGCTTCCAAATCTCTCCTCTATTCTTCCTCCTAGCAACCACCCACCTCAAATTAAAGATCTTCCTCCTCCCCAGCTCCTTTGGGGACTCACTCATCCATGGCTACCAAAGACGAGCCGCGGCAGCAACCATTGCACATCCTCTTCTTCCCATTCTTGGCCACGGGGCACCTCATTCCGGTGGCCAACATGGCCGCCCTGTTCGCCGCCCGCGGCGCCAGGTGCACCATCCTCACAACGCCCGTCAACGCCAGCATCATCCGGCCGGCCGTCGACCGTGCCAACGATGCCAATTTCCACGGCCCCGACTCCCAGGAAATCGTCATCTCCGTCGTGCCATTCCCCAGCGTGGGGCTCCCTGCAGGCTTCGAGAACGCCTGGTCCCTCACTCCATCCAACGCAGAAAGCTGCCACGCCAAGTTCCTCCGGGCCGCGAACCTTCTCCGGGAGCCTTTCGAGCAGCTCCTTGCCACCACACGACCCCGCCTGGACGCCGTCGTGTCCGACAGCTTCTTCCCCTGGTCCGCGGACGCCGCGGCCGCGCACGGCGTCACGCGGCTCGTGTTCCTCGGCAACGGCGTGTTCGCGCGGTCGTGCACCGAGAGCATGCTGCGCAACAACCCTCTGGAGAACATGCCGACCTTCCCTGATGGCGAGGATCGGGATCCTGACGACGAGCTCGTGTCCCTGCCGGGGCTGCCGAGCCGCGTGGAGCTGAGGCGGAGCCAGATGTTGGACCCCGCGAAGCGGCCCGAGGAGTGGGCCTCGTACGAGCGCAGCAAAGCCGCGGACGAGAGGAGCTTCGGCGAGGTGTTCAACAGCTTCCGCGAGCTGGAGCCGGACTACGTGGAGTACTTCCATGGCACGCTCGGCCGCCGCGCGTGGCTCGTCGGGCCCGTCGCTCTCGCCAGCAGCAGGGATACAGCCGCCGCGACCAACGACGTCAGCTGCCTCCGGTGGCTAGACACGAAGCCGACGGGCTCGGTGGTGTACGTCTCCTTCGGCACGAACACCAGTTTCTCGTCCGCCGAGCAGCGGGAGATCGCCCGCGGCCTTGACCTCTCGGGCAACAACTTCCTGTGGGTCATCAAGGGCACTGCCAACGAATCGTCGGAGTGGATGCCTCAGGGCTTCGCCGAGCTGCTGGCGCGTGGCGACCGCGGCTTCGTCGTCCCAGGCTGGGCGCCGCAGACGCTCATACTGGACCACCCCGCGGTGGGCGGGTTCGTGACACACTGCGGGTGGAACTCGGTGCTGGAGGCCGTGGGCACGGGCGTGCCGATGGTGACGTGGCCGCGGTACTGCGACCAGTTTCACAACGAGAAGCTCCTGGTGGAGGTTCTCAAGGTGGGCGTGAGCATCGGCGCCAAGGACTACGCGCCGCCCATGGAATACCATGAGGTGATCGGCGGCGAGGTGATCGCTGAGTCCATCAGGAGACTGATGAGTGATGGCGAGGAGGGCGACGCAATACGGAATAAGGCGAAGGAGCTCCGTGTGATGGCCAGGAGCGCGGTGGAGAAGGGTGGGTCTTCCTACAATGATGTTGGACGGCTTATGGACGAGCTGATGGCCCGCCGGAGCTCCGTCGATGATATCGCGGCAGCTAATGCAGTTTGATCCGATGGCTCGCTTATTATGTTGTGTACTACAAGTACCTTTGAACCGTTCCTTCCATCAATTATCTCGGTTAGCGACAATCTTTTTCTTACATCGAGGTAAAAATTTGGAAAACTGGATTCACTTTGTGATTCTGCAAGTGGAGAACTGGATTCCGGGGTATGGTGCAGTGGCTTAGTTGGACATGGCCTGGTTTCAGGGTAGAGGTATTCGACTTGAAAACAGGAACTGCACCACTGCCTCTTATGGACTTTGGTTGGCAGGACCCTTTTAGTTGATAGACTTAGCTTGAACAACGTTGACTATGTGTGTGTCCTGTTAGGTAACATGGATGTATCACTTGTTCCTCCTGTGGTCCCTAATGCTAACATTGGTGGAGCTTTCTATGATGTCGAGTTTACAAGAGAGATTGCTTCTGCAAGAATGACTAAGCAGAAGACACAAGCCTGGAGTGGAACAATCTGGCCAGAACATGCCAGAAGGTGGTGGTAGTGGTTTCAATCATACTCCGAAGAAACAGAAGCCGACTGCTGTTGGCAATGCTGTTATTAGTGGACAGGGGTCTCGTGTCCAGATGCAAGGGGGATTCATGCGTGATGCAGGAACCTCTTTTGTAAATTCAGGTGCTGGAGTGCATGTTGCCAAGAATTGCTCTGAGGATGAAGGAAAGGGTAAAGGGAAGAGGAAGTTATCTATAGATTCAGCTGATGACAGTGATGACGACACTTCTTCTTTTGTTCGTAATGTTAACAGGCTTGGGTACGGCTATGCAATGGTTCCCTCTGTGAACCATCCAGGAGTGGGCCCCTCTGGTACTGCTGGTAGGGTCACACCAGCAGTGGACTTCTATGCTCAATACTTGGAGTATCTAAAGACTCCTAGAATCATTGCAGGAGTGGTGGAAGATCCTGAGGAACCTTTTAAGTCAGAGCTTACTTATGAGGAGTTCCTGAAGAGATTGCTTGAAACAAACAGTGATGAGAAGGAAGAGTGGAAGAAGCAGTTAGTGAGGGTCAATGGGGCAAATTTGAATCCTGTGGTGGAATCCCCTGCTGGAACTAATGATACTGCAAGAGTTCTGTTGACATGTCAGATGATGAGATTGTCTCTCAAGAAATGGATGGTGGCAATAAAGTTAGAATCTCTTCAATTGTTATTACTGAATTATCTCCTAGCCTTGAATTGGATCAAAAGAGCTCCAAGAACTGCAAGCCCTCTGGGATTGGACTTCCTACTCCAGAGCAGCCTCTGCCCACTAGAGGCAGTGCTAGGATTCAAGCTGGTTCCCAAGCTAACACTCTGGTGCTTCAGAAGGCTATGGATTATTTAGCTTCTAGAGATAACATTGAAGGTAATAAGAAAAAACCTCCCTTCCATAATGCCTTTTCTATTTTGTATGATGATAATATGGTTGTTAAAGCTCTTGAGATTGGTATTGATGCTTCTACTTTATCTTTATAAACTATTCATATGCTTAGGGATCTTGAGTCTGCTAGAGAGAACTTAGCTAACCAAAAAGATTGGGTAGTTGCTGAGGTTGTTTGTAACTCTGATAAGAATGTGGTGTCTAGTGAGATGGAGGTGGAAAATGTTAGTGAACCTACAACCGATACTCATATGTAGTCATGCGGGGTGGGGGTGATGAGGATGGGTTTGCTATTTTTGTTTCTAGAAAATCAAAGAGGCTTGCTAAGAAAAAACTATCTGTGGCTAGTTCTCAATCTCAAGGGGTGTCCCTCTGTGGCACATGGGTTCCATCTAGAATCAGCAATAATCACCATTGGTGTGATGTAGTTGTTGGTCCTAAGACTAGAAGTAAATCATCTAAGTTGTTATGATTGGTGTCTTCGTGAACAGTAGAGGGGCGGGGAAGAAGGGTTTTGCTTTTCCCTTAGGGATCTTATAAAAGATAATGATCTTGACTTCATTGGGCTACAAGAGACCATGAGAAAAAATGGACAATTCTACCTGCAGAAGATTTGATCCCGATGGTTCTTTTACTTAGCATTGGTCCCCCTCCGTGGGAAGATCTGGTGGAATTCTGTGTGGGCATCAAGTCCTCTAGATTTGATGTCATTGCAGCTGTTACCAATAGGTATTATGTGCATGCAAAAGTCTTAGATAAAAAACCAAATAAGACTTTGGGTTTGGTCGTAGTGTACGGGGTTGCACATCATGAGTCTAAAGATGCCTTTCTTAATGAGTTAGAGGATTTGTGTGTCAGTATTTCAATCCCTACTGTGAATGGTGGAGATTTTAACATCATTAGGTTTTCCTCTGAGAATAATAAACCAGGGGGTGTAACTAGATTTTCTCACATATTTATCTCTATCATTCACTCTTTTAACCTTATAGAGGTGGATATGTCTCGGTTGCAATTTACCTGGACCAATAATCAGATGGACCCTACACTGGAGAAACTGGATAGGGTCCTTATGAATGATGACTGGGAGTCTTGTTTCCCGCTGACTCTGGTCAAGAAAACCCCTAGGATTTTATTAGATCATAATCCTTTGATTCTGGACACTGGTGAAATCCCTATAATTAGGAGTAAGGAATTTAGATTTGAGAAGTCCTTGTTAGACCACCCAAAGTTTCAGGACAGGGTGTCTGTTGCCTGGAACTCGTTTGTGGGTGTGACTGACTGCGTGGGGGAGAATTCAACACAAGATTAAGAAACTTAAACAAAGCCTGAAAGGATGGGGGGCTAGTGTTAGGGTTCATGTGATTGCTAAAAAGAAAAATCTGTGTGCTGAGTTGGAATCTCTGGAGCAGATTGAAGAAAATTTTCTGTTGTCTAGAGAGCAATATATGAGAAAATGTGTAATTCAAAAAGAATTACTTGTTATACTGGAGGAAGAGGAGAACTTTTGGTTTTCCTGATTATCTGAGAAGTGGTTGTTGCAAGGAGAGTCTAATACTGCATATTTCCATAAGATTTCTAATGGAAGGAAGAGGAAAAAATACCATGTATACTTTAAATAATTTGGGTGTGGACGTTCATGGGACCGAGGCCCTTTTAGCCCATGCTACTGATTACTACAGGAGCTTTTTTGGGCATGGTGTGATGAGTAGATGATAATGTATGGGATGTAGTAGAGAAATTATCTGAAGAAGATGTTCTGGCTTTGGAACAACCCTTTTCTGAGGAGGAAGTGAAGAATGTTTTAGATATTATGGAGTGTAATAAGGCCCCAGGAACTGTTGGAATTCCTGTTGAATTCTATCAGGCTTGTTGGCCCTTGGTTAAGGGAGAAATCATGGATTTGTTTCATGCATGGTTTGAAGGGAATCTTCCTCTGTATAGGTTGAACTTTGGTACGATAATTATTCTACAGAAAACCCCTCATGCTGACATCATTCAGAAGTATACACCCATCTTCTTATTACAGGTGATCTAAATTTTTAACTAAGGTGGTAACTTGTAGTCTAGAGCCTTTTTATGCCCAAGCTTGTTTCCCAATGTCAGAATGCTTTCATTAAGGGGAGGAATATTATGGATGGGGTGTTTTCTTTGCATGAGATTGCGCATGAAGCTAGGAGGAAAAAGCAGCAGGGTGTGGTCCCGAGGTTGGACTTTGAGAAGGTCTATGATAAGGTGGACTGAGAATTCCTGCTTAGGACTGTTTCCCATAAAGGTTTCAACCCGAGATGGAGGAGAATCTTCAGTGATATTGTGAGGAATGGGACCTTGTGTGTAAAGATTAATAATGTCAGGGGAAAGGATTTTGCAAGTCATAGGGGTGTGAGGCAGGGGGATCCTTTGTCGCCCTTCCTGTTTAATCCAGTTCCCGAAAATCTCGCCAAAATGATTCAACAGACACAAAGAGGCTGGTCTGATTGTAGGGCTTACACCTCACCTGATGGAACATGCGGTTGTAATTCTTCAGTATGCTGATGATACAATCTTACTGATTCAAGATGATATGTCTCAGGCAACTCATTTGAAGCTTATTTTATATTTGTTTGAGGCAATGTCAAGTTTGAAGATTAATTTTGATAAAAGTGAAATCCTAATGGTTCTCAAGGATGATGTCAGAAAGTTGGACTATGACAATATGTTTGGATGCCAGATGGGAGATTGGCCTATCAAGTACTTGGGAGTCCCTTTGAGTGGCTCTAGGGTACATGTTGTAGAGTTAGATGGTGTTGCTGATACACTGAAGAAAAAATTGGAGGTTGGATTGGAAATAACTCTTATTTGGGTGGGAGGGTACCTTTGATTCAGTCTTCCCTGAGTGGGACAACTATTTACATTATGTCCATGTACTTACTTCCCCTGACAAACCTAGAGAAGATGACTAAAATAATTAGGAAGTTTTTCTGGCATGGGAATGAAGCCAAGAAGAATTATTACATGGTTAAGTGGAAGCTGATTTGCAGGCCTAGGAACAAAGGAGGACTGAGGATTAAGAACCTGAGGTTACATAACATTTGTCTCATGCGTAAATGGTGGTGGAAATTAGAAAAAGAAGAATGAGTCTAGCAAACTTTGGTTAGAAGTAAGTACAAGGTATCTAGGTTTTTTTTTTAACCTGAAGGTGAGGCAAAGTGATTCTCCTGTGTGGAAAGACTATATGAAAGTAAGGAAGTATTACCCGTGGGGGAGAAAGATGTGTGTTGTTGGGAGGGGGGGATGATACTAGTTTCTGGGGTGATGCTTGGCTTGGAGACAACCCTGGTTGTGCCGTTTTCCCTCAGCTATTTGAAGTTTCTACTCAACAAGATAAACAGTGAGAGAGATGTGTCATGCTGGGTGGGCTTTCTCCTTGAGAAGATGGCTTACTCCAGATTTACAAGTACTAGGTGCAACAGCTGAAGAGTGCTCTCACTGTTGTGGCTCTTGGTGTTGGAAGAGATATTCCTAAGTGGAGATTCACAAAGAGTGGTGTTTCCTCGGTCAAATCCTTGTACAATAAAATCTCTTCTTATAGTCCTGATAGATCATTTAGACATTTATGGAAGGCAAAAATTTCTTTGAAAATCAAAATCTCGTTATTGCCGATCTGGCATAATGCCATGGCCACTAAAGACAACATGCTGAAGAAAGTGGGTGGGGAGTCCTTTGTGTAGGTTCTGCCCTGCCAATGAGTCCATTGTCCACTTATTCTTTGAATGTACGGCTGTTAGCTTTGTTTGGAGCTCAATTAGTACAGCTCTGGGTGTTGGGGCAAGACCCTCTGGTTTCACGCATTATTTCTGGTGGATAGCTAGGCTTTTTCTCTCTTTCACTAACTTGCATGTTGTGGGAGTTTCTGAGTTGTGCTGGGCAGTGTGGAAGCTGAGGAATAGGGCTTGTTTTGAAGGAAAACTTATGTCATCTCTTGTCGAGATGGTTTGTTATATGTGCGTTTTTCTTCGTTACTGGGCAGGTTTGCAAACGGAGTTGGACAAGAAGATGCTGATAGAAGGAGCGGACATGATCCAGAACGTGGCGGTGCGTGCGTTTGAGACTATGTTGTTGATCATGTCTGGTAGATCAAACCAGACTACAAGTGAAGAGGAGGAGGAGGAGGAGGTCTCAGTCCAAAGCCAGCCTAGACAAGATTGCCGCCATCGAGAACTTGCAGCAGCTCGCTCAGCTGAGGGAAATCCAGAAATTTGTCGGCTGCCATGCCTCCCTTAGCCGGTTCATTAGCCGGCTGGGCGAAAAAGCTCTCCCACACTACGATCTGTTGTAGAAGGTAGTCAAGTTCACCTGGAAGAGCGAGGCAGACACAGCCTCCCGTGACCTCAAGAGGGTGATGTCCACAGCCCCGATCCTGACAGCGCCGACTCTGAAAGGGCCCATGTTGTTGTACATTGCAACAACTAGCTAGGTCATCATCGTTGTCTTGGTGGTTGAGCGGTCGCGGAAAGATAAGGAACAACAGGCGCAGAGATCAGTCTACTACATCAGCAAGGTCCTCTCACTGTCCAAGTAGAATTACCCCCACTACCAGAAATTCGTGTACAACGTGTATATCACCGCCAAGAAACTACGCCACTACTTCCAAGAGCACATTAACAACATGGTGAGAACGGCCCGCTTTTGGAGATCATCAGCAACAAGGACGCAACTGGTCGCGTTTCCAAATGGGCCATCAACCTGGCGGCACACAACTTTCTCTACGAGCCAGACACTGCTATCAAGTCCCAAGTCGTTGTTGATTTCTTTGTCGACTGGACAGAGACCCAATATCTGCCGCCTGTCCGAGACTCCTCGTAATGGAGGATGCAATTTGATGGCTCCAAAATGTGCGGGGTATTGGGAGCCAACATCGTCCTCACCTCTCCCAAGGGAGACTGCCAGGAGTACGTCCTGTAAATCCATTTCAAGGCCTCCAACAACGTCGCTGAATACAAAGCCCTCATCCATAGGCTCAATATGGCCAATGAGATACGGGTCCAGCGCATCCTCTGCTTCGAGGACTGATCTGGTGGTCCAGCAGGCATCATGAGAATGGGACGCAAAAGACACAAACATGGACTCCTACCGCTTCTTTGTCCAGCAGTTGTGTGCCTGCTTCGAGGGGTGCGAGTTCCATTACTTTCCACGAGCTTTGAACGAGACAACAGACATGCTGGTCAAGCTTGGCTCCACCCGGCAGTCTATCCCTCCTGGCATCTCCCTCGAGCACTTGCACAAACCCTCGATCACCCCTTCCCCAAGCTCCGACTCCATCGTCATGCTGGCTGATCCCAGCAGGCCGCCTGAGTCCACGGATCCGGAGCTGCTGCCTCGACCACTCCAGCTAGCCCGGCTCCCAAGAGAACGAATGGACCATAAAGCTCGGGGGATGCAGCCCTCGAATCACTCGCCTTCCCAATGACAGTGCAGATTGACAAAGACACCATGGGGGCATCCGTCCCAAGTAACATCTCGAGCCAGCACATCAAATCCGGAGGTTATCCAGCCGTCCTTCATGAGGGTATTCGTCATACACGTCACACCCTCCCAGGAGCAGCTCATATTCGACTACCTCGCCCACAATGAGCTCCCGCAAGATGAGGTCCTCAGCCGGCGGCCGCTCACACGGCTACACCATCATCAACAATGGCATGCATAAGCGGAGCATATCTGGCCTCTTCCAGCGCTGCGTCAACCAGGAGGAGGGGCATACGCTTGCTCGAGAACATCCACAAAGGAGAACGCAACCACCTCACATCATCAAGGGAAATAGCCTCCAAGGCAAACCGCTACGGCTTATTCTGGCCGACCATTTTGGCCAACTCTGAGGACTTGGTACGAGCGTGCAACGGTTGCCAGCTCTTCCAAGCACTAAAAGATAAGCCATCCTCAGGTCCAAATACCATCCTCATCACCTAGCCATTTGACGTCTGGGGCCTTGACATAGTTGGTCCGTTCAAGACAACACGAAGCAGCATGGCCAACCTGCTGTTGGCGGTGGACAAGTTCACCAAGTGGATCGAGGCGAAACCAATCAAGCGGCTGCACAGTCTGATGGTTGTCAGTTTCTTCCAGGACATCATCTATCACTACGGCTGCCCCCACATCATCATCATCGACAACATGACCAACTTCGCCAAGGGGTCTTTGCCAAGTTCTGTGACAGAAAGGGGACCCCGTTGGACCTTGCCTCTGTCGCACATCCTCAGTCCTATGGCCAGGCGAAAAGAGCAAATAGCCTGATCCTACCCAGCATACAACCGACTGGTAGACCCGCTGGAGCAAGCACCCAACTGCTGGCTCAAAGAGCTTCCCTCCTTCCTATGGAGCCTCCGGACGACCCCCAGTCGTTCAACCTGCTGCACGCCTTTCTTCCTCGTCTATGGAGTTGAAGCCGTCCTGTCGGCTGACTTTGGGTTCGACTCACCCCAAGTCGTCCTCTACACAGAATAAGAGGCCAAGAAGGCAAATCAAGGTCGCGTCGATCTGCTGGAGGAGGCATGGGAGCTTGCCTCTCTAGATCGGCTGTGTATCAGCAGAACCTTCGCCACTACCATATCCGGCAAATCCGCCCTCTCGCATTTCGTGAAGGCGATAGCGTGCTCTGGCTGATCCAAGACACTAGGAGATCGCGTGCTCCGTCTGATCCAAGACACCAAAGGCCTACACAAGCTGCCCTCTCCATTGGAGGGAACCTTCATGATCACCAAAGCCCCCCACAAGAACACCTACTACCTCATCGACGTGCAGGATCCATGAAGGAACCAGACGGACACCGCCGGAGAAGAGACGGAGCACCCATGGAACGCGGAGGACCTACTCCCGTTCTACACCTAGAGAAGGCAGTGTAACACTTTGTATCCCATCAATGAAAACAAAGACTAGTGACCCCGAGCAAACACTCAGGGGCTACCTTTGTATCAAGAAGCATTTGAATTTCCAGTTTTTAACTCGATGCGTTTGGCCGGCTACCGGATGACCTTTGGTTGATCCAGTAACGTGATGTATACCAAACACTCCCTTTTGTAGATTGGACTGCAGACATCAACCCGACTAAATAGCCGGTCGGAGTGAGAGCAGGAGGACAGCACGTAAACAACCCCATGGGAAAGAACGTAGCTAACCAGACGCCTAACATTATGGTATCTCCCTCTCTAAGTACTGCCCCAGATGACAACCTTCCACGCCCTCACCAGCCAGCCCTCTCTTTGGATCTGGCTGCAGACTGCAACCCGGCTGACACACTGGCAAGAGGAGGGGTCTAAACATGGGGGTGCGCAAAGGGAGTTCCGAGGGACAGGGACAAGGTAGGCGGGGCCCCGATCCAATGGCGACGATAAACTAAAAAATGGAGTCAGACAAAGTCATCCTTTATACTAACAACTTGTGATAAGCACAGTAGGCCTACCGGCTAAAAACGTAAGGCGGGTAAATTCAGAAAACGCTGGCCAGAAAAGAGTTTTGGCCCGGCTCCCCTACGTGCAGCCAGACCCAAACTCGGGGGCTACACCCGACAATACATCCGCCTCCATGCAGCCAAAGCGGCATCCGACCACTCAAGCTCGAGGGCTCGAATGACAGAGTCTCCACTCCACAGAGCTCCTACACGAGCAGCCTGCCACCCAAACTCGGGTGCTCGAACGATGGAGTCTCCACTCCACGGAGCTCCTACGCGAGCAACCGTCCACCCAAACACGGGGGCTTGAACGACAACCGGCCCCTATTCTTGCAAGGACCATACAACTAAGACTTTGACTCCTACTTGAGCAGCCGGCCACCCAAAAAGGGGGCTTAAACAGAAGCCGGTCCCTCTGCTTGCAAGGACCATACGGCTAAGACCCTGGCTCCTACACGAGCAGCCGGCAACCCAAACTCGGGGGCTCAAACGGCAGCCGGCCCCCTAATTGCAAGGACCATACGGCTAAAGATATTCTAATTGGAAAGAGCTTCGGCCCGCCTACTTTACGTGCAGCCAGCCCAAACCTCGGGGGCTACACCCAGTGGATGACTCATCCGCCACCACCATACAAGAACTGCAAAGGAATTAAGAAATTAATGCAACAACAAGACTTAGCAATTAAAAGGGAGAAGAGAGGCTCCAGAGTACACATCATTCACAAGAAGGATGTTTTTCATGACTCAAATCCACTCGGCATTTATGGGGCAGCGTATCAGCGGTTCTACAAATTCACCCGACATCCCGGGGTCTTCTTCAGTCGGCGTGTGGTGGCGAGCCGAGCGTGGCATCGGCGACTTCCTGGCGGTAGGCGAGCGTTGCCATAGTAAGCTCGGCCAGTCCATCGCCCTCTGGCTGCTCCTCATCTGCCTGCTCCTCTTTGTCGCCTTCTCCTCCTGACGGCTGGCGCGGCTCGTGGTCGGGTATGAACACCTCAAAGTCGACGAAGTCCGCAATATGGTAAGCGGTCTCGCGGATATCTGGGTCCTCTGGAATCAACTCGTAGGAGGTTCCCTCGCGCATGGCTCAAGTGAAGTCAGCCAGTCGGACCTCCGGATACTAGGAGCAAAGAATAGACAAGGTCCACTCCGCCCCTCTGCGAGCAACGGATTCCTACGTGCGGGTGATGGCCTCGTCACCGTATCCCAGGAGGGAAAGCCAGCTCGGAAATAATCCTAGGCATGTATTCACATGGCCAAAGTTGCTGAAACAGCTCACCTGAGACATCGACCAGGGCCCGGGCTTCCTCGCCAAAGGCAGTCACCACCTCAAGGGCGGTCATATTCATGCCCTCCATGGAGGTCTCGATCTCCGGAACCCCCAATGCGGCAAGAGCTTTCCGCTTGGCCTGGCCACCACCGAATGGTAGAAGTCGGCACCCAAAAAGAAGAAAGGCCGGGTGAGCGTCTCAGCCGGACCAAAGATAAACACAGCAAGAGGCGAACAAGGCAACTTACCCTTGACAGCCAGGCCGATGCTCTTTAGCTGCGCCTTGAGGGAGTTGATGCCTTTGTTAAGCCCATCAACCGCATCTGTGCACTGCTTCATCTCGTCCTCGACGGCCTTCTCCATGGTCTCCAAGGACTCCTTATGCGCTTGAGTGACCTCAGTAAGATCCTTGACGGCGGCCTCCAGCTTCACCTTCTCGTCGAACAACCATGTCACTTCGGCCTCGCGCTCCTTGTTGATCATGGTCAGCTTCTTAACCTTGGCCTCTAGCCGACCACCGTTCGAGGCCTCCTTCAGCCAGCCCCAGCTCCTGGTTCTCCTCTGTGGGGCGAGAGCCACAACCGAAGTAAAAAGACAAACAGAATACAAGACAGCCGGTAAGCTCACTCTGCGCCACCTCTAGGGCCTCTTGGAGCTTCTTAAACTTGCTCTCCGAGGTGTGTTACTTATACTCACTACTGGAATCTGGGAGTACGCCGTGTATCAGAAAGACTCGGCGAAGGCTGAAAAATACTCGGCAACCTCTTTGCCGAGTGCCACACTCGGCACACAGGGCTCGGCGTCGTTCATCTCGGCAACCGAATGTTTGCCGAGTGTCAAAGCGCGGGCTGCTCGGCGAACTTTTTGCCGAGTATATACAGAGGACACTCGGCAAAGAATCCTGGAACAGGCTCCGTTCCTTAGCCCCATAACGGAACGGTGTTCGAAGCTTTGCCGAGTGTCGACACTCGGCAAAGACCCTGAGACCAGGCCTCCCCAGTAGCGCCACGTGGAGCGGTGTTCGAATCTTTGCCGAGTGTCACACTCGGCAAAGACCACGAGACCAGGCCTCCCCAGTTGCGCCACGTGGCCACAACGCCGAGTGCCAGGGCACTCGGCAAAGCGTACGCCGAGTCACATCTATGCCGAGTGTCGCTTTGCCGAGCACTCTGGCTCAGCCGAGTGGTCACTACACCGAGTGTCGCGGACACTCGGCAAAATGTACGCCGAGTGTTTTTGTACGCCGAGTGCCCTTTTGCCGAGCGAACACGCTCCACCGAGTGGGGCCTATGCCGAGTGCTATATACACTCGGCATAGTCCATCCCCTGGTACGCCGAGCCGAGAGGTTGCCCAGGCGACCAAATGGCACCTGGGAGCAGTCTTTGCCGAGTGTTATTCTGGTGCTCGGCAAAGGCGTGCTCCCAGGTGCCATTTGGTCGCCTGGGCAACGTCTTTGCCGAGTGTAACACTCGGCATAGTGACCATTTTGGTCTTTGCCGAGTGCAACACTCGGCAAAGACGTTGCAATTTTACCTGAAACTGCCTGCATTTGCTTAATTCCCTGCAATCAAATCACAAATTATATTTGTTTCACAATATTCAGTACCAGAACACTCAAAACACACAACTTTCAACAAAATAGCAACAAATGCATGATATAATTCATAGTTAACTCCACAAGCATACATATACATGTCACAAATGTTCAAAAGTTCACAAGATCATCCTAGAAGCATCATACAAGTTCAAAAGTTCACAAGATCGTCATAGAAGCATCATACAAGTTCAAAAGTTCACAACATCATCCTAGAGGCATCATATAAGTCTACGGAGCCGACTCGTCACCGTCAGCTCGAGATCCGTCCTGGTCCATGTCGTTCTGGGTTCCCGATGATGAAGCATTTCCCTATAAAGATCCATATTAGTCGACTAAGCTGAAAAAATGAATCAGCTAACAAGCTGCAAGCCAACTTACCAAGTTCAGGTTAAACGGCGGTAGAGGAGGTAGAGGGGGAGCTGATGGATCCCGTGGAAGAGCGCTGACCATCTGCAAAGATGAAAAGAGATAGACCGGTGAGTTTACACGCATATAATGATGAATGGAACTAAAAGGGGTGAAAATAATACCTGCATCATTGCCTGCATCCATGCATGCTGGCTACTCATCTGCGCCTCCATTCTTTGGACCTTCTCTTGGGACTCCATCGCGATCCGCTTGTTTTCATCAACTTCATCCTACGGGATGTTTAATGTCAACAATTGCGCAACGGAAACAAGATATACGGGTGTTGAAGAATGATTGTACCTGCATAGCGGCGATGGCATCTAGTCCTGGCCGTGGGCGGCGCTCGATAGAGGGCGATGAGCTGACCGACCTCGCACGGATCTGGGAGAGTGTGGGTGTACCTGTGGTATCGAAGGCGCCATTGGCGAAGGCAAATCTGCCGTTCCTTCGACCCTCTCCCGCAACCATAGCAACCTGTGGATCATAGGGGGCCGTGAAGGGGTCACAGTCAGGGCCGTGCTTCTCCTTCATCTTCTCGACGTACTTGTCCCACTTCTTGCCGGTTTGCGAGTTGATCCACTGCTGATCAGCCGGTACATCAGGTTTTAGCACCTTGGGGGTCCGGGTCCTACGGAAGGCCTGCATGCGAGTGATCTCATTGCCCTTCTCGGCCTACAATTGAAAGCAGAATTATATTAGCAAAAACCTATAAAGTTACAAAGAACATTGCATTGAAACGGTTATTTACCTCTCTCTGGACGATGCCGGTGAGGGTGAGGCCGCCCTGACGGTGTCCCTCGCCTAGCAGAAGACGTCGGGCCCGGCACGCGGCGTGTTCCGCCTTGTACCCGTCGCTCACCCACTTCGCGACCATCACCTTATAGCAAGGCAGCTTGTTGGCCAGCCACTGAGGCACCACCTGTTTGAAAAAATTAGAGCCACGTGAGACCACCCGGCGGCCATATACGAATAACTTTAAAGACTATGTCCTTACCTTCAAGTATTGGACCTCCGACATGTGAATCTGTCGGGCGTCCTTCTTGGACAACGTGGTGTTCAAGTATTTGGCGTAGAACTTAACCACGCACAGCACACGCGCCTCGTAGTGCATGTCACGGATAAGCTTCTTGGCCATCTTGATCAGCACAGCCGTGGCCCTACCCTCTTCCCCCTCGACGCAGGTGAAGTAGTCCTACAACCATTGCAGAAATTGAATACATTAGCACGATATATATATATATATATTTCACGAAAGATATTGCCCTAAAACCATTTAGCATTGGAAAATATACTAACCCAGAAATCTGTAATCACCCGGGTGCCTAAGTGGTCGTACACCCGGCCCCACTTGTCCGCCACATCGGGCACCTGCTCGTAGTGCTTCCAGGAAGCAGCTGGCTCCTCCTTGCCATCCAGGGTGACCAAGCCTGGGAAATGATCTTGCAAAGAAGCCCAAGGATGCCGCTCATGGGCCGTGGTGGCCTGGGCCCCACATACGCCAAGGACCTGCACGTGCACAAAAGAAAAACAAGCTAGTTAGTTATGTTTTGATGAAAAATTAATATAGCAAAAATGTAGCAACGATGATTAACAATCACTTACGTGTCGCCGTCCGGTCTGACCAAGTGGTGCCGGTGGGGGTATGGCGGCTTAGGTAGCCGCGTGGGCCCGCGCAGAAAAGGTTTCTTGTCCGCGGGCCACACTTTCCCTAGCTGGGGGAGCGGGTGTGCGAACAAGTCCTCGTCCTCCTCGGACTCCGGGTCCGAGGGCTGCTGCTCCTCCTCCTCGTCCCGGTCAGACCCTTCCTCGGCGTCTGACCCCTCCTGCTCGTGCTCCTCCTCCTCCTCCTGCTCCTCATCCTCCTGCTCCTCCTCCGAGTCAGAAGAAGTAACCTCGGGCAAGGGGCTCTGTGAGCGAGCAGCCCGGTGCGAACCACGCCCCCTGGGCGACGGGCCGGGGCTCTCCGTGAGCTAGAGGTCTCCTCCGTGCCCGCGCCGGGCGTCGCAACCCGTCGTCGCCCTATCAGTGTGCGCGCGCCATCCTCAGATCTGGCGTACAAGCCCGTCACATGGGCCTTCTTGGTGGCGGTGCGCTTTACCCCCTTGGGGGCCTTGGAACCTGCCATATTTCACCTGTTATGACACAAGAGGGAACCCGATTAGTACAGGTGATAACAAATGTTAAAAAGTTAAATAAACAAAGAGTAATTCATACAAAGCATATTATGTACATGCAAAAATAAATTAAAGCGCAATTAAAATAGTAAAGTGTCACAATTTCACCTTTTCTGTACTTAAAGCGCAATTAAATATAAACTAGCAGAAGCGCTCATCGTAACCACGGGCTGCTTAAAATCCTGACATTTGTCATGTGCACGATTTTCTGCTGAAAATCTCCTCCCATGAGCTTGAAGAACCTGATCTTGTTCACGGCCATTTGCTCCCAGAAGTAGTGCTCTTGCCACTCACTGCACCGATATTTTGGTGACCAAAATAACAGCGTAGGGAGTGGCAAGAGCACTACTACTGGGAGCACATGGATGTGAACAAGATCAGATTCTTCAAGCTCATATGGGAGGAGATTTTGAGCACAAAATCGTAAGTGCTTGGAGACTCTAAGAACCATGACAAACGTCAGGATTTTAAGCGCAAGTAATGTAATAGCAATAAGAAGTTCGGAATAGAAAAATAAATCCTGACATTTGTCATGTGCACGATTTTCTGCTGAAAATCTCCTCCCATGAGCTTGAAGAACCTGATCTTGTTCACGGCCATGTGCTCCCAGAAGTAGTGCTCTTGCCACTCCCTGCACCGATATTTTGGTGACCAAAATAACAGCGTAGGGAGTGGCAAGAGCACTACTACTGGGAGCACATGGATGTGAGCAAGATCAGATTCTTCAAGCTCATATGGGAGGAGATTTTGAGCACAAAATCGTAAGTGCTTGGAGACTCTAAGAACCATGACAAACGTCAGGATTTTAAGCGCAAGTAATGTAATAGCAATAAGAAGTTCGGAATAGAAAAATATTACAAGCTATAAGTTTCGAAGTGACACACAAATAGTGAAAACTAAATGCTAATTATACATTGACGGTTACATAGTTGGAACACAAATGGTTCAGAACCCATTGTCTACATCCTTGGGATCATAACTTGGACCGGGATCATCATCGTCGTCGCTATCACGGGTGTACCACCACTCTTCCATGTAGTTCGATGGTGGACCGCTCGGCGCCTCAACATCGGGTATGTGGAGACGTTCAAGTAGTTCCACGTCCTTAGAGTTAAGAACAGCTGGATCGTCGTCTTGCTCGCTCTCGGCGCCCATGCCATCATCACCGTCGTCTTCTACCATTTCGTCAATTGTGGGCAAGTCGATGCTGAACCGGCCGGTGAGCCCATCGTCGTCCTCTTGATAGAACTCTCCCTCATAGGTGATGGGGTTTATGCGCTGGTGGTAATCTTCATCGTTTGGAGGAGGTGGTCTATTACGCGGTGGCACCGTGATCACCACATCCCACCCCTGGAGACGTTTCATAGTTTTGCATGGGTAGGGGAGATAGAATACTTGGGTGGCATGTTGTGCAATGATGTAGACATCATCTCCCCCATAGACAGATGCTCGTTCAATTTCGATCAATCCAATTTCAGGATTTCGTCTCACTCTAGTTGGATCGAACCAATGGCATTTGAATACAACCGGGTTCTTCTTGCCGAAATGGAAATCGAGCTCATAAATTCCCTCGACGATGCCGAAGTAATCACCACCGGCATTCGTGAAGACCCTGAAATTATTTTTCTTCCGGTTCGGCCGTTTCTCATCGTAAGAACGGGTATGGAAGCGATACCCATTCACATCGTAAGATGTGAATGTCTTGAGGGAGTAGGTGAACCCGCGGGCAAGTTGCCGCAACTCGGGACTCATTTCCTTGTCGGTTAAAGCCTACAAGGTCAATAGGAGTGTTACTTAAAGCTAAGATCGGCGTAAAATATGTCTCACTAGAAACCATGTAAGATAGAGTGTTACTTTTGTGGCGAACCAACTAATGAAACCGCCGCCTCCTTTGCCACCCTTCTTAAAAATAGTAGTCTTCTCGTCGTAGGTAGGTTCTCGGGAATGATGTTTCCAGGTTTCTTTCTCAAATAACCTAGGTGCGGAATGACAAAAATCGGAGTTAGACACAAACTATGGGAATGAAAGCTTGTGAAAAGAAGGTGTTGAGCACTTACTCAATGTAGGGCTTTACTTCCGCCGTGTTCTTCAGGACACACGAGAGAATAGCCGTCCATTGTTCATGTGAGTCTACTTGCTCTTGCTTCGCGCCACTTGATCTGCCACCAAGCCCTGCAAGTATGCTAAGCTCGGGTGCATCCGCGGAGTTGGGGTCATTATTGTACCGAGAAACTGGATTATGACGAGTGGGAAGACTTTCATGATAGTACTTTGTCGTAAAGTTTGCCACCTCCTCGTTGAGGGTTGCCTCACATATGGATGCTTTGATGCGACATTTGTTCGTGCTTTTCTCTCTAAGTTTCTTCTGCTCTCTCTCGGTTGAAAACATCCAGCGGTACTGCACAGGGCCACCCAATCGTGCCTCTTCAGCGAGATGCAAGAGCAAGTGTTGCATCGGATTAAAGAAGCCGGGGGGAAAGATCGCCTCTAGGTCCACCAGTAAGCCGGCAACCTGTTCCTCCAACTTAGCAACCACAGCTCGGTCTAATTCCTTGGCACAAAGCTGGCGAAAGAAAAAACTCAACTTGGCTAGCACTAGCCAAATTTCCTCATCAACGTATCCTCGAATCATGACAGGCATGATCCGCTCAATCCATACGTGGTAGTCATGACTCTTGAGCCCTGTTATCCGAAGCCCTGCAATATTCACTCCCCTCATTATATTAGCTGCGTACCCATCAGGGAAGAAGAGACAGTCCAAGATCCACTGGAGAACTTCTTTCCTTTGGGCCCTAGTCAGGCAGAAAAGGGGCCGGTGGCTTCGTCCACGTTTTTTTGGTTTTGGTGGGAGGCTTCATGTTTAAATGTTCCCTGTCACATAGCTCCTCTTGATCGACTCTTGCCTTAACGTTATCCTTCGTCTTCTCAAGATCCATAAGTGTTGCCCAAAGGGCCTCGGCGATATTTTTTTCCGTGTGCATGACATCAATGTTATGTGGAAGAAGAAGATCCTGCATGTAAGGGAGCTTCCACAGGCATGAGATGTGAGTCCACTGGTGCCACTCTCCATATCCCAGAAAGCCAGTCCCCTCGGCATTGAGCTCCAGACTTTCTAGCTGAGCCTTCACGTCTACACCGGTCATCAAAGTTGGTCGTGGAGCATCGACAGCTACATCTTTCGTCCACTTCTTTTTATTTCGCCGGTATTTGTGACCAAGACGAAGGAACTGACGATGTTGGTCAAAGCATGAGTATTTTCCACCCTTTTTGAGCCAAAGGAAAGTCACAGCCTGGTAGCACACCGGACAAGGCCACTTCCCATGAGTGCACCAGCCGCAGAATATCGCGCGAGCCGGAAGGTCATGCAGGGAAGTGAAGTACCAAACATACATATCAAAGTGCTTCTTTTCTGCGGCGTTGTATGTCCGTACCCCGGTGTTCCAAGCAATGAGGAGATCATCTACCAGCGGCTCCATGAACACGGACATATTCTTCCCTGGATACTCAGGCCCTGGAATTATCAGCGACAGGAACATGTTCTGCCGTTGCATGCACACGCCGGGGGGGAGGTTCATCGGGATAACAAACATCGGCCAACAGCTGTATGAGGCAGACGTCATACCATATGGGTTGAAACCATCGGTTGATAACGCAACGGCTACACTCCTGGGGTCACCCGCTTTCTTCTTATGTTTGCCAACGAAGTCCTTCCATGCTTCACCATCAGACGGATGTATCATCTTATGAGGACGGTACCTCTTCCCGTCTGACGGCCATCTCATCTGTTTCGCAGATTCCTCGGTCATAAAAAGCCTTTGGATCCGCGGTATGAATGGAAGATATCGAAGGATCTTTTTGGCGACCGTTAGCTGCGTCTTCTGACCATTACCGGAGTCCACCTCCAGAAACCTAGAGGCCCCGCATTTGACACAGTACTTTGTCTTCTCATGCTCTTTCCTGAACAACATGCAACTCTTCGGACAACAATCTATCTTTTCATACGGCATCTTAAGGGAACCGAGGATTTTTTTCGACTCGTACATGTTCTTTGGAAGAAGGTGTTCCGCCGGCAAGAGGGTGGCAATAACGGTCAGAAATGCATCAAAGGCGGCTATGCTTACATTGTGCTGGCTTTTGACCGCCATAAGCCGGCCGATGGCATCAAGTTGAGAAACTCGTGTATGCTCGTGCAATGGTTTTTGTGTCTCAAACAATGTGTCATAGAACTCTTTCGTGCTCTCCTCCGCATACTCGGGGGCATCTCCCTCACCGGTTGGATTTTCAGGTGCATGTGCAGTAGTGAAATCATCTAACATCCTGTCAATACCGGTATCAAATCGGTCGATGCATCCTCAGTGCTAGGTGCCACCTTCTTCTTCTTCTTTCTACGGCGTACGGGATCGGCAGACTCGCCATGGTACACCCAACGGTAATAGTTTGGCATAAACCCGTACTTCCCAAGGTGATCAGAAATGACTATCCTCGGTTTCTCTGTCATGTTACGACAACGACTACAGGGGCACCATACATCAGACGAATCGTCAACTCTAGCAAATGCAAAATCCAAGAACTGGTTGGTCTTTGTAACCCAATCCATTGTCATATCCTTCACACTCGGTCGGCCACTGTACATCCACTCGCGTTCCTCCATTTCCACGCTGATGAATGCTCAGACATATTAACATGTGTTTAAAATTTAACAAGTTTGTTTAAATTATCTACAACATACTGCAAGTTTTACGCTTTGAATGCAATCCTACATGCCTACTAGGTAAAGATAGGTCCTAATCCCACCCGTGGATGTGTAGCTTGTGTTTGTTTTCCATGTCTACTCCTATCCGAGACAAATTTTGGCAGCACCTCCCCGCCGTTCTCCTAATACACGTCTCGACCACGGGGGTCGAGAGAATGTGTACTCGGAGAACAACAGAGAGGCGCCACCGAAATCTGTCTCGGATAGGAGTAGAACATGGAAAACAAACACAGCTACACATCCACGAGCTGTCCAAAAACGTGGACAATTCGAAACAGTCGCGGTTATAAAAATATAGATCTTTGTATATAAATATATACAAAGAGTTCTATTTTTATAACTACAACTCTTCCGAACGGGAGACGCCTAGGGTAACGCGACTAGTTTGGTGATCTACAAAAAACAATATAGGGAGAAAAGGAGTGATGGCCGAGGGGGAGGTTTTTACCCTCAAAGCGTGGTCGGCTGTCGACGAAGATGATCGCAGACGCTCCCGGCCTGCGGCGACCCTCCTCAGCAAATCCCCACCTGCGCCGACGCTCCTGGCCTCGATCCTCAACCTCGATCCATGTCCTGCAAAAGAGAAGATGTAGTGTTAATAAACAACATATATACGCCACTATAGCAGTGGGAAAAAATAAAGATGAAAAAGAAAAATGTTACATGCCTACACCAATAAAAGTACAATTTGTTTGCTGTTGTGTGTATGTTTTTCATTCAGTCTGCAATTAATTAAGAACATAATGCCGATATGCCGTTGGCTGCAGGAGCTCCGCGGCTGTGAAGAATTTGCAGCAGGAGGATGAGTTGCTCTGCCGCGTCTTCTCCGACCACCTACCTGCTGCTTGCCAGTCACCACTCCCACATGCTGCTCCTCACGGTGAGGTCCTCTCCCCCTCCCATCTTATATTCTTGATAAAACTTTATAATTTCATGCTGAATTGAATATGTAGTCACTAGTGTATGTATGGATAGGTATTAGAGATTTTTTGTGTGCATAGTCAGTAGAAGATATGTACAAAATGGAGTTGCTATTGCTGTGGGGCTTGTACTTATGTCAACTGGATCCCCACAGCTCTACATTGCTATGGATTTAGTGCATGAAATGGTTCAGCCCGAGATTGTGTGTAGTGTTCTGCCGATTGTTAGACAATAGCACAAGTAGCCGTCTAGATCTTCAGCTTTTGTTTGCACAGTGATGGTATTACAGACCATGGCATGGTTCTGTTGTGTAGATCCACCCAGGCTGCTATGATGTTTTGATTTACTTGTATAAATCTGTGATTTCTTAACAATTGACGTGCTGGCCTATTAGTCATATGATAAGGAATTTTTCATTATTCCCAAGTGTTCCTTTTAGTACATGGACAACATGATGTTCTGTTGTGAAGATTGAGATAAGATATTCAGATTTTAACCAAACATGATTTCTTTCTTTTGAACTTGTGCATTCAACATTATACTTATAGAGCATGATGCAAGCATATGCAGTTTCTTGCCCAAAGTTTCTTGCCCAAGTACAAGTTCCAGATCTATAATATATTTCTAGAATATATAGAACATTGAAATGTTCTTTAAATTCAGGCCTTGCACTCAGTTTTGTGTCTGTTTTCCAAATTTAAACCTCACTATAGGTGATTCTTCCACTCAATTGTTTACATTCTGTTACAATGTTATAATACCTTGGAAGCAACTCAGTTTTAATGCATACTAACTCAGTTTTAATGCATACTATTTCAACTCGATTATATATGCATATTAACTTGAAAATGCCGAAGTTGCTTATGTTTAGATATTATAATACTCGCATCAAAAAATGGCTCATAGAAGAAAAGAAAATAACCAGAATACACCGGACAACATCACGGTTTAGACCAAGAGTTATTTGCAAACAAAGGCCTAAAGTTGTAGACAATACTTCTTTATTATCATATTAATCCTAATATGCAAACACATGATCGAGATAGTTGCAAACATAGGTAAAACACTGAAATTACACTATAACATATCTTAGTGCCTCTGCCACTCTGCCAGTAGTAGATGTTCAGTCTACATAGTAACCTGCATTCAAGAAAATAGTTCTTCCAAGGAAACGAAATATGGCAGCAAGTTTCTTCAATCATGATTCTAGTTTGTTTTATCTCATGGATGGTTCTAATTAATTGTTCATAGTAATCTAGATTCAACAAAAACAAAATATGTACTTATCACTATATATACATACTTGAAGTAAGATTCAACAAAAACAAAATGCATTACACAAAATGCACAATTGGTTTACTACAGATACACAAAATTACACAAAATACATACTTTCTCCAACTCTTGCAGCCAAAAATTCTGCTAATCCTCTCATCTCCAATAATTAATCCATTGCTTGAAACTGAAGCACACACGTCGAGCTCTACAAACAAAACCAGCCTCCCTTCAAAGCAAATAACCAGCCTCACTTCCTCTCATCTCCAATATCGATTCTTCCTAGCCGAACATATATCGATCACTAAGACATCTATCAGCTTTAAAATGAAATTGAGCGTCTCTTGGAGCCCTATTTTCCAGCCACGGCGGTGAACTGACGGAGGCCGGCGGGATTCAGGCGCGAACTCGAGGACACGCAACTGTCATGCTGCCGCGCGACAGAGGCAAACAGAAACGCTGCTAGAGTAACAATCCACGAGCAAGCAGACATATCCCGCAATTTGTCATGCACAAGAAGCGTTGCGGAGCGATGGGGCTTGTGCGGCGGGTTTACCTGAGATCCTTGCAGGTGGCGCTGAGCTCACGGAGCAGGCGGCCGCTGAGGTTGTTGCAGTTGAGGAGGGTGAGCTCGTGGAGGCCGGGGCGGGCGAGGCAGTCGACGGCGGCGTCCTCGAGCCTCTCGCAGTCCAGCCGGAGGCTCCGCAGACTCGGGTTGCGCGGGAGCAGCGGGCGGAGCAGGTTGTGCGTGAGCGCCACCTCCTGATACGAAGCAAAGGTGAGGCACTGACGAGGAGGTGGAAGGCGGGGAGGAAGGAGAGTTCCTCGACCGCGGCGTCAAGCAGCAGCGAAACGAAACAGGCGGGAAAGAGCTAGACGAGGGAGGAGGGAGGAGGGAGGAGGGAGGAGGGCGACGTACCGGTGGATGGCGCGGGCGAGCAGCCCGGGCGGCGGCAGATCTCGAGCGGGCGCGGCGAAGGGCGGGCCGGTGGTTCGTGTCTGAGGGAGGAGGGAGGCGGAGAGGAGGGAGAAGGGCGTGGCGGCGCGGCTCGGTGGGTGGCGGCGCGGCTCGGTGGGCGGCGGCGCGGGTCGTCGGTGGTGGCGCGCGGCGGCGCGGGGAGCTCGGTGGAGGAGGGATATGAGGAACCTGATGCGATCTGGAATTGGGGGCGAAAAGAGATTTAGCGTACCTGTATAGTGCCCACGTTTTTGTTTGCCGAGTGCCAACTATCGGGAGACTCGGCAACGACCAGGGATGTGAAAGCCGACATGGGCGTTGCCGAGTGTCAAATGTCGGGCACTCGGCAAAACCCTGGTATGTGATTGCCGAGATGAACTTTGCCGAGTGTCATATGTCGGGACACTCGGAAAAATGTAAACTTTAATTACTTTCACCTTATTCTTTGTTTAAGTATACAAATAATCACATAATAATTAATATTAATTCTTATACCAAGTTTAATTACTTTCACTATTGAATAGTCCGTTTACGCGTAGTTTGATGCTAGCACTTCCGTATTTTTCTCCGGAGGGGACCCGGAGCGTCGTGATCCCGCCTAAACCTATGTTTTGCCATGCCATGTGTGTTAGAGTGTCACATGGGTGTTGGGTGCCAAAGATACCATCACTCTCTGTGGTTGGGGCCTCACCGACGTCGGATTCTCTCTCGCGGGTTCCAGGACTGCTCACACCCCGAAACTCCCGGATCTGACGTAACGGGGGGAATCTTGCAAGTTGGTGGGCCCTACCATTGTCAAGGGTGTTCCTTGGGACTAACATGACACAACCAAGCAACTAGTTCCACTTTGCTACCCACTTCCGGCTCACGCAGAGGGGGCTAGACGCCGGTTCCGTCTTTTTCTACACCGGGGCTAGTGTATCTCCGGAGAGGGGACCCGGAGCGTCGGGATCCCACCTAAACCAATGTTTTGCCATGCCATGTGTGTTAGAGTGTCACATGGGTGTTGTGTGCCAAAGATACCATCACTCTCTGTGGTTGGGGCCTCACCGACGTCGGATTCTCTCTCGCGGGTTCCAGGAGTGCTCACACCCCGAAACTCCCGGATCTGACGTAACGGGGGGAATCTTGAAAGTTGGTGGGCCCTACCATTGTCAAGGGTGTTCCTTGGGACTAACATGACACAAGCAAGCAACTAGTTCCACTTTGCTACCCACTTCCGGCTCACGCAGAGGGGGCTGGACGCCGGTTCCGTCTTTTTCTACACCGGGGCTAGTGTATCTCCGGAGAGGGGACCCGGAGCGTCGGGATCCCACCTAAACCAATGTTTTGCCATGCCATGTGTGTTAGATTGTATCATTGGTGTTGTGTGCCAAAGATAGCATCACTCTCTGTGCCGGGGCCTCACCGACGTCGGATTCTCTCTCGCGGGTTCCAGGAGTGCTCACACCCCGAAACTCCCGGATCTGACGTAACGGGGGGAATCTTGCAAGTAGGTGGGCCCTACCATTGTCAAGGGTGTTCCTTGGGACTAACATGACACAACCAAGCAACTAGTTCCACTTTGCTACCCACTTCCGGCTCACGCAGAGGGGGCTGGACGCCGGTTCCGTCTTTTTCTACACCGGGGCTAGTGTATCTCCGGAGAGGGGACCCGGAGCGTCGGGATCCCACCTAAACCAATGTTTTGCCATGAAATGTGTGTTAGATTGTATCATGGGTGTTGTGTGCCAAAGATAGCATCACTCTCTGTGCCGGGGCCTCACCGACGTCGGATTCTCTCTCGCGGGTTCCAGGACTGCTCACACCCCGAAACTCCCGGATCTGACGTAACGGGGGGAATCTTGCAAGTAGGTGGGCCCTACCATTGTCAAGGGTGTTCCTTGGGACTAACATGACACAACCAAGCAACTAGTTCCACTTTGCTACCCACTTCCGGCTCACGCAGAGGGGGCTGGACGCAGGTTCCGTCTTTTTCTACACCGGGGCTAGTGTATCTCCGGAGAGGGGACCCGGAGCGTCGGGATCCCACCTAAACCAATGTTTTGCCATGCCATGTGTGTTATATTGTATCATGGGTGTTTTGTGCCAAAGATACCATCACTCTCTGTGCCGGGGCCTCACCGACGTCGGATTCTCTCTCGCGGGTTCCAGGACTGCTCACACCCCGAAACTCCCGGATCTGACGTAACGGGGGGAATCTTGCAAGTTGGTGGGCCCTACCATTGTCAAGGGTGTTCCTTGGGACTAACATGACACAACCAAGCAACTAGTTCCACTTTGCTAACCACTTCCGGCTCACGCAGAGGGGGCTGGACGCCGGTTCCGTCTTTTTCTACACCGGGGCTAGTGTATCTCCGGAGAGGGGACCCGGAGCGTCGGGATCCCACCTAAACCAATGTTTTGCCATGCCATGTGTGTTAGAGTGTCACATGGGTGTTGTGTGCCAAAGATACCATCACTCTCTGTGGTTGGGGCCTCACCGACGTCGGATTTTCTCTCGCGGGTTCCAGGAGTGCTCACACCCCGAAACTCCCGGATCTGACGTAACGGGGGGAATCTTGAAAGTTGGGGGGCCCTACCATTGTCAAGGGTGTTACTTGGGACTAACATGACACAACCAAGCAACTAGTTCCACTTTGCTACCCACTTCCGGCTCACGCAGAGGGGGCTGGACGCCGGTTCCGTCTTTTTCTACACCGGGGCTAGTGTATCTCCGGAGAGGGGACCCGGAGCGTCGGGATCCCACCTAAACCAATGTTTTGCCATGCCATGTGTGTTATATTGTATCATTGGTGTTGTGTGCCAAAGATAGCATCACTCTCTGTGCCGGGGCCTCACCGACGTCGGATTCTCTCTCGCGGGTTCCAGGAGTGCTCACACCCCGAAACTCCCGGATCTGACGTAACGGGGGGAATCTTGCAAGTAGGTGGGCCCTACCATTGTCAAGGGTGTTACTTGGGACTAACATGACACAACAAAGCAACTAGTTCCACTTTGCTACCCACTTCCGGCTCACGCAGAGGGGGCTGGACGCCGGTTCCGTCTTTTTCTACACCGGGGCTAGTGTATCTCCGGAGAGGGGACCCGGAGCGTCGGGATCCCACCTAAACCAATGTTTTGCCATGAAATGTGTGTTAGATTGTATCATGGGTGTTGTGTGCCAAAGATAGCATCACTCTCTGTGCCGGGGCCTCACCGACGTCGGATTCTCTCTCGCGGGTTCCAGGACTGCTCACACCCCGAAACTCCCGGATCTGACGTAACGGGGGGAATCTTGCAAGTAGGTGGGCCCTACCATTGTCAAGGGTGTTCCTTGGGACTAACATGACACAACCAAGCAACTAGTTCCACTTTGCTACCCACTTCCGGCTCACGCAGAGGGGGCTGGACGCAGGTTCCGTCTTTTTCTACACCGGGGCTAGTGTATCTCCGGAGAGGGGACCCGGAGCGTCGGGATCCCACCTAAACCAATGTTTTGCCATGCCATGTGTGTTAGATTGTATCATGGGTGTTTTGTGCCAAAGATACCATCACTCTCTGTGCCGGGGCCTCACCGACGTCGGATTCTCTCTCGCGGGTTCCAGGACTGCTCACACCCCGAAACTCCCGGATCTGACGTAACGGGGGGAATCTTGCAAGTTGGTGGGCCCTACCATTGTCAAGGGTGTTCCTTGGGACTAACATGACACAACCAAGCAACTAGTTCCACTTTGCTACCCACTTCCGGCTCACGCAGAGGGGGCTGGACGCCGGTTCCCTCTTTTTCTACACCGGGGCTAGTGTATCTCCGGAGAGGGGACCCGGAGCGTCGGGATCCCACCTAAACCAATGTTTTGCCATGCCATGTGTGTTAGATTGTATCATGGGTGTTGTGTTCCAAAGATACCATCACTCTCTGTGCCGGGGCCTCACCGACGTCGGATTCTCTCTCGCGGGTTCCAGGACTGCTCACACCCCGAAACTCCCGGATCTGACGTAACGGGGGGAATCTTGCAAGTAGGTGGGCCCTACCATTGTCAAGGGTGTTCCTTGGGACTAACATGACACAACCAAGCAACTAGTTCCACTTTGCTACCCACTTCCGGCTCACGCAGAGGGGGCTGGACGCAGGTTCCGTCTTTTTCTACACCGGGGCTAGTGTATCTCCGGAGAGGGGACCCGGAGCGTCGGGATCCCACCTAAACCAATGTTTTGCCATGCCATGTGTGTTATATTGTATCATGGGTGTTGTGTGCCAATGATACCATCACTCTCTGTGCCGGGGCCTCACCGACGTCGGATTCTCTCTCGCGGGTTCCAGGACTGCTCACACCCCGAAACTCCCGGATCTGACGTAACGGGGGGAATCTTGCAAGTAGGTGGGCCCTACCATTGTCAAGGGTGTTCCTTGGGACTAACATGACACAACCAAGCAACTAGTTCCACTTTGCTACCCACTTCCGGCTCACGCAGAGGGGGCTAGACGCAGGTTCCGTCTTTTTCTACACCGGGGCTAGTGTATCTCCGGAGAGGGGACCCGGAGCGTCGGGATCCCACCTAAACCAATGTTTTGCCATGCCATGTGTGTTAGATTGTATCATGGGTGTTTTGTGCCAAAGATACCATCACTCTCTGTGCCGGGGCCTCACCGACGTCGGATTCTCTCTCGCGGGTTCCAGGACTGCTCACACCCCAAAACTCCTGGATCTGACGTAACGGGGGGAATCTTGCAAGTAGGTGGGCCCTACCATTGTCAAGGGTGTTCCTTGGGACTAACATGACACAACCAAGCAACTAGTTCCACTTTGCTACCCACTTCCGGCTCACGCAGAGGGGGCTGGACGCAGGTTCCGTCTTTTTCTACACCGGGGCTAGTGTATCTCCGGAGAGGGGACCCGGAGCGTCGGGATCCCACCTAAACCAATGTTTTTGCCATGCCATGTGTGTTAGATTGTATCATGGGTGTTGTGTGCCAAACATACCATCACTCTTTGTGCCGGGGCCTCACCGACGTCGGATTCTCTCTCGCGGGTTCCAGGACTGCTCACACCCCGAAACTCCCGGATCTGACGTAACGGGGGGAATCTTGCAAGTAGGTGGGCCCTACCATTGTCAAGGGTGTTCCTTGGGCCTAACATGACACAACCAAGCAACTAGTTCCACTTTGCTACCCACTTCCGGCTCACGCAGAGGGGGCTGGACGCAGGTTCCGTCTTTTTCTACACCGGGGCTAGTGTATCTCCGGAGAGGGGACCCGGAGCGTCGGGATCCCACCTAAACCAATGTTTTGCCATGCCATGTGTGTTAGCTTGTATCATGGGTGTTTTGTGCCAAAGATACCATCACTCTCTGTGCCGGGGCCTCACCGACGTCGGATTCTCTCTCGCGGGTTCCAGGACTGCTCACACCCCGAAACTCCCAGATCTGACGTAACGGGGGGAATCTTGCAAGTAGGTGGGCCCTACCATTGTCAAGGGTGTTCCTTGGGACTAACATGACACAACCAAGCAACTAGTTCCACTTTGCTACCCACTTCCGGCTCACGCAGAGGGGGCTGGACGCAGGTTCCGTCTTTTTCTACACCGGGGCTAGTGTATCTCCGGAGAGGGGACCCGGAGCGTCGGGATCCCACCTAAACCAATGTTTTGCCATGCCATGTGTGTTAGATTGTATCATGGGTGTTTTGTGCCAAAGATACCATCACTCTCTGTGCCGGGGCCTCACCGACGTCGGATTCTCTCTCGCGGGTTCCAGGACTGCTCACACCCCGAAACTCCCGGATCTGACGTAACGGGGGGAATCTTGCAAGTTGGTGGGCCCTACCATTGTCAAGGGTGTTCCTTGGGAGTAACATGACACAACCAAGCAACTAGTTCCACTTTGCTACCCACTTCCGGCTCACGCAGAGGGGGCTGGACGCCGGTTCCGTCTTTTTCTACACCGGGGCTAGTGTATCTCCGGAGAGGGGACCCGGAGCGTCGGGATCCCACCTAAACCAATGTTTTGCCATGCCATGTGTGTTAGATTGTATCATGGGTGTTGTGTTCCAAAGATACCATCACTCTCTGTGCCGGGGCCTCACCGACGTCGGATTCTCTCTCGCGGGTTCCAGGACTGCTCACACCCCGAAACTCCCGGATCTGACGTAACGGGGGGAATCTTGCAAGTAGGTGGGCCCTACCATTGTCAAGGGTGTTCCTTGGGACTAACATGACACAACCAAGCAACTAGTTCCACTTTGCTACCCACTTCCGGCTCACGCAGAGGGGGCTGGACGCAGGTTCCGTCTTTTTCTACACCGGGGCTAGTGTATCTCCGGAGAGGGGACCCGGAGCGTCGGGATCCCACCTAAACCAATGTTTTGCCATGCCATGTGTGTTATATTGTATCATGGGTGTTGTGTGCCAATGATACCATCACTCTCTGTGCCGGGGCCTCACCGACGTCGGATTCTCTCTCGCGGGTTCCAGGACTGCTCACACCCCGAAACTCCCGGATCTGACGTAACGGGGGGAATCTTGCAAGTAGGTGGGCCCTACCATTGTCAAGGGTGTTCCTTGGGACTAACATGACACAACCAAGCAACTAGTTCCACTTTGCTACGCACTTCCGGCTCACGCAGAGGGGGCTAGACGCAGGTTCCGTCTTTTTCTACACCGGGGCTAGTGTATCTCCGGAGAGGGGACCCGGAGCGTCGGGATCCCACCTAAACCAATGTTTTGCCATGCCATGTGTGTTAGATTGTATCATGGGTGTTTTGTGCCAAAGATACCATCACTCTCTGTGCCGGGGCCTCACCGACGTCGGATTCTCTCTCGCGGGTTCCAGGACTGCTCACACCCCAAAACTCCTGGATCTGACGTAACGGGGGGAATCTTGCAAGTAGGTGGGCCCTACCATTGTCAAGGGTGTTCCTTGGGACTAACATGACACAACCAAGCAACTAGTTCCACTTTGCTACCCACTTCCGGCTCACGCAGAGGGGGCTGGACGCAGGTTCCGTCTTTTTCTACACCGGGGCTAGTGTATCTCCGGAGAGGGGACCCGGAGCGTCGGGATCCCACCTAAACCAATGTTTTTGCCATGCCATGTGTGTTAGATTGTATCATGGGTGTTGTGTGCCAAACATACCATCACTCTTTGTGCCGGGGCCTCACCGACGTCGGATTCTCTCTCGCGGGTTCCAGGACTGCTCACACCCCGAAACTCCCGGATCTGACGTAACGGGGGGAATCTTGCAAGTAGGTGGGCCCTACCATTGTCAAGGGTGTTCCTTGGGCCTAACATGACACAACCAAGCAACTAGTTCCACTTTGCTACCCACTTCCGGCTCACGCAGAGGGGGCTGGACGCAGGTTCCGTCTTTTTCTACACCGGGGCTAGTGTATCTCCGGAGAGGGGACCCGGAGCGTCGGGATCCCACCTAAACCAATGTTTTGCCATGCCATGTGTGTTAGCTTGTATCATGGGTGTTTTGTGCCAAAGATACCATCACTCTCTGTGCCGGGGCCTCACCGACGTCGGATTCTCTCTCGCGGGTTCCAGGACTGCTCACACCCCGAAACTCCCGGATCTGACGTAACGGGGGGAATCTTGCAAGTAGGTGGGCCCTACCATTGTCAAGGGTGTTCCTTGGGACTAACATGACACAACCAAGCAACTAGTTCCACTTTGCTACCCACTTCCGGCTCACGCAGAGGGGGCTGGACGCAGGTTCCGTCTTTTTCTACACCGGGGCTAGTGTATCTCCGGAGAGGGGACCCGGAGCGTCGGGATCCCACCTAAACCAATGTTTTGCCATGCCATGTGTGTTATATTGTATCATGGGTGTTGTGTGCCAATGATACCATCACTCTCTGTGCCGGGGCCTCACCGACGTCGGATTCTCTCTCGCGGGTTCCAGGACTGCTCACACCCCGAAACTCCCGGATCTGACGTAACGGGGGGAATCTTGCAAGTAGGTGGGCCCTACCATTGTCAAGGGTGTTCCTTGGGACTAACATGACACAACCAAGCAACTAGTTCCACTTTGCTACCCACTTCCGGCTCACGCAGAGGGGGCTAGACGCAGGTTCCGTCTTTTTCTACACCGGGGCTAGTGTATCTCCGGAGAGGGGACCCGGAGCGTCGGGATCCCACCTAAACCAATGTTTTGCCATGCCATGTGTGTTAGATTGTATCATGGGTGTTTTGTGCCAAAGATACCATCACTCTCTGTGCCGGGGCCTCACCGACGTCGGATTCTCTCTCGCGGGTTCCAGGACTGCTCACACCCCAAAACTCCTGGATCTGACGTAACGGGGGGAATCTTGCAAGTAGGTGGGCCCTACCATTGTCAAGGGTGTTCCTTGGGACTAACATGACACAACCAAGCAACTAGTTCCACTTTGCTACCCACTTCCGGCTCACGCAGAGGGGGCTGGACGCAGGTTCCGTCTTTTTCTACACCGGGGCTAGTGTATCTCCGGAGAGGGGACCCGGAGCGTCGGGATCCCACCTAAACCAATGTTTTTGCCATGCCATGTGTGTTAGATTGTATCATGGGTGTTGTGTGCCAAACATACCATCACTCTTTGTGCCGGGGCCTCACCGACGTCGGATTCTCTCTCGCGGGTTCCAGGACTGCTCACACCCCGAAACTCCCGGATCTGACGTAACGGGGGGAATCTTGCAAGTAGGTGGGCCCTACCATTGTCAAGGGTGTTCCTTGGGCCTAACATGACACAACCAAGCAACTAGTTCCACTTTGCTACCCACTTCCGGCTCACGCAGAGGGGGCTGGACGCAGGTTCCGTCTTTTTCTACACCGGGGCTAGTGTATCTCCGGAGAGGGGACCCGGAGCGTCGGGATCCCACCTAAACCAATGTTTTGCCATGCCATGTGTGTTAGCTTGTATCATGGGTGTTTTGTGCCAAAGATACCATCACTCTCTGTGCCGGGGCCTCACCGACGTCGGATTCTCTCTCGCGGGTTCCAGGACTGCTCACACCCCGAAACTCCCGGATCTGACGTAACGGGGGGAATCTTGCAAGTAGGTGGGCCCTACCATTGTCAAGGGTGTTCCTTGGGACTAACATGACACAACCAAGCAACTAGTTCCACTTTGCTACCCACTTCCGGCTCACGCAGAGGGGGCTGGACGCAGGTTC